>JAREIS010000026.1:1245000-2445000 GCA_030060385.1 Muscicapa striata striata | reverse complement strand
TTCTTCCTCTTCAGTGTTGCCATATGGACAAACACTGCATTTTGTAGAACACTGAGTAGAACTGAAGTAACATATTGCTTGTTATGCATAGATTTTAGGGTTTGACATTCTCCTGATGAAAAACTTGAAGCCTGTGTTACTGGAAGTAAATGCAAACCCCAGCATGAGAATAGAACATGAGCAAGAGGTAAGAGTTGTCAGTGTGATATTGGAGTGAAATTGCTTAGGTTGGGTTTTCTGGGCTTTTTTCCTTGTTTGAAAGATGAAAGCTGTCTGCTAATATGAAACCTCCAAAGTTATTTATAATTTTCTGCTTTCAAATCATTGCTAATCTTATACATAGGAACTATGACTTATTGGAATTGTGAAAGCTCTCCATCATCTCTGTCATAAATGCATTTATTCATCATCTCCTGCAGTCGTTAATTGTGTTTAGGGGATTGTTAATAATCTTTTTCGTGTTTATATACATAATATAAATGATAACATCGGCAACAATCTTTTTTTTGATATTTCAGTTTACTAGAGAAATTTGTTGTAACATCATACTGAAAATGCGAAGGTATCTGTGCATCCTTGAAGAAGTATTTTGTAATCCATCATCGTGCATTTAAAATATAGATGGAGTGCATGAAGTTTGAGCAAATGTGGAATAAATCACCCTTAGTTCTGTAGTGAATAATTGTATCCCTCTGTGATGTAAAGCTTTCTCCTGGAGTATTTGAAAATGTCCCAAGCCGTGTTGATGAAGAAGTGAAAGTTGCTGTCATCAGGGACACTCTGCGGCTGGTGGACCCTCAGAAAAAGAAGAAGAAAGACACTCAGTAAGTGTGTTGGTTTCCCTTGGTTTTGCATTAGTGTCTTGCAATAAATAGAAAAATGAGATTTTATTTTATTCCCTGAGAAGGTCTACAAGCAGATAGTAAATCAGGATATGCCAGTTTCCCTGGAATATCTTACTCTTAACTGGTGCAAACAGTTTAGTAACTCAGATTTATTTATTTGTGCTTCTACTTGAGGCCTCTTCTATTCAAAACAGTTGTGAGACATAAATTTGTGTATTAATTTGCTTGAAAGTCACAAATTACTCTGAATGAATTGCCCCATTGGAGCTGAAAAGTGTGAATATTGTATTTAAAAATTGCTTCCTTAATCTGTGATAATAAACAGAGTTAAGTCTATGATCTAGAAATGAGAAGAACTGCCTGCAGCAGCTTGCACAGGAATGCTTGTGGTGGGATCAGGCTGAGAGAAATCATATCTTCTATTTTGATGAAACACTTCATTTTAAGCAGTTCCTTGAAGACATGAAAGGGTGATTTTTTTTTTTCTTTTTTATTTTTTCCCTGGAAATTCTTGCTCATTGGTAAGTCTCCATGCTAAAGTATCCATTTTGCTCTTCTCTTGGCACTTAGTGGTGACCTGAAATGCTATTCACATTCTGTAATGATTTCAAGTGCAGATTTGCTGTCCTTTTGTAGACAGAGACCCATGAAGAAGACATGACTGATAATACTAACAAGTTCTGTATTACTGCAATATTATTATGAGATCAAACTCTTCCTTCAAAGGCAGTGCCACACAGAGAGGTTGCTGTGGTCAGTGTACAGAACATTTTGCAAAGCAATTTATACTCTGTGTTGCCTGTACTTAACCTCTACCCTTAAAGATTACTTCAGTGCATGGAGCTGAAAAAGATCATTTTTTAACCTGTAATTATGTAACTAGTCATGGCGTTTTTTTCTGCTGAAGTTATGTCAGGCATTCATTAACTTCATATTAGATATGGAAAAAAGGCAAATGATAATTACAAATAAATTGCTAGAGGACACCAGTGTGTGGGGAAGGCTCATTCAGCTGAGGATTCTTCTCTGATACATTTTGAGTGCTAAATAATTTCTAACAGGATTAGTTGGTGATGAGATAAACCACTGGCTCTTCTCAGCAAGAATTCATCAGTGGTGCAGCTTTTCTTCCAGGGTAATCTGGTTAACAGAGCATCTTGGAGATGAATATTTGTGTCTGCACCATAAGTCAGCCTGCACAGGACAGTGCCCTGGGACCTGCTGGATGTGCAGGAACTCAAGTGACTTCTGCCCATCCTTCCCCTGCCATTCACCCCTTCTGCTTCCAAGTGCTTTTTGTTGAACTGGGGACACTGTGTGCAACTTCTTGAGTAAAACTTCGCCTATTGACAGAAAAAGAAAAATCTGAAAGAGTTGCTTTTCTGACAGCTAACCAGCAGCAAGCCTCACAGAATCAAAATTTTGATGCCAATCAAGTAACAGGCATTAATCTCAGTAAGGCTTTAGCAATATGTATCGCATAGAGTTTGAACACGCAGGGGAAATACTGAGAAGTCTGAGCTACATCTCAGGTAAATATTCTGCTGTGGAGAATTTGATTTCCTTCTAATTATCTCCTAGATTAAAAAAAAATGAGGCATCCAAATGAAAGTGAGTTTTAGAAGTCATCCTGAAGTACTTCATTATCAGGAAGGATTAATAGATCAGGATTTTTTTTAGTTTAGTTTTCCCTCATCTTCCCTCATGTTTTGATATTTCTTGCCTCCTTCCTATCATATGATGTATAATATTGAAAAAAAAAAGTTAAGCTGAATAAGATCAGTGTATCATTCCATACATATCCCTTAATTTTTCCAATACAACTCCAGTCTTTACATGCAGGGATTGCTGGTAATTACCTTGGCACTGCCAGCAATCAGTGACTGAAAATCTGCAGTGATACATGTTCAAATCAATGTATTTAAATATACATGGTGGCTTTTCTTCCACAGTAGAACTGATCTTTTCCTAGTTTTAAGTCACTTAATGGGGAACTCAAGTTTCACTCGTCATTAAGAAATTAAAACATTTAATAAAATATCATGGAAGCTTCTGATCTTTTCTCTGTTTGTGTGGCAATGCTGTTCTCATAGATTTTAAGGCTTGAGTAGATGATGGCAAACATCCAGGCCATTGACATTTGGGAGCTAACCCAGTGATGTGTGTGACTGAAACTTGTCTGAAGCTTGTGTAGTAATTATTAAACTTGCTCTGGATTCACTCCTTACAACAGAGGTGCTGTTCACAGCCTGCTGAAGGTGAGAGAAGGCTTCAGCTAAAGGAAATTTGCACAATTAAATGAATGGTCTAATGACACTGAACAACATGTAAAGTAAATCAACATTACTTATGTAAACACCAGTTTAATTAAGATAATCACTGATGCAAATCATTGTGTATGTTGTGCCTCCAACAGAAAATCCATTTCAAAAGGCTTTGCAAACTTCTATTTTTCTGTGCCTAATTTGGAATCTTGATAGTAGTAAAAAGGTTTTAGTTTCACTGTTTGTTTAATTATTAGCAATTTATTCTGCCTCAAATTGCATTAGATTGGAGGAGCAAAAAGGAGTCTCAGTCTCATGTAAATGCTGTGTATTCTCCACTGGATGTCAGATGTTTGGAGGTATAAAGGCAAGCTGGGAGCATCATTTGGAGCAGGACTGCTCAGCATGGTATAGGAAGAATATTTATATCATCTCAAAAATGCCAATGACTCGTTTTCCTGTCCTGTCAAAAATATTTATATCCTAGTTATTAATGCTAATTAATCCAGCAATAAGGACTCCTTTGTATTTTGGTTACTGTTGTTTACTCTGTGTCCTAGAGTGATCTCTTGCATTTCCATGCCTAGTTTCTTATATATTTCAAGACAGAAAAGAACCATTTTATTCTTTTGATAAAGAAATCATAGCATCATGGCATGTGTGTCATTAGAAATATGAGTTGCTCATGGAATAAAATCTACTTGTTCCTTGCTGGAGATGATGAAGGTGCAGCCCCCTAAGTAATATAATGACTTTTATTCAGCTTTGAAATAGCCATTGACAGAAGAAAGAATTGAAACACTTTGGAAATGAAATGTAATTTAATCTATGGCTGTTACAAAAACAATCAATTCCTTGTGCCCTCCAAACTGAGTGCTTTTGGTTTATTACCTATCACGCCCTTGCTGTTTCATTGCTAGTTTATCTTTTCTTGGGTGCTATTCTCTCTACTTGCCACTGCAGTGCTTTTTTCCATTTGAAATCAGCCTTGAAATTTATTTGTGATGTTCTGATTATTTTTTTTTTCCCTTCTTTTTAAAGTATGTCAGGTACAATTCTCTTCTCTGGTTCCTGTGGCTCTAGCAAATGTCAAATATGATTAACTAGTTTCCTGAGCAGGAAGAACCCCAATGTGGTTGCTCTCAAATTTTTGCAAGATCAGCATACAAACACTGGCTAATGTCACTCTGTTCTGAGAACACCCTGTAAATATTAATGTCTGTCAGACTGACTTTTTTATTTTATTCTTTTGGTGTTAGGAAGAAATTCAGTCAAAACAAGGTTTTGTATAACTTGCTTCACAAAAGCTCTTCCTCTTTTCTTGCACAAAACAAGATGGTTCATTTTCTCCACTGTGTTGATTACACAACTTTTGCTCTTTAAAATATTCCTTTCCATGATAGAGGAAAAAGTGAATAGTTTCTAGAAGAAGAATGGGATCTGTGTTTAATAAAAACATGAATTAATTTCTGGTCATTCTTTTGTGTGCTCCAAAGGCATTTTCCAAATTCTAATGCTTTTTTAATTTCTTGATGTTGAGGAGCAATTTTGTACTTTCTTAAGCAAAGTCAGGAAATCACCTGTTCAACTATATTCCATTTATTTTCCAGATATTTTTCTTCAGTTTCATAACCTCCCCTGATGTTAAGAGTCATGTTTGATGGAAAAATGAAAATACACTGTGCAGAGATGTCTCGAGAGTATGATTAGCCTAGATTTTGTTGATGATAAAGTCATTCTTGCCATTTATTACTGTGTTTATCTCACTATCAGCATTGTAAGGTTATGATTGTGTGACAGGGGTGGTTGAAGAGGGTCAGAGACAGTGCACAGACATGTGGAGAGGCTGATGGGGGAATGCTGGTGCTGCAGTTATCACTGATCAGAAAATAATGGCTGTTCTTCAGGCTGGCTGTAATGTACCTCAGTTTCTGCTGTGAGCAACTGTATTATGTTCCTCAGGGATTCATTACTCAGGGTTGTCAGTGCCTTTTGCATTATATGGAGTGAGTTTAGTGCCTATCAAAATAAGCATGTAATAAACCCAGCTATGGAAGTATCAGTGTTTGGGTTTCCATTTGCTAATTGACTTTTCAGGCTGACTGCTGGAGCTTTTGGTTGATTCCTGCATCTCTTTCCCTGTGAGTCTGCTCAGGTTTGCAGCTATTCAAATGCCTCTCAAGCACCACCTCTTCCCTGCAAGCCTTATTTCTGCCTGAGACTGTATAAACTCATATGTGTGGCTTTCTTGAGATTGATCTTTCTCCTCTGGTTTATTTTGGAGGCTGACACAATTCTTTTTTCCATCAGTCAGAATGACCCAGCGTTCATATTCAGGCTCATTCTGCCAAAGCCCTTTGGAAGCACATTGAATTAGCCCCTTTCTCTTTCCTAGAGGGCTTTCTGGTTTAGTCCTTCATCAGGCAATCTGCCAGTTCCACTATCAATTTGTGTCTGTTACATTAGCCTGGGCAGCTTTTGATGAGTTAGACATGTGAGGGAGACTTTTAAATGTGATGTTTGTCAATGTTCCTTCAGTTCAGATTATTGAAATGTTAACTTGGTTTTTCTGTAGTTGAGAGTATTTATTTCTACTGCTATTTCTCATCCTGCTCAAGAAGAACTTGCCTCAATGGCTCTCTCAGTTTTGTGAAGCAGATGTTGTGGTATCTTGATCCTTGCTCTCTGTTCTTGCTTTTCCAATTATTTATCTGCTACATCCTTAAGAGCATTTAACCTTTCTCCTGATTAGGACAGGCCCTATTGGAAATTCTGTGAAGGACAGTGTGAGGTGTCCATCCATGAAGGGAGGGGTTTGATAGTGCTTGACTGACAAATAATCTACGTTGGTTTTAAGAGCCTCTTATGTTGTACTACAACAACAGAAAACACTTGAGTGCAGAACATTGGCAAATCATTTGAATGTGCTATGGCAGAAGTCCCAACACAGAAAAAATAATCTCATGATAGATTTTTAAATTTCTAAGTGGCTATAATCTGAAATATAATCTGCAATGTTTCAATTGACTAAAAACAGGTAATAATGGGTAATAGTACTTCTTTAAAAATAGCTAAAACCAAATCCTTTGGATAGGATACAGATTAATTTATGGTTATTCCTATTTTAGCCTTCACCAGTGCAATAAGTGCTGTTATTCACAGTGCAGTTTTGCAGGCAGGTCTGTGTTTGCTCACACATTGTATTCCAAGAACTCACATCTTGACTGGACAGGCTGTACTTTAACTTGCACATAGAGAGTGAATTCATTCTTATCCTGAATCTCTTGCAATGACCCCATATTGAGGGACAGCTGGAAGTGCTTACAATGTACTAAGCAAGTGAGCTGATGACAGCCCCAGCTCATTTGGAAATTTTAATGGACAAGAACTGATATGGGTTGCAGGATTTGAAAAGGTTTCATTTTCAGCACTGTGGAATTAATTGGCCCAAAGCTGTGGTGTGCTTTAGCAGTAATTGGTGTGTGCAGTGCCCCTGGCTCTGGGGTGAGCCCAGCTCTGGGTCTGTGCTGTCACATTGGGAATGGAGACTACTTTGCCCAATTAGACTTGAATCACAGTGTTTTGAGATGCAGCTAATCTAATTAGTTTTTTATTGACATCTCTTTTCTTTCCTTTTCTCTCTCGTGAGCAGAGGAAGGAAGGAGATAAACTGAGGAATGTGACCTGTCACAAGTGTCTCCATTAAACCTGAACTTCCCAAACATTTGAATGTATCCAAACAGGCTGTAGCAATTACATATCTTAGATATTCGCATCATGTTACATTTTAAGTTGATCATTAAGAAGGGGTTTTTTTTGCCTTTTTCCTGTCTTACAATGATTTTGACATAAAAAGAAAGCCTTTGTGATAAAACACAAAAGAGAAAAGGAAAAATATGTCACTTTCCTTGAGTTTTTGTAGTGCAGCCACAAGAGTTGCTGTAATCTCCAAGGTTTGTCCAACAAGAAGGGAGGTCAGGAATAAAGGGGTGGCTGCTTCATCTCTTTCCACATGCTATCAAAATGAACATGGAGGCAGCAGGTCTAAATCCAACTTTGGATTCAGTTATTTGAAGAGAGATTGTCAGTGAGTGTTGGTGGTAGGAGAAGCTGGTTTCAGGCAGGTTTGGATGCAGTTTGTGTCCCTCAGCACTGTCCCAGCAGCTCTGACTGGGGCCAGAGGAGCAGCAGCCCATGGCTCAGCTCTGCCTCCTTCCCAAAGTGCCACGTGCATCTTGGAGCTGCTCTGCTGTCTGCTCCTGCTTTGGCTGAGTTCTGACAAAGTAAGCTGCTTTGTGTTGCTTTGCTTTGTTTTTTAAACCATGAAGTCAGCAGCACTTCAAAGCATCCCTGGGAGCTGTGTTGCATGCAGATGTTTGCTGTATCTGGGCGGTGCTGATGGGAAGTTTCACTGAAACCAGTGAAAATTCAGGTTAAATCTGGTCAGAAGTGGATTGGATATAAACCAATAGCAATTCTGACCTTATTCATCAAGTACTGAAGTGTTTACTTAAGTGTTTGGTCGAGTCAGCCTTCTGCTGGAAGGGACCTTAAAGATCATCTCATTCCACCCCCTATAATTTCCCCTTTAGTTTTCAATACAAGAAAGCTGTTGTAGTTGGAAGTTAAAATCACTTTTTTCCCCCTCTCTTAAAGGTGACATCTGTGTGTGCCTTCCCTGTCCAGGGGGATTCACTGAATTTCTGTGTTCCTACAGAGAAGGACATTAATAGTTAGGTTTGAGTGCAGAATGTTTTTCCCTGACACTTCAATATGTTAATCATTTGAGCTGAGTTTCTGCTATCAGCAAAATCATCTTCACCTCTAGGTAGCCTGTAGCTTGCTAACATAATCTGGTTTTTGGGTGGTATCTTACTGCAGGAGCTGTGATTCAGCTGCACTCTTGACTGTAGAGTTTTTTTCTGGCTTTTGTATATGCACAATTTCCATTGCTAATCTGCAGTTAAATGCTTCTTGAATGAAATTTGATTTTCAGAATATTAGCTTAATTGCCTTGTCAAAAATTAAGGATATATGTGTATTTAATTTGACATTTTTCCCTTTCACCTTCTTGAGTGTTTGTGCTGCACAGAAGCAACTCTGCCTTTAAATCAATTTTCCCAGTTCCTCTGTAATATAAACTCCAATAACTTCTAATTTTCTGTAATCTCTCTTATACTGGATTGCTTCCCACCAGATAGTTTTCATAGCATAAGTGTACAGGTATGTACTGCAAGCAGAAATTGTAGTGACATTGTGTATATTTCTGTCTGGATGTACAGCAGGGCTGAGTGTATATAAATGTATAAAAATGTCTTATTTCTTACCTGTCTCCTTGGCATCTTTACAATCCCTGTGTTCTGTGTAACTAAAACTACAACCAGCTGTGATAGTTCTGCATAAATTATCTGTAGGGAGCCTTGAATGCTTTATCTTGGTCTCCAGTTCCATCTTCCAGTTCCTCATGTGACTCCTGAGTCGTGGCATGTACTTTGTGTTCTCTCAGGAATGGCACAGCCCATGAACAAATTGATTTCAAAAAATCAGATTTCATGCAGCCTGGGAGATGTTAGAACCAATCGATGAGCCAAGGGCAGGCTGAGGTGCATCACTTCACTAAGGAAGGAAAGAAATCACTCCTTGGAGTGGGGCCTGGGCCACATCACAGGCTTGTCATAGATACCAGTGAAATGGAATAAATGGATGTGCACACATGGATTACATCCCTGAACACCAGAGCAAAGTTCTTACCTGCAGGTGCATTGTAAGAATTAGAATTTTAAAACAACAAGGATATAAATGACAGCTGGAAATACCTACTTTTTTTTTCTTTGACAGTATTGTGATTTCTTGAGATGAAGTTGAAAATTTTATCTTTTTCTGGCAAGATGTTTACATTTCAGGACTTTTTTTTTTCTGTTACAATTATGTGATAAATGCAATCATTTATTTTTGCTAATATTTGGTTTTAAATAGACATGGAATGAAAAGTGAAGGAAAAATGGAGACTATTTCAAAGATTTTTTTTTTTGCAGCAGATTTATTATTCTCATGAGCTTCAGGCCATCAGAAAGTTGCATGTCTCAGGCACTGCACATAATGAGTGAATATTGGATCATAAACATATTTGAGAACTGTTTGCTTATTGCCCTGTTCATACCCAAATAATGGTGAGGGAGTGCAAAGCAGGCTTTTAAGGGACAGCAATATTAAGTGCTTGGATTTTGGTTTGACTTAAGCAGAAGCATTGAGCAGAAAAATAACATTTTCCCTCTTACAGCTATCCTTCAGGTGTCAGTTCTGCAGATCCTGGTTTTATTACATCAATCACAAACAAGCAGCTTAAGGCTTCCAAAAACATCATCACAGACAGATGTTGAGCCTGTCTGGGGATTAGAAATATCCTCTTCCATTAAGTATAAATTAACTTAATCACCAGGTATGAAAGATAAGCAGCATAAACATCATTCCCTGAAGCTTTCATTAAAATTAAAATTCTATTTAAAACTAGGCTTGTACTTTCTATGACTTGATCCCCCTTCAAAGAGATTATATCTGCTGTAAATTTTTACAGTGACAGAAATTAATGTATTGGGGGCAGTGATGTTCTCTATAATTTAACTTCTGCTGCAAGTCATCTTTCAGCAAGAGAGATGATTGGCTTATTTTTAAGTAATAATTGGTCTCTAGTCTCTGAAACACTGAGAAAGCAATAAAACTCCCTAGCACCCAGTTGCCACAAAATGACAGCATGAAGTCACATGACTTAATAGCACTGTAATCATCAGGAGTGTTATTTTGTGTATGAGAATTCACCTGCTTTAATAGGGGGATTAAGGCTGATCAAATGCAATTGCACTGCTGCTTTCTGCTCCCTTGGATGACAAGGTAAAGCTCCTGTTCTGTCCCAGCATAAGCACAACTGCTTTCTAAGAATAATTTCCAAATGGGAAGAAATATCCTGGTTTTTTTTTTTTTTTTTTTTGGTTTTTGTTGGGTTTTTTTTGTTTGTTTTTTTTTTTCTGTTCTACTGTAAGACACTTGGTGATCTAATTTCAGTGTATTCCCAGGCTTTACAGCTGGTTTGCCTGTGCACTATCCTGCACTATTATTTTTCAGGCACACTTTTCTAAAGAAACAAAAGAAACTCTGGAGAAATAATGAGGCACCTAAGTACCTTGAAAGCAAATAGTGAACACAAATAAATCTACTAGGAATAATAACAGCTACCTCTACAGAAAATAAAGTATTGGAGACTATATTTAATGATCTTTGTTCTGTAATAATTTTTGCTACAGTGGAACAAAGTGTTTGGATGCAGAATTTGCATTGCTTATCCATTATTTCATTACAGTAATGCCATATTTTCTGCTGCACTCATAGCTGACAGGTAATAACATAAGCATTCACTGCTTGTGTTACATTGAGTAATAAATTTGTAGTGAATACAGAATGATACCACCATTATTCTTAAGAGGAGGAAGTTGGAAGTAAAGAATCTCAATTAATAATTAGGAAATAGCTTTGTGTTTTCAGCACCTGAGACTCCTCAGATGCATTTCTCCTTTAATTATTTAAACTATGAATTAGGGAGGACTGTAGAAAGCAAACTACAACTCTAGACTTCTCTGCATATGAAATGAAAATGTCAGTAATGTTCTCATCCATGGCTTTGTGTCCCTGGTGTGGAGCAGAGCAGGATCCACGCCAAGTTTCTACATCTTGGAAACACTCATTAACACTGTGTGAAGGCAGCAAACTTTCCAGTCTTCTGTTTCCTGCCAAAAGCTATTTAATCTTTAATGAGAAGTGTTTATTTTTATAATAAATCCATCAATCTGAAGAGGCAGTGAACCATCCTTCTCAGGAAGGGGACTGCTGGCTGTGGCAAACAAACAGCACTCGAGGGACAGAACGGAGAGCCCGGAACGGGTGAGAGCTGCTGTGATGGCTGCTGACAGGCTGCAGGGGCTTGGGCTTCACTTTCCAACTGTCTAATAAATTATTCTGGTTTTCTTAAGCAAATGGCAAAGCTATGGAGTACATTTTACCCATGGATTCACCTAAAATGTGTTCACCAACTCCCCAAAACAAGGAGTGTGCTCCACTTCTTTCACCCTTCCACAGGGACACCCTGTCAGGCCTGGAAGCTGCAGGAGAAGTTTAAAATCTAAGTGAAGTGATTTACCCAATTTATTTCTTTAACTGAGATACAGAGGTTTTTTTTTTTTCTCAGAGAGAGATGGAAATTCTGCTTTCAGCATTTTCTGCTTCCCAGACAGGACAGCTGCTGTGTTTTCAAAATGTATTTGGTGTGATCAGAAGTTCGTTGTCTGGCAACACTGTGGTGATTATCAATCCTTATGTTTAATCTGATTGATTCTGCTCTTTGAAATATGGACTCTTTACTGGGGTTGCTTTGCCTGCCTCAAAGCATTCTCCAAAGTGTTGAATAAACTCAATGTAATAGCTGTAATTTTTCTAACATAATGTCAAAAATCTCTTACTCTTTGGGTTTAACATTCTTTTAATACTTCCATATTTGTGCAACTATATTATTATTTTGAAAGGTGGAAATTCTTGTGCTATTAATGTTTTTTTACTTTGCTAGAGGGTGAAGAGGGGATGAATATTCATTTTTTTCAAATGACACTCAGATTGGCCAGAACAAAACAAAAGCTGATTACTCACACAACACTCAGGCAAACCATGAAACTGCTTGCTATGACATCCTGGGAGTGCTGGAAGTCTCTGTGTTAATAAAAGTAATGGGATTAGTTCATAAAAGCAAATTCATGAATGGTTGATAATGCAGAGACACTGCTCTGGCTTGGCCTTAGTTTCCTAAATGATTTATTTCTGTGAATGAGCACACAAATATATTTTCTTCCTACCTGCTCCAGGTACAAACACTTACCTGTTCTTTGGGAGGTCCATATTCTGTGGTGATAAATGGGTGGATAGATAGATTTGTCATGCAAAATATTCTCTGCTTTTAACTAAACTGTTAACATAGTCCTTGCTTGGAGAATAGAGCCTCAGCTGAGGGAATAATTACAGCTTCAAAAGCCAGAACATAGTATTTTCTTTTATTAGGTAAGCAGTTGTAAGCTGATACTGAAATTGCTTAATTTATACTTCTAGCAATGCCCTAAATGTAAAATACCTCAAGTAAGCATTCTTAGAAATATTAATGTTGTGATTCTTACCCCATTTTACTCTGAATTTGACAGCTAAATTTTATATACGAGTGTACAAAATGCTGCAAATTTTGAAGCCTTTAATTAGTAGTTGCAAATTTGTTTGTCCCTTAGCAACTTGTATTTGCATAAAGATTAAGGCTGGTCAGAAAGAAAGGAATAAAACATAGATGGAGAAAATATTAATAAATTAGTAATCATGTATAAAAGATAAGTAGTCTTAGATGTCATTTCCATAAGCTTTATTAAAATTTAAATTTTTTTTAAAGCTGCACCACAGTTGATCATTTCTAAAGAGTGATCTGTCATAAGCTGCAGAATTAGAGAAACTAATGTATTGAGGTCAGACATTAGTATGTAAATGAAGCTTTGCTTTCTTCTATGTGGCAACAGAAGCATTACCTTATATTTGACCTTTCATTCATTTGCCTGACTCAGCTGTGTCAGTCAAAACAATTAATTCTAATGAGCAGCGTTAAAGAGTGGGGCTCAGCTTTCTTTTCCTCCTCTGGCCTGTTGGAAATCCCATGAGAAGAAGCTAATGGAGGGAACCTGGAGAAGTGAATTCCTGCTGCCTTCCCACAGCCCCAGTGCAGCACCTCAGTGAGTCCAGGAGCACAGCTGGGGCTGCCCCTGCATCCCTGGAAATGTTCCAGGCCAGGCTGGACAGGGCTGGGAGCAGCCTGGGACAGTGGAAGGTGTCCCTGCCCATGGATGGACCTGGGCTTTAAGGTCCTTTCCAACCCAAAACATTCCATGATTATTTGAAAGGTGAAATTACAAAAATGAGAACTTTTGTATTTTCCAATGGACTGCTGAGCTGAAGGTCAACATGGAGATGAAAATCTCTCTCACATTTTCACTGTTGCTGGACTTGTAGCAGTATTTCTGCTCTTTGTAGCTTCTTCCTCTTGCGCTCTTGACATCATCTCTCCTTCTCTCTGCTGTTTTTTTCCCCCTCCTTTTCTTTTCCTTCTGCTCTGCTCTGAGAAAGCTGCTGATGCTGGTCTTTGGCTGGGTGACCCTTGGGGAGTTCAGCCCTCAGGGTGTGGCACTGGCAGATGGCAGCCAAATGCCAGAGAACATGAAATGGGGCACTGCAGGGAGTGCACTTTGTCTCAGTGCTGAGGCAAAAAACTTCACCCTTTCCTTGGAAAATATGCAATCACAGTAAAATTCTGTATTTACAGGCACTGCACTTGGCTGTATGGACCTACCCAGGCAGTTTGTCTTAGTCATGTTGAGACCACACTGAAATGGGGAATAATACAGAAAATAAACTTTTCTTGAGGTGGTGTCTGTGGTAGCAGTGGAGAATTGTACCCTGAATATAGTCAGTGTAAATCAGGGAAGGTGAGTGTGCAGAATAGGCAGTCTGTGGAGCAATTCACAGTGCAGACACAGGCCAGCCCTTGTGCAGGTTGGCTTTGGAAAGTCTCAGTTTTATTAAAAGTGCA
Source organism: Muscicapa striata striata (assembly GCA_030060385.1). Classification (NCBI taxonomy): domain Eukaryota; kingdom Metazoa; phylum Chordata; class Aves; order Passeriformes; family Muscicapidae; genus Muscicapa; species Muscicapa striata. The sequence continues at coordinate 2,431,234 of JAREIS010000026.1, read as the reverse complement.
AAATATATATCTTCCACTGTAATTCAAATTGTATCATATTAATTGGGCTCTAGTGTTTTAAAAAAGGAAAAGTAAGGAAATCTTGTGGGAGAGCTAAAGAATGAAATCAAATCATTAAACTGTATAAAAGTCCTAACCTGCAAAAGGAAACTAAGAAGTATATTCCTTTCCTTTTCTTTTTTACCAAATGGAAGTACAACATTTTGCAATAAAGACTAAATTAAGTTTTCTTGTTCTGATGTAAATATTTTACAGACTTTCCCAGTGTATAAGTGGAAAGGAATGAGACATGCAGTAGCATACAAAAACCTGCTGGTTTTAATTTTAGAATACTTTTCTAATAGGAAGTATGGATTTAAGAGCTCTCTTAGTAAAAGTTTGAAATGGGATGCTGCTTCTGAGTTTTATCCATGACCTCAAAGACAGCTGTAAGCTTTTCTCTGTAGAAAGGAAGAGAAGCAGGAAATTCTAGGTGATAGTAAAGATCTCTGCTTTATTGAATCCAAGAATATTTTTTCTTTGACCAAAATAGTATTTTTTTTTAATGACCCTAAACCAAACCAGAGATATTTTAATAATTTGTGTCCATTCCCCCTCAGGCAGGGAGACAGAGTCTTCTGTGGCTCCCAGCAGTGAGGATGTGTCCAGAACATTGGTTCTGGTTTGGATGTTCATGACATTTCTCATTGCTGTGGAGGATGGAGGTCGAAAAATGAGGGCTGAAAAAAACCCTCTTTTAAAGTAAAGTCATAAATTCCAGGGGCTGCTGTTCAGCAGGGAAGAGGTGTGGTTGGTGAAGGAGCTGCAGGTTTGCAGAGATGTTCCCAAACCCTGTTTCAGGGGGTTGGGGGATAGACAAGGCTCCAGCCTCACTCTGAGAGCACTGGGGCAGAATCTGGGGCTCTGAAGCTGATCCCTTTAATAATCTCTTTAGTGTTTGCTATAAAAAATGAAATATCCTCAACTCTGCTTGTGCCTTTTAAAGGAAAGCTTTGTATTTTTTAAACTAAAAACATTAATGATGAATGAATAATGTACAATCCAAAACAGTGTTGAATTTAGAATGAGAAAGAGTTTGGGCCTTCCAGGCATCAAAATGAGAGTTGTGTTACAAACAGTACAACCTCTGCTATTCTGAGTACAAGGTTTCACATTTGGGCAGGGTCTGGTTCAACTGGCTGAAGATTTGAATTTTTAAATTCATTAACAGACCTTTCAAGAGTAAAAATAGAAGCCTGTGTGCTTGTTTCTTGGCTGTACATACTCTTGCTTTTTTGGCAGGTGTTCACCAGTAGTGACACCACCATCCCATCTTACATGAGAAAGAACAAAGCAAATAACTTTAAGCTTTAGTTAACCAATGACAAAAATAGTTGTCTTTAGTTATCATAGTTACAGTTATACTATTAGTTATTATAGTTACCAATTGTTGTCATTATTTTTCTACTTTGCTGTCTGCTGCAAAGAGGAACATTATCAAAGCACACCTAAAGTTGTTATTTATTTTTAAAGACTTTTTTAGGCTTTTATAAAAACAGTGATCACATTTATAGACGTTCAACCTCAGCGAATGTAAGTGCGGATACAAAAGAATGTAATTATTTTAACATTTTGCAGCAATAGTGTTAGAAGGCCAGGTGCTTTGTGACCTGCAGTGTGACAGTGCCACCTGAATTGCAGTGGCTTGGTGTCCACGAGCAGCCCGGTGTGTGGGAGGTGTGATAATAGATAAAAGATTTGTGTTAATCATAGAAGTTTTGGAGTTTGTATAAACCAGAATACTTAGATAAGACACGGACCTAGATGAAGGGAAATATATTATTAAAACCATTCTGTTTAAACCCCCCTGTTATGAATATTGTGTTTTCTAAGTAAATTATATTTGATACCAGTTTGTAAAACAGGGTTTTCCCACGGCCTGAAAGATTTTGCAAAATCAGATTTCCTGCCTTTGTGTAATCAATTGTGACCTATCTGCTAAGACCAGACTTCCCAAATTCTGCCATTCCTTATCTACCAAAACCAGATGGTTATCTATGAGACTTGACAAATTGTCTGGAGATTTCACGTCACCCAGAGGTCCCATGGATGTTTTTTGACCACCACTGCTTACATGGCAAAATTATGACAACAAAAAAGTAACAATTAGTGATTCCTACAAGAAAAGGAGCTGCAAACCAAAGTTTGCTGGAGCGTGGAGTGGGCAGTGACCCCCCATGTATCCCCAGCACTGCGTTGCTCTGTCTGTGTAAAATAAAGCAATCTAAATGTTGCTGAATATCGAGATTTTAATTTCTCATTTATGACAGAGGTGTCCCCGTGGCAGGGGCTGAGCTCTGAGCTCCTTCCCTCTGTGCTTGTGTGTTGCAGGTGCCCGAGCTGGGAGCAGGCGCCGGGGGCGAGCGAGGAGCTGCCGGAGGCTGCGGCCGGCGCGGAGGCGGCGCTGCCCTCGCTGTGCCTCAAGCAGGTGTTCCCCAAGTACGCCAAGCAGTTCAGCTACCTGCGCCTCGTGGACAGGGTGGCCGCGCTCTTCATCCGCTTCCTCGGCGTCAAAGGCACCACCAAGCTGGGCCCAACGGGATTCCGCACCTTCATAAGGTCAGTTGGCTCAGAGCTGACCCTCAGCTTGCAGGCTTTGTGATGCCTTCCAGCCTGGAGCTGCTGTTCTGTGATAAAACAGATATATTTTCATTATTCCAAGCTCCTGGAAAATCCCAGTCTGTGCCTGGGAGGAATTTGGGTCTTTATTTGACAGCAGATACAATTTGCCGTCTTCGTCAACATGTCACATTCCCAGTAACTGGTGGAGATCTCATTGTGGGGAAGTGACAGCTGAAATTGGGTCACTTGATGTGATTCTGTCAGCTGTGGGGGCAGCACTGGCTGCCCCAGGCTGCAGGAAGGATTCCCAAATGCCAGTTCCTGATACACCGTGCAGGGAGGATTTGCATTGTGAAATTGCACCTTGCAATGTCAAGGAACTCAATTTATTTTTTCACATGCTTTTTATTTAGGAAGGTTTTTTTTTCCATTGTTTTTTATGGCTATATCTGTTCTAGTCATGGTACAAATACCTCATTTTCTGTCTTTCATTGACTATGACAAAAGAAATGAGCAGCAGCAGCAGATGTACTCTTAAAACACAGATCCTGTTTCTATGCAGATGCATTTAGCATTCAGGAATGAATATAAAATGACTTGGTTTATACAAATTACAATATATAGAAAATGTTTGAAGGCATCTGCTCTATCCACAGACCAGCACAGGATTGCATCCAGTTCCGTATTTTTTGTAGTTTAATCCAGCTTTATTTTGGCACTTGTCAGAGGAGCACAGAATAAATGCCAACATTTTCTTTTAAGAATATTCAGATAAATTGCCATATCTCAATGAAATAGCACTTGCAGTTTCTTAATGCATGTTAAATTAAATTTTTTTATACTGGCAGATATTTTTGTTTATTTTCTCCCAGAGCATCTATACCAGCTATAAGGCCTGTTTTTGAAGAGCTGTCATTGCTGTTCATTTCAGAAAGGAGGTCAGGTTTCTGTGTGTGGTATCATTTTTCAGGAATAAAGTGGTACATGAGTGAGATTTCATGTGTGGGCAAGTGCTTGCAAAGACTGTCCACCCAAATTCTGGCTCATCAAAATCTGTTTTCCTTTAATGTTTTCTTTATTCTAAAAAAGTAGCTAAAAGGGAAGCACTGTGTCTCTAGTTCTTGCTTGGATGCTGCCTGGGAATTTTTGGGCTATCTAGGTGAGGCTTTGCTCTTATTTTAAGATATCTCTGTTGAGGTTACTAAAGGGTGAGATTTGCTTCAATTATCCAAGTTTGGAGTAGATTTTTGGGGTTTTATTTTTGTTTCTTTTCTGGCAAGAAATTTTGGCCAGCTCTTTGGCACATGCAGTGGTGGCAGCCAGGCTGCCAGACATCTGGAAATCCTGGACACAGGGCTGTTCCCATCCATGATCAACACTGCACTGTGGACTCAGACCACAGCAAGTCCCAGCTCCACATCCCCACATCCAGAGCTGCATCCAGAGCTGCTTTCCCTGCAGGGTTCAGGGCCACCAGGGTAAATCCTGTCGGTGTTCAGGCCCAGAGAAGCCAGGCTGTGCTGAAAGCTTCCTCCAGCCCTTTCCAAACAGGATCAGTCAGACAAATAAAAGGGTATTTCTCTGTGCAAACTCTGCCTCATGCAGATAGTCTGTGCAGATTTGTGGTGGATTTTGCACTGCACCAATTAATTCCATTCTCTTACAGCCTCAGAGTACTGGCAATACCCTGGGAGAAAGCTCTGTGTAACAGTCAGGTCATATTTTTAATTGAAATATTCTGAGTTTGGGCCTGTTCTGTTCAGATAGGAGCACTTAATGAATGCTGGTTTGTTTGCTCTCTGCTGTGTGTGATTTATTAGACTGAGCACGTTACAATGGGTCTGTACACATGACATGGATAAACTTTTCTCCTGCAAGTTGCCCTTGCAGAATTTTTCCTAACTTGGGAGTTTGGATGTAACGAGAATCTTTTCTTTATTTTGTTTCTTTTTAACAGAAACTGCAAACTGAGTAACAGCAATTTTTCAATGGCTGCTGTAGATATCCTGTATATTGATATCACAAGGAGGTGGAACAGCATGGGCATTGACCACAAGGAATCAGGTAACCCAGGTTTGTATTCAAAAACTGTGAAATCTGACTTTTGGGTTTTTTTTTTTTTTTTTTTTTTTAATTTTAGTTGTTCAGGTACACCTCAAACATTTGATTGAAATGGGAAGTACATTGTACCATGTACACCTGAGGCCTGCACATACACAACCAATTCTCATGGTTAGTGCTGTGGCAGTTGCCCTTCAGGCTAGCATTACTTTAGGTAGGTGAAGGTCACCGTAGTTCCACAACTGTATAAAATTTGAGAATTTGCATTTAGCTTTTCAGGGTTGGTATAAATTACTTAGTGGTTGGCTAGTAGAATTTCACCAGGAAAAATAACAGATATGCAACTGAATCTTCAGGCTTTCAAAAATTAAGAGATTTGTGTATAGTGTCAATGAATCAGATGCTTTTTAGATGTTAAAACACAAACTATCCACCTGTTTCTGTTGGCTTTATGTTTGGCCCAGTCCCAGCTGTAACCAAGACAAGCATGATCCTGTTGTTCTAAAACAGCTTCTAACTTTTTTCATAATATGCTTCACATGAGTGTCACTTCTGGGGAGAAACTCTGTGTGTGCTACCAGAGGTGCTTTCCCTGCCTGCAGCTCACCGTGACTGATAAAACAATTTACTGAGCTGGCAGCTGCTGCTTTCAGATAACTCAACAATTCCTTTGCAAGCTGTTTTACAGCCAAGATCGTAAACGACCCCAGCTGCAGCCTTGGTTGAGAGAAATTATCCTTTAGAATGTAATTGTCATATTTTGAAAAGGTGCCTTTCCTCCTGCATCAATAAGCTAACAAAAAAACCCCAAACCTTTCAATATCTCGTCTTTAAATAATCTTCTTAAGTGTATGTTCAAACTGGGAGAGCTTGTGGCATTCTACACAACCAATTGGGGTCTGGCTTCTTAATTAAGAATTTGAGTAGGTATTACTTTAAGGTTTTAAATACAATAATTAGTGTTAATACTCAGCTCCTCTTCCCTTTGGCTCTGGTAATGTGCTGTTAGTGAGAGTCGATGGAACAGCAGCTGAAGTGTTCCCCTGCAGCATGGGGCTTCTCCAGGGAACTTCTGTGTGGGAAGGGGCAGAGCAGTTGTATTATAGCAGAGACATTTTTTGGCACTGCACTCTTCAGCTGTTTGTTTTTCATTCAGTTGAAATAACTATTGTGGAGTTGCTGGGTCTGACTGAAAAAATGGCCTCTTCACCTTCAAAAGTGTTTGTACCTGGTACAGGCTGTGCAGGAGGAAAGTCATGCTTCAAATAAACTCACATCTTGCTAAGGTGATACTTGGTAATGGGGTTACCTTCATAGTGCTGCAGACTGAAATAACACACTGGTGTGAACTTGTGGGTCAGATCCATCTCTAAAAATACAGGGTTGAAAAGATCCCATTCAGCTGCTGACATAAACTTGTTTTTCTCTCTAGCTGGATTGTTTTCCTTGATGCTCAGTATGTTACTGTGTCTCATTTGGTTTCAACTTAATTTTGGCAGCAGAAATCAAGGCTAATACTACATCAGTTAAATGGTGTGATACCCTAAAATGGGTTCTTGCTGTACCGCTTTGCCTCTGGATTCCAGGCTGAGGTCTGCAAAGCCAGAAGCTGCCTCAGCCATAGAGAATGTCACCCATCTGTAACCCAGGCTGGGCTTACCCTGCCCTGAAACACCCAATGAGTGTGGCACAAATAAAACCTTGGCTTTTGCTCTTTGAAGAACAGACAATCTCTTTGCTTTCTGAGCATTCCAGATGGCTGCCATTTAAATGAAAAGATGTGAACTGACACGATTGTTTGCGTTCACACCCATCACACACACACATTTGGCCTCGCTGCCACAAGCAACAAGAGATAGGGATATTATCCCTAAGGAGTATCCCAGTGTCCTGTGAGCACCTTTTCCTTGCAGGAATGTGTCTGCAAGCCTTTGTGGAAGCCTTCTTCTGCCTGGCCCAGAGGAAGTACAAGTCGCGGCCGCTGCACGAGCAGGTGGCGTTGCTGATCGAGCTGTGCGAGTGCCGCCTGGCCGCGCTGCAGGGCGAGCGCCTGCTCTGGGGCTGCGGGCTGGCCGAGCGCCCCGGGGCCTCGCCGGCCGCGGCCACCGCGCCCAGCCCCGCCCGGCCCCACCGGCACCAGGTGTTCCGGCTGCAGAAACCAGCGCAGCTGAGGGCGCTCGTGTGCAGGGACACAGCGGGGAGTTAATCCCCAGCCAGGTACGTGCGCTGCTGGAGGAGAGACTGGCGCTGGAATCCCTTCATTTCACCGTGACAACTATTTATTTCAGCTGTATTTTTTTTATTTGTGCTTTTCAAAAAGTCTACTGCAACTTCATGTTGTCAAATAATGACCCTGGCAATAACTATTTCTTCACGTCTCTGTGGGATTTACGGTGCACATCCCATGACAAACTGTGCATTCATCCTGAGTGCATGGAAGAGAAGGACCAAAGCACAGGGGTGATAACCAGCATCATGGGATTGGCTGCACTGACTGAGGCACGCTTGTGTCTCAGGAATTACATTGCTTTATGTGCACAGGACATGTCACAGAAACCAAGGAAGGAACTGCAGTCACAAATACCAGACTGGAAAACTGAAATCTGGAATTACACTTGTGATCAGACTTCAGGCCTTGACTCTCTTCTTTCCATGGCTTGGACTGTACATGTTGGAATCAATACAGATTTGGTCAATGTCTAAGTACTTATTTTTTAAAGTCAGTCTTAAAACACTGAAATGATATTTTGGCTTCTACTTCTTTGTACTCGTCTTGCCATGACAAGTACTGTTAGTTTTTTAAAGAAGAACTAAAACTCTTTATCCTTTTGCTTCCACAGAACCAATAAGCTCACACTTATTCACAGAAAAAAAATATTTACTTTCTTAAGTAAAATTTGGTGAATCAAGTGGTGGTTTTGTCTTCAGGGATTATTCAGCACTGCTTCTGCAGAAAGCTATACAAAGGCCTAAGAGGTCACTTAAATTCCAGTGGAGCCAATCCTCTCACTGATGTTAGCCTAAACTAACTGTATTCTAAATTTGCTTATTTTTTGTCTTTTACAGGTCCTTTTGGGACCTGCAGTAACATCTAGAGCAGATCTTTTTTGTGTCTTTGCACATATTCTTCGTTTTTCCCTTAGATAATAGCATAACTGTACGGATTAGATCTGAGGATGTTGTGTCAAAACCGGGCTGTACTGCTGGAGTAGTACAGGGGTCTTATTTTTCAGGAAATGAACCATGACTCCCCTGATCACACACTTCTTCTGGGGGCTAAGCAGAACATGGGACTGGCTGGAAGGACAGGAATAACTTGCAACTTTAGGGATGTTGAGTGAAATTCTTTGTGGTCTGCAGTTTATGACAATAATGAATGGCTACATCTGAGCTTGATTTTCCTCCTTTGTTTTACTGTTTAATGTTAATAACTTGGTTTATGTTTTAGTGTCCTCCATGCTATCAGAAATGGCAAAGCTCTAAGATGGGCACTGAGCTTTGGGTTGGAGAGCATTCCCTGAGCTCCATGTCAGAATGTTCCAGTGGCTGTGTCACTGAGTGGGAATCCACCTGTTTCATGTCAGGGACTAAATGCACACACGGTATCAAGTGAGTTTTCACTTCAGGGAGTGTTTGTAGAGGTTTTTTCCTGATTTCAGTTTTCAGCAGCATGTGTTTTTCCCAAGTGGCAGTAGCAGCATGGCAATGCAATGCAGGAGTCAGGCTGAGCCCACACAAAACTAGTCCCCAGCATGTGTTAATCTCAGATGTGGGTATCCCTTCTCCTTTTTCTGTAACACAAATAAAATAATAGTAGATGATCTTTTTTAGTTCAATGGCCAGGCTCTCTGAAATTTTATGTATTGTACATAAGAAGACAATTGTAGACTAACTAATGCCACTGCCCTCAGCCTTGTTCAAATGTCATAAAGATTATTGCAGTATGAAGATAAAATGCAGAACTCCAAAGTCTGGCACCTGTCAGAACAAATGAAGCTGAAAGGGTCATTTTTTTTTCACACTTTCATTGTAATATATTTGAAGACATTCACAGGTTGAAAAATGGTTACTTCTCCTTTTGTGACATCTGACATTTGTCTTGCGATTGGCAGTGTGTTACTGGAAAATAGCTTACAGTTCCTCTCATCTCATGATTGATGTCCTGTAAAGACAGAGTCATAGAGGAGTTGGATTTGAAATGCTATGACTGCGAATGCCTTCCCTTGCACCTTTGAAGCAGTACAATGTGTGGCCTAAAATATCCCAGTTTTGCAATTGTATAACTTACCCTGATATCAGTGGAATAAATTAACTATTGTATATTGAACACTGATAAGATCTCTCCCTCTGTGGGAGACCTTTATACTCTCTGGATCTAATAGAGGTTTTTATAGCTTGTGCATCCACAGTCTGATGCTGCACGCCCTATTCATCGCCCACTTCAAAGATGAAGGGTCCCTTGTAGAATAGTCAAAATATTCAATTATCTGCCTCTAGTAATCCAGTGTTCATGTATTTATATAATTGGAAAATTGAATGCCGTATTATTCTCAGGGAGGGGGAGGAAATAAACCAGGAATGTACTTGAGAGATTTAATGGCAGTCACATTTCTCTTCCCTCCTGTCTAATTCAATTTCCTCTGAATATTATTTAGCATCCAATTTCATAGAGCCTTTAAGTTACTAGTCTGTGCCCATGCAAATGACCAGAGACACTTTATCCAGGATATGAATGCTAATGCACTGATAATCTGTTAATCCTGAGGTACCTTTCTAGCTAAAGAAACAATACAGGAAAGGCGCTGGATTTTTAACAGCACATTTGTATACGTTCTCTTTAGAGAATACCACAGCACTGCACTCATGATTCTATTTATGACATATATGATATGAATATTGTATACCAGTGAAATCTTTCTTGTCGTCAGACACACCGGATCTGGTATTCCTGTCTGGGTAGAAATCAGAATAAAACAACATCTAACGAAAATTTGAGGCGGGTCCAGAATTCCAACCCTGTTCTTTGCAGGCTTGTGCACAGCCTGGATGTGCCCCGACTCGCTCAATGATTCTTTGCTACATTTGTGCTGTTTTCTGTGCATCAGGCTGCCGCAGGTAAGTCACCCACAACCTGTGCTGGGCTCTGGGCACTCCTTGTCCTGCGGAACGTGTGGGAGCTCTGGACAGACCGCACACCGGTGTCGCACACCTGTGGCCGTTTCCTTGGCAGGGCAGGGCAGGTGCTCGCTAATGAATGCGTTAATGAGCAGCTGGGACACGCAGCGCGCCGGTGCCTGAGCGCGAGCCCCGCTGCGGTCCCGGCTCCGGGCTGTGCCCTCAGGCGGGGACGGGACGGAGCTCGGAACCCTGGCGCTGAGGAGGGATCTCATCCCGCTCCAGACCGAGCCTGGCGGGGTAGGTGCGCTCCCCCTTGTGCTGGGTGCTCGTCGGGCGGGGATTCTGGGGCTGAGCGGGGCGTGCCTCCTGCACTAATTTATGTGGGAGTCCCCAAGGCCTGTGCCGGCGCTGCACGAATCGCGAGGGCCGGGCCGCCCCGCTGTGCTCCGCACTTCGGTGTCACGGAGCAGAACCGTGGGGTGGCTCCTGGGTTAGATCCTCCCTATGGAGCCCCATGGGCTTTGCGGAGAGCCCAGCGCAGCAAAATGTCCCCGGGAGGATCCCGGGCGCGGGCAGGGCCCGGCGCTTCCAGAACCTTCCTGGCGGCGGGGCCGTGAGGGGCCGTGAGGGAAGGGCGGAGCGGCCCTGGCGGGTTGTCAGTGCACAGCCGGGGTGAAGTGGGGCTTTTCCATAGCAGCGTCCAGGGTTTCCTGTCATTGCGCCGGACTGAGCCCCGTCAGTGGCCCGTGGAGATGAGTGTGAAAGAGCTGGTACGTGCTGTGCTTTGTTCCGCCTCCCGTCTCTGTCATTGCAGAGGTTGGTTGGAACCTTCTGGAGCAGGGAGCACTGCGTGGCATAGCTCCGTGTGGGGATTCTCATCACACCCCTGCCATAGGCAGGGACACCTTCCACTGTCCCAGGTTGCTCCAAGCCCTGTCCAGCCTGGCCTTGCACACTTCCAGGGATCCAGGGACAGCCACAGCTTCTCTGGGCACCCTGTGCCAGGGCCTGCCCACCCTGCCAGGGAAGGATTTCCTCTGCTTTCTCAGAGGTCCTGCTCCCCCTGCAGACACCTGGCTGTGCCTCACAGGGGTCCCGCAGCTCCTTGCTGTCCACCTGAGCAGGAACAAACTGCTCCAAGTACAAGCCGAGTTGATTTTCTTAGGTACTGACTCTGCTCATGGTGCTGCCCCTCCTTTGGCCACACTGACGGGCACTGCTGCCACACCTCAGCCTGAGAGAGCACACTGGGTCTGTCCCTTTGCCCGCTGCAGATGTTCTGTGTGGATGAGAGGTGGTGCTTGGGCTCCAAATTCCTGCTGAAATATCAGCAGTGGGGTGTCTACATCTGCCCAGCTACGCTCGACTTGTCTCACTCTGCCCTCTGGTTGTTCCTCCATAAGGGGAAATTGATTAAGTATTTATTTTTCTCTGGCTGTTTCCATCTGTACTGCCTTGAGAGCATCCTCTGGCTCGCTTGGTTTGTTTCAGCAGGATGAGGTCCCGAGCCTCCCGCTATCCCTTCCCCAACCGCACGCAGCCCAGCTCGTGCTTTTCTCTCAGATTATTTCTGCCTTACTTACCTTCACTTCACCTTAAGCACACACACAAAAAATCATCAGCACTACCCAGATAAATCCATCTGGTCTCTGTCTCAGCCTCATTTAACCTCCCATTGAAGAGATTGTATCACATGGTATTCAGCTGGAACCTATTACCTTGCATGCCCAAGCATATCACATTGAATTACCCTGGCCCACAGGCCTGCGGTGTTTGCTAATAGCTAATGGCTGCTCTTAACTTAGAGGTGATTTATTCGAGCGCGTTTCTATTCGCAGTGCAGCGGGGGGGAGTGGCAGTGTGTTAAGCAGAGCTCAGCGAGGGAGCGCCGGCGGGATGGCTGCAGGCAGCCTGGCTTCACACCTCCGCCAGCTGCTGATGTTTCCCGGTATTCCCGTTCCTCGCCGCTGTCCCAGGTGCAGCAGGTGTCAGGGACCGGCAGTGAGTGCTCCTGGCTGCGCGCAGCAAGAGGTGCGGGAGGGCACAGTGCTCTGCCTGCCGTCACCAGCCGGGGTGCCAGGGAGCCTGTGGCACATGCGTGTGCTCAGGAATGGCCTGGGAATGGGGCAGTGTCCCCACAGCCAGTCTCTCCCCGCTGCCTCTGGAGGAGACAAATGGTTTTTGCAGTTCTGATGGCAGAATTTAATTCACTTGTGTCATTGCTGAATTGACAACAGGTGTAGTGTGAAAATAGTATGAAATTACAGTAAAAGACAAAATTGAAAGCCTGTTATGGTGATGTGATGCAGTTTTCCCTCTTCCTTTGCCTCATCAGTGGAAATACAAAAGCCCTTCTGCAGGTCAGGTTCAGATACACTGGTGAACAAACAGGAGAAAGGAGAATGTGAATTTTGTAGGCAAACCCAGCTCCCTGATTTGTGGTTTGCTGAGTCTTGAGCCTCATGTTTGTCCTCCCATCAGCCCAGGTCCCCAGCACACAGCTCTCCTGGCTCAGGGGGTGAGGAGGGACTGTGGCTTCCAGGAGGAAGAGTAGTTAGTGACTGTAACAAATTAAAGTCAGTCAGCTTGGGAGCTCTTTTATTATTCAGGCTTCACTCCTTGATGATGTAGCACAAAAATCAAATGGTTGAGGTTATTCAATTATGGCTCATACTACCAATGGGAAAACCTGATCATGTATGGAGCCTACATCAATATTATTTTATGTTGAGGGGCTGTGCTGGCTGTCAGGTGGGAAATGGCAGAAATCCTACACGTGTCCAAGTCCTTCTCTCTCTTCCTGTCACCTTACTTAATAACCAAGTAACACGATCCACTATCTGTCTAAGATCAATAATAGCACAGGGCACATTGTAACAAGCTGGAAACATTTTTCCTGAGTGTCTGAGGACACTGTAGGTGCTGAGGTGATGGTGGGAAGGAGGTGCTGCCTGGCACAGGACACAAACACCTCCATCCGGGCCTGGCTGTGGGCGGCACTGCCGGCCCTTGCTGCAGGATGTAGAAGAGTGTGGGCAGTCAATAGACATGGATAAAATAAAGTTGTGAACAGCAGCAGGAGCTAAAATAGCAACATCAATAGCAGTTCCCAGATAATGATCTAATTAGCACAAACAACAAGTTTCCACTAATGACTCTTGTTCTTCCAGCTCCTTCCTTTCTGCTCGCCTGTCATTATTGACTCTCTGGCTGGGAGCGGCTGTGCTCCCTCTCTGGGGCCAAGGCTTTGGAGGTTTGTTTACTGCCTGCCTTTGAATTTCTTCTCCAGAGGATGTTTGCTCAGGAGCCTGGGCTGCCGTGCGTGGGATGGCTGCATGCGGAAGCCAGAGGGGGAAAGAAAATCAGCTCTTTGGCTTTTGGGAGGCCTTGGGAAAGTTGTGCTCCTACTGCATGTCCCTGTTGTAAAAATAAGGATGCTGGTGTTCACCCACTGCAGTGGAGTGGGAGCTGACTGCTTATGAAGGGCTTGGGAAGCTGTGAGGGAAGGATGCTTGTCAGGAGCACATCAGAGACTGTTATTGGAGGAGCTGACACACAGGCTGTTCCTGTCTCTTCCCTCCTAGGTATGAGCCTCATCTCTGCACCTCCCTGCCTCCCTCCCACTGAAACTAACAGGCTAACTGTGCTCTTAAGCCTCCAGCTTGGCAAGTGTTGGCTTAATGCTTTCACTTCCTCACTTGTCAGTTTCCTCAGTTGTGGTGGGCAGGATTCTTGTGTTTGCCTGTTTTGAAGATGCCCAGTTCTGACATCTGCTGCTGTGGGACTCGGCTTTGCCAGGACAATGGAGTGGGAGCACGGCTGCAGCACCTCAGCCTTGCCTGAGGTGCTTACTGGGCTGTGCAGGAGGTGCTGCCTGGCACCAGGAGCAGCTCACAGGCCAGTGACTCTCACTTACTGAACTCAGATCAAACCCTGTGCTTGTAAGGGTGCAATTACTGGAACATCATTATTGCTGATGAGTCTTGTGCTTAAATGACTCTCCAGATTAAAAACCTCAAGCAAACACATCTGCGCTCCCCAGCCTCCCAGCCCCGTATTCCCGTGGCTGCTCTGGCTGCTGATCTGCAATTCTGAGTCTCGCTTCTCCCGGCCCTGCCCGTCTGCCAGGGCCCGCTGGGAGCGGCTGCAGCCGCTGCGGAGCCACAGATGCTGAGAGCTGTCAAGAGCACAGAGACGTTCTGGGTGTTTTTGGCTGAGAATTCAACTCTGCTCTAATGAAGCCCAACAGCCGCTAAGGAGGTTTTATTCAAGTCAAGGTGGTTTTGACTAACCCCTCCTTGCAGCGTTTTCTGAGGTGTTTTGTGTTTCCAGGGCTGCATTTTATTTCTCTCAGCCTTCAAAATCAACCATGTTGAGGGGAATGAATGGCAGAGCCTTGAGAGGGGATTTTGGCCTGGCTGGGTTTTGCCTTCCCTCCCTGGGGTGCTGTTGCTGACAGGAACACGAGGAGGGTTGTCCCGGCTGGGCAGAGCCCAGTGCCCAGCCCGGCTCCAGTGCTGCTGAGCGCAGGAATAGCCACAGGTGCTCCCCACATCCCGACTCATTTCGGTGTAGCCAGACTGTCTTCCACCTCTCCCGGAGGAGCTAATTATGATGATGTTAATGAGGCAGAGGTGCTGATGCTGCCCTGGGTTTTAATGACTTTCCTCCAAGTTTTCTGCTACTTTTACTGGAGGCAGAAGGGTGGTTTGTAAGGACTGGTGGGGGCAGGAGCAGGCCTGACTGTCAGACCCTCGATCATGTGAAGGGAAAGCGGCTAAAATACTACTGGGAGCAAATTTCAATGATCTCTTTAGGGAGGCAGATAAAACAGGTTTCTGTGTGCATGTGGCATGTGCCAGGATGCTCTAAAAGTTGGAAATGACTGAGTAGAGGTGCTGGAGCACTTGTGTAAAATATCTAAATAAATCTTTAATATTTCTAATTGCAAATGTACATAAATTGCACAGCCACATCATTTCTTTGAACACCAACAACTTTCTCTGTACATTATTACATAGTTTAAAAGGAGCTGAAGGAGATTCAGCAAACACTTCCACTTTGCTTTTTTTTGTTTTTTAAACATACTTACAAAAAAAAGATTTGTTTTTCTTTATAAGAGGATATAAAACATAGCGACTGCTTATCAGGAACAAGTATCAGCCTAAGCAGATATACAGAGAGAGGTATATCTTAAGACACAGTGATGTATGATAAAGGAATATGTGAACATGGAGGCTGCACTCTGGGGTACTGGTAGCTGATGCAGAGCCACATGGCATTTACAGCAATGTCACAGCTCAGGTGATCTGTGAAAGTCAATGCTTGAACGTGACACCCTTTTCTGAAGCGTGGTTGTTTCTGGGTGTTGTGCAACACCCTCAGGATTGGATTTGGTTTGGAAAGCCCATGAGCTGCATGTTCTCATGCTGCTGTTGTCCTCCCACTCCCCCAGGGGTGATTTTCCCCAAGGGAGGAGGAAAAGGCAGCAGTTATCTGTGCGGGGTCAGAGCAGGCTGGGTGCCACTGGCTGAGCAGTGTCCTCTGAAACAGCCCTGAGGCCATGGCTCTGCCCCACAGCAGGTCCCAGTCCTGGCCAGCCTGGAGGCTTTGAATGCAAACCTTTGGGAGGAGGTGATGCCAGCAGTCAGTGCAGGTGGGAAGGACAGAGCACCCACCCAGGGACAGTGGCACTGGTGTTCCCTTTGGACTTTTGCTTTGCACTCCCCAGGCAAAGCTGTGTGAAGGACAGGGCAAGGGCCGGGGTGGAGCTGCTGGACCCACTGGTCACAGGCTGCTATCAGGCCTGGGCTCAGGCTGCTCCCACTGCCCTGGGCTCCTGGGGGAAAAGAGCCCCTCTCAGATCAGACCCCTGGGCCATAGCCTGTGGCTGTCCTGGCTGAACACATTAATGCATCTGCCATCTGTGACTGCAAATCCTCTCCTTGTCCATCAAAGAACAGACTTCAGCACATTTTCTATTGCAGCTGGATGTGGACATTAGGAACAGGAAAAAGCCTATGAGCTATCTAAACTCTGGGAATGATTGATTCCTTGCTGATTGCTTTCCTAGGAGAGCCTGTGACACCTCACTGAGGTCCAGCAAGTCCCTTTGCCCTTTAGGAATATTCATAGTAGCAGAACCTGTGTCCTGCAACCTTGCAGCAACCTCTGGGACTGGCTCCCAGACCAGAGGGTTCCACATGTTCTCACAGTGCAATCAGTGCTTTACAGCTGCAAAAGCAGAAAACAAAACCAACCAGACTCAAATGACAATGCAAAGTGACACCAGACTCTTTGGATGCGGCAGGATTTGCTTAAACTGGTGCAAAAGGGGCTGGTGACTACACTGTAGTATTAGTTGGCATGGGGAAGGACTGGGGTCCCTCCCGTTTTTTGGCACTGAAGCCATAATCCCTGTCCAAAATGATGATACTTACAGTCCGCAGAGACCTTGGGATACGGGTCAGTCTATTTCATCCCCCTTCACACAAAACCGCTCATTTGTTCACTACAGTTTAACAAAACCCCAAATCAAAACTCTTAAAACAGAATCTTTGAGGTGAGCCCACCACAAATCTGGATCCATGGTTTTGCTCCCTTCCCTCAGATCCCCAAGGGAGGAGGCTGGAATCAGAACATGGGTCTGGATTCAGATTTGGCAGCCCGAGCCCACCTCTCCAACACAGCAGTGAGATACAGCCAAATCCCGACCGAATAAGCAGCACCAGAAGTAAGTTACTATATACAACTGTTAGTGAGATAGATACGGTACAGTAAACACTGAGAACATTTACAAAAAAATATTAAGACTTGTATTAAGATAAAAATTGGAGTGTTTTTGCTTTGTTTACACTTTGACGAGTTTGCACTAGAACAGCCTCTTACTGTAGAAAGCGCAAGAACCCAGGAAGGAAACGGAGCCGATGAGGAAACCTTGGGGACAGTGGTGTTTGCTCTGGTGCTGCAGCACCTCTCGGGATCCAGGTATTGCTATGCCAGGTACCAGCTCCGAGGCCACGGCAGGGAACGCGAGGCTCCCGCACTCACACACACACGCACACACAGAAATGTACAGCTCATAAATAACAGAAGCACAAGCTGAAGGAACAGAACTGAGCCTGGACTGAACACCTCCCCCAAACCTTTTTAGGGGAGGGTCACGGTTAGGTCCAGTTGTTGACAGTTGCAGGGAAAGGAAACAGGGAAAAACGGGGGAATCTCTACTGTAATGAGACTTCATCCTGATTTAAATTTCTTTTTGTACTGGCTCGGGAAACTAAGCAACAACTCCAGAAGGTGTTGGCACTGGAACTTTTAAGATTTTAATAACTGGCTGTGGAAGGATTTAAGCATTCCTGCTATTTCAGCAGAACATTGTGTTCAGTAATTTGCAAGTTTTGAGGGTAACCAGGAGTTTGTGACAGATCGGGGTAGGGGGGGGAGCAGTGCCTTGGCTTGTGGTTGAGGAGAAGATTAAGATGTACTGTGCTTAGCTTCAGCACTAAACAATTGGTTTGTGGGTGTTTCTTTTTCCAGCTCTTACGGAGAGCACTGACTGCATCCCAAAATTACTTCCATTACTTTCCATGTATGAATGGAAACGTTGCTGGTGGGGCGCCCGCCCCGTGCCCTGTTAGCATTTCCATTCCTCTATGTCACTTCTGTCTTGAAAAACTCCAGTCACTCGCAACACAAATATTTAGAATTCAAAACAATTAGCTCTAAACAGGCATCTTAGGGCAAAAGCATTTAAAATAGTCTTTTTTGCAGGGTTATTATCATGTATTTGACTCTGAGACAGTGGTAGGTGTAAATCTACGTACCCAATGGTTCACAGTACCCTGTATATTCCTAACCTGTCTGGGTCTTTCTCCAGTTGTAACCTTGTCAGATTTGTGAGGTTCTTCAAAGCCATCTGTGCTAGTCTCCAAAATTCAAAGGTGACTGTACTTGCCATAAGTACTGAGTTATGACATTGCTCTGAGGAGCTCCGTTTGGGGTCTGCTGTGTGCTGCACCCTCGGCAGGTGTTGGCGGGGTGTGGAGACCTCAGTGCAACGCGTTCGCTCCTCCTGGGCTTGGCCCAGGGCTTCCAGGGACCAGAAAAACATGTAGCAAAAAGAGCATCTTTAATTTTGCAAACGATTGCATGAGGAAGAATGCTGTTAAGGAGCCTTACGGCTGTGGGGCAGCACGGCAATGCAGAGCTTACTGGCAACGTGTCCTGCTCAGGCAGCCTGAGAAGTGTGAGGCTGGAGACGGTACCTAAGCAGAGCAGAGCTCAGGGAGCGTCCTAGTCCCTTGGGCTGTACATTTACACATGGCAGGAGGAGCTAGGACAGGCGTTGAGCAGGGTGTTAACCTTTAGAGGGAGCATAGGCAGATGTCCTGTACACTGTACACTGTCATCCGTATCTCAGAGAAACCTCTGGCTCTCGGTACGAGGGACCTGCTCTGAGAGTGGGCCTTGTGAAGGACTAACTGCAAGAGCCACAAAGCCACAAGCACAGCGTGGCAGCAGGTCAGCGGCACGGCCCCCGTGAAGGGGCGCCCCCTCCGCCGAGCACAGCGCGTCTGTGCCGGAGCCGCGCGTTTCGGCGCTGGGAAAGTCTAATCCTGGCTTATGCCTGCAAGTGCTCCTGACAAGGGGCCTTTCGGTGGTGGCTGCTGTTCTTGGTGGTTACTCCCTTATGACCATGTTTTACATTCTTCAAGCCGGTTAATTTCCATGCAGTGCTCATTCCCAATTTAAAGAGGACAGTATTCCAGAAAATGGGATCTTTTTTTTTCTAATGCATACTGTGAAAGAAAAGAAATACAATTACCGATCTTCATGGTTCTTCAGGGCTTTTTCTTGTTTCTTTGTCTGTTTTTCTCCCCAGAAATAGTAAAACTCTCAGCACACAGCCTTCCATCCCCACAATGAACCCTTCATCAAGCAGGAAGCTGCCACAGCATGTAGCCCCTCACGCCCCCTCTACAAACAGGCACCAGCAAATCCAGCCCCTGTCCCTCAATCACAGCTCAGGGACCAAGCTCAGGCAACATTCACTTTATTCTGTGGCTGGAAGTGTGCGGACAGTGCCTGGGGCTATTGCTTACAAAACTCTTCCCCTTTAGTTGTGAGAGAGCAGAAGCTGTCCAGAGGAATCGAGTTGCCATTCACCAGGTACCAGCTCCTCCCTCCACTCCTGTGCCAGAGTCTTGGCCTTGCTCTGTGCCCCTGGACTGCCCAGGGACCCCCAGCAGCACCAGTCCTGCCCCCTTGCCACCGGGGTTCCCCACACAGCACCCCATTGGCCACCACACTGCCCTGACCTTCCATCTGCACTGTGCTCCCTGGATGGGCGGAGTTAATTAGACACTAATTAGCTGCATAAATGCCCTGGGGATGCTGTAGAAGTCAGTGGCCTCATAAAAGCCCCCAGGAAGGATGCTGGGCTCGGCTGGGGTTCACTTTGGGAGGGCTGTGCTCCGGGGGGAGTCACAGGAGGAGCGGGCCAGGCTTTGCTGCCATCCCTCGGACGCTACACCCAGCAGCACACTGGAACTGGACTTACTGGGCCCCTGCCTGCTGCAGGCTCTGCCCAGCTCCCTTTATTTCGCTTACTGCAATGACAAGGACGTTACTCCTTGCTGGGAGGGGTGAGGCATATCCTTTGGGCAGTTTAGAACGAAAAGGTTACTTTTGTTTAAACATTAAACACTGATTCAAATCCAACAGTGACAGCGATTCTCAAATATATGTTATTTCCTTATGCCACTCATCTCACACTCGCCATTCCCGTCCCTCAATGTGCTGGCAGGACATCTCCCAGCAGGGTCAGTCGGCGCCGTCCGCAGTAAGGAGCTGTGCTCGGGGAGCAGCCGTTCTCTGAAGCCGCGGCTCACGCCTGCTGTGCTCGGTCCCTCCGGCCAGGCCTCTCCTGCGGCAGCGCCCTCCGCGCGTTAACAATTACTGCTGTTTCTGAATTCGCCATTCTCTGTAATCTGCAATTTAGTTGGGTTTGTGGGGGAGATCCCATTACGTGTCTGCATGCTGTACCTCTCTTTCAGCTGAGTAAGGGCACTCATTAGCCGTGCGTTGGCAGCATCCAGGGAAGCGATGCGTTTCTCCTGCAAGCAAACAGGCAGAGGGCACAGTCAGTGCAAAGGCACCAGCCCTGGCCCTCCCCTGGGATGTCAGCCTGGGACAGTGACCCAGAGGCCTTCTGGACCAGGACCTTTCTCTTTGGCATTCTTAGGTGGGGGGTGATTTTAAGTGCTACACAGAACTTTTTGAAATCTGCAGGGCTACAAATATCCCCTGCCTGTGCAATGTGAGCTACATTTATTTTATGTATGAAAATGGAGGTAACAGAGTTGCTCTAATTATTCAGTCATATACTGTACTGTTTGTTCTAACTCAGCTGTTACAAAGATGGTAGGATTCCATTTCTAAACCCAAACTCTCCCAAGATAGTTATTCCTGTCAGTGTTTAATTAGTGTAAATTAATAGTTTAAATGACTTGTAGCCTCCCAGGCTGTCTTTGATGGCAGCTCTCACCCATTACAGCGAGCTGCCATGTTGCAGCCTGATTCTACCACTCCTGTTCTTTATGACACTGAACAAGTGTCATCCTCCTGTGACTGCCATGAGCAGAGGAACAGAACCAGCTCAGGGGCACAGCAGTTGTTTGTGTGTAACTCTGAAAATCTGTGTGTGAACACACGTCCAACACGTGTACAGTGTGAGGTGATCAAAAGAGAACAGCAGAGAGTGTGCAGGGGCACAGTCAGAACCTGACATGTCCCACGAGGTGCAGGGGACAGGAGAAGGTCCCAGAGCTGCTGGGAGGCTGCAGGTACCACCCCTGACACCTTAGGGACACCTTGTGTGTTGGCAAACCTGAAAACTGCAGCAGCCTTTGGTGTGGGACACTCACCTGTGCATCAATAATCTTCTGCTTGGAATCCACAGCAGCCTGCATTTCAGCGTGGTCCTTCTTTAACTCCTCCTCAACTGACATCAGTCTGGGAGCCGAACACACAACAAAAAATTACATTGGCTGGGCTCTGCTAAGCCCAGCTATTACCCTCACACCCTGCCTCCTCTTACCCACAAACCAAGCTTTTTTTCTTGGCTATTACTCTTCCCTGGAGCTCTCTCTAGTGGAGTGCCCCAAAGCTGAAGTGCCACAGCACAATGAGGGGCTGACCCAATGGTGAGGCCTGACTGAGAGCACTGAGTGCGCTTGGTTAAGGTAAAGGTGAAATCAACTGCACTGAAACAGTCCTGGACAAATGTAAACACCACTTCCCACTGGGTGGGAGAAAGGGATTTAGTCACAAGTAAGGGATGGTGATGAGATTCATGGCTATATGAACAGAAGAAGCCTACCAGAACCTCCAAGCTCTCCCTTCCTGGAGTTCTGCCCTTGTGCAACAGGAAAACATTGAGGTTTTCCTTGTCCCAGGTAACACTGAGGGGAAAACCCATATGTGAAACCTGCCTGCACCTCCAAAGAATCCTGATTCTCCTGAGAAGGGGTGAGTTCTAATGCCAGCCAGGCTGCCCTGCCTTGCTGCCATCCCCAGCTCTCCCATCTCCCTGTACCTGCTGATGATGCCCTTCATCTGGATCTCCTTATCCTCCTGCTGCCTCCGGAGCCGCTCCTCGCTCTCCTCCAGCCTGGCCTGGTACTCCAGCACCAGCTTCTGTGTGGTCTCCTCCTGGCATTTGAAGCGAGTCTCATATTCCTCCAGCTTCTTGTTGGAGATGCGGAGCTTGTCCTGCAGCACCACCAGGTCCTGCTGGTACTGAGCAGGAGGGACAGACACAGGAGGAGAAAACACGTGGCACGTTACCTCGTAGTGTCTGCCCTTGCCAGGGTTTCCCCCAAACCCTCTCACGCCCCTCTCCTTGTATCAGACTATGGCTGCAAACCCGTCTCAGACAACCCCGCTTGCCGACAGCTCCTCTTCGTCTCCTCCGGCGCCAGGAGCGGTGCGGGGTGCGCGGGGCGGGTCCGCGGGCGGGCAGGTCGCTGGCAGTGCAGAGAGTGGCTGTTAGCAGAGTCTGGCATTTCACAGGGGAAATGCAGGTTAGAGCGGGCCAAGGGCCAAGGGCAAGGCGGCGCAGCTTCTCACGCTGACAGCGCGGGCACGAGAGCTGCGGTGGCATCTGGGGTTCACACAGGAGCTCCTCGGGCTGCAGCAATAAACGGGGGGGCTCTGGGGGGCTCTGGGCAGGCTCCCAAGCACGAGGGACAGTGACAAATGCAGGACACTGCTGTCTCATCACCCTCCATCAAACCGAGGGCACCGTGCTGGCTGGGCAGGGCACAGAGCACTCCTGCCTTTTGGAGCTCAGCATTTAACTCAGATCTTAAAGCAGGGTTCAGTCCAAGAAGAGCTGCTGCATGAAGCCAAGACCCCACAGTTGTACTGTTCATTTGGGTGAAGCTATAAATCAGCAGCAGAATCACATAAAACAATTAAAAAAATTAGGAGCTTTTGAACTTGGTAAAACTGGGTTCAGCTATTGCGGCAGCACAGCATTCAGTAAACTTGCTTTGCTAAAGGAAAATCCAGTGAGTGTGTGCACAAGAAAACTGCTTTAATTAAAAAAAAAAAAAATTTGGACATAGTCTTAAAAAAGCATCTCAACTGGAATAACTTTAGAATAATTAACATGCAGCTGACAATGTGGCAAGCTGCTTTTACAGAGTCAGATATGGGAGAAAGGCTTCCATATGAGCCATGAAGATTGTTAAAGCTACAAGTGGTATTAATGAACTGAGAGAAGTGCACTCTGTTGTGTCTTGGCCTTTCCCTTTGGCCATCACACCTGGGTAGGCACTGCAGTGATGAGCTGGGTCATGTCCCAGGTCTGAGAGTCCTCCTGTGACCCCAGACCAGCTCTAGGGAGAGGGGAGGGCAGCCAGGCTGCTGCTGGGGACTGGCCAGCACTCCTCTCACAGCAAAAATAACTGCAGCTCCCAAGGATTGAAAACTCAGGAAGCTGATGGTTTCCTGAACTGCCAAAGTACTGAAGGGAGGTGGTTTTCCTTTAGCAAAACTCTTACTGCAGCACAGAAACACGGTTTGCACATGGAACCTGAAGCAATGAGGGAACAAAGCGCTCGTACAGCTGCACAGAAGCACTAAAGTCAGCAGGGAGTTGCTTGAACAGGAAAGATTAATACCTACCCTAGCCTTAAAATAGGAGCAGCATAAGTGAGCTCAGAGGAGAGCAGGAGAGGCCTCAGAGCCCGAAGGAGTCGCTCCTGTCTCTAGAACACTTGTCTCATTCTCAGTTACCATTCAGGTCTTACGGTAATGGGGAGAGAGGTTATGCTAATGGTGATCTTGAATGTCAGTGACTGATGGGACAGCAGAGTAAGGAAAGATGCTGCATGGCAATGAGACAGCCTGGGCTAGGGCTCCTGCTGGGCTTGGGGCAAGCACTAGGATGTTCCAGTGCCACTGGAGTTTGTAACCCCACCATTGCCTGCTCTGCTCCCAGTCAGGATGGGCTGAACCCACAAAACTGCCCTGATCTTCCTGGGGCAGCTGGGAGATGCTGCCTTGTACCTCCTGGGCCCTATGACACCTGCCCTTCAGCATTTTCCTTGGGTTTAAGAGGTGACAGTTCCCAAATGACACAGCATAGCAGAATGAGCACGGGAAGGCAACTGGAACAAAATCAGAACATGTCTGTGCTGGGAAACAGCATGGGGGATTAGGGAAGGGTGATATCTGCAGTGCTGGTGTGACAGAAGAGAAGCACGTTGAGGAAATATCCCAAATACCACTGATGCTCAAGTGTCACAATCCTGGCAGAGCCAGGCTGTTGGGAAAGAACCTTGCAGAAGCAGCAATCAGCAAAGATGAGATTTTTCCAGCTCCTGACTGCTGGATCCTCATTTTTATCCTTCTTTTTCACCCTAGCCAGGCCTACTTTGTCTCTTCCCAGCTTCTCCCACCCCGTATTTGCCCAGGAAGGAGGGGAAGGGAGCAGCACCCCTCTGCTACAGAGGCACAGGGCCTCTGTGGACCCAGGGGCTGAGACTGAATACTCTGCACCTGGCTTCCAGGCAGACTCCTGACTGGACAGACCCTGATCTCTGTGACACTGCCATAAGCTTGTGCAAGTGCCACAAAGTCACCCCAGGCACCAGTGCTGTCTCTGAGACCAAAATTTGGACTTACTTTTTAGGTCTGTGAATAGCTTTTTGACATGGAAGCTGCTTCCTGCTCCATGTCCCTGTTGTGAGGCATGAGGCTGCCTGTGCCTTACTCCATTCTCTGGTACAGGTGTGCTTAATCCACTTTTTAAGCTTTCCTCCCAGCAGCTAGGTGAGTTGGAATGGGGAGAGTAAGAGGCACTGGCTGGCTGCAGAGTTTTTCAGGGCAGCATCAGCACTTTTCCTGGCTCCTGTCTTTCTTACTTGCTTTCATCAGAAGGTGATTCCAGTCACTGAGTGTGTGAAAACCTCCCAAACGTTCCCCACAAGTTCCCTGTGAGGCTGAGTAGGACAGGGAGCAACCTGGTCCCTCTCTCCTGGGCAGGGACCTGCACACAGCCCACCTTCTCCCCAGGGTGCTCAGGGAATACAATTCAAGGAAATCCTCTCTCTATTCAGAAACTTGTTTCAATCCAATCAGGTTTTACCTTTTCTGCTTGGCTGAGCTCGTCCTTATTCCTGAGCTTATCCCTGTGCTTGGAATCTGGGTCAATGCTTTCATCTTCTAAAAACTGCATGTTCATATTCAAAAGCCAAGCAGCAGTGCGGTCCAGGGCATTGGGGTTCACAGGAGAAGGGGCCTACAATGAAACAATGATACAACCATGACAAAAGAAAAACCTGTAACAAAAATGGTCATGAAGCTGGAGAGAGAGTTTCCTTCCAAGCAGAGCCTCTCCCATGCTGCTCAGACAGCAGCGAGGCAGGCTGAGCTAGCAGAGCAGCTGGGGCTGCAGCAGGAACAGCTCCTGTTCTGCAGCTGGACATTATTTGGGGTGAAGCAGTGGGACCTGCTCAAAGTCATGGCCCCTGTGTCTGAGCAGATCCTGTCACCTGACAAGGACATGACCTGTGAAGGTGCTGAGCTGCAGGTGAGCAGAGTGGCTGCATGTGGTTTATTCACTCCATGAGCAGAGTTCTCTCAAGCCTTCATCTTGTCATGAGCCGTCTTTGCTTCCGTGGATTCCATAAAACAAGGTCTGAAAGGTGAAACGCTCCTTATGACCATGCAGGTGCCTTCTTGGAGAAGAAAAGTTTCTGTTCAGCCGAGGATGCTGAAGAGGTTTAAATGCTCAGGATCACTTATTAGCAGTGATCTTCCATGGTCAGTGAGCTACAGTCACGTCTGATGCCTTTCAGTCCTGGCCTGGGCAGGGACTGCCACTGGCATTGCCTAAATATTTTCCACCCACATTACAAGGAAGTCACTCTTCAGCTATTTCCCTTCCATCCTGCCTTGTTATAAGCTGCAGCTAACAGTCAGATGAACACATGGGATCTGGATGACGTGGTCATTCAAGTTAATGACTTGGGAATTCAAGTTAACAAATCAGAAATGTCAGGGACTTTTTCCTTCATTCCAACCTCTGGACAGAGAAACCCAGGCAGCAAAACAGGAGGTTCTGTGTCAGGAGTGGAGACTGGTTTAATTTCCTCACTGGGGTCAGAGGCTTTCCCATGCCATCTTCCAGTCTGGTCTTCTACCTCCAGAATTATGAAACTGAAGCATCGGACTTGGCTCATGAACATAGCTTGCTACAAATCTGTGTGCTGCCAACATGCAAATAAAACGTGCGGAGTGAGGGTGGAAGAGGCATTCTGAGGCTTCAGGCCTGAAAAGAAACTTCGAAAGGACCACATGGATGGGTGGAGGAATCTTTTGCGAAGAGAACAGGGCCAGGGCTTTCCGATGGCCACCTGGAGAATCCTTGCCTTCCTGGAAGAAACCCTGCTGCAGCCAGCTCTCTGCTCCTTGCACAGCTCTGTGCCTTCTGTCTCCCGAGAGCACTGATTGTGTTACACAAAGGCTGCTGCACAGTGCTGCTAATGCCAGCACTTACACAGCCCCGGATGGGAGCATGAACAACCTTCTGTGGGCAGCACTGGCCAGGCTCCACGGCTGCCCTGTGCAGGAGAGGCAGACACAGCAACACTGAGTGCTGGAGAAGGGCCTCAGCTAACTCTGGACCTGGGTGCACTGGGCTCTTGCTTGTTGTCCAGTCTCTGAGTTTGCTTTTCTTTTACAACTCTTCCTTTAGGCACAGAGGTCTTACTGTGATAATGTTCTGTAGGGCTGGTTTTGAAATGCAGAGTGAATAAATGAGCACTATAAAAACCATTTGTCCATGCCGGGACAACCAGAGGGCCCTAGGCCTGTGACCTACTGCCTTCCATTTTACCTCCATGGCCAGTGCAATGGAACTCTGTGCAGCCCAGCACGTGGGATCACTGCAGAGCTCTGCGCAGCGGGGACGTCGCTCTGGGCTCCTTCCTCCCTGCTGGGATGGGAGCAGCAGCACAGAGGCTCTTATTGACAGGAGAGCAGGGTCTGCTCCAAGCCTGGGAGATGGTGCACGGCTGACTATGGCATGGGATGAGAGCCTGGGCATGGAGAGGCAAAGCAGTGACAAGATGGTAGCACAGGACAGCAGCGTGGCTGCCATTGCCCTCGAGCTTCTGCCACCTACCATGTCACACTCCAGTGCCACACGATGGAGAGACACCGGGAGTGGACACTGCTCTGTGTTCCTGTCCCTGGAGGGCCTCTGTCTCAGGCCAAAGCCGAGGTACATCCCCACACACAATGCCACTGTGGGGTTGGCACTGCTGTGGCAGCTCAGAGGCACATCCCCTCCCATGGCAGCAATCTCCACGGGCTAACCCCACCTGGCCCCTTCAGTACCAGGGCCTGGACAGCCCGAACTCACCTGTTTGTGCATCGTGCGCTGCTTCATCTCGGGGCTGTCACCCTTGGAGGAGGAGGACTGCTGCCGGAGCCGCGCGCCGCTGCCGGGCCAGTCGGGCGAGGAGGACATGATGCTGCCGCTGGAGGGTCGCTGGTACTGCACGGTGTTGAGCAGGGAGGGCGGCGTGCGGCCGCGGCTGACGGGCGGCGGCGGCGGGGGCGGCTGGTCGATGCGGCGCTGCGGGCCCGCGCTGTTCTGCCGCGGCATGGTGGGCTGCCCGCCCTTCTCGGTCAGCGACAGCTGCCGCCGGGCCAGCTCCCCCGGCCGGCGGGAGAAGTCCTCGGCGGCGGCGGGGCCGGCGAAGCCCAGCTTGTTGGCCGAGAGCTCCTCGCTGTTGCTGTGGGAGCTGAGCGAGCTGTGGCACTCGGAGCCGGAGTCGCCCAGGCCGCGGGGGGACAGCGGCAGCCCGGCGGCCATCTGGTACACGGGGTTCTGGAAGGACAGCGGCGCCAGCAGCTGCGGCCGGCCGGGCGCGCTCTCGCCGCTCGGCGTGGTGGGGGTCTGGCCCACCCGGCGCACGGTGGCCATGCCCGTCACGCTGTTCTGCTGAGTCCGTGTGCTCCACACGCCCTGCAACTGCCCCAGGGATGACTGACTGTCATTGAGGGAGTCGGCCGTGCCGGGCACGTTGGCCCCACTGTCCAAGAGCCGATTGTCCTGCAAGTCCACCATGGACAAACTCTTGCTGCCATTAGACATCTGCACGTCGGGCTCATTGGCCTCTGAGTAACTGGAGCTTCGGGCAGGCGAGGGCTGGGCCCCAGCAGACCTTGTGACAAAAAACAAGTCCTTGTTTTCAGGGGTTGGAGATGGTAACCGTGTGAAATCTATCAGACTGCGGGGAAGTCAGTGCATAAGGAAGAGGAGAGGAAAACAAAACAAAAAAGAAGAGTTGTGAATGCTGCACCGGAGCAGGAAAACGAAATCACTCAGAAATCAGGGTGGCGCAGCTGTGCGGGACAGGGATGGGGACAGGGACAGGGACAGGAGCCAGCCCCGGCAGGAGCAGGGACAGGGCTGGCCCAGCCAGGGACAGTGTGAGGAGTGGGGAGGGAGCTGTGGAGCCCCGGGCTGGCCTGGGAATTGGCAGGTGAGTGAGGACAGTGTGTGCACCCAGGGCACTGCACTGTCACCAGGATCAGGGACACACTCCTGGGGGCTGCTCTGCTCCAGGGCAGTGTGTCACCCTTCCCTCCCAAAGGCTGCATCCATGCTCTGTGCTCCTGCGGGCACACTGCCCAGGATTTGGACAGCACAGAACACTGTGGGACCCGAGTCCACACCAGGCCTCCCAGGCCAGTGAACGCTCACACAGCAGAGCTAAAGCCTGGCAGCTGAAGGTTATCCCCCCACTCCTGCTGCAATGCACATTCATGCAATATTGATTTCTTGGGGATAGGAAGAGAGAGCTTTGCAGTAGCTTAATGTGAATATTCTGCTGATCAAAGATGGTGCATTGTAAGCAAGTATTGGGGGGAAGCATATTGTCAGAGATCCTCCATAGCACTGGATTTAAATAATTGCACCTCATGCTGGGAGGCACTAGAGATGAAAGCTCTGATTACAGCAAGTCCAGTACCACTGCTGTCTTTCATTCCTAATTAAACTGTTAAATATTATGCAGTTTCCACTTACAAACTATTTTACTAGCACAGTCTTTCCGTTTGTGTGGGCTCCATTTCGTTTTCCACAAACAGAAACATTAGAGGTCTGCAAAAGCCTCATTCTCCCGATGAATGAAGCTCCTTACTTAATCAGGCCAAAAAGTATGTAGGTGACTGTTGTCTGTGAATCACTGCTCAGCAGTGAAAATTCCCAGTTTTATAAAAACTGGACAGAGTAAACTGAAATTCCTTGTGAGGCCTCCACAGCTGGATAGTTCCAGAACTATCCAGGTTTGGCTCTCAGTGAATTCAGCACACAACCTACTTCATACAAAGATGGGTGAGGCCAATCCTGTACATCTCTCACAGCCCTTAACAATACCCTTCATCACCTCAAGGTCAGCACTAACAGACCCTCAAGTTCTCAAAGGATGAACACTTTGCTTCTGCAGCCACATCTCAATAGCTGAGACCAGAACCAGCAGGTTTCTCACTTCCCAGACCACATCCCCAGTTTTCGTTTTCAAGGGGCCCAGGATGGAGCCATGGCCTGGCACTACCACCCACTGCTCTCTCCAGAGTCAGAGCTGAACTACATCCAGCACCAGTTCTGCAATGGGAGAGCCTGCTCAATGGAACAGGCAGTGGCACGCTGCACCCTGTCCTGCCTGTCCCTGCATGAATATTCCATAATCCCTGGTGTGTGGCCAGGCCCCGTTGGTCTCTTACCCAGATAAGTCATTCTCTATGACCATTTTCTGCAGCCCTGCCGAGATGCTGTTGCCAGCACTGGGCGTGGAGGCGGCGTGCTCGGCAGTGACCGACACCTGCACGCAGGCCGGGTTACTGAGAGCGGCGTTCACGTCCCGCAGGATCCGGGGCAGAGGCCCCAGTTTGGTGGCAGTGCCCTGGGCAGAAAAGAGAGAAGAATTACCACCACCATCCTGTGCTTTTTGCTAGACAACTATGGGCTTTGCCAGCTGCTGGACAGTCTCTTCAGGGAATCACTTGAACAACATTTTCTCGATCATCATTTCCCACCCCCAAAGCTGTCCCTGCCATCCCCGGATACCTGCTCCAGTTGGGAAATGACTTCCCAGAGTAGTGAGTGCAATGTGGACAGCTCCCGGCCCAGGTCAATGTAGCCCTCAAAGCCAGCTGTGTTTGAGATGGTTTCAGGATTGGAAATCTCCAGAAGAAATCTCTGCATGTTAGTCCATTCATGTTCCAGGAACTGATTCATAAAGGACATGTATTCCTCTTTGCTGCCAAACCTATTGAGAGAGCAACATGGATTTCAGCTAAATCCAGGGAAAAAAGCGTAGTCCATGAAAAAGGGCAGGTACAACACAGCTAAGAACTCTCCTCTGGCATCTCAACCCTTCCAAGCACCTGGGACACCTCACTGACCGTGGAACCAAAAATAACCCCCACCTAATCCAGCTAAGTCCTCATCAGTGTGGGATCTGCCCAGGAGAAACAAAGGTAAAAGCAGGAGAAACAAAGAAGTTCTTGGTAACCCAGTGTCTCACTGCTGGGTTAGGGCACAGCCTCCAGAAACAGGACCTGTCCCTGAAATCAAGATGCTGTCACAGCAATCACCCTCAGCTGACTGGAGCCCAGTGATGGATGGGGGCAGGAATCCTGTGCTCTCCAGCAATGCCAGCACAACTACTCTGGGATCGTCCTGGAGAGCCACCCCTGCAGCTGGGCCAGCCCATCATCCCCCCTCAGGCTTCAGAGCACAACAGGAGAGCCTCATGGCTGGGCTGTCCTGGTAGCAGTCAGTGCTGTGCCAGCGCCAGTGCTTCCATGGGACAGGCTCGGCCCAGTGCCATG
Organism: Muscicapa striata striata; assembly: GCA_030060385.1. NCBI lineage: Eukaryota > Metazoa > Chordata > Aves > Passeriformes > Muscicapidae > Muscicapa > Muscicapa striata. The sequence goes on along the minus strand of JAREIS010000026.1, from coordinate 2,401,033 downwards.
CACAGGACAGCTGGGCTTGATCGCTTCAGCTTGACTAATGTCAGCTTAGTTAAAGAGCCTTTCTGCAAAGTGCTGGAAATATGAAAACCCTTTAGTTAGGGATTGGTCAGGAATACAGAGAATTTCTGTCATCTAGTGTAACACACTTGTACATCTCCTGCCGGTGTCCGCAGGCGCGTCTGTGCGTTCCTGACTGCAAGTGTGAGCACTAAGCCAGTTTCCAGATCTAAGGAGCTTTAGATAGAAACTGTCCATTCATGTTTCAGAAAGCTCATAATTTTGTTATCAGAGCTCAGGATAAGTAGCTCAGAGCTACAGCCAGTGGAAAGATTTTCAGAAGTCTCTCGCTTTGTTTCCATCAAACCAATGGGCTTAGTTAGAAATTGATGGTGTCCCTGTTCTCAGTTCAGTCAGCTGCATTTTAATAGCAGGGAAGGTCCCAGAGCTCAAAGGAGGGATGGAACAGTTCCTGAGCTGAGCACATCACTGCTGCTGAGCGGGTTCTGGTCCTACACCCGCAGGACATCACGGGACAAAGTCCCCACTGCCACCCCACTGCTCGTCCATGTGGTCAAAACAGCCTGTTTTCCTGCTCATAAAACACGTCCTGTTTTGGAAACTTGAATGATCTCCCTGACCTGACAGTGAGGGAATGAGTCCCAGAGAGACATGGGGAAAAAGCCAACAGGAAGCAAACAGGCCCTTTCCAGCAAGGAAAGGAGTGGCCAGTGTGGGACTCTGTGCCGGCGCCAGGCTCTGCCCACGCACCCGGAGGTTCTGTCCCTGCCCAGCCCAGCCCTGCCCACAGCCTGGCTTACTTGGCGAAGTTGGCGAGGTTCTGGGTGACCTTGGCGATGAGGGTCAGCGTGCGCGCGGTGCGGTCGTCGGGGTACTCCTGGAGCAGGCTGAACAGCGACGGGGACATGATGGCCGGGCACAGGAAGCGCAGGAACAGCGAGGCGCTGATCAGGCGCTCGCTGATGTCGGGGCGGCCGCGGTTGCTGCACTCTTGTCTCCACGAGGCAAAAACTTCTTTGAGCTCTCTTGGGAAGACACTGAAATGACACAAGGACAGGGTTGGAGTGTCAGGAGTCTCAAACCACACAGAGAAAAAGCAAAGCTGCTCTGTAAAGCTGTGAGAGAAGCAGCTTCTATTGGACCTCACTGGATGCCAATACCCCAGAAAACTGGGAAGAGTGGGATATGAAACAAACTGGGCACAACAACTATTCAGGACTCAGTGGCCGTGCCATGGGGTGCTCTGAGCTGGAGAAAGCTCAGCCAGCAAGGAGAGCATCTCCTGAAGAATCACCAGCAGCACTGGAATCTCTGGCACAGCTGGAGCTTGTGGGGGGGGCTGTGCAAACTGTAATACTCCTGTTCAAGCACCTGGATCAAATCCCACTGTGCATAGTACAAACACAGAGCCCCACTGGAGTTACTCCAGCCTTGTAGCTGCACAGACCTCAGCCTGCCTTTCCCGGATGCCAGAATTCCCTGGGGCCAGCAGACACTCACTGCAGCAGCCCTTATCGCTGGGGAACTGCTGCCTGTTCCTGCTCAGCCCTCCCCAGCTCCCTGCTCCCACCTTATCCTGTTCCCAGCATGTGTTATTTATTCAGCTGCAGACTCCCACCCAGAAGCAGGCTGGCACTGGGCTGCCACTGGTCCCAGTGTCCCTGGCACAGAGATCCCATTGCCCTGGCCAGGGACCACTGACCTTGCATCACACCTAGAGCTGTTCCCCAACAGCAGAGGTACAACAGCAAGTGAGGGGGGTCAGGCTCCATTTCAGGCCATCTGACTTTGTGACACAGCAGTGATGCTCCATGGAAGTGCCTGGAAAATCTTCTGCTCTGTGCTGCCTTCACACTTTCACCCTCATGAGCTTTTTTACCCTGAGCTCTACAAATAACATTAGCCAAAGTCCTTGGCTGGATAAATTCTCCTCTGTCTTTGGCTTATCCACACAATTGGACAAAACCCTTTCACTTCATGGCATTTGCCCAGAAACAGGAGAATCCTTTAAGCAATTTGAGGCTTGAATGATCAGGACAGGTTGTGCAGTGACTGGAGAGCAAACCCCTGAAATGCAGCACCTGCACGTTCCCGTCACAGGCTGGAGCCTGTGGAAGTTGAATTGTGTCACAGGATGGAATTTGGATCATTGGCTTTATGTGACAAACGGGCCTGTAATTCATTACCCAACTTCCCGGTAATGAGCTTCCACATGCTGAAATTCTGCTTACACTGAAACTTTCCAGATGTCCAAATTATGTCATAATTATAACAATTTTCAGTTATTGTGAACCTCTTTCCTCTCCCTGACTCTCTCCACAGATGAGCACACACACTCCAGTGCTCTATTTAAAGCAGGATCCTTGGCTGTTGGGATACCTTGGCCAATCCCAACACTCATCCGCCCAATCAATCCCCAAGAACCGCTGAGTGGTTCCGCTGAGGGGGAACCACTCAGAGCAGCAGCTCAGCTGCTCCAGCCCTCCTTGGAAAGGCAGGATGAGAGGAACAAACTTCCTGTGCATTCCTGACTTTCCCTGGGTCACTTTTCAAGCCTATTTTTAGAGTGACCTTTGAGTGCTGCTTTGAGTATTTTTAGGAAGACATTAATTCAAACCATTCTGATGCACTGCTGACTGGAAGTGGTGAATCCCTCCTGGGAGAGCAAGTAAACGCCATTCCTGAGTCAGAGTTATTAACTGGGCAAGGATAAGGAATAGGGTACCTGTAAAGAACCTGCCCTTTGTGTACCTGTGGTAGAAAATGGCAGCCTGAGCCAGCCTCTTGAGCAGGATCAGTTCCCCTCCTGGCTTCCAGGAGGGCACACTCAACATCTTGGGAGATTATTTATAATAAGTTTTCTGACCTCAACACAACAGCTAGGAGAGGAGAGAAAACGAGAAATCCTTGTTATCAAAGATCTCCTTCCTCCAATATTATCCCTCATTGATGCTTTGCAACAACAGTTGCTACTAAATACATTTAATAGAAACTTAGCCCAGATTTTAAGCAGAAAGGCTGGAAATCCAGCAGAGAGACAAAAGAGACAAAAATGCTCCTTCTCTCATGATCAGGACCAAAGGCTCTGGGTATGTTTGCAAAAAGCAGAGAGAAAACATTTTTATTTCTCCCAGTGAAGAGAGTCCCAAGTCCATCTTTTTTCCCTTTGAGGTCACCTCTGCAGGCAGCAGCTGTGGGGACCCAGGGACTCCTGGCTGCCAGTGCCAGCAGGAACACCATGAGCACAGCTGTGCCAAACAAACACCTTAGCAGGATCCACTGCCTCACTCCAGCCCATTTGGGATACAAGGGCCTGTCCCAACCAGTTGCAAGAACCTTTACCCTGAGAACAAACTACTCGGAAATGCCTCCAGCTGCATACCAGGCCTTGGGCCAAGGAGGCAAAGGGCTCCCATCACCCAGGGCTGGGAGACGAGAGGGGTTAATGCAGAGGAATGTGGGAGAACAGCATCCTCCTACCAGCTCCAGCACTCTGCAACCAGAGAACATCTGCCCAAACAAAAGCTGCCTGTGCTGGGGCAGCTCCTTGCAGGTGCCACAGCCCCTGCCTGCTGCAGGATTTCCAAGCTTTGCCGGATGCTCCTGGAGGTGTGGATCCATCAGTCCCATCCAGGCTGACTTGTTCCATGGGTGGAAGATCCAGGACAAGCATCTCTGCCCATTATTCCAGAATTTCATACACATCTGGCATCAAGTACCTCTCTGAATCAGTCACACTTGGTGTTCCTTGACTCCACTGCCCTGTCCCTGTGCCCCAGTGACCCTTCAGCACCTCTGGAAAGGGTGCCAGGGAATCTGGGGGGGTGCCACATGCCCAGAGCAGATACTCCAAACTCTGCAGCTCCCCCTCCACAGCTGTGCCAGGCCCAACTCCTGCACACACAGCACTGCACAGGAGGAAGTGCCACTCCCAGGATACCCACCAGTAGGAGTTGATGATCTTGCAAAAGGCCAGCTCACAGCACATCTTCAGGTTGCCCTGATGTTCGGGGAGGTCTGAAGATGAACATTTGCTGGGGTCCACTTCACAATTTTCATCTGATTCATACAGTGCCTTGATGAACTCCCCTGTAAAACAGAGTTGCTGATGGGTTTGGAGACATGGGAAGTGCAGCCTTCGAGCAGATCTGTTCCTAAGCCCCAGTGCCCGAGCAGCTCCCTGGCACCCACCACAGTGGGGGAGGAGGAGAGGGATGCCAGAGCACGTGGTGGCCCCTGGGGCAGCTCTCTGGCTCTCCATGTCTCCAGGAGGACCCAGCAGAGCCCAGCAGTTCCCTGGGAGCTCAGGACCAGCACAGCACACCCAGCACCCTGCCCATTCCTCCCCTGTTGCCCAGCTGGCTCTGTGTATGCCCTGTGGCTCTGGGTACTGCATCAGGACTGCACTGCTCAGCACCAGCCCCAGCCCTGCAGCAGCTCCAGAGACACTCCCTGGGGCTGAGCCAGGAGGAAGGATGCTGGCAGGGCCAGGCACTGGCAGCATGGCTTGCTACTGCAGCCTGTGCCCTGGTGCTGACAAACCACTGTGATTCACAGGAGAAATAGGTAATTAAAGGAAAGAAACAATTTACTTGGTTTATTTTGAGCTGAACATCACATAAAATGAAATTAAAATATTTCCTTGAGTTTTCCTGTGCTCCTCTTTACTGTCTGGCTGCTCCTCCTCACCCTTGCAGAGGCTCAGACTGAGCTGCTCCATCAGTTTCTGCTCTTGTGCCACCTTTCACCCCAGGATACCTGGGCACAGTCCCTGCAATCAGGGTCAGAGGGTCAGTCCTTCATCCCAGCAGTGGCTGGGGAGATGAGGACAGGGTAACAGGGAGGATGAAGAGGCAGGGTTTAGCTTGGGTGACCTTCTGGGAGAAAGGTTTGCTTTGGTTTTCTTCTAATTCCAGTAGGTTTGCTCCTAATTCCTGACTGTCTTGGATTTTCCCATCCTGTTTTTTCCTCACTCCAATCTGCATTCCTTCCCTATTGCCAAAACAAATTTAAATTACATACTGGAAAGCCTCTCCAGTGTATTTTCAGCTCTCCCAGGGAGCTCTGGAGCCACTCTGCTTGCCTGCAGGTGATGCCTGCTGTTCCTACCTGGCCCCATCACTGCTCCACAGTTCCAAGGACAGCACCAGGTTGCCCTGGGGCACCTGGTGACACCTTGGCAGGTGATTCATCTCCCTGGGAAAAGGACACTCAGAACCAGTGCCCACAGTGAGCAGGATCCCCAGGCTCCTCCTGCATGAGATGGAACTGGCCTGGCAGCACTGAGCCCCCAAAAGAGAATATTTCAAAATTCTCTGATATCATTAATCTCCTGGCTTTTGAGAATTTTTATGAGTAATCTACTTACAGCTTTGCCTTCAACCAGAAAGCATTACAAGGCAGAAATAAATAATATTCCTTTTGCTATTCTTGTGGGCTCTCTGTCTGAATTTGCTCAATTATTTCCCTTTCCTCAAGGTTTTCATTATTATCATTATTCTCTTAATAAAGTATTTATGCTTCTTTGCTCCTTGTTAAAATTATACAAATCCACTAGCAAGAACCCAGAATACTGAAAAATTAACACCTCAATAGAAGCTCTGCTTATCCAGCCCTGGGATGTGGATCCAGTGGAATCTCACAGAGCTTCCAAGGCAGCCTCTCCCCATCCTCGTGCTGTGTTCCCTGCATGCAGCAATTCCTTCCTGACCTGCCCAGAAGCAGAAGCTTCTAATTATTTTCATTTGCATCAAGAGAAGTATTTTTGGAGCTATAAACAGAGCCAGCACTTGGAAAAAAAAAAAACCACCAGGAGGGTTCCCAGTGCTGGATGATCTGGGAGGCAGCGCATCACTGCGACTTGGGAGATCTCATCTGACTGGGGAGCGCTGCAGGAGCTGGGCAGCATCTCTGGTGGGGGTGCAGGGGGGAGATTCAATCAGCCCATGACAGCCAGCACTGAGACAGGAGCCCTGGCAGGCAGCAGAATGCCTTCAAACATCCAAACATCCTCTTGTTATCTCCTCTGAAAGCAGAGGAAGGCGCCAGCTCTGCGGTCACCTTCACCTGGCAGCAGGGAGCTGCCACTGCGGCCACGGCCGTGCCCAGGCTCGGAGCTGCTGCCAGGAAAACCCTCCAGCAGGAAAGTGCCTCTGATGGGGCCTCTGATGGCCCTCAGGGCTCAGGTGACACCCCCACCGTGCAGCCTGGAGAGCCTCTCGGGGTGGGTCCTGCCAACGCTCTGTACGTACCTAAGGCATCCTGCAAGTACTTCTGCCCCACCAGCTTCAGGTATTCTTCGATTGCTTTGGTGGCCAGTGTGTTCTCCCTGAAAATGAGATGCTCATTCTCACCACAGCGATCAACTTCAGACATCATCAGGTCAGTCAAGAAATCCTGGAAAGCAAAGCCCACGGTGGGTCACCAGGCACTGACAGCGGCTCCGCAGAGCTGCAGCTCCCCAGCCCCACCGGCCCCGCCTTCCTGACATCCCAAGGGGCTGCAGGTGCTGCTGTGTGAACACTGCCTCACCACCTGCCCAAACTCCCTCACAGACAGGACAAATAAACCTCTGGAGAGCCCCAACTCCTGCACCCCAGCAATGGCTCATTCCAGACCCACATCTGCCTCTCCATCTCCAACCTTTTCTCCCCTGTTAAACTTGGCTGTGTTTGGTGTCCAACTGCACTGGCTGCAAACCATGCTCCAATGTCATGAGCTGTGCCCAGTTAATGGCTGAGACACAGCCTCTGATATGCACTGAGATACTCAAATTTCCCACTTCCTCCTTGTTCATGGAGATAAACAGCACTGCCAGCACCCACTTTGGGCATATTCTTGGTGTGATGTGCACACAACCAAATCCATAGGATGTGATAATCCCTGTGCTGCAGAGCAATGGCAGGGGTGGGCAGGAGCAGCCCCTGACAGCTGCCCCAGCATCACTCTGGCCTCAACTGCAAATTCCAGAGGAAAAACAGCATTTCACAGCAAGGTCCAGGGCTGCTTCAGCCACAGCATCCACTGAGCAGGGGTCAGGAGCTCCTGTGCATGCTGCTGATCCGAGTGTGCTGCAGCCAGGCTGGGTCCAGGAGGAATGCCAGGCACCTGCTAATGCTGATGTATGTTCTCTGCACTGCTAATGGACAGAGCAGCTCTGCCTGGCTCCTCCTCACTGCACCAGGTGCTGAGGTGTCACCACTCACCTGGGTGACAATGGAAAGAGGCTGCTGGCACTGTGCAAATCACCCACATTAACCCTCTGACTGCCTCCCATGTAGGAGACACAGAAATGATGACACACACATTCATTCATCTCCACAATCAAGGGCACCTTCTTAAACTCCTTTCCATTAAAACAACATAATCTGCTTAGCAATAACCTTCCACTAAGAAATTCTTAATTTCCCTGGGCGTTCACAGCCCATTCTTGGCAGGAGCCCCCCAGGCTGCCACACAGTGCCCCACGCACAGCAGAGCTGCTGTGGTCCAACCCCCACTGGGGAGAGGGGACATCAGGTCCCACTCCCTGCCAGTGGCTGGATGGGAGCTTTGCATGAGAGGCAACTTGCTCTGTTTCATTTTTCACATGGACATCTCTGCATTGAAATGTTAATCAAGGTTCAACAAACAGTTTTCCCTGGACCCACATAATCTAATTCACAGATCCTCCATCACTGTGCTCCTGTCCCAGGCAAAGGCAAACCCTGGGGCAGGCAGGTACATCCCTGTGTCAGAGCACAGGAGGAGGAGAGGTGACATCCCTGCAGTACCCAACAATCCACTGCTCCCACCTTCCCACAACACTCTGGGACCAACACACTGCCTTGACCTTCCCCCTGACCCTCCAAAAAAGCCAGAGGAGGAGCTCTGGGCTAAAAAAAAAAAAAAAAAAAAAAAAAAGGCACTTCCATTATTTCTTTGGCCAGAAGATGCCCTTCCTCAAATCCTGCTACGTCTGCAACGCTCCGGCAGCTGCAGAGGCAAAAATCCCTCCTGGAAGCAAAGCACGCGCCTCCCTCTGCTATTTTCTCTCATTTTGCCCTTTTTATCTGCCAAGCTGGAATGAAACTTTAAACCCTGCTCAAATCCCGTTAGTTGCTATCTGGGTAACTCTATCACCTTTATCTTCCCAGGGCTCTCCCAGGGTACGTTTCAATTCCAAGCCACCGCTCAGGCTGACACAAGGTGCTGATTCTTAATTAGCAGCCGCTGACCTTGGCTTTGCTTGATTCTCTTTCCTGTCACTTTCCCAACATACTAATTATCTCAGGAACACTGAGTTTTACAGCATCTCTTAGCCAAGTGTTTGCTTTTCCCCCTCTTGTCTGCTGAGCACTGGCTGCTGAGTCCTGAAAACCCAGGGCCAAGTGGGAACCAGAGTTAATGTGAATTTGGGTGACTTGAGCTGATCTACAGAATTCACTAGAATTTAAAATGAGGCAAGATTCCATGGCAGTACTCAATTCAAAGCCAGAAAAGATCCCTTGGAAATCACTACTGCTGTTATTATTCCCTCTGCAGCTCAGCTGGGAAAAGGACCCCTTGTCTCCAAAGTGGAAAGAAAAGCTGCTGAAGTCCCAGAGAACTTCACTATTGCACAGCACCCAAAGCTGAGGAATAACACTGCAGAATCTGGCCCTGCAACTGAGCAGGCAAGAGGGGAGAGCCAGGACACCCAGCAGCATCCCATGGCTCAAGATTCTCCCTGTCCCTGCAGGTCTGGGCTGCAGAGCCATCCCCAGGCTGTAGGACCTGGCCTGGGGATGTGTCAGAGGTCAAAATTCCCCCAGGCAGTGTCCTTGGGCGAGTCCCTCTGCAGGGACTGTTCTGGGCAGCTCCTGAGCCAGGGGGTCACTTCCTGTGACATCCTGCATTTCTGTCCCAGGGCCATTGCCCAGACCTTCACTTCTTCCCTTCCCTCCACATGGAAAAGCCACATCGCCTCTGGATCCCACTTGTGCTATCTCTGCCTTAAGTACTCCAGCAGGCAGCACTCAGAAGACACAAATGGAATGCAAATACTTGTGGAATCCCTCCGGGGGCCTCACTCACCCACATACAAGGTCCTGAATAAAATGCAATAACTAAAGCCAATAAAACTCCCTGTTTCTGAGCAGCAGAGATCAGCAGGGGGTTGTTTTCAGTTAGGGCCCCTGGCAGTGGAAGAAAATAAGATGCTTTATTTCATTATATCAGAGTTGAGAGGGGAAGAAAGAGGTCTACAGTCAAAATTAAGGGCTGTGGCACTGTTCTCCAGGCTTGTTCCCATGTTTATTTCAAGGCTTTTTGCTTCAGACTGGACGGATCTGAACCTGTGTGACCCCAGTCACTGCACATATGCTGATAAAGAAGAGCAATTCATCAATAAATAAATTCAGAGCATGACAGCACAGGGCTGCACTGGTCTCCCTTCTGCACGTAAACCAGCCTGTGCTATTCCAAGGCAGCTCCTCCCAGTGCAGGCAGGAGCCAGCAGCCCCAGTCCTGAGGTTCCAGGTGCCTGGGGGGTGGCACTGGATGGCCTGGCCCCCTGCTCTGAGCCCTGAGGCAGAAGGATGAAGCCAGCTGGGTGCAGGCAGGGCTGTGCTGGGAGCAGGAGCACTTCCAAGGGGGCTGACAAGCAACACAAGTCTTGTAGGATGTGTCCTGCCCAAATCCAGGAAGGACTCTGCACTTTGCCATCCCAGGAAGGTGCTCCTGGCCTGGCCTCTCTGGGATGTGTCCAGAGCTGGAGCCCGTGGGGAGCCAGGGGCTGAGGAGAGCCATGGGCTCCCCGTGGGGTCACACATCTCTGGGCTGGAGCTGATCACTCCTGCTATCCTAACTGACTGATGGGCAGATTGACTTTGAAATAATAAGGTTCTCCAAATCACAAGCCTGATTAATAGGATTGACTTAACCTTAAGAGGATTGAATTGATAAATGTAATAAGATTATTGCTTATTTCAAAGGCTAGCTCAGAGTCCAGCTGGGCCCTTATGCAAAGGTGAAAAACACCAGTGGCTGGCAGGGCTGAGGTTTCAGGTGGAGCACTGGGACACACCCAGAGGGAGGGAACTGCAGCACAGGCAGCAGGAGCAGGGAAGGAGAGCAGCAGAGGGGCAGAGCTGGGTCCTGCACAAATGGTGTGAAACCAAGGACCCCAGCCCCAAATTCTCTACTCTTCCATCAAACAGTTCCTCTGAGGATCTGCTCCAGACACTTCTCTGCCAGGAAATAGAATGATGTTCCCTCCTTTGAACCCTGGAACTCATCCATGACACTTTTGGCCTTTTCTAATTCTCCTTGGGAAAAGGTGGTGAATGGCAATGTGAGGGTTAACTCACAGCAATCTGTGTCCATCACCTTGCTCAGGGAAGTAAATAAACCTGAGGGATGCAACACTAACACACTGAGTGACCTCTCATGTCCCTGTCCCTGCCTGAGCCCAGCAGTCACTTTTCCACAGCCCTGACCCAGCCCTGCCTCTGCCACTGGAACATTGGGCTCCAGCACATGCACACGGGGGGAGCAGCTACATCTGCTCAGCACAAACAAACAGGGACACATGTTTATTCCTCACTCCATTCCCAACACCATAAATATTTATTTCCAGTGAGCAGCTGGTTAGTTGGAGCTTTGTCTAATGCTGGGTTTGATCTAGCAGTGCTCTGGACAAGAGAAGTTTTTTGTATATTTATGGTCATGAACTGAGCTCTGGGAGCTCTAAGACAGCCCTGAAACAAATCTAAGCATGGGAAATGTTTTGGAAACATCAGAAGTCCTCTGGGAAGGATGCAGCCACCTATCCACAGCCACATCTCAGGGGCCACGCCAAGCCCTGTAAGGCAGGACTGAGCACTCCTGGCAGCAGAACTGCTTTTTGACTTGGTGTCTTTTGTCTGTGGGTTGCAAAACATGTGCAAACAAAACCGTTGAGCAGCCCCACATCCTTACATCAGTGCTCTCATTAGGAACGTGAAAACAGGTAACAAGTGAGGGACTGAGCTGAGAGGCCACATCTCTGTTTCAACCACCAAACATCCCCCTTTCAGCCTTTCCTGCCACAACACACAGGGAACATCCGAGAGCTGATGGAGCACTGGATGTCTGTCAGATTTTCCAGTGGGCTGGGGAAGCTCCCTCCCTGAATGCCTGCACTCAGACCCTTATCAAACCCTCTTTCCCTCCCCTCCACCCACTGCCCTGGCAGCTGCTCAGGGCTCTCCAGGCTGCCCCCTGCACACCAACCCAGCGCTGCAGGGATGAGGCTCTTCCCTTTCCCACACACAGATCAAGGGAAGCACGGACTGCAGAGGGGACTCTGCTTTCACACCCCACCATTTAACCTACTGTGATACAGCCATGCAGCCCAAGAAGCAGCAGAGATTTAGAGAAAAAAATCAGCTACAGCCCTTGTCCCCCTTCCACCTGCAGCCCCAGGTGTCCTGCCCTGCTGGCAGGAGGGACTCTGGGTTTTAGCAGCTGCAGGTAATAACCACACCTAGCTGGCAGAGCATCCCTCGGTGTGGGGTGTGTGTGGGTAAGGATGGCCCTGCCTCCCCAGGGACACTGGGACCTTGGCACACCCCAGCTCTCCTGTGGCACCTCTCCTGCCCCAGCCCTGGGCAGACACGGACCCATCCCGGCCTCGTTAAGGGATTACCCCGCATTTACCGCAAATGGCTGCAGGAAAACAGGCCCCAAACGGCACAACAGCAATTAGCTGCTAACGAGCATTCCATGATAATCTACTGGACACTTGTTCTGCAGTCAGTAATTGCTGCTTGAGGTCAGCTCCAGCAGCCAAGAGCCACAGAACCCCTTCATCAAAGCAATCAATCCGTGCCTGCCATGGCCACGCTGCAGGGCAGGGGGTTCTGAAGGGCTCACTGGGAAGGCTCCTGGTGATGCACAAGGATGAGGAACCCACCTCTAGCCCAGGCAAGCTTCCCAGAGCCACGAGGGGACAGAGGCCTGCAGCAGGGGGGGTCCCTCCCTGCTGTCCCTGCACTCAGGGTCAGGGTGCTGGGGCAGCCATGGGGGGCTCTCCTGAGGGGCACTGGGCTGCACCCACATCCCCCAAGCAGGGCTGAGGGGCTGCTTTCTTCTCTCGTTCGTTACTTTTCTACCTTTCTGCTGCTTTTCCCTCTCCCAGCTTGTCCAGCCCAGGATGCAGCACCTGGTCCCCATGCTCCAATAACTGCTGCTGCTCTGACAGCTCCCCAAACCCTGTGCTAATGCTGATGGCAGATGACAGGCAGGGAAAGCAGAAGCTCCATTTTAGGGGAAAAGTCATCAAGCCTGTTTACTGTTTGCTGTGTCCCCTGTGTAGAGCCTCTGGGATCTCAAGCACTGATGCAGACACATGTCTGGAAACACACTTGCTCTCTCTGGAGCCTCTCCAGTACTGAGAGGCAGAAGAAAAAGGCTGGAGCAGTGACAGCCACGCTCAGCCATGCCCACACATGATCCATGGTGATTAAGGCTGGGATGACACTCGAAGCCTTTTGCACCAGAACTGTGTAAGCCATGGACAGGGTGATTCATGGCAATGGTATTGCCACAAAGCCCAGGAGCCACAAAAAGGGGCAGCAGAGCCCTGGTGCAGCACGAGCAGGGCTGTGCCCAGGAACCAGGGACTGCCACCTCTGGAGCCCTGGAACAAGGAGTGAGCAGAGACACCAACCACAGCTCCTTGAGGAGCCCCAGTGTTATTCCACAGCCCCACAGTCCTTCCCTGCACTCCCAGGATCAGGAGGCTTTAACAGAGCTATTTTCTCTGCTGCTGCAACAGCAGGGCCCTGCTCCCAATCCTCTCAGCGAGCTTTGCCTGCCTTGAACTAGATCAGGAGGCCAAGCCACTTCTCTGTCCAACAGATGGCAACTAAACCTAATCCACGAGCCTGGCCACGGGCCCTGGCAGCTGCCAAGGAAGCAGAGCCTTGTGACTGCCCCTCAGGTGAGAAGCTCGTGTCTCCTCAGCACTGCAAAAGCTTTGGACATCTTGCCCTTCTTGAGTCCTCCCCTGCAGAGAGCAGGGAGATGGTAACACACAAACAATGATGCTTTAACTCCTGCAGCCCTGACACAGGCACCAGGGATGATGGAGGATGCTCTGCAGTGGGGCCACTCCCTGCCCTGTGTGCTGGGCACCTCGGCAAGGAAGGGCATTCCAGCCCTGCTGGCCCTGCCTGCTCCCTCAGGGATCACAACCAGGAGAAACTCCCACTCTGCCTCCTCCTGGCCTGCTGCTTCCCCAGACCTGGCAGGGCACTCCCAGCCAGGAAGGAGGCTCAAAGTGTTCCACAGGGTGCTCAATGCAGAGGGAGCAGAGCACAGAACCTGCTGGGTTCCCCAGGAATACCCAGCACACACAGGCAGCTCAGCTCAGGCCAGCACTGCTTACATTCCATCCTGGAAAACTGCCTTCTTGCTTACTTTCACAACTCTAACTGTTTATACAGAAAGAGCCTGGCCCCTGAGCTTCCAGAAGAAGAGTGAGGGAAAAGTGGCTCAGTTGCTGTCTCGTGGTCCCACCAACCTCTCTGCTAATTAAGCAACTCGTGCTGTGTGTGCTACCAACTTGTTTGCAATCAAAAGAAAAACAGAGCATATTAACAACGGCCCAAAGCCCAGGTGATGAGTTTTCCCAAGCCAGCTCCAGAGTCTGCTCCCCACAGTGCCTGGGGGACACTCCCTCCCCGAGGCCCAGGCTCCTACCTTGGCCTTGCCCGTGCTCTGCAGGATGTGCACCAGCGCCGACGCCATCTCCTCCTTGTTCTTCACGCTCAGCGAGGGCTCCAGCACCGAGCACAGCACCATGTAGTTGTTGGTGATGTACTCAGCAAACTCCTTGTACATCTCCATGGGCAGGATGCTCATGCTCTGGTAGCGGGATTTGATGCGGATCATGGGCCCTGGGGATTTGCCCTTGCCGGGGTTGGGGCTCACCACCGGGTACCACTTCTCCACGAACTGCCGGCCCGTCACCGAGCTCACCGCGATGTTCACCTGCCCTATGAAGTTGGTCTTGTCCTTCTTCTTCTTCTTGTCAGTCTCTTTGTATAAGTGCACAGTAATGTTTTTGAGTGATGGGAGGTTATTAAATTCAAAGTGCTCCCCCCAAAAGACATTATCAGTTTTCAATTTACAGGTAGTTCGTGCATAAAGAACGTCATCCAGGCATAATTCACACAAGTACTTTTTCTTAGCTGGCAGGTCCTTGGCTTCAATAATCCATAACTTTAACATATTCTCTACCCTTCTGCTGTTGTCCTGAAAAAAAAAAAAAAAGATGCAAAGAAAAAAAGGTCAGTAAAAAAACCCCACAAAGCCAAGCACAACAAAACTGGAGATATGAATTAATTATTTCGGATGTGCTAAATGAGCGGAGGCTTAATTACACTTTATTTTAAGGAAATACTGGCTCTCAAGAATTTGCATAATAACACTACTTATGTTAATTTTCCAAAATATCATCGTGCTCTCCATGTCTGTTGGTGCCAATTAATATAAGGAATAAGGGAGATAAAACCCCTCCAAATCATAAATGTACCATTTCCCATTCCCTGCCAAGAGGGCCTCTGAAGAATCCTAAAGAACCTCATGGTCCTGAATGGTTTGTGCAAAGCAGAAGCTGTTACAGGTATCTCACAGCCTCCTCTTCCTCCATCAGAGCTGCTTTACAGCAGCAGTGAGTTCATGCTATTTCCTGTAACACAGCAACACAAAGGGACCTGAACACACACCCAGGGACCACCTCATCCACGTGGGAATGCCACCACCAGTGGCAGGAAAAAACTATTTGTAAAACCTCACCATACTTTAGAGCAGAAGTTTAGAGCACCCAACACTGAGAGGAATCATGGGAGAGGGCATCCCATGTGAGAATCACAACAGTTCAGAGACAGAAATCTGCCTTGGGTATCTTTTAAATAATAACAGAGCCAAGAATCCTGTGGATCTTTCAGAGCTCCCTCGTGATGCTGACCTCATCCTGGAGCAACATCCAGGGGTATTTGCTGCAGGAATGACTCCAAGGATAAAACACTGGCAGCTGCACCACTGCTGGGATTCTGCAAACCCTGTTTTGTTTGGAAACCCCTCACTGAAACAGCAGCCACAGCTTACTCTGCTCAGCCCAGGAGTCTGGGCAGGAACATTTCTGCTGGAAGTCCACAATGGGGTACTGTAGGTTCAGGAAGTACACACAGGAACTGCACAAGAACACCGAATTCCTGACAGAAATATCAAGTCAGATACTGAGAGTTTATTGTCTATGAACTCAAACAAAGATGGAAAGTCAGCCACCAGTTACTGCAGGTTCTGAGATGATGGAAACTCTTCCAAATGGATTTCCACTCAGCACTGCACCTTGAGGACACAGTGACATGCCCAGCCCCAACTCGTGTTCCCAGGAGTTCTCTCATGCTCAGTGTGAGCACACAAACCTTGCATAGCCCTTTCAGGTCAGGATCACCAGGAAAAGCCCCTGGAAGCACTGGAGCCACTGGACTCCTCTAGAGGAACTGTGCTAATGCTGCCAGGGGCAGGAGGCCACCTCTCCCCTCTGCTGCTCACACTCTGCCGTTACAGGAAATCTTTTATTCTGGCATTTGGCACTGTGCTGGCAACAACAAACTCTGAGGCTGAAGGCCCCTTTAGAACCCACCAGGCCTGGACTGAATTAGTGTGCACAGCCAGGAGGAGTTCACAGGATCCCATCATTTGTGTCTTCTCTGACCAGCAGAAGACCTGGTTGAGCTCATCAGCTGTGGAATCCTGCTTTAATCCTGACCAATCTTTGCAGCCAACTCCAGCACAGCAGGGAAGAAGCAGCTGTACATTTTATTTTAGGGTGTACTTAGGCCTTAGTGGGCCATAAAAATGAATATTGGGTGTCCCTGTGTTCTAGTGAAGAGAAGGATTTGTTCCTGTAAATCCCAGGAGATGGCTTTGCACCTTGTCTGGCTGGGGAAGGGACTGAAAGGACTCCACTGCTGCCTCTGAAAATGGAAAAATGGAAATCTGAGCTCGTCCATCACTAGAGCAGACTCTGCCAGGAGCTGACACTGAACCCCTCAGACTGTGCAGCCTTGTGACTTTGCTGGCAGCTCCCTGACATCTGTCCCACAGCTGCTGGGAGGTGAAAGTCCTGTGGAAGGGGCAAGTACCATCAGTAACAGCAACACTGAGGGTTCTTCAGGGCTGATCAATTCTTAGCAAGAGCTGAAGCAGCATGTGCTCAGAAGAGAGGGGAAGGAATAATTGGCACTTGTCTGTAAAGATAATTGTGGAAGAAAGCAATATGGAAAAAGGCTGACCCAGAGTTCCACTTACTCACTCCAATGACAATACTTCCCCTGCTGCTCCCATGCACTGGGCTATAAAATGTAATAACAAGGAACTGAAGTAGAGCAGAGGCAATTGCTCACAGCCATACCTTGTTGGGGTGCACGGCACGCCGCAGGTTCTCCATCCATTTATCTCGCTCTGCTGCCGAACGACACGAGAAGCATTTACTTCCTGATGAAGTTGTCACCTACAGGGAAAGGAACAGGATTATGTCTTG
This sequence comes from Muscicapa striata striata, assembly GCA_030060385.1. Lineage (NCBI taxonomy): Eukaryota > Metazoa > Chordata > Aves > Passeriformes > Muscicapidae > Muscicapa > Muscicapa striata. The sequence goes on along the minus strand of JAREIS010000026.1, from coordinate 2,384,460 downwards.
ACCAGCACACTGCAGAGTGTGGCTGGGGGGAGAGGGGAGCCTAGGGAAGATGCTAGTGGATTTTATTTTTTTTTTTAAAGTAAACAGCTTTACCCAAGCATGAAGCAACAGCCCCTAAGGCTGGTGGAAATACAGGACAACCCTGTATGTCACAGAAATAATCATAGAAGCAAATTCCAATTACTTCTCCTCTTCCACACCAGAAAACACTAGATAATGGGCCCCATGCATGTGATGCTTCAAACCACCAAGTTCCACAACTGAGAGAGTGCAAATCCTTAGATGAACTAAAGATAAATTGGAACTCCAAGTGGTTACTTGGCATTCCTCCAGGCTCAGCCCAAAGCCTGTGACAGTAACAACCCATTCCTTGTTTCCAGCAGAACACTGGACTCCAAAAGGCTGCTTTCCCACCTTCCTCCTTCATGTCCTGTGGCTCCTGCAGCCCTGGCTGTGGAGATCATGGGGACAGGAGTGTTCACTCCTGGCTGTGGTACAGCTCATACCAGCTCATGGCCCAGGCAGGGCACTCTGAGCTCACAGCACCCATCCCCAGCTGGGGAGAACCAGGGGAGCTTCCCAACCTGGACCTGGCTGAAGTACTGCTGAGCCCTCCTCTCACACTTCCAGGTTCATCCCAAGGGATTTCCTGTACTATTTGTGTGACTTTCTCTGGCCATTGGGAGTTCATAGCCAGGGTTTAAGAAACACACTCATAGCAGTGACACTTCCAGAGGTGCAAGTGCCCCTTATGGCTCATCACATTCCTGCTATCCCAAGGAAACTCAGTCCTGCTGAGTGCATGGAAGCACCACTGGCAGCCCAGAATGACGGGCACCAAATTTCCTTCCTATGCCCCCACACCAAACTTCCTTGGCATCAAAGCCAAGAGGTCCCTGCACCTGCTCCTCACTCAGATATTCCCCAAGCTGCCATCTCCTCCACACGTGCTGGTCCTGACCACCAGCAACGCGGCTGCAGCTCTCTGCCCTTTGCATTTGCTTTTGTCCAGCAACATCCACCACGTTCAGCTCTGCTGGGAGGCTGAATGGCTCTGGCTGGTGCTTTAAATAACTCCCCTCTGAGCTTCATTTCCGCCAGTCTCAACCTGCAGAGTTATTTGTGAGTGCTTTATCATCTCCCAGTGTTTGTGTTTACACACTGTGCACTGGGTTATCAGCTTCTGGGAGACACAATCTCCTTTAATTTCATGTATCTCCCAGAAGCCCAACCTGTTCTTACAGCAGAGCTGGCACTCGCTAAGATTTGTCATTAGCAAACCTCAACGATAAGTTGAACACATCCCTTCCTTTGAACACAGAGCAGGGCAGAGTGAGGCCTGTTCTGTCTTTACATAAAAACGCAAAGAATCTTCCAACTCTTGATATTCCAGAGGTTTTCCCCTTCAGAGACACTCTCCCAGTCCCTGCATGCTTTTATACTCTGCCTGTAGAATACATTCTGTTGTGCACAAGCTCTCCTGCAGCTCCAAGAACAGACTCCATACCAGCAGGCACAGCAGTGGGATCCTTCCAGCATCCTTTCACACTCCAGAGTACTTCCAGCTTCTTCAAAATCTCCCCTGAAACCCCCAGCCTCATCTCCTCTCCTCTGCTGCCAATGCTCCTGCTCCTCCATCCCTGAGCCTTCCCACACAAGTTGTGCAGGCACACAGGATTGTCACTGTATTTTCCTGCCACATTTAGGTAAACACATGAATTATCATGCCCAAATTCATAACTGAATTTCAAACTGAATTTTATTCTAAATAGTTTATAATTATTAATTATAAATTAATCTTTCAAAACCTAGAAAACCTGTAACTGTCATACTGAAGTGAGAGAAGGGGAAAATGGTGTGTCAGATATGAAGTGTGTCCTGGTCTGATGGGAACTGAAGATCACATCTACCATGTGTGACCAAAAATGTAATTTTCCCCAGATCTGCAATCAGATCCCAGCTTTGAGTTGTGACTTAAATGTTATATAGTATTAATGACCTTTATGAGATATTAATTATCTTTATAAAGAGAATATTTTAGTCTCATCAAGATTTTGGATATGCAAGAATAGTGTTAATGTACAGGATAAACTCAATTAATAAAACTCATTAATTTCTGAAATGTTACTTTTCCTATTCATTATCCCCAGTCCTTGAATGGGTGATCTGTTGAGATAAAATCTTGCCCTTTTTAAGACAGTCCTAAGGTACACGGTGGCTTGAAGGGACTTGCATGGAGTAGCAGGGGATGAGAACTGAGCTACTGAAGGTGCCCAGAGCATTTCCCAGGGAGCAGCCAGGGCTCAGCTGCAGCAGCTCCAGCCACCCCAGGGGCCACGCCAGCAATGGCCAACGTTTGCACAGCTGGATCAAATTCAGTGCTGCTAAATTTAGCTCCACTAAATTCTCCCTTGCTGAGGCAAGGCCAGGATGAGGCAACAGGCTCAGCTGTACTGGAGCAACCACAGTTTGTGTTTCCCTCAGCTGTATCCTGGGACAGCTCAGGCACGAGTGTGCAGCTTTGGTCTGCCAAGACCTAAGAGTGCCCCTCAGCCCTAATGGCCCTGCCTGGCCCAGGACCCCAAAAGCCAGGGCTAGGAACAGGCTCTGAGAGCCTGGGCTCTGAGCCCCTGGCACGGCTGAGATGCCCCCTGTGCATTGAGCACACGCAGCACGTGCAGTGGCACGGGATGATTTGCTGACTGAGGAGTCTTGCAAGGAGAAAGAAGATGATGCTGAGTAATTAAAAAAAAAAAAAAAATCAGTGAAGGAAACAAGTAAATACAGACTGCCAAGTACTCAGCAAGTGAGAAAAAAGCAAGTTTCACAAAACTAAGTAAGCAGAAAAAGCCAAAAGCAGCCTGTGGAAAAGCCCTGCCTTGGTGCTGACTGCGCTCCCTGGCAGAGCTGAGCACGTCTTAATGCAGGGTGGGAGAGAGAAGGGAGGAACCATTGCCTGCACCTTCACCCACCAGCTGCCTCCCAACGAGCCACTTGGTTGTCTTCCACTGCAGATGGCTTTGGCACCTCTCGATTTTGTCTCTGTCTGGGTGTGCTGCCAGTTCCTCTCCCAACCCGCCCTGCTCCATCTGCAGCCGTGTCAGATCCTCCCCTCCCGGCCCGGCCCCGAGGCTGCTCCGGGGGAGGAGCTGCAGCAGGTGAGCACGGACGGCCCCGCTCCAGCCGGGGGTGGGAGCAGCTCCCGAGGCACTGCCCTGTCCCTGTCCTGTCCCTGCTCCCCAGGCACTGTCCCTGTCCGGCCACCCCAGTGCCAGCAGAAGGTGGAATCTGAGCAGGGCTGGCAGTGCCCAGCAGCAGTGCCACCTCTCAGCTCTGCCTGCTCCCAGCACAGGTCCCGAGGGAGCAGATCCACAACAGCCCCCAGGCAGGGATGGGGCACCTGCACAAGTGCAGCACCTTCCCCACGCAGAGCTCAGCTGCCCCCACCCCTGGGACCTGGCAGGGCTCCTCACCTGGCATTCCCTGGGCAGGGCTGCTTTCCCAGGACATGCCCTGAGCTCCTGTGTGTCCATCAGGACACAGCTGGGGGCTGCAGTCACTGCCCAACAGGGATCTCAGCAGATCTGCAAACTCATTCCAGAGCTGAGCTCACTCCCAGCTTGGAAGAGGCTCTCAGGAGACACGAGACCAAGGCATTGACACAAAATGCCATTTAGCTCTCACCTCAGTCCCTCCTGCTGGAGCTTGTTGGTGAGCAGCCACCAGTGACAAATCAATGTCCCTGTTGTTTCCTGGCATTCCCCTCTGCTCTGCAGGGTTTGCAGAACAGCAATTAACACCTTCTTTTTTTTACGGTGTGACTTCTCTTTATCCAACTCACTTAACCCCAAAATTTTCTTCCTCCTTCCAAGTGCATGGCTTGTGTAATTTTCCTCTCACTCAACTTTCTACAAGTTCTGTTCATATCCCTTCCTCTCCTCTTGTGGGCTGAACAGAATTGGTAAACAACTCTTATATTATGGATGTCACATCCATTTTCCATCTAGCTTCATTTTATCTTTCTTGAGTGGAATGCAGTAGAGGACACATAATTTACAAAACTGTTCCCCTCCTGACCCATTGCACTTGCTCAATTCCACAAAGAATGAACAGCACTGCAAAATTTATACCTCAGCCAACTACAGAGTTTATGTTTGAGGCTATTTTTTTGTAAGACTGTTTTCATGTTACCCACTTATATTTTAAGGAATAGATCTTTTAACTCACTTATTTCAAAATGTGCTGTTTTCGGTAAAGAAAAATGTCTTTATCTTTCCAGTTTGACTCCTCTTGAACACTGACATGTGTTCTCATCCAGCACTGTCCATCCAAGGACAGCCTGCAGCCCCATCACCCCTACAGCACAATCCAAGCACAGCTACACCATTTATCTGCTTCTCTGTGTCCAAACACTAACAGGTGTTACGTGCTCTTCACAGAAACACAAATATCCACCACCTTATTACTGTAAGAAAACCATTTCCCAGTTCTGTACTCAACCACTGCCATAAGCAATAATACTTTGCCATCCACAATTCAGGACAAATGATTCCCAAGATATCCTGTACTGAATTATCCAGCTACAGCCTGGCTTGTACGTGTCCTACTCCCTCCTGCTAGCACAGACCTTACCACATGCCATAACAGATGTCAAAGTAATCTGAAATACTCACAGATTTTTCTATTTACCCAAACATGGGAAGCTTCAGTTTTCTAGACAAAGTCCCCCACACTCCCACTGACAGCAGCAGGCTGGCTCTGTGACCACAAGTAATGTCTTTGGGAACACTGAGTAGGGATTAGCACTTCCCAATATCTGTATGAACATAAACTGTAGGAGCATAAACAAATTTATGCTCTGCTGATACACAGCCCTAAGCAGTGCAGCACCTGTGCCAGCAGCTCTGCTGCCACTGTGCTTACAAGGAGCTCATCACTCTGATTGTGTGGATATGATCCTCCTTGGAAAGATGGGAGCAATTTTCTGCCTCTGAAATGGTCTCTGTGCAGCAGTTCTGAGCAGCAATGTTTGGTAACAGCCAGAGCCCAGATGCTAGCCCACAGCTGGCTCCCCAGCACAGCAGCAGCAGCCCCAGCACGGCTCCTTACCTCAAAGCAGTAGTCTTGTCCCAGGATGCTGCTGTGGACTGGCTTGATGACCACTTCCTCCTCCATGCTGAGATCCAGAGCCTCAACAGCACTACTGGGACTGAGCAGGGACTCGTGGGAGCGCGATTCCTTCAGCCTCGGCATTAGATGGGATCTGGGGAAAAACGTGACCATGTCAGTGGCTGCTCCCCTGCCCAGAGAAATCTGCTAGCAGCATCTGTTAGCAACAACTGCACAATATTCCTGGGAATGTTTTATCATGAAATAACCAAGGGCCCTGAAGAACAGGGCCTGCTACACTGTCCCATTTGTAATTTCTCCTCTAAAGGTTCCATGACAAGTCAGCACGAGCAGTAGAGCAATTTTTCCAAACTCCGAGGCAGTCAGGAGTCAATTCTTCAGAGGTTTGCACACTGGGGGGTCTCTGAACAACTGAATCACACTCTAAATGGGCAACACACTTGCTGAGGGAGAGCTCCCAGGTGTGATGAGTTCCTAAATGAGACTTCCCAGGTGTGATGAGTTCCTAAATGAGACTTCCCAGGTGTGATGTGTTCCTAAACCAGACTTCCCCACATGCTTGTAGCAGTGTGGGTGCATTGGAGACCAGCTGGCCCCAACACCCAGTGTTGTCTCAGCTGCACCTGGTGCTGACAGAACCTCACCAAAACACCCACTTCTGGCTCTGGCACCAACAACCTCTGGGCTCACGTGCTCTCTCTGATTGTCACACGCATCCCTGGGACGGGGACAGTGTGGAAAATAAGGCTGTGATAGCCCTATTGATTGATCTAAATGCTCTGGAGTCCCACTGGCAGCATTTAGCAGCAGGGAGCCCACAGACAGTGAGCAAAGCACCATTTTTGAGACAGCCAATACAATCAATGGTGTTGTAACTCTTAAAGCAAAACCAGAGAGCTCAAGGGGAAAAAAAAAAAAAAAAAAAAGGAGGAAGATAGTTAAGTACTCCCAGGGAAAACACAGCAAACCCATAAAGTGGCAAGGGAAAAAATAACTTGAGTGCAAAGGGAGCAGCTTCTCCATATCCTGCAGCACATCAGATGTTCCTATGCCAGAGCTCTGATCACGGTAACTCTGACCTTTAAAACCTCTGGCAAGCACTCTGGGGGCTCCCAAAGAGCCCAAGTGTCCCTGTCCACAAAGGGAGTGTGATGCCTCCTCCACAGGCATGGAAGGACAGCAATAAGGGGAGTTTGTGATTTTCTCAGCATGGCCTTTCATGAGCCAAACAACAATGCTCCCAGTATACTCCCAGCTTGCTCTGATGTGTGTGCTGGGTTTTGTTGTTCTCCAGAGTGAAGCTGACCAAAACAGAGAGAAATGTCAACAGTGCATGCAAAATTCATCACTTCCAGTAGATCACACTCCAGGCTGGATCCAGAAAACAGCCCAAGGAGATGCTCAGATAAACAGCAGCAGCAGATAAACAGGTGCTTCTCTAGATTTGCCATTAAGATTCAGGCCATGCATGAAGCCCCAGGTGATAACAGAACTGCCTGTGGCTGGTTCCCTGCCTGAGCTGCTCCATGGACAGCTCTGAGTGCCAGGGCCACCTCCTCCCCAGGAACACCCAGCCTGGGGACACCTGCCCAAGGGCTCTGGGACATTTCCCAGCCAGAACCTGCTGTGGTGACACCAGTGAAACATCTGCAGGACAGCCACCAGCACAGAGTTTCTGAGGGGACAGCCTGCAGCCCTGAGGTGCTGAAAGCCCTGCTGGGTTTGGCACAGTCCTGTGCTGGATCAGAAGCCCTGGGTTCCTAAAGGCTCTCTGTGTCATTAGCCACTCTCAGCTGCCCACTCACCCCACATCTCTATGGCAAGTAAATTGATTTTTAGGAACCCAGCACAGTCATTTCCCAGTACTTTGATGCAATTTTACACTATTTTCAGAGAAAACGGTCCCTATCCTTTTCCTCTGAATGATACTGTAAATTAACTCTAATACAGGCAGACAGATCAAGTTACCTCTGGATGCTGAGTGCAGAACTAATATCCAGCAGCTCAAGAACTGACAGTACAGACTTCTTATCCAGCCCAGATAAGCCCACAATCAAGGCATTTCTGGTAAATCTTATTTCCATATTTCACAGAGGAAATTAGAAAAGCTAAATTACCAAGCTGAGACTTGCATTCTTGTGTAGACAAATATAAATACTGATAAAATAAACCCACAACTCAGTACATCACTGAGTTGTGTCACCTCATGCTGGCATAAGAATTTTTGTAAAAATTAAAACAAAACAAATCTATTTTTAATTTAAAACTACTGCAGCTGGATGGCCATGGGTGGGAGTGCAGATGTGCAATTCGAAGGATTACCAAGGGGAAGTTTCTCAGGACACATAACGCTCTCACCAGATTCAGCAAATGTGTGTTTATATCCCTCCACGCTCTGCTGAATGCCTCTGGGAATCCTCAAAGGAACAGGACTTGTTTAGGGAGGTTATTTGTCAGGCCCTTGCCTCAGCAGGAGCTGCTCCCACGATGTCCCAGCCCCGGGCGGCCGCTCGGATCCGGCCCAGGTCAGCAGCAGCACACGATTCTCACCAGATGCTGCTCTGACAGGGGGACTGCTGCAGGTCTCAAACCAGCCCTAAAAACCAGCATCTGTCTGAGTATCAAGAGCTAAGAGGGGAGATGTCATTAATTAGAGCTGCTGGAAATCTCAGCAGCAGGGATGAGGATCTCCCTGCCGGAGCAGCCCTGGCAGGGCAGAAGGAGCAGAGCCCCTCCCAGGGCTCTGTCCCATCTCTGTTCCACCCCCCTGCCTTCAAAGGGCACACAGTCCTTCCACTGTAACCCCTGCTCCAGGGCAGAGAGCACTCGTGTCCCTCGGTGACATGGCATTGTGGCGGGAGCCCATTGAGCCCATTTACTGGGAATTGCCAGTCCCTGTCGCTGCTCCCACACTTGCCCTCGTACCAGCAGTAAGAGAAAGGCCCCAAGCTGCTTTCCTGAGCCTGAGAGCAGCACCCTCAGTGACAGGGACACCTGAGTCCCTGCAGACCTGTGCTGTCCATCAGCCATCCCAAAGAGCCAAACTCACCTGGAACACCACCTGCTGACAGCAAACACACACTTCCAAGCTGACAGAGCTACTCTGTTCCCATTCATTCCCCCACCACCACTGTGAAGGTGCTGCCTGTGGGGCCAGCCGATCTCTTGCTCCAATAACTCGCTGTGTATTCCAGCTCCTGTCCTGGTTTACGTCAGCTGATCTAATTCCAATCCTACACCTTTGTTTTAATACTGGGAACGGCCAGCTGCCCAGAGCCATCTCACAGCGGGAACCCTCTTTCCAAACAGCACATTCAGTTCTTTTTGCCAAGGGCCTTTTTTTAATCCCTTTTTATACTTGCCTAAAGTTCAGTTGAAATGAAGGGGGGAGGAAAAAAAATCTCATAAAAGACCACATTAGTTCTATAGAGAAATAACATTACTGCTACCGGCACTGACCTGGCGAGTCTAGCGGAGCAGCAGCCAGTCTCTGGTTATTAAAGAAAGGGCTCTGCTGCCCGAGAGCAATCAGAGAGGATTGTTGTGCTAAATAATAAAAGTCATAAAACATTACCATGTGAAGGGATGTATCCCCTCTGCCTGTGCCCTCCACAGCCACTCGAGTATCACCAGATCCAACCAGGACCACATGGACTGCAGGGAAGACTCGCAAAAACAAGCATGGAGAGGCAAACCATCCTCTCCTCACCCAGCTCCAGGGCTGGGCTTTGAGCAATGGAGGCAGCAAACAGCACTGCAAAGAGGCAACTCTGTCAGTCCTCATTTCAGAGCCTCACCTGCCTGAAACCACCTGGCTGCTGCTCCTGTGGTTTTATGATGAAAACGGTCCTGATTATTTTTGAGAGACAGAAACAAACAGAGAACCTGGTGGGTGGCTGCATAGGGATGGAGCAGACACAAAACCTAACACCGAAACACGGAGAGGGGGGAAATGAAGAGCCTTTCTTAAATCTCCTACTGCTCTGCTCTGAGAACACGAGCAGATTGAGGAATTCTGAAGGAAGTCCAGGCCCTAAGCTGAAGAAGTCCCACTGACACCAGCTGCAGAGCTGGCAGTGTGCATGCTTCCCCAGTGTCAGAAGGATTTGACCTCCCAAATTACAGGTTTGACTGTGTGACACGTCTCCTGGCCAGGAAAGATTCCCTATGTGCAGCTTTTGGAGGGTGGCAGTTCATTTCTGTGCCCAGCTGGGCACAGGTTCTTTGGGGCAGCCCTGACCCCCTCCCCTGCTGCAGAGGGTCCTCCCTGCCCAACAGCCCTGCAGATCCACAGGCAGCACCAACAGAATCCAAATCTGTCCCCAGCCCAGGGATTAGGTGTTTGTTATGACTGAGAACAAAGGGCACAACTCCAGTAAATTGATTTGCAGCATCAGATGGGAGAAGGATTTTTAGCAGTCGCAGATGGGAGTAAATCATCCCCATCCTCTGCCAGCTCCACCCGGGAGCTCTGCCCTGTGCCACTGCCCTCCCGAGCCCCGGTGCTGCTGCTTCACCCTGGCACTGTGTTCTGCAGAGCCTGCACTGCTCTGTTTGCTCCCCACTCTGTCCCCAGGCTCAGCAGTGCCTGTGTGACTCCCCCGCCGGGCCCGGCTTCCCGCTGACCTCGCGGCCACTGCTGGGAGCTCTCATCCCTTCCTCCCCTGTGCCTCATCCTGCTTCAATGTAACAAATAAATATGAAAGCCATGTTATGGGAATAACCACCGCCAACAGCCCACAAGAGAACTCGCAGGCTTCCAGATGAAGAATGTTTTTTTTCCTGTAGAAGAGGAGGTGGGGATGAAGCCTCAGCATGCAGCAGCACACCCTTCTCCATGTTCTGCTGCCCTGAACTTTCTCCTGCCGTTCCCTGAACTCCAGCTGCTGATCTCTGCCTGGGAAAAGCTGCTCAGCACACTCACGATGGGAACCTGGCGTTACAGGTTGCCCTCACTAACGCAACACCTTCCCTGAGCAACATAAAGGACATGTAATTAAACTTATTAATGCCTGCCCTTGTTTTCAGACTGTTCTCAGTTTCAACTGGCAGCAGGATTAATTACATTCAGAAGGACTCTGTCAGCTCATACCAGATTCCAAACGTTGTTTTTGCCAGAGCAAACCTGAAGGATGATTTTAACCTGGGACATTCACCTGAGCCTGGGTGCCACTGCAAAGTTTGTCGGGGCAGCCTTCAAACCCAGCACAGGACAACCAGCAAGGACACCAATGACATTTGTCATGTGCAAGAGAAGAGGAAATGCAAAAACAAGGAAAGGGCATCAGGAGCAGGATGCAAAAGGTGATCAGAAATACACCTGAATTTCAGTCATCGAAAATGTTTTCAAGGAGCCCCTTTCCCCTAAGCAAAACGGCATCAACGTGACACTTTCAACAGAAATGGACACTTGTATTAAAAAACCTTTTCATCGCATCAGCCTAAACCAGCCTAAATAGTGTCAGATCAGGTGACATCTAATGCAAAGAGCAGTGACAGATCCACCACTCCAATTTGGAGCCCGAGCCACAGCACAGCCCTAGGAACAAGTCACTCCCAAAGCAGCAGCCTCTGGAGCGAGCAGGGACCGCAGGGCCTCAGCAAACACCTGGGGCGCGTCCACGGCAGCAGAAGCCCAGAAGCCAGAGCCCCCTGCTCCCGGGGGGCTCCCAGCTGCACCAGAATCACCCCCTTGCACGGGGGGAGCAGGGTGGGGATAAAGGGTTTGATTTTTATCACCTAAATTTTGCGTAACATCAGTCTGGAGGCGGAATCTGGATAAGGCGGCAAAGGCGAGGCAGGATGTGTCCTCCTGGACCAACCACACGGAAATGGAGCCGCAAGGCCCATCTCCACAGCGCGGCTGCCGAGCCCGGCCACGGATGATGAAACGCCGCCCAGGATGAAAACAAACCGCGAACGCACGGAGCGAGGGACGGAGCGCGGCCGCGCATCCCCGGGCCGGGCCGGGAGCGGCTGTCAGCGCCGCTCCTCCAGCGCGGCGGCCTCCGCGCCCCGGCCCCGCTGCGCGCCCGCGCCCCGGCCCGGCCCGGCCCGGCCCCGCCGCGCTCCCGCTCCCGCTCCCGCTCCGCACCGGGCGCTGCGCAGGACCCGCCGGTCGGGGCGCGGGGCTGGGCGCGGAGTTGGCGCTGCCCGCTCGCCCCGGGCACGGCCCCGCACTCACCCGCAGGGCCCGGCCCCGCCGCCGCCGCGCCGCCGCCCCGCTCGGGCTGGGCCATGCCGCGCTCCCGCCGCCGCCGCCGCCGCCGCGGGCGGGGGACCCCCGGCCCCGCCGCCCCCGGCCCCCGCCCTGGCCGGCCCCGCCGCCGCTCCGCCCCGCCGCGGCCCATTGGCTGCGCTGTAGCTGGGCAGAGCGCCCCGGGCCCACCGCCCCCGGAGTGTGGGCTCGGCTTGGGGGGCACCCGGTGTATTTCGCTGTCCGCCGCAGCCGGGGGTCCTCCCTCGCCTCCCGGCAGCGCCCCGCGGTCCCCGAGCCGCTCACCCCTCGCCTCATCCCGCCTCTCCCGCCCGTCGCCCTCATTCTGTTGTGATAAACCGGGGTAAAGCGCAGCTCTCCGAGCTCCGGTCCGGACGCCGCTGTCCCCGCCGCGTCCCCCGGGCCGGCACCGGGAGGGGAGGGCCGGCACCGCCCGCCAGCCCGTCCCTGCCCTCGGCCGCGCACCGCATTCCTTTCCCGTTTCGGAGAGCCGAGTCACTGACCTTTGCAGCAGCGCGATCCACAGCAGGGAGTAGCGCCTGCAGCAGCAGCCGGCGGCCCCCGCATGAGCCATGGTCCGCACCCCGCACGGAGCGCTCCCGCATCGGCGCGGATTCACCGGGGGGCTCCCGGCCGGGACCCTCGGCGGGCTCCGGGGCCGCGGGGCTCAGGCTCGGGCCCGGGCGGCCTCACGGAACGCGGGGCCCGGGGCTGCAGGTGAGCGGCAGAGGAGCTGTGAGGCGGCGGAGAGGAGACGGGAAGGCTGCGCGGCATGGTCCCACTGTCCCGACTGCCACCATCCTCTGCCAGCCCACGCCGACACGTTCCCAGAGCCAGACTGCTGCTGTCATCCTGGCGTATTCAAATGCCTCCATTACTCATCAAGAACAAAGTAGGACTATCTAGTAAATGAAAAACCACCACATGGCACTGTCCCCTGCCTCTTACTGATGGCTGCTTCCTTTTCCACTTTTCAAAGGCTACTGTCCATGTCTGCAGCAAAGCCTAAATCCTGCAGCTCATGCGAGGCAGCTCCGGATCAGCGGAGAAAGCCGGTACCTGGGCTGCGAACGCCGGTCAGGGCAGACACCAGCAGCGGTGAACATCCCCAGGTGACAGGAGTACTCGGGGTTCCCCCAGAGCACAGGAGAAGGAACCAGATCTCAGAGAGAGAGATGGGCAGCTCCTGCCCGAGGCACCAGGCACACATCTCGGCTCCTCCAGGGACACACAAGGCGGATTCCCAGCCGGACCATCCCTCCAGCCAGCGCCACCGTGCACGGTGCTGACAATCGAGTCAAAATTCGCAGGTTCTCTGCCCAGTTCCAGCACTAACTCTGCACAGCCTCCCCTACGTGCCTCTCCTCCTCAGCCAGAGGGGTGGCCGTGACCCTCTCACTGCCAAAGGATCCAGAAAACGTGAAGCAGCATTATTACCGAGCTTGGCTAACAGGGAGCGTGGTCACCTAAGGCCAGTGGGGGGGTCCCTTCTTCCTTCCAAAGCGACCTGGTCCCCAGCGTGCCCCGGGGACAATGGCACAGCCCACCAGCCACGCTGGCAGCAGAACACCCCAGTCTCTGCCTGTCCCACCTTCCCTCCTCAGTGGAGGACACACAGACCCTCTTTCCCTTTTAGTCTGCAAACAGCGCTCTGGATTTAGCACATTTTGCCTCATTTTTGCCTCCCCCATTCCCCCCACCAGCGGTTTGAAGTTTTCTCACCCTTTGCTGGCAGATGCCATGCAGAGAGACAAGCTCGCTGTCCTTGATCTGCTTTTCAGGGCTTCTATAAAGTAGGGCACCAGATTCAACCCAGCGTCAGGTTTTTGATACATTGCTGGAGTAGCCAAAAATAATAACAGGCAGCTTCAGTCAATCTTCTCCTTCTCAAATGTGCAGCAGCAGCATGGGGGTCCTTTGTGTGAGAGATCCAGGCTGTGATGCTGGTCAGCAGTGCAGAGCCATTCCCATCCCCATTCCCACCTGCCAGCCAGGCTCCCCCGAGTCCCACTCGGGGTCCTCACACGGAGCTCTTGCCTTGTGGGGTCCCCTTCCCCAGAGCCATCCGTGTTTTGCTCTCTGTATTTCCTTCAGAGCTTATCTCTCTGCGAAATGCTAAGGTCAAGTTACAGTTTTACCAACCCTTTTATCTTCCTGGCGAGGCACGAAAAGGCAGAACCTGAACTTTGGAACGAGCCTTCGCACCTGCAGTGGGTGGAGAGCGGAGCAGACCCAGGGCAGTGGGAGAGGGACAATTCAGGTTCTCTGCTGCACGTTCAGACACTTCATTAAGACACTCTGGAAGGAGGTTCTGAACCCAGCGAGCCTGCACTGGCTCTGCTGGGAGCTGTGGCAGCTCCAGCTGACATAAGGACCCAGCACAGCTCTGCTACAGCTTCCACATGCAGGACCCAGCAAAAGAGCTCTGTCTGCTGGGAACTGCCCAGTTGAATTTCCCCTGTCCCAAACCTGAAATTACAGATGGCTGGTCTGTGCAGGACTGGGAAGTGAGCCAGGCATCAGGGGATGAGGTCACGTTTGACCTTGGAGCCTGTGGGATTGTCGTGCTGTCATTGATTCCCCACACTCACCTCAGCAAATGCCAACTGTGTTTTCCCAAAAGTGACATGGGGAGTGTCGCTGTGCCCCTGTCCCATTGATCACTCTGAGGTTGGGCTGGTGTCTAAAACACACAGACTTGTTGGATACAGCTCTGGAATGCACAGGCCATTCCTTGCCCTCTCCCTGGTCTCTGGATGTGTGGCTCAGGAGGAACAGAAAGAAACTGAAACTCTGCAGAGCAGGCCTTGGGGACTGCTCTGTCCCTGTCCCAGGGAGTGGCAGGCAGTGAAGGAGCCACATGCCACTGACTCAGTGTTCAAATACTGATGCAGGGAGAATTTACTGCCACCAAGAAGAACTTGTACATCAGTATCTCAGCTCATTTTGTCCAAGCCAGGGTTTATCCAGCTCCCTTCCAGCGAGCTGTAGCTCACTCCTGGTGTGCACAAGGTGCTGTTTCCCTGCAGACAGCTGTTCCTCTGGGCAGCAGGTCATACAGGGGGTGTGGCACAGTCAGAGCTGTGAGTGCCCCTGCGGTGCTGGCACTGTCCCGGGCACTGTGTGTGACCTCCACCCCACCCCTTCTCCACATTTACACCTCCTGCTCCTGACGGATCCCAGCACCACCCACCCTGCTCACTGCTCTACACACGGCATTGGTAAAGAAAAGCCACTGTGCCCAGTCAGGGCAGGTAAAGAGTATTTTTCCACGGGTTATTAGAGGAAGTTTTCCATTCCCAGTTATTATTTGTATTATTTATAGTCCCCTTTTCTTGGGTCACGTTTTCTCCTGTGGTCCCAGCCAGGCCTGGCTGTTTCTTTGGCTGGGCAGAGGAGGATGGGCACAGCTTTGCCTCCAGCCCTCCAGGCAGCAGCCTTTCCACACTCCAGCCATGTTTACCTTCCAGAGCTATTAAACCCAGATATCTCTCACTTTTTATTGACTGTGAAGCCACTGCTTTGTGCTTTATGACCACGCTGTCTATCACTGGGAAACAAACAATTTCCTAATAACCTCAAGGAGTCAGCAGGGGAAGGGATTGTGATTATCCAGATCTACTCCAAATTTACAGTTAAAATCAAATAGCTATTGATGTCATAAACACTTGTTTTCTAAAGTTTGAACAGTCCTGTATTGCAGCACAATTAACATTACAATAGATGGGTGTGCACAGGCTGTTACTGATTGCTGCTTCTCCACCTGCTGCATTGACCCCCAAAGCTGAGCTGCAGTCATGGGGCAGAGTTGACTTGAGCACCCCTGAAAAATGGGGCACTGTTTCATTAGTGTTTACAGTGAAAGAATATTTCACTCTGCCTCCAGCCCCCCCTTCACAGCACCCAGACAGTTCATCTGACTGGCCAATTTCTCCTTCTGCTTATAATTAGCTTCACTTTTCTGCTCTCCTGGATAAGCATTAGACTTTCCTCTAGGAATGTAATCCCAATCCACAGGAAACCTGTCTTTGCTGAGATGCCACTCATCTCTTCTGCAGGTTTTATTTAAAACAGAACATTGTTATTAGCAGCAGATTTTTCTAAACCTTTTTGTGAGGTCCCATTCCTGCAAACATCCAATATCATTCTGTGTGATTAGTCTCGCTTCAGAGACACCACTTAACATTCAACCACAATTTGAGCCAAGGCATTTGCAGGAGTCAAGTTTTGAATTCCAATCTAAACTACAGAGGAGTACCAGTGGTGAATGACTTTGAGCCTGACAAACAAAAATAGATGTTTTAGCATCTAAACTACATTTTCCTGTGATTTGTCCTTCTGTCTAACAATACTGGCTTGTCTAATGGCTCCAGTTTAATAGGGAAGAGCTGACTTTGGAGCCTGAATGATGTTCAACACAATGATGTTCTTAAAAAGCAATATCCAAAGAATGCAGAATTTATAATCAGGATAAAGTTGGGGAAATATTCCTTTGCTGCTGCTGAACTTCCCTTAAAGAAAAAAAGAACAAAAGCTCTAAGCATTAAAGTTTGTTTGTGGTTTTTTTATCCATAGCTGGCACCAGGATATAAAGCTAATTTCTTCTGATTGCTATCTGCCTTTTTGCCAGAGAGGTTTCAGTACCTTAAGCATCTTCTAGGGATGGATATAAAGCACATCCTTCTCATGGGAACCTTCTTTTCAGATGGAATGAGAGGTTCTTTTCCTATGGCCTTTTCTGGGAATGGCCTCTTTGTTTCCCCTGGAGCAGTGTGATCACAGCTCTGCACCAAACCCAGATCAGACCCAGGGACTTCATTGGACCATCCTGACTCTCACCATTCCAGACTCCATGAGCAGGGATTAAACTTGGCAGTACTGGGGTGCACTGCATCACTTCTCCAGCTCATTTTTTTAAGTGCAAGTATCATTACTGCATTCTCCATGCAATGCCAAGGGCTGCTACTTCCAGAGCTGATGTAAAAATTGTTATTAAAACTTACAAACTGTGAAAAACTCTTAAAAAAAGTCCAAATCCTGGCACAGCCCTAAATTAAATTACAGCCAGGAGCTGCCAGGGGTACCTGGATAAGCAGAGAGCCAAGCGTGCGTGCAGTCCTTATCCACAGCCCACACCTGCTGCTCCCTCCTGCAAGTTCCACTAATGAACACAGTGTACAGCCCAGAGGATTGCAGATAAGGGAAAGGTCAGGGTGAAGACTCAGGAGTGAAGAACAGATTGAGTGGGGTTCATAAATGAAAACCCCATTTTAAAACTCAAATTAATTTTTTCAATGAATTAGGGCAAGTGAGCTTTCCTCCAGCTCAGACAATGCAGCTTTCCCTGGATATGGACCACTGGCAGGAGGAGGAAGCACGTGTGCTCAGGAATCAATGCTAATACCCTCAAAAATTAATCTCTGAAAATTGCTTCAATGGAATAGAAACAATTTCATATAAATCTCTGTACAGCAAGAGCTGACAGAATATCCCAGTGACACCTGGAGTAGGTACAGACTGAAAAAAACAGGCTTTGTCTTTTCTTTCACTGGGCTGGTGTGGTTGCTCTGCCTTTGTGTGCCTCAGTTTCCCCACTGCACACATGGGCTGGGGCATCAGGGAGTGTGCTAAGAGGCAGCTGGGGTTACCCAGGGTGGATGTGGCTTCCCCAGGATGGAAACACTGCCTATTCCATGGAAATGAGAGCTGTGGATTTCAGCAGGCAGCCAGGATTGCTCTCTCCAGGGAGGGGAGGCCATGGGGAGCGTGTTGCACTCAGGATGTGTCTGGGAATGCAATGTCTGTGCACACTGTGCCTCCTGCTACCTGCAGCACCCAGCCAGGCACGGTGGCAACAAGCTCTGCAGATCTAAATCAGCCCTCAGAAGAGCAGAGTCTCAGCCTGGCTGAATAATGCATTAATTAGAAGAAGACAATGAGCAGTGTGTCAGCTTTGCTGCTGACAATTCACCCCGGGAGCTGCAGCCTTGAATTTCCAGGTCCTGCTGCTCCTGCCCCCAGCACCCAGCCCACACCTTGGCACAAACCCTGGGGAAGGGACTCAGAGCCTGGCTGCCAGCAAAAGGAGAAGGAGCTGCAGAGCCATTCCAGAATGCCAGACAGGCCAGACCCAGTAAAACATCCTGAGCAGGAACACTTCTACCATCTTCTGGAGGGGATGTGCAGATTCCTGAACGAGTTCTCCCAATAAATGCCTCCACCCTCATTTTCTGAACAAGAGAACCAGAGGGGAACTTGACTTAAAGCTTCACCCTGTGGAAGGGAATGGAGGCAGGGGCACGTGGGAGCCCCAGCTGAGGAGCTGAACAGCAGAAGCAACTTCCTTTTCTAAGCAAGCTATTTTAAATCAATCTAGTTAGACAGATGCAAAGCATTGACACAGATGCACTGAAACTGGTTTGATCCTTGCCTGAACAGGATTAACTTGCCTCAGTTATTAACCAAATTAAACCCAGCTCATCATCATTGCAAAAATGACTGTATTTTACAGTCACAGTTGTGTGGAATTTTTGTAGACAGAACCTGGAAGGATTTTACTTTGTGACAAGTGTTCAGGGTCACCACAGAGCTCCCCACAGCCCAGCCTGGCCTCAGTTAACTCCCTGAAGCAACCTGTGCCTGACTCACCTGCAATTTTACTCCATTCTTAATGTCTAAACCTACATTTTAGGCCATTAGCCTGTACTGATCACAGGAAGAGTTAAAACTGCTCAGACACACTAAGAGCCTGAGTTGATGTAAAGTAGATTGAGCTAAAATAAACAGAGTTGCACAGACACCTTCTTTTCTGCTGGGGTTCACTCCTTACTCACACTCCTGGCTCTGCCTTTTCCACTCCCCACCACTGCTTTGCAAGTCCCAGCTCTGCAGGGTTAATTCTACAGGGCAGAGCCCAACAATTCTTATTTTATTTTCTTCTGAGAAAATGCAAAATGTTTGGATCTGGTTTAGATTTTGTTTTTGTATTTAATTTCTCAAAGCACCAATTTCCACTAATATTTTTTCTTCCTCTGATGGAATATAAAACCATCATCCAAGTGGGAAGAGCCAACAATCCCCTCTGCCCTGCTGCCCATCCGCTGAACTGCTGCTATGCCCCTGCACTAAACCACTTTTTCTTATCCTGACAGATGCTAAGCTTAGGTCAAATCCCTGGGAATATGCAGGGCCAGCCTATGTTCTCATAAAGAGAACTGCAATCTGCTCCTGAGCTGATGAGGCTGCCCTGGATTTACACCATGGCTGGAACTGCTGCACAGCTCCATGGTGGAGCCTGCACACAGCTCCCAGGTGCAGTGGCCAGAGGGAAGCCTGAGAGGGGAGCAGGGGGAGCTGGGCTGGCAGGATGGCCATGTCCCATCCCAGAAGGATGACAATGTCCCATCCCAGAGCTGGGGGTGTGCATGGCTCCCCTCCCTCCCCTGCCTTTATCTGCCATTCCAGTGTACCAAAACTGAAAGCTCCAGGTGAGTTTCCAAATGAGCAACCTGCTGTAAACACAGTGAAAAAGCAAAGTCCATCCTGGTCTGACCAGTCCCAGCTGCTTCCTGCTCCATCACAAACAGGAGCCATGAGCCTCTGATCTCACCATCCTGCACCAGCAGCATTAAAGCCTAAAATGGTTTCAGAAAACAACTGGAGCTGTTTGAAAAGGACATTCTGTGTGGCCCTGAGCTGTTCTGCCCTGTCCAGGATGGGATCCCCTCCTGGAGATGAGCACTGCAGTGAGATTTGCTCTGGAGCTGTGCCTGCCCTGCCAGGGCTGCTCTGGGGCTGAGTCACTGCACAGCCTCCAGCCCCATCCCATTTACAGGGCACGAGGGCAGCTTCACACTGCTGGGCTGGGATGTGGGACAGGGACAGGGACAGGCCTGGCTCTGAGCAGACTTCTGAGAGATTCAAATGATTGCCAAGTGAGAAAAATGTCCCATGATTTCTTCTTGGACACTTGAGAAAAGCAAAAAGTGATGAGGATCTGGCTGGCTGATGTGAGGGTAAAGCAGGAATCTTCCCTGGGAGGAGGGATGGGTTAAATGCTGTGCTATCCAACCTACAGCTCTTGCAAAATCCAGATGCACCAGCAGCTGCCACACAGAATACAGAGAATTTGGGAAAAGCTGCCAAGTGCCTTGTCTGTTAAGTGCCTACAACACTCACATCCATGTTACAAATGATGGGATAATAACTTCAGATTTTTTGCTTATGGATTTTTTTTGTTTGTTTTTTTGAAGTGATTAGAACTGGAGGAATGTGTTAGCCCAGTCCACGGGCAAAAAGCAGTTTTAGTTCTGGAAGCTGCAAAGATGCAGCAAAGGACTGAATATTATATCCAAGTCTGAATAGTGTGGTTTGGGAGAGGCAATAAAAACCTCCCTGCATTAGGCTGATGTGCAGCTCCTGAGTACGGTCTTGGCCTGCCTTTGACATGTGACTTCCCTTATTCTATTCCTTAAACACTTCATTACTTTATATTTTAAGAAACAAAACAACTTTTTAATTCTTTTGCCTATAGAAGTGTGAAAGCAACTTCTTCCTAAATGTAGTGAGATCCCAAGTGGAGCCAGGAAGCCACTTGAGTTGTGCACCATAAACACTTCCACGATGTGAATTAATAAGTCTCTCTGAGGATTGGGAAGTGTGCCACATGCAGCATTTCTGAGTCCACAGCCCTTTTATCTAAGTTGTTTTTTTCCTTTATCCTTGTCTCCCTCCATGACAGTTTGGAGATTTTTGGCATCCAAACTGCAGCCTGGCTTGTCAAGCTAAACATCAACTGAGCCTTTATATGTATGTGAGAAATGAGAATAGAGACAAAAATAGTTATTAACTCTGCTTTTAGAATACTGAACAAGCAAATGGCTGTGTGCCAGTAAAGGCAGGGTTTGGAGCAGTTCTGATCCACATCTGTTCAACAGTGGCCAGCACTGCCGGCCCTGGGGCTGGCTGGGAGAGTTTCCCCCTCTGCACGGTTCTATCACCCTGACAATGCTGTGTTGGGCACTGACCACATCAGTGGGTGGCAAGAGGCAAGTTTTATGTCAAAGATTTGGTGTCTGCACCCTGGGAGGAGAGGAGGCTGCTCCTGAGCACATCAGAGGGTTTGGCTCCTGCCAGGAGCTCCGGGCGCTGGGACAGCTCTGTGGTGCAGATCTGAGCAGGCACATGGGGACAGTGGGGACTGTCACCTCCCAATGCACCCTGTGGCACTGGCACGGGTCCTCTCAGAGCCCTGAGCATCCCAAGGAGCAGCCAAGTCCATCCCTTGGCTCTCAGAGTGCTGTGCAGGGTCTCTGCTTCCAGCACAGCGACGCTCCTGCCCTCCATCACATCCACACAAACTTCTCAGAGGTGATCCCAGCTTGCTGCAAACACTAAAACAAGTTTGGAAACACTGGGAACACTGGACTCCATTAGAAAAGAGGTGATCCACGCCAAGGCAGAGAGAACAGGAATGTGACCCAGCGGGACAGCCTTGGCTTGCAAATGGCTCGTGGACAAAGCTCGCTCTCTCCCTTGCCTCTCAGCACTGCCAAGCAGTGCCTGGCTCCCTTCATCCTGGCAAGTGTCTTCGGTAAAACGGACAAGAATTCCTCTCCATGCAGGGAATTTTAGAGGAGGAAATGGAAAACGGTGCTGGGTGACCAGCTGGAGTTCAGCAAGGTGCTGGAACAGAGTCCTGCAAGGCTGTTACGGATGGCAGAACACCCAGCCCAGAGCTGCAGGATGCTGCAATACCTGTGTCACACTTCGAATGGAATTTTAATTATAAATAGGAATAATAGACATGGCCCAGATCCTCACTCACTGCCTGGTGTCTTCCCCACACTTTGAAAAAAAGCCACTAAAATCAGAGATGTTCAGCTCCCCCTTACAAGACTGCTAAAAACTCCAGCTCCTTTAGTAATTACTCTAAAATACTTTCAGGCAGTTTTTAAAGGCATTAGTGAGATAAAATAAAAAAAAGAAATACTGCTGTTAAAGGTATGTTCACCATTCCCCTTATCATCCAGCCACTTTATTTTAATGAGGTTTGTTTTACTTCTGCAATTTGCTTTGTCACACAGTGCAAGCCTCTGAGTATTTCTGGGTGAGATAAATGACTTTGGAGCAGGTGGGGCTGGCAGTGCTGGGGCTGGTGGATGCCAGCCAGTCTGG
Source organism: Muscicapa striata striata (assembly GCA_030060385.1). NCBI lineage: Eukaryota > Metazoa > Chordata > Aves > Passeriformes > Muscicapidae > Muscicapa > Muscicapa striata. Next base: position 2,362,937 of record JAREIS010000026.1, on the reverse strand, counting down.
GCATGCTGGAGAAGCAGTTGTCACTCATGCCCTGTGCCACAGTGGGCAAGCACAGCCTCTGCTTCCATCCCAGCACAGCTCTGAGGGCTCAGAGAGAGCCTCACACCCATCCCATGAGTGGGAATACAGCTCCAGGAGCTTTATTTATGGTGGTATTAAATATGCAACAATCATTCCCCAACATCAGAGTAATAAACATCACTGCTCCATCTGATCTGGAATCAGCAAGCATACTTCTCACATTCACAGGGAGAGACAAAATGCTGAATTATTTATGCTTTGACTATGAACAAATATAGAGAAAATAAGTGAGTTTGGTACAATGCAGCAGAGCAGATTCAGGGCAGATTATTGTACATCCTTCAATCAAAACAGACTCTCTCATTACTCTAAACAATTGTTTCTCCTCCAAAAAAAAAAGGGGGTTAAGGAAGACTAATTAAGGGATAAGCAGAATAATTGTGGGTATATTTTAGATCTGACTACCCAGGTACAACCATCCCCCCTCTCAATCACAGAGTGTAAATTGGGATACAGCACCAGCCACAGCAATTCCACAGGAGAGCAGGGGCTCACTGACCTCCCAGGACATGGAAGATCCATTTAGTTGGTAAAAGCAAATGTGTTCCCAACTATGTTCTACAAACTCCTTCTAAACAAAAACAATTCAATGTGGTCACCAAGTACCAAATCAGCAAACACAAAATTGGGCCATCCTGCCTCATATCTGCAGTTCTCATGATGAACCAAACTGTGCCAGGCTTCTGTGGGAAGCAGAGGAGCTCTCTGAACACAGAGTGTGCAGCTGTGCTGAGCCTCAGCCCTGCCACAGACAGATTTTATATGTCCCAGGAAGCTCTGTCATTAAATGAATGAAAGGAGGATACTCCAGAGCTGCACAGACACCTTCCTACTTTCCATATAAATGCAGGATCACTATTACACCTTCCACTGCCCTGAGACCTGCAGCCAGAATTAGCTGATGTTTGCCATGCCCTGCTGACATTTCAAGCTTGGCAGGAATAAAAATCCACAGCCCAAGTGGTGCAACTGCAGGAGGAATGACAAGAATTCTGGGACAGGAATGCCCCCAGAGCCTGATTTTCAGCAGCCACATCAAACCCTTTGCTACCCACATGTGTGTGCATGTGATAGGGAAGGGGATGAGATGGGAAAGAGGGGATGAGAGCTGTCCTTCAATTTCTCAACAATTTCTTAACTTAAATCCTTCATTCTGAGCATAAGTACTAAATCAGGCTCAGGGAAGGAAAAACTTAATTAATCAGAGGTAGCCAAGTTCAAAGTGCGCCTGGGGTCGGCTTTATTCCTCTCCTTCACTTTGGAGGTACAGGCTTTATGGATAATCCCTGTCTGCTGCAGAATGACAACTATGTGGTGCCCAGTATTATTTCCTGGCAGTAACTAAATTTGAAGGTCTCCTTTCCTTCCACTCATCTTTTTAAAGTTTAATATTGCCACTGAAATATAACCGAGGGCCATTTATAGCAGAAGGGTTTAAAACAGCCCAGCCTGGTGACACTTGGCTCCAGACTCCCCTCACCAAGGCTTCTGATCCCAGTGAAACTGGGAATTACTGGAGATGAAAAAGGGCTGTGTGGTGCCCTGAGGACACAGGCCAAGCAAACCCTCTATCATCTCTTTACTGAGTGCTTACTCCACATCCTAACTCTGCTGCTCACCCAGGCAACTGCTTCAATCATAAAACCACTTGATTATCTCCACAACAAACACTTGATTTTCTCCACGCATAAAATCACTCTGGAATTTAACCAATCCCAACAGCCATCCATTACCTGATTAAACCCAGCACTGATAGCAGCATCAAAAGCAGAATCAGGTTTTTGTGGAGCACCCCCTTGGCAGAAGCAGTCTGCAGAGCTGCCCACATGCTCTGCACCAGCCCAGGGGCTCAGGCTCTGATCTCTTCCACTGTGAGCAGCCAGACACTCCCTGGGGTGTGGAACAGCCCCAGTTCCTGTGCTTGGAGCAGGGGGCACAGGGCCTCTGTGCCCAGCAGCCCATTCCCTCAGCAGGGAAGGAGGAATCTCCCACAACACACTCAGAAATGGTTTTTTTCCTTATTCCCAAGCAGCTGGCAGCAGGCTGGGCAGTTATTTCTTCATTTCTGGATGTGTTTGGTTATGGATCATCATGTTCCTACTGGACAGAGCCCATTCCCATCAGCCCCACCAGGAGCAGGGGGATGGGAGGAGCTGCCTGGGCCCTGGCCAGGGCTGGGCAGGTGCAGGAGCTCCCCAAGGAGTGCCCTGAGGTGGGATCTGTGCCAGGGACCAGCAACTTCCAGGGAAGCATTTGTTGAGCCTGGGATGGGGAGTTCTACCCCATGCCTAAATAGTAAAGCCAGCATTTAGTTCCTTCATCTCCACACGAAGTATCTCATTTCAATTTAATTTCACAGTTGTAATGGATTTTTCAAAAATATTCAAGAACATATTTACTTTCCAACATCTTATTTCCTTTCACATTCGAAAAAACTTTCTATCTAATCCCTCAAGTCATCCTACAGTCTGAATAATTTCAGGTTTTTAATCAATAGCTGTCAGACTTGTCAAATTACTTTAGGGACCACAAAGCAATTTTTAAACATTCATAAACCCTCGTAGAACAGTTAAGTGCACTGAATTTTAAAAGAAAGAGGAACTGAATAACACTGATCAAATAGGATTATATTCTGGCAAATTATAAATTAGTTTTTTTATGAATCTTCTCACAGCTACTTATCTAGTGTCAGGCTTCTCCTGCTGCAGGAAGAAGTGACTGTTCACCTCTAGAGAAAGGAGCCTGTTCTCTCCTGCCTCCAAGCCTCCTTAGCAGGAGCAGGGTGCAGTGCCTTTTTTGTTGTCCTTTTTAAAAGCAACATCATTACCCAGCCAGCTACCCAGGGGTTCTCTCCATCATCCTGGGCCTGAGATGGCCAAGCTGCTGCTCTGAAGCTCTGCAAATGCATCTTGGCTCCTGGCATCTCTCCCAACACACTCTTTGCTTCCCTGTGTGCTTCTGGCATGTGCCTCTGTCTGACACGTCAGTCTAGAAATGAGGGTCTCCATTTATTGGACATCTGTACCAAACCACAGCTTGAACATTTTATGGTGCTGATTTTGCACATTGCATTGAGTCAAATTCTGAGGTGACTGTGGGAGCCTGTGCTGCTGTTGCCTGTTCTGTGTTTGTTCTGGGAGGAGAGATCAGGAACATCTGAAGAAGTCAAACATGTTTCTCCAGAAATGACTTTACACACCACAGTCCCACGTCACCACTGCAGCATCTTTCTTAAATTTGAAGGATGTGGCCTGAATAGGGAGGAAAAAAAGGAGCTTCATAGCTACACTGAGAATGCTGGAAGTCTTCCAGGAAAAAGTGCAGCTCAGATCAAAGAGGAGCTGAAGGATGGTGAGAAGAAAGGAACGTTTGGTGAGAAGAAAGGAACGCTTGGCTGGCCACATGCAAAGGAACAAGCCCAAACCCTCTGCCCTCCCCCTTCCAGCTGAAGTGAGTCCTCTGCTGCCCCAGAACTGCCCAGACACCCCTGCCCTGCTCCTGACCCTCTGTGTTTCAATGGGAAGGGCTGGATCCACCAGCTCTGTGTCTGTGGCACTGGAACAGCAGGGACATTGCTGTCCCTTGGCTGCTGAGCACAGCTGGGGCAGGACAGGCTTCTGCTGGGGTAGAGGGGCTGGCAGGAGGGATCAGTGCTCAGGCAGGGCTGAGGGAGCAGCACAGGCAGGGCACGGGGGATGCCGAGGTGCTGTGGGCAGAGCCAAGAACCAGGGCCCAGGCCCCTCTGGAACACTTCCCCTTCTCCTCTGCCTTCTTTCAGCACTCTGCCTGTCTCTCTGCCCTTTCCCAGTGCTCCTCTCACAGATCTGGGGCTGCTCAGCTCTGCCAGCCCTGCTCCCCCCTGCTGCTGAGTGAGCATTAACCACACGCTGGCTCCCTGCATCTGCAGGGGATGTCCCTTGCCAGAGATGTGCAATTTTGTCTGCAAAGCCCCCACATACCAAACAATGGCTGCTTTTAACCTCTCCACTGGTTTCTGGTTTCCAGAAGGACTCTGGCTGTTGGCATCTCCATCAGCTCAGCACTGACAGCAGCAGGGGAGCCCCATCCTTCTGTGGTGCAGCTGCCCAGGCACAGCTGCCCTGGAGCTGCAGATCAGCACACACAGATTTTTGGTATCCAGCTGACCTAGTTCTGACAGTGGTTCTATGTCTAAACCATTGCTCTGGGAGCTGAACCTGCCCCAGCTTTGGGAAGCCTCGTTGCTGGAGCCCAGGTGGCCAACATCTGCCCAGCTGTTTCCTCAGCCTTCAGCCGGGGCTGGGGCTCATTAACAGCTCCGAGGAGATGGGAAAGGGACTGCAGGAACTGCTGCTGAGCTCCATTCAGCCAGAAATGGGGGATGTCTGCCTGATTCACAGTTGCACTTTTTTGTAGTTTGAGTTGAAGACACAAAAATTTTTCTTAATGAGAAAATCTCAGCAAGTTCTGAGGTTTTTGAGGTTTGCTTTGCTTTTCTTAGTGAGGCGCTTAGTGGGTCTGTCAAGCTCAGATATCAAAAATGTGATATTCTCATTTAGTTTTCTCTATATTTAGCTTGTTTTCCTGTATTTAGTTGATTGCTGTTTGCCCAGCAAAGCACAAACCTCAAACCTGTGATCAACAATTTGATCTCAAGACCTAAAAAACCAGTAAATAATAATAAATCTAAATAAACAGGAGTAGGACACTGAGCAGATGAGTTCAGTAAATGATGGAACAAACTTTTCCTTTCAACTGAAATGATTAATCCCCCTGAATTACACTTGATAAGGATTCAAGCATGTCATTACTTTGTGTTAGTAATAAAAATGATAATAATAGAAGTACATTTTGTCGTGAGATACCTTGATCAGGGATTTGTTAAAGAACATTTAATTTCAGGGCTATTTCATAAAATGTAAAAATTAAACTGAAGACAAGAGGCTGGGATTTGTGGGGGGAAAAGTAACTGGGAAAAAGAGGTGCTTACAGGATCTAAAGGGAGATAAACACCTTAAAAGAAGCACTGAAGAACAAATTCTCTTCAGAGAGAGAAACCTGCCTGGAACTCCCCAGGACAAAAAACTGAGAGGAGCCAACTGAATAAAATACAACCAGACAAGGGGGGAAAGCTCCAGAAATGGAGTAAGAAAGTTGAAACAATTACCCCAAACATGAATTTTAAGTTGTGCTCAGTGTCCTCAATCTGTTCCATCACACTCTGGGTGCATTTCCTTTCCCAGGGGGTAACCCAGAGGAGCAGGGAGGAGAGGGGAGGCAGGAGCTGTCCCTGCCACCCTGTCCCTTTTGTGTCCCTCTGCCCCTCACTGCAGCTCCTGCAGAATGTTTGTTTTGCAACAGCTCGTCCCTGTCTGTATTTGTGGAAGCATTTCACAAATATTCCTGTCTGTATTTGTGGAAGCATTTCACAAACTCCATCAGTGCCTCCATCAGGGAGCTGTGCCTTGTTCTGCATGGATTGGGAGCTGGGAACCACTCAGGAACTGGCTGGGATGGTTCAGATCCTACATGTGGAGGGGTGGGAGCTGATCCAAGGTGGGTGGGAAGAGAAAAATGATCAAACAGAAAAGCTTGGATCTCTCTGAATACATCAGGTTTCTCTTAAGCCAGGCTGAATCTTCTCTTTCCAGAACATCTCCCTCACACCTGCCAATGCATTTTTAAACTTTTAAAATAGTTGGTGCTGCTTCCAAAATGTGTCTGCAACACTTCCAAAAGTGATAGTTTCCCTAATAAGAAAAATAAAGCCCTTCCTGAAGGAATGCTATAATGAATAACCCTTTACTGTCCTGCTGGCCTCCTGTCATCCCCCAAAATCCCCATTCAGTGTTAGCTGCAGGCTGCCCAGCTGTGGGACTGGCACTCAGTGGCCTCCCCACCCAGCTGGGCTGCTGCAGGCACTGGTGGGAATGGACAGAAACACCCCCTGCTTGCAGATCCTGAGTGCTTTCCACAGCTGAGTGACTCCAGTCACCAGCCAGGCCACAGCTGCAGGGAGAGAAAACAGAAAAACACTGAAAAGTTTTGTGCTTGTCATCATCTGTAGCAGGATGCTCTGAACAGAGATCAGCTGCTAACACAGAAAAATTAAGACCCATTTTTAAACTCCACTGAAATGCTCAGTGCTGCAGGAAGATTTCTAGGCAGAAAAGTGGAGGACATGCCACATAAATTGGTAAAATAAGTGCTAGTCCTGCCAAGGAGAGCAGTCTGGCACAGCCTGTGAGTGGTACCAGGACAGGGCTTGGAACTCCAACACCACGGGAGTTATCCTGTACTTCATTCCCTCATTAAAACAATGAACCTGGCTTAGGAATACAGTTCCATAGGTGTAGGAATACAGCTCCAAAAAAATACTGGGAGAGCTGGCCTGAACACACAGGTTTATAATTAACACCAACTTCAGTGTCTGTGTGAACAAAGAGGTCTCTGGGGTCCTTGATCAGGGAATAATTCTGTTTAAGGTCTGGACTGACAGTGTGGTGCAGCGTGCAGAGGGGCTCAGGGCTCCAAGAGTTTGGTCCCAAAGCACTTTTAGGGGATCTTCCCATGGCACAGAGGGCACTCACAGGGCTCCTGGTGATCCATGAGGCTGCCAGCACTGAGCAGGGACTGATCTTTTCCAACCTTCTCCTGACTAAGCAGGAGGAAGAAGCAGAGATGGAAAATACCCTGAGGTTATAAGATGGTATTTAAAAAAAAAAAACAAGTTCCATTGAGAAATTATTCCTGGGATTTGATTTGTTGCCATTCCCGTCGGCATTTCTGGGAAATTTTATAAATAAAATATATTTCAAAGTAAAACGTCTTGCTTCTAGGTTTTCTGGTGCAACCCAGAGAAGAAAACTGCATAATATCTTTGTAGAAAATAAAGCTCAATTAACTAATAGGCCTTGGATCTGTGCTGCAATTGTAGCAATGGGATGGGCGCCCTGAGCAACAGGAACTGTGCAAACACAGAGAGTGAACAAAGCCACAGAGATTCACCATTTCAAACAAAAACTGCTGCACTCATCCAGTCACTCAGCTCTGCATCTGTGGGGTGGAACATGGTCTGGAGCTGCTGCCTGGAGACAGCCTAGAATCAGACAATCCCAGAATGGTTTGTGTTGGAAGGGCACTGAAGCTCAATCCATCCCACCCCTGCCATGGCAGGGGCACCTCCCACTGCCCCAGGGGCTCCCAGCCCTGCCCAGCCTGGCCTTGGGCACTGCCAGGGATCCAGGGGCAGCCACAGCTGCTCTGGGCACCTGTGCCAGGCCTGCCCACCCTGCCAGGGAGGAATATCTGCTGTTTCTGTCTTTCACTTTGAGCCAATTACTCCTTATCCTGTGACTACACTTCCTGATAAAGAGTCCCTCTCTGATGCTAGGAGGACTTATACAAGAGTAATTAGAAAATATTATCTATATGTGTTAGATGTTACTGTTTCAAGAGCCCTTTCCTGTAAGCTCCTGGGAGGCCTGGCTGGCTTTGTGGCCTTTGGCAAGATTCTTCTCTGTCCTTTCCCTCCTGGTCCCAGCTCAGTATCCCAGAACAAGCTCCATCTAACACAGGATCCTGCCTGCAGCAGGAAGGCAATCTTGTTAACAGAGGGAAAATACAGTTCCTGACCCTTGAAGGCAGGCAGGCAGAGCCCTGAAACTTTTGATTTATTCTCCTTGCTGATGTTGGTTGCTTAGCTACAAATATTCTCAATGCTCATAATGCTCTCTCCATTAGTCCTCACTGCAAGGTTTTAAGTCCAGCCACAGTTTATTTTTCTTGAAACCTAGGTGATGAAATTTCGTGTTGCTGTTCCATCTGAGCTGGAGAATGCCCTGTTCCCTGTCCAGAGCCTCACAGCTGCTGTTAGCACGGGCAGGAGTGGAGGAGATGTCACCCTCCAGCACCGAAGATGGGCAACAGAGCCTGGCTCTGATGTATGAGCACTCTCAAAAAAGGAAACAGAGAGGGAAAAAAAAGTAAGAGCCAAGACTGAGGAACCAAAGTGAGCCTGCAGCTCAACCAGAGCTGCTGGCAGCTTGTCTTGTGGAGCTCGACCGAGCCTTGAAATGTGTTGGGTCTGCTCAGCATCTGCTCCCAGAGCTCAGCCCGAGGCTCTGGGGCAAACCAGCCCTGGGCAAACCAGGCTGGGTGGGATCAGCTGCTGCAACAAGGGCAAAACATGCCCAGCACACAACACCATCCCCACAGAGCTCCCCCTGCCCAGCCCTGGTGTGTCCCTCATTCCTGAGGACATGTGGCTGGCAGGATGGCTCTCTGGAAGGTGGAACCTGAGGAGCACCAGCTCCATCCCACCCTGCACTGCCTCTGGGACAGGGACAGGAAAAGGCCATCAGCAGGTGACATGAGTCACTGGGAAATGATGGTCTGGTCTCAGGCAGGGAGAAATAAAATCACTGTGGAAACAATCACCTTGCAGAGCTGCCTGGCAGAGAACAAAGGACCTTGGTCTGGGTAGGAACCTGGGGACAATGGTGGCACCAGCTGTGGGGACAGGGCAGGCAGCAAAACTCAAAAGTGGGCTTTTTCCTGCCTGCTGAAATTAGAGAACAATGAGCAAAACCTCTGTGGTAGGAAAGGGAAGCAGCTTAGCAGGAACACACAGTTCTGGCACCCAAATGCTTCCACCAGCAGCACCCAGCTCCTCCCAGCCCAAACTGGAATTCTGTAATCCCAAAATTACTGGATTGGAAGGAACAGTCAAGCACAGAGAGCTGTGAGTGCTGTCACATTCTGATGACTAAAAGCTGGAACACTTGAACAGTGAAAAGCACCTTTGGGTTCACAGTGCCTCATGTTTGGTGAGCAGGTAACAGAGGAACACACTGGGAGTCAGGGTTTCTTTATCAAACTAATTTTTTAACAAACAACCTTGCAATGATGCCAAGAGAGAGCAGAAAGCTCCCAGTCAGCACTGCTCTGCAATCAGCGATTAATTTGTTGCCCGATGCTTTGCTTGCTGCCCATGACAGAGCTCATAAATCCTCATTTTTATTGATGTCCTGGCCGAGGGGGCATGCTGGAAAAGGCTGGCTTGTGCTGCAGGTGTCCTGGGCAATCACCTTGCAGGATATGACAAACTGCTTAGAGGCTTTTGTAAAGCCTTTTAATCATTTTATCAGTCTAATTCTTGTTTTTATTGTCTTTGCTGTAAATTTATGGCAGCAGCTTAATTTGATCCTGCTCTTTCTGGGAAATGGAGTGTGAGACCCTCCCACGGCAGCAAGGCAGAGGCTGTCACCTCTCAGTGCCACAGCCCCAGCAAACACAGAGAATCTCCAGCAAGGTCCCAATGGAACTGGGCCATTCTCCCCTGCCATTCCTGGGTGCTGGTGTTACCACAGTGGAGAGGATGACGTGAAGAAAAATTGTTACCTGTTCAAAAAAAAGACAGAAATTTCCTATATGGTGAAGAGGTGGAAGAAGGAACCAGTTCTGGGGGAAGGGAGACTCTATTGAAACAAGTTTTCAGCCATCAAAGTCTGCTGGACGAGTCTCTAAAAGTATTAAAGTCTGGGTCTTAACAAGTCTTAAAATCTGGGTCTCCAGCACCTAAAATTGTGACTGAACAGAGCAGTGCCTTTACATGTTGGTATCCCAGGTGATACAACTCCAAGTTCTTTGAATGTCTCCTCTCAACACAAGTGACAATTGTATCTTATTAAATCTGTCATCAAATTGCAGGGCTCTGAAACGGTGCAAGTCAAAGAGAAGCAAGGCAGGGGGGTGTTTCTGTACAATACCCAGCAGAGCTGAGGGAGCCTTTTACATAAGAAAGGTGTTATTTCTGCCACTTTGAGCAGAAGGAAACTCAGGGAATTACTGAGTGCTTTCTCATCCCACTCACTGTGTTCCCAGCTTCCCAGTGCACTCCAGGACAGCCTGGAGAGTGGCTGTGACAGCAGCAGGCACAGGGCTGAGGCTGAGGGAGCTGGAGCTCCACGCACAGGGGTCCCTGCAGGGAACAGAGGAGTCTCCTGAGGAGCTGGGGCTCCTCTCTGTCCCCAGCTCTGCTCTCACCTCCCTGTGCCAATATTGGCACTAACAAGGCCACAGGAGGCGGCTCAGCCTCAGCAGAGGCTCTGTTATCTCCACAAGCCCCAGGGCAGGTCTCTCTTGCCCAGCTCCAGTCCTGCCCAGGGACACTTCCCGCTGTGCACTGGGGAGGAGGATGGTGCCAGGAGGTGCAAACAACCCACAAGGTCACAATGCTGCTGGCTGGGCCTCTCCAGAGATCACCCAGACCCAACCCTGCCCCATCAGTGCTGCTCAAAAGGACTGAAGTCATGGCTGGGAATCAAGAGGAAGCAAGGAGAGTCCTATCAGCTTACCTCTGAGCATTAACACAACCATTAATTACCACTCGCTCATCAAGCTACAGCTTAATGAGAACCAACAGAGACGGGGCCATGACCTTTCCTGCCTCCCTGCACACTCTTCTCCTGCCACCCATGCTCTGAGCCATGATCCCTGCTCCTGCCTGGGCTCAATGCTCAGTGCCAGTGCTGGGATAACTCACCAGCTGTGACCAGCTCCCAAATCTGAGTGAGCAAGTAATTTTAATGCAAGAATTCCCTGCTTTCATCACATATAGGTGCTCCTAGCTGTAGGTATCACAGAATTCCAGAACACTTTGGGTTGGAAGGGACCCTAAAATACAGGCTGTTCTAAACCCTTGCCACGGGCAGGGATCCTTCCACTAGAGCAGGCTGCTCATATTATTATAAATATGCTTTGTTTTTAAGCTTTGCTGTGATTATTATTTGCTGCATCTATTGGCCAGTGCAGGGCTATGAGGACTAAGAGGGATTCTGCTGCTGTTTAAGGTACTGCAAGTGATACTGGCCACCCTGAAACTTTTGGGAAGGAGATGGGAGGGAAGAAATGTGTCTGAAGCCCAATGAGGACAACAAGCACTTGCCAGATTTTAATTTGAAATACTTTCTTTCTTTTCAAGCATATCCTTTTCTGCTGGGCTCTGCAAAGAGCAGAGCTGGACAATCATACAGGAAGCTGGGAGAGCCTAACAATAGAGGAGGAGTGGAGAGGGGAGTGGAACCAGCCGGTCTCCTTGTACTCAAAATGAAACATGATAAAGAAACAAATCGCATAAAGGATGACTAACAAAGACAGCTTTAAAAATCGTTTCAGGGTTACTCTTCTCAGGTTGACAGCAGGGACAGCAGGAAAGGACATTTGGTTTCACACATTACATAAGTTTTAGTCCATTTCCCTTTCAAGTTCTCTGGCTGCTCCTTCCACGTACCCACCACCCACACCTCCCTCAAGGGACTGCCTGCAAACCCCCAGGCACGGCCACTTCTTCCTCTGCAATCACACAGATCTTTTACAAGGGCTTTGAAACATCGCTGAATTCTGCCTGGCCCCTCTGCACGCTCGCCATGGATGTGAGGGAATCGCTTGCCCGGTATCCCTGCTCCCGATCCACCGGATCCTTCTGCAGGAGCATCAGGGCCCGGAGCAAACCCTCCCCAGGCACCCGGGCACCATCGATGGCTGCATCTCCTCCGGCCCCGCTGCGCTCCTCGGGTGATGGAATCCAGGGGTTGGCTCCAGGCGCAGCTGCCCCGACCCCCAGAGGCTGATTCCACAGGAAACAGCACAAACATCTGCAGCCCCGAGCTGCCTGAGAGAGCCCGGAGAGCTCTGCCCCAGCACTCCCGCCTCTGCCAACCCGGCACGCTGCGAGCTGCCGCAGCCCCAGCAGTCCCCACCAGCTGAAACAACGGGCTGGAATCAGATTCCTCCATGTCTGCTCCCTGTTCCTTTTGAAAATGCAGTATATCAATTCAAAAGATTGCAAAGGTCCAGCTTTTCCAATCTGGATCATCCAGTCCCAGAGCAAGCTCACAGAGGTGCAGGGAACACTTTTGTCATTGCGGTGCGATTGCGCTCTGGCAGGTCCTGGTGAACCAGCGAAGAGAAAGGTGAGTGGAAAACTACCAGGCACTTACCCAAACCACCACGGGACAGGGAAATAAGATCAGGACAGAGGAATAGGATCAGGGCAGAAAAGCAGTGCTGAGTTCCAGGAAAGTCAGCGGCTCCGGGAGCAGGGCGAGTCCATCCCCCGCTCCCTCCCTCTGCCCGCTCTGGAACCGCTCAGACTCCGGCACTGCGAGACTTCCTCTGCAGCTGATAGTGGGGTTATGAAAGTAAACTGACTGCTGCCCTTTGTGGGGGGAGGAGGGGGCTGCGAGGCTCAGCCCCTTCCCTTCCTTTGTAATTCAAGCCTTTCCTCGAGGCTCGGTGTTTTGGAGGAGAGGCATCTGCTCCCAGCCCTCCGCCGCTGCCGAGCAGCTCACACCGGTGCTGGCGGCGAGCCAGGCTCGCAGACTGCGCTCCGAGTTTACATGACAAAGCAGCTCATTCCTAATTAAACTTCAGCCAGCATTTTTCTGTCTCATACATAATTAGTGCAGAACAACAAACATAGAGGTAAGAAGGGAGAGTCTGAGCACGGGTTGTTCTGTCTGCATCTCTGATTAATTTTAAGATTTTCTCTTTATTTATGCAGTAACTATCTCCCGTCACTTCCAAAATAATCCGTATCCACCATCCCTGCTTGGGGCACTTGGCCTGCCAGGGCAGTTCTGAGAGCAGGGATGGAGCAGGGATGGAGCAGGGATGCTGCCTGTCTCAGAGGAGTGCACACTCCTGAACCCTCCCCACACGGCGCTGCTCCCAAAGCCTGTCAATGCAGTGCCAACATCTCTCCATAGGCAACTGCCCCAGGATGGGGCAGCTCTCATCTTTATCACTTCCTGAAGGCAGTTAATCTTTAAAGCTCAAATTATAACTGCTGTCAGTTTAGCTCGCAGCCTCCTTCTATTGGTATTTACAAGTTACATTTTAAATTGCAGAGAAGTCCAGGCACACAGGAGTTTGTCCATAAACCAGACAGATGGGAATTAAAGCACATTCTCCTCAAATCTGCCTGAAAACTAAACTTTTATTATTAGCCATCCCCAGTGTGATAATAAACTCTAGTCCTGACAGCAACATATGGATCTCATCTCCACTGTAGTCCAATATTACAATAATCCACAGTGACCTGGTAAACAGGCTCAATCCAACAGATTTTACTTCACCCTGTCAGTGAGAAAGTTCTGGCATATGACAGAAATAAAAGAAAAAAACCTGGAATATTTTGTTTAATCTCCCACAACCCCTTACGACTCCCAAATATGTGTGTCTGTATTGTTCTAAGACACAAGGAGCTTGTTTTCCTTCTAATTACACTGGTTCAAAGTAATTATTCTCATTTATTCTCCATGTACATAAGCACATCAAAATAGGAATTGACCCAGCATCAAATATTCCCTATTTTAGGAATTATTCCAGCTGCTCCTAGCACTGAAGGTCCATGAGAGCCTGGGAGAATGTATCCACATGCAGGCTTATCTCCTCATTTCAGACCATTCATCATTCCTTGCCTGGAAGCAACAGTTAATTTCCAACAACTCAATGTCAAGATGGCAGTTTCAATCCTCTTGAGGATTGCCTCAGGAGAAGATTTTGTCCCAGTTCTTCTGCAGCCACTGTAGAATCAGCCTCTTTTGAAGTCACTCTATTTTAGAGTGTGAGAGAAATAAAGACGGAGTGAAGATCTGCTGGTGACCATCCCAACCCAAGGAAGGGTCACCTCTCCAGAGTCTTCTCTTGGGATTTCAATAGGGACAGAAATTAGGAGTCAGAATGGTTTGGGTTGGATGGGACCTTAAAGATCACCCATCTCCATCCCTCCTGCCATGGCCAGGGACACCTCCCACTATTCAGAAAGGAAAAACATGGCTTGCCAGAAAATGCTGCTGTCATGGAGAGCACTTCCTAGGGTTTATCATTTTCTCTGGATATAGATTTCCACAACTCTTGCTCAGAGTAGGAGATACTTCCAACTTAGAGTGGAGGAGAAGGACCTGAGCCAACACCAACAGTCTGGACCTTTCTGAAAAGGCCACATCACAACCAGACCTGTCCCCCAGACCTCCCAAACAGCAATCCCAACAAAATCCCCAGGAAGATCCCTCAGAGGAGAGCAGAATCTTGACATCCCCTTCTCCCCTTTTCTGTCTCTTACATTTATTTGGATTCAGCTTTATCTCTTCATTTTAAGGACTCTCTCACCACATTTTGCTGGTGTCGGTGGCCCTTTACCAAGGACAATCTGCATGGAACATTTTGGAAGGCAAGCAATGATTTAAGAAGCTGCAGGCAGCATGGCAGAGTGGCTGAGGAGCCATCTCTGGAAATCAGAAGGTGTCTAAAGAGGGTGTTTACAAGCAGAACGCTGCTAAAAGTCTGCCTTGGTTGCAGATAACAAGGCTGAGACAATGACAGATTTCCTTCCCCTGGCAGCCAAGAGCAGCTCCCCGTGATTGCCTCCCGTGTTTATCCAGGATGCTGGGAGAGAGCAGGCACCAAATATGCAATTAATTGGCAGTTTGCAAGAGCATATTGCCTAAAGATAAACAGAGTGGGTGATCGTGTTGTATGGAAAACGGCTGAGTGCTGCAGATGTAGTGTTGACCCAGTTTAAAAAAAAAGAAGTTTTTTTGTGTTCTCTTGGAAAATAAATGTACTGAAATGAATACTTTTCTTCTTTTTGCATGATCCCTCTGGGTTTTGAATATTTTGTGTATGTAAGCCATTCCAGGTTCTTTCTTAATCTGGAAGTACATAGTAAATTATGAATTAGCTGAAAAGTTTTCCTGCTGACATCAGAGGAGCAGGGGGTACATTGTGACATTGTGACATGGAGTTAATGGCCTTCACTCTTCACAGAGGGTGTTCTGTGAGCTGGAGAAGACACAACTTTTGGGAATCAGGTGATGTAGAAAGGAACAGAACTGCCCAGGACAGTGGATGTGGAGATCAGGTCCAGAGGGAGGAATGGTTTTTCACAGAATTACGGAATCACAGAAAGGTTTGGGGTGGAAAGGACACCTCCCACTGTCCCAGGTTGCTCCAAGCCCTGTCCAACCTGGCCTGGAACACTTCCAAGGCTGGGGCAGCCACAGCTTCAGGGAGGATCTGGACCAGGATCAGGGCAAATGGAGAGTGCTGTGAGTGGAGGGGACAGGCTGCAGTTTCCAAATACAGATATTGTCAGCCAAAAAGGCACAAAGAGGAGATGAAACCCAGAGTCAGGAAGGAAGAAGATACAGGAGAAGACTGAATGCTGCTGAGGAGCTCAGGATAGGATACACACTGTGGAAAACATGCTGAGGCTGCAAAGGGAAGGGGAAAAGCAGCCTGAAGGTGATGCTGCTCAGGCTGGAGAGCTGGAGAGACAGAAGGGATATCTGTGACACCATCAGGGCAGCAGCACAAAAGCTGTGGATCAAGTGTGAGGCACAAATGCTAAAGAGAGAAGCTCTCACTTTCAGGAGACAGAATTCATTAGGAGGAAAGTCCTCGATGTAGAATTTCAGACTTAATGTTCTGCAGCTCCTGTGTGCAGCAGTAGCAGGCAATGAAAATCAGTGCCCTCACAGGACATAAGGACACTCTCCCCTCTCATTTTTTATATTCAGTGCTATAAAACTCAAGCCCAAAGCACGTGACAGATCTCTCACTTCATTTTACTGTGACCACTCTGACCTTACCAGCACTGATCAGATCCAACAGGAAAGCAAGTCATGACCTGGCAACTTCTTTGCAGGAACAATGCACTGAGATTGTATCTGGCCTGACCAACTGTGATGACACCAAAAATGCCTTTACAGGAATTCCTGATCCTGTGAGGAGATTGTTCCAGCAGGCTTGGACTTGTTGTGTTGCTCTTCCTGTGCCCTGAGTGGATGGGGTGCACTGCACACTCCACAGTGAGGACCTTCCTTCTTCTGCACTGAGGTGATTCCAGGTGAATGCTTCATGCAGGACTCAGCCCAGATTTCCTTTGCATTCCCCCAAAGGCCAGGACTCAGGGAGGAATTGGAACACCAACACAGGAGCTTGGTGTTTCAGAAGCATGGCAAAAATTCAGCAGCTTTATAAAAAAATCTTTGTCTTTTAGATCAAAGTTTCTCTATTTGGGTACCTAAAATTAGCTAGCAAAATAAGTGACATTTTATTCAGAGATGCAAAATTTCCATTGATTTTAATGGATTCAGCATCCCAGAAAACTAGGCCACTTATTTATGTACCTACATAAGCAGTTGAATCCCTAACTTGAAGGAGCCAAGTTTGTAAATGATGACCTTATGTTTTAAAAATCATGAGACAACTCTGCATGCATCAGTCTGTTATTCCCTTTATTTCTGTCAGCAAGGCTCATTCAGAGGTAGATTTAAGCTGTAAAATGTGCCTTTAAAGTTTACTGCAATAAGGTCTCCTCTATTTAGCAAAACACTTAGGCACAGCTTAATGTCTTCCCGAAGAGAAGCACTTGAGTGAATCAAGGCTAACAGCTTCCTCACAGCCCTCCTTGAGATGAGGAACCAATCTCTGTCTCCCCACAGAAAATTGCTGATCCTGATGGGAATGGCTCAGCAGCCTTGAAGACTTTCTGCCTCATCACTTTACCCTAGGAACAGACTAACATTGCACAGCACTGGGGTCTAGAGAGCACAGCAAGGCAACAGCACCAAAAAACACTCCACAGGTGTTCCAGGCCAGGCTGGAGGGGCTTGCAGCAACCTGGGACAGGGGAAGGAGTCCCTGCCCAGGCAGGGGTGGCACTGGGTGAGCTTTAAGGTTCCTTCCAACCCAAAGCCCTCTCTGACTCCTGGATTCTGCAGGGATGTGATTTTTGGGCAGGGCCAGGGTGGAGGGAGGGAAAGGGCAGCAAGAAGCAGCAAAACCCCCAGCAGGAGGTGTCCCTGGGGAGGGCAGGGTAAAGCAGTGGGGCACAGTCCCTGTGCTGGTGCAAAACCTCAACCTGTTCTTATCTTGTAACTTCTCTCTGTTAGTCCTGTGCCCCTCAGGATTCTGCCATGTGGCTGCTTAAGGAGAGAGCTCTGTAATTTACCTCTGATTGTTCCAAACACTTGGCAGGAAACAATAGATAAAAACTGACAGGACCTTCACAGTTAACAATGCAACCTAATGAAGTGAAATACTGCTCAGAGAAATATTGTGACAGATATCCCTGGATTCAAATAAATGAAAAGACGTGGTGGGGTAGATTGGGCTCTGCAGTCCTTCAGCCCTGACTGTGAAGAACAGCCACCAGATCTTCCTTGCCTCTGTCTGAATTGTGTCAGGCTGCTTTGGTTACACAGCACTGAATGCAAATTTGTGACAGCACAGAAGTTAAAAAAATTTCCCAGAGAGGAGCTAAAATGAGTTGAGCTCCATTCTGCCCCATTTTCACATTCCTGCAGCTGTTTCCAGCAGGGGTTCACCACTGGAATGAGATGGACCACGGGAGGGAAGCACTTGGTCAAACACAGGAGCAGGACTGAGCTGCCAGCAGGAGCATTTATTTGTGGGCAGGTGCTCACAGGGACAGCTGGGGGCTCCTGCCCAGCTTGCTCCTGAAGGCACTGGCAGGATATGGAACCTCAGGAGGAAGAGTTACTGCCACTGCAGACAGCCACAGGCACTTTCTATTTTCCTTTAAGTTACAAATTGCAGCTCAGAGCCTGAATTATTCAGAGCAGACTCCAGTGACAGCTCCCTGGAGCAGGGGGACACAGCCACAGATGGTGGCTGCAGTTTCCCCCTGTGCAGGTGCACCCTGGGTCCCAGGGGGGGTTGGATGGACAATTAACACAATTTGTTCAGCAGGCAGGAGGCAGAGAGGTGGAGCACACGGTGCTGGGCACACAGGGGTGGAACCTGCCCCTGTCCTCGTGGTGGCCTCACAACAGAGGATGAGATGAGCTGCAGCCAACCTGCCCTGGCAGGGGACAGACCCCAGCATGGACTGGGCTGATTATTTGTAAAATGACATTAGAGACTCCAAGGTCTAATGACCAAAAGCATTATCAGGGAGCTGCTCCCTGTTGTGATCTTCCTGTAAGCAAGGTATGATTGTCTTGGTGGGCTGTGAAGATGTTCTGTGCACAGAGCAGGATCAATAACTTGATGATAAATCTATATATCTATATCTATATCTATATCTATATCTATATCTATATCCATACCTATACCTATACCTATTTATATCTCTATATCTGTATCTATATCTATATCTATATCTCTATATCTATATCTATATCTATATCTATACCTATACCTATACCCATATCCATATCCATATCCATATCCATATCCATATCTACACACTGCTGACTGTGACACAGCCCTGGGTCACACCTACACTAATGTTTCTGGTGCTTGGTCACCCTCCATGCTGCCAGCCTCCTTCTGCCTCAGCCCCACTGGAGAGAGACATTAGGCTACAGCCTTCCCAAAAAATCATAGGCAAGCACAGCATCTGGACTTTGAGGCAAGTTAAACACTGGGAACTAATTTGGTTTCCATGGTGAAGGACTGTGAAGTTTCACTTACCCTCGGAAGAATGGGAGGTTTCCATTTTCTGGCCCCAGGTAAGAGTCTAAAGAAAATTACATCTGGCTGGGAGTGGAGACAACTGACTGGGAGAAAAGTACAGAGGAAAATGAAGGGGGAAATGGTGCAGCTCCAGCAGCACTGCCTGAGTAACACCAGAGTGATGCACCCTGGCCAAACTTTTGCTATTACCTGTCCTTCTTTTACACAACTCAGTAAAGGACACCCTGACATGTGGTGGGAATGTGCTCCAGCAGCTCTGAGGAAACAAAGAGGCAAATCCCTGGAAAGGCAGAGAATGGGAATGGAGGTGTGTGGAGCCACACAAACCCCTGCAGGCTCAGAGCCCACTGAGACCCCTCTGTCCCAGCCCCCCAGGATGCAAATTCTCTGCATCCATGGCCACACCCTCTCTCTGCACACTGTGAGTTTATCTCCTCTGGACAAACCTAGAGAGGGAACATTTCAAAAAGCATCTGGTCTGTTCTCAGCAGTCCCTTCCAGCACCAAGAAGCAGAATTCCCCAACACTTTGAGCTAAAGCTGTCCAAAGGAATGTGAGACGTGCCAGGCTCAGTATTTCTAACGGGAGCTGACACTGCCAGCACTGGAAATCAGATGGGAAGAAGTCCTCAGATAAGGAGACTGATTAAAAAACATAACTGACAATGGCAGATAGCTTAAAGGATTTAAACTCCTCAAAATTAAATCTATCCTCAACCCAAAAATAAAACACACAAAAAATCTTTGCTTTCATACAAGTCAAAGTTACTTTAAAGGCAAGGAAATACTCTAAAGGTCACGTGGATCTTTCATGTATCTATATACCTGGTAGTCAAGGGTCTGTTTTCAAACTGCACTTGAAATTATTTTAAAATTTACTTTACTGGATCAGATCAAACATCATTTTCTGGGTGGTAAGAGGGAAGAATCCTCCTGCCTGGAGCACTGAAAAGATACCAGGAGCTCTTTGGAGCAGCTGCCCCATGGGACCTGCAGCCCAGGGAGTTGTGTCCCCTTGCCAGGTCCAGCCCCCACAGGCAGGTGAGGCTTGGGACTGGCACAGCCTGGCCCCAGGCACAGCCCAGTGCCCCACAGTTCCCATGGCACAAACGTTCCCACTAGGAATGGCACCAGTTTTGTCTTTCAGCATGTTCTCTCTCTGGGTTAACCAGAACTCATGTTCCATTCACAGAAGAAAATCATTCTTTGTGTGAGAAAACACACAGTAGGCTCGAGTGTGACACTGCTGTTACAACACCCCAGCAAAGATGAAAGAAACAATAATAATAGTAAGCAAAAGTTTAAAAACATCTCTATGCATATTTCACTATGACAGAGATTTGCATGTTAATCTCCAAAACTGGGTGAAAAGAGTCTTAAAATATTGTTTTTGCTATTTTGACTGTAAATACAGGAAGCTTTTTCTGTCTCTACCTACTCAATGACACCATTGCAAGACTTTTTTCTACAAAAAGGGGAAAAATAGAAGGAAGGAAAGAAATAAAGTCCTGGCTTTTAACTAGTGAAAACTCAAAGTAGTCAAAGTTATATAATAATTTGATTAAAGTGGGGGATGTTATCGGCATGGAGTGAATCAGAGGAGGCTCTGGAAAAGCTGCACAGGGCGAGTGACCCTGAGCTGTGGCTGGAGCCAAGGACAGTATTGAGGAGGGAATCTCTCTGAACCACAAGTGTTTGAAGGCTGCAAACAGCCTGCATGTTCAGTTTGGTGACTCACAGCTTGTGGCAGCCCATAAAGACCTTTGTGTCTGCTCTGAGTGTGATTAATCTCTCAGATACAGCCCCAAAATCCAAGTTTCCAAGGGGCCTGGCTGCAGCATTGCTGGGTGCCTGGGGAATGAGCACCCCAAAGCTGGGCAGTGCCTGGGGCCACCCAGGGCACTGTCCCTCACCTGGAGTCCCAGGGGCTGCTCCCAGGACAGAACTTGGCACTGGCAGGGATCAGGCACTGGAATTCCTGCACTCATCCCCTCCCCAGCACCTCAGCCTGAGCCCAGAGCTCTGCTGCAGCCACCACAACACAACCCAGCACTGTGGATGTCAGTAATATACACAACATGGAACTTGGCAAGAGGGAGAAAAAACCAATGTGCAGTGTTTTGGGGCACGTTGAGAGGCCAACAGCAGTGGCAGGCATGACAGGAAAAGTCTGAGGGGTGAGCTCTGGGGAGCAGCAGCTTTGCAGGGTCACACAGACAGGGCTGCCTGGCACTCCTGCTGCACTACCAGGCCTTGTTCCACTGGAGCCAGGGTGGAAGGAATCTGCTTCCCATCAGCTTCCCTGCATTTGGGCTGTGGAAAGTATTATTTCTTAGAGGATGAGGCAGTTTATTGGCCAGGGATATTTCCAGTGCATTTATTTTGTTGTTGTTGTGAATTTGAATTAGAGGCATCTCCTTCCTCCCGACAGTTGCTGGCAGCATGCTGTAAAGATATGATTAATTAAAGTGTGACTATGAATCCACTCAGAGGCTTAGAGTTCTCCTCCTCTTAAGACTAAATAGAGAAAGGGCCACTTAACAAAGTTCAGACCTTGAAGCAGATTTCAAAGTACTCTCAGCTTAGCTCAGCAGTTTAGCTCAGCACAACAAGGAGGTTCAACCTTCAATATCTAAAAGCTATGGCCCTTGGAGAGAAGAGACTTCTGCTTCTGCTCCAATCCTGGACACAGAAATAAATAAATAAGAGATAAATAACCAAGGCACGCTCAGAAAGGACTGCAGCAGCAGGGCAGAAATACCCTACTCACCTGGGGGACTCCTCCTTAGCCTATGTGACATTTTTACCTTTGTAGGCAGCTCAGCCATAGAACACACACAGTCCAGAGGTTTTAGATTAAAACAACACATTCTGGCTCTTGCTCTGCAAGAAGCCACTGGAAATCCTGGAAGACCTTCAAAACTGAGCAGTGTAGTACTTGAAAAGGAGACATAGCTTGACTAAATTGAAAAATCTGAATTTCCTAACATGGACTTAAAAGGTGCTACTGAATCTTTAATGACTGCAAGATAGAGCTGGCTCAATCTGAGCAGGGCTCAAGGTCTTCTTTTGAAGAAGTCAAACTTAAAAAAAAATAAAATAAGAAAAACGTCTGCTACATTCCAAGGTCACAAAGGGTTCCATGAAACTCTGTATCTCTCCCAACTCCGACTCCCTAAATGACAGTCACTTGTGAATCCCGAGCACCCACTTCAACCCAGCATAATTAGCTGGGGAAGGAAAACACACCAGCCTAAAAGAGCCCTTCTCTAACAAGAGGTTCTGAGGGGCAGTGTGCTGCAGAAACAGATGGAAAATGGGGCTATTTATTTATTTCAAGAGCACAGAATTCCTATTCATTAAATGTTACTTTTAAGCTCTTTGGTACCCACAGTTTTCTGCCTGACCGATGGCTTGGAGGGAGGGATGGAGATGGGAAGCACAGGTTTTGTTGCTCACTGCTATCCATGGGGTCATTCCCAGCCCACTTTTCCAAGCTCTCACACTAATTTCCCACCACCAGTATTCTCTTCAAACCCCACAGTCAGTTCCTCTGCATCACTAATTCTGTTTCAGACAAGAACTCAGGCTACAGTGAAGCACCTAAACAGTGAAGCTGTAAATTTAGATGGTCTAAGACCAAAAATGTCAATTTAAAATTAAATACTTAAAGTTTGAGTGAGGGCAAAAAAAGACATAAACTCTTTGGAAGAATAGCCATTATTAGAGATTATAAATCTGCATGCTAATTTATGGGGTTACTATTGACATTTTCTTTCTAATTCAGCTTTTAGCCCTTTTCTTGTATGCAGATAAATCCTAGTTAAGAGCATTGTGATGTGCAGAAGGCTTAATCCAACAGAAACCCCCTAATATGCAATTTAAGGATTTCAGGTTCATTAATAGTCCTAGGAGCAGCTTGTTAAACAGTTTATTTCATGGGTCTGAGTCCATCTGAGACACTGGGTGCAGGAACTGCCTTCCCACAGACACCCTTTGGAATGTCCAGGCTCCTGGGAGGATGGAGCTCCTTCCAAGGGCATTCTCCACCCTCAGTCCATCTACTGGACAAGTAAAAACTGCAGAATCCTGGAAAGATCTGTTTTCCAGAGATCCCAGCATGATCTGTCCTCTCTGCAGGCATTTTGATAAGAAAATGGAATGAATACCCAAACACTCTGCCTCTCATCAACCATCGATTCACCTACTGGCAGTTTCAGTAATAAATTAGATCAATGTAATTATTGTGTGTGCACACAGATGTCAAATCACAATCACTATGATCAGATCAGCTGGGTGTTTCCTAGAAAAACAGTATTTATCCACATTTGGTAGAGGATAGAAGGTTCACCTGCCCATCCAGTACCCAAAGGAGACAAGCTTACCAATGAGGTTTTGACAGTTTTTTCATGGACTAAATCCTGAAAAAAACTTACTCTGGGAAACAAATGCTTTTTCTAGTTCTGTGCTCTATCCAACCACTTCTTCTTTAATAGATCCAAGTATTAGAAAGGCCAACAATTCCCCAAACTTTGTAGCTTTCAGTGTCTTGGATCTAGTCAGTGTTTTGTGGGCACGACGCCCATCATCTGAGCTGATGCAGAGACCCCACAGGAAAGCACCAATCCCCCAGAGAACAAACCCTGTCCCCAGAACAGGCACCCAGACATCCTCCCCCTGCTCCCCCAGCCCTCCCACTCCCCCATAAACCTCCCTGCTCTCAGACCCATCCTGGGATCCTCTGGTGGCACCGGGAAGCAGAAGGGCCCTGGTGGGTGCTCGACTCCTGCAGCACATCCTGCAGGGCTGGGAGCCTCCCTGCAGCTCCAGGCAGGTGAATTCCCCGTGCCTGGGTCCCTGCATCTCCCCACCTTGTCTCCTGTTTACCTCCCAATTATGCACCCTAAATTCTTTCACCTCCCCTGGTGACACCTCGGAAATTCACGGTTATGAAATCCATCCTCTGTTACCTGCCAGCGACCCAGATCCCAGCCCTGCCTGTGCCCCACGCTCCCCCCAGCATTCAGGAGCTGCTCCTTTCCCAGCTCTGCCTGTGCCCCACGCTCCCCCCAGCATTCAGGAGCTGCTCCTTTCCCAGCTCTGCCTGTGCCCCACGCTCCCCCCAGCATTCAGGAGCTGCTCCTTTCCCAGCCCTGCCTGTGCCCCATGCTCCCCCAGCATTCAGGAGCTGCTCCTTTCCCAGCCCTGCCTGTGCCCCACGCTCCCCCCAGCATTCAGGAGCTGCTCCTTTCCCAGCCCTGCCTGTGCCCCACGCTCCCCCCAGCATTCAGGAGCTGCTCCTTTCCCAGCCCTGCCTGTGCCCTATGCTCCCCCCAGCATTCAGGAGCTGCTCCTTTCCCAGCCCTGCCTGTGCCCCATGCTCCCCCCAGCATTCAGGAGCTGCTCCTTTCCCAGCCCTGCCTGTGCTGCTGCCAGGGCTGCCTTTGGATCACACATCAGGGCCTCGTCAGAGCCGTCCCGAGGAGCACCCACCAGGGCCCGAGCCTGCTCTGTGCCTCCAATTTAGCTTGTTAACCATTCCCAAAAATGAGTACATTTTAATTACTGTTTTCTGAGAATTGGGATTATTTTCCTTCTAAATATATTCTTCTGATTATCTCCAGGATGAAATTCATTTGGTTAATTACCATCTTTTTAATTTGTTTAAGACTGTGTCTCTGTTTCCTGTGCTGTAACACCTCCCTGCCAGCTCTGCTTGCATTTATTCAGTGTCTGACAGATTCCCATCTCAGGGAACAAACAGAAGGTTTCCATGAAAAACAGGCAGTGCAGGCAGCCTGTGATCCCACCTGAAATCCAGGGGAAGGGAGAAGCAAAATTCCAACGTGGGACCCTCTCAGCCTCCAACTCCACTTCCAACCCATGCACCCAGTGCAAGCCCTCCTGGCAGACACCCCCTTATGTAACATCTCATTCATCTGCCAAACCACAGCAGTTTTGCACCTGGATTATTCTCTTGTCATATTAGTACTACCCCAAAACAGCAATAGACAAATTCCAATTTCATTACCAAGATCTTGATTCCAGGCACTGATGTATTTACTGGAAGAACCCAAACATAATTTTATTTCCAGTTTCCTAGACTGTCCCAATAATAAAAAATAAAGTCTTCCATGGATAATGCAAACAAGACCAATGGAGACATTAGGAGAAATTTCAGATATTCTTAAGCCAATAGAAACACCACCCAAAAGGAAAGGTCATGGCACCTAATTAAATTATATACGTGGGTTTGAACAGCAGGAGAGCATCCAAAAGCTTGGGAAAAGATTTTTACATGGAGAACAGTGCCTGGCCCAGCTGGGTGGACACGGACTGGCCCCTCCCATGGCCTCAGCCAGGCTGATTCCCACCTCAGTTTGCAGGGATTTTGCTCAGCAGCTCGGGAGCTCTCCCAGGGCTGCCCCAGCCTCAGCTGCACCCATGTTTCTTTTCCATGCCAACATATTTCCATCTTACTCACAAAGCTGTTTGTCCCTTAATAGGGCACATTTTCCAACCAGCTTTGTTGTTCTGCAAATTATGGGCTATAAAGAATTAATGGTGGAATATAAATTAATTTAGTTCACTGAGAGAGTGTGTGTTTTATGTGGTAGAGGTTTTCAAAGAAAAGTAATTAGTTGATTTGGCATTTTAATCTCCAGAAAAATAAAGAAGCTATTTTTCTCCTAAGAGGATGTGTTTGAACACATAAACATATGCTGCATTTTCTGAAACTATATTAAGAAATATTATTTATTGGTTAGATGTGGCTGATAACTATTTCTATTGTCTCAGGAAGAGTCATTGTGATAAAGATTTCACTACAGGGACTGCATTTCACTTTACAAAATGCCTGACCAGAAAGGCTTTTAAAAAAAAGCCAGAGAGGTCCAGTTTGCTTCTCTCCCAGGAATGCCCCTTTCCCAGGGACATCCCTTCCTCCAGGTGGCCCCTTCTAGGGACTGTTTGGTGGAGATTCCATGAGCACAGGGCTGACCTGTCCCTCTGGCCACGTCCATGTGCAGCAAACAGCAGCAGGGAGCACAAACCCCTCTCTGGTGTGTGTGTGTGTGAGGAGCAGCCCCAGCAGCTCGGGCAGAGCTGGGCTGATGGAGAGGGAGCAGCAGCCCCTCCCGGGGACTGTTGCATAAGATGCCTCTGCTTTGCAGTTTGTTCTGTGCCTGGCTGCAGCCCGAGTGTCTGAAGCCAAAGGGCTGTTCTGTGCTTTGTGAGAGAATAAGCCTGTCCCACTGGTGAGTCTCATTTGCCCTCTCCATGTCTGTGCCACACAAAAAAAGGATTCCACCTTCCTCCCTTTGCTGAATTTCTCACATTAACACCCTGGGTGTGTTCAGCAGAGCCAAAGCAAAGCCAGCCAGCTGTGCATCTGAGTTTGCTTTCCCCCTGCTCCCCCAGAACAACTCATTTAACAGCAGCACAGCAATTAGAAAATCGATATTCCATTCAGACATGACTGTTTTGGCGGCAGCATTGCTTGAGGAACATCTCTGGCAGCCTCATCTTTGCCTGGACAAAGGATAAGGCAGGAAGGACACTCCTGTGTTGGGAGATCTGATTGATTTAAGATGATTTCTCTTAAAGCCCACACGGTATTTGCAGACTGTTTCAGGTACAGGCAGTGTGGAGATGACATTCTCCTAATAAGCAGCTCTGTGCCAGGAGTGTGCGTATAAATACAGCTGCAGAGAAATGCAAGCTTGCTTTCTTGTTTAATATCACACCACCCACCTGAATAAAACAGAACCTGACACATGTCATAAGGAATTACTGGAAGAATGCAAGGCCCTTAGGCACCAGAGCCCCATTTGTATTCCAGTCGTATTAACCAAAAATAAAATAAATAAGTAACAATCACATCTTTGCCATGAAAGGATTTTCCAGCCATTCAAGCACTTACTACAAGGCTGCTACACATCCCCGTGCTGGAAGTGCAAGGGCAGCAAAGGGGAGGGAAATAGAGACAAAGCAAAGAGCAGAAATCACAACGGAGAAATTAGTGAAATTTGCTGCTTTGGAGTTCAGGCTGGAAGGCTCAGCCTGGCCCAGCTCAGCCTGGCCCAGCTCAGCCTCCCCAGCCCCACTGTCTTTCCCTAATTCTATAATTAGTCTCAGAGATTATTCCTGCAGGATTCAGAACCCTGCCCATCTGCAGAGTCCAGGGTGGGAGCTTTGTTTTCATGTTATTTAAAAAAAGAACCGTAATTGCCAATTGTTGTGGTGGAAAACCACTCCCTTATGGAGACAGGCACCATGGAAAGCACTGTGTGGGCTCCACCTTTCTGAGCCACGAGGGAGAGTGGGAGACTCTTTGGGAAAAATTCCCCAAACTCTGAGCAAACCCACCCACCTTCCCCAGAAAAGTGAAAATCAGATATATGGTTGCTAAATTAAGGAGCAGGAACTCCTTTTGCAGGGAACACATCCAACACAGGCTCTGAGTCCATCCCACATAGCAGTCCTGGTTTGTTTGCCTGGCTGTGCTGTTGTGTAAGCCATAATTATGCAATCTCACAGTTTAGCACTGAGGACATTCCCAGCTTGTTGCAGCTCAGCAGCAGCAGCTCATGGCCATAAATGAAAAAGCCAGACTTTTTCCACAAATTTATTGGCTTGGAATAATGTGACCTCTTGTAGCACAGAAAAGGACAGTGCAAAGATGAGCTCTGGGAAAAGGAGCCACTGCTGGCCAAAATTACCAGCAGTGGACTTTGCAAAATGAAGCCAGCCACGGCAGGGACATGTGGAACCTTTAAACTGGTTCATGAGGTTTCTATAAATTGGATGCCCTGACACAGCAAAGTGGGAGATCTGTGACCTCAGGAGCAGCACAACAAACAGCTGCACACAGACACTGCACTGAGAGAAAACATTCTCAGTGCACCTTCTGATGGAAATGGTACATAAAATCCCTGGACAAAACATCCCATCCTCAGTCATCATCACAAACTGCTGCATTTCATGACTTTTTTTCAATTGGGTCATTACTCACCCAAGTAATTTTTCAACAAAAAGTGAAGACTTCTCAGTAGATTTTTCAGGTGTTTTTGAAGATTCACAAATAGTTGTAGATAATGGTCAGATGCCAGGAGCAGCTGTAATCACTGTTTCAAACTATTTCATCTCCAGAGGCATCCAATGGGTTTTGAAGATCTCTTTATGTTAACTCAATTTTAGAGGTGAACACAGTTAGGAGGAGTCAGTTCCCCAATGTATTGTACTGACACCCAAGTGTTGTTCTTTATGCACCAAACACCAGAAGCACAAATCACATTGAGTCCTGTGCTCTTTATGCACTGACATTTATAGAAAGGAAAACGTGTCAGAGGAAGAGAAGTGTCCATAAAACCACTCAGGGCTGAGTGATGCTTTCTCAGCTTATCAGTGACAGGGGTGGTGGTTTCAACACATCCCACAGCAGGAAATCAAAGTGCCAAGGTGCAGGTGGGCACCAGGGGCTGCTCTCAGAGCTCTGCCCCAGGCTGGCACTCACTGCAGCACTGACAGTGCCACGGAACCAGGGAGGGCAATGGGCTGGGAGAAATCAGAGGCTGTGGAATTAGCACAGAATCCCAGACTGGTCTGGGTTGGGAAGGAGCTCAAAGATCATCCAGTGCCACCCCTGCCATGGGCAGGGACACTTTCCACTGTCCCAGGGAGCTCCAAGCCCTGCCCAACCTGGCCTTGGACACTTCAGGGGTTCAGGGACACCCTGTGCCAGGGCCTCCCCATGTGCTCTGTCAGTTTGAAGCCATTCCCCCTTTTCTATCACCACACACCCTTGTAAAAATCCCTCTCTTAAATGTTTAAGGGAACTTGATATTTCCAAAACCTTCAGACTTACGATTGGACTGGTGGAATTATTTAGGTCAAGTCATGCTTTGCATGTTAATTTGAAAAAATAATCAAATCTAACGTGAGTTTCAAAATGCCAATGCCAGGACAGCCAGGACAGCCAGCCCAGGAAATTATTGATGAGCTTTCAGACAGGACTGAAGCAATTAAGAGTCACTTTTGGTTGCCTGAAAGCAGCTTGGTGACCTGAGTCCAGCTGTGAGGCAGAGAGAGGAGATCCCTGAGCTGTCCTTCAGGGCCACACTCACACACAGGATGGTTTTTTTTTCCCCATTTCTGGAAGTTGTTATTGGAAAATGTCACTATTCATTGCTGATGTTCCCAGGATGCAGCAACTCTCATTACACCTAAGCCTTCTCAGCACAAGTAGCCACAGATAACCTGGGTGGATTTGCTGCAGCTGCTGTTCCAGAGGCTGCACTCCTGTTCTGTGGGGGGATTCCCATCATTATTGGCTGTTATTTTATATCTCACTCCTCTGTGTAATGCTGACTCCAGATCCCTTCACTTGAACAAAAGGATGTGTTCCTCTGACATGAGCAGGGATGAGGAGTCTCAGGGATGGAAAGGGATGCTGGAGGAGAGCAGGAGGTCATGGTGGGGCTGGGCTGAGGGCATGGGAGCCCTGGAGCCTCTGTCCTAAAGGGAGCCCTGGAGCCTTTGTCCCCATGGGAGCCCTGGAGCCTCTGTCCCTGTGACAGCCCTGGAGCCTCTGTCCCTGTGACAGCCCTGGAGCCTCTGTCCCTGTGAGCCCTGGAGCCTCTGTCCCTGTGAGAGCCCTGGAGCCTCTGTCCCCAAGGGATCCCTGGAGCCTCTGTCCCTGTGACAGCCCTGGAGCCTCTGTCCCTGTGAGAGCCCTGGAGCCTCTGTCCCTGGAGCCTCTGTCCCTGTGACAGCCCTGGAGCCTCTGTCCCTGCTGCTCACAGACACCCAGAACAGACCTGTCAGTGCTTTCACAGAAAACAGGTGTAGAAAAGATGTTTCTTCCAACAACATAATGCTGTACATGAGCAAGCACACTGAGTAGGGAATGGCTCAAAGTGATAAAAACCATGGAAAACAATTTAACAGGAATGTCTATAGCTTGAAAAG
Source organism: Muscicapa striata striata (assembly GCA_030060385.1). Classification (NCBI taxonomy): domain Eukaryota; kingdom Metazoa; phylum Chordata; class Aves; order Passeriformes; family Muscicapidae; genus Muscicapa; species Muscicapa striata. Next base: position 2,333,400 of record JAREIS010000026.1, on the reverse strand, counting down.
ACAAGGAGACACAACAGGACATTATCAGCAAATAATGCATGGTAAAATCAGGAATGAATTGCCTGTTTCTATTTACTGTCTTTCCTAAAATGGCCAAGGAATAGAAAATGAAGATGAAAGATAACAGACTTTAATAAATTAAAAAATGTCAGTGCTGTAAATTATGTATCAGACAGTGTCTGTAGAACTCATTGACACGAGATGTAATTGGGACCAAAGACTTCACACCACTCAAACAGCATTATTGTTATTTTTTAGGATGACAAAACTTTTTCTGCTGTTCAGAAAAGAGAACAAAGGTCCCAAGTCAGGGAGGAGCAGGGAGCTGGCCCTGGCTCCTTGGCTGCCCCTTGGCTGTGCTGGAGTCCCTCTGTTCCTCCCTCCTGCTGTCAGTGTGTAACTGAGGCTGTGTGGAGGCTCTGCTGCTGTGTGAGAGGTTGGATTGTGATTAATAAAGTGAGGGAGAGTCTCAACGTGAGTGACTTTATCTAACGAGGGTGAGACACCCTGCACAGAGAGAGCTTCAGATATAAAGGCATCAAGGCAAACTTCTCTCAAGTGTGTGTCAGAGCAGGTACAAGAGGGCCATGATAATGAAAAAAAAGACAAATAATTCTTTGCCCTTTTCTTGCAGGCTTCACTCAAGGACTGGAATTGCTCTATGAATACATAACAGAGCTGCCAACAGGCTTGGGAGGCTGCAGTGTTATACAAAGACATAAAGCATGCTTAAGAGATGAGAGTTAAAAAAGAATCCAGTGTTGCAGTCAGCTGATGATTTTTCCTATCTTATATCTTCTGTTAGAACATGTTTAAACAGAATCAAAATTATTACCTGCTCTGTAGGGCTCAAATGCCCGTGTAAATGAAGCTGGGAGTAACTAGTTAGAGGAAGAAGGATTGAGGAGATTAATGTGAGCTGCACTCACTTCCCTAGATGGCTCAGAGAGCTTATAACAGAATTGGGATGCTGGAAAGCAATTAAGAGAACTAACTTAAATAAATCTCTAGTGCTGAAGGTTTGCCAGCATATACCTCTAAATTCTCCTCTGATGCAACCAGGCCCCTTCCTCCAGGGATGTTCTAACAACCTCTCAGACATCAGGATAATTATTGCAAAATGTGACCCAGACTGTGGTTACTGGTATAATCAAAAAAGCCCTCGAGGTTTCAGAATTAGACACAGTCTCCCTGGTGGAGCAGAGTTCCCAACTCCTGGAAACTGTTATGACCAAACTTCCCATGACACTGCCAGGAGTGGGGCAGTCCCAGTGGGCTGGGGGTGATGCTGGGGCTGCTCACCCTGATGGGATTTCCTCCTCCCAGAGAGGATTCCTGGCAAGGAGCACACTCCAGGGGTGGCAAGGAGAGATGAGAGATAAGGGCTCACAGAGTCACAGAATATCCTGAGCTGGAAGGGACCCACAAGGATCATCCAATCAAACCCTGACCCTGCACAGACACCCCAATACCCCCATCCTGTGTGTGGGAGCATTGTCCAAACACTCCTGGAGCCCTGGCAGCCTTGAGGCTGTGACATTCCCTGGGGGAGCCTGCTCAGTGCCCCACCACCCTCTGGGGGAAGAACCTTTTCCTGAAATCCAGCCCAAATCTTCCCTGGCAGAGCTTCATGATGCCATTCCCTCAGGATGGAGAGAGACAACATCCAGAAGCTCTTACTGTGAGTGTAGGACTGGTGAAGTCCCTGCTCCAGCACACCAGGCACTGCTGCTCCCTCACACCACTTTCCTAGCAAAACATGTTTCCCTGATATTTCAACTTCTCAAAGTGAGTGTTTGATCCCTTGGGGAAGCTTAAGGACTGCAGTGGATTTGCTGGTTTCTGGTGCACAGGGAACTTCCACTGCTGGGATGTAAATCCTTGCTTGGTGCTAACACGCAATCTCCAATTCAAGGGAAGAAATGAAATACTAATTGCAATCCAAATTGCTCCATCTTCCATCCACCCCCTGCCAACGCTGCTCCCTAATCCATAAGGTCTGAGTGATGATCAGTGAATAATTAATTTGGGGGAGCTGGAGAGGTTCCTGCAGAGCCTCTGCGGATGCAATTATCCCGCTCAGGGACGGCACCGGAGCATCCGGCACAGCCTGGGGGTGCCCAGCACCCTGCAAGGCACCCCCTGCACGTGGCCCCGTGTCACTCACTAATTACAGCTCGTGTGACAAACCCTGGGCTCACCCTGCTGCACCAACAGCTCACACTGCACCTTCCCTGGAGCACCAGCAAAGGCAGGAGGTGCCACGGCCCAGGGAGATCAGGGGCACTGGCAGTGACTGGAACTGTTCACATGCTGGTGGCACTTGGCCTTGCTTGGTGCCAGGGGGACTATGCCCAGGCAGAGGACAAACACCAGACTCCAAGATGAGCAACTGCAGCCCTGAGCCTTTCATTCCAATCCTCAGAGCCAGGCATTGGTAAAAACTCTGTTCTCACCAAAAGAATTTAACATGGAAATGTTAAATTATAATGTCACCCCTCTCTCTCTCTCTCTCTCTCCCCATGGATTCCCATCATCTAAAGTGCTACTATATAGCAACAAACACATCCCTCATGGAACAAATCTCCCCACACAGCCAGGACAGCAAAGTATTAATAATTCAGGGTACACAGAGCTGAGTTATGTAAATCATTTGGGATCTGCCACAAGGATTCCTACAGAGAGGTGGCACTGGGGGCTGGGATGGGGATGTGGGAAATCCCCCCTGGACTGGGAGGGGCAGGGTACAGGACCAGTTAATCCCAGAGCAAAGGGCACAGCCTGACAGAACAGCTCTGGCTTTCTAATTCCTTCTATGTTTCCATGCTTTGGAATGAGGGAATGCCGCCCTCCTGCACATTATCAGTCACACACAAGGCATGCCACAGCCCTTTCTCATATAATTACTTATATAACACACATGGATTAAAGCTAAATTCATATTTCTGGCTTTAATTCAAATCACTTCAGTATTTTTAAACAAATTACATTTTAATTCCAACTAAAATGCATTGGTTTAATTCAATTAAAATCTTTTTTTGCCTTTTTTTTTTTTTTAATCACACCAGAGCTGATCTGTGTGGAAGAGAACCTAAGGAGAATTCTGTAGCTGTACTGAAGATTTGAATTGTAAACACTGCCAACCAGATAAGCATCACAATACCACAATCATAAGATATCCACAGGTGAACAAACTACTTGAAATCTCACTAATAACCATTTCAGAAGCTTTATATCCTAAGGTTTTATTAAAAAATATGGTAAGGAGGAAGCATATTTTTTCCTCAATCCGTTTTTTCCTTTCCTCTGAGCTGATGGATGAATTTGACAGAGATATTTGGTATTCACAAGCCCTGACCATCATTGCAGGCAGTGCTCTGTACAAGGCAGAGCCAGCAGTGAGCTCCAGCTGCAGCTGCTGCCTCCAGCTCCAATCAGTGATTTCAGGGCCCGAGCACTGCAATAAGAGCTGCGATAACAAGGAACACACGTCAAATCTCAGCGTCTCCAGCTCTCAACAAAGGCTTGGAACCCTTCCCCACCTCACTTCCACCTCACTTGCAACTCTTTATCCCTCACACAGATTTTCCACTAAGGTTTTGCAAGGTTTCAATAAAGGACAGAGCAGAAGTTGGTTTGAGAAGTTTTTAAAAAAACGTTCCTTCCTTCCTTCCTTGAGAGAAAACCATTTATTGCTAAAACTTAATTGCCACTAGAAATGACAGAGTAGAGGACAGCAAAGTGTGAGCCAACATGCAATGGATATCTCCTAGGAGATGGGAAATTCCATGGGAGATGGAAATTGGAAATGCCAATTTGGCATCCCTCCTCCAGGCCCACACAGCATGAGGGGCAGAAACTGAGGGTGCAGTTACATCCCATAAACACAGCTGCACGTGCCAGAAACACCCTGCTCTGTTATCTTCCTACTGGAGCTGTTTCAGTGCCCCAACCAAACAGAAAATCACCCCTGAAATACTCATTTCCCACTGAATCCCTTGCTGCCCTGTGTGCTGGGAACACATGGGCAGGAGGCAGTGGGCTGGGGAGAGCAGAGCTGCTCCTCCCAGTGCACCAGTGATGGTTTCATCAGGAGCAGTTTTCACTGAATGCAGAATCCCAGAATCCCAGACTGGTTTGGGTTGGAAGGGACTTTAAAGCTCGTCTCATTCCACCCCCTTCCACAGCCCAGGCTGCTCAGTGCTGTGGGAGGTGTCCCTGCCCACGGCAGGGGGATGTTTAAGCCTGGGATAGAAGTATCTCAGTACAGTCTACTGTAAACTGATGATAATTAGAAAAGCAGAGAAGAGTCTAGAAGGAACAGAAAGCATCCTCTGGTAGAAAAGCTGCAGCGATGGCATTTTCTTTCTCTTTTTTTCCTTTGAGGTTATTGACATGAAGAGTAATGCTAATGTAATTGCACTGAAATTCATGCACATGAAAACCTCACCAGGGCAAAGGCAGAATAAATGGTCTGTTTGGAAACAAAATGTTGATGCAATGGAGTAGCAGGATGTGTGTTTGACCTGAAGAGTATCACGACACCACGGGCCAAGCGCAGAGGAATTGTCACACGAGCAGAGCTCTCTGCTGGCACCCCTGAGGTGTGCACTGCTGCACCACCACATCCCAGCTGCCAGGCAGTGGCCACACCAGTCACTGATGTGTATTCAGGCTGGGAGAGCACAAAGTGAAAGCGAGCATCCCTGTATCCAGGAACCAACCTGATCCCAGCCGTGCAGACAATGCCTCCCAACCATCGCTCACACGCTAACCATCTGCAGCTGGAATACAATGCTCTGATTACAAACGTCAAAAAGATAGAGCAGAAAATTAACTTCTCCTTATTTAGTAGGTTTGCAGAAATGTGGCTTCACGCTACACTAATTCAGTGCCCTGGGTATGAAAACTCCCCATTACGATGTCTCGTCAAATTAGAGCCGACGATCCGACGATGTCGTCTCGCTCCTCACACAACGCTCTATTTTGTAATTAAGCAGGACAGGGAAACAATGGCCTTGTGTATAGAGAAAAGGTCAGGGATGCAAAACATATTTTTGCAAGCTAATTGTAAGATGCATGAAGCCAATTATCCCAGCAGTGCTGCATATGCCGGAGCAGGAAGGATTTTCTCATTCTGCTCTGCGACTGCGAGCCGAGCGAACGCGCCGGCTGCACCCCGTGGGGCACGGGGCTGGCAGGAACCAGCGAGGGCACAACTGGGGAAAAGGCTGTGAAAATTCTCTATGAGTCTGTGACAATCATTCCAGCCTCTTAGCCCTTCCCCTGACGTTTATTATGACTTGAAGAATTACCAGGAGCTAATACAGCCTTTACTGAAAGCTTTAGGCATGACCCCCTATTTAATTAGGAAGTTGGTTTGGATGTGTAGGATAAAGGAAAGTGTTTCTGTGTCCTTTTAGAATGGGGAATGCATTTACCTCAGGCAGCTTCTGATACAAGTTCACAAGTACCTGCAAAAGTCAAATTAACAGAAGGAACAGCTGGGTCCTTGCTGCTGCCTTGGGAGAAGCTGAAAGGCCCCACATTGCTTTCAATCCATCTCTGTTCCTCTTGGAGTTATTAAATTATGATTCTTTCAATGCCTTCCAGAAAAGTCCTTCCAAAATACCCTCTTTCCATTTACAACATTCTCCTTTTTAAAATATCTAAACTTCCTGATACCAAGAGAAGGAGATGAGGAACATCACAGTTTACAGAGAGAAATGGCAATTTCTTCCTGCATCTTTCCTTCAAAGCAGCTCTCTCTGATTTTACTTCAGCCTTTTAGCACAGGCACTAATTAGAGATCAGTAATTAACTTTCTGGTTCAAGAAATATTTTGCAAAGGAACCCCATTAAAAGGCTGATTCACTTATCCCAGGACAAAGCAGCCTTGGCATAAATGCAGGTGCTGCATGAGGCTGGTCTGAATTCTGAGACTGTCCTTGAATCTTGATTTTTCTGATGTGTGGGGAGGAGTGGGGACAGGCACCACCCCCAGCATGAGTGACATGGAGTGTCACATGAGGGACTGCTGGATGCTCCTGGCAGTGCAAGATGTTTGATTCTGCATTTCAGCCACTGCTGCTGGGGCTGGCTGGTTTCCCTACACAGACTGCACAGTGTTTGCTCAGTATCTTCATTACAATCACAGCCAGAGCCTGGCTGTCCCTAGTGCAGTGTCAGTGCCACCCTTCCAGGGTCCCCTCTGATGTAGGGTTTCCTACTCAGCCACCTTCCCTGGATAATTCCATTCAAGCAGGAGCCAGAGGAGGAAGCAGCTCTCCAGCACTTGTTCACACAGATTTGGAAGCCCTCTGTGGTTCTGGGGTCTGCCAGTGTCCTACTTCTGCAGGATGAGACATTCCTCTTTCCAATTCCTGAGGAAATAGAGCAACTTCTTCATCCTTCACTATGCAGCACTCACCAGATTCTCCTCAAAAGTAACCAATTTCATCATGCCTAAAAATATTTGGCATATCAGGTTTGTTGGGAATAAACAAATTAGATCTCTGAGAACTCCCAAACTAAGTTTGCTGCAGGAGCACAGACATTCATCAGTTCTTGGTGCACCAAAATAAGGTTTGTACACATGATAAGCTCCTCCAACAGACAGCATGGGCACTATAGTAGGAATTAAATGTGCTGCAGTACATGACTTGTACAATTCCTCCTCCCTCTGGGGGTTAGAAGCAAGAATTTTGGATGGGCTTAAGACAAAAAGGAGTTTAAAGAGGAAGTCTCAGCAGTGCAAGTTGCTGCTGTTATTAATGCAGGGCTGTACCCCTTCCAAGGCTGAGGCTCATTTAACAATCAACCATATGCTCAGGCTTTTGTAGTGCCAATAAAAGCTTAAATAGAATGTTATCTCCTGGAATTATAAAAAAATAAAAACAAAAACTTTGCAAAATAATCACAAATGTTGGTAATCCAGAATCCTGTAGCATTAAATGGATTCTAGGTGCACTGAGGAAAGGTGTCTCCAGTAATGATCAGTTCAGGGATTCCATCAGAACACAGAGTTACTCACAGTACCCATTTTTCACCAAATCAAGACAATCTGAAGGCATTTGTCCACACAGTGAAACCCTCTCAGTACTGGTGTAAAATCACCTTTGCCACTACAAGAAAACCATCAGCAATACACCCCCACCAATAATTAACAACTGCAGCAGAACAACCTTCTCCCCTTCTCTGGCTCTACTCCCTGTGCTCCATGTCCAACACAGAAATTTTCTCCATCACAAATTTTGTAGGAGAAATGTGGGTCCAATTAAGAAAAATCCATCTGCCAAATGCTTGATTTGTGGCTGATTCCAGAGGCCACTACAAAGCCAAGCATTCAGCACTGCACGATAAAAACTTAGTGAGCTGCTGTAATCAATGAGGAGGCAGGAGACACTGTTAGCAAAAAGCCACTTCTTGGAACCTTTTTTAGCTCTAACAAGCAATATGACCAGCCAGCAAATTGAAAGGAACACTCATTCCACAATCCCCCTTTAGATCTCATTTTTACATACTCTGATTGTACCATATTAATGCACCTCTCATACAGAAGGTAAGTTACACTTGCTCTGATTTTGCTTCTTGTACTATCAATAATCATATTATTGTTACTGTAACAGGAAAAAAGCAGTATGCACAAGACTGGCAAAATTTGGCCAAATCCATCCATGTGAACCCCACAGTAATTTAGTGAAATATATTTGTTTACATTCTCTGCCCCACACACAAGCCATGTCTATGACATTATCTGTCTGAACAGGCATGTGCACAGTTCATGTATTTCATTTAGTCATTTGCAGGATAAACAGGACATGCAGGGAAGGAGAAAATAAAGGAATAAGAGGCAGAAACAGTCCCAATTTAGATACAAAGAAGCCAAGTAACAAAAGCATTTACAATCTACTGTAGCTCAATATTTCCACCCGGAGTGTTTTGACTGCATTTACTGCACTATCCATTTTTGCTACAGCATTCCCACAGAAACTGGCCCACGCTCCAGAACAGAACACTGTTCTAATGGTGACTTCCACGAGCAGAGGAGTGGTTCCTGAACAATCAGCTTCCATACAAGATGGAGTCAAGAATCAAATATTTAAGAGGTGAATATTCCAATATCAAATGCTTCTCTGAAACAGTTCTTGGATTACGAGCGAGACAGACACAGCAGCAAAAGCACAAGAATGATCTGAGAGACCTGAGCTCTTTCATATACATTGTGCACATACAATGGGATGGGAATGTTCAGAAAGATAAAATTATCTTCTGTGACCAAAGCCTCGCTGCATGACTGAGGGGCCCAGCTGCTGCTTTGCTTTCACCTCTCTGAGAGCAGCAGTCCCTGAGGCCAAGCTCTCCTGCAGAGGACTCCTGCTCACCTGACAGATCTGACACTGTGATGGCAGCGAGGGACGAAGAGCCTGCTGTCAAAAGCCTCCGAGTCTCAGTGTCCTGCAGCTCAGGGATGTCTGTGTATCACAGGGGAAGCACATTTTTGAGAGATGTCTGCCTAACAGAAGGTCTAATCTCAGGTATCACGAAGGTATCGTTCATTTTCAGTTTCTCATACTTTTATAGACAAATCCTTGGTTATTTGAGGCTGCCAGGTGCCACCTGGCCTCTCCTCTAAGCCACCCTTTAAGCTCTACACTGCAAATGCACCCCAGGATTCCCCGAGTCTCTCTAAGGAGGAGTTGCAGCAATCTGGGTCTCAGCTCCTGGGCTGGTGTGCTGCGAGGGCAGGGTAATTACAAGGCTTAATTTGGGAAAATATCTGGCTGCAGGACTGGCCAGAACAGTTCATTCCCAAGTTCTATCCTGCCAAGTCACAGAACAAAACAAAACCCATGCAGGTAGAAGGGAAACCTTGCCTAATCTGCCTGTTCTTTGAGCACAGCAGCAGCAGCAGAGGAACCCTCCCGGCCACCCCGCTCCACTCACTTCCCTCTGGAACACAGTGCCCTACTTCGAGCGTTTGGGAAAATGCAGCACAGGAATCAAATCAACTCTGTCTGCCCTGACAGTAATCCCTGAAATCCCACTCAGCACTAACCAGCACCATCTCTTCACTTGCAGAATTGGGAAGGAAAAAGCTTAGGAGGCTGCAATAAGTCAGGAAAGGAAAAATCCAGATTGAAAATTGTTTTTGTGAGCTTCAAAAGCTCATGGCCCCTCCAATGAATAAGTAAAGCTAAAACAAAGTAAGTTGTCATTGCTTTTCAAAGTGAAGCATTTACTCAATGGGTTCTCAAGTACCATCCTGGTGTATTAAACTGCCTCTGCTCCGAACTGGTTACATCAGGGTATGTCCAGCCCGGCAGAATTGTCAGACACAGACTTTTCCTGGTACTTCAATATTTCTGTCACTCCCCAAAATTATTCGTGTAAGGTTGTAAGATCTTCCTTTTGGAAGCAAACCACTGTTTTGTGGTTGGTAAAGGAATCTGTCTTCCGCAACCATGACCTTGATCTGCATGTGAATTTACACATGAATTTACCTTGAACGGCGCCTGTCTGATGCTCCCGCTAACATAAATCTACACGGACATAAATACACACAAATCCACTAAAGAGCTGCTCTACTTTCTAACCAGGTGAAGAATCTCAAAGATCTAATTTCTCCTTTATTTTACTCTCAATTTGCTCCAATACTGGCTCTCCCACGTGAAATGCTTTATCAGATCCATCTGCATATTCCCTGCAACACATCCCTGCCGGATTGAGCTGCTGCCATGGCTCAGGCAGAGCAGCAGCTCCGGCCACAGCCGAGGCTCCGTCTCCATCTCGGTGCAGTGACAGCAGACACGGCGGGATGGAGACGGCTGTGTGTGAGGGGAGAGAGGCATTTGGGGAGATTATGGTTGTTATTGTTGCACGGTATTGTTCCCACCATGTGTAACCCAGCTGTGATCGGTGCAGTCCGGTGCAGGAGCATCCCTCCCTCCCTCCCTCACCTGCATCAGTCGGCTCTGGCTGCTGCATCTCTGTGCTATTTATACGCTGCTGCATCGATTTAGGATTTATTGGGGAAGAGAAAGCAGAGCAGTCAGGCTTCTCTGCACCTGGAATTTAACCTGAAAAGGGAGTGCTTGCACCGTATCCTCAGCAACAAATTAAAACTACCCCTCTTGCAATTAACCAAGTCTACTTCTATCAGAGATGCAGCCCTTGCTTTGAATAAGATAAGTAAGATCTTAACAAGAGCTGAGAAATCAATATCCTCCTTGTCTCTCCCACACCCTCTGCGAAACGTCCCCTTACCTTTCATGGTCCACACTCCTGAAGCCAGGTAAAATGTGCCGGAAGCTGCTGTTCCTGTCGAGCTTCGGTTGGCTCTTTGTCCTTTTGATGGAGCCTTTAAGCCGCCGGCTGAGGAACCCCTGTGGGGTGAGACAAGAATACGGAATGACGCGTTGGAGGGGAGCGGGAGCGGGAGCGGAGCCGCCCGTGCAGCCGGGCACGGTGCTGGGCAGCGCCCGGCGTCAGCCAACATCTGCCGGGCCGGGCTGCGGCGCCAGACTCCCCGAAGCCTCGGTTGCCCTGGCAACCATCAGATCCCATAAAAATCCCGGCTGAAAGGCAGGACCGGCACATCGCAGCTCCTGACGGGAGCAGGGGCTGGGCGCGGGTCCGGCCCAGACACCACCCACGCCGAGCGGAGCCGGGCCGAGCCGAGCCGAGCCGAGCCGAGCCGAGCCGGGCCGAGCGGAGCCGAGCCGAGCCGAGCCGAGCCGAGCCGAGCCGAGCCGAGTCGAGCCGAGCCGAGCCGAGCCGAGCCGGGCACAGCTCCGTTACCTGCTCGGAACCCCCCGGGGTCGCGGCCATGGCCGGCACAGCCGGGCTCAGCTGTCCCGCTTACATGGACGGAGCTCCATAAAGCTCGTCCTAACACCGCCTGTGGCTCGGGATGCAGGCACCAGCTTAGGCAAGAGACAGATCCCGGCTCGTTCCTTCTCCCCAGCCCAGCCTCCTCCCTCACGGACATAAGTCACGGCTCCTGGAGAGCTCCACAGCAGAGCCAGCACCAAACGTTTTAATAGCAAAGCTTCTAATGTGTTATTTGCTTATTGTTAGGAGTTAATGTTCTACATAATCTGAACATTACATTTAATCTCTCCGCTAAATAAGGCAATAAAAGTATAACACTACGGTGCTGGCCAGCATCTACAGCGTGAGAACGGTGTGAGAGGGTCAGGCACTTCGGCCAGACAAAGTGGGGAACGGGGGCATTTTAAAGAGAAACCAGGATTTTGGAGTGCAGCCTGAAGGTGTGTTCCTTCTATGAACCATCACACCACAGAAACAAATCAGCTCCACATAAACAACTCAGCAAATCCCCAGAACCTGAGGTTCTGCACACACTGCTTCCCTTCCCCAGCCCCAGGAAAGGGGATCAAGCACAGACCTGACACGTGAGAGGAATACCCACAGATCCTGACATGTGAGAATATCCATGGATCAAACACAGATCCTGACGTGTGAAAGGAATACCCATGGATCAAGCACAGGTTCTGACATGTGTGAGAATATCCATGGATCAAATATAGATCCTGACGTATGAGAATACCCACGGATCAAGCACAGATTCTGACATGTGTGAGAAAGGAAGGTGACAGTGCCAGAGCAGCACCCCAGCCATGCCCACAGTGCACCCTCTGCTCCAGGCAGGAGCCTCAGGAGTTTCTGCACTCACCATACAGGAATGGATCCTTGGCAGCTCAATTTTATAAATGAATACCTTTAATATGTCTTGCAGGGAGATAATCACAGTGTAACTTCTATGGAGCCTGTCATTTGTTCATGCCATTTAAACACTGCTTCCCCACCTCGGATATTCATGGCTCACATTATATCTTTCTCAAGCTGCAAAATCTCCCTGGGCACTCTGAGTGGCTCTTGTTATGGAAGTGACTTTCCTGTTCGTAAGTGCACCAAGAATTTCAAACATCTAGATAACCAAAGGTGTTTCACATTTATTAAGTGCCACTTTACTTACAAACGAGGTATGTAACATGCATTTGTGTGGACTGAATATTTCTCCTGGAGTTATTTGCATGACTGAAATAGCAGGAGGTATAAAACACAGGCCATCACATTGTACTCTCTGTCATACTGCACAAAGCCAACTGTGAGATAACAAAGGCCTTTTCAAAAGGGTTCTTTCCCTGAGAAATACCTTCGGAGAATTTTACAGTATATAGAAAACATGGCTGTGAAAAACAAATTAGAGGATTTGCATTATCTAGAACATTATTGAGATATTTCCTTTGGTACTCAGACCTCAGCAAGCCTCCTACTCACCCTATCAGCGTGGTATCAGCCCCACACTCACCCTATCAGTGTGGTATCAACCCCACACTCATCCTTATCAACTCCCCATGCTCCTGTTCTCTCACTGGATCAGGATCTGGCTGCCTCTATGGACACTGGCCAATATTTGCTGTGAAGGGAGAATCCAAAATACACGACTGGCCAAACACCTGATACCGCCCCAAACTCCTCTGGTGAGAAGGTTCTGGCCCAGGAATGAGAGATTGGAGTTCCTTAAACACTGCCAGCCTACCCACAAATATGTTCTCATTTTATCTCATTTTCTTCAGTCCAGGAATAGCTTTGAACTCTGGACAGGGCACTGATAAGGAAAAGCCCAAATGCCTTCTGCAACCAATGGTGACATTTTTCTTCCTCAATTGTACATTCCACATCTCCACAACTGTTCCATGATTCGTGCAGGATTTGGAAATTAGAATTTAGTGTTGCAGCAAGACATTACTTCCCTTCTGTTTCCCATTGTTTTTACATTTGTTGCCACCAGAAGGAGATCACACGGAGCCATTTTCCGTTTTCATTGCCAGCTTCCTTGGGAGAATGAGATGTCAAAGATTTTAATGCTGATAAATTATGCTGCTATAGTGATACTTTGCACCTCCATAGTGCACACCAGAGATCAGAAAGCCTAATGTGTGAATTAATACCTTCTGTAATTTTTAGGTGGGGTAAGAAAAAAAGACAGAAATTTGTCTGTGAAAATACAAGAAAGAGATTCTGACCTGGGGTGTGACTGCCGAGCTTTCCTAGTGAGATCATAAGGACATGATCCATTTCTTCTTCATTTATGACTTTAAACAACATTTGATTCTGATCTGCAGACAAACAAGGCTAATCCCACCCTCTGAGCATTGCCTGCTCCTCTAGCTGAGCTGCATTCTTGGCAGTTCCAGCAATTAAAGTGCTGCCCTTTGCATGCATGTTCTTTAGACACTTTTAAGTATATATTCAGAGCTGTCTAGGGCAGAATTGTGTCTTCCTGTGTGTGGGCAGCATTCACTGCCAGTGAAAATATCTTAGCAAAGATTAAACTAGTAACTGAGAAAGGTTTCATTCAGAAGTTAATAGTGTCTATGAAATGACAAAAAATAGAAATCTGCAGAGCCCAAGAATCCCTTCAGCTAGAATAAATCATGAAATATCCTTTATAATGGAGGCTATATAAATTCATCCCTGCACAGCCTGAAGTCTGAGCAATGGGAGATCTCTCAGGGTCTTTAGAGACAATCACTGTGGTCAAGAGTATGGCCCCATGCAATCCCTGAAAGCCCATGGAGCAGTGTGGCACAGAACTCATCAAGCCTGGCAGGAAAAAGGGGTGAACCACGGAATCACGGAGTGGTTTGGGTTGGGAGGACCCTAAAGAGCAGCCAGTGCCACCCGTGCCATGGCAGGGACACCTCCCATGCTCCAGGGTGCTCCAAAGCCCGTCCTGGGGGTGTCCCAAGCCTGGCCTGGGACACCCCAGGGATCAGGGGCAGCCACAGCTTCTCTGGGAACACACAGAGCTCCCACTGAGCACTGATCTCACTTTCCAAGTCAAGGGCGTTGCTTTCCTGGCTGTGTTTCTGCTGCTCTGCCTCTGACATCTCCAAGCCCGGGGTACAATCGCGCCAATCACAAGAGCTGACTGAAGTCATAATAAGACACAAAGAACGAAGGAAGGAGAAAACAAAACAAATCCTTTTGAGGAATGGCTTAATCACAACCACAGCAACTCCAGCTAAAACAGGATGGCACAATTCAAAACAGCACAATTAAATCTGCTGTGATTTGGGCTCTTTTTTACATATTTGACAAACCCAAAATCCAATGCCATCATCTCACTGCAGACAGAGGAAGGTGGAACTCTCATTTAAATTTTTCTTCCTTATCAAATTTGACATTTTTGATTACTCTAGAACCTGGAAATAATCTTATATTCTATTGCAATGTTTGAATATTTTTGGTATTATAATACTTTTAAAGCATATGTGCAAGCCCATCAGCACCATATGCCTTTGAGATGCAGGAACTGTAGAATTCCACATGCCCTGGGGCAACATGAAAAGAACTAGAAAGGAGAGAGAAAAAGGGAGGGGAACAAAACTGAGCAGAGTGTTAATGACAGCAAAATCTGGAGCTCCTGTTTTATTAAACATAAAGTAATGATGCAAGTCTTGTGTCTGGAGCTGACTCCCACACCAATAATGTTCACTCTCAGTGAACCCACACAATAAAGTTATAAAGGTAAAAATTCAGCACCATGGAAACACAATAGAGATAAAAAATGATATATCAATAAATCAGGCTGGATGCCTCATGAGCAGCTTTCTTTGGAAGAGTCCTGGCAGCTCTCTGTGTTCTCTAAGCCAGGAAATCAGGGAGAGGCTGGGGCAGTGTGAGGGTCTGGCCTGGGGCACTGGCAGGGCACTGGGAGGGCACTGGCAGGGAATGGTCAGACAGGAGCACAGACACAGCCCTGGCTTCTGCTCTCACCCCAAAGCCACACAGAACCCCTACAACCAGATCACAGCAACTACTGAACAGATGGGCTTATTTTTATAGTTCTTCCACATCTTTTTGTTTTAGTTCAAGCAAATCTCAACTCTGGGGGACATGAGAGGACATCAGGATTTTTTTCACTGCTATAAGTAAGTGTTTGCTGTGAGTACAAGTGTGCAGTGCAGCCTTCCATCCCAGTCTCCATGTGCTCTGCAATGTCAAGGGATAAGGTATAAAACTGGGAGTAAATATTTTCTACCAGACCCATCCTTATCCTGGGCTTTACAATTTTTATTTATTTATAATTAATTTAATTCTGGAATTAGTTTGGGTTTTTTTTTCTACTCCTGCACAGCACATGGAAACACCCTCTTATTGAGGCTCCACTAAATGGACAATTAATATTTGTATTTGTGAAACAAGTCGAGCTGTGCCAACACTAAGCATCCTTTTATAGCCATAAATGTTCCAACCAAGTGACTTTATCCATTTCTACAATTACCAACGTTAGTCTTAGCTTTCAAAATAAAAGAGAAATCTTTTTTTGGGAGCATCTGATGCTGCCTCTTACCAGGTTAAAGACATCTAAGTGCACATTTTTACTCTTCTCTCTGTAGAACTCGACATCACTGAGCTACCCCAAGAATGCAGAGCCCAAAACAGCCCTGAGGGTGAGTTCAAGCACCATTTGTGTCTCTTGGAAGCCCAAGAACAGAAATAA
This sequence comes from Muscicapa striata striata, assembly GCA_030060385.1. NCBI lineage: Eukaryota > Metazoa > Chordata > Aves > Passeriformes > Muscicapidae > Muscicapa > Muscicapa striata. The sequence goes on along the minus strand of JAREIS010000026.1, from coordinate 2,317,862 downwards.
TCCCCCAAGCACTCCCTGGCACTGAGGCAGGGCAGGAAGGGAATTTCTGTACAGCACTGACCTTTATGGATCAAATATTTTTCATTTGTTCAGTGTTAGAGGCACAGGGCTGGAAGTGTCTGTAGCCCCTCAAACACTTCATATATCATTTATTTCTGTCAGCTCTTTTTGATTTGAACTTTGGAGTTATAAGTTGCTTTGCTCTCCTGCAGCTCTGCTCCTGTCAGGTGTGATGAAGGGCTCTGCTCAGGGGACCGAGCACACGGCCCCTGTGGAATTCCCTTCCCCAAAAAATGCATTTCCAGGATACACAAAGCCTGCATGGGGGCTGTTTTGAACTTGGGCACGTGGGAGCCAAGAGAATGTCAACCTTGAGGCTGAAGACACCCCCAAACTTATGAGAAACCTGCAGAAACCTGCAGAAATGACACTTCTGCAAATTATCAACCACCTCCTCCAAGTTCTGTTTACATGGCAAAGCCCAGCTTGCTCTGAAGATTTGTCTAATGCAATCCCAGGGAAAGGGAAAAGGAAAGCAACAGTTTCCCAAGGTCTGCAGAGCAGGAGAGATGTGAACTTCAAATTAAAACCAAAGGAGTTCATCCTCTCTGGGTCTAGAAATGCACCCACAGGTGAACGTGGGCTCTCCTTCTGAACCCACGACTTTGTTTATGTGGGTGCAAATTCCCTCAGTCTCTTCCTCCATTTAATTTGATAAATCTCAGGACTGCTCCTGTGACCCCTAGGGGCAGAACCAGATCAGATAATAATGGAATTATTGAGGTTGGAAAGACCTTTAACATCATCAAGTCAGCTATCAACCCAGCCCCACCACCCTGCTCAGCCCAGGTGCCACATCCCCTTCCAGGGACGGTGACTCTGCCACTGCCCTGGGCACTTGTTCCAACACTGGACAACCCTTTCCATGAAGAATTTTTTTCCTAACATCTCATCTAAACCTCCCCTGATGTCTCACTAGGAGCAAGAAAGCACCACCTGCTCTGACTGACATCACTCTAAAACCTTATTCCAAAGGGGTAAGGAAAGCCCCAGGGAGTCAGAAGTGTTTTGGAATTAGGCTAAAGCCCAAAGGAGGTAACTGGCAAAAAACCTCCAGTCCTGCTGCTCCACGCTCTGTGGTCAGACTGGAGCTCTTGTTGAAGGAGATCAGCACTCAGGATCATGAGAGGAGCTGTCTGGGAGCCAGGCCATGGAGCAGCCCTGGAATGTGAGAAGCAGCTCGTGTTGTAAATGCTGCTTAGCAACACTGCCCTGCCACGGCCAGAGATGAATCAGATCTGCAGTGTCACTGCAAGCACACAGCTCAGCCCATCTGAAAAATCAGATGAAGATGCACTGATGTCTCCCAGGTCACCCAGGGGACAGTGTGGGTCTGGCCAGGTCAGGAAAGCTGGAATTACATCAAATGAGAGGCACTGGGGGTTAATTATGGATATGGCAAATCTCACACGTGAGTATCAGCAAATCACAGAGAAGCAGCAGTAACAGAACACATTAACCCACAACATCTCACCCCCTTCCCACCTCTGGCCAATCAAGGATTGCTGCTTGAGCTCCATTTTCATAGATTTTATCTATCTTGTTGAAACTGCCTCGATGGCAGGGTCTTCTCCCACTGCCTTGCAGAAAGAATTCCATGGACTGGCAGCTCTCAGCTCAGGACACTCTCCCTGCTATTCTCAGCTATCTGCTTCTCTGCAGAATTTCACTCTATTCCTTTTCTGTTCTGGGAAGATTCCTTTCCCAGCCTTTGGTAAAGTAACAGAAACCTTGGAAATTCTGGGTCTGGATTCTCCTCTTAGCAATGATGACTTCCATGGAACATGGACAGGGAACAGGTGGGACAATAATAAAGGATGAAGGAACTCAAGTGTCAGGAAGATCCAGACAACCACACTTTGGCAGTTGTTGTTATTCAGGGATCACCTGGTTCTTCAATTTGGATTCTTTTGTTCTCCTATTAAAACAAACCCACACAACTCTGGATTATTTGTTCCCAGCTCTGTAATTATCATACTGTCAACATTTCACATCCCAACAAGACAGATAAACATTCCTTGGGCAGGTAGGAGAAGGGCAATTGAGCAATCAGGGATGAAAGATGCAGAAACAGAGACACAGGGAGAATGCAAGTAACCTTGAAGTGCAAAGCCAGTGATTCACCCAAAGAGAGCAGAAGTGGGGACAGCCTGACCCAGGGCTGCCAAGCAAGGATGGCACCTGCAGGAGGATTCCAGTGGGATGGAGCAATTTCCTTATTTCACAGGCACAACAGAGTCCCCAGCCCAGAGGACAAACTGCTGCATCTAAAACTCTGAACATCCTGCTCCAGGTCCCTTGGGGTTTTGCCAAGGGCTAAGGAGCCCAGGAGCTTTCAACTTTGGAACAGTTTCTGTGGGGCTGCGCTTCAGCTCCAGTGGGTCAGTGACCACTGGGCTCAGCACCATTACACCAGGTACAAAACCTGTCCAGGAATAGTTGGCATCAACCATTGTGCCCTTCTATTGCAGGAAAAAAGGTATTTTTTCATATAAAACAGATTAATTTAATTCTTTCCCAATCTCAGAAATGTGAATAATTTTAAAATTATTTTTAAAAGGCAGTCCCCAGGCAGATCCATGCTTGAACAAGCTCACTGTCCAAGGAGGAGAAACAAGGGCAGGCTGGTGGAGGTGCAGAGCAGGCAGGAGATGCTGTCAGAGCAGAGGGTTTGGCAGGGCACAGGGGGAGCAGTGAAGGCAGAGCTGCCCAAGTGATTTGCTACACTGACTATCCCCAGGTAAGCTGCAAAGCCAGGATTACTTCTCATGTGCTCATTCCTGTGCCAGCCCTCCAACCACCCAAATACAGCACTCCTGGTGGAACAGGTATCAGAGCAGTGAACACAGGGCAGAGGAGAAAACCACTCCCATCAATCTCTTTCCATTACTGCTCCCTTTCAAACTCCACCTTTGGGTATGATGCAGAGTAAACTGGTTCATGAGTGTGTTTTATCCCTACTTTCCCTACTCTGTATGGTCTTGGAGCAGCACTGGATGTTCTGCTGTGTCAGGCACCTCCCAGCTCTCTTCCACCTGAAACCTCCAGGGCAGAGCAAACACTGAACAGAGAACCCCATTTTCCACAATATTGATGGCCAGCTCTAGGTCTGCAGCAAGGTACCAGCACCAAGCTGCCTCATTTTCACTGACAAATCTTGTGTGTTTTTAGTAACACATTTTCTACAAAACCAGCTGCCAAGCCAATAAATTTTAAAAAGCAGTTGGTAGATGATGTGTTTAGAGTAAAAAAAAATATTATTATCTTTTGAATGTAGGGATTCATTGTGTAATTTTGCAGTAAAAGTTACTCATTCAAATATGAAACTCATGTTCCAGGCAGATGCTCTTGGCTTCAAAAACTTTCCCCACATTTCTGCAGCTTAAATTGGAACATTTGTATTCAGCAATAATTACAGCTGCAATCAAACAAAAATGCTCACTTTTGTGAAGGTGTGGGGAATACCAACTGGAATTCAGATGATACATCAGCCCTGCATTTCCCCTATCTACCTCCCTAGACAACTCACTTCCCAGACATTCTGCAAACACTGAAGATGAAGTTCATTTATCCTCCTCTCAGAATTTATGAAAATGACTATTTCAGTTTGATTCACCTCCTACTTACAGCTTTGGAAAAAGGGAGAAAAATTACAATGGAAGGACAAATATAACATACATATGACATTTCCAGGAGGACCAGCCTGGCTTTCATGATTTCTCCATCCTTCAGGACACACAGATCAGAAAGCTTTTTGATTAAGAAAGCTCAGAGAGAAATGAAAACCAAGGCAAGACTACTCCCTGCTCTTTTCCTCCACCTTTACTCCTTTCCTTTCCCTCCTCAGCTCCTACTTTGTGTCTGATTTTGGGCTGAGGTGCTGAGGAAGGTGATGTGAGGCAGCACAACTGACAATTCTCTTAAAACACTCCCATTGAAAGAGAGAAACCAAAAAGAATATCCTTGAGGAACTGGAGGTAAAAGTTAAGTTCACTGCTAGTTTATCCCTCAAAATAATAAGACAGATATTGCAAGTGACAGATCCTATTTTGGGGTCTTAGCAGTGACTATTTCTTCCCTAATTCTTAGCATTTACTATCTTTAAAGCAGAATTTTGTCACCTTTCAGGAAATTTCAATTCTATCAGGCAGATTTCGGTGTCATTCACTTATTCCTTAACTATTTCTGACTTGGTTGCTAATTATCAAGGAAGGCTTTGTTCCCAGAGGGCAGGGCCAGCACAGTCACAGCAGTGCCACACCAGCTGGGACACTCCCTTGTTCCCAGGAAGGGATATGAAGGTCTCCCCCTCCACCCCCTAAAAACAGCAAAAATTTTTTTCTTCTTGTGTCTAAATGGCCTCAGTGCAGGAGCAACCATCACCCCTTGCCTTTTCCATGGGACTCCTGGGGAAATTAAAGTAAATTAACCTTGAGTTTGGTCAAGTAAAGTAACCTTAATGATGTATTCCAGTGTGGCCAAGCTGTGCCATCGTGGGAATGCCATGGAGATGACCTTGCAAGAGGCAGGAATGAAGGGAGGGGACAAGGGCAGGGACTGGGACAGGGACAGGTTACTGTGCTCAGGGTGAATCCCATTCTGCAGAGCCATGCAGGGAGCTGCATGGAGCCGTTCAGGAAATAAAGACATGATTAGTTCTGGAGTTAATTTCCTTGGTGCTTTGAAAAATGTTGCAGGGAAGATATGATCCACTATAATTATGGAGGAAGATAAAGACAAGAAAGTTTCTGGCAGAGTGCCAGGGCTGGGAACACCTGAGCACCTGAGGAAAAGCAGCAGAGCTTCCCCAGCTCCCTCTCAAATTATCCTTGGTGCCTGAGCCATGAATATCACTGGCAAAAAGAGTGTGGGGAGGACAAACACAGCCTATTGCTTATCAGAGTGCAGAGCTGAGGAAAAGTGACAGCGTGCAGGAGAAAAGGAATCTTGTTTCCATGGCAACTAAAGTTTGAAAAAAGTATCTGGAAATCGCTGTCACCTTCCCGTGTGTGCTGCACCCAGAGCACAGCCCAGGTTCTTCCCCTGCCAGGTCCTGGAGAGCCTGGAATCAGAGCTGCTGCTCCAGGCACTGGCTTTGGAACAAGAGTGTCACCACCTGGAGAAAGCCAGGAGGGGATCTGGAGGGGAGGAAGAAACCTCCAAACCAACTTCCAAACGATGCAGCCAAGGGCCACAAGCTCCTCCAGGGCTGTTAAAGCTCAGCCATGGGTGAACAACAGGGACAAGGTCATGTCTCTCCCATGGTTTCCTGTCACAGCACCCTCGTTATTACCACAGCACACAGGTGCCATGTGGATCATCTACAGTGAAAGACCAAGAAATTATGGCTCAAAAGATCTGGCAATTAAGGAGAAGTGTTCTGTCTAAACTAGAGAAAAAATCTGTCTCAGAAACAAAACTTGGTAGAAATGTATTGAAAACTGGTCAGGGTGAACTGTGGCAATGCCACAGATTTCTATGAATTCCAGTGCAGTGAATTCATTATTTAAGCAAATACCAAATATCCCTGAGCTAAAGCAGCACAAACCCCCATGGAGGAAGTTCAGAGATGAAGGTCTTGATGCAGTGGGCACTCATGTTCCAGTCTCCAGGAGATTCAGATAATACCCTCCACTCTTTGTCTTGTTTTCTGAAAGCACAATGTCAGTGCCATTGAAAGAGGGAGAATGGAATGTGTTTATTATCCTACCTTTCATATCTGCAGGACAATTCTCTATCTGTGACCCAGAAACAAATTAAAGGGATACTGTCATGTTGGATATTCTAATGGCCCTCTTTTCTCTGTGCTACCAGCAATGTGAGAGCTTTCAGTGCCCAGAGGTTTAAACAAATTGAAGCTTTTGTTTGTTTATTTTCTGCCTTTCATTCACTCCACAGAAATGAAACCAGTCAGGTCCATTTGCCTCCCTATCAATTAGTCCAGGCTGTTTGCACTTGGGCTTCTTGGGAAGAGACTGAAACACTACCACATTTTATCTTGTAGTAGCTTTGAAATGAACATTTCTGTTCAAATCATCTTCTTCCTGGAGATGGAAGGCTCTAAAGAATGGATATGGATCCAAGCATGCTGCTGAAAAAGCCAGGGAGAATCTGAGAGTGTTTCTCTGCCTTTGTGGGGGGAATTCAAACCAAAATACACCAGAGCACCTGAGTGTATAGTGAATTGGTAAATTACCAAAATTAATGCCAAATTACAAAATAATTAATTAAATTACAAAAAAAAAAAAAAAAAAAAAAAAAAAAAAGCCAAACAAACATGTTTTAGAGAGAAAAGGCCAATCACCTGGCTGGTTTAAACCACTTTCACCATTTATAGTGATGCCTTGAGTTGGTTTTGTTTCCTATGAGATGACCAGCAGCACGACTACACAGCCCCCACTGTTTCATACAGATTTTGAATGATAGGGAAAGTGGTATAATCTTCCCAGGCCTTAGTTTCCCATTTATTTTCAGGCATTATGGTAAATTGCAACCCCACAGTGCCTGCAAGCCTGAATTCATTCAGATTGGCAGAACACTTTAACAGCTCCAGATGAAAGGTGCTACAGAAGTGCCAAGTACTATCACTGTAATTATCATTCAATATACACTGATCAAAAGAATGAAATGTGAATTAGCATTTCCTATTAGCCCTACTTACTGCCTAAATGTTAAATATTCCTCCCATGGGCTCTCTCCATGAAAACACACAGGAGCTGTTGGTATTTCTCATCTGGCTACAACACTGCTTCCCCAGGAGTGGAGGAATGGAGGGATCTGAGGAGAGTCATGAAATCAGGAGAACAACACAGCAAAACCTTGCTCAGGCTTTCTGGGCAGTTTGGAGCTGCTCTCACTCCTGCCCTTCTCATTCCTGGCACAGGGGATCTGTCCCAGTCCCGATGATTTTCTGCTGTTCACCCTGGGGCCCTGAGCCCTGCTTGCAGCCCTGGGTTTCACACAGCCCAGAGGGACCAGTCCAGTGTCCTTGGAGGCTGAGAAAGAGCAAACATCTGGAATATCTGAACAAAGTCCATGGAATTGTGCCAGTTTAGACCCTCTGTAGAGCCAGGCAATTTCCTGAAACATTTGTTTTCCCCTTTCCCACCCAAGAACTACACAGTATTTGATTTTATCTTCCCCAGAAGCACAGATTTCCCTGTTTATCCACTGCCCAAGCTTCACACAGGAAGCAACAACATGAGCTCCTGTCCTAGTCCAGAACACATTTCAGAGGTGTTGGGGCACAGAAATTCAGTGATTTGTGGCATTTCCCTCTGGGTGGAGGCTGCAGGTGAAGCCAGGGGCTCTGCCTGGGCACTGAGGATCCTCACAAGCAGCACCAGGTCCTGTCCCATCCCCTCCTCCCTGCCCCACACCAGAGCCAGCCCTGCCCCAGGAACCCTCTGCTGTCCAACCACCCCAGTGTGACAGCAACCAAAAGCAGACCAGAACACCACAAAAACTACAAAACTACAAAACTACATTCACACTTCTGTAGAGAAGTGGCCTCCATGTGTGAATTGAGCTGTTGATGAGCCCTTGTGCTCTTCTTTTCTCTAAAACTGTCCTTCAACAGCTGCAGGCTCTGACAAAGAGACCTCCCTGGAACACACTCGGTTCAAAAAGGGAAAAAAATCCATAGCCTGCCTTGCTGAGCCCTTTCAGTGAAGCAGGTCATAGCACCATGTCTTTTATCCTGTCAGTCTTGTCTCCCGCTTGATGCACATCATAAATCCTCAGTGGTTTGGACTGCAGCTCTGTGCTGAAATCTGACAGTCCCTCCTATCTCTGACCATGCTGCCTTCCAGTAGTCCCCAACTGGAAATTCCAGGTTTACTTCAAAAAAATTTCAAGATGCAAGGTCAGACTCAAAGAATTAAAAATATCTTTATAGTCAGGTTGACTTTCCAATCCCTGTGCTAGGGAGAATTGAGTAGGGAAAAAGATTCCCTTTTTCAAAATGAAATTTATCCTTCATACCTTAACTAGAATTTATCTCATGTCTCATAAAGGACAAGCAAAAATTAAAGATCAAAAATACTCACAGATTTATGTTAATAAGATGACTTAGGAAAATAAGGCAGAAGGCTCTAATTTAAATAACAAGCAATTAGAAATTTGACAACATGAGGTGCTGGCAGAGAAAGTAAGAAAATCAAGGCATTTCTGCCCTAGGAACAAGGACTTGGGAGTCCAGGTACCCACTTAGTAATTTTCACATTACAGCATCAATTTGGAGAATATTTAATTCTCTTGAAACTGAGGAGGATTTCAGAGAGGTAATTAGGAATAGCTTAGCTAGTGGTTAACACCAGGATTGGGAATTAGAAATGAAGAAATTCAGCTCAGGACATATTTTTGGGCTTTGGAGCACAATCAAATTTAAGTTAGTTAAGTTTTTCCTCCCTCAATTTTCCCAGCTGGAAAATGAGGGTGGTAAGAATGAAGCACCTTTGTGGAGAGCTTGGAAATCCATGCACAAAGGATGCTAAGGTGGAAGGTCTGGCTGCTGGGGTACCTGACAAACCCTTCTGAGATCCACAGGATCCCTCCTGATTCCTGCCAAGCACACTGCAAATAACTGCACAGGCTCCAAATCACCTCATTTTTCTTCCAATCCCTAAAATGCTCCCAACCCTGAAGCTTCCAAGCATGTCCTGTTGCAGAAGTGGTGACTGAAGTGACAGATACATTCTCCAAGTAATTTCCATATTTCTTGCTGCCACTAACACTGGTTACCCAAAGTCAGCTGCAGCTGACAGTTTAATGATAATGGCTTTATGTTTATATATCATCTGTGATAATGTTCCTATTCTCCTTAAATTCAATCCCTGCAAAAGGGGCACTTTAATGTATGCAGCCACAGACCAAAATGACAGTAATTTTCCCTTTGAGCTGCAATGGTTTAGTAAACAATTACATTTCAATTAAAGAGGGGTGATCATGGTGAGGGAAATGCCATTCCCCTCTCCACGTAATACAGGAACATAAATTCTCCAAAGTCAAATCATTATAATATAATTTACATGACTGCTTCTCAGAATAAAAAAAAAAATTAAAATGGAAAATGGAGTGTATTATGCACGGGCAAAAACTTGGGAAAAAAATCCTTCAATATCTTGTCCACAGCAGCTTGAACTAGGATCCCATTATTTAGGATTATGTTCAGTGAAGAGGAATGGCAGAAGGGCTCTTCACTTTCATCTCTCCAGGAGTTTCCATTTACTGCCATTAGTATTTAATACTTCATTTATCATGGATTAAAACCAGGATAGATGGAGGAATGCTGTAAGAGTAGCTTATGATGGATCACTGCAAATTCAGCTGTGCACCGAGCCCAAACAGGCAGGAAAACTGCAGGAAAACAAGTGCATGTTACAAGGAGAAGAAAAACTCTGTTTTGGTGTGGTTTGGGGGGTTTTTGGAGCCAATGTGGCTTCAACCAGAAGATGCACTGAAGAGTTTTTGGTGCTCCTGGAAACCAAATGATTAATGTAAGAATTGAGGATTAAAGGGCTGGAGAAAGAAATCCTAAATTCTGTCCAGTAAAAGACAGAATACAAGTGGCTTCCTCGAGTTTTTTGGCAATTTGGACTTTGCTTGGGCTGGGATATTTTCCTACAAAATGCAGTAAATTGGGCTCTAACAGAAGGAGTCAATAGATGGCAGTGCTTGATGGGATGGGAGTGAGTCCTCCCCAGTGAGCCTCAGCAAATGCTCCCCTGCAAGGTGAGCACAGCCAGGGATTTCCACTCAGCAGACTTTCCCAGCTTCTGGCCCCTGAGTTTGACAAAATATCCCAGAAATTTCAGGTTTAACCCATCTGACACCTCGAGCTATTGGGATTCAATGCAGAGAGGCAAAATATTTATCTGGACTCTCCTAAAGCAAGGTTTTAACCTTGGAGAAGGGACACGTTGGTGTCTCCAGCTCTGCAGCATCACCAGCTGCTGCCAGGTGCCCACTGGAAGTAGAGGCTAAAATAAATCTGAACCCTTGGCTCTGAGAGCAGGCTCAGGACAAGGGACCTCAGCTCAGGGACCACTTGGGTTGGAGCCTCAAATTTCCCATTCTGCATCACCTTATACAGAGCTCTGAGAGCACAAACCTGAAGAGAGGGATTTCCATGGAAAATAATTCTTGTACAGCATGAGATAACCAGGACTAGAGGAGATTTTTCCAAGTTTAAGAAGCTTCATTAAAAATTTATTTTAGGAGAAAGGGTAAGAACAGTTAAGTCACATATCAAGATATAGAAATCTTAAGATTTGATTTTCAAGGTTTATATTCTTTAATTCAAAAACTACCAGGAGCTCTTGTTTTCAAAAACCACAATGCCCAATTATCTGTGACCTGCCTGGCAGACTTCTCTTTGGGAAGGGAACTCCCAAAGGAAGTTCCCAAATTTCCACCCTACTTTGCTCTGGTTTTGAAATGAAAGAAAGCAACTGGGAGTGTAACACTGCCAAATAGCTGAATCCAATGGTTCCTGAGCTTCCCAGGCCCTTGGAGACTCAACAGCAGAAGGATGGAGATGTCAGGAAAGAACAATCAGCTGTAAAATATGAAAAGCTTACAATTTCCAAACCTACAACAGCAGGCTCAAAAGTAATAATCCCATTACCACTAAACTAAGGCACTAATTACTATTCCCAGTGGCTGGAGTGGACTGACTGCTAATGTTCCTCTGGTTAATGAAGGAAGGTGAGGGGAATATATTTCTGAAGTCAGACATCTGCTGAAGGCTGGGCAGCAGCACCAACTGTACCTAATGAAGCCATTCATATTAATGCAGTGACACTCGGAGGGGGAGCAGGGGGGAAATGAGATGAGGGTGGATTTGAACTCAGAGAAGACAAATGTCATCCATTACCTGTGTGATGGCTGCCCTTATTTAATCCACACTAAGTAACAGAGCTGCTCAAAGCAAGGAACTGCATCCCACATCAGCTGTTCCACCACCAGGGGCTGACCTGCTCAGAGCTGGAATAGCTTCTCTAAACACCAAAAAGCAAGATATGTGCCATTGGAAAGGAATAAACAGCTTTTAATTTTCTTTGCCTACAGGGACACTAAGAAAAATATTCCTATATTTTGTGAAGAATCTGGATTTTCCCATCATGTTTTGCCATTTTCACCAACCAGCAGTAGCTGTTTAAGGTTCAAGGATGCTCATTTCACTGAGATCGACAGGTTCTGATGGCTGGAAGAACAATTTCTAGATTTAGAATAAGCTCCTTGTCCAAACTGCTAATCATGACTCATGTACCAGTGCAAATGTTCTCAGGTGAACTGGGTGTGCTCAGATTATTTTTTTTTCCAGATTGCACCATTGTCTTTCTTTTGAAATTCTGGTTCTGCCTCCCTGAGTTTGGTAAGCAGCAGCTGACTCTGTAAAGAAGGTGTGGCCTGCAAGGAAAACCTGCGTGGAGCAAAGCTGAATACAAATAGTTGTGTGCAATGAGAGGCAGCCCAGAGCCCTGGTGTGTGCAGGGAGTGGGGAGGGGAGGCTGAGCTCCCACTCCTCACACTGCTCTGGCACTGGGCAGTGACAGCCAGGGCTCAGCACTGACAGATCCCACTCCTGGGGTCACTGGGCACAGCAGTGCCCTTCCCATGGAGCAGCAACACCACTGTTAGTCACGGTAATGAGCAACCCGTGACATCTAAAGCACAGGGATTGAAGCCATGGAAAAAGTGGATGGCTGCTCCAGGCTGCTGCTGGGACAGGATCCCAGGCTCTGGGCAATCCCAGCTTGGCAGGTGTCCTGTGGGTTAATGACAGGAGATTTTCCCTCCGTAGGAGTGGGAGCACACACTGTACAGCTGCTGACAGGTGAATGCACACAGGAACACACTGCACCAGCACTCACCAAGGAAACCTCTCCAGGAAACCCTCCCAGGTGAAGCCCCAGACTCCAGCCAAGCTCTACCAGGACACATCTGACAGCTGCTTGTTGCTAACAGCACCGAAGAGCACCCATCTCCCCACACACAAATAAACACCCAGTTTCACACTCAGCACCTCTTTCTCAGGATGAGCAGGTCCCTTTCCCCCCTGGCAGCCCCCAGGTGCTGCTGAGGACCCCCCAGCAGTGCAGGAGAAGGGACACTGACCGTGACTCGGAAAGGCGTGGTGGCTGCGGGCTCCATGCTGGGGCTCTTCTCTGAGATGCCGCTGGGCATGCTGCGCCTCTGCCCGCAGCGCTCCGGGGGGGACTCTGGGGACACAAAACAAGGGACAGTCACCAACCCAGCAGCACAGGGACAGCCCAGCAATGCCAGCAGGCTGTGCACAATGTGGAGTCTCCCCCCGAGATGAATGAGTCAGAGCGATGACCCCATGGATTCCACTTGTGTCTCCCCGAGCTGCCTGGAACAACTTCCCACCAGCAGGACTTTCACCTTCAACAATTAGCATTTTTTATACAACTGTAAGCTTCAGATGATGCCTGACAGGTTGGCATTATCATTATTTCCAGTCTGCAGATGAGTAAACAGAAACTGTATTGAGATGAGTGAGAATTATATGCAAAGTACAGATCGGTGCACTCGTGGATTTGATCCTCCTCGGGGAAACTGCTAATGGGGTTGGAGGCACAGGATGCTTAAGTTACCTCTCTAATTCCTCTAGCAATTTGCTTTGGAACCAGGAAAAAAATCATTAAATCTTGCTTTTGCTGAAGTACAAAGTGAGGATAGGAATACTTACCTCCTTCCCCATTGGCAAGGAAGGGAAGGGGCTGAAAAGGCAAAATCAGCAGCTATGCTCAACACTGATGAGATTTAGGAAGATGTTAGGACAGGTCAGCTACAGCACTGTCAGGTGGTATTTCCTCAGTTCACAAACCCTCTTTGAAAGCCCCATGGAACTCAGAAAAACAGATTTATTTCCAAGCTGCCATTCAGTGATGCTCAGACCTTGTAACAAGGTTCCCTTCCCAAAACCATCCCAGAGTCCTCCTCAACCAAGCATTTCCATGGAGGTTGTCTCCTCAGCAAGGTTCTGCCCTTGCCAAAGCCTGACTGTAAGAAACACCTAACACCAGCAATCCCACCCAACAGTTCCTGAGGTGTCTCTTAAACTATTCCTTGGTTTCCACACAACCTGTGTGAACTCAGCCAGCCCCAAGCAGCAGCTCACTGCCTTCCCAGCTTCAGCCAAGCCTTCACATGTCTGGGGCTCTTTCTCTGCAGAAAGCTGCACTTTGAATCTCAAGCAGTAAAACCCTTTGGTGTCATCTCCTCTCAGAAGATTCAGGCTCCCACCCCATTCCTTTGAGCTTTCTTTTGTTTGTGGACTGTCATAAAGAAACTTCTTGACTGTAGGATTTTGAAAGTGAGCTCAAGATGACAACTGAAGAAGCTGCTTTGCATTTTCTTAATGACCGGAAAAATCAACCTTGTTTAAAGCACTTCTCACACACCTGGCTGGAAAACAGGAATGATGGCATTATGTCAAAGGCAGCTACAAGAAATCACTTTCACCATGTGCTCCCCAGCACCAAACACTGCTCAGCATCAAGGGGAACGCAGCTGTACTGGGGCAACTCCCCCCAACTTAGCTTCTCACTTCATCATTAAAATATACCCCAAGCAGAGCCAGCAAACACATCAGTGTGACCCCAGCCCAAACTCAGCTGGCTTAGCACCTAAAGCCTCCTATAATTATTAAACTTCTGGTTCATGAAATGTTTGGAGTCAAATCCCCATTTTAGCTTCCTTTAAGCACTGTGGGGTTCACTGCAGGAGAGACACGTTACAAAACCCTCTGTAAGAAGCCAGCAATAACCAGAAGGAGGGGTGGTGTGGGTGTTGGGGGGGATGTGGGGGGAGCTGTTTGTTTTAAAGGTTAATAAAAATAGCTTACAGGTAAATTAGTAACTCCAGGAATGTACAGAACAGCTTCACATGGTGAGCAGTATGAATATATAAAGGTTTAAGTGCCCTTTTTACTCCTTCAGGGTTGGAGGCACCATCCCAGGCTGGGTCACTCTGCCCAGGGCCTGGCATCAGCCACGCTGCCACAGCAAGCCCAGGGCCATGGAAAAGGGCACTGTAAGCCAGCAATAAAAACTCTCCATAGTCACTAGAGGCTGTGAAAGAAATGTCTTAATTTGCAGCAGGAGGTATTTGGGTTAGGCACTGGAAATGTTCCCATCTTGCCATGGACATTACACACTGGAACTGATGGCCCAGAGAGGGAGAGCTCTCCTGAACCTCGACTTGTTCCTTCCTTCCCTCCCCTCTCCAGGGCAGACAGACACCAAACAGCTCCTGAAATTCCTTCCAACCTTATTTTCTGTGATTTCTGTCAAATTTGCCCACTTGTACATAAAATAAGCAGGCTACAAAAGATCAGATTCAGTGTCTGATTTCAGCCTTTTCCTCCCAACCTCTCCTGAACTGCCCTCTCTGGACAGACTTGGTGGCAGTTCTGTGTCACCTCTCAATAGCACACAGGGCCCAGGGCTCATCCACGTTATACAACACAGGAGAGACAGAAACAAACAGCAGGGCTTCCTGCTTTCCCAAATATTTACAGAAGGCTGCAATGGTTTGGGTCTGCTCCTGTGCAGAGTAAGATCTTCAAAGAGAAATTTCCTTGAAATTATCAAGGCCCTGAAAGCCCTCCCAGGTTATCCCCACAGCTGGGCCAACATTGCTGGCTGTGGAAGGCACCAGGAGATTTTTAAGTTGAACATATCCCACTGCCAAGGGGACACACAGCACTGCAAACACTGCACATTAGTTTAGGACCTCGGGCTTATGAGTATTTCTGAAACTCTTTCTGTATAGTAATAAACACATTTGGTTTGTTAACTAATTCAAGGCACTGGAACTGACAGAACAATCAATCCTCACTCCACTCTTCCATGGCTGTTTTTCATGCTGTGGAATCACTATGAAGAGCAGCACAGCAATTCCTCCAGGGCAGCAGCAGAACAGGCTGTGAGCAGCTCCTGGCACCCAAACTTTTGTTTAACCCACCCAACATCACTGCCTCCTTTGAGTTCACTTCTCAGACACTGCTCCGAGCAGGTTGTTAGGTGTAACAAACACACAAACCACTGTTACTACTGTTTACTTTTCACTTGGCAAGTGAGGTGTTCTTCCATTTGCATTACCTGCTCCTGTGAATGCCAACTAGTCCAAGAGATCATCAGGATTATGCTCTCATTATGGAGAATAAAATACATTAACTCCTGTTTGTTCATCTCTCTTCACACTCCCCCCTGTCACACAATTCCAGGATCAGCCAGTGGAAGAGGCAGTGGGAACAAAAGCAAAGCGAGGCCGCTGGAAGGAGTAACAACAAGCAGGCGCTTCCCAGCAAGGTGATTCCTGGTAAGAACCTGCTCCAGCTCCCAGCAAGAACGGGAGGTCCGTGCGGAGCGCTGGGGGAGAAGTCAGCGAGGAGAAATGGCTGGACTCACCAGAAGGAAGGCGTGCTGGCCAGCAGCGCTCGTGCCATGGCACTGGGAAGGAGCCGGGCGGGAGAGGAGAGCTGATGACTTCATCAGAGGCAGCAGGGACACAGGAATGAGCGGAATGCCCGAGCCGGGACACGGCAGAGCGCAGGTGCCTGCTGCCACCGCCGGGACCTGCCTATGCACAGGCGGCTCTGGAGCTCAATAAAACTCCACCGATGGTCTGCAGGTGACGCAGGAAGCTCCGGGTTGCCCAGAACTCCGAGCCCTGCGGAGGTCAGGCTGCTCCGAGCTCGGCACTGAGCGGGGCTGGGCTCCTCCCTGCCCCACCGGGCACTGCCCCACAGAGCAGTGCCCCAGCGCTGCCAGGGTGGAGTTTCTGCGAAACCAGAGCGAACAGGAATTACCGGTCTCCTGCTCATACAATTACAGCCCGTGAATTAATTTTATTGCTTAATGAATTTAGGTGTTATTCCTCTAATTTCTGCATTATCTAATAAATCCTTTTTACAAACCCAAGAGAGGAGTGGAGGAGGCACGGTGACAGTGATTTAACATGGCTCACGGTAGCGTTTACGAATTAAGAGCAATCCCTGGAGAACAGGTATCTATAGTGTCTGTGTGATTCCACATACCCAGGAGAGGCTGCACAAAAATCTACATTTCAGACAGCTTTGGGTGGCCATAGGAGCTCAGGAAAAAATGGATCTTTAGTCTGAATCCAAATGGGGATTTAGAAGGAAATACAGGCACTTTTAAAAAGCAGAATAGACAAGGACAGAAAATAAACACTGAGCTGAGCCAACTTTCCTCTTCACAAGGCGTGAAGAACTTTGAGAGGCAAGCAAAGATGCCAAAATGTCTGATTTCCAGTGCCAAAGGAGCTGTGAGAGATTATGAAAGCCCTTCCTGCTCCCATCAGCTGGGCCAGGAATGCAGCTGCAGGGCCACCTTCGTGGTTCAGTTACCTGCAGAAGTGTTTATTGAATGGATCACCCAGAGCCCTGCAGATCCACAGCCAATTCCAGCTGATCCCTTACAGCAATATTAGAACCATACAAAATTAATTAAAAGCCAAATCTTTGTTAAGCAATAAAATAGTGTTTTAAATGAATGTGGTCATGAAGCAGAAGTGAGGGCAGGTGCTGGTGCCCTCTGAACAAGCAGACTCCTCTGAAAGCAAAGCTAATGAACTCAGAGAGGTGTTCTCCAGGCTAAGGGAAGTCGTGCCACCCTCACTTCTCATGTTAGAATAAAATTATTTCTTTTTACATCTTAGAATCTCTGGCTTATACATTTATCAACTTCCATAAAGCCCAGCAATCCCCCTTGGCTGTACCCACAACTCTTCCACATCTGAATCTCTGATTTCCTCCCCACTCATTTCATGCTCCAAGCAGAAATAGTTTCACATTTTCTCATGCTCTCATGACCTTTCCAGACAATTAAGGACACTGTTTACAGAACTACAGCTTGTAAAAACCCCTCTCCCTTATCTAACTGTTTACATACAGAACAAAAAAAAATAAATTGGGATCACTACTTGTCTTCTGGGCTACACTCTGGCACAAAATACTTCAAATCAAACAACTGGGTCTATGCCTGTAGTTAATGCTCCACCAAACTGACCCAGCTTCTTACCAGAACTTTTGTTTTCCCCACAGGTGACTTCAGTGGTACAAAAGCACCACATTCAGTGTGTCTCTGATACTTGTGCCCCTGGCTGAAAGCAGCAAAAGGCACCTGAAGCAGCACTTAGAGCCACACAATTCTCTGCAGCTCCAAAAACAGTGGCTGGGACAGTTGTGTGAACTGAAGAGCCTTGTTAGAAGTGGCTGGAATACAGAAAACAAATCCCAGAAAACATCAGAACACACTGGTTCCCTCAGTTAAAATCTGTTACTTTCTGTTATCTTCTCTCAAAGTGGGACTAAGAACTCCTGAAAGAAGAGCTTTTTCTTTGTTAAATAATAATTTGGAGTGACACTGACCTTCGCCACGGCACGCTGTGCACTTTAATGGATCTCCCTCATCTCTCTGTCAGGTTCCTGGATATCATGGATTTAATATTTCTCATCCTGCCCCTGAGCCAATGCTATTAATGGCTCTTCAATCTAGTACTGAAAAAAGCTCTGCTATTTTTCTGAGTACTTGATATGTATCTAGCCCTCTATTACCCAGTAAGAGAACTCTTCTCCCAGCAGCTGCCACGGAGCTTTTTGATGTGTGCAGGCAGCAAAGACTCTTCTCACGACCGGGTGCTGCAGCCCCTTCTCTCCTGGAAGGCTCGGGTGGGATTTCCATCCCCAAAGCTGGAGAAGCTGCTGTGCCCTCTCCAGCAGCGGGATGTGTGTGACAGCGATCCCAGGGCCTCACTAGATGGAGCTGGAGGCCCTTGGCTGGCCAAGCGCTCCCAGCCCCGGCCCAGCTGCAGCGCTGGGAATTCTCCAGCTGTGCTTTCCCTGCTGGCTCACTTGATGGGCAGTGGAGTTAAGAGCGCTTTCCCTGCACTTTCCCTGCACTTTCCCTGCACTTTCCCTGCGCTTTCCCTGCTGAGGAGCCATCCCAGCACAGCTGGGCACTCTGACAGACACCCAGGGCAAGTCCTGCCCCCAGATATCCAGAGGAAACACATCTTTTACTGAGGAGAAAGATTAAATGTATTTGTCAAGGAAAAAATCCATCTCCAAGGGCAAAAAGGATAAAGAAGAGAATAGCACTAATGGGAAAGAAAGCTGAGGTAATTCTCACTGTGAGGGGTCTGAGAATACAACAACTCCTGAGTGCTACAAGCCTGAAGACCAGATCAGATCCACGTGCACAAGGCACAGCTGCAGGTCCCCAGGTGCCAGGGACAGAATATAAGGCATCCAGAAAATGACCCTCCCTTCCTAAAGATAAACAGCAAATCATGCTGATTGAGCAGCCTGTGGTACAAACTCCATTTTACTGTCTGGTATTTTTTAACTGAGTATGTGTATATATATATTTGGTATTTTTATTCTTTCTTTATTAGTCTGTGAAATAAAATATGTATGATATTTATCTTCCTCTGCTATGATATCCACAGAACAAATTCCTCCTCTGCTAACGGTGTATCATTAGGAGCCTTTTCTCCAGGGTGAAATTGAAATCAAGCTCAGACTTTAAAAATACATCAGAAAAAGCTGAAATTCTATCCTGGTTGGGGGCCAGATCGTGGCAACTGCCAATAGCCTGGTTAAAGTGGGAAGGATGATAAAGTGAAGTGGAACATCAGCTTCCTCCCATGTGATGATAAAGACAAGCAACACGGAGTGTGGAGAACAAGGAGTCAGCTCTGGGGAGATTTAAATTAGGCTCATCCATCATGCTGAACCTTCCTGCACAGACTCTGCTCTGTCACCAGGCACTTCCTTGCAGCACTTTATCCACAGAGGCAATCTGAGGGCAAGGAGAAGCTTCCACCCTCCCTGTCCCTGTCACTGCAGGTGTCACCTGCACACCCCACCCAGGGCAGGGCTGGGGCTGTCCCCTGCAGGGGGGGTTGGCTGGGGGCTTTTCCCCACAGCTGACCTGGACAGCTGAGCTGAGCAGGCCACAACAGCTCCCTGCACACAAAACACCCTCAGGAGGAATGGAAACTTCACACAGTTCATTCCCAGGCCATTTTTCCAGCTGTGTATGGCGCTGCTGAACAGGTCTGTACTGGTAAAATGCAAATTAAATAAATAAATACTTAATTTATAAGCATGATTCATCAGAGGTTTCATCTTCTACAGCAAAGAAACAGATGTTCTATTGATGGCACTTCATTAGAGAGATAAATGGGGTCACACACGTATCTCTGTTCACATCCATCTGCATAATAGACCAAACATTAAGATTTGAATTTCACATGGTGCCTGTGGCTCTCAGAGCAGCAGAGAGTCTCAGTGCCCAGAGCCAGCTCACCCACCTCAGACTGTCACAGCCAAGGAACCTTACCTCTGCTCAGGAAGCAGCAGGTTGGGATTTAACACTGGCTGTTTAGGAGACAGTTTCACTGGAAGCACAGAAGAATACTGGATTTAAGAAATGGATGGCTGTGATTTTTGGTACCCACCAAAGTACAGGAATCAACTCAAAGCAGCAGTGACAGCAAAGTGTGCAACCACTGTTCTTGCCCCTGTTCCAGTCAGGGAGGGTTAGGATTGGGGACAGAGTTAGGGACAGCTGAGAGGGATTTTCTGCTTTTCCAAATGTGAATGCAGAGGCCTTGGACTTCCCCTAGCACACAGAAACAAGTTTCCTGCACTTCAATGTGCATTAATAGAAGAAAATGCTTAGAAAATGAGTGCTCTTTTCCCACAGATGCTGTGCCTTTGCTGTGTGTGGCTGTGTGTGTGCACAGGCAGCTGTTCCAGCACAGCAGCTCTGCTCACTGGGCAATGCACCCTGTGCCCAAACCACTGCTGAGAATCCATCCCTGCTCACTGCTGCTCCCCATCCATCTCTCCTCTGCCTGCTCAGACTCTCTTAGCAATTGTTTCACTATTAGAAATTGTGGAATGTAAATCCTAATTTATTGTGACTGATCCTTTTATTTCCTCTGGGGGTGGGTGGGTATTTCTGCTCCTCTCCCACAAACCTGCTCTGCAAACACTTGCAGGTGGCAGCTGCATACACTCTGCAGTTTTCAAGCAAACAACACCAGTGCCAAGGAGAGACAAGAAACATTAAAAACCAGTCATGTTTTCACTTCCCAACCTATTTTTGAAACAGGAGGAAGCAGGAGGATGTTCTTACCTACACCAACACTGACATTTGCATTTTCCATCCTGAAAAATATGCCAGATCTGTGTTGGAATTTCTCCCTTCACTACTGCCCTGCAGTCACTTCGAGGAGCAAATGGGCACTTGAACAGCAACACTGCAACCCTGCAGAACAATTCAGCAATTTAGTGACCAACACTCACCCTCCTGGGCAGGTTAATGCACCCCACTCCACTCTCTGAGATTTCATGTTGGTGTTCACCCAAATTGTAGCTGATCCTAGAAGCAGTTATGTAAATGAACACCAAATGTTCTCACTTCAAACACACCAGCCCCATCAAAATGTGTTCTTGTCTAAGGGTATAAAGGTAATAATTGGTAACCTTTGACTGCTAAAAATGTAAAGGGAAAATATCTTTCATTTAAAACTTGCTCGTTTGGTTACCATGGACACTGCTTAATCATGAAGGATGACTATTACTTGTTCCTATAGAAACCAAGAAGCTTAAGAAGCATCCTGTAATTTAACTCCAGACGCCAAATTTTACACCAGTCCACCTATTACCACATTTGGGCACTTCAGAACAAGCCCAGGCTTGATCTCTGACTCTAAAAGAAATTCAGTGATGCAGAAATACTCTAAGAAACCAAAAATATGAGCCCATGCAGTACAAAAGGAACTTGCACTTCACATAAATTGGTTTCTTCAAAAGGAAACATTAAGTGCTCAGCGTCTGAGGATTCCTCTTTCAGTGCAAATGTTAATGAAGCAAAACTTTGGCTGTCTTTGCTCTTGTCAGTGTTCTCCAAGTCCATACAATTGCAAGGCATGTTTTTCCTCCAATTGAATGCTTCAATGCTCAACTTAAGATGAACTTCTGGAGCAGTGTGAGAGCCTGGGATTCCTAATGAACCTCTGGGAGCTGCTTGTGGTCCCAGCCTGGCTCTCCAAACCAGACCTACAATAAAAACATGCCCCTCATACAAGGAAAAAAACCAATGGACAGCACAAACCTGCAAAATTCACGTGTTGCTCTAACCAGTCTTTTAGAGTTTATGCTTATTAGTAAAACCACAACACTTGTCTGGCATTGCTCATCACCTCAAAGCTTTACCTTCAGCACCGAAGAAACATTAGTCAGAGTCTCTCTCTTGTGTAGGTCTGGGGGAGAAAAGCTTTCAGAAATTATCTGACACTGCTCCTTGACCCTCACTGGCTCCAGATGGAGAATGGATTCCCAGTTCTCCAAAAGCCATCCATCTTTCCATTCTCTGATTCCCAAAGGGGCCTGAGGGAACTCAGTGTGAAAGCCTGACCCCCAGGCTGCACAAATCAGGGACAGGAGTCAGGAGTTCTGGGGCTTGTGCACCTTTTTTCACAAGCATACACACAAACAATTAGTGTCTGACTAAAATATTCTCTGGAGAGCAAAGGAAAGCAAACCACCCTCAGTAGTGTCTGAGCTGAAAAAAGCAAAACTGATAAAGCCCAAATGAGAACATTCCCTGACCCAGCTCGTTCCCATCTCTATTGAGAGCAGAGTGAATTAAAGGATTAGAGAGTGCCTTCAGTGCAATAACTTAGGGGATTAGTGGCACACTAGAAGACCTTCAAGGGAAATACAGGTTTAAAAGCTTTAAAAGGCAGCTCTGTGTCTAAATTGTTTGGACTGCCACAGCTGTAAGGAGACAAACTTACTCTAATACATGAGTGATCATGAAAAGTCTGCTGCAACCCCTCGAAGCATGTTTTTGGAAGCAATTCTAGTTTGGACTCAGACCAGGGGTTTTAACCTCTTTCTCATTTTGTACCTATGGCTTGTAGATAAAAACTCATTCTGCATTACTCGAGAGCAAATCTGCTACTTAATTCCTCTCAGAGCAGTCAGCCCCTCTCAGGGACACTGTCAGGGAAAAAGGAGGGGACTACAGAGGAGAGGGCTGGAAACAGAGATAAAGGAAAAGATGAGCAGAAAGTGACAGTGCTCCTCAGAGATTCCCACTGGGGTTTCCCAGAGGAACTTTTACAGTTTGATTCATTTTTGATCTCGTAGAATTTCTCCCAGAGAACACTCACTGAGTGTGGATGTTCCTGCATTTCTGGCGTGTCTGGAGGAGCGGGGGCAGGTCAGGGTTGGCTGTAGGAGCAAAGGGAGTCGAGGCACTGCTGCCACCTCGCTCCTGCTGAAGGGTCAGGCCAATAAATTTGCCTGCAATAAATTCACTCTAAATTTTTGCTTATTAAAGGGATTCTGAGATTTAAGCATTGTTTAATATCAAAACAATTCCAGAATTTCTCCATCATGCACCACTTCCCAAGTCATTAAATTTCGTCTTGATTTTTACTAGACAATGAAGCATTGAACAAACACAGCAAAGTCTCAGCTGGAGCACTGGTGCTAAAAATAGCACAGCTGCCAGTGAATATTTCCTATAAACAGCACAGCTTTAAACATTTTGCATATCTTTTCTATGGGCATCTGTCAGCCATGCTGTTAAAATTTCAATGAAAGACTGCAAGACTTCTGTGGTGAAACAGAAAATGCCACAAAAGAGACTTGAAAAACAAAGCAATGATCATCAAAAAGTGCAAAGCAGGAAGGTCTCCTTTTCCTGGCATTTAAAAGACACCACCCTTGGAAAAAAAAACAACAACCAAGCCTATTGCTAATATTTATTACGGGGCTCCTTGCTTGCCTGCTCCCAGCCCTTAAATGAAAAATAAAGTCCTGCAGAGGTAGAAAGGGAGAAATTGGATGTGGCATTGCTTGTCCAACATCACTTTTTGTTAATGTGCTGCAGAACAGATTTTCAGCCAGGAAAGATTAGTGAGAGGTGAGTGCAATTCCAGTTTGCTTTAAATATAACAAAGCTTCCTTAGCTGTTATGCCACTCTGGGACATGCTGGGACAATTTTCCAGGCACTGCTTCCCTTGTCCCAAGTGAGCGCCTGAACCTCCAAGGTATTGATTATTTGGTTATAAGCTGATCTCTCATCTATCACTTAAAAGGTTTTGATTTCATCAAACAGAGAGAGAAAGACTAAATTCCAGCTGTTTTCAACAGATGTGTATCTGAATAGCCTGTGCTGAGAAAAAAACCCAGCCTGACCTTGGCCTCCCAGCTCAGTGTTTGGTGCACTGAAATTCTGGGTTTTGCTGAAGATCAGACAGTTTTCTCTTCATATCAGCCATCAAAGGAAAGGAAGAAGAAAGCCTGTTTAATAAAAACCCTTTTCATAAAACACCTTGAAAAGCATCTGTGATAAACAGAACACAGAGCAAGACATTTCTGTCCGAGGCTGACAGAGGCAGAAGGATCAGGAATGCTAAACCCTCCAGATCAGGAACTCCAATGCTCTCAGATTCTCAGGGCTTTGATGCCAACTGATTGCCTGCTGAGTTTTACACAAGAAAGCCCCGAAGCCAAAGCTGCATTTGGCTCAGAGATGGGACTGTGAATGGAGCACCATGAGTGGTTTCTATCAGCAAAGGCAATTTTCAGAATACTTCCCACTGATCCCCAATTCCTTCATCGTGTCCATGAGTGAGGAGGAGCAGAGAGATCCTGAAGAAAGGCAGGGACCCAAGTGCAGCCACAAGCAGGTGCTGCTGTCACTGAAAATTCCCCTTCTCCCCTCTCTTCCCCACCTCTCCCAAATACCTTCCACTCCATCAGATGGGAGTAATTATAATTATTGCCATGATTCCTGCTGCAGTCCCTCACATCTCTGAGCTGAACAGATGGTCCAGGGGTTCTGCAGGTTGTTTTTTTTATTTAACTAATGTTTACCTGCAGCGTGTCCTGACTCTCTGGAGAGCAGGGCTGGGGGTTTCAGGCCCTGTCCTCACTCCAGCAGAGATTACCAGAGCAGTGAAGCCTGTCTGCTTTACTCACTCCCAAACAGCCACAGTTTCAATGAGCTGGAGCATCCCAGGAGCCTCCTCAGAGCAGCTTTGCCTCCCCACCAGAGTCACTGCTCAGATATTGCAGCCTGGGCCTCCCAAAGGGGCAGAGTGACAAACACACCCAAACATGATGAATGAGTTGAAGGCACCAGGGCTGACCAGAGAGCTCCACAACAGGGGATGCCATCACATGAAGCATTGAACAAGCTGCTGTCACTGCCAACAGCTCCAGGTCCTGGACATTGTTCCACACACTGCAGCAGACTGGCTCCATCTGGAGTCCCAACACAAAGCTCTCCCCTCCTTCCCTCAGATCCTTGCACAGAAAATGCAAACTCTGCTCCCTTTGCCCAGCTGAAAGCACCACAGCAGCTCTTTCCTGAGGGAGTGGCTCTCTCTGTACTCCAGGAAGCAAAACTCATTTCCCAAACTGGGTCTCAGCCCTCCCAGAGCTGTGCAAGCTGTAACCCCAGCCTGACTTTTCCTGCTGTTCCTGGGCAGGATGGGCTCTGTCCCTCCATCCCCACAGAGGGCTGGCAGCAGCAGCAGTGTCAGGAGGGCAGCTGGGGGTGGGTGGCATTGCCCCTGGGGGGACAGTGGGCTGTGGCAGGAGATAAATACATTTTCAAACACAACTCCTGTGTGTTCAGAGCCTAGTGGATATAAACAGAGGGGCTGGAAGGGAGCTCTGGCTCCCAGCAAAGGCAGCACCTCAGACTCCTGGGTGCTCCAGCCTCAGCTCCAGCACTGGGCATTCATCATCCAGGATGGATGGAACACAGGGAATGGTCCCACATGGGGACAGAATCCTGTGCCAGCAGAGATCTCATCCTCCCTGGTAAAGGTGTAAGGATTGCCTGACCCCCAGCAGGCTCCCTGTCCAAAGGCATCTGCTGAAGTGACATCCCTTGGAAAAGAACAACTTCCAGGTATCACTGCTCCTCCAGCAGAGCCAAGGCTCACCTGAGCCCAGTGGGGATCTTGGCAAAGGCTCCAGAGATTGCAGAAATTGCCAAGAGGATGTCTGGGAAACACACACATGGCAAACCAGACATTGCCAATTCCTGTGAAGTAACTCCAGTCTGCCTGAATTTATGACAACCTCCCACTAAGGATTCCTGATCTCTGAGAATCCCAGCCAGAGGAGCAAACCCCACTGCAGATCAACCTCTGAGGAGGGGTCCTCTGCTCCCCCCTTCCTCCAGACTTGTAGGGTTTGAATTCAGCATTACATCACCCCCCAAAATCTAGAACCTCCTTCTGATTTCTGCATTTTCCACAGCCCCCAGACCCAGTTCATCAATCTTCCAGTGGGAACAAAACTGTTAAGGAAAGTATTCCTGCTGCATGATGCCAGCACTTCCATCACCCTGCCCAGCCTGGCCCAAGCCCCTTCTGACTTGCTGTGTGACACCACCACTGCACAACAAAAACAGATCAAAAATAAAGAGAAAATTCTCACCCAGCTTTGCAAATCCCTTTCAGATTTACGGATAAGAGGAGCTCAACTGGTGCTGAGAGGCAGGGATCCCAGAAACAACACAAAATACTTCAGGAGAGATCAACAGTAACAAGATTTCAGCTGGTTCAAATCCAATTTCTTACAAACTTTCGGGCTGATTCCCATTTCCATCAAATCTGCCTGTATATTCCTCGTGTTCCTGACAAATGATGCCATTAAGTTCACATTGGGTTACCTAAACCAAACTAAACACATTTAGTTTGTCACAGTAACTAAAATGACAGTAAAATATTTTGGTTTTGCACAGCACACAAATAAAGAGGGAAAGGGAACTGGGACATGTTTGGGAGTTTACAAACACTCCTCGCTGAC
Organism: Muscicapa striata striata; assembly: GCA_030060385.1. Taxonomy (NCBI): domain Eukaryota; kingdom Metazoa; phylum Chordata; class Aves; order Passeriformes; family Muscicapidae; genus Muscicapa; species Muscicapa striata. Next base: position 2,291,892 of record JAREIS010000026.1, on the reverse strand, counting down.
AGGCAAAACAACAAAAAAATCATGCAAAGAAAACCACTGTCTGCTTAAAAGAAAAGCTGAAGCTCAGGGACTGATTTAGCTTCCTATTGTTTTCTCAGCAATGATTCAATATCCTTCAAATTGTCCTGAGTGCCAGGAAAAGGGGAAAGAGGACATTGCACTGAGCTAAATCTTGCAGTGCTGGAGTCAAGTTTAAAATCTGCTTCATAAATCAGAATTAACTGCAGTGAGGCAAGTCCAAGCCTGGATTTGCACAGACACCTGATGTAAAGTTGCAGTTGTGCATTTTATTCACACAATAACAAGAAGAAGAGAATTTTTTTCAGGTAATGGCTTTGATTAAGCTCACAGCATGATAAATATACCAGGACTGCCAGACTGGAGGGCAAACACAACCCTCTCCCCTCCTTTCTGAAAAAGTTCAGTAGGAAAACACTCACATGCTCCCACTTTTTGTCTGCTTTAACAACACGGAAAAGAACCAACAGTTATTTCACGGTAGAAAAGAAAGGCAGAATAGCTTGTTTTAAAAATGCAACTGGGTCACTTGCTGCCTCCAGTAGAAAGAATGGGCTACAGAAACACCCCTCAGTGGACCTCCCTCCTGCTGATGAGGACAAATAGGCCCTTTAAGAGCAGGATTTTTAAAAGTGCAAAGTGATTTGGGGCTTCAAGTCCCACAGGTTTCTGCAATGCCTCAGGAGCAGAGTCTTTAGGCTCTTTGGAAAATCCTACCCCTAAACTGTTCTCAGCTTTGTCATCTCAACCCCCTGGCGACACTCAGCTCACGAAGAACAAGCAGTTTCATGAACAGATCTCTGCAGAGACACCATCTCCTAAGCACGGCTTCCCAAGCATCAAGGAGGCCTCCAAAGAGCTCGGAGCAGTTCCCTGGATGGCACCAAAGCTGTGGTTAGCAGGGTTAGTGCAGCACACGGGGAGGGTTCCACAGGCACGCCTGGCCCGAGCCCCTCACACACTGACCTTGTGCAGAGCCCGGCCCGGCTCCCGGCCCGCCTCATCCTCATCCTCATCCTCATCCTCATCCTCATCCTCATCCTCATCCTCATCCTCATCCTCACCTACCTAGGGCGCGGGCTGTGCACGGCAAGGAAAGAGCTGGCAATTACCCCTGCTCAGCCTGCTCCGGCTGCGGGATCGGCTGCGCTGTCTCTGCAGTCGGGACCTCCGGAGCAGTCGGTAGTAGTAGGACGGTCTCCCAGAACTTTTCCTGCTGTTCATGGACATTTTTGGATCTATTTTATACACACACACATGCAGGCTGTACAGGTTCGCTCTCCCCTCTGGCACTGGAGCGGAGCAGTCCCAGCGTTTAAATGCACTGGAGGGTGGTTCTTTGGAGTGGAAAGGGAGAGGGGGGAAGAGGAACTCTTCACTTGACACATTTAAAAAGAAAAACAACAAGAAGAAAACATAAAAGAGAGAGAGAGAGAGGAAAAAAAAAGCAGGCGGCACAGGAGTGCATGTCTCAGCTGAGGGAGGACTCGCATCGAGCAAGATAAACTGTGCTAACAACTCCTGCCCCCAAAAAGATAAGGCTGCTGGAGTAGGAATAGGAAGCCGGAGCTGGCCTGGGCTCCTGAAACGTGAAGCATAGGCTGGAAGAAATCCTGGACTGGATCCTGTCCGCCAGAAGCAGCATCTGCTCCAAGTGTCCTGGAAGGATTCCCGGCTCCGGCCGCGCTGCCCTGCCCCGGCAGCAGCCCCGAGCGGCCGCGCATCGCTGCGGCTCCGCTGCAGCGCGGAGCGCGGAGGCTGCGATGGGCAAGGGGATAATGATTTCCTGGCCATGGGACACATGGTAATAATCATCATGGAGCAAAAGCCCCGGAAAATAAAGTGAAATTTGAGAGGGGAAAACTTTAATTAGAAGTTGAATGAACAGAGCTCCAGACTCCCCTGGAGGCCCATTTCCTTTCAACATTCAAACTGAGTTATGGCACATCCCACAAATTAGAGAAAGGGCCTATTTACCATTTGGGTCCTGATGGCAGCGAAGATTCTGCCTTCGGCTCATATTGCTCCATAAAATTACATTTCAATGGGCAGAATTAACACTTTAAGCCATGGAAGAAAATAAAACAATAGATATATTAAACAGATAAAAAAAATTCACTCCATATTTACTGTTTCCAAAGGTCAGAAGTGAATTGTCCAGAATCCTGCACCTAAGCTCCTTCCCTCGCTGGCACAAAAATGATTCTGAAGGAGGAAGAGCGACACAAAACATTTCAGAAACCCAGAATAGTGGCCAAGAACTTAACGTGTGGCTGCTGCTTCTCCCAGGCTGGCAGGTAACAGAGAAACCTCATGCGAGTGGGATGAGCTGCAAAACAACATCTGCACAATAACTCTGTGTTGTGTCCTCTGCTTGTCATTTTTCCCAGACTTCTGTGCAAATTTATCTTTGTGTTGTCTCATGACCAGACACGGGCTTGGCCGTGGATGAGCCCCGTTCCCGTCAGCAGCAGCTTCAGCAGAGCTGGAAAACTTCCCTGGATTATCCTGTGTTGTACCTCAACAAGAGGCAGGAACTGCTCCAATTCAGCAACCTCGTGGGACAGGAGTCCCTTCCCCAGCACCAACCATCCTCCCCGATTTTAGGATTTCACACATTTCCACCGTCATGGAAAACATCAGAATTCCTCACAAGCCGTGTTTTTGCAGTAAAGCCACGCCGTGTGCCAGCTGAGAAAGGCCCTTCCAGAGGAAACCCAAGCCTCGCTCTTTCCAGAGGAAACCCAAGCCTCGCTCTTTCCAGAGGAAACCCAAGCCTCGCTCTTTCCTGCACTCCATGCCTGGTTTTGGGGCCACACGTGAGGAATTCGGAATTCGGCGCAGCTCTCAGGCAGCGCAGGAATGAGGCTCGGAGGGCAGCGACAAGTTCAGGTCAAGGAGGGGCAGATCCCAGCTGGACAGGGGGCTCCGCCCGCAGGGGATGCGCTCCGGGACAGCGCCCGCGCTCCCGCCCGCTGCACAGCCCGGCACGAGGGAAAAGCCTTCACTCACTGCACATCTGCTCTCTTCTTCTTAGCCACAACAATCTCCTCTTACGTATTTGGGTACAAAAAAAAAAAAAAAAATGCAGGGGCAACTCTGTTTTCCAGATGAGCAGAGACTCATCCTGTGCAGCTGCTTCAATCCCCAAATGGAGCTGAGAGCATCCAGAATACAGTGATGGGAAAGGCTGAAACTACTGAGGTTTGGTTAAAGATTTGCTGAGACGAGAACCCAAATATTCAGTGTCTTTCTGCAATTTTGTGTCATAATAACTGGATGAAAGCTCTGAAGAGAGTCTTTTACAATTATCCTTTTATCACTAGAGATGTCTTTAGAACGGCCTATCCAATTTACTTCTGTCATTCCCAATAGCAAAAAAAAAAAAAAGGCACTGATGGAAATGAAAGTTTAAACAAAACCATTTTAAAAGCTCACATGAATTTAGATGATCTGAAAGGGGAAGGTTTGATTTTGTTTAACTGGAGCCAGGTGACTCACGCTCAGAGCTCTGGGGGTGCAGGAGAGGCAGTGCTGGGGATCTCCTCAGGCTCTGAGGGAATGTGAGGTGGGAACGCTCCAGATTTTTATTTTTAATCAGCCTGGTACCTTCAGAAACACTCATACAGGTGACCACGAAGCAAGAGAAGTTCATGAGGGATTATAAACTATATGACAAGAGAAATCAGCCCTATGTAAAAGCATAAATAAATGGTTGGGAGTTGTGTTCCAGCTTGGCTCAGTCTCTCTCACTTAACAACATTTTTGAAGGATTTAACTTCAGATGCTACAGAGCAGCAGGCAGGAAAATGAACATCCCACCTGGGGGGATGTGACTGGGCTGGACCTTTCCAATTAATCCAAAACTGCTCCGTTTTCTTTTTCTTTACTACTTTTTTTCTCTTTTTGAAAGCCACACCCTGACACAAATGCTCTGTGTACAGCAGAATCTCCACTCACAGATGTGGGATTACCAACTGCTCAGGAGGAAAGCTGAGAGCATTAAATCTCCATCTCTAAAATAACACATCCCAGTCTGGCTGCTCCCTGCAAAAGGCAGCTGGATGAGCTCAGTCATGGAGCTCTGCTGGATTTTTCAGGAAGAAGAGCAATTGGAGATAATTGTCGCAGTGATTTTTGGGGTGTTAACTCCTCCTCCCCCAGCACTGAACACAAACCTAACCCATGGAATTAAATATAATTAAATTAAATACATGCTAAACTGTGGTAAAATAGTCTGAGGCAGTGCTGGGCTTTAGCAGAGAACTCAGCACCCAGGGCTGACCTGGGTGTCACCCACTGCTGTCAACCTGCCCCTAAACCTTCCTAAACCCAGATCTTCAGAATTTATGGCAATGAGCTTGAATTCCTCATTTTGAAGGTGAAAGTTCCTGTGCTCTGTCAGTGGGGTCCAGTCAGCCCCAAAGCCCTGATCTGGACAGGCCTGAGGATGCCCTGACTTGCTCAGCACAGAATTCATGGCTCTGAATTCAGGCTGCCTCTGAGACAGCAGCTTCAGATTTCTTTCTTTAAAAAGTGAACAGGAGTTTTCAAAATTTAAACTTAACAAATAGCAACCGCCCCCCCAAAACTTTAACCAACCAAACAAGAAGTTTTGGCTCAGGCAGCAGAGAGGAGTGGCGGATATCAGCTTAAAAAAATTCTAATTTGCATTAGGCCAATGAACTGCAGACAGACCATCTACAAATTGAATAAAAATCAGACTGCAGTCCCAATTTCCCTGTCACATGCAACCCCTCTGTGCCTGAAGAACGATCATATTCCTCCTGAAGTCCGAGGGAAAATGAGGAAGGGAAAATCTGTACAAAGTATATCTTTTAAAACCCAAGAGAAACAGAGTTTCTGTCAGAGCTCCCAGACACTGTCAGTGTGTGCCCGCCTGAATTCACTCACGAGTCCATGGCAGACTCAGCACTCCGAGCCTGGAACATTTCCAGGCTTTTTGCCTCCAGGCTCCCAGGGATGCATCAGCTCAGGAGCAGAACAGGGAGGAAGGTAATTTCCTTTGGGTGAGGATAACTTCACTTTCAATTCAGCTGTACCCACACCAAAATCTTCAGTGAGTTATTTGTTTGAAGACCTATAAAGGAAAGTTTTATACACACAATTAAAGTAAACTACTTCTTTTTAGTATTCTAACAGCACAGGATTATTTTTAGAGTGCACATAGGCAAAGTAGTTTGTTTACTACCTGAGGTAGAATGTAGCAGCTCAAAATGAGAATGAGCATTGACTTTAAATTCAGGCAGAGAATTCACTACTGTCCATTTACTGAATGGTGTCATAGCTACCACAACACTATGGATTGCTCTGGCTGTGTGCATGGGGATGAAATCCAAGGGAAAATGCAAAGCAGGCACCCCGGAGCCGCCCCCTGCGCCCACCGCGGGCTCCGGGAAGGGGCAGAGCAGCGAGGCTGACTCAGAGCCGAGCGCATTTCCTGCGCTTCCCAGCACAACAATGGAGCCAAGGAACAGCAGCGCTCACAGCAGCTCCCAGAGAGCTGGGGGAAACCAAAACAGAACCACTTCACTTGTTCTGCTGACACAGAACACCCCACTCAGGTACACTGGTTTATGACCTGACTGGTAATGATGCTAATAAAATTTACAAATCAAAATCGATCTAAAGATTTCTGCTAAATTTCCACAGACCTGATGAAGCAATTAAACAGTGGAGTCCAATGCAAATGGGAGAAGACACTTCTACCAGAATCAAACATCCTGTGTCTCAGAGCAGCCTGCTCCTTTCACTGAAGGAAAAACCCACTGTAGAGCAAAAATTCCAAACTGCAAAGAAAAATCTTGTACAAATCCCTAAATCAAACAAAGCCCCTCAGTTGTAACTGGGAGCTGCACAACATTTCCCAGCACTGTGTGTCTTCCACGCCGAGCTGCTGGCAGGAAATATTTGTTTAAGCAGCACTATTCTTTGCAAATATCCCCTATTACTAAAATAAAATGTTAGCAGTGATTCATTGAGTGATTAACGGAGTAACTTCAGCTCTGGGTTTCCCAGGATCCCCCATTTCCTTCTCCAAGACAAAACTGGAGCAGTTCTCTGCCATGTTCCTGGAGGGGATTGAAAGGGACCTCAAAATCTCACCTGGTCCAATCTTCAGGGGAAGGGAGCCCAGATGATGATCTTTACCTTCCTATCTGCACATTCAAATAAACAATACCCACATCACCTCTAGGTTAGGAATCTCATTATTAGATGTAATAACAAATTACTGTAATAAACTACAAAATCCACATTTGCCTTAATCAAAATATTAATATAACAAAATAAATTAACTCCTAAAAATATTTTTCCTTTGTATTTCAGCAGTCAACTTGCTGCTGTGTTGCTGCAGGGAAGGAGTTGATAAAAGTCTGGCATCACTGCCTTTCTGTGCCAGATTTATGGGTTATTATTAGCAGAAGGCTCAGCTATTTATCCTGAGTTCTGTTACAGTGGCTTTCCAATGTGCTGTGCTAAAAGGTCAGGGAAAAAGCCACGAACCTTTCAAAAGCTCCTGCAGGGCATCACTCTCCTTGCCTGGGTGGAAGCTGAGTGTGCTGTCCCCGAGGGAGACAAGAGAAGGTTTTACAGGTGCTGCAGAGCCCAGGGGCTCTCCCAGCCCCAGGACTGCCCTGGGCTCCAGGGAACAGCCTGGGACCCTCCCCTCCCCTCCCCTCCTGAGCCCATCTGGACACCCGAGGCTCCCCCTCAGCAAAAATCAGCTCTTGGGGTGTTTAATCTCGTCCAATGACAGCAGCATCTCTGCTGGCAAGTGAAATGAAAGATTAACTTGATTACACATTATTTCCTGATTAATTAATAGATTAGGCACTTCCAATTCATGTTTAAATGCCTGATAATGATCTCACGCTCATATAACAAATCACTGATTTATATACACACAACCTAAACTTCATTTTTCATGTGACAGATTATTTTCTTCCTTTCCTTGCCACATAATTTGCAAACTCCACTACAAATATAGTTGTTCGTTCCACTTGCTTTTTGGCATCAGATGACTCATCCAAGGAATATTTTGGCAAGAATGATCTTTAGCCATCTTCCTTATCAGGCTGACATGACAGAGTAGCACAGAAAACACCCTCTGTTTTAAAAGAATTCCCTGTTAACAAGTTGAAAAATGAAAATGTAGCTATTGTTTTTAAAGAGGCCTTTACAAAAGTGACTGGAAATCCTGCAATCAGTTTTTAAATACCATTGTGAGGGTGGTTCATTGAAATTTACGTTTTTCCTTCTGGCACAACAACACAGGGCTGCCCTGAGAGATGTTATTGTCCCAAGTGCAGCTGATAGCAAAACGTGGAGAGCCTCCATCAAACAAAAGAAATATGAAAAGCACTCCAGGAGCAAAGCAAGGGCTAGGATGTTTTGAAGTGTGGAAGCTCAGGGCTCCAACACCTCCAGTGCCTGAGCTCTCCTGAGCCAGAACCCAGCGCTGGGAACTCTCACCCTGCTGGGTCCTCACCAGCCCTGAGCAGGGAATTGGGTGATGATCTGAGAAAAGACACCCCAAATAAAAATAATAGAAAATATCTAGCAAGGCACACAGTGCCCAGTAATGCTCCTCTATTGCAGCATCAGCTCAAATTGTTTTTTTCTGCTTATCTTTCTACTTTTTCATACAGATCTTCCACTCACAAGTGTATGTACTCTGTATGTTCCCATTCCACTAATACACCCATTATATTTTTAGAGAAAAAGCTACTAAAAACCCCTCTTCCTACTGAATTTATATCCTTTATTCTTCTAATATTCTAATTTTCCCTGGATTAACAAGTCTAATTTTTCCTTTGAGCCCTTGCAGAGGCTCAGCCAACAGCAGCTTGTCTCCACATCCTGAGACATGCATGTGGCAGCAGCCTTGGACAAGCTGCCTTGCAGGGTTTGCACAATTCCTTAGTCAGAACGCCACACCGATGCAAAGAAGGCAAAGTTTGTCTGATTGGTGTTTTTTCTAACACAGTTGGGTGGCCTCAAAGAAATTTTGGGAGGACACACAAAGAACAGCTTCTTATTGACATGGCTCATGCAAGAATCATCCTCTCATGTCTTTTTTTCCACCCTAAAACTGAACTTCACTGCTGACCCCTTTGCTGACCCTCCCAACGGGGACACCTGAGGTGAACTCTGTGAAAAGAGAACAACACCAGGCAGGGCAGAGCACCCCCAGCACTGGGTTTGGGGCATCCCGTGCACTGTGCAGCATTCCTTGGGTTTTCATCAGGGAAGAAAATGCAAACACCTGCTGGAGTGCAGGATTTCAAATTAAATTCTACAAAGAATGAGGAGCTCAGTGGGACTCATTTAAAGCACGACTGAGTGTGCAGCCCCTAAACAATGCACAGATATCCATACACAGTTCTAGATTTATTTATCTCAGGGCAGCAATGGCCCCTCCACACTGCACAGCTCCCACCAGCCCTGGCAGGATCCAGCATCACAGCTCAGACTGCACAGTCAGTCTTTGCTAATCTTGGCCTAACTCAAAACTCTACTTATCTTTTCCTTTCTAAGTCATCCTTAGGACAAGACTAGAACCTCTTTTGAAATGTAAAGGTTCTATAATAAAATTTAGAAAGCACATATGGTACAAATATCAAGCGTGAACATCTCTTCCCATCTCGTACGTTTCAAAGCCTGTGCAAACAGCACTTTTCCCTGGTTTTGATCATGCAGCCAAAATGAGTCATCTGTGAACAATTATGGCTCTGGCAGGGGCCTGACTGTTGGAGAATGAAAGGAAACACTTTATTATTGAAATGATCAGTATGCCAAGCTGAGAGGCGACTGCAGAGAATGTTAAGAGTCCTTTATGCTCCTTCAACTAGCAAAATTGAAAGCAGAGGATGCAGCACTCCCCTCTCGGACACCTGAGAACACCTGGCTGAGAATGGGCAAGGCAAAGCACAAGGAAGTGGGAGCTGTGGAGATGAGCAAGGGAATATATGGCAGGAAAAGAAACACAACCTTCAAGTAGAAGGCCTGGCTTAAGAAAGTGTTGGTTATTCCTGGCTTAGTTCTCCCAGGGGAGTCGTAAACGTATTAAAGGAACACACAGTCAGAGGCCTCCCTGCTGAAATCTGAAACTATTAAAGGACATTTGTTGGGAGTTTGGGACTGGCTGAGTTTAACAGGCTCTTCTGAAAGGGGATGAATGGAATTCCCCTCGAGGAGAACAAATAGCAACCAAACAATTTAGTAGGAACAGGGATGTCCCGATGTGCAGCCTGTTTCAGCAGTGACATGCCGTGTCTGGGTTTGCTGCCAGCAGGGACCAGGTAGGATCCCTCTGGAATTCCAAGGGGAACTCGGGATCTGAGCTGCTTGCTCAGAGCTGGGCAGGGAGCTGGCCAGGATATTGGTTTGATGGACTTGGCAAATGAGAAAAGCAGGAGATGATTTTAAAATTGGACTATGAACAAGCAGTGCATGAGAGAATAATTCTTGTCCTTTTTTCAATGAGCAGCTTGCAGAGGGAGGGGGAACAATGTGGTGATCACCACCCAGAGACTATTTAAAGACCATGAAGGTTGACAGGATGACAAGGGAGACTTGTACACAGAACTGCTAATGGAAGGTGTAGGGGAGAGATCAGGGAACAATCTGGGAAGAGCACATTTTGCACGCTGAAATTCAGGTCCAACTCACAACAGAGGAGATGCTGGAGGAACTTGAGATCAATATTCTGACAGCAGGACCTCTCAGGTCTGAACATTAGCTGACAAATACCTCTCTGTTTCTGAAACCCTGAGGTTTGACAACCTTTGGAACAACTTATCCCACCATCACCACAGTTTGGGCAGCACAGATCCAAAACTGCCCTGGCAGGCCTGGAGGCCAGGCTGAGCTCACAGGCTTTAACCACAGGAGGCTGCAGGCTCACCAGTATGGGGGATTCCTGCTGGCCAGGGCTAAAATGGAACTTCCCAGTGATCCTGAGCAGGGCAGGCAATGTTTACAGGTGTGGTATTTGTCTTTGCAGGAGTCAGCCTTGGAAAAGGTCAGATTCTGGCTGCTTCAGAATCTCACAGAGACCAGGAACCCCACACCTACTGTGTCAGGGCAAACACAAGAGACTGCAGGTTCCTGTTCTGAGGGGTTTTGGAGGGTCCTGTTTAGCTCATTATACAAAGGCACTTTAGCTCCTAACAGAACTCTTCAGGGCAAGGCTACAAATTTCCTCCAGATCTACTCCAAACAAGACAGCCTGGCAAGCAGGGACACACCTGAGATGGTAAAACACTTAGAAATGCTGAAAACAGACATCAGGAATTGGGAATTTCCCAAAATGCTCATTCATTGCCATTTCAGGAAGTAGCCCATGGTTACCTTCACACAGTAAGTGGCAATCCTACAGGAAGGCGCCTTGTTTCTGTCAGGAGCAGCCTGGAATGTCATCTTGGCAGCAACTGGAGTGATCTTTTTGTTTGGGTCATGTCACTCATAAACTTCCTTCCATAACACACTGAGCTGGGTATAAACCCACATAATACAGGCTATTGTGGAGCTTCTCCCAGCTGTGGCCAGGCTGTGCTTTGCTCACATGCACTGAACATCTCTCTGCAACTTGGTTTGACTCTTCTGAGCATTCCTAGGTCACAAACAAACCCTCAGAATCCATCACTGCTTTGACTATTGCAATAGAAATTAGATCGTTTCAATTTAAACCACATAAAACCAAGATAACGTCAGTGGTCTCGGAAAAACATTTGTTATACGCACTGAGCACAGAGGGAGGAGCTTTTCCAGCTGAAAACGCCAGAAACGCCAGTGCTGTGTCAGCACGTTAAAGCCTAAGGAAAACAGCTCTGTTCTGGACACAGCCCTGCTGCAAATCCAGCTGCTCACAGGGAATTCCTTCGCAGGCAGCACCCGGCAAGTGCCCAGGGGCGAACTGCGCTGGCTCTCAGGTTCCGTCCTTGCAGCACCTGCCTGGGCTGTTCCCGGCAGGGCTGTCCCTGTCCCCGTCCCTGTCCCTGTCCCCGTCCCTGTCCCTGTCCCTGTCCCAGGCGGGATCCGCACGGCTCTGCTGCCGCCCGCAGGCGGGAGGGCGCCGGCTCTGCCTGGGATCGCTGCCACATCCCTGGGACCGGGTTAACCAGGCTTTGTTGGATTACTGGGGTTAATTTGTAGTGAAGTTTGTTACTTTAAGCTTCATTACTTCCGACATAAAAAACTCCAAAAAACCACAAAACCTTGTGTTTTGAAATAACTAAATACAGAATATGCAGGTGAGACCATGAGAAGTCAGCTGAGGAGTGAAGTCAGTGGCAATGCAGCAGAGTTAAACGTGTAGGTTTTATTTCTAGTGACACACTGAAGAACAGTTCCTAACTCGTGCTGCTGTCTCCCAGGTAAGTTTGTCCAGATTTCACATACAGAGAGGTCAAGTGTGTTTTTTTGACTTGCACTGCATTTTCTATTTTGTTCATGAAAAAGGAGTCAATTATGTAAGATGCTGACCAGTCTGAGGGTAAATTAGCAAAACTCCTACACGAACTCTTAATTCCAAGAATATGACTGAAGGCAATCTAAACAGCCCAGGTTTCATTGCTTCCATCTGTAGCAGCACACGGGCCTGGGTACACTCCCAAGCTTTCACTCAAATCACTTCCTGGCCATCACAAAGGTTTTACAGCCCTGCCTGGGAACCTGCCCAGCTTTCCCAACCTGCTTTTTTCCATGTCATACTAAAAAGCATATGTGGATTTAATAATTGCTAATCCAATGACTGCATTACTTTACTGCATACAACTGAGCTAAACGTGCCAGCATCAAATGATCCCAGAGCCCCGGCTGAAACTGAATGTGTGGAATAGGTCTGTGCTCTCAGAAACACGTGGGATGCAGCCAACAACCACTCTGGAGCTATGGAACACATCCTGTGCCCAGGGCAGAGCTCTGACACGGAATGGCACTCCCAGCTGGGAGCTCAGGTACAGTGTCCAGCCAGCCTGAGGCACAGCAGTACTTGGAGCAGACTTTAGGGAATCTGTTCCCTATGAAAAAGGGATCAGAGAAGTTGATTGAAGAACAGGAATTATTGCTGCACTGCACTCCCAGACCTTGGTTCAGACACAAGAAGAATCAAGGACTTGCTTGGTGATTTGTGACCATCAGCTGAAGCAGCTTCCCCTCCCTCTCGAGCCCCCTGGGCCATTCCCAGGGAATTTCCCCCTCTCCCATGGAGGAGGCCCCAGCTGAAGCACACAGAGGATCTGGGTACAGCTGCCTCCTCCCAGGCAATGCTGGCACTCGCTGTCCCTGTGAAGTGCTCTGACCCACGGGCCCAGCTCTGCTCTCCAAACGCCCAGAGCACCTCCAGCCTGTGCAAGGATGATGGAGAACCTCCCACCAGGAGCACAGGAGAGGAGGTGGAGGAAGCTCCTGGCTATCTGCCAAGCCTCACCACTCTGCTTTTTCATTTTTAGTTTCTGCTCTTTGCTGGAAAGTTTCTACTTAGCTCCGGTTTCCATGGCAACTGCATTTCTTGCCTTTCTTCTCTAGCATTAAATTTTTTATTTGATTTCCCTTCTTCCCAAGACATGACTCTCTTTTCCTTTTGTAAAAAGGAATTAAGTGTTGTCTTCTCTTTGGTTGTTGATATTTTTAAAGGAGGTAGGAGACACTTTTGCTCAGCTGCCGAATCCGTCTAGAACAGCAGCACAGATTTAATCTCCCAGGGAAGAATGTCAGGGGATTCCCTTGCAGAAAAGCCATTTACTGTAATTATCTTAACAAGGTTATGACTTGTAAGAGTTCCAGGTACTGTGGAACCCAACATTTTTTAAAAATTGGCTGATCATTTTTATGAGACCTGACCTGGCCATTTTTTCTCTACAACTAAACATTTTAATTTCTTTTTGAAGCATTACTTGTGACTCTTGAGCAGTCTCAGAAGAATAGTTTAATATTGGAAGTGCAGTAGGAATGTGCTCTTCAATTCCAGACTGCAGGAGAATTCCAACTTTTCAGTGACAGTGTTGTCACCTGGCTGGGAGTGAGGTGTTGGGGTGAAGGACCCCTCTTTCCCCTGCCATGGTCAGTGCCACAGCAATGCCTGCAACCCTCACACAAAGCACACAGAGACAAAACCCTCATGGAGCTTAAGCTAATTATTTTGTCTTACCCTAGTCATGTTGGGTCTGAATTAATCAGACAACCTCAATTCATTTGAGAAGGAAAAAAATCATCAGAATAGCAAATCTGGATTAGATTTACCAATTTGGTTTTTCCAAGCTTTAGCTTCATCGTAAACACAATTTATATGCTGCAAAGCCCTGAAATAATACAGGTTTTCATGCCAGTTCACTATGAAAGATTCTCTCCACATCTAAATTCTCCAGCACACTCAGGCCATAAACTGACCCTCCTGTACAGCTGTAGATTACAAGGTTTCCAGTCTTTATCTCTGCCTGGTTGGATTTCACAGTAAATTCTTTCAGGACTGAATAATTAAAAGAAGCAAAACCACAGCATTTGGCTCACAAGGCAACACAAACAAATCTGTCCATGGGTGCTATCTTGTTTGCAGCACATGTGCACAGATTTACATGTAGGATTGAGGCTTAGTGCTCTGTTTGTTTAGATTTTTCATTATTCTTTACCCCAAGCATAAGGTAAATTGTATAAAGACTCAACTTGGAACAACTTTAAGACCAAGCTGATCATCTTAAACCATTTTATTAACCCAATTTTGCATTTTTTAAAGATACCTGCTACTCAGAAGAAATAAGGGAAATGGATCAGAAGTGAGGAGCCCAGTCTACCACACTTGGTTGATGTCTCTCTCCTGCTCTTGAATTCCCTCCTCCAAGGAATATCTAGGTCAGGAATTCACAGGATCTTACAGAAATCTGGCAATGTTCAGTGTGTTTGACAGCCAAGCTATTTGAATTGTCAGATATTAAATATATGTGCTAGGATCTGTACTGTAAAATCCCATTACAACATACACTGTGCATGAACTCCCCACAGATTGGCTTCACTTCAGGCCAGGTCCCCCACTTGGAGTGAGGCTCAGGAGGGAAGTTTTACACATGTGAGCATGGCCTTGCTGCTTTCTTCCCTTGGGGCTCCCAGGATTAGGGATTCAAAGAGCTGCTTTAGGCGGAGTCCCCAAAATCGCAGCCATAATGTGGCTTTTATGTGGCCAGGGCCAGGCTTGGTGTCTGCACTGTTTCAATTCCCAGAGTGGGGATTGATTTAGGCAGACAGCAGCTTACTCAGCTCTCTCAGCTGCTGTGCTGAGGCGAGAACATCCAGCAGCCCCTTGCTCATCCGCGCCTGATTTAATGATTTGCTGGCCCGACTACAGAGAGCGGCTCAGGAGCTCCTGCCCAGCCTGCCATGATTTGTGGGTTGCTGTTGCTCATCTGTAATTGCAATGAGAAATGCTCATCAATCATTCCAGCTCTCCAGCAGAACGTTGGGAGATACAGCAATGGAGAGCTTTCAACCTGGCCTATCTTTTTTGAAAACATTCTAATCCTGCAAATGAAGATCTGGATGCTGTCCTGGTGCCAGGAGAGAGCAGCTCCTTTGTGATCCCAAGGGGCACAACCATCTCTCAGTGATAAGAATCAATATTCCTCCCCTGAGAGCAGGACAAGAGGAGGCTGGGAGTAAAATCTGCAAATCTTTATTGCTGCACTCATTAACACCAAATTCTCAAGTCACAGCATCAAAACATTCTTCTCCAGCTCTCTTGGACCCCTTGGAAGGGGCTCTAAGATCTCCCTGGAGCCTCCTCTCCAGGCTGAAGAGCCCCAACCCTATCAGCCTGTCTCCAGAGCAGAGGTTCATCCTTCATCATTCACCTTAAGTGTTCAGAACTCTAGTCTGACAGGAGTGCCCCTCTCCCACTCCCTGTGCCTGAGCTATCTGAGCTCCACTGCAAACATTTCCTCTCCTCTGGGAAGCACAAGCTGAAAATCATCATCACTTAGTCCCCAGCGGGACAAGAGAATCCCTGTAGGTAAACCCAAGACTGAATGGGGATTCCTGGAAACCTGCACTCCAGATCTCTGTAATCCTTATCACCCTCATTATTGCTCAGCCAGAACTTAAAACTCTTTTTCTATCAGCCCTGTGAGCAGTACACCTTCCCAACAACATCCAGATTCCAACTGCTCACATTCATTTCCTGCACTCTAACAGAACACAATCTTAACACAATTTATTGAGACAATTAAAATTCAGAAAACAAGCTTCTCCGTGCTCCATAAAGCACAGCAAATTTATTTGCTGCAGTCAGTAAAACTGTGCTGCCTAAAGCTGTGCAGTAACTCAGCAGGGCCTGGCCTGGGACTGTGGGACCCTCAAAGCTGGGCTGGGATAATCAATTAGAGCTGGGTCTGCACCAGGGCTGCTGCAGGGACCCCACAGCTCCCAGGCCCTTCCACACCTGGAGAAGCAGAATAAAGATTCAGGAAAGAAAAGCTTTGGAGAGTCTGTGGTTGGTCTGTGTTCAGCTGCCATGTCTACCAGTAATTGTGACCAGTTTTGAAGCTGTACATTTATACCAGCCAGTATTTCAAGCTCCCTTAACCAAAGACAAAATAGAATGGATTTTTCATCCACCAAATAAAAAAAAACCTCTCTAGTCTGGAATTATTGGAATCATTACAAATGTGTAAGAAGGCTGCAAGCATCTGGATACACCACACTCAAGCCCCAATACATACATTTATACAGTGAACTCACTTAATTTGAAACAGATCACCAAAAAGCCAGCTTGCATTTAGGCTGCCTCAAAGAAGAGATGTCACACTAGAGATGTTCCCAGTTACTTATAAAATAATCAGTTCTTTAAAGTTATCTGGTTTGAGAGGTAATTATTAAGTGAATTTAGAATGTAATTGCTCTGAACAATGATAAACTTGTATTATACCCTGAGTAAGCACTACAGGCAGGTGATAAATTGCAAAAGTAATGCTACATCAGTTTAACTTCCTGCCGAGTCACCCTGAACTGCTCCAGCCTTGCACAAAATAGCCCCTGCTTTCATTACTAATAAAACACAGAATTAATTACTCAAAATAAAATAGGCCTTGAAAATGTGCCCAGACACTGAACCATGCTGGCTTTTGCATTCTTTTTCCTTCTCTTTTTTTCTCCTATAAAGGAACCTCAAACCCATTGCTAGTTATTTCTTCAAAGGCAGCTGCACAACACGAGGTTTTGTTCCAGGACTCTTCCATTCCCAAGTGGATGCTCAGGACCTGCACACACAGCAGACTCTCCAGTCACCATACTCCTCTCAAAATACTTAAGCTGATGGCTGACTGCACCACAAATTTCATTTCTCTGACTGGATTATGATAAAAAATAGCTCAGTTTTGGAAATTCACTCAAGCAGTGGAAATATTTTAGACCAGGATCCAAATCTTTCAAATGTCTAGCACTGGACTGGAATTCTCCAGGGACTTCCAGGCAATTCTGCTCCAGCTTGAACAAGAAGAATCCCAGGCTTGTTAATAATAACAGCTGGGAAACTTTATTTCCCTACTCTCCTGTAAGAAGGATTCCAGCTTCTCCCAGAATCTCCACATTATAGAACATGTAGGTTTAGAGCTGTGCCTGTTTTCATCCCAGCAGTTCTCCAGATGAACATCACCCAAAGTTTCCAGGATTTTAGCTCCTGACCCCTTTGTGTCACCCCCCACAGGCTGACACGGGGCTCTGGCAGTGGCAGAGCTGCACCCTCCTCCCTCAAAGCGACCTTGTCACGAGCAGGACCAGGAAAAAGCCATAAAACTTCTTTAGAGAAACACAAACACAAGGTTCCCACCAATTCCTACCCCGAGCATTGAAAAGCTCTTGGGCAGCCATCCAGCCCTTCTGGCAGCACTTCATGGAGGAACAGAGCCTGGGAGACAGAATCCAAGCAGCACAAGGAGCCTGAGCAGCCAAAGAGCTGCACAAGGAGCCCAGCACGGCTCTGCAGGGTCATTTTGCAGCCCAGCACAGGCTGAGCACAGCCTGGGCCTCCCTGTCTGGGACAGCCCCTGCTCAGCCCTGGGCACCTCCATCCTGGCTGACCTTGAGTTCTGGCTCTGCCTGCACAGACAAAACTCTTCTCCCTTTCTGGGCACCCAGCTGGGGATGGACACTCCAAAGGAGAGGCCTTGGAGGTTTTCTAATTGGGAGAGACTGTGGAAGGGGCTTCATGGACCCCCAGGGCTCCCCTGCAACACCCCCGGATGTAAGAACATCTCTGCTTCTGCTGAGAGACTGCAAAGTCACTTCTGCAGCTCTCTGAGGCAAAGAGTGACACATAATGAAGGCAGGATTTAGAACGTGGGCTGAATCTCATGTGAGAAGATTCTGACTGCAGAGGTAAAGTATTGGCTAAATTTTATAATGATGGAGTTAATTTTGTTGCTAAGAAAAGCAAAGGCACGATGAGGATTGGCTCCAAAGATTACACAGTGTGTGGTCTCTGCACTTGAAGAACTCTGCACAGCACTCACTCATGTTACATCAATTACTTTAACAAAGTTAGATTCAGAATAATATTTATAAAACTGAGATCCACAGACCTTTTTGCAATCACCTGGGTACAATCACCTTATTCACAAAACTGGCTATAAATTATGCTAATCAGGGAAACACTCAGAAGATGAAGAGAGGTTTCTTGTGTAATTTTAAATGGATTCCTATAAAGAAAAAAAATGGGAATATATAAAATTATGGAGTTTCAGTGCACGTTTCTATTTGAATCCTGGGTGTCAGTAATATAAAGGTTAAAGCACTATGATCAGGAAATTAAAAATGTATCATTTTTATTGTGAGACCCCTTCTGTGTGTCCACAATGATTAAATATAATGCTGGAAGGTTTTGGTGGACACAGATGTCATCTCAAACACCAATCCTGACCACTTCAGTGAAACCTAAATGAAATGGCAATTTTGCTCTCAAGACAGTCCCATCTCTGACTCAGTCCCCCTGCTATATTCTACCATTATCTTAAAAATAAACCTTTTCCTTTGTGGTTTTCATAACAATAAAAAGTACACAGTGAGTATAGTATTCTCTTCGTGTCCTTTGGGGGGGTAATTAAAAAAAATATTTAACTTTGACCTACTTCTAATGTATATTTCAATTAATGGCAAATTCCTGTGCATTATTCAGGTGAGACTGCACCAGCTGAGCAGTTGGATCCCTGAAGGTCATCAGCAGGAGAAGGAGCTTTGTGAAGTGTGTGGCTGTTCCTGGAAGGGCTGGGATGTGAGAGCAGAGGGACTGCCCGTCCCCAGGGAGGGTCCTGCCTGTCCCCAGAGGGTCCTGCCTGTCCCCAGGGAGGGTCCTGCCTGTCCCCAGGGAGGGTCCTGCCCGGGCCAGGAGGGTTCCTTGCTCAGGTGTCTGACTGCAGAGCTGCTTTTCCACCTGGAACAGCACGGGACCTTCTGTGGCTCCTGAGCAGCCAAGGGAGGGGAAGCACAGCCTGGGAGGTCACAGGCTCTGAAGTGATCCCCACCTTTCAGCTCGGGCACAGGAAAGGTAACAGTGCACATGTTTTTACCCAAATCCCAGGATTTGAGGTGAAGTACAGGAAATCCCCTATTAGGTGAGAGATCTGGCAGCCCCTCCTCAGGGCTGGGTGCTGAGCAGTGAGGAGGATAAATGGAGAAATGGAGAAATGGCTCCTGAAGCCAGGACTGGCTGTGGGCACTGGCTGCCCTGTTAGCTGGGCCTCTGCTCTTCTCCAGCTGCCTCTGCCCTTTCCAGGACCCAAGGGAAGTGTCCAGGCTGGATCCCAGGCTTGGATCCGTGCTGCTCTGTGTCACAGAGTGCAGCTTTCCACACTCTGTGCCCAGGTTTCTCTTCACTCAAGTCAGATTTTTCTGCTTCCCCTGCTCTGCTGTCCCATTACTGCTCACAGCTCATCACCAGCTACAGACACAGCTGACTCTTCACCTGACTCTTTGATGATGTCTCAAGTTCAGATTCCATGGAATTAAAATTCCCAAACAGAGGTTACAACTTCCAGAAGTTATAACTCAAAGTGTCCAGACTTTTGTAGGACTCAAAGCCTTTGCAGACCACCCCTGCTCCCTGTGACACAGCCCTAAGGGCTTCAAACCCTTAAGGAATGTCCTTGTGTGTGGATTCTTCCTCATTTCCATGTGGTTATTTGCAGACACATTAAACAGTGCTGCTGCTTGGGACACAAAATCCATTAAGAGGAGTGATATGCTAAAATTAACTCTCTATTTGTTTTCTCTTCAGTTTCTATAGAACACGAGGAGAGATGCAGATGGTTAACAGCACTGAGATTATAGTGATAGCTGTAAAATTTGATGACTGTTATCAAAAGCATCATATGGCTTATGAGAGCAAGTAGCAATTAAAAAAAAAAAAAAAAAAAAAGAAAAAAAAAGATTTCCAAGCTTACCCTGGACAGGGAACAGGAATAGCAAAGGGGGGGTTAAAGCCAGTTTCACACTAAAGGATTTATTAAAATAAGAAGATCACTACTTCAAACCTTGACAGGCACAGGTTATCTGCAGCAGTTCAGATGTGAATGAAACAGAGATGATGCGTACGAGCCCAAATCCCTGACAAAGGGAGATTTAAAGCTGGGGTGGGAGTTTGAGTGCTCAGGAAAGCAAGGCAGGGATCAGCTGCAGTGACCTGAGACAAAGGCCAAGCAATTGCTCCCGGATCTCTGACTGGCACTGCAGACAGAGCTCTCCTTCTCCATGGCCAGAAAAATGCTGTACTGCACCTTGTCACAGGCAGGGAGATGCCTGACAAAATAAGCTGAATCACTCACTTCCTCCACTTTCAACCAGAACAAGACTTTGTTCCACCTCCCTGGATGAAATATTAATCCCCTGTAAGAGAATGATACCCACAGCCTTCCAGCAGAGACCTCTCTGTTCAGACTCCTCTGTGCAGAATTACCTTTGCTCTTTCCCCAGCTGGAAAAGCTCTTGTATTCCTGTTTCCCCTCCCTCTTCTGAGCTGCCATGACTGGAACTCCAGACTTTCCAAAGCTACAATGATTTATTGAAACCAGTTCTACTTAGTGAGAGCTCTGGCAAGCAGAAGCTGTGCTAATGCACCCAGCAATCCACAGAGCAAGATAAAATCTCCCAAGAACATTTTCAAGTGGTAAAAGAAGAAACAAAGAGGGAAGGGTTGGAAGTTTTCAATGCTCCCTGAAACATGGAAAATCAGGAACAGAGAAATGAGTATCTTTTCTCTTAAGGTGCATATCTGCCCATTGAGTGGAGGGAAAGCAGGGATTGACTCATTAGAAATCAGGACAGACAGAAGGACAGGACACACTGTTCCTTGGCTTGGCCTCCAGAGAACACATGCAAAGCATCTGAAAGAGATGGACCCTTAACCCTTGAACATTACAGTGCTTTCAAAAAATCCATGTTACATCTACTGGGATACAAGTTTTTTATAGTAGGAGAAAGTTTCTTACAATCCATTGGGGAATATGTTTCTCGGTGTTGGTTTTTAATTCATATTTAATCTCTATCCAACACCAAAATATGTACATATATAATTAGCTTAAAATATTCAATAACATTTCTTGATGAGGGATCTATTTGCAATGAAAATATAGTAAGCACCAGAACTGGACTGATTTACTGACAAAGCACCAATATTTTCAAAAGAGAGCTTAAAAAAATTCACCAAGCTGTTCTTAGATGGTTCAAATGCCTGAGATCAAGAAGTCAGGCAGCACTTCCCAAAGGCACATAAAACAACAGCAATCTCAAAAGGCCTTTTGGACCTTTTGACCAAAAAATACCAACACACCAATTTTCAAACCTTGACTTTACTCCACAGGTTCAGCTCTTCCCCACTGTCCTTAAGCTATTTAATCTCAGCTCTGTTAGGCAGGGGCTGCAGAAGGAAGTTTAGCACAAGACTCATCCCAACTGACATCACTCTTTGCCTTCAGTTCTCTGCTCCTAAATTAAAAATCACAATCTCAGAACAAGGGAGTATGAAACTGGGGTTTGAGCATTCAAAAGCCCCTCAGAAAATGGCCATGAAGCTCTGGCTACATTTTTTCCAAGCTAAATTCCCAAGATTGGTTGGAGCCCCTGCTCCAGTTGCTCCGTACCGTTCCCAGTACGACATTCCAGGTCAGGGATCTAAGGACAGGCTCTTGGCAGAGTTTCTGGGACTAAAGAGAAGACGTGGGCTGAAATTCCTTGAGAGAAGGAAGAACTTCCAAAATTTCCATGGGGAAATTCTGAACCAACCCTCCTTTTGCTGGTTTTCACTTTCACAGCTGCTCTGCAAAATGGTTTCACACAGTCTGAACCAGGAACCAGGAATTCTCTGGACTCCTGTGCTTGCTACTGGATTGTCCCAGTTTTTCTGAAGTCCTTCTCTCCCATCAATGTTTCTCTTCTGTTAAAACACTGGTTTCTGTGCTTCATCTGATCCACATGGAAGCAAAACACCTTTTTTTTCCCTGATTTTCTTATCTTGATTTTTAAAATGTTGATAGTCTGCTGGTGAGCACCAGGAGCGATGACTTCATAACAGGAGGCGGCATCTATTCCAAGGAGCTCAGAGCCAGCAGAAATACTCCCAAGATCACAAAAATAGTTCCTATTACATTTTATTTCTTGGCAAAGGACTATTAGATTATATAAAAGGCAAGGCTAGTGCAGATACAGGCAGAGAACTTCATGGTAATGGTGGAGCCTCATCACTCTGGGTCATGTCTGCAAACTGGAAACCTCAGTTCTAGGTAGGTCAGACTTATCTTAAGCTGAAGTTCACTAGAAATGTCCCGATTTAGACTCCAAGCACTGAGTACGGCAGAAGGAGCCACATTCTTTGTGAATTAAGTGAGACTGAACTCCCAGAGAAAGTCTGGCAACCAAGTCAGACAAGAGAGTTGTGGTGGAGGAGAAGAGGAAAGGAATCTGTGTGGATTTCTGAAATTAGGCTGTAAATAAACAATGATGTTGAATTGTCAGAGTTGCCACTTTAGCAAAATAAAGTACTTTCTTGTAGTGAAAATGAGAATTCTTCATCTTCAAGGAAACAAAAATCCTGGCCTGCTGAAAAACCTGTGCTGAGATTTTCCAGACTCCACAAGACATGCCAGGTGGACTGTACCTTCCACAGCAAAATGACAAATGTCCTCCAGCAATTTATAATTGGGAAGAAGAGCAAAGAAAGGGAAATGGGCAAGGAGGGAGACTGTGGGGCAAGAAGAATGGCAAAGGACTAATGGGGAGCACAGGAGATCCTGTGGCTCTGCAATACCATGAGAAAAACTCCCTGTGTGTGACCCTGGACAAGGCACCTCTAACTCAGCTCCCCTTCAGATGAAGAGGATAAAAGCAGCACATTTAAGCTGGCATGAAGTTATCTGGATCAGAGAGGGAAGAACACTGGAGCATGGCAGTGTTGATGATCAGAGCAGCACATCAGCCATGGGCAGGCAAACAAAAAATGCTCTGCAGCTGCACAGGATCCTGTTACAAGGAAATATTGACCAGTGCTGCCTTGTGGAGGGGTTTGGGAGGGATCCAGCAGGAACCCTCTGCAGGAGGGTCAGAACCAGGAAATCTACCCTTGCACAAATATCTACCACAGTCAGAAAACTGAACCAAGGAACTGCTGTTGGATGAAATATGGAAAGCAAAAAACAAACACACTTTTCCAACCAGCTGGTGTTTGATCTGAGGGTGCATATGGACATCCCACGGAACTAGAGAGCTCTGATTCCACATCCCATTATCTATTGGTCACCCCTGCCAGTGGCTGAGAAACCTTCTGGAGCCAGGTCTGGGATGGAGGAGATCCTCTGGAGTTCAGAGGTCAGGATTTCATTCCTCACTATAATCACCACTGATTATATTATTATATAATATATATTATTATCTGGCCCAATGACAGGCTGGGAAATCTATGACTGACAATATAAAAAAGACCCAAGTAAGCATTTATTGTTGTTATTATTATCAATTAACAAGAAATAGCTTTTCTGTCCCCAAAATGTGATATTACTGGAAAACCCCCCTTGGACTGGAGCACTCAAGATCTTTCAAAGTTTTTTTGGGCATCCATAAAACGAGTGGCACACATGGCACTGTGAGACCTTAATCCACACATCCCATGTCCCAGCAAGGGCAGTGCCCTGCAGCCAATGCACTGTCCTGGTGCTGCAGCCTGCTGTGACCCAGCCATTCCTTCATGAACCATGGAATACCCTGAGCTGGAAGGGACTCATAAGGATCATCAAAGTCCAACTCCTAATTCCTTCTGTGACTTGTCACAATTTTTCTGATTTAGGCTTCAGCAAAGTAAGTTTTTTCTTCATTGAAGGAGCTGCTTTTGATGATCTGGCAGTGGGCCAGGAAAATGACTAAGTGAAAAGATGCCTCACTGTCAATGCAACAGCTCCTTGCTGTACTCTGGAACATTTGCTCCACAGGCCTGGGTGCAAGGAAGCACAGTAGGAGCACGACCTTCTCTTGTGTATCTGAAGTTGATTGAATATGAAAAGTTCAGATCAAGTATAAATCCACTGTTCCCTTAAGTACAGCTTCTGAGCATTTGCCTTGCAGTACATATCTGTACATACAACTCACACACTTGCTGCACAGTTACCATCAACATACCAACACAAAAGAAGACAAAAATCAGGTATTTGTCAAAAATAAATTACAGTGAGTCATCAGCAGTCTTAGAACTATTTTTTTGCACATTTCCCCCTTGAACAGACCACAGTAAAATGAATAATCTGGCTCACTGGAAGGAGGGACAGGATTTTACAAACCATTAATATTTCTTGCCCTCCCTTTGCTAACTTTGCCTTGTGTAGATAGAAGAGTCTGACGGGAATGAAACCTGCAGAAAAAAATGCATACCCATATTTTCAGTCACATGCAAGAGTTCAGGATGTGCTAACAGGGAGAGTGGTGGCCCCAGGCTGTGGTGTCAGCTGCTGTCCCGACTGAAGGAATGGCCCAAACTCTCTCTGCAGGTCATTAGTGGGCAGGATTTAACAAATCCTCACAAAACACGTCTTGTCCTCTGCAAGTGGAAATACAGACTGCAGAAAACTATCTGTGCTTGGTCTGAGATAACAGAGAAAGAGGTTCCATAAGCAGGAAAATGAGACCTGAGAGCTCTCTGCATATACAACCCCAAAAAAGAGCTGCTGTTCTGAATTACAATTACACTCACACTGCAGAAAGTTTGGGTTAAGACCTATTGTAAAGCAATTTCTACACAAAAGAGAAAGAAGGATCATTGTTCCAACTCTACTCATTAAAGAAATTCGGAGACAAATCCCAGTCTTTGATCCCCGGCATTGCTAGAAGGCAACTGTACATTGCAAACGAGACACATTTATTCCTAACAAAACAAACCCCCTCCGCAAGTAAAGAGTCAGACCTGAAATTCCAAAGTCTTTCCTTGCTTACCTTTTTACGAGCAGGTCAAATTTTTGGAAGTAGTTTCTCAAAGCAACTCAGACATTCCACGTGAACTCTCGTGCTGCAATAAACAGCTGCAAAACTCCCTGATTTATTTCCCGGCTTGGTGTGCATGCTGAACCCCAGAAGAAATCCCACACAGGGAAAAAAAATAAAGGAAAAACACCCCCAAAACACACAGGAGAAGCAACTCAGCCCTCGGGCAAAGCACAAAAAAAGTTCCACGGGGAAACAGAAAGGAAATCCAGCGCCAAGTGCAAGTTTGGGTGAGGCAGAGGGAAGGCAGGCGCGCTCCCCGTGCCTGCGCTCCTGGCTGAAGGTGCCTCTCCAGCAGAAGCCACCGAGGCTCCCGGCTCCTCGGAGCAGATGGTATTCACACATTATTCCCGAACAGCAGCATTCCCCAGTCCAATCAGGAGGCAGCACTCAAAAGCCAAGTGCTTCCCAGACTCTGTTACAGTTTTCAATAGCTATAGCACAAGATGAATGACTCAGAAAATGAATAAGCAGGGAAAATAAAACCTGCCCCTCTCCTCGGCAGAGGCACAGGCAGGAGGGTCAGCAGCCCTCAGTGTGCTGAGCACTGCGTTCAACTTCAATGCACCTGCTTTTTCCCCTAAACCCTAAATGCTGATTACTTTTTCTGTGTCTTGAACTTGTGTGATCAGCTTCATCTTGGGTTAAAAGTCACAATAATTAAACCCTCTCTCTCTTTTTTTTTTCAGTCTCAAAAACAACAAACAATTGTAAGAGTCAAAACAAAGGATGAACTGTGTGTGTGCTCTTCCAGACAACTCAGACAAGCCCCTTATCCCATTTCCTGCTGAATACATCAATGTATATTTCTAAGATTAAGGCATAACTTTACAGACTTTGTTGCAATGACATGACACACATTAATACATCCTCTGATTTTGCCTGAAGTTTACCAGGAAACTTTAAATGACAATAAAACAAGTATCTCTAAGAACATATTAAATAAAAATGACTACCAACTTTAGGGAAGTAGAACCATTATGCAAAACCTGGCCAAACTGAACTGGAAACTCCTTCCAACTGCTCTGTGCAGCTTCCAAACCATCCCATCCAGAGGGCACTTCTAAATACAACCCCACAGCTCAGTGCCTGTTTTCTCTGACAGCTGCAACCCAATAATAAAGGACGATCTGCTAAACAAAGCAAGTTACTCATGGGAGCACGCACAGCACCGGCTCTCCCTGGAATAGCCTGGTGCACTCCTGAGCTTTCCACAACTCGCTGGAATTCTCTCCAGCTCTGCAGCAGAAGTGATTGTGAGGAGGTTTTGCTGTGCTTGGTGCTCCTGCCCCTGCTCTGCTGCAGGCACAGACTCTGCTTTTATTGCTGTGTTGGGCCTGAACCTGGCAAAGCTGGACCCAGGCTGCAGTTGGGCAAGTGGGATCACTTAAATCACTGAAACTATTTGGGGTGAGAAACATTACCCCAGGTCCCTCTGGACACTTTCAGATCTTTGTCTCTGGCTGTAAATTGATCCTTTGCATTCCTGTCTGACACATGGACTGTGAAAAACTCTTCTGGGATATTCTCCCTGCCAGGAGAAAGGCTCTAACAGCACTTCTGCAAACACAGGGCCAGTCAGAGAGACAATAAAATTTTGTGAACTCTGGACTAACTTTTACTATTATTATTTTGTCTTTTTTTTTTTTTTTTTTCCCCCTTCATTCTGGACCAAATAAAAGAACACTATTTGCATTTTAGTTCCCTCTTTTCAAAACACCAAGTATCAGGGTTTCTCCCTAGATTCAGAGCAGGACCCACATCCAGAGGCATCGTTTTGCTCCATCAGCCAGGCCCTGCCCACCAAGGCTAAGCAAACAAACCCACACAAGCAGCCCCAGCACAAAGAACAAGGGCTCGTGTTATAACATTTGCCACAGCTGCCCACCAACCTCCAGCTGCAGCTAGAGGAGTGTTTAAAGGTGTAAAACAAAACTAGAGGCATATCTAGATCTGCTAGGAAAACAAACATTTTCTGAAGCCTCATTTTGGCAGGTATTTTCTGATCCTGCACTAAGCTCCATAGCAGCCAAAATCATTGTGACAACTGACTCACTGAGCAAGGCATCTGCTGGGCCTCTGAGCCTCCACCAGCAGGAGGAATGCCTGGCAATTACAGCTTTTCCATGTGCTGATTCCTTGGAGATGCTGGGAGAGGAAGCACATCTAAATCCAAACATGATCCCCAGAATGCTCCAAGTGCTGGGACAAGGTTTTTATCCAGCCCCAAGGAACCACCCGGGCAAACGTCCCGACCAGGCATCATAAAGAGCCCTGGCTCAGGGCAAGAGCTCTTTATTCTGTACATCCATCTCCAGGGTGCATTTGTCAGCCAGGGGTGGGGGCTCTGGGCAGCACCAGAAGAGGAGGCTCCTGCCAACAGCTGAGTTACATCCATGGCATCCCAACAAGCCTTGGCTGAAGGGCTCAGAAACCCCACTGGGTCAAAATGTGAGGCTCAGACCTCATTAACAGGTGACACTTCTGGGTTCCCCCAGTTCCTGTCAGCTGCTCCCACAGTCTCATTAATTGAAAAGTTTCTCACCTATAAACACCCTGATACAACAAATGTATGCTTGGAACTCCTCCTCATCTCTGCTCCCAGGAAATCCCTTGTGTGTGCACTCTTCCAGCTCTGCTGAATTCACCTTGCAGCTGTGGCTGATGTAGGAAGTTCTGAGACTGGCAGTGCTGTGTGGAAGGGAGATCTGGGAGGTTCCCTCACAACACTCTGAAGTTCCTCTCTTTTAGGCAGAATATGAAAGAGACCTTGAACTTGCCTGACTGAGAAAAGACCCTTTTCTTTAGTTCCAAAGAACCAAGAGATGGCTGTGACTGTTTCCAGCACCTCCAAGTATGGATGGTTACATTCCATTTGTGGATGTTCCTTCAGGATTCCATCTGGATGGTCCTCCTTTGTTAAATCCCAGATTGCAGTGGGATGCTCATTTATTGGCTGGCTCTGCCCTCTTCTACTGATTTCAGCAGGGACAGAGAGGAAGCCACTGCATGCAATGCTTGTCCCCAACTCAATTTCCAACCTGGAAATTGCAGAATGCATCTAAAATCATTAGCCAGTAATCTGCTGAATCCTTGATCTCCCATTCCCCTGCAGCTTTCCCACTCAACTCTGCTACCACACAGAAGCCACAAAAAATTCTGTTCCCAGCCCTTGTTTCAGTTTTCCTCTGTACCAGGTGTGATTTTTAATGCATGTCAAGGTGTCATTGAGGCCAGGATGTCATTACTGCCCTCGAACAGTGCCTGAAGAATCTCAATTACCAACAGCAGCCAAAGTTCAAGCCTGGCTGTCATCCAACTAATTCACCTGGTCCAATGTGTACGTCAGAGACTGAAAAAAATATGCTGTAATTATTGTGTTATCAAAGCACAATGGTTTAATTTTATTTCTTTGTGGCACAAAATCTGCCTCTGTGATTCACACCTATTGTGTAGGGAATATGATTCCATTAAAACCAGTAGTTGGGATCTGGTCTACAAGGTTGTTCAAAAAGTCTAATAAAAATCTTGTGCTCTTTAAGGATTAACAACCAAGTCACAATGAAATATTGTCATGACACGGAAAAGAATAAACTCAGAGGTGGTTCCAGTGTTGACAAGAGCTGTACAAACTGAGATCTGAGCAATTAGAAGACACAATGAATACATAATTCATAGATATTTTGTACTCAAGAGTTTGCACACAAATAAAACATCTTATAAATCTTCAGCAGCTTGCAGAAAGCTGCTGAGCTGTCTTTTATTGTCGGAGCAGCAAGCAGCTATAGTACAAAAGAGAAATCCATAGCTCTGATATGTCATCCCTCCAAATGGGTAATTTAGGGTTACAGTTTCGGAATCAGCACATTCTTCAGCAACTTTATTCCAAGATTTTTTTTTTTTTTTTTTTTTTTTTGAAAAGAATCAAGTAAATCCATGCCAGTACATTAAAAAGAAAACTTCAAAAAGTCAGAGCTGTGAGCCACCATAAAATGACAATAATCTTTCTCTACATGCCTGAATTCCAGAGAATGGAAAGAAAATAATGAGTGGGGGAGAAGGAGAAAAGATTGTGGGGGTTGCTTTAATAATTTTTTAAATCCACATGAGAACCTGTAGCTTTCTGTGAGCCTTTCTCCCATGCACAGAAGGAGAAAAGTTACAGAACTTCCTGCACAAATCTCCAAATGAAGAGCAGCCTGTCAGGCTGTGTTCAAGGCAGTCGAGCACTGCAGCTCCCTGGAGAATCACAGAAAAAATCCAGTAACCACTGCACCCACAGGTGATGCCTTTATTCCAGGGATTGTTACATCAACAGTTTAAATCTCATTTCAGGCCTCTACATAGAGGAGTGGTGATTCCCTGCTCTAGCTACAAGCAATAATAAATCTATGAGGCATCTCCATGAAAAGCTGGCAACCTAATTTGATTAGGAAAAAGAAACCCTGTGCAAAGAAATGAGACACAGCTTTCCAGGCTTGAATATTCCACCAACGTCCTGTGAGCTGAATTCATGCATGTTAGTAAGCAAATGGAAGGGCTGCAGGAGGCACAAAAAGCAACTCTCAAGTACGTTATTGCCCCAAATTCTTCAGAACAGCTTTTTCTATCATTAATCATCTCTTGATTGTGCTGGCAATAAGCAACACAGAAGGAACCAAGGCTGAATTTTAAGGTAGATGGTTACCCACATGGACTCTCAGGTAGAGCAAAAACTGAGCTTCATTCTCATGGCAGAAAAGGGGATTTGATTTGGCATTCTTGAAGGTAAAAAGGCACTTTTACAGCAAGCACAGGAGTTCCCAGCCATGGTCACTCCCCAGGGCTTTAAGACTTGTCACATGAGCAGCCCCCTGGGATAAACACAACAGCTCCCAGCATGTCCAGAGCTGCAGGATACCCAGGGGACAGAGAGGCTGCTTCTAGAACAAAGGAATGTTCTCAAGGGGCAAATCTTCCTGAGCAGCTGACTGATTTCTGAGAACTTTCTGTTTGCTGAATTCATGCAAAACAATGCCTGGGATGTGGGAGCAGCAGCTGAGCCCCCCAGTCCTGCAGTGCTGCAGCTCCAGCAGCAGCACAGGGAAGGAAACGACCTTCTCATCAATAAGTGGTTCAACCCATTTGTTTACAATGAGATAGTTTAAACCAAAGTAATTTAAACAAAACTAAAAGGAAGATGGGGATTTACATGGTTGGGAAGGGGAAGCAGTGAAGTTTCTTCCCAAGTCCTGGGTACCAGCAGTGCTTGCTTATCTCTCATTTCTCAGCTTATGAATCTTCCCAGTGTTTGCTGACTTATTGGAGTATTTTGTAGGAAAACAAAGTTTCTACACAGTGTGACAGAATATACTTCAGATGTCTGTAAGAAAAGAATGAGAACCTATGTATCTTAAACTATGCATTCTAAATTCAGTGAGGAATTTAACACACTAGAGAAAATAAAGTTATATTTGCATTTCCCTCAGAACCAGACACTCTCTGTGACTCCTAAAGGCCAGATTCTAACACTGGGATGGGCAAGAACACCTGCTTATATATTTGTTAATATCAGCTCAAACTATGCATGCACTTCTCTGAAAATCCTGAAACTTCCTGCTGGAGAGAAAACGAGATTGAATTCTGTGTCGCAGTGGTCTAAGAGGAGGTATGAGACATGAGAGGTAGATGCTGTTCTTCTAGAAAGGAACTAATATAACTACATATGAAATAGAATAGGAAAGAGAAATAACAAGTGTGAGACTCCCCTCTTAATATTTTCATGCAAATATCATCATTTGAAACACCACTGAAATCTGTCCTTGATTATTCAAATTCGATTTCAGCAGGGCACAGAGCCCCAAGTAAAGCAGTGCTGCTCACTTATATGTGCCCAGTCAACTGTTCACATAGTTGAAATGTTACTTCATTCCCTGAACCACATTCTTTCCACACACTTTTAGGTCTCTGTGGTATTAACACTGCAGTTGTGTCAGACTTAAAGCTCTGTTTATCACCAGAGAATATACTATGGGAAATCCATAACTACTTCCTGAACAATATTTATGTAGGAAGTGGAATATTTAGTGGATTTCAAGCTGTATGCAGAATATACCAAATGCATATTAAACAGTTGAGAATCAATTTATTCCAAAAATCACCATCTGAAATTGTTTTCATAAACATGAATACTTTGTTGTCCTCAATGCAGCCAATTCTCTCCACTAACAGAGAAATAAGACTTGCAAACAACTTTTCCCCTCAATTTATGTTTTTTTTGTGTGCTTTCCAATAGGCTGGACAGCAGAAAATCAGCATGTGGAATACTATAAATCCATGGAATAGCTGCATTTTTAACCATGGACTTTAATTCCAGGGTGAATTTATGTGGTCCTTGGCTAAATATATCCTCCTAAGTAAATTACTCATGCATCTGCCTGTAGGAAAGCTTTCTGCAGATAAAGAATCTGTTCCCAAAAGCTACATCTGACAGCACATACGGCACAAAGTTCCATTCTCTTCTCAGTGGCAAAAAGCCCCCCAAAGTGAATAAGGTGGAACGCACAGGTCCCTCTTCCCCTGCACAGACTGCTCAGGAGACAGGTTCATTCTGCCTGCTTCCTGCTCCTTCCAGCAGAATAAATATCTCCATGTACCACTCACTACATGTTTGTCTCCAGACCCTGTAAACACAGGGATTTCTAAGCTCTTGTGAAGCACATTCCCACATTCATTTCCACTTATCCATGCAGAAGACAGTACAAACACATGCCTACCCCTGTGCCTTTAGCAGGATGGGTAGCTCAGACACTCTCATTATCCTTTTTTTTCCCTCTCTCTTCTATGTTTTCTACTTCTTACCATTGGAGTTGTCCTGGTCCAAAGGATTATCTGGTTCCATTACTTCAAATAAAAGCATCCAACATGCAGTTCTCCATGCAGCAGAGGCATAAAAACACAGCAGTTGCCTAAGCTGATTCACCTGATTTATGAATTAGTGCAGCATCCATAAGAGGCTGTGTTTCTTCTTTTGTATTACATCTGGCTCCTTTTCCAACTCGATGGCTGGGTATTACAGCATGCAGGCCTTTTTCCAGCATCCTCTTAATGCATTATATTTAAAGTAGCAGCAACCTTTTTCTCCCATCCCCCAGACTAAGTTACAGCAGTAACTAGGCTGAGCTGGCAGCGAGTGCAGCTCATTCAGAGCAGGACCTGCAAGCGTTCTCCGAGTCGTGGTGCTGCATAAAGAGGATGATTGATACAATAAAAAGTAAGTGGACTTTGACACAGCACGGGATGCACTGCACAAAATCCCACCAAAAGCAGGCAGAGGTCCTGAGGGTTTGGGGAATGCCTCGCCAGTCTGCACCCCCTCACGCACAAACACAAATTATGTCCTGTTCCCTCCTCCTCCTCCTCCTCCCCCCCCGCTCCAATCTTTTATAACCCTGGATCTCCTCCAGCAATAGTCTGCTCCTTCACTCAGTTTATAATAAACTCTGTCGTTCCCCCGTGTCCCTGGGGTTGGCACGGAGGGGAAGGAGGCTGTTTGCAGAATGAATAGCCCAGCCCGTGCCCGGCTGGGAGCAGCTCCGGGACTGCGCCGGGCACTCGGAACTTGCTGCAGCAGCAGCAGCCTTTGGCTGGGGACCTTGTCCTGCATTTCCCTGCTCTGCCAAGCCAGGGCTGCTGCTGGGCTGGCGTTGGAAAAGCTCCTACGAAGGAGCTGAAGGACGAGTCCGGCTTGGCTGGACTCACACGATAAATGACACCAGAGTCTCTCCCGTGTGACAGAGCCCGTGTCAGCTGACAGCCAGATCACAGCACTGCAAGCCAGGTCACCTTCACTCTGCCCCTGGGGTCTGCCACTGCCTCCTGGAGACCTCTCGTCATTCACAACTGCTCCCTGTGCCTCAATCTTCTGGGATAGTGACATTGAAATGTATCTGATCTCACGGAAAAGGAGCTGAAACCTCCCAGCTTTACACGCTTTGAACTTCTTGGATAAATGATACAGTACAAGGGCTGAGGAAGAAGACTCCACCACCTGGCTGAGGAATAAAAATTTCATTTTCTCTGAAGACATGTCCACAAAAATCAGAAAAATATATCAAAGTGCAACTCTAAACCAAACTGTGCCTCCAAAAGGTCAATTCATATTGCTGTTACAACAATCCTGAAAGAATTCTTCAAATCTAGCTTTCAGGATCAAATTACCTTGAACCCACAATTCAAACTCTTTCCTGCACACTCTGTAAGGCATTAAAACATACCTTGTTTCAAAAGAATGCTTTTCACAGAATCCAGGGCAAGAATCGCTGCAAGAACCTAGAGGAGCCTGAGTGATTTTGGGGGTGCCGGGGCACTGGGGCAGGCAGGGCTCGGTTGCTATTGCTGCTGCCCCAGCAGCTCCCCCTTCCCTCCCGAGTCGGGAAGCGGCTCCGGAGCTCCCGCTGCCGCCGGGGGCTCGGGCTGTGGGCGGACAAATGAATGGCTGGCTGGAGGCAGCAAAACACCGAGCTCTGCCTGGAGGAATTAACAGCAGCCTGACAGGACTCTGCGGTAATTGTGCCTTGCAAACCCATTTTAGCACTGTTCCTGAGGGCTAGGCCATATTAATAGAAGAAAGACTCATTTCCATCTATTTGTTTTCGGTATTGCACAGTCTATACCCCTGTTAAATACTGTTCTGAGATCTCTGCCCGGGGGAAATTACAGTGCTGCAAACCCTGCATTCTCCCCCCTCGCACCCTACGCTCCCGATGTTCTTTACAACTTCAATACTTCTCCCACTCGCTGACAAAACAAAAAAACCTCCCTCTTTCCACCTTCCCCACAAAAACACCTACTCGGTGACTGCAGGCACATGGCACAGCCTGTCAGCACTGCTCCACCTGTCCCGGGTCATTCCACGGGCCAGCAGCAGGGGCTGATGGAAGAAGGTTTCTTAACTCCTGACTGACACATTGCAGCCCTCCTGACAAAAATGGGTAGGGAAGGGATTTGAAGACCTTTTGGGGGTGAGGAGGCCTAAGCAGATATCAGCTGCCTGTTCTGTAGCCCAGGATGTGGGGAAACACAAACACAGGCTGTGACTCACTGACTCCTCGATCACAAGGGACTAAAAATGCCTGGAGAATCAGGCCTGTCAATGTAAAGGAGCCCATAGCTCTGCAAGGAACATCTGAGTCAAGACAAATTATATACAGAGAAACAATTTGTATTCTGCCATGAAACAGATGCTGCGTATACATAATAGAGACAATTTAGAGCCAGAAAAGAATAAACACCTGTGAAATCTTTCCTTGTGGAGAGTCGGAAATGATCCAGGAATGCTATGAATAGCTAAGATCAAGAAATCAAGATAAGAAAGTGAAAAGCAATAGTTATTTAGACCTCAATGATGTTTTTGTGACAACCAATTTGATTTTAATGACATCCAAATGATTTGCTAATCTCTAGTTACAGACCTAGTAAAAATTAATTCTTAATGTGTAAGTCAGAATGATGTCAATATTTTGGCTAAGACTCTTCTCAATTCCTAACAATTGAGCAATTGTCATACCTTCTTTGTGAGAACTCAGCTCATGCAGTGAGGGAAAGGAGCTCATGCCATCATTGTGAAAAACAAGGGACAGTTGGAAGACCAGGGCTTTGATCACTTGGGATTTTAATTGCTCAGGCACTGAAAGGAAAACTGCAGAAGTGAAGAGGGAAATGATTTTCAGACAAATGGCTGGATGGTCAGAGGCTGTGCTAGACCAAATCCTAGGAAATGAGCCAAGCACACTGAACTAATGAGCGTGGAAAGAGAAGTCCAGTGAGCTTGTTCTCTGCAATACCCATGAGGTTAAGTGGAACACAAAATGGAGAGTTTTGGAAAGCTGACTCTTCAAGGAAGGAATTTAGAAATTGTTGGATGGAAATGGAAATTAAATGTCTTCTATTACTGTCTAATCAGAGCATCTCTGCATTCCCCTCAATAGCTGGTTTGGAGACAGAAGAAGAACTTCTATCTAATTGCCAAATGGCTGCATGATGTTTGCTTCAGCATCTTTTATGTTCCAGGCTCCAGTTGTGCTCAATATGTCAGACTTTATGCAGGAGGAACTGGGAGCTGCTACTTCCCAACTCCTGTGTCTTTTCCTAACAGATGGAATCATCACTCACATTGGCATTTATTTTACACCCTTACATGAAATTGTAAACAAGAAAGATGACCCTTGCTTCTGGTTTGCTGTAAAGTTTGGGGCAAATCACCTCATTTGTCTTTTATCAGCCAACAGATCAGCATTGAATCTTTATCATGAAGTAATTGTTTATCTCCAGATTAACCGATACACTCTAAGTCTGCAGCGTACATGTGCTGATATAACTGCTCTTGGATTTATTTCAGGGGAAAGGGTTTCCTTTGTAGGCCTGTTTGGCCCAGGTTTCCCCACTTCATGTAGAGCAGCACTAGAACACAGCCAGCAGAGTCTATAAAAAGCCTGTTTTCTGTTCTACCAGGTGCCTAAAGATCTACAGGAAAAAGTAAGTAGAAATATTGTATAAACAAGTGCAGCCAAGAGACATTGTGAGAACAACACTCCATTCTTCAAAAGAATATTCCATTCATCCAGAAGATAACTCATCATGCTCAGCAGTGTCCCAGTGTGGCAGAAACCCAAGCTGGACTTGCTGATCAGTGACTGCAGGGCTCTGTGATCGCAGCAGGAGCTGCAGGAGCCCTGGGCCGGCTCCGGGCGGGAGGAGGAGCGCACGCTCAGCGCTGCTCCCGGGGCAGGGCCGAGCCCAGCGCGCTGCCCCGGCTGCCGCCAGCGCCCAGCCCTGCCCGGACACAATTCCCATGGAGGAGCGAGCCATCAATGCCTGCGGGGTGAAAAGCCAGCGAGGCACAGACCTGCTTAACAAAACCCTTCGCCAAGGTTACCGGGGCTGTTGTCAAAGCCTCCTCTTTTGTGAAGGCTGAATAAGAATTCATACCCAGTAACCAGCTTCAGTTTCTTTGGCTTTACCTGGCACTCGTTCAAAGTCACTGCTCATGGCTGGGGCTGCTGCCATTGAGATGCAGCTTATCTTGCCCTGGACAGCAAGTGCAGGGCTCATCCAACTCCAAAAGTTCATGCCAAAGCCCTTTTGTGCTGCTTTGCTGCTTGAGCTGAACTACAGTTCTTAGAAATGTGCTTGAATATGTCACTGGCACAAATGGAAACGATGCAGCCTTGGTTACTTCATACTGGGAGGGAAGAATCTCCCCAGAGGTTCTTCCCAGTTTAACCATTTCCTTTAGAGAAATCAAATATTACTGGGATCTTCAGGCGGCCTCAGTTGCAGAGCAGCCCCAGCTACGAAGATTTTATCTGTGCGCACGCTCCTGCTCTTAAGGCAGCAGGCTTTTATCTTAATTTTCAGAAGAAGGTGATGCTCTAATCACACATCTGAGGTGGCAACTCTTCATCCAGAACTCAGCAAAGCTCCACCACAGAGAAAAAGCATGTGCAAAAAAAAAAGGTGTAATGATTAAATAGAGTGTGAAAAGCTGCAAGATCAGTGTTGGAGAAAGAGCCAAAGTAAAAGACATTCCCCAGGACATCAGTGCAAGGACTGGCTCCTGTGACACCTTCCCCCAGCGCTCTCTGTGCTGTGAGCCATGAGCAGATTGGTGTAGCACTGTTCTCTGCTGCAAGAGCAGTTCTGTGCCTGGTACATGCCCAAAACATGGCACTTCCTGAACCCCCTTTGCCTTCTGAAGCCATTTGCTGAACAGACTGAGCCTTTTATCTCTATTTAAATCTCTGCCACAAACTACTAAATCTTGTAATCATTAACAAACACAATTCTAAAGAAAAGAAAACAACAAAATGCTTCAGAGTTACAGGCTCCACAGTAATTATAGAAAACACAGCTACTGCTATCAAAGGAGCACACATTAAATATTCTACTGTGAAAAATGCCAGCAATCAAATGTAGTCAATATTTTAAAGACCCCAAAAAATGATAATAACATCAGAACATTCTTTCAGGGTCACTAGAATATAACATCACCTCCTGTTACAGTAAACTTCAGACTGAGGAAAGTGTCTTTGGGCTTCTTAAAACTCTACTGGCAGTTTAATGGAGGAAAATAAAACTAAACTGACTCCTGGGCAGAAATAACAAAAGGTCTGCAACACCCAGAGTTCTGTGCCCAATTTACTGATCTGTCTGCTGAGATTCCATCTGAGCTGACTCTACAGATTTTCACTATGTTGCTGCAGTTGTCTCCTAGAAACAGGAACAAGAAGCATTTGCTGTTTTCTCAGCCCTTTTGAAACACTCTGCAGAGCTTTGCTCATGCTCTGGATGCCCAGGGATCAGTGTGTGCTGCCCCAGTGGATGGACAGCCTTGGAGAGTGCATTTCTCTTCACTGCCATGGCATGAAAATGAGATACAACAGCAACAGGTGAAACAGCAATGTATCATCATTAAAAACTCCCGTGAAAGTACCCATAGAAAGTGCAACTCAGAGAAACACTCATTTGGATATTTAACCAGGATCCTGAGGATATCCAAACATTGGGTCAGTATCTTACAAGTGTAACTACATTGAAATTTACTCATCCTTCCTCTTGCACCAAGCTAAATTCATAGTGAATGGAGCTCTGAAGGGATCTTACTGCACAGCAACATGGGGGAAATCACAGACTCTTGAAACATGGACAGAAATTCCACCTGATGTTTCTGTGAAGGTCCAGGCTAAAAGAAATATCATCCAAATAAACTACTAAATCCTCAACAGTGTCTACTGGAAAAGTAGCCCATGTGAAGCATTTATAAATCTTTTTGTATATTGAATATCATCTTTTCTTGCCTCTTCCAGTGCCATATTCAGTGTAAATGAGGGAAAAACTGACATCCAGATCCTCTGAAATCTCGAGGTGCACAGAGCAGTAGATGATTCCCATACATCCATAGTTACACAATAGAAATGCTGCACTCCTTTCCATTTGCAAGTTCTCTCCTTAGAACTTAAAAAGAAGAAAAATTCCAGATAGAGCCTGCTCCCTCTTTTCCTTCATTTGTTGTTTCCTGTCTTTTCCTCCTTCTCTCCCTTCCAGTTTGGAGATTCAGCCAATTGTTGTCCTTCCAGATCAAACAGCCTCTTCATTTCACTGCCTTTTTGAGGCTAAATTACTCCATATGGGCTCCTGTGTTATGTGAAACTCCCATAGTAAACTGCAAAGGTTTTAAGCTAACTTTTGTTGCTGTCACTTGGAAAGTGAAACCCAAGATAAATGATGGCTTATTCTTTCCTAGGGTTTCTAATCTGTTTCTGGATTTATTTTATTATTTTTTTTTAAAAAAAAAAAAAGCTCATAATGTCTCTTTTTGGGATATTACTGTCAGTCTTCCTTTTTATTGTCCAGTAACTTCTGGTTACACATTCACTTTCCCAATATTCTCCCTTGCTTTAGGCAGAATAAATGTATGAGAACAGTCTCTGTTCTTACTCCATTAGCTCTGCCTGAGCCAAGCCCTTAGAAACAGATCGAAATACCAGACAGAGAAACCAGTTTTAACCCAGTTTCCACAGAATTGTTGAGATATTAGTGTGGGTGTGAAGTACTTCCAGCAAATCTCATTTCAGACTTGGCCAGAAAATATGAAACTTCACTGAAATCAACAGGAAGAGGAAACATAAGGTGAAAAGACAGAAAATAAATGCTCATCTTGGCATCCTTGGGATGCTCAGACCTGCTATTCATTATGCTGATGAACAAAAAATCCTGAATAATCAATCATCTACCCTGCACTTCCTTTCCTAACTCCTATGATACTTCTCCAATTAGTCCATGTGAGGCTTATCCTTTGTCTTTCCTACAGAGTATTTTGGGAATCTAGAACAGTTATTCAGGATTCCCACCCTCTTGATTCCTCCTTCCACCACAGATCAGCCTCAGGTGAGGGATGTTCTCCCATTAACCCTGAAATCCTTCTTAGCTCAGCACACATAAAGGTCAAATAGAATTAACATTTACTTACAGCATTTTAGGCAATACAGCTACAAAGACAAGAAATGAAAGAAAAAACATTTTGGTTTACTTAAACCCAAATTAAATATACAAGTTCCTCTCTGTGTGTATGCAGGTGACTGATACAGCTGGATTTCCAATCCAGGCATTGTCTCTGCTTACTTTACCCACTCATTGCTGACCCCCTTTCCTGGTGGGACATGCTGGGTTTACAACTGATCTTCCTGTATATCTCTTCTCTTCTAGAAACTCCAGTAAGGTGTGCACAGCTTCTTCATCTCTTCATTAATTTATTCCTTTTCTGTACCAAGTCTGACTTGCTGCTTTAGGTGTAGCTGCTTTAGGGGGAGCTGCTGATGCTGTTGATTCCTCAGATGTGTGTGTCCATCTCTCTCTGGGCAATAATAACATCTCCAATCTCCCAGCTTTGTTCTAACTGAAATTATTAGAATGGTTGGAAGAATTAAAAGAACTTCTTGCCCCCTCCTTTTTGGCAGTCTACTGTTATCTGATTTAGCTGTGTCCTCGTTTGCCTTCTTATTCTGACAAGGAGATACAACAAATTTCTATAATCAGTTCCCATCACTTGATAGAATAATTTTCATGTCAGATGAAACTGGCTTTCCTGATGCTCAGAAATGCCTTCCAGGCTGCACAGACTATGAGATGCCCTCTTGGGCTCTCTTCTGCTGCAGGTTTTTACCATCAGCACAAAATCCTCCCCGTGTCCAATTCTCAGCCACAAGGGGCATGTCAGTAAAACACATCTGGTCCAGGATCCTATAAAGCTCTCCTCAGACACTGGAGCCAGGGCTTCAAAGCTCTTTGAGCTCCTGTATCAAGCACCAATTTAATTTCCCTTTCTTCATCAATTCTTCATTCTCTCGTGATGTCTTGGCAACATTTTGTTCCTGTTCAACATTCATCATTAGCTTCTTTTTTTCTCTTACTTCCTTTTATATTCCTTTCCCTCCCATCTGCTAATTTAAAAGGAAATTGCCTGGTATTCAGCATTATCAGCCAATCTGTTTTCTGTGCTGTTGTTCCAGTAAAGACCATTTCTCACACACTGAGCTGCTCTGCCTCACCCCCTACCCCCTGCTTCTATCCTCAAAGCCTGGATTTTCTTCCCTGTTCCACCTGGAGAGCTAAGCACCCCTCCAGAAGTATACAGCTCCTCAAAATTCAGTCTCTCTTTCTAGAATGAGGATGTGGAAACAAATATCCACGGGAAGAAGGGAGGCTCCCAGACAAAGGCCTTGCCTCCCTGCCAGCAGTCCCAGCACAGCGGGCATGTTGGCACCCAGGGAAGGGAGAGGTCCTGGCACTGTTCTGGCTTTTGCAGGAGCATCCCACACCCAGCCAGGGGAGATCACCTCCATGGGGATCAAGCTTTTCCTTGAGAAACAGCTTCTCCTAGTCCCAAACCCTTCCCTCCCACCACATCAGCCCAGCTGTTCCCAGCAGTCCCTCCTGGAACCTAAATCATTTCTGTTCCACATCGCTGCCTTTGCCGATCCTGCCTTGCTCAACATTGCACAGTTTGTGATTTTATTACTGACAATAACTCTGATTTTGACCTCATGCTCCAAGCCTTTAAGATAAAAGATGAATAATACAAATTCTCCTTTGATCCCTATCACAGTGGCTAATGCTGAGAGTAAAATGTTGAAACAAAATGCTCATAGTAACGACACAAGAGTTTTGCTTATCCAGGGCCAGAAAGTGGAACTGGTGCTAATGGCTGCTGAAAGCCAGTGGGAAACAACTCACAGGAAAGGCTTCATTAAATCTCCAAATGCCACAATTCTCCTCTCAGGGCCTACTGAAATACTTTAGAAAGACCCCTTCAAAGGAGGTTCACATTGTGAGTGATAGTCCTATTGAATTATTCAAAATATCAATGTAAACAAAAATATGCATCTGTTTCTATAGAGATGAGATCAGCTGACAAAAAATGATCTCCACTATGAAATGTCAGATGTGAATTTACAAAGTGATCAGATCTTTTTAAATTCATCATTAACTTGGCTTTAAATAGAGGAGTTTGGAATACATGAGAGAATTGAGATTCCACCTTATCAAATACTGTATTTCAGGTAGATGTTATGAAATATCTGTGTTGATCTGAACAGAGATTTGACATTTTCTCTCTGTCTTCAAGCTGGTCCATGCTGAGGTATTCCAGCACATCTGTAATTTTTAGCAGGTAAGCAAACAAACCTGCCTAAAGTTGAAATATTTTACTTAATTGGTACTTTTATAAAAGCAAGCCTTGACAAAGTCAGCCAAAGCCACACAACCTCAAAATAGTTAAGACCAATTTCTCTGGGGGTAATTAGGAAAAAAATTAGTATATATATATTTTAACTCTTGAAATTTAAAAATAAAACATAAAAAATGTCAAACTTTTGTATGATTTTGTTACTAATTATACAAATCTTTATGTGCTGAAATTAGTGGATTCTTGTGTAAAGGAAAAGTAGATCAGAATAATTTTACTGAATATTGGAGCTTGACTCCTTCCCAACTGCAGAAGGTATCATGCTGCTTTATTGTATGTTGCTTAGCAATATAATGTGAGAAGCAGCACCACAGTCCTTGACAGCACCATTGTCCATTGAAATGCTTGTGAAATATTACCTGGGTTATATAAAGGTAGCACACAGTCACAGAAAATAGCACCAAGTTTCCAAAAGCACAAAGAAGGCTGGAAAGAAAAGCCATTGCTATTCCAATGGCAAAAAGGTCTCCCTGGATGATCTTTCACTATCTGAATACAGCATAAATTAAATATGGAGAAATCATATCTGTGAAGTGTCCCTGCAGCTGCAGAGCAGCTCTTCCCTCCCAGGGAACAGCTGAGGCCAGGGATGTGCCAGAGCCTGTGCATTCCTGCTCCCAGAACTGCTGCTGCTGCCTTGCCCTGCCTTGGAGGACAGGCCTTGTGCCCCCACTCAGGCTGAGCACAACATGGGACAAGGAGAAGCAGCAAGCCAAGATGGATTTGTTCTACAAACAGATGACAAGTAGGGCCTTATCAGTTAGACACTGAATATTCACCTCTGGAGGCCTCCCAGCACCCCAGGGTCCCAGGGACACCTCCCACACTCACTCCCAGCACCCCAGGGTCCCAGGGACACCTCCCACAC
The DNA here is from genome assembly GCA_030060385.1 of Muscicapa striata striata. Lineage (NCBI taxonomy): Eukaryota > Metazoa > Chordata > Aves > Passeriformes > Muscicapidae > Muscicapa > Muscicapa striata. The sequence continues at coordinate 2,250,205 of JAREIS010000026.1, read as the reverse complement.
TCACTCCCAGCACCCCAGGGTCCCAGGGACATCTCCCACACTCACTCCCAGCACCCCAGGGTCCCAGGGACATCTCCCACACTCACTCACAGCACCCCAGGGTCCCAGGCACAGCTTCTACACTCACTCCCATCACCCCAAGCACACCCCCTGCAGCCCCTGTTTGCTGTCACTCCAGGCCCTGTAGCTGGGCTTTGTGTAATTCTGAAATGGCACTGTCAGAGCTGGAGTGGCAGTGCCATGAATAACTCCAAGGGTAATGGATTGCCATGAAGTGCTGCAGTGGGAGGTCACAAACCCAAACCCACACACAGAACTGTGTCACCAGGAGGCTGAACCTGCACTCAGGACCTTGCAGCTCACAACACAATCACTGGATTCACCAAGTGCTGTCAGCTGAGCAAGCAGCAGGCTCATATTCTTACTTGGTCATACGGAACAAACCTCACATTATGATGGTTCACAAAGACACAGGAGCATATCTCCATCTTAGCAAAAAAATATTGAATGGACATGACAGATCCTAGGGGCCTTTCCAAGGAACAATTCAATATTCCCTTTTATAGTATTTGGCACACCACAGAGTTTATTCAGCTTGAATTAACTAATGGATTTGAGCATTCTCTTTAACAAAGAGAAAAGATGTTGAGTTGCACTGACTGCAGAGTTACAGAATGCTTTAGACAAATCTTGCAAGCTGATTTACTACAGAATCTGTGCTGACTTTTCTCTCAACTCACAGGAACTCATCCTTCATATTTTAAAATGAGAATTTCTAAAAAGTGTTTAGAGCATTTATTTTTGTTGATAGATGCATTACAAATAAACATGGGAAATTATTTGCCTTTATAAAAAAGTCAGGATGGACAAAGTAAAAGATGCTGTGCTGTTGAATGGAACCAAAGAAGAGAAGCAAAGGTTTCAGGTGGGCCATACCCTTCCCACATGCCCAGAAACCCCACTGCATGAACACATGGAGCACAGATTCAGAGGAGGATCCAATTCCTTCCCACAGAGCAGAACTTCATCCTAATACAAGAGTAGCAATAGTGAGACTTAACCTGTAATAAACCTCACTCATTTCCACCCAAGAGAAACATGATTTTGTTCTTAAGGACTGAGATGACACTCCAGGAGTATCATTTGCATTTGATATCTAAGACCCATTCTCCTAAATCAACATGAAGTGAGTATTTTAAGCAGGAAAGGCACTTAAGATGGAAGTAATTATGTTTGTCTCTATATGAAAACAGAAGTGTTTGTTACAGAGACCTTCCAGAGCTCACAGCTACTCCTTGTAGCAAACTGTGCAGCCTACTCGTGGTGTTAGGGACACAAATCCCCCTCCATGATGCAGGAGTTCCAGAGAGGAACTGGAGAAAAGCCCTTAGAAAGAGCTGTAGCCCATATGTGTCCAAGAAAGCAGCATTTTCTCCCTGGAAAATAATACAGAAGAACTTATACAGGTCCCAGCTAATCACTGGGTGGTGTTCCCAAAACTTTGATAATTTGAATAGAGACTGCAGAACATTTTAGGGGTTATCAGAAATACTGCATTTTCATGACAGCCTTCCTTTGGCCTTTGAATCATTTCATACTTCTTTGAATTTCCTCATTTGGTTCCTTTAACTTAGCTTTTTTACCTTCTGCCATATATTCTTGGTGTTTCAGCCTTGGTTTCCTTTCACCCAATCTGAAATGAAGATCTATTCTATGCCTCTAATGGATTTTCTGGTTAAACATAAGTGAATGTATCATTCAGCCAGAAGGTTTTTCATAAGAGTGCAGCCTTACAATAGATTAAAAGCTTTTACTAATATGGGCTCCTTTTTGGAGACAGACTTCTGCCTTTATTCCTTATTTTCATCCTGAGGAGAGGTTTTTCTTTTAAATTCACTTAAACGAAAGTTGCTTTAGGTTTTTACCTTAATTTGCAGCTGAGAACCAGTGAAGGTGGCTGGCATGATACATGCCATGAACTGTACTTTGTCTCACTCTCTGCACAAATCATTTTAGCAGGAGAATAAATATCAGTCCTGTTTTCATAGTCAGTTGCTCAGAATAACTTTCAAAGTCTGCCCTTACATTTCTGACTTTCCTGAGCACGCTGGAAGCACCCAGAAGTGGGGAACAGTTTCAGTTAAAGGGTGAAGAGCAAACCCATTCCTGGCTTGCTCCCAGCTGAGCCTTTCAGTATGAATCAGCATCATTGACTTGGCTTGTCAGCTCAAGGCCACAAACCCATCTGAGACTCATCCCTGTGTCTCCCTCTGACTGAGCCAAGCCTTGGGGCTGATTCCCTCTGCCAGAGGGTGGAGAACACACCTGACCAGCAGCTGGGGGCTGCAGCTGGGTGAGGCTCCTCAGCCCTGCACACCAATGCTCTCCCCAAGGGCCTTTCCTCTCACACTGTGCTCCCTGAAAGTGGCTACAGAGCAAACGTGGCATGACAGAACTGCACCCAGCCGTGTTCCAAAGCTCCTCAGCTGCCCAGCAGGAGCCATCACCTTCACTGCACAGATGACCCACAAGTGCAATCCAGCGACAGCAGCCCATCTAAACACCAGCCATGGAGACACAAGGAGACACAAAGACCCCACAGCTGAAGAACAGCAGTGATGGGAACAACTCTGCCGGCCTCAGCCTGGAGTTTGGGACACTGGATATGGGTGCATTAAGCCCTTTTAACTGGGATTATTTGAAGAAACCAGTTTGGGCACCAGCATTTTGGTGCTGCCTTTGTTCCCCCATAGCAAAGTCTGAAACTCCCTCTTGTGGAGGATTCGGGAAGATCCCTTCCGGAACAGAAACACCACAGCGAGAGATGATTCACTTTTAATCTTAATTTTCCCCATACTCTGTCCCCTGACCATTCCAAAACGGGCTGGTTTCAATAGCAGATAAGACAGAGCCTTGAGCAACCTGATTTGACCTCAGAGCTGACCCTGTCTGAACAGGAGGCAGGAAAAAGAAGCACAGAAGCATGTTAGGAACTTCCTACTACTCTGTTTCATTAGTTCCAAACATAGCTGACATCACCTGCAGAAGATTTTAGGCAAATTACTTCGGGAAACATGGAAATGTACTTCACTGTCCTAATTCCCAAAAGGAAGAGAGGCTCAGGATGAAATGAACCACAGGGTTGAGTTGAAGTATCTTTAGAGCCCCTTCTGTTTGTACCCCGAAGGAAGCACAAACTGCTTTTTTGGTACTTCTAAATTACCATTCTGATTCACCACAGCCTAATTCTAAAAATACCAACATTGTTTTGAGCATCACTATTTACAAACCAGATAAACAACACATCTACACAATATTTTACATCCACGAGTCTCAAAGCACTTTGCAAACTCAGAGGAGCACTACAGATCCTCAGAGGTTACAATTGTTTGCTGAGAGTTGATCTTGGGCTTTGTTGTGGGAGTTCAAATCATCCCATGAAAGTTCAGCTCAGTCGCTTTGGGCTCAACATAATGAACACTTTATGAGATGGCAGAGATGGAGACAGAAGATACAAAGGCAAAATAGAATTTACCACTCAGGAAATGTTCCCATTCAAAGCCTGTATATAAGAATAAGCTCAAGAAAAAAAAAAAGAGTATTTGAGTCCTTTCTTACAACGAAGCCTTATAACATCATGAACGAGGTATCAAGGCCATGACAGTCCAATTTCTATCCCAGTACAGCTGTACCCCTTAGTTGTTTGTATTTTTAACTGAAGTCAACTGCTTGTCCTTGAATTTATTTTTAACAACCAGCAGTCATTTCAGCTGAAGGTACAGAGCACTGTGAGCACACACTTACACATTCAGTGTGAGTGACTGAAGGAAGAACACATCCAAATCCCTCCTTAAATTAAATGCAGACCTCATCCTCTGAAGTTATGCAATACAAATTGGGATGGTCATTATGTTGAGTGTTTCCTTTGGCACAGCCAGATTTTGCAGCTTCCTCACCTTGCTCTACTCTGCAGTTTCTGATTGTGCCCTGACCTTCTGTTCCACTCCATTCCCACTGACAAACCTTCCACAGCAACTGAGTCACCCAGTCCAGCTCCAGTGCAAATATTCTGCACTTCCATTCTTCCATCCTGCTCCTGAGACCGTCTGCCTGTCCTTCCAGCCACGTCAGGTATTGCATTGTGCCTGCCTTATGCCCTTCACTGATGCATTTTCTCACTCAATAAAGGAACAGTGTATTTGTCCTGCTGTTTGGGGGCTCCTCCCTTTTACTTCCAATACCCAACAGAAGATCACTGCCTCTTCCTGGTTTGTACAATAATTGGAATACTGATTTTCACATGAGTATTTGAATTCATTACATTTCTTATATGGAATTTCTTTCCATGTTTTCCATAATGTAAAGACTGAGAAGTTTCCCCCTACAGAGTTCTGATAATCCCAAACACTTCTGAGTATTTACACAGGCTGCAGATGTCCCCTCTTCTTCAAACTCTAATTCTTGTGTGCAGACACTTAAATTACCCTAGAGCTTTAAGACAGGTTTAAACTATGCACTGACATAGATCTTATTTCTACTCTTTTTTAATTGCAAGCAAGAAAAAAATTTCTCATTACCAAAAAGTTATGATTGCACCCAAGAGCAACAGAAATGGGAAGAAATCTCCATAAAGACAAATTATATTTAAAATCAACATGGAAATCCTGAGGTGGGAGGTGTTATGCACAGGGCAAATTCTTTGCTCAGCAGAGCCAAAATCTTTTTTACTGCAGAGGTTGTTCCACTATAATAGAGAACATTTGGCTTGAAGCTGATTGAAAAGGTGGGTTTACAATTTGGTATTAAAGGACAATCTGTGACTGGAGAACACAATGAGCAAGACAGCGCCTGATATGAAATGCTACTTGTCAAGCTTGACATTTTATGTCTCTATTTATATCAGTCTCAAGGAGATGGAGTTTGCTGGCAGTAAATCCCAGCCATTAAAGCAGGATAGAACCTGCTGGAAAAGTTTGTGACTCAGTTTAATTGGGCTATATTTATCATTAGCATTATAGTCTTTAACATCTAACCTACTGACATTATTTTTCTCCTTCAAGCCTTTGTAACTTCTCTAGTGCCATAAAGTCTTGTAAAGGTTTTTTTGTTGTTGTAAATTAAAGGGGGAAAAAAAATTAAACATTCAGTCATGCCCCATAGTTACCTAGGCCTAGGTAGAATTTTTAATCTGTGCATAACAGTAATAGTTTCTCATTTTTATGTTTCTCTGAAATCACAGTAGAAGCAAATGCTGAGCCTAATGTCCCCACCAGCAGCGAGGCTCATTAGGTACAAGTTGCACCATTTCACTAGGAAAAATAATACATTTCTCTGTGATTTATGAAAGCCAAAACTCAGCCAAGTGCTCAGGTCTCTCTCCAGTTGTGTTACAGCTCAAAAAATTTGCAAAGGGACATTTAAAACACATTTCAAAACTATTTGTCTGAGTGTACATCTTGTTTACAAGAACAAACTACTGAAGCCGAGTAATAAAACTTGGAGAAATGCATTTTATAGTGGAAACACTGGCACGACTTTAATTACTTCAGTGTAACTGGCATCTCTGTGGACAGACTGTTCAGGCACTTCCATTGTATTTTAAACCTACAGGAAAAAGTCAAAGGACAAACCCATACAGCAAAAATAGAAACATAAATCCCTTCCAAATGTGAGATGACTTCAGCTGGGAAAGTTTGCAAGCCATTAAGACACAGTCCTGGGGATGAAAGGAGAGACAAGCAGTGGGATTTCCCCCATTGTCCGTGCTGATTCCAGTCTAACCAGAGTCACAGGGAGCTCTACAACAACTTAATGAGGAACGAGACCTCAAGTCTATCACAAGCTGAGCAAAAATAGTAATTTAGGAAATCGATTGCAGGCTTTGAAGGAAATGCATCTTCAGCTGCTGTGTGAGGAGAGACATTCACACCACTGCCCACTCCCTGGAGACAGCAGCAGAACAGAACAGAACAGAACAGAAGCAGGTGGAGAGTCAGTAAGGACCAAACAAGCAGCAAATGAATGAACCTGTGTTGGGATCCCAGAGCTGAGGGGTCACACAGCACATCCAGCAGGCTGTTAATCACAGCACCATTCCTGCAGCTAGAACTCCTTCCAGCGAAACTGCAGCAGGGTGTGGAGCAGGCTGTCAGCCCGAGCCTGCAGCAGCACTCTGCAGGGTTAATGCACTCCGGGGGCTCCAGGGAACAGCTCTGGGACTGCTGGGGCCAGGGCAGCAGCTGCTCAGCAGAGCAAGGACCCTGGGGGAAAATCCCCCAGGCCAGAGGAGGCTGTGAGGCACACAGGAGCCAGAGGGCTCTCCTGGCCCTCTCAGCCACATCCATTCCCTGCTCTCACATCCCCTCAGGGGCTGAGCCTCGCCCACAGCAGCGCCCTGGGCACAGCTGGGGCACAGCTGGGTCATTCACCAGCCAGGGAAACTGGTCATGGGCAGAACCCAGACAAGGCAAAGGCACAGAGATGTCACAGGGCCTTACGGAGCCAGGGATTGATTTATGTTACCATTTGGAATGTTTGAACTGTACCTCTATATTGACTGCCAGTAAATTACCATTACTGAAATTACAGCACAATTCCCTCTTGGCTTGTGGTGTTCCTTAGAGATTTCTTCCAAAAAACCATGCCCTGTCCAATGTTTGGAAACTGAATTGAGTTGAATGCAAGGAAAGAGACTTTATACCAAAAAAACACACACTTTTCAGGCCCATCCACACTGCATATATACACAAAATAATTGCTTCTAATTCATCTAGTTCAACCAAAAAAAGGAAAAAAAAAAAAAAGATGCCAAAATAGAACTGAAGTCAGATTATGATGTTTTATGTATACACCAAACTTCTTCCATGTTGTAAATGAAAATAGCATCTTATTACTTTAAGGAAAATAATTAACAGGAATAATCCAAAAAAAGGCTTTCTCCTAAATAAGTTTCAGAAAATAGCAAAAATCAGCCCAGTGGGGAGTCATAAAGCAGTTTATCTGTCACAAAAGTTTTTAAAGAATCTATATAGCTTTGTGGAGCTCCCTTGAGCTACTTTAGCTATGACTAATAAGAACAAATGCACCAAATATGAAATTGTCCTGCTGAAGCAGTAGAAATAAAAATAAAATATTTCTTTCACAAAGCACACCAGAAACTGTTCTATGATCAGATAATCAGCAGCTCAACAAACACTGCATAAAGACAAGCAATAAAAGTCACTGACTAAAGACTGTCTTGACAGCTCTAAAGAAAGCTTGAGTAAAAGCTTCTACAAGCAATGCTTATTAGAGAGATTTACTAAATATAGCAATATCCTTTGGAAAAGTTTATCATTGTATCTTGTAATTTAAACATAGTCATCAAATTTATCTAACCTTCTAACCAATCAGATCTTGTCAAGCAAGTGAGAAAGAGTCAGAGGCCATAATGGTTTAATAATTTCTGTTTTCTTTTCAAATAATGTCACTGCTGGCCCTGGGGGACAAACAGTTTGTTGTAACTCTCCTGTTCCACTGTAGAATATTGCACACAATATATTTGGAATTACTGTAGCAACTTCAGCTCAGTCAGGACTTGTAGTTAACCATACTGATAGTGTGGATATAATTCCCAAAGTACACAGAGTAAACACAGATTGGGATACTAAGGAGGTGTCCCTTTGTCACAAGACAGGGAGCTGAGCAGCTCAGAGTGGAGCTGGGATGTTAAGATCAGTGATTCTGTTTAGCACAGTCCTGTCAGTAGTCTGGACAACGTGTCTGAAATCCATGTGAATTCCTCTTCAAGCACCTGCAGAATGGGCAGAATAAATCTGACCTCTCTGGGGTTGGAGATTTCACTCAGAGCAGCAGCTGCTGGTCTCTGCAACCACATTACAAATCAAGGAAGGAAAAAAATCTCTTCTAGCTTGGCATGATGATAACTAATCCTTTTCAAACCCTCTGCCAGCAATTTACCTTTCCAGAATTCTGCACTGCTATCCCAAATTCTGGGAGAATGCAGCCAAAAGTGAAAGGAGAGTAGAATTATGAAGGCCAGAAATGCACAATACTCATGAATTCATTTTTATCTCTTGAACTGGGAACACGTCATTGGGATAATTTCAGTCATTTGGTTTGAACAGCTTCACAGAGACAAAGCCAGTCATTATTTTACATTGTTAGCTGTTGGCACCAGCCTGTTTCTGTTTGGTTTTGTACAATGGAGACAGTAAATTTTTCTCCCATTGAACCATCCACTATCTTTAAAATTATCTAAACCCTTATTAATTTATCCTTTTATTTTGTGCTAGAGCTCCAAACACCTGGTACTCCACTCGATCTATTTAAAGGAACAAATCAAACGAGCCAAAGCAGAAATATTTCATTTCCAGTATCAAACACTTGTGTCAGAGTGAAAAATCCTGAACTTTAGGGTTGCCTGGTAGCTGTTGTTGGAAAAAATGCTCTTTACATTATATTCCACATTTTACTTGTGCAACAGTATTTCCCCAAAGGAAAGCAGCAGCAAACATGGGAAATAGTTCAACAAAAGATGAAGAGCCAAATCAAGAGGAAAAAAACTGCAAGTAGCTCTGAGTTTTCTGAGGAGGTGGGAAGAAAGAAAATTCCTTAAATTGGAACTAAATTTCTATTCTTTTCTGTATTACTCTTCCATTAAAGCATCAATTCAGGAGTGAATCTACTTGGTGTAAAGAGTCTAAGTAGCTCCTGAACTCATTAGAGCACAAGTAAGAATACATGAGTTATTTCATTTGCTCTAACAGTCAATATTAGAAGACAAAGATGAAGATGTCTCAGTCTCAGCCAATTCTAAACAGGAGCATGTGCTATGCTGCTAATGAAGCCATTTGTATGGAATTGTGAGGGAATTAACCACAGCAGCACAAGGTGCTGCTGAATTCTGAACTAAACTTGATTAAGCAGAAGCAGTCTCTGCTGTGAACTCCTGAAAGATCTGGTAAAAGTGAGGATGAATGGATGGTGCATAATGAATTCTAAGGCTGTGAACTGCTCTGTGTTGATTAAGAAAGTGAAATCAAGTGAATAAAAGCATGGACAGAAATAGCACAAGGGTTCAGTAAATCCCAGCTTCCATCCCTGGCCAGCACATCCCACCTGTGATCCAATGAATAAATGGCCCAGTCTGGCCTTGCTAGCACAGGGCTGGTGCAGAGGCTGCTGCAGCACCACGAGGGACAGCACGAGGGGGAATGGCTTCCCAAGGACAGAGGGCAGCCTTGGGTGGGATACAGGAAGAAATTCTTCCCTGTGAGGGTGGGGAGGCCCTGGTCTCCTTGGAAGTGTCCAAGGCCAGGCTGGGTGGGGCTTGGAGGCACCTCAGTCCATTGATGGACTTGAAGTTCCCTTCCAACCCAAACCATTCTGGAATTCAACAACAAGCAGAGAAACCAAGAGGCCACTGGCAGAGCTGCAGGGACTCTGGGACTGGAGGGATGTGGCTCAGCAGGGCAGGGTGGACATTTACCAGCAGAAAATGGGAAGTCAGAAACGTGATGAGTCAGGACTGGAAATGCCTGGAGATGTGCACAGGAAATGCCCACAGCCTGTGGCCAACTCTAAGCGAGAAGTTGATGCTCAGATACTCAGTAAAAACAATCCAACATTTCAGCAACAGCAGCTGAATGGAAACTCACACCAGCACTTTGACTGCTGAGCTGCAGCTTCTCTTCAGCAATCTGCCCTAAAAATCTCATCATTAAAGGCAGTGATTAAGACAGAAATGTCACCTTTCATTTATACAGCAGTTTTCATCCTGAAGCACTTTATTAACTATCTTTCCAAAGATCACTTTGCAACACTGATTCTGCTGTATTTCTCCTCTGTCTACCCAATCACAAAAAAGAGGCAGATTGTACCCTTTTCAGAATCCATCAGATAAAACCTTAAACTGGAGTTTCCATAGAAACACATCATGGGGCTCTCGGTTTCTCTATCAAACCTGTTCTTAAACTTTCAGCTTTACTTAATGCTAGATTTTCAAAAACGCCAATTAGCTCTTTCATTTCATGTAACAGTTGGACTCGATGATCCTGAAAGTCTTTCCCAACCTAAATGATTCTATGATTCTATAAAAAGACAAAGGAAGAACAACAGCTGCCATGGACAGGGGAACAACAGGGAAAATTGTGGGGTTTGGTCATCCAGTAAAATCTCTGAGTGCCAGTCAACTCCCATTTGCACTTAAAATCTCCTGCCAAAGGTTGTTAGAAAATCTGAGCCCCATAGGAACTCTGACTATGGAAAAAATGATGTCATGTAAATGATGAACACAGGACTGGGCCATTCCAGGAATATTCTGGCACAAATATATGACTCACCAGAGTCTACTGCCACTGACCCCCAGCTAAGAGCCAATTTTGTTGTCAATAAAAGTGACTACAAATGTTTGTCTTCATTTTCTTAACATTTCCTTTAGTTCTTTTTCTGCATCCAGTATAGTTTAGTCACTGCTGCCAGAAATGTATTTGCAATAAAATACATTTTTATTACAAAATCCCCAGGGCTTTGTTACTTTTATCATCAGATTTAGGCTGTGTTGTTGGTCCAGAACTGCTTTCAGTGTCTCACACAGTTATTCTGCTTTAAAATATAGAACTATTAAATACACAGAGTGAAATGTACAGCCCTTCAGTATCTTGTTTTTTCAGTAACATAATCTCTTACTCTGCAACTAAATCTTTCAAGCATGCCAGTGTTCTGGAATGCAGCTCTGCTCCTTCATTCCAGGGATGGAGCAGTTACAAGTGCTAAACCCCCCAGGCTATCTAAGTGTGAGACAAACTTGTAATTTCAGTGACATATGCAGGAGGATTCCTTCTGAGCCTGGGTTTCTGGAATAGCAAAGTGACATTCTGCTGCTGCTTGGAGGCACCTTGATGACTTTGACTTGTTCTAGCACATTTGCTTGGTTTGTGTGTGTTACCTCAGGCTTTTTTTGCTTTGTCAGACACAAATTTTCTCTTTTGCCAAACCTACAGAAGTAAAGAAATCATTATATTGAAAAATCAAAAAGAGCCCTGGCTGCCCAGCTTGATCCTGGGTGAGGGCAGAAATGACAAGTAAAGGCTCTGTGCACACAACCAGCATGGGAAACAGGAGGAAGGTTTCTCCTTAGGGAGACTACTGGAGAGCTCTGGGACATTTGGAAATTTAGAACTGCTACATCCCAGTCTCTCCTCTTCCTCTCCCCCAAACTGGCTCCAGGGCTGGAGGAGCTCCTAGGCTGCTAAAAGTCTTGAAAACTCAGTCCTCTGTCTCATTGAACTGTAAAAACACTTTAGAAAACAAAAATTATCTCCAAAATATTCTCTGTAAGCAAATACCATCAGCAAGGACAGCTTAATTTGACTTTGATTTGTATTTGTGGACCTGAATATTCCTTAACAGGACGTCCGGGAGAATTCAAAGGAGATCGTTGTGTAGAATTTCCTAGATTTCTAAAATACTGGTAATACTCATAGATAGTTTGGCAGTAAAAGTATCTGCTGAAAATTTGATCAGAATTTCTTGATATTTGTAACAATGAAAGTATCCTAAGTCAGGAAGAAAATACACAGATTATTTTGCACAATGGTTTGTTTCAAAGCTCAAATGCCCCCAGCAGTAGCACCCCACAGGGAGGCAGATTGCTGTATGCTTTCTCCTGATAAATCCATGTACAGCAGCCCCAAAACTCGGGATTCCCTCAGGATGAGCTTTGCTCTGAATGATCTTTCATATGTATTCTCTAAGTGTAAACATGAAAACAATGAACATCCCAGACTCAAAGCTATTTTAAACTGTGAATCTTTTAATGTGGGAGAAATGATTCTGTTTAAAGAAACCTGATTTTAGGACATTCCTATTTTGGGATTATTATTCAACATATACATACTCTATTTCCACTGAAAATAAATAGTCCCACAATATAAAAATAGGCAACTAAATGAAATGCAGGCTGTTATAGCGTGGGAAATGTTTGTGGAACTTGCATTTTGGGTTTGATTACTTTTAGAGGTTTTAGGGGAAACTGATTCAAAGCAGTGCTTTTAAGATTAAAGCTAAAATATCTGGAGACAGACCTACAGCAAATGGATAAGGGAAGTGAGAAAGTTCTCCAGAGAATTAAAAAGCCAACAAAACATTTAAACACATATGTAGCAAGAAGCCAGTAGATGTCCTGATATGCTGAAAAACTTGGAATGGCAAACAGCAATGGAAAACTATTGTAAGGGTTGCTTAAAACGTACTTTAAACTGGGAAAAGCACATTAAAATAAGGCACCTCACCACACCTCATCACCAAACTGCCATGGCTAATCCCTGGGGGAAGCTCACAGCACACAGCACTTCATGTGTTTAGAAAAGCATGAGTAAACTGTGCCTTCACATAAAATGTGGTGTAATAAGCCAGCTCCAAACATAATTCTGAAGCTGAATATTCCACATCCAGCAACTTTTTAAGGTAAGAATCAACAACAGTTTCAGGAATAGCCTATGCTATTATTCCATAATCATTGGGGACTACAGTTTACTGTGTTTAAAAAAACCCACTGAGGTGACAAAAATCCATGCACTCAATACAGGCTTCAAACCTGGCTGGCAGCAGAGGCTGTGCTCAGTGTCCTGCTGACATCTATCGGCAGCTTGGTACACGACAGAAAATCCCATTGACAAAGCACATCTGCTGAATAAATATCCTGAGTGTGGAGTATTGCCTTCTCTATCTGCTGAAACACCTCACACAAATCCTCCTTTCAGACACATTGGAATTCAAGGAAAGGTTAAATAAACCAGGCTCCACTGCAGAGCAGTACCAAGGAGTTCCTGCTGCCAGAACTCCCATGTTATGGAAATAATAAAGGCAAAATCCAATGAAATGTTTCTCTTCATAAGACCTAGAGATTAATAAATCAATTTTCGGGTCCACTGTTTTCTTCTAGGCAGACAGAAATCAAGTTCTTTATTTCCTTTAGTTATTGAACCAAGACTTAGGAGAGAAGATATTCTGATGTTATTATTTAGCAAAGGAGGAGAGGGGAGGGGAAGGAGAAAGGGAGGAGGAAGGGGAAGGGAAGCTGTGCCGCTGCTCAGTGTCCTGGGAATGCCCTGTGAAAAGCACCCCGATGGCAGCAGGTGGCAGCAATGCCCCACAGGACAGCCCTGTCCTTGCCCACCCCACCCAGGGGCTCGTCCAACTCCCCTGGCAAACAGCCAAAGAATAAAATTAATGGAATGCAGACCCAGCTAAAATTAGAGAGAAGCTTCCTCTTTTTTAAGCATAAATTTGTACATCAGTACACAGCGTGCTGCTGAGCTATTGCTGAACCAGGGCTCCCAGCTTGTGCAGGAGAAAGGTCTTAATTGCTTATTTTTTACTTTAGAGAGAGGAAATGAATAGGTGCTGCGTCCTCCTTGCTGAAACAAGGTAAACCCATGCTGTACATCTTTTACTGAGCAATTTGTATGAATGGTCAAAGACAGAATCTACAGAATCGTAGAACCATTATCTTATCATTGGCACTAGCTCAGATTTTTCCAGTGCCGAATTTGCCGTGGATGCCAGGGGTTCCTCACAGCTCATCTACTCTTTCTGCAGAGCCTGTCCCTCCCATTTCCAGCACATCCTTCCTTCCCCCTCCATGCTGATCTGCTCTAAACCAGCCTATTGCCAGAAGATCCTAAGGTCAGCCAGCCCATGGAATCTCACGGATTCTCATTCAATTACAGCATGTGATATTTACAACCCATGGCCAAATGTCACATTGCATTGTAAGTTTCTTTGTGGCATTTGCAGCTGCGTGCAGGTGACAGATTGAGCATAGAATGATTATTTATCAGTTCTCATGTGGACAGCTCACAGTTCTCCCTTCCTTTCACCTCTGTGGAAAATTAGCCCCATGTGTTACGTACAGAGCATAGGTAAACTCACAAAGTTGTAGACAATAGGACAAAAAGGTTGAGGAATTACTGATATGAGAACAGCAGGTGTCAGCACTCGTAAATGTATTAATAGCAAACACGTGAGTAAAGATAATGGACAGAACAAATTTTAAAAGGTCACTCAGGGATCTGGAGAAAAGATTTATGTTTAGTTTCATGTACTGCTCATCTGGATCAGTCTGAAATCAACTGGCATGACTGTGGTAGGAAGAGTTCATAGCGTCAATAAGAAGAATGATCATGAGGGGTTTTACACTCACTGGAGAAAGTGTTGGTTGTTCTCCAGTGCTGTTCTTCTCACTTGGAGACATCAAGAATCACGATTACATTTAGCATTCAGCTCCACTCCTGCCTCATTAGCCTCACACAGCTGTGCTACCAAACCAAAACCTTGGCTCCTCTGGTTCACAATGGACAGCAAGATTCAGGCCGTCCATTCGGGCTCTTCCAAGGAAGAGTTTAACACAGAGTAACATCAACACTAAAATCTCTCTACTTTAGTAGTCTAATACCATTTTTGTTCATAGGCTGCAGTGTGTTTAATGAAGAAGCATTAAAGAAGCATTGCACTGTCAGTACGCCGTGTAACGTGATAGATGTGCATTTGCACATGCCCACTAATTACCAACACCCCATCGAGAAATAAAGGTTAAAGAATAGCAAGGATTTATTTATAGACCTTGTAATTCACACTAATATAGAATTCAACTTTTGAACTCTGATCAAGTTTAATAACCTGGTTTACAATCTGGTATGCAATGCTTGTGTGTGTATTATGTGCTTCTGCACAAACTTTGTCTCTGTGGATGGACCTTGTTCGAAAGCAGCAGAAATCATTACTGTGGCCTCTTCCAAAAGTGATAAAAGTTCCCAACTCTCCACCTGAGAGGAAGAGAGTGTGGGGACGAAAAGCAATAAACCCTGACGGAACAAGTGTTCCGTGCTCACATTAAACGGCGCACGAGGCCGGGGCAGCCGCAGCTTTCCTCGCTGCTCCCCTCAGGAGGGATGCCCGGGGCTCACTCACCTCAGCCGATGGCTGCCCGCCTGGCCGCTCGCTCTCTCCGTGCCTTCTCCTTCTTCCTTCCCCTCCTTCCGTGCCCTGCCTGCTGTCCTGGGCCCCCTCCAGCCGCTTCCCCTCGACTGCCCCCGAGCAGGGCGCTGCGGGCGGGGATCCCACCATGGCCGCTCCCTCACGCCCTCAGAGGAGGTGGAGCCCCCTAGCGGCGGGGCCGAGCGCGCGGGAGGGGCGGGGCGAGCACGAGGAAGGAGAGGGGCGGGGCGGGGCGGGGCTGGGAGGGGCGGGGTGAGCGCGCGGGAGGGGCGGGGTGGGGCTGGGAGGGGCGGGGTGAGCGCGCGGGAGGGGCGGGGCGTGGCGGGCGCGCGGCCGCTGCGTTGAGGCGGCGTTGAGGGACCCGCGACGGGACGGCGGCAGTGACAGCGGCGGTGGCAGCGGTGACAGCAGTGGCGGGATCGGAGCATCAGCATCGGGATCGGGGCAGCGCAGCGCAGAGGCGGCTCTGAGGGAACGCGGGCCGGCTCCGGGGCGGCCCTGAGCGGACGCGGGGACCATGGCAGACCACGAAGCGCAGAAGCCCCGGCGGCCGCCAGGTAACGGCCGAGGGGGAGCGGGCAGGGGCTGTCCCCAAACGGCCCCGCAGCGGCCGCTCCTCGCGGGCTCCGTGCGCGGGGCGCCTTCGTGTCTCTCTCTCTCTATCTTCGCTTTTTTGTTTCGGTTTTAATTATTACTTTATTTAGTCGCGGGGGGAAGGTTTGAAGATGCTTCACCGAAGTTAAGCCCGCGGGAGGAGCGAGGAGTGGTCGTGATTCGATTCCCGGGCAGCCTCCGCTTCCCTCAGCCGAGGGGTCACCGGCGGCCCCGGAGCGACCCCAGCCTCGGCTAACGGGGATGCTGAACCCCCAGCCCCGGTAACGGGGATGCTGAACCCCCAGCCCGGGCTAACGGGGATGCTGAACCCCCAGCCCCGGCTAACGGGGATGCTGAACCCCCAGCCCCGGTAACGGGGATGCTGAACCCCCAGCCCCGGTAACGGGGATGCTGAACCCCCAGCCCGGGCTAACGGGGATGCTGAACCCCCAGCCCCGGCTAACGGGGATGCTGAACCCCCAGCCCGGGCTAACGGGGATGCTGAACCCCCAGCCCCGGTAGCGGGGTCTGACCCCGCTGCCCGTTCGGGCAGTAGCCGCGGTGGTGATTCCCGGCAGGTCCTGTCGGAGCCATCACCACGAGCTGCCCCTGTGGCGTAACTCGGGGGGGGTTTTGTGGCGTGTGGTTTCCTTTCCTGTACAGTAACTCGGATCACTAAGGGGAAAAGTACACAAATAACCACAAGCAGAGTCAACAGAAGTGATCCCTGGGGCGCTGCACCAGCGAACGAGAACAAGGAGAGATTAGAATTTGTTTTTTGACACCACTGTGGCTTTTCACCACAGCCAAATCCTGTCTAGGTGTGACTGGTGGACGTGGTAGAAGTCCTCAGGTGGGGCAATGAGTTCTACTGAGTTTTGACTTCTTGGTATCGTTATTGAAGTGGGTTTTGGCCTTCCACCTAGGAAGTGTGTTGGTGTGTGACATGGGTCAGGACATTTTGGAGATGCTCTGAGATAGCACAACTGCAGTTTCATTCACTGGAAGCTGGAACGTTTTCCTGTTACTTCCATTGTTCAGAGACAGGCAATGGAAAAGTCCTGATTTATTTTATGCTTTTCTTGTTTGCAACCGGAGAAGGAAATGTATTTATAAGATTGCTTTGTGTATGAAACCTTTGGCTGGGTAATTTGAGTTGTTGTATAAATAACTGTGGATCTCTTTGGGCCTCATGCCCAATGGTACATGCTGGTTCTGGTATCCTTGCAGAGGATCTGCATTTCATGTGTTAACTATGTTAGTTATTAATACCCTGCCATGGTCACGTCGGTTCCCATCTTGTCTCTGCAAGCCTTTCCTGAACACGCTGCTGTGGCTTCTCCTGCAGCTCTCATGTGATCACAATAAAATATGGAGTAAGTGGCATTAGATGTAGTTTTGGTTATTGGATGTTGTAATTTTGGGTATTTCCCATGTGAAATGCTCTGAGAAGCAGCTGTGAAGACATCTACTTCTCTTTGAAATTGGCCTTTTGTTGTCAGTCAGGGCACATTTTTGCTCTTTGACAGTGGTGTGCTTGTTTGGATTGTGGAGCCTTTGCAGAAGGAAATAAATCACCAATGAACCATGTGCCACACCTCAAGCTGTAACAAGAACTTTCCCCTTCCATCTTAGCCTCCAGCACTAAGTGTGCATTATAAATTGTTAATAAAGTTTGATAGTCCAAGTGATAATTTCATGCTAAAGTACAATAACTGTTCCAGTCAGCCTTAAAGGCATTGAAGGCTGATTCAATTAAGTTTTTTTTTATTTTTCTTTAATAGTCTTTCTCCTTGTGCTTTATTTCTTGAAGAGGTTGCTCAAGAATATTTACATTTTTTTTATTGCCTGCTTAGATTTGCCCACCACAGCAGGCTATAAATCCAAGGTGTGGGCTTGCCTGCCTTTTAGCTCAGGAGAAAATTCCAGTGGCAGGTTTGGGGGTACTGTCAGCCATCAGGGCGGGGTCAGGTCTGTGTTTTCAGCCTGTGGGGTGGGCAGGGATGGGAATCACCTCCAGGAGCTGCAGCATTACCTCTGCACCAGCTCAGTAAAAACAATCCAACATTTCAGCACCAGCAGCTGAATGGAAACTCACACCAGCACTTTGCTGAGCTGCAGCTTCTCCCCAGCAATCTGCCCTAAAAATCTCACTTGAGTGCTTTGAGCTGGCTGCTCTCAGGATGAGAGTCAAGGAGCCTCACTGGGAAATCAGGCAAGAATTGCCTCTGGATGAAGCTATCCCAGTGCTGTGATGAGATGTTCAGAACTAGCTCATCCCACAAATGCCAGGCATGTTTCTTTTGTCTCAAAGAGTTTTACACAAGACAACATCTCTCTCCCTTCTCATATTGTGAAAAACAACACTTTGGTGCTAAATAAAGCATCCTCTTTGCTCAGTCATTAAATTTGCCATCATTTGAGGTGTGACTTCTACATGAAATTTCCAATCTCCAGAGTAGGAAGGTGATGTTTGTGAGTGCTGGATGTCACCCTGGGGCATCCCTGCTTGGCAGCAGCTCCTGGCAGCCCCTGAGGAGTTTTAGCTGGCAGGATAACAAACTTCCTGTAGCTCTGTCAGTGCCTCCCAGCCCACATTTTATCCTGGCTTTAGCTGGGTATCTTTTTAAACCACCAGCTCGTTATTTGATCCCAGAGTTACCTTCAGCTGGTGTCTTCTCCTGACAGGGAAATAAGGCATGAGGAGTTTCTGGCCAAGAAATTCTTTATGGAGGCTTTATTTCACATCCTGCTAATCTTGTACCTCATCTTATCCAACTTCCCAGATCCAACGGGTCTGAGAATTGTGGTTTCCTTTGATCTGCACCCGTGACAGCTGGAACAGAGCCCAGGTTCTTAGGATGCTGTCCCTGAGCTGACAGGCTGTGGGGTACTTGCATTTTACTCCTTAAACAAGTGTTCCTCCGATTTCTCAGAAAAACAAAGGAATGCGATTTCCACTGCTGCCTGTGAGCCACTCTGCTAAAAACAGGAAAAAAAAAACCTAGGGGAGAGAAAGGCATTTGAGAATTGACACTTAAATGTTGGTACACTTCTGCATAAATGCTACTTGGACAGCATTCTGCCCTCAATAGGTTAGAGACCGGTGAAAATCAAAGCAGAATTTGGCTTTTAATTTAATTTCTGGTCTAAACCTAATGCATTTGGCCAGAGGAGTAGTGCTAACAGTGACTTGTTTCTAGGAACATTCAACATAAATATCCAATTTAGGCATTCTGGGATTTACAAAAGTGAAAATTTCTTCTCTTTCGTAGATGATGTCGATACTGGCCTCGGTCTGTGTGGATGGATCCTGGTGATCACCTCGCTTATTTTCACTGTTCTTACATTTCCTATATCAGTATGGATGTGCATAAAGGTAAAATTGTTCACTGCTG
Organism: Muscicapa striata striata; assembly: GCA_030060385.1. Taxonomy (NCBI): domain Eukaryota; kingdom Metazoa; phylum Chordata; class Aves; order Passeriformes; family Muscicapidae; genus Muscicapa; species Muscicapa striata. The sequence continues at coordinate 2,231,213 of JAREIS010000026.1, read as the reverse complement.
AGTTGGATTAAAAATTTCAGCAATGCAGAGTGGCTGTTATTGTTCTCAATTGGATTTACTTGTTCTAAACACAAATTAATCCAACTCTGTTCTTTCTTGAGCTATAGCAGACAGTAGATAGCAGACCCCAGGGCATTCATCTTCAAACCAAAAATAAAAGTGGTATTACAATATTTGGTCAAAAGAATTCATTGATGTATTTACTACATCTGCCCAGTTGTCATTAGTAAATAAGCTCATTTGAAGGATCAGAATAATTGCAAGAACCCATAACTACTCTTAGAGAACTGATTTTTTTTTTTTTTAAGATCTCTCTCTGTATATCAGATGTCTAAATATGATGTAAATAGAATTATGTACATAGATGTGGTTGCATGTGACACATTTGAAGACATGGTGCTATCTGTGATCACTCTGAGGTTGATGTTTGCAGTTCCAGACAGGAGGAGTTATTTCCTCCTGGCTTGGCTGATACAGCATCAGAACTGGAGCTGGAAAAATCCCTGCTGGGTCCCAGATGCTGCACTTTGTTGTGTCGTTGCCAGGATATTCCTGATGGCTGCTGCTGGTGCCTGGACCTGCCCAGGTGCCAGCCTGCCAAGAGTCTGAGGAAGATTTCTTGTGGACTATTGTCCTGATTTTTTCTTTTTGCTCTTTGCTTTTTGACAATAAAGTTTAGGCTAAAATTCTCAAAAGCAGCCAGTAGAGAAATGTGTATTAAATTAGATACTCAAGCCTGGTGTGTACATAATTTGGAATCCACCATGTGATTTCTGGAAACCCGTGTGTGACATCCAACAATCTGTTGCAGATTATCAAGGAATACGAGCGAGCCATCATCTTCAGACTTGGACGCATCCTAAAAGGGGGAGCAAAGGGACCAGGTATGTCCTGGACAGCAATTTGTTCTAATTAGTCATCAGCAAAACAATAATGGTGTAGAGACATTGCAGTAAAGTGGCAAATGGATTTCTCAAGAATTCTGAAACTTCCAGTAAGAGGATGTGTTACAACAGGAATTGGACTTTATGAGCCTCGTGGGTCTCTTCCAGCTCGTAAAGTTCAGATTCATGCTCTGGATTGAGAAGACAACAATCTTAATTTTACCCAGCTCTCCTTTGTTAATGCATGGCCTGCAGGCAGAATCAAAAGCACTAAATGTAAAGGGAGTTTTCAGATGGGTGATTTGAAAAAAGAAGTTTGATGTATCAGTTAAACCCAATGAGTCTGAAAGCCTTGATGTCTTTCAAAGTAACAGAAGCCAGTAGAGTATTTGATAGTTTTGAAAAGTTGCCTGTGTATATTAGAAACTCTGAGATCTGGAACAGTGTAATTTTCAGCTGTTGCTCCTGCTGCTCAAAGTGACAAAAAGGGGCAATGGCTTCTTCCTCCATTTTCACCCAGGCTTTACAATGTTCCACACTGTTGTGAAGCTGAAGGGTCTCAGTGAGCCACCAGAACAGAAGGCCAGAATTAGGTCCCACAAGTAACTGTGTGGGGGACATTTTTGAAAGTAGCTGTTAACACTTCTGGGGCTGTTTTATTTCCAAATGTTAAAAATCTCTAAATAAGTGATACCCAGATAAGTTAAAGTTTCTCAGCATGCATTTTTAAAAAATCTTACCTTGGTTTGGAAGCCTCTAACAAGTGTTGTGCTGCTGAGCTCCTCACAAAGAGCTGCACAGCCACAACAGTTGGATTTCAGCTTATTGCAGTAACAAGTTTTGTCTGATTTAATGACCCATTTTCACATCTTATTCAATGGATTTTTTGGCACAGGTTTGTTTTTTGTCCTGCCTTGCACAGACAGCTTCATCAAAGTTGATATGAGAACCATCTCTTTTGATATCCCTCCTCAGGAGGTGAGTTTGCATTTGCCTTTGCATCTACTAAAGTACTTGCAAGAATTTTGTGCACTTTGCTTTTCCTTCTCCCCTCTCAGTACTGGGTAATCTGAATACAGATTCCTTGTGCAGGTGCCATTTATTTTGAAGAATACATGTATCCCCTAGAAATGTTATCCAGTAAGGGAAGAGCACTGAAAGAAAACAGATGATGCTCTGAGAACCAAATGAGATAATTGAATACTGCCTGAGAGCTGGAATGGAAGGGCTTTGGAACCAAGGCTGCTGGACTTCATACAACATTCCCTAATTGCTTCTGTGAAATCTGGAAGATTTCCAGGCATAGCAGGGATCTGTCCTGTGCCAATTTATCTACATATATAAACTAGCTGAAGGAATGGGATGAAATTGGTATATACATCAAATGCTATTTATAGCAACTGGGGGAATGAGTGGTCAGCTCCCTTTGTGGGGTTTGTGTGCACATGGCTCTTGTGCCCTGCCCTGCACAGGAACATGATGAAGGTGCTACCACTCATGGTAGGTCTTAAAGAACAAAAAAATTACTTTAATTTCTACTCTGATTTTCCTTTGTAGCAGAATGTCTCCAGAGCATTAAGCCAGCTGAACTCAATGCTGCCAACAAAATACTAAAACTCAACCATCCCTCTAAAAATAAGTTAGTGAACAATTGTATCCCGATGGTTATAACTGTATCACTCATGTATCAGGTGCATTCTGTCAGAGAGATGCTCCATGCAACCTGTGTGGTGCATCTGTTTCCTGTCAGGTCTGCACATGGGTTTGTTGCTGATGGTTAGTTGTAGATTGAGACAAATGGCAGCTGTCCTGGTACCTCTAAAGGGTAATTGGGAGAAACCTAATCACTGGCAGGCAGAGTGTGCTTGCAGCTGCTGATGTACCATTAGTGGGGCCATCAGTAATCCGGTTTTTCTTTTGACTTGATTGAATCACGCTTATGGATTTAGTTTTGTTTGTGTTCCTTACACAGAGGCAGAAATCCATTTTGATTTGTTCAACATGATTTCTGTGCATGCTACTCATTCTTTAGCTTTTGTGTTATGAAAAGCCTGCTAAAAGAGGTAGTTTGGGAGGGGACAGGGCAGATAAATCTTGCAGGTGATTGTGTACCTGGCTGCTCTGGGCATGGCCCTGGTTCTCTGAGCTCTCTGTCAGTGCCACCCTCCTGTCCCCACGGCTCTGCTGTCAGGCTGCCCCACACAGCCCTGGTGAAACCTCACTGAAAGGCAGCACGGGACCTGCCTGGCTGTGATTCCTTCCCAGAATCACTGGTTAAACCTTCCCAAGTGAAGATGAATTTCAGAATAAATAACTTCTGCTTTTTCTCTTTTTCCTGTCACTGGTATGACTTGCAGATGCCTCTGCGAATTCGAGGAAGTGGGTTAAAAATAACATGAGGGCAAAGCTAATGGAATGTATTTTTCACTGAGAAGTTTCTAATCCCATATTTAGTCTCAGTTTTGCAGAGCTGTACTGGGAGGTTAATGAACACTGGGACATGTTCACATGCAGCACATGTTTACAAGGGGTTTTGTTTACAAGACAGTGGGAAACCAAGACTTGGTGCAGTAAAACAAAGACATGATTGTCATAATAATTAACTTTGTATTTATGGAATATTTTGTACTTTCCCCACTGCTTTTCAGATCCTGACCAAGGACTCAGTGACAGTTAATGTGGATGGAGTGGTTTATTACAGGGTGCAGAATGCCACCCTGGCCGTGGCAAACATCACCAACGCTGACTCAGCCACCCGGCTCCTGGCACAGACCACCCTGAGGAATGTCCTGGGCACCAAAAGCCTCTCTGAGATCCTCTCTGACCGTGAGGAAATTGCACACAGTATGCAGGTATGAGCAGCTTGGAGCAGTCCATCAAACAGCAGGTTAAGCAGCAATCCCATGGATAACTTAAAGGTGTGGATTTATTTTATCTCTAAGTGATAAGTTGTGATTTGGAGCTGTAGGCAAAGCCCTGACAAGATCTCTTGGGAGGGCACTCTGTGAAATAAGAATGGGGGACTAAGGTCCAGTGGGGCTAGGAGAGGAGGGCTTCCATGGATGCTTGTGTCAGTCCTTCACTGTTGAAGGAAACTGTGCCAGAAAATTCCTTCTGGGGGGTTTTGTTAGTTTAAAACAGTTGTGCTCTTCTAGCTGTCAAATCATACCACAAATACTAAAGCCCTGAAAGTCAGAGAATTTGAAGAGATTTTGTTTGGTTTATTGGTCATTCTTCAGATTTGGGCATTAGTTTGAGCCAGGTGTGTGGCTTCACTTACCTGTCCTGCCTTCTGTAGGTCACACTTGATGAGGCAACAGATGACTGGGGCATTAAGGTGGAACGTGTGGAGATCAAGGATGTGAAGTTGCCTGTCCAGCTGCAGAGAGCCATGGCTGCAGAAGCAGAGGCTGCCCGGGAGGCGAGAGCCAAGGTAATGACATCAGCCTGGGGACTGGATTTGGTTTTTCCCAAGTAAGAAATACACCCTTCCTTCTCAAGCCCTTGTAGATACAAAAAAGTATAGCTTGAAGGAGAAAGCATTTTCAGCTATCTGGGGGGAGTGCCTCTGGTTTTCAGAGGCAGTGCTGGAAGAAGCACATAAGCTTTTGAAGACAGAATAAATACTTGCATGGCATTCTCAAGACCTGCTGCCAGCTTTTGTGATTGTGCATTCTGGATGGGAGGACACGGGCACTGGGGCCAAACAGGAAGGGCTGGTACCTGCTGAAAGCACGTGCCCAGGGCAGTCACCTAGCAGTCTGCTGGGCAGAGGCTTTGGTCCCTGCCTGGGGCTGAGCCTCCTGTGCATTGCCTGTTCCTCTGGCAGGAGGGCTCAGTGTCCCTGCTGGGGCTGAGCCCCCTGTGCATTGCCTGTTCCTCTGGCAGGAGGGCTCAGTGTCCCTGCTGGGGCTGAGCCCCCTGTGCATTGCCTGTTCCTCTGGCAGGAGGGCTCAGTGTCCCTGCTGGGGCTGAGCCCCTGTGCATTGCCTGTTCCTCTGGCAGGAGGGCTCAGTGTCCCTGCTGGGGCTGAGCCCCCTGTGCATTGCCTGTTCCTCTGGCAGGAGGGCTCAGTGTCCCTGCTGGGGCTGAGCCCCCTGTGCATTGCCTGTTCCTCTGCAGGAGGGCTCAGTGTCCCTGCCTGGGGCTGAGCCCCCTGTGCATTGCCTGTTCCTCTGCAGGAGGGCTCAGTGTCCCTGCTGGGGCTGAGCCCCCTGTGCATTGCCCGTTCCTCTGCAGGAGGGCTCAGTGTCCCCGTTGTGCTCCGCAGGTGATCGCGGCCGAGGGTGAGATGAAAGCCTCCAGGGCGCTGAAGGAGGCGTCTGTGGTGATCACAGAGTCTCCTGCTGCTCTCCAGCTGCGCTACCTGCAGACTCTGACCACCATCGCTGCCGAGAAGAATTCCACCATCGTCTTCCCCCTGCCCATAAACATCCTGCAGGGCCTCCTAGGTCTGAAGGAGTAGAGAGGCTGGGAGGGGCAAGCTCGGGGTCAGCCCATGTTTGCAACACTGAATTCCCTGTGTAGTGTAGCTTGTGGCAGTGTTAGCAAAGTGGGTTTGCTGAGGAACCTTTTTGTTTTACTGAGTGTCTTATAGAACTTGTATGTAATGTTTGTGAATGTGGACAATCGCTATATTTGAAGTTGAAAACCTCTCAGAATGAGTACAAGCAGGTTGTGATCTTAAATAAGCTTTATCCATATTGTCCTGGATGGGACACCTCTAATCCAAAACCTCCTTTTCACATAGAATAGAAAACCAGTTGTGGTGGAGGTGATCCAACATTTGGAATTATTCCTTCTACAAAATGGGTCTGTAGCCCTGCAAGGGAAGTGTCCTGGGCAGTCCTGAAATTCAGGCTCGTGCTCTCTAAACCAGTCCTCATTGATGAGAAACACTTGTTGGTGGAACTTTCTTTCTGCCACCCAGGAATGGCACAAACATGCCATAGTTATGGACACAATGTGCTTGTGGTCACTGATGGACTCCTGTTGTTACGGGGCTGTGTCTGCATAGAGTTACACTGCTTTAAAGCACTGAAAAGGTTCTGTCTGTATCTGCTTCTCCTAAAAATATTTTTTAAAACCAAAGTGCTGCATTTTATCCAGATCTAAAGCCTTATTTCTATAGGAAATGACATGTCTGTAACTAGCAGGGAGGAGTGGTGTTTAAGGGAAGGTGCTGCACTGGTGCTTTACCTGTTGGTGCTGCTCTGTGCAGACCTGGAGTGGTTGTTGTGTCAAAAAGGGCTTACACTTCATCCTCAAAGCAGCTGGGCCTCAGCTCACATAACCCAAGCTGTTAAACTTCCTGTTTTGTACCTCTGTAGAAAAGACAGATAAGAGAAGATCTGGATGCTTCTTGGGGAGGACTCGTCAGGCTGCCACCAGCACTGAGTCTGACATCTTTAAAATCTGGGACGAGGCAGTGGAACTGAAAGGCCAAGATCCATGATGTAAGTGCCCTTCTCCCACTGGCCAGCATAACTCCATAAGTTGTTTCTTATGCTCTTTCTGCTCCAATCAGCTCTGTATTTACAGGTGTTTTAGGCCTGGGTACCTGTGCCTCGACACGCTGTGCCTTTGTCACTGGCAAGAGATGCCCAAGTGCTGTTGCTTTTCTGCCTGTCTGCTGGGCAGGTTTTCCTTTGTGTTTGTCAAGGTGGCAGCTCATGTAAGCTGAGCTTAACTTCTGGCTGGGAGCGAGAGAACCAGTTAACAAAGCTGGAATAATTAGCATTGCTGTGCTCAGGCACTTGGAGTAGGAAACAGAGCAACTGCACAGTTCCAGGTTAATCCTTAGGGAAGATGAGTCACTCTAACTCCTGCTGCTGCAGCTGCAGCTGCCACCCCTGTGAATTCTTGTTGACACCACAAGATGCTTTTTGCTCTCATCCTCAATAAAAAACATGCTGTTTACTAATGAGTGAGTTTCTGAAAGAGTAAAATACTGTTTATCAAGGTCTCAAATGCATTTAATTCCTAAGAGGGGAAAGCAAAGCAGTCCCAAACTCCTCAAAATAATTTCTGTTACCTTTTACTAAAAAGTCCATGTGCAAAAGATGGCACAAAGAAGGTTTTGGTTTCTAAAGTGTGTTCAAGCACGGGATCTACAGCTGCTCTTTAATGTTTTCTTCTTTGTAACAAACCCCACCATTTCTGTTCTTCCCATATTTCATACAAGCTTTATTGTATTAAATATAATCAAAGCAAGGAGCTGGGTCAATGACTGGTCATGATTGTTTTCGGAAATTATTGCACAGCTAATTGGCTATTAACATCATTCCCTCGTTAACATACATCCTGCAGGAGGAAGGAGTTCTTGAAGGCATCGAAGGCACTGAACTTGCTCTGTTGCAAACATTGCTCACACATCCACATCTGCCATTGCTCTCTGCAGGGGATCCACAGCCCAGTAGTCATCGTCCCAGCCCAGGAACCAGCCAGAGAAGGTGGGGGGCTCGAAGCCCTGCTTGACAATGGTCACCGGGGTCCTCTTGTCCCGCGTGGAGGGGTCTGTGTCAATGTAGCGCTTGGCTGGGGACACAGGGAGGGGATCTCACTGAGCACAGGCCTGAGAGCAGCAGCTAAACTGGGGCTCAATGGCTGCCAGAGAGGCAGCTTCACATCAGCCCTTTGAACAAAAATACCCACTGAAAGTCTGTGCCCTATGGTTTTATCTATGCCTGTCAGAATATAAATTGCCTGAGTCATGATCACACAGTGGGAAATGAGAAAGGGATAGTTCAGAGGGGAAAATGTGACATTACCAGACTTCAGTGCCTCAGTCTTTTCTTCTTCTTGGGCATCTTTCCCAATCCACACAAAGACCTAAAGATAAAAATATTAATTACTTCAGTAACAATCATTCTCTTTATGAAGGGATTATTTAGATGAAGTCTCAGCAAACTCAGAAACAAACCAGAAAATCCTTGTGTTGGTCTGCCTGGGTTGTTGACCAATGTGACCAAATCTCTTTTGGTCAATAATGAGAAGCTTTTTGCCTGCATTTTATCTACATGAATTATAGACCCTTGAACAAATTCTACACTAGCTTAACATCAGGGGAAAATAGCACATGTTTGAACATTTTTCCATAAAACATCACAATTCATCTCTGACTTGCCTTGTGGCTGATGTGAGCAGAATCTGTAATGCAACAGCACCTCTGGCTATTGTGGTTCAGGTCTCAATCTAGAGCCAATCTGTGCCTATTCTTTGCTCCTCTTGCCCCCCTGTAAACGTGCCATACCTGATCCCATGTGTCCAGGAGCATCACATCATCTGTGGCAAGGTCATCCTGAGTCAGATCTCCGGGAACTTCTTCAATCTGGAAAACAGGGGGTTAAGATGAGCACAGGCTTCAAACATCAATTTATCTGTACAGGACAAACCGCAGGAAGAAAAGATCAGGTGTAGCTGCTGGTGGGGGGCTCAGAGCAGCTGGGCCTGAGCTTGTCCCAGCCCTGCCAGGGGGGTGTTGGGTGAGTCCCCCAAGCACTTCACTCACAGTGAAGCGGCCGCTCTTGTTGGAGCAGGCGAAGAGGCGCGGGGGGTGCGTGTCCATCTTCTTGTCCTTGAGGCGCGGCGAGGTGCGGTACGGAGCTTTGCCACCCAAGGCTGCCCAGAAATTCTCTGCAAAACACAAAGGGAGAATGATGCTTCTCCTGTTCATGGAACCCCCCCCAGGGTGATGGTTTGGGCAGGACTTGAAGTGTTCTTCTGGGTCAGAAAGCCCCAATGGCCTGCAGACACATGTGAACAGTGGATGTTAAACAATGAAAATACCCCAGAGAAACCCCTCCTGCCTATGACCACATCTTCTTTTTCTGGGAGACAAAATATCCATGAAATAATTGCTAAGGATGTGCAGCTACACAGAAATGATGGCAGTCTGCATTGTGACTCCCTCACCTGGCTCTTTGCCCTCAGCAACCTGTACTGGGCGAGCTCCCAGTATCTTCAGCAGCTCCTGTGCTCCTGATTTCTCAGCATTGCTGGCTCCTTGGCCAACCCACAGGTAGGCAGCAGAGGGAGTTTTCAAGACAAAGGCATCATTGGAGTTCAGCTGACTGGCTGTAGGATCCAGCTGAAAAGAAGAAACACTGCAGGTGTCAGATGTAACCATCCTCTAGATAGAGCCTTTTATTTCAAAATCAAACCAGAACCTACAGCTGAATAAACTGCAAACAAGATTTTCCATATGAGCATGTAAGGCTGTCAGATGTGTTGTGTGTTCCCTGTATCCAAGTGATGAGTTAGATTTTCCCCATGGGAAGAGTAAATAACTGTTTCAGTGTGTAATTACAGGTACACATGACCTAGAGCAGGAATGCCTGGCTGTCATTTTGCCAGTTCTGGTGGTTATGGCAGGAGATTCAGGAGCTCAGTGGGGAACCCATGGCAGAGCAGTCCCTGCCACCAACACTACTCAATAACTAACACCAACTCCTCTGTGTCAACAAGGACAGGCCTCTTGAAGCTGGAAGCTTGGGAAGTTCCTGCAGCCACAAACCCCTGCCCTCTCCTCACAAGGATTTAATCTCCCCTTTGTTGTTGCACAGAAGTGTCTGTGTGCGTTTTCTCTCAGAGCAGTGGGGCTCTGAACCCGTATCCTGGCCCAAGTTCCTCTTCCACAGAGGGAACTGAACTCTCAATGGGTCATGTTCCCATTATGGGCTGCACACACAACACCAAGGCTGACTCTCACGTACCTCCACGGCTCTGGTGGCTCCAGAGGTGCTGGAGCGCACCTGGAACAGCCGCGTGGCCGCAGGTGCAGTCTGGCCTCCTTCCCTCGAGGTTCCACCCTTGTAAACAACCAAGGGCTTTCCACCAAACATGCTCATCAGGTGAGGAGGCTCCTTCCCTTGCACTACTCGTTTCTGAAGAAAAAGAAACTTGCTGTCAGTTTTGAGGAGCACAAGACTACCCAGAAATGGCTTTTACAAACCTGTGTCGAGCTGGAATATTCACAGAGCACCCAGCTGGGCCAGGTGTTTATTATATATATATATATATATACATTCTTTATATCCCCAGTGATGGGGTTGGTTTCTGCTGTCTCTTTACCTGCACAGGGCTGCCTCCCAGCTCCTCATCCAGCTGCACTGAGAGGAATGCAGAGGTTGTAATCTCATCCTGCGTGGAGTCAGCGCCCTGCCTGGAAAACAAGGCCAAATCCCAGCTTTATTCTCAGCCTTTCCCCCCACGCACACCTTACAGAGATCAAGAGGAGGTAAGGAAACTCTGTTACTAAATCTCTGCAGCACTTCACAACACAAAGGAAAAATACCTTATCCTCTATTGTAGCACAGTAAGTACAGGGGAAGATAAGAAAACTTTTCCTAGATAAGCAGCACTTTCCTAGATAAGCAGAGCTTGATCCAAAGAAGGGAGTAATAACCAGTGGGGAGGGGGGGGAAATGGAATAAAAAAAGCTCACATAGTACTTCCCCACATTGTTCCACTTCAAATTAAACATCCCAGACCTCTGGTATTGTTTTGTTTACAAGGGAAAATTATCCAGGGTGAAACTTAATCCCCCAAAGATCTTGTAGAAGCAGGAGCCAGCAGTGATCGATTTTCCGAGTGGGCTCGCAGCCCCACGCAGCCCCAGGGTAAGTCCCGTACCAGGTGTAAATGATCTGTCCCCGCTTCCCGTCGTGCTGGTAATCGTACAGGATGATGTAGCTGTCCCCACCGTAGAACTGCCCGTACGTGGCGGGGTCCACCGGCACCTTCTCGGAGCCTTCAATCCTCCAAATCTGGCGGGAGAGGAGCAGAGCGCTGCAGCACGAGCCAGTCCCCAAATTATCCCCGAATTCCGCAGCCCGGAGCTGGCGGTGCTGCCGCGCCCTCTGCCGGGACCCGAGCGACAATTCCCGCTGCTCCCCAGCGCAGCTTGGAGGCTTTTCGGGGCGTTTTTAACCAGCCAAATCTCGGCTCCGGACCGCTGTGGGCTCTTGGACAGGCCCCAGCCCGTTCAAACCCAACTCCACCCCTGCTTCCATGCTCAAAGTCATGAATTCAGGGTGCTCCAAGACATTCACACATGAGATGGCAACAGCGAGAAAAACCAGGAGGAGGAATAAATCCATGTCCACAGTGCTGGGAAATCATGGAGTCAGAACCAAGTCCTTTTCTGCAGGGCTTTCAAGACCCTGCCACTATTTCTGGTGTCAGAAATTCCCCCAGTAGTTACAAGACCTCAGTGTTGATGGCTCTCTGGCCTCCATTTGTCTTGCTGCTCTTGCACCCATGCCATCAAGCAGCAAAGAAAAGTTTAGAAACCTTCCCAGGGGCACTGTGCCACCACTGACCTGTTTCTTGCCAGAGCCATCATCCTCCATGCCGTGCTGGGCAGCCATGGCCTTGGAGCTGTGCAGGGTGGCCGCGTCGAAAGGGACCTGCTCAATCTTGGCAACGTGGCCAGAAATGTGAGGCTGCCCCAGCCCCTCAGTCTGGTCCTTGTCCCGCCAGTTCTTGAAGAATTGCTTGAACAAAGGTGTCTCACCACTCTCAGGGAGGACTTGGATCTAGAAGGAATGAGCCTTTAGAACCATCTCCCTAAGAACAGCAGGTTCGTCTACTCCTCTTTTCCACTCTTAGAAGAGGTCATGGAAAAGGTAAAAGAGAGTCTGAGAGGAAGAAACTGTGCTGGGGTAAATGCTGCTTTAGCCCAGGAGCAGCACTGCAGAATCTCCCAAAACAGAGCAGATGTCCCACAACAGGAGCTACTGGAAATACCGACAGGGACACGTCACCTGAGCCCACGTGGAGAAAAGAGAAAGTGCTTGGGACTGCCACAGGTCCTTACCTGGGTGTGTTTGGGGTAACCCATCTTGTCAATGAACTCTGAGGCTGTTTTCAGTGCTGCCTTCTTCTCTTCAGAGTTGGCACCTCTGCCTTTAATGAAAAATAGAAAGAAAGGGGGTCAACTTTTTTTACCCAGAGAAGGAATCGTCTCAGGTATCTTTTGGCAGAGTAGAAGGGCCCAGCCTTCCAGATAAATGATGCTAAATAACAAATGACCATTGTTGGATCTCTTCCATGCTTGTTGTGATGGCTGAGAGAACTACTGCCTTTCTGTTTATGATATTCTTTTCTCTCTGGTTCTCTCACATACCTTTCCAAACAAAGATCTTTCCATCTGTGCCATGGTCCAGGATGAAGCAGTCATCTGTACTCAGGGCTGCCTGGGAGAAGGGGTTCTCATCTGCCACCAGGGACACTGCCATGTTCCCAGCCCCATTAGAGACCTGTGACAACACAGCACAGAGGTCACATAAGGCACCCTCTGCTCCCTCCTGCTCCGTGGCCACAGCTCAGAGCTCAGGGAGGGGAAGGGAAATCCATTTGAATGCACTGGCTGCTGCAGGCACTATTGTTTTCAAACAGGATACCTCTGACACAGCAACAGTATGGCAAAAACATAACACTTACTCTGAAGATTTCAACTATTTCTAGCAAAGCAGATACTGCTGGGACCAAAGAGAGATTGGTCCAAAATGGGAAATATCCTCAGGTGCAAAGGGTAACTGGGAACAGCCTCCCTGTACCAAGTGGGTTAAATATCTGAGTTCCTCTACTGACTAATGCAGAAAGTGCCACGTAACAAACCATCTTAGCAGATATTCACCCCATGGATATCAGAGGATGCTTAGAGAAGATTCATCCCAAAAAATCTCAGACATTCTTCTCCACTCACAGCTGATGGCAAATGGCACCTTCCAAGTCATGGTTTCATGTGGGTGTTGGAAAGGGGCAGGTCCTGCTTCTCAGGCTCACTGTTGCTTGTTCTTTCCTGTCACCTTCCTAACACAATGCCTCACAGCACAGAGGAAAACTCCCCTTTTCCCTCATCTGTTTCACATTCCACCTTTCTCTCAAAAATTCCTTGAAGTCCCAGCTGTCTCACTACACTCATAAGTGGTGACAAACACAACAGAAAGTACATGGACATGCAGTGAAAACAAGCAAGGTTCATACATAAAACTCGTTAAGAAGCAGAGTGGGGCAAGAGAAGGACTCAGAGCAGCTCAGCTGCTCTCTGCTATTGCACCTCCACCTAATTTCACAAGGATCACTCTGTTCTCCCCAGAGTTATGTCAGAGTTCCTCGTTACCTTGTAGAGCTTAGCCAGCTTCCTGTTGGCTGTGTCGGTTTTGGTCTCATCAGAAACTCCTTCTGGCAAACTGGGCTTTGGTCCCAGGACCTGTGAGGGAGATAAAATTCATTACCAGCCAGTCCAAGTAGGGATCTTCCTTCCCAGGTGCTCCAGTCAGGAGAAAGAGCAGAAGAGGATTCCAGATCAATCATGGAAACTCCCTCTGAAGTCCCAGTGGAGCAGAGGAGCAGGTCTGCACTGAGCTGTGTTTATACCACACACACCACCCACCCCACCCTTCTTCCACACACACTTCCCACTCCAGCAGGGACAGAGGGAATAACCTGGAGCATCTCCTCGCGCTCGGAGCCCTCCTCTGACACGTAGACCTTGGCGCGCCCGTTGCGCTCGTTGTCCCGGATGCCCTTGGCCAGCACCGTGGCCTTGAGCCGCTCCTGGCGGTTGCTCTTGGAGCCACACCATTGGAAGATGTTCTGGGGGAAGGAGAAAGTCCTGTCAGAGCATGACAACACCTCTCTAGATGAGACAGCACTCAGCTGGGACTGAACTGTGCCAGTGTTTCAGGGTGCTCAGCACTGAGATGACTTCAGCGCAGTGGGGAAAAAACCTTATGGGAAGTGTGAGACATCTCCTGCCCCTTGCATTGCACCACACCTGCCTTGGACGTGGTACTCACACTGCCCAGGTCCAGGATGAAGCAGTCCCCTGTGTTGAAGCTGTCCCAGCTGACAGGTACCTCCGTGGCCCGGACTGTTCTCCTGCCTTTGACCTGCAGCAGCCTCTGCACAGTGACCTCGTTGGGAACCACATGCCTGAAGCCAGAAGCCACACCACCAGCCTGGGGGGAAACACAGGAGCAAGGATTCACACCAGGACTGGGGAAGTGTGTATTCCCATGTGTCCTGCCCACCAGAAATTATCTCAAGCTCAGGATTCACTTTCCCTGCTGATACACACTGGGAATTATTTATCAATGCAGGCAACAAGACCCATGTCAGTTACCCTCAAAAAAAAAAAGCACAACCAAGTTTAAATGAACGAAAGTAACAACAAGTGAGTGGGAAATAAAACAGAAAGATCAAAAAAGTCTCAGACGTGAGGAAATGTGAGCACTTTGCAAGCATGTGACCTGATATCACTTTCCTTGTGCCTTTGGATTCCTCACAGACAGAACTGCTTGACTGCATGTTTTCACTTCTATCCCACTTTATTGTGATGACAGGGAGGAGTAACTCCCACTACTGCTCATCTCCTTTACCAAAACATTGCACATGCTGGGAGGGTGGGCTAAGCACAGAGACTGCAAGGTCAAACTGTTATGCAAGTGGGGAGAAATCAAATCTCCTGGGTAGGCGTTTCCCATTAACTTTGATGCTTCTTAAATTCATTCCAGGTGCCTTGGGACTGTTCTTTCCTCTGCCTCTTGAAGAAAAACAAAACCTTGATTCCTAAAATTTTCTGGGGCTTTCCTTGTGTATCATCAATTCAGCCAAATATCTCCCACTGGGATCTGCTGTTCTCCACCCTGTGCAGATCCAACTCACTGAAAACATCTGGCTGAGAATGGGTTTTAAGCAACTGGAAAAAGGCTAATTCTCACTTTCCTGGGAATTGGGTAGGATGCCATTTCTTGCAGTCAGTTGTCACCCACCTTGTATTTGATGCCAGATTTGAAGTAGCCCAGGAAGGTGGGGGACTCGTGGCCCTGCACCTCACGGTGCTGCACAGCCTTTCCCTGCAGGTGCTCGTCCATCTGCACAGTGAAGATGGCAGCAGCCCCACGCTCATCCTGAGAGCTTTCATCACCTGAAACATGGACAGACACACTGGGAGGGAATGCAGGGTCTGCTCTGCATTCAACTGTGCAAGCACAAGGGGAGAGAGCAGATTTAACTGTGATATTGGGGTTTGCAGGGAAAGCCTTGGCACAGTACTCTGTGACATGGACTGCAGAGGGCAGTTAGGAGAGGGAAAAATTCCACTCCCTGACCAGGAGGAATACACCTGACCTCCCTCCTTTCAGGCAGAAAGGATTTCAGCCAGACCTTCCACCTGAGATCTTGCCTTCCCTGTGAACCTCTGTAGAGCAGGGACTTACCTGTCCTACTGCCCAGGAAAAGCTGGTTTTAGGATCATGTGGCTGTACTCTCTATTGCAGAGCCCATGCAAATATTTGACATGAGTAGGGCTCTTTACACCCAGAACTGCATTCTCACTGTGCTGTTTTTTATTTCCCTGGGTAATTTTTACTGGCTATGGTTGGAGCAGAGGCTCAGGGGTCACTCTGGGCTCCCAGCTCTGCAGGGACTCTCCCAGCACTCACCCAACCAGAAGTGCAGGTCGTACTGCAGGTTCCCGCTGCGCTGCTTGATGGTGTTCAGCACCAGGTAGGAATCTCCAGTGAAGAAATCTCCATACAGGTTTTTTGGCACTG
Organism: Muscicapa striata striata; assembly: GCA_030060385.1. Taxonomy (NCBI): domain Eukaryota; kingdom Metazoa; phylum Chordata; class Aves; order Passeriformes; family Muscicapidae; genus Muscicapa; species Muscicapa striata. The sequence goes on along the minus strand of JAREIS010000026.1, from coordinate 2,215,765 downwards.
GGACCAAATCAAATTTCTCCACCCTCCAGATCTGAAGGCCGGGTTCCTTCCCAGCCTTCAAAAACTCTGCGTGTTCCACCATGCTGACAGGCTGGGGGTGAGACAGAGGATGCTGTTCAGTGTGCAGGACACAAGGAAAAATTTAAACTAAATTGCTTCTCATCTCTTTGTTGCACCAGGCAAAAAGTGGAAAGTTTCCTTTTTTCTTGGGCACTGAGTTTTGAAGGGGGGAAAAAATAAGGATGTGTGCGAAAAGAATCCCTCTCCATTGATCACTGTTAATTTTCATTTGCAATCACCTCTACTTCCTGGTTTATTCCTGGATTATCCTCTTCTAGACTCTACTTTCCCTGGATTTAATCTCTGTATTTTCCTTACTAATTTATAATTTTTCAGACTGGCACATAAGTGAAGCTTGGCATTGAAGTCTGTCAGAAAGAAATCCCTTTTAACTCCACATGTACATCCTGCACAAACATGATTTACAGGTTTTCTAAAATGAAATGGAAAATACTGTGAAATTAATTGAAAATTTATGTAATTAACAGGTTTCTTAAGGCTCCTCTCTTCTGACCTGTTACTTTAACTGCTCCCTTGTAGGAATTACATTAATTTACACAACGTCCTGTCCTAAGGACATTGCAATTTTGTTTAATATGTTTATTGCCATACTTATGCAATATATCAACACACTGCAATATTCTTTTTTAACAAACATAATAAACACTTCCCTCTCTTATAAAAGAATTAATGTTGGTAATTCTGAAAGGAAATAAAACATTTCTGGTGTATTGGCAATGAAGTCTGTCCATGGATCACATTCACGCCTTTGAGTGCTATCAGGTAATAGGGAGAAAACATTACAATGTTACATTAGAAGCATTCAGTACTTTGACAAAGAAGATGGTTCACAGCAGATGATGGACAAAAGTAAAATATGCTCAGTTTTCAAGGCAGAAATAAAGAATGTTACAAACTAGAAAGCAAAATAGCAAGTTATGTAGCAAAGTGATCCCTAAACTGAAATATCAAAGATGGAAAAGAATGAACTCATGAACATCATGATTCCAGTCAGCCTGAATCCTCCCAAATTCTCACTAAAAAACCCTGACAGAGAGTTAAAGGAGAAGGACTCCTGTGAGTAACTGGAACCAGAAGTTTTTCAGTGTTTAATTGTGATGTTCATCACTTACCACAGCTGAAAGCACAAGAGCTGCTGTAACAACATATCCAAGCCCTGCCACAGACATGGAGCTGACACAGCTCAGCTTCAGAGCCATTGTGCACAAAATGGTGAGGAAAAGAAAACTGAAGTCCTTTCTGCCCATTTCGAGGAGCAAATGGGCTTCTCCCTCCTCCTGCAGAGCTGTGGGGAGTCCCAGCTCCCTGCTCCTCTGGCTGCTGGGGAGGATGAAGGGCAGAAGCCAATCTTTTATCGGGGACAAACACACCCACCCCCTCGGCAGCACAGGGGCGGAACGCTGTGTGCAAACAATCCTGCTGGAATCCCAGAGGCTCCCCGAGCCCCGAGCCCAGCAGCGCTCACTGCACACAATGTGCGATCCATTAGCCGCAGGTCACACGGGCAGAGATTCAGAGACATCACAACACAGGCAGCGTTTGTCAGCCCAGAGCTGGGGAGCTGATGAGGAACACAGGAACAGCACGGCGGCTCCAGCTGGCAGGGGATGCAGGGAAAGAGAATTTGGGGAAGACAAGGATGGGACTGAGCAACCTGGGGATGGGGGATGCACCCTCAGCTCCTGAACTTTTGTCAGAGAAGCAGAGTTCTCTCCTCACCCGCCACTGTCAATGACAGCTCGGGAGGGTTTGGGGATGCACTGATGGATTTCAGCTCCCAGGTTCACACAGAACATTCAGAGTCTGGGAGGTGACAGAACAAAAGCTCATTCAGTAATTCAATAATTTCACAACCGAGTATTTCTGAGGGTGTAGCAACACCCTGTGGCAGGAACACAACAGCCATCAAACCTACACAGCCCAAATTACAGGAATTACAGCAGGGCTCATTGCAGCACCCCAGCAATTTGCCACCAATAAAAAGATTATTCTACCAACTGCCTCACACGGCAGCAAGTTCATCTATAACATTTTCCAGTGAGAGAAGAGTGCAGGAACCTTTCCCTGCGGCCCTCAGGAACGGAGCAGCCACACAATGTGGAGCTGTGCTGCTGGGCACAGGAGAGAATTCCTGACAGGCTGAGCTTCCCACGGTCAGAATCTCTCAAAAGATTCTTAAATAAGGGGCAAACCCTCCACCCATAAAAAGACACAACAAAACTTCCATGAAGGAAAGAGCAGACCCTGCTTTGTGCTTTCTCCACTCTCCATGAGGATATTTTCTTTCCTTCTTTCCCAAGAACACTCTGCTGCTCTCTTGTCCAAGCTGATGTATTTTAATTTGAAATGTCACCTTTGAAAATTTCACTGGAAAGTCTCAAACTGAAACAAACAATAAAAACAATGTGCTAGTCCTGCTGGTATTTCTCATCTCTGTGAAGGAAGTTCAGAGTGTCAGAGGTCTAAGTCTCAGTGAAAAACATGTTGGAACCTTGACTCCAAGGAAGGCCTTGGCAGCTGCAGCAAACCCAAACCAAAATGACTGAGTTGCATAACACTAGAAAGAGATGAGTCCTTTCCAAATGGAAAAATACTCTGGACTTTCTATTACTAAATTAAATACCTATATAGAACCACACGTGTGCAAACCTCACAGACTGAAGGCAAAAAGAGCCAGGATAATCTTTGTTAACATCCCACTGTAGGATATTGTTATCTACAGATATATGCAGATACAATATTCTTGAAAAAACATTTATTTAATCTTCTAATTAATTTGGCATTTTGTAAGTCCAAGCTTGCACTCCTAATGAGCTGCAATATGTAAATACAGGCAAAAAAATATGGAAAGAGGGCTACAGTGCATAAATTGTATATTATAGTGTTCTTTCATAAAATTAATTAATCTGAGCCATTCCTGGAGGGAATAGCTGTAAATCTACCCCAACAGCTGGTTTGGGTTATTACTGCTGGCAGCAATTGTTGCATTGTTAAATGAAGCCCCAGAAATGTTTGCTCTGGACATTGTTATGGGGGCACTTGCCAGCTGAGATGGCCAGGGCCCTACTGAAAAGGGTGTCCTGATGGAGACATGGAAAACAGCACTTTTCAAGCTGCTGTTAATAAGTGTCCAGCTTGGTCCAGAAAGGGTGCCCAGCCAACATCTTATGCAAAGGAAAGTTGTTTAAGGAAAACAAGGGAAGAGCTTGGAATACAGGTTTTCAGTACAGATGGATCAGCTAAATGACACTTGGCTGCACAGTGGTGAAAACAAGAACTTCAGAAAATTAGTCCAATGATTTGAGCAACCATTGGAAGACAACAAGTTCATTATGGTCTCCAGATGTGCAGCCACACCAGCAGGACAGGCCAGCCCAGGAAGGCCCTGGGATGGAGTCTGGCCTGCAGGAACAATCCCAGGGATTTGCTCCTGGGCAAACCCAGCAGGAAAGGCAACACTCACTGACCAAAGCCTGTGCCTGGCCCACAGGCTGGTGGCAGCCTGGAGCTGCTGCTCTGGGGAAGTGTGCAGTGATGTCGCCGAGGCTGGAAGCTGGCTGCTCCAGGGGGAGGCCAGAAAAGGCAGAGAGGCCCCAGTCCCTGTGCTCAGCAATCCTGACCCTGCTGTGCTCAGCCCCGACTGCTGCCGCAGCTTCCAGCGCCTCCGATCCGGGACTCAGCTCCTGCCTCTGCTGGTACCCAACCCAAAGCACCTTTCCTACTTCACCCTGCAGCTGCTAACAAACAGCTCTCTTTGCCTCTCCCTAAATTCTTCATTTCTGCTCTGCTCTCATCCCAGTGGCCTTCCCCTCATCTGTCACAGTCACCTCTGCCCTCCCAGACTGACACCAGCAGCACTTCAGTGTTTGTCTTCACTCTCCTCTGAATTTCTGCCAAGGAGATGCCCAGTTCTGCACTGCCCAGCACAGCCATACTGAGAGGAATGTCCTGTTCCCTTCAGGAAAAACCTGTGGACACTGAGCCTGGAATCTCTTACTCTACCTCATCACACTGCAAAATCCGTATAGGGAATAATTAATGTGGGGTTCCTCCCCACAAAATACAAATACATTCTCACATCTTCACACCTATCACCATCTAAAGCTTAATGATGTAGCTAAAGTAACTTTCTGCAAGATAATATCATCCAATACTCACAGAAGGGAAAGAAAGAAAAACTTTATTTCATTCAGTAACTGACCACTAACAAGAGAAAAATGAGCACAACATTTTTTGTGAGGCCCAGTTAACTTGTAATAATTTGTGGCAATTCATACCTGAACATATCCACAAATATAGTCAGGACTTACCTGCACAGAGCTGCTCAGGAAAGCTTGGCTGAATTAAATGAGAGAGAAACAAGGGGAGCCCACATCCCCATGTGGTTGGGCTCATTTGCAGCTCCGGCGTCAACTCATGATGGGTTCAGATAATTTGTCTAAATTTGCTGCATAAACAAAACCCACACAGGAAGGGCTGCAGCCAACACATCACCACAGAGCATCCAAACCACCTGCTGCTCCAATTCCTGCCTTTCTGCATGGCAAAGGCTGGATTTTTGATTTTCACGGATGACACTTGCAGAACATCAAAATAACTTGCAAATACTGAGTTTCTTAAATATGAGAACAGTAAATCTGAGTGGAGCCTGTATCCACACTACAGTCATGTTGCAAAAATGCCTTCTGTGCACCAATCTTTATTGTACCTCGGGGGCAAACATTTGCATTTCCACCTAAGTAATTCCCTCTTTCCTTTTATTTATTTGCAAACATTTCCAGGAGAATATGAGCTGCTCCAAATAAAAAATATATGTCCTCAAAAAATAAAGTCTCCCTTATCTCACAGCATTCCAGATCTCCTATACCTAGTGCCAGAAGAGGTAAATCACTGCTGTATTTCTGCTGCAACAACAGGAAAACTCTAAATCCTTGTTTTGCAAGAGGCAAAGGGGTATAATCCTCCTGGCATGATCAATCCCAGGAAATCTACAGGTTGTACTTGCCACAGTAACACCCCAGAGCAAGGGCTGCATTCCCCAGGTCTAAAATCACACCACTGAAGAGATCACACAAACAAAAACCCCAATAAAGTTGTTTGCCTTCTTCAGGTTCAGCTCTTTGTGCACTTTGAACACAATCTACATTGTCTGACTGCCCATGTAGCCATTTCTTTATTCTCTAGTCTGCTGCTGAGCCATAAAAACTCTGATGAATGTACAAAGCTTGTGAAAGTGAACAGCCCAGGATCACTTGAGTTCTGACAATCTAAAACTCAGGACATGATGCTGCTGAACATGGGGAAAGTTCGGCACAGGATCCACAGTGATGACAGTACATCCTGAAAATGGAAATATTTGTTTATTCGTCCAGCTTCCCTGCCAAACCAGTATAGAATAATAATAATTCTTCAGTAAACCAGTGAAAATAACTCTGGCAGGACTTCAGCTTTGTTACCAAGGGGACAGGCATTGAAAAATATTTAAAGTGATGGATTAGCTCAGTTTTCAGTCTCCAGACAGCCCTAAATTCATATATACACAAAACTAAACCCGAACCCTTTCCTTCCATCCCTTGAAGAAACCAAACAAAGGCTATTTGGGATAAGAAAAAAGAGAGCCTCCTCCTCCCCCAGCCATGGTGACTCCATAAACTATTTCAGTTCCCTGTCTGAGGAGCAGCACAGTTCATGGCATTCCCTGCAGCAACATCTTAACAGAAAAGCCACAAATCCAAAAAAATTCAAACTGAGTTGCCTAACTCAGATCAAGAGTCCAGGACACCAGCATTAGCTGTGCAACTGTAGGTTTTTTGCATTTGTTAAGTTAAGATTCCTACTAAACCACTTGAGCAAGTTAGAAGGCCCAGAAGATTTGAGTATTGTTCACTTTTTCCAGCTGTTTGTTTGCACTATGAGTCACCAGCTCTATTCTGGGCTCTGTACCTTTTGAATACAACCCACTTAGTAAACACAGAGCTTCCAGCCCATGCAACCCGGCAGAAAACTTCAACATAAAAATGTTTCCTCTCAGTTGCAGTGATGTAAACTGGGGAGAATATTACTTGCACAGGAGAAAGAGGTGATCAGACAGGTCTGCCATCTGAAACACACCCAGGGAAATCTGCTGATACAATCAGCTGGTTCAGAGCCCTGCCTTGAGCATAAGTGAGAGCTGAATCATGCACTTAAACACACACAGCACAGGGAAGGCTGGATCAGTGGAAACCACCGACCACTTTCATTCACTGGGGAGCAAAAATAAATCCTGACTTACACTCCAACACAAATCATTGTTCAGTGCTGAAAAAAATATTTAAGGAGTGCTTATGTAACACATAAGACATAAACCAGCACATTAAAATATGACTACCTCCCCAAACTGTGTCCCAGAGAGAGAGCTGCTGGTGACAGCCAGAACACATTAGGGAGCAGTGAGGACATGCCTGTGGTCAGCTGCAGGGAAATGACACAGATGTTCTTCCTCCAGTCTCCAGGTCCTGCCTGTTCGGGGGAAATCATCTGCAACTTTATGCAAACTCTTCTTCCCCAGAGAACAAGCTGATACATTCCTCTGCAGCACAGAAGTTGTTCAATCTGTGATCCATAACCCAAAGAGGAACAGAGCAACACATTATTGCCAGAGAAGGCTGGAAAGCAGGAGAGATGGCCCACAACAGCCCAAAAGGGAAGCAGGAGCGTGGCCTTGCACTCCTCCTGCAGCATCAGGCCCAGGCAATGGGGTGAACGAAAGGACTCAGGAGTCATTGCCACATGTGGGACAAGGGAGGGGTACAGGCAGATGGCAGGGTTGAGTACAAAGCACATAAATGAATTTTGCTGATGCCACAGTGACAGGGTACAGCAGGTCTGGTGTCACCTTGGGGGCAGTAAAGTCCATCAGCTCTTGCTTTCCACATCAACTCCACATAGAATTCAACTTTCCACATCAAAAACCTCCACATGAAACAACTCAGGACTAACAAAATGAGTTCACTTAACAGACATTAAAAATCAAGGTGGTCTTTCTAGATTAGAAAAGGAGCAGAATGTGAAGCTGAGGGTTCCAGGTTCCTGTCACCTGCTGGCAGGGGACAGTCACAGACCTATGAGTGAAAGCTTCCTCCAGCCCTGCCCCAGCACACAGAAGTACTGGCAGCTTCTGTACATCACCACCCTCCTCAGGGAGAGACAGGACTCCCCCATTTCCCCATCCACTCTGAACCACTCTGAAACACCAGCTCCAGCTTCACTGTGGAAAGGGAGTTACCAGAGTTCCCCTCTCCCTTTTGTCCCAGCTCTCCTGACACACAGGCAGGTTGTGGCCAGGGTGTCAGTGACTGTGCCTGAAGGTTCAGAGCTTCTCACGAAGGCTGTTCCAGCTCCAGAGCTCCAACACGAGCCGTGGGAGCAGCAGGAGTGCCCGGAGCTCCCATCCCGCCGGGCACAGCCACAAGAGGGCAATGCTGGAAACTCTCAGGCCAGAATCATCCCTTCTTCCTGGGAGCTACGGGATTAACAGGAGAGGGTTTCATTTTATTTTGTTTCAAGCAGGATTCAGGCCTTGCTGAGGAGGAACCACAAGGATTGTCACAGCAGAGAGCCTGAAAGAAGGGAAAGTCCTCACGGTGTCAGAGCTCACTGCAGCAGCCTCCGTCCATCTTGAGAGATCCCGGGATGATTCATTTCCTCCAGTGTTTAAAAGATGCTGTTTTGAATTGTAACTGTACTTTTACTGCATGTGGAAACACTGAGTAAATAACATATGTCTAAACTTTGGGTTTGGACAGTGTCCCACTGCCTGGCTGCCCTAATACAGACAAACTGTTTTTTCTCCCACTCCAGTCGTGCTGGGACCTCAGCTCAGATCGATTCCAGCTCTCCAGGTTCTCAGTGGGAGGTGAATGAGGAACAAAACAAGAGAAAAGGAAAGACCAAAACCACAGGCTATAGTCAGAAAAGAACACTTTGAAACAGGCAAAAGGAAAAAATATATAAATCTTCAGAGTCCATACCATCTAACCCTTCCATCCAGACAGCATCACATCCCAAAGGTTGATCACAAAAACCTGACAACCTGCAATACCCTGAGTGAGAACGCAGCTGCTCACCAAGTCCCAAAGCTGGGGAAACTGAACGAAGTAAAATATACGTTCAGTAAAATACTGAACGAAGTAAATGAAAACTCCAGAGGGCAGTGTGAGATGCCCAGAATACCAACCCAACCAGCCACTCCCATGCCAGCGGCTCCTCCCGGCTCCCCGAGGGGCCCGGATCCAGCAAGGCCATTTCAAGCTGGCATTTCCAGACAGCCCAGCACCAAAGCACCCCAGAGCTCTGTTTAACCCCACTCATGTCAGAGCTCTATTTAACCTTGCAAATGCATCATCAGTGGATAATCAGAGATAAATACCCGAGTCCTGCTGAGACAGGCTGCTACTGCCTTTCCTGACTCCTCTGAGCAGGTGTGAAGTACTGGGCTGACATTAATGGACACTGTCTGACCTGATTTCGTCTCTGATGGGATTTAGCAGTGCCACACTAACAGGCAGCTCTGTTCCAAAACCCTGGAACAGCCCTGGATGGGCAGGGTGCCCACAGTGATGGGCACAGCCACCCCGTGCTGTGCAGGGAAGCATTCCCAGCATTTCCCCTGCCACGGGCACACTGGGAGTGCAGCTGGATCCGGAGGGCAGGGACGCCCTGCTGCAGGGCAAACAGAGCACCCAGCAGGGTCTGACAGCTGATAAAGGGCCTGATGAATCTGCTCTGGCCAGTGGTGTAACTCGCTATCAGGGTGTAGGACACAGTGTAAATACTGAGAATCTGCCAACGCCTGTGACTTGCTGGAAGCAGAGATGAGGCAGAGGCAAAATCTCTGAAATCCAGGCTGGTGCGCACACGGTGCTCAGACATCCCCACCGCCCATTTACCTTTCTCCTCCCCACTGAAATATCCCAACCAAGTCAGAAATCCCTGACCGAGACATTCCCGACTGCCAAAGTCACAGGGACAGACCTGAGGGGAGCTGCCTGAGCACTTTTCCATTCTCATCTCTGTGCAAACATCTGCTGGGAGCCAGTGCTGAGCCAGCGCCACAGCCCTGCCGTGCCCCGGGGCTGCCTCCGGCTGCATTCCCTTCTCCCACGGCTTTGTGGAGCCTCCTGCAGTCAAACACGTCCCAAAGTGCCGAGCCCCAGCTCTCAGCTCAATAGCTGTGCACTATCCCCACCTAGGGAGCTCGTGTTTGACACAGGAAAAATAGTTCCAGCATGGCTCAGAGCTGAGAGCTCCAGCAAGTTTAGTGCTTTTATGGGAAAAGAATTAATCATCCAGAGCATTTCTTTCCGATTCCCTTAGGCTTCTTAGTGTCTAATTAATGATTAAGAGACTGAAAAGACACACACTTGAACTAATGCTGTGAGAAGCAGAACCAATGAAGTGACAGAGGTACACTAAGAGCTGCACAAAAGCTTCACAATAAAAAGACTTGAGGTTTTCTTCCTAATGCAAAACCTCAGTGGCCTCTGAAAGCCACTGCACAAGGCATCCTTTGAGTCTTGAGTTTAAAAAGACCCAGAAGAGATTAGAAGTAAACATATGAAATATCAATACATACAATTTTCAGCTGAAATTGTTAGAAGGGATATCAAATACCTGGTCCAGAGAACCAATCACTAACCAACAGAAATAATACGCAGCTTGTTACAGACCAATCGTCCATATCAGAATCTTCTGCCTTTTCAGGAAAAACATTTGATAATAATCGAGAAGAGGCAGAGACACACTCAGAACTTGATAATTCACATGATAATTCCCGAGTGCTGTGGAAGGGAACAGAAAACAAGAGCAGCTGCTTCTCTCTACACAGGAGTTATTGTACCCAAGCTACTTCATATTTGTGTTTAACCATGTTCTGCTTTACTGCAACACTTGATCACCTCAGCTTAAAAAACAAAAAACAAACAAACAAAAAAGTTTCTTCAGGTCTCCAGACTCCCGAGTAAAATAGAGAAATAGTTGTTTTGTGAAGCAGCACATTTCTGTCCAAATCCTCTTTCCCATACATGCCACTCAACAGCAACACTAATGTCTGGGACTGGATTAAAATGGAAAGCTTGTACTTGTAAGTGAGCTGAAAGCAGATATAAATTCTGAGCACTAAATACGTCACAGGGCTATTTAAAAAATTGTTTGGTTCCCACCGGAATTCTGTAAAACACCCAAGCTACAACAAAAAGTTATTTTATCTGAATATGGGATGGGGGAAAGCAGTGGCTCAGTCTGGGTCAGCAGCTGAAGGAAGGTCCCAGCCCCTTCCCTGGCACAGAGGCTCAGTGACACTGCTGCCCACAGCAGCAATGCTGGACATGGCTGCAGCACTTCCAAAATTATAGAAATCATTACAAAAGCAGCCCTGCACTGGAACACATCAGGCAGCCTTTTAGCCAGAGCTGGCAGCAATCCCCCCTGGGAACATCATCAGAGCCACAAACCTGGATCGCAGAATGCTCCCATCCCTGCTTTGGTGATGAAAGGAAGAAATTCATGTGTTGGATTTGTGCCTGTAAAATCCCAGTCAAACTAGCAGCAGCAGTAGCATTTCTGCTTTGTCACCCTTCTGACATTCAAAAGCAGCCAAAGATTGATGGCTGGTTCAGTTTCCCCACTGTTTTCCCCATAGCACTGGAATTTCATGTAGCCAGAAAAAGCCTCCACTCTGCCAAGAGCCAGAGTCATTCCTCTGGGGACACTGCAGGTACTCAGCTCTCACGAAAACTCAGCTAAACTCTCAACCAACCCCTGGAAAATCTCTCCTGTCTTTAAACATTTAACATTTCAGACACTCACCATCCACCTCCACACCACTAAGGAGGTGTAACTAAAATTCCCACCCTGTGTTCATGATGAGTTCCAGTGAAGCCCAGGGAGCTTGCCACCACTCCAGCAAGCCTGGGGATGGCACAGATGGACTCTGCCAGCCCGGGCTGGTGCCTGAGCACAGGCCAGAATTCCCATTATCCACTCTAGGGATGGACAGAGTCCAACCAGAGTCTGAACCACAGCAAGGCCGGGCAGTGGGGTGGGCAGGGAGGCGATGCCAGCAGCACCCATCCCACGGAGCAGATGTTAAACAGGGCTGACTTCTGCTTCTCTCTGCTCCTGCACAGGCTAAGCCTCCATCTCCCACCTCTCCATGGTAGAAACTATGGAATAAACTGTCTTGTGGCAAAGAGAAACCAGTTGCAATAGCCTGGGAGAGACCCATTCCTCAGTACTCAGGTTTCGCTTCATTTTTCCAGATGGATGTTCTAAGGTATTCTGTAAAACAGTTTGAGAAACCCAAAGGAGGAAAGGCATTTAAGGAACCCCCACCCCCTCTGGCTCCAGAGCAGGACACCCTGAGCTGAGCCATGCTCTACTCCCACAAAGGAAATAAAGGAAATTTTTTTTTTTGCTGATAAACTTGCATCATGCAGAGTTGGTAGTGGAAATGGAAATTGTAATGATCAGTAAGAAAAATAAGAGACTTAAGGGGAAACAATGCTAGTATCATCCTTGTTAGCAAAGTCGGATTTTTTACATCCAAGAGCAAATAACATTCAAAGCAGTTTTATTCCAAGAGGGATCTACTTACTAATGAGGCCTCCTTGAAACAAGTCATCCCCATAACTTTTTTTTTTTTAACACTCTTCCTAGGAAACATTTTAAATATGTTTTCAGTGTCTACATTTTTCGAATTTCTATTCAAACAGAGCTTTCAAACATTCTTCCCCCAGGCAAAGAACAAAACAAAACAAGCCCCCGCTGTTCCCATCACCACTCGCACTGCTCCACAGGCGCACCGAGCTTGCGGGGGGATCCCGGTGGGACGGGAACCGCTGCAGGGCGGCAGCGCTCCCGCGGAGCCCGGCACAGCCCGGCACAGCCCGGCAGAGCCCGGCACAGCCTGGCACAGCCTGGCACAGCCCGGCACAGCCTCGCAGATGCCGCAGGAAACGCCCCGGGACAGCAGCGGGGACAGAACCGGCACCGCGGCCCCCTCCCTTCCTGTCCCCCCGAGTCCCCGCTCCCTCCGCCCGGCCGTGCGCCGAGGAGCCGGGGGAAGCCCCGGCGGCCGCTCCCGGCCCTACCTGGTGCTGGCACTCGCAGGCAGAGGCAGCTGCGGGGCCGGGCAGGGCAGGGCAGGGCTGGGCAGGGCCGGGCCGGGCAGCCCCGGGGCGGGACCCGGGCTCCCCGCCTCCGCCGCCCGCCTCCCGGGGCGCGGCTGCGGGGCCGCGGGACACGGGCACCGGGACACACGGGCACCGGGACACGGGCACCGGGACACGGGCACCGGGACACACGGGCACAGGTACCAGGCACAGTTACCCCCGGCACGGCTCACCCGGGCCCGACACGGTGCTGGCACCGCCCGTGCCCCCTGGTCCCGCCCAGCCCCTCGGGCAGCCGCGGGTCCCTCGGGTCCCTGCACTGCCAGGCCTCTCCTGCTGCCTCATCTTCACACCTCTCCAATTCCAGAGAATGCTTTAATGTCTCTTTACGTGAATTTCACTGCTTGTTTTTGTAATTTTTCATGCAGTTATTGGTATGTCCACACCAAAGCACGGTAGTACAGCCTCCTATGGATGACAGTCATTGATCAAAAATCGCTCCAGGATACAGTGTGGGATGTCATTGATCAAACATCACCCCAGGATACAGTGTGGGATGTCCCAAGAGCCCATCCCTGGCTGGGAGCTGTCAGTGTCCGTGCACACCCTGATGCCGAGGGAGGGAGGGCAGGCAGCAGTGCTGGGACCAGCGCTGGCCATGCCCTGAAGGCCAGTGACCTCTTCCTTCCTGTCACCGTTTATAGCCACCCTGTCCCTGCAGCCAGTGCAGGGGATGCACAGATCAGTGTGTACAGATGTCTCCTTGGCCCTGAGCCACTCAAAGCCCAGTCCTGATGCTCACCAGCTACAATCAGAACAGAAAATCAGCTCAGAACATCTTCCTTGCACCACTGAGTGCCCCTGGGCACTGTGGGAGTCGAGATCTGGGGAACAAACTGGGATGGCACAGATAACAAGTTATGATTGTTGGTAAGATAACCCATTTAGGCTCCTAAGAAGTTTGGTGTAACAATAAATTACTTGAATATTGTTAAGTATGCACACAAAGACATGGATCTTATGGCTCATGTGCTTGGGAATATCACACACAGCACACTCATCCTCCCGTGGTTGTGTCTGAGGTCTGAAAAAGGAACATGATCTTGAGGAGCAATCTACCAGGAAGCATTTTCTGTGAAACATCAAAAACTGTAATAACACATCTGAGAGGGAGTCAGACATCTCCAGTGGCATTCAGAAACAACAGAAATTTCCAACTTCTTGCATCTTTCATAGAGTTTTTCCTCTACACTACCAGTGAGTTGAGGTAAATCTAAGACGGGCAGGCTGGCCACAAACAGCTGTTGTTTTCCTTCTGCTCTCTCCATCATGTAATCAGAGAACTTGTGCTCTAGAGAGGAGCACTGTACCGAGACAGTGCCACCCTGCCATGGGTTCTCACAAAAACGGTTTCTATGCCACCAACAATGCCTTCACTTGCTGCTGGAATTGTGCAGAACAATGACATGGTTATTGATAAAGCCAGTGGTGGGTATTTCTCCTCTGTCATGGCAGTAACTGAAGAAGTTTTTTGTTATGCTTTTGTGTATGAGAACATTATTAATCAGAATATTTTAGGTGGGTTAAAAGCCATCTGCCATTTCGATTCTGAAGTCTGGGAGAACTGTGCATGACTAGGGCAGGAACAAACCTTACATTAAATCAGGAATCCTTTACAAAGAGGCACTGACACTGTGCACAATCACACAGATTCTGTTCCCATAACTCATCTACTTGATGTTCTGCATCATGTTCATATCCTATCATGCATTTGTAACATCATTACACAGCTAAACCAAAAATTCTTCACCTGTCCATCAAATATGATTAATGCAAAATTACTTAGCCTTTTAAAAACAATGTGTTCAGTTACTTTAAGTACTGTTAAATGGTAATGTTTCCATAGAAATTTTAGGTCTCATTTCCACTACTCAGCTGGAAATGCAGCTACAGTTGTGCTGTTGAGGGTAGAGAAGTGACCTTGGCATGCTGAACCATTCAAGGAAGTTCCTTTCCAAGAAGCAACCTCTCAGTGCAGAGAGTGAGATGTGGAACCACAGGTTCAGACCAGAACCAAGAGAGTCCCTTGCTGTCAGGAAGAGCCTCAGAAACCACTGTGATTGATGAGAAGGGTGGAGAGGTTTGCAGGGAGCCTTGTGCTGTGGCACTGCAAAGCCTTCAGCAAGGAAACACCCTGAGGTGGGGCACAGACCCTGCAAGTTCCTGGGGCCAGCCCCAGAGGTTGCTTTCTGCGCAGAAGCAGCTCTGTGTGCATCAAACCTTGCCTTGTGCAAGATGATCGACTCACAAAGTCTCAGCACTGTCAGCATCTGGTCTCTGGCCATGTTGTCATGTCAGCCAGGGAGCCACAGCACTTGTGTGTCTTTGAAAAGCAGATGCTGGTGTTTTGCAGGCATTTCTATTGCTACAATTTGGTTTTGTGCTAAAATATGAGCTACTTGCTAAGGACACATCAAAGTATGAATGCTTGAGGATTATGCTCAAGGCATCTGAGATGAAGGGTGATCTCCAAAATAAGTCAAATAAAGTCAGTAAAGCTCAGATTTATCTTTAGCCAGGATAAAAGGGGTCATGCTGAGCACTGCCCCATCAAATGGGCTCACTGCTGTATGTATTTGGAAGTATTCCTCAATATTAATGTAGAAATTCCTGTGGAAAGGGGTAAACTTCCATTCCATACTGCCATTCCCACAAAATACCGACTGAGATAATCCAGCTGAGCTGCATCTACTGACACCAGAATTACCCTTGGCCCAAATGTTCTTCTATCATCAATCAGTTTAATTTGAAGCTTTGAGGTTGTAGAAGTGCCAATGGGCTTGGGCTGCCTATTTTACATGAGATGAAGGAACTAAAAAAGAAAAAGAAGGAACTAAAAAAACCAGCTTGACCACAGGAACATTTCTACAGACACCACAAAGATGAAATGGTAAGACATAAAAGGAGAACTGGGCAACTCAAAAGACCAGATAGTCATCTGTGACCAATCCAGTGTTACATGATCAACTCCCACAGAAGTGTATTTCAAACTAGTTCCTGAGAAATCCTGTGTTTCTCCCTTCTGTCTCTGTCTAGAGAAACTTGAGCAAAGCCAGAAGATGAAGTTGGGATTCAGGGGAAGAAGACAGACAGACAAACCTGACTTTGGCTACCTTTTATTGACAGTTTGTGGCCTGACAGTTTAAATTCTAACAGTCTGGCCTGCTTACTGCTGTTCTCAGGGAAAACAGTGTTGCAGATAAAAAATTCCATTCAAATCCATGCTCTTCATGAGTGCTGATGTGTAATTTAATCATATTTAGATTTGTTTTCTTACAAGGACACATGCTAAAGAAGGAAGCAGATCCTACAGATCACTCCATGTAATTTATTTGCAAGGAAGAAAATCCTCAAACCTTCTATCAACTGCATTAACTCAGAGTCTTTACTATTCCTGGGGTTTGTGGTACAGAAATATACCCAAGAGCAAGGCTCATGTGACCAGGAAATTTGGATGCCAGATTGAAAGAGACACGTGGAAAAGGTTTTTCAAGAGTGGACTGACCCAGCAGAAATCCACAGGGAAGGGTGGGACTACAGAGGAGGATTCCACCCCTGGCAATTTGGTATTGTTACCAATTTAGTGGGTTTTAATTACTGCTGTTAGGTTCTGTCCAGATGTTCACAATGAACCGGCTGAAGTCAGCCTTTTCTCAATAACTGTTGTTGAAAAACTGCTGCAGGCTTTCCAGCACTCACAAGAATAAAGAACCAAAGAAATGCAGATGCTGTTACTCGATCCTTCCCGCTCACGTCTTTTATGAACTTTAAACTTTGTAGGAATATTTGAGCAGAGCATGTAAAACAATTCAGAATCAGGAGTTTTGAAGCAAATCTGTATTGCCTTCTGCATCATCTCAGAAAGGAAGGCAGTTTTACATAAAATATATTTGGGAATTTCAGTTAAAAAGCTGAATCTTACTCACATTTAGGTAATGGCTTTTAATTTTGTTGCAGGTAAGGAACAAAAGTAATTCTATCCCAAAACTGCTTCTTATTTCATGTTCACAACTCAAATTCCCCACAAGGCAGACTCCAGATTAAAGTGATTTTTCAGAGTGTCTGTATTAATGGAGTAATATTTGGGGCAACATCAGGGAAGTGGATATTTTTCAAGTCAGTAAACCAAACAGCTACTGTGTCACAACAGTCAGGTCATTTTCTGTTTAAAGACTCCCTCTCGTGGAAATCATTCTCACTGGCTTGTTTTGACCTATTTTTCTAGTAAAAGTCACTCCATATAAGGTTTTGCAAAACTTGAAAAGGATTTTGTTGCACAGTGTTTTCTGTTTTGAATATAGAACCCTGACAATAACTGACAGGAGTCCTACATCTGTGCTAATTGCCAGCAGATTTTGGAATTTTCTATTGAATCTTTGCTTTTTATCACTCAGAGATTTATTTATTTAGTATGGAGATAAAGGGGGAAAAAAATCTAATTGTTTTTTATCAGTGCTTTTCATTCTGTGAGGTTTCTGCCCAGATAACAAGGAGTGTTATCTACCAGGCAGTTTCTCCCTGGTAGAGGTTGAATAATAATTAGGGGGTGGCTGATTCATGGAAAGCAGAGGATTCCCTGGATGTTGTTGCACTAAGGAAATGGAATTAGTAATGTCACAGTAATGCAGATGGAAAATGCCCATTCTGGAAAAATATTTCCACAGAAAGTTACGGCAGAGGGGAAGCTGCAATTTCAGTCTTGGACACTGACACACAGCAGAATTTGATGCTTTCTATAATGTCTGGGACTGAAATACAAACCTTATTGGGGACATTTATTGATACAGTTTTACACCTCCTGAACAACGCATTTATTTTTTATTTTTGAATCCCGTGAGCTGTGAGATTTAGGCAGCATGCTGTGGTTTTAGGTGTTTAGTATCGCCTGCCACAAGTGGTTAAAAAGTCTTTAGTATTAAAATATTAATATTTAAAGAGCCCAAATGAACAACTTAGAGCATGTCACGGGACATGCCAAAGCACGGGATGATGTTACTGCAGACAGACGGGGGCTCTGGAGCCCCTCAGAGGCGCTGGACTCTGTGCTACAGCCCCGTACCTGCACCGTGCCAGGCTGTTCCTGTTCGCACCATTTCCGGGAGGGTCGCTGCCACTTTTCCACGAGGAAAATCGCGGAAATCCGGCATTTTCCGCGGCGCCGGAGGCCGCGCTCCGCCCTCAGGCACCGCCGCCATCGCCGCTCCTCCGCCTGAGGGCGCGAGCGCTCCGGCGCCGCCATCTTGGCTGCGGGGGTGATGGGGGCGCAGCGGAGCCGCGTCTGAGGCAGCGGAGCGAGCCCGGACCGAGCCCAGCCACAGAGCCCGCGGGGCACCGGGCACCGCCCGCACAGCCGCGCTGCACAGCTCCCTGAGCCCCGAGCACAGGTACGGGGGCTGCCAGGCTCGCCCGCCCGCCCTGCTGGGCCTGCATTGCCAGGCCCCGCGCTGGGCTCCGCTGGGCCGGGCGGAGCGGGGCGGGTCCTGGCCGGCGGCGCTCGGGCCGGTGCCGCCCCGAGCCGGGGCCCGGCGGGCGCCGTGCGGCCTCGAGGGCGCTGCGGGCAGGCCCCGGGGCCGGCAGGGTGGGGAGGGGGCGGCCGGGCCGAGCGGGGTGAGGCTGCGGGCAGGACTAGGCCGCTGTGCTCTGTGTCACCGCCGCCTCCCACTGCTCCTCTGCACTGCATGGTCGGCAGCGGCACCAGCGAACAGCCGGCCACGGGCGATATTTTTATATATGTGTTTCTATATCTCCCCCTTACGAGCTGTTGCAGTTGCACGTAGGGTGTGTGTATGTGTGTATATTGTACCGTATATGTGGTCGATGTGCTGCGTTATCTCCACTCTTGTTACATTGTCCTGTGCTGTCATGAACTTTGACAGAAAATTGACTTTGAGGGTTGAGGGAAAAGCCACTTCCTAGTTGAGAAAGCAGCGAAAGTATTCTAGACTGGCTTTTTTTTTTTTTTTTTTTTTTTTTTTTTGACCAAGCTTATTTAGGCTTAAACAGTGCGAAATTCTTTTCTTTCTCTTCGTTGTTTGTTGCCTGTTTGCAGCACACCAAGTGTCTACAACATCTGTAGGGATGAACGGGAGTTGTGCTGAATTATCTTTGCACTAAAGCCACGCAAGGGTGGGTGTCTCCCTGGCAGTGGCTCTGGAGGTTACTCGGTGTGGCCTTTGCTGTGGAGCAGGGTAGATCTGTTTTGGGATGGTTTTCAGAGGTAACAGAGCCCCTTAGTGAACAGGATTCCCTCAGGTTGGCCAGATCCTAAATCATATCAAACCCCAAGTCACCACATCTTTTACAGGAGCCAGATGTTATCCTGTGGAATGTATTGGCTGGGATTGATGGTTTATACTGAGGGGCTCTTGTGCTTGGGCATTGCTTGGGAATGGGAAGAAAATACAAACCTTGGGGAATTTAATTACTAAATGTCACAATTTAATATGGTTTAGGAAGGAATTTGCTAGCTTCCTGTAGGGATTTGAACATGTCGTAAATCTGAGTGGAAGGAAGAAGTTCCTCTTTTCCATTTTATGAGTAACAAAAAAAAAAAAAAAAAAAAAAAAAGGAGTTCTTGTGAAGGACAACAGTTTGGAAACAAACCAGTTCTACTGGAGGTACTGGGATGTAAAATGTAAATAATATTTTAAAATTACCTGCTCACTCCTGGGCATCTCATGAAGCCTGAATAAGATTGGTTCTCATTTTGCTGTGTCTTCCTGAAACAGGAGGTAGGTCTTAGTTAATATTTACCTAAAATGTCTGTGTTTTCCAAGGTGATGACTCCAGAGTGTTCTGATTTGTTGGAATGACAGAAATCCCTTCTGATTTTGTATACACTGTCCCAAACTTCCCTGATATCTCCAGACCTTGCTTCTCCTGCTGTGAGCAGACATACAACAGGTTGGAGGGTTCTGTAGGAAGAGGAGAGTAGGATAAGTGAGGAAATACAGGTGGATAAAGGAGGGACATGGCAGAAGGTGCTGGAGTTGATGAGGACAGGTCGGCAGTGATTAGCTCAGCTCTGCTGCTGGGGTGTGGTTAGGGAGAATTGAGGTGTGCACATATAAATGCAGGAAGTTTAGGAAGCAAAATGGAGTAACTTAATGAAGCAGGATGTGAAACCTGTACAAGGATAACCAGGACAACGTGGGTGTGACTGGAGAGCTGGTGAGGAAAGTTGGAAAGTGAAGGTAGTGTGATACATAGCTTTTTAATTTAAAAAGAAAAACAGAGTTCTCTGGAGGAAGGAGAAGTGAAGGCCTGTGAAGCCTTTAGAACAACCTCCTAGGCCTCAGGCTGGGTTAAGGTGTTTTACATGGTATGGGAATATATCAAATGTATTTCTTCAGGGACAGCCTGGAAAGGCTCAGCAGAGCTGCAGTCTGAGCCCCAGAGCCTGCAGGCCTCGTGTGCTGTCAGGGAAAGAGTTACTGGAGGTGGGAATAACCAGGAAATGCAGAGTGATCCTGGACAGCAGCTCACAGAGGCTGCTGGGTGATCAGAGACCAGCTCAGCCAAATTTCCTGTCTTGTGCTGATTGGATGCTTTGGTGAAATCCAAGTGGGGGAAGCCAGGGAAGATGACTCTGGAAGTGCTGAGGGATGAGTAAGGAACTGGCCAGCAACAAGTGATGTTGTCAGACAGGTGTGAAGGCTGCAGCAGGCTCTGACACTCCTCAGGGCTCAGGCTCAGCAGGGCTTTGTAAAGCCAAGCCTGCAAAAGTGGATAAAGAAGCAGAGCAGGGTGGCTGCAGATCATCATCTTAAAGAGGGCCGAGATGCTGATGTGGTTTGGGAAGACCTGAATGTCCTTGGTGTGTGAAAGCCAGACAACCACAGTGGAATTTAATTGTAGCAGACCTCAAAGCTTGCTGTGGACAGCAGACCTGTGGGAATTGAGTGCTTGGGTGATGAATTGTAACAGAGCTGGTGTTACCTTCAGTGTGCTGTGGTCTTACAGGTGACCATACCTGAAGCACTCCCAGACTGTTTCTAGTACCCGGCTGCAGTAAGGTACCAGCTGAATCACATTGTTCTGTGTGCTTAAAAAAGTCCTTATCAGGGGAAGAGTGCAGTTATGAAATGAAACAATTCTACCTCTCTCCAGCTCCTCCTCCTTATCAATCTTAATGTTGTCTGTTAATTAACATCCAAGTAAATCTGCAGCTTCAACTGTGAGAGCTTTTCCTGCTGCACATCCTTGGAGAATGATGCACAGAACACTTGGCTGCCCAGATGGGCTACAAAATACCTTCTGCTTCAGAGTAACCAGCCAGGGATTCCCTAGCTGCAGGGTGCTGTGGTTTGCAGGGAGCCAGTAACAACTGGGCAGTGCTGAGTTTGGAGGTGTAATTTTTTCCCCAGGTCTCATCCCTGCACATGGACCATCCATCAGCTGAGGGTATGAACCACAGCAGTGTCTCATAAACCCTCTGCATGCAGCTTCTGGTGTCCTTTCATAACACACATGCTTCTTGTTGAGCATAAAGATACTAAATTTCTCAATGCAAATGATATCCAGTGAAGAGTTAAAACTGTGTCCTTGAGCTGGAAGGAACTGCACAGGTCTTGCAGAGGCTGGCATCAGTCTGATATTTACAGTTATGTTATTATGATAAAGAATGTAACAGCAGTGTGCCCAGAACAATCTTATCTCGGGGAGTACAGATGTAGCTGATACTTGAAATAAGGCTTCAGTGAGATTCCTAAATATCTGTGTGGTGCTTGTTGATTAGAGGAGATGTAGATGTACTGGTGTTTCATTAAGGTCATATTTAACTTTATTGTAAAAAAAGGCCTCTAAGGAAGAAGTTGATACATGGAAAATGGATCTGGCAACACAGGTCACTGTAAAATGTCCAGTCTTAATGTAATACAGAAATGAATTGTGTAGGCTTTAAAATGAGCATAAATCTGTGCTTAGTGAGCTGCTCTGGCCAGTGGCCATCCTGCAATAATGCTCTGGGCTCCAGGGCAGCTTTACCTGGGAGAAGGGAGCCAAACCAGAGCTGGCAGCCTTTCCCGGAAGAAGGATGGCAGGTAGGCCAAGCTCCCAGACTGAACTTCTGCTTTCTGTGAACAGTAAACTCATGGCTGGTTAACTTTGATGTCACAGTGCCAGCAGTGGCTGAAGCTGAGCTGTGGATATTTATGTGCAGCTTTCTCAGCCCTGCAGTTCTTGCTGTCCCAAGAGGAAAGCCTCATCCCCCCATGTGGGAATTACTGAGATTCACATGTCTGGAACAGAGAGGATGGAGGCAGAACTTGAGTTCCTACAGATGGGTGATGGCTATCAATGCATCAACCCCTTGCATTGACATGTAGCTGATAGTTTAGAATTTACTGAACCCAGTTGTGCTTTGTTCTTGTCTGGACTTCCTTCTTTCGTCTGCAGTAAGTGCTGAGCTGGTCAGTTTTCCAAGGCTGAATTCTCAGCAGAGTTTCTGTGTTTAGTTGCATTTTTTTTTCCTCCTTCAGCACAGAGTTCTTGTGGAGTATCACTTTTATTCTAGCATCTGAGTACAGTTTGAATTCTTGCTAATCTTTATTGGAATTTGAGTGTTTAAAAGTTTGTTATTTGGTTTTTTTTTAGTATTGCTTGGGTTTTTATTTGATTTTTTTATTTAAAGGAGTCATCTGTTCTCCAGAAAAAAAAATCCTGACCTTTACTAATGGTTTGGAGTATTTCAGAATCTTTTCTGTAATGTGACCCTTGGAATAAATGCAATACCAGTAATTTTTTGTATTGAAGTAGCATAGTGAAGACTTTTTTACTTAGAGGGCATAATGAAAATGGACATAGCTCAGTAAGCAGAAACAGTCTGACAAATAGACAGAGCTGTCTGTTTAGCAATGAAGATCTAGTTGAGACTCGCTTCAAATTCAGTTTGTGACAGAGACTGCACTGAGTTCCCAGTTTGTCCATGCTTTAAAAAAAACCTCCTCACTTTCCAGACTTGGATATCAGGATTCATTTCCCTCCTGGCTGGAACAGCAGAGCAGAACATCATTGTTTACCACACAGTGATATCCTAAAGTCATGTGCTCAGAAACGTGAAACTTCCCCGTGTTTGGGAGTACTTGGCACTCCTTGGCCTCCTGGTGCAGGGAAGAAGAGAGGGCACGAAGGTTTCTGCAGATTTCATAGCAACACAAGTGGTTGGTTCCCTGTCTTGGAGTTGATGTGCTGGTTGGTTTGGTTGGGGTTTTTAACAGCATAAGTTCCTGGATATTTCCATCCTCAGAATGCACAGGAGATCTTTGGTGCTCTTGGTGTCTTTTGGCTGTAACATCCAGCTGTGTTCTGTGGCAAACAGGCAGGTCCTGCTCTCCTCCTGAAGTCTTGCATGTAGAAATCAGGTTTTTCAAGCTCTCTTTTATGCTTGCAGTTACCTGAAGCCCACCTGTTTAGCCCTGTGTGCCATCAGATGGAGCTGAGCTGTGGCAGGTGAAGGGTCCTGCAGGAACATGTGCTTTGTATGCCCAGTTTACTGTGCTGGGACATGCTGGAGAAGAAAAAGAACATAATGTGTGAAGATGTTCAGGAAGCTTGAAGGACTGGATGTTTCCACAGTGACACATTCATTTGGAACTCAATATGGAGCAGTGACTTGTCTTTATTTACTGCTGTTGAAAATAACCCATGCACGTGTTGAAGCTGATCCTGTAACTCTGGAATCTTCCAGGAAACAAGGCAATAAAGCTGCTGGCTTGCTTGGTGAATTAGTGTCCAAAATGATCACTTTATTTCCCATCTTGGAATAAAGTTGGTTTAGTAGAACAGAGTGTGTCTCTGTAGGACTTAGCAGAGGTGCTGTGGGATAGAAGGAGCGAGTGTTTCCATGTCCTGAGCCCGGCCTGGAGGGAGGACGAGGTGCAGAGCAGCGCCTGGCACTCAGTAAACCCTTCTGAGCTGCTCTGGGAGTTGTTCCCTCCGAGGTCTAGATAAGCATGTTTGCCTCAAATCTCAGCCCTGGGAAGCAGAGGCTGCTGCCTCTGTGCTGGCAGTGAGATTTGGTCACCTTGGTTATGGCTGCAGTTCACTGAGAGGGATTAATGTGGTTCAAGGAACAGTACTTTGGTTTTCAGAAAGTCCCAGGCCTGTAAGCTTTCCTCTGTTTGTATTTCTTTCCAGTATTGGTTTCATTTGTCATGTGAATGACACATGACCTAATGAAAATCTTTCTAGGCTCCAGCAGTGTTCCTTGTAAGGAGTACCATGTGTTTGTAATGGCTGGCTAGCTGCCCTGCAGGAGCAGCGAGGGAAGTGCTGAATTCCTGCTAGAAATTTTCCACTTCTCAACTGGCCAGTGGATCCAGTTTAACTTAAAGCTTGGAACAAAAGCAGGCATTTCCCATCTTCAGGGTTACCTGGCAACATCTGGCCCTTGCAGATGTGTAATCCTGGCTGAGTGTTAGTTACCAAGTCAGCTTTTACTCCTTGCGGGTTTAAACAGCCGAAACCAGCTCTAATTGCCTCTACATTAGGAAAATTCTGGAATGTTAGAAGTACTTTGACTTTAAAAAAGAGAAACTGCTCAGCAGCCTTGCTGTAACACTGCCTGTGCTGACAAAGCCACAGAGATGTGAACCAACTTCCTGAACATCTGATTTGTGGCTGGCACCGCTTTTCCCACGTGGACAAGCAGCACCCCAGGCCCCAGTTAGGGCTACTCCAGCATTCTTTGAAATCTTAGCTGTTTGCTGCAAGCTGAACTGCTTCCTTTGTTGCTGGTGCAAGTCTCAGAAGTGTGAGGTAATAGTTCCAAGTTGCTGGTTTTGTTAAATCTCTCCAGATTTTGTACTGGATCAGATTTTATTTTCGGTTCGTACATCAGCTCTTTGGCGGGTGAGTGCTGGTCTGGCAGGGACTGTGCAGAGCAAGGAGGGACTGAGCTTTTCAACAGCTTTAAGTCTTTCTGGATAAAATTGATTACCAGTACTACCCTGGAGTGTGTTTCTGCTTGGAGGCCTTAGTGACAGGGGCTCAGAGCAAACAATGGGGAACTTTGCTGGCTGTGCCACTGATTCAGTGGCTGTGGGGAACTGCACAGATTCAAACTGTGAATGAAAGGGTGGTTGGGGGAGAGAGAAAGAGAAAGGGTTTTTTTTTGTTTATATGAACTAAACTGATTAAATTGGGTTGCCTTGGGGGAACAAATATCAGTTCTGACATGTTCTGTTTTTTATTTCAGTGCCACAATGGCAACTGCACCTTACAACTATTCTTACATCTTTAAGTACATCATTATTGGTAAGTACCAGTGGGCTCTCACCCTGTGTTTCTGTGTGGACACATGAGAAGCTGTGGCTGTGCCACGCTGCTTTCAGCATGTGCTTGTCCCACCTCAGCCCACACAGGTCACCACACTTCTCTACAGCTTTAGATTTACTGGAGCATTATGCATCATTAATCTCAGAGGTTTTAGAATTTATGTTGAAGACACAAGTGCTGATTGGAAACCATTGCATGAGGCTCAT
Organism: Muscicapa striata striata; assembly: GCA_030060385.1. Lineage (NCBI taxonomy): Eukaryota > Metazoa > Chordata > Aves > Passeriformes > Muscicapidae > Muscicapa > Muscicapa striata. Next base: position 2,190,990 of record JAREIS010000026.1, on the reverse strand, counting down.
AAACTTCTATCAGGCTGTATTTTTGTGTTTAAATGTTGCTTTGAGCTGCAGCTGCCTTGGCTGCTTAGTCAGGGACTGAGGGCTTGCATTTATTGCTGTCCTGGAAGAACTGGTCTTGCTGTTAATTGTTTAATTGTTAATGACCTTGTGTAGGTGTAAATGATCTGCATTGTTATTGTGCAGGTTTGTAAGTCAGGCTGCTGTGACAGCCTCAGCCTCTGGAAAAGTTGGTTCTTAAAAAATCTTGCTGTGTCTCACTCTTGGCATTGTGCAAGAGGATCAGTGGAAATTAAGCAATTTCTTGAGATGTCCTGGGTGCCTGTCAGTATCTTTGATGTTCTCACCACAGTAAGACAGGAGCAAACATCAAGTACATTTTACATTTCACTTTCTTCAGCTGTACTTTTGGTAACCTTGTGAAATACAGTTATAAAATCAGTAATACAAATTAACTTATTTCTTGAATGTTCTGCTCTTGCTTGCAAGCTGTACCTGTAACCAAAGCTTTAGTGGCAAAGTTGATAAATTTGAGGATGTAGCCAGGGATAGAACAAACACTGCCCATCTGACCTGAGAAATGAATGTCTGTACCATTTGTTATGTGGGAGGAAGAAAATGTGCTTCTTGCAACAATGATTTAACTATTCTTTCTGTAACAGGGGACATGGGTGTAGGGAAGTCCTGTTTGCTTCATCAATTCACAGAAAAGAAGTGTGAGTATCATTTCAGTTCATGATATTAATTCTAACTGGCATTTTCATCCCTTTTCCCTGCCTGTTTCCATCATGCATGAGCTCGTTTTGGTGTCTGTCTTACTCTGAATGAGTTTGGATTGTACTGGGTCACATTTTTGGTTTGACTTCAGCAGATGCAGAAACAAATATTGATGTAGTTATGGCAAAATGTGCTCCAGCCACTCCTGGCTGTGAGGAGTGGGAGGACTGGATCTGATTTTACAGCTTTTCTGCAGATTTTGATGTGGACAAAGAAATCTCTTGTCTGAGCTTTGCATGTTTTCAATATTGGTGTAGCTTGATCACAAGCAGTTGTAGTTTTTAGTGCTGTTAGGGAGTTCAAAAGGAAAAAAAAAAGGAATACTTTTTCTTTGAGTCCTTGTTTGCAGCCTTAAACAGCCCTGCAGGACACCTGGCCTGCCCTGGGTGATGGTGTTTAGGGCTTGCTGCAGCTGAAACATTTTCTCCTGTATGGTATCACCACTAATTAAGAATTAGCTTCAGTTCTTCCTGCTGTGAGTTGCACTGGGGTTTGCAGCAGCTGTTGCCTCACTCAGTGAGTAAGTCTGCAGGTATTTCTCAGTGCAGGCATCACCATGTGCTACTTGAGATGTGGTAACATGTGGGTAGGAGCTGCAGTTAAAATATTTGTTTTGCAGTAGAAATAGGAATTTCTGACTGTTTTGAAAGAAAATGCAGTATCAGCCAGTTATTTAAATGCCATTTTGCTCATGGTCAAATTGTCCATGAGGAGAATGTTCTGTCAGCACCAAGCCAAAGCAGTACAACCAAACTAACCAAACACCTCTGCTGTGACACTGCCCCTAACTCTAGGTAGCCTGAGTAGGTCCTGATCCTGTCTGATTTCCTTGATCTTCCTCAAAGATTAGCTTATTAACAGGAGTTTATCATAAGTAGAAAGATGCCTTCTTGGGTTTGATTTGATGTGTTTGTAGCTACTTATGAAACTGACATTTCCTTGGACAGTCATGCTATTGCCCTGCCTGAACCAACTTGGGTATTTGTTTTTGAAGATGTGACAGACTTCTTTATCTTTCTTGGTAATTTCCTAAAAATTATCTTTTCCTACTGCATTAAAATAGTTAACCTTCTGCAAGGATAGACTGGGAATCAGCTGACTTGGTACCTTCTGATATGTATGGCCAAAGAGCAGCAGAGAAGGCAAGGAAATTTCTAACTGTTTTTAAAACTAACAGCAGCTCAGGAAATACAGCATTTTATTTCTGGTTAAGTGATGCAGTTTGAGAACTGTAGCTGTAAAAATGCCTTTTTTAGAGACTGAAAATCTAGTAAAGATAACTGAAAACTTGTGGTAGTCATATTTTTGTACCGAGTAAACCTTGTCCTAGTAAGATCTGACCTTTGCTTTTATTTTTCATGACAGTTATGGCAGACTGTCCCCACACAATTGGTGTTGAATTTGGCACAAGAATAATTGAAGTTAGTGGCCAAAAAATTAAACTACAGATTTGGGATACAGCAGGACAAGAGAGATTCAGGGCTGTCACACGAAGCTACTACAGAGGAGCAGCAGGAGCTCTCATGGTCTACGACATCACCAGGTAAGGGCAGAGCTCTGGGTGAGCTTGGGGTGCACAGCCCTGCAGGCACTGTCTGCTCTGTCCCCTTGGCTCAGGGGCTCTGTGTGTGTCAGCATGAGCAGCATCCTGTTGTCATACCTGCCACACCTTCTCTAAACACCCCAGTGCTTAAAGAGCTGCAGGTGAGATGCAGGGGATGATGTGAGTGGCTTTTCTTGGCAAATCTCGCTGCTGATGAGCCTGTGTTTGTGTTTCAGGCTGTGTTGAAGTTGTTTTAAAGAACTGGCTTTGTGCTTAGAATCTGCTCTTCAGCACGTGGATAGGGTGCTCACCTGGCAGGGCTGTGTCAGTGTGCTGCAGTGAACATGCAGAGCTGCCTGTGCTGTGTGGGGACAGAGAGCCTGGCCTCAGCCTGGGCCTGGCCTCTTCCCCAGCAGCCTTCCTTCCTCCCTCTAGAGGAGGCAGCTAAAGATGCTGCTCAAACAGTAATGCACAGATGCAATATGAAATACTTTTGCTTTCACACATCTCTCATCTTCCTCTGAGGCTGTTCTTGATATTCTTCAGGCACCTCTTTGTTTTTTCCTGCATATGTAGGTGTATTTCCTGTTTGTGTAAATCTTGGGTAAAACATGACCTTCTGCAGTTTGCTACTGAGGTGCTGTTCTGCTGCACTGTGTTCTGTAAGAGTGTTTGACAGGAAACCCTTTAATGTGTTCTGTACAGAACAGCATCAGCCTTGTCTGTGCAGAGCTGTGGGAATTGCTCTGCCTTTCCAGTGGCAGTGTAAGAGCTGCTCCAGGGGTTTAAAGTTGACTCAAATTTGTGGTCTGAGTCCACACTGCTGCTGTTTTGAGCTGGGGAGAACAGGGATGATGGATGTGGCTGTGTTTGGATGCTGACTGGGCTGTTGGCACCTAAATATTTTATAAAAGGCTAAAAGTGTCCTGTCCTGATTCTTTGCAGAAGAAGTACATATAATCACTTAAGCAGCTGGCTGACAGATGCAAGGAACCTCACCAATCCAAATACTGTAAGTTGGACTTCATTTAGCTTAAAAGCAAGATTGCTTCTCCCTGAGCAAGAGTGGGAGGCTCAGGCCAAAGCACTGCAGTGGTCTCGGCAGGAGCTGCCTGTGCTTTCTGCACTGCTCCTGTCCCCACTTGCAGAGTGCACTGTTCTCTTCCCTGCTGCAGCTGGAGCAAAAGGGCTTCCTCTAAGTCTTCTTGTGCCAGTCACCTTCCAGGGTTTGAAGCAGTTGGAGACAAAACTGGGATGAAATCTGGACCAACCTTGACTTGTGTTACTCCTTGCTTTGTGTCAGTAATGAGCTGAATGGTGGCCTTAGGCTGGAATGTAAATTGGATCTCCAGCAAACCTGACCAGGTTTTGTGGAGGAAGATCCTTCTGGGTGTCTCTGCCCATACCACAGAGCTGTTTGTTCTTCAGCCTTTTCCTGAATGCCTCTAAAATACTTCAGCACCAAACTGATGAGAAAACTTAGCAGCTGGTTAAGCAAATACAAGAAGTGGCTCAGGGTACAGCTCATGAGCAAAGAGCAGCACCACTGCTTTTTTAGGAGCTCATCTCATGAGGACACCCTAAAGTGCAAAGTGGCAGCTGGAGATGCTGTTCCTGCTTTCCCAGAGTGGGGAATGCTAGAGCAGAGTTCTCCTGAAGGAGCATGGCTTCTGTAGATAACCTCCTCTGCATATTTGTTTTTTTAAAAAGTCTCATTGATAATGAAGGTGGCAGTGAAAAGGCTCCTGAGCTTTTTCCCAGACTAACTTTGTCTCTCCTGACCCAGGTGATAATCCTCATAGGAAACAAAGCAGACCTGGAAGCACAGAGGGATGTTACATATGAAGAAGCCAAACAATTTGCTGAAGAAAATGGTGTGTTTTTTTTTCTCTTGAGCTGGTACTTTCCTACAAGATAGTGATGTTAAAGTGAATCCTCAGCATTGATAGCTGCAAGCTTACACTTCCAGAGTCATGGAATTGTATGTACAAACTCCTGCTGTGCCTCAGGCAGTCTGATAACTGTGTAGTTCTAGAAATCAGCTTGTGTTGATGCCTTAACATAGTCACAAAAGTCATTTAGTGCTAAAATAATGTCTTGCATGTAATGGGAAGGTCGTGATGTGTCTGACTTTGGGCTCTTTGAGGTGTGCTGTGCACTGACTGTTAAACCTCTGTCTCTGAACAGGTTTATTGTTCCTTGAAGCAAGTGCAAAAACGTAAGTGACTTTTGGCTGTGGGAATGTTCAGATTGGTCTGTTTGCTGTGAATTGAAAGTAGCTTGGAACTGAGACCTCTGGCTGCATTTCAGGCAAAGACTGGTTGAATTCAAATGAACTGATTTGGATTTCAGGCCTTATTTGAGTGTGGAATGTGTTCAGTGTGTAAAGGGTTCTTCCTGTGGGTGTTTAGAGCTGCAGGTTTGGTCTGTAGGCCACGACCAGCCCCTCCAGGAACTGAAGAATTGCTGTGCCATGCTTGGGGCTGACTGTGGCACTGGGGAACAGATCTCCACAGCCACCAGGAAGCATGGCTCCCACTGGCATATGTCAGAACAGAACTTTGTAACAAAAAGAGGTTTTGATTTGTGGTGGCTCAGTTGTCTTTAAGCCTCTGTCAGAACTGTCCTGGGGTTATTTTTCTCCTCAGTGCTTTGGCACATATTCCTTATTCCTGGCTGCTCCTGGGGTGGGTGTAGTGGCCAGGGAGAGGGAATTGCCCTGCCAGGGCTGGGCTGTTGGGCTGAGGAGGATGGGGGACAGTGCCTGCCCATGCAGGAGCAGCACTGCAGCCCCACTAACTCCTGCTGCTCTCTTGCAGTGGAGAGAACGTGGAGGATGCCTTCCTGGAGGCTGCCAAGAAAATCTACCAGAACATCCAAGACGGGAGCCTGGACCTGAACGCGGCCGAGTCGGGCGTGCAGCACAAACCGTCAGCGCCGCAGGGGGGGCGGCTAACGAGCGAACCCCAGCCCCAGAGAGAAGGCTGTGGCTGCTAGTGACCCCCCGTGCTCCTCCTGACCCCTCACCTCTGGCTCTAGGGAGTGGTGCTTTTGACCGCTTCCCCATCTTCTGTACATCTTACTGGGTTTAATTAAAACTCTGAGACAAGTTTAACACAGTACTAAACTGCTAAACAACTTTAGATGTAATCAGGTTATCAAAGGCAAGTAGAGTAATAAAACCTCTCCTGCATGGTAAATCTAGAAGTTTTTTTTTTCCTTGATTGTCCTTGTGATAGTGTCACCGATACATAATTTAAACTGAGCACTGATGCTGGACTCCTGATTTTACACTTTCGCAGGGCTTTGTCTTGTATGGTTTATTTTATGGTTCTTTGGCCTTTCTTCCCCACCTCTAACTGTTCGAGCTGTCAGTAGTAAAGGATAAGTTTTTGCTGTGAAATGACTTCTGATGGTAGCGAGGGGCTCTGTAATGATGTGCTTTTGTTGGAAGAATTCCCTGTGGGATGTGCTGGGGTCGGGGTGGCGCAGGGAAGTGATCTGTTCATTCTTGTGCTCAATAGCTTTACGTCACTTTTTTTTGCCACTTTTATCCTTTACCTTTGTTAACAGAACGTAAATATGTATAAAATTTGAAGGAACTGAGCTAACAGTTAAATACATCCTGTGTATATGATTTTAATGAAGAAAATGATGCCTGGCATTTGAGCAGTGTGTAAGAACCCCCCGTTTGTACAGTCTGAGCTCTCTGTGCCCCAGCTGGGGCTGCAGCTGCTGGGTGTCACTCATGGGGTCCCCACGGTGCTGGGGACACAGCCATTAACACTAGTGGGATGTGGCTCTCGCTCTGCACTGTGCAATGCTCCCCTCTGCACTCAGCAGTGCTCTGCCTGCTTCTCTCTGCCATTCTGGGCCTTCAGCCGTGGCCGGGCTCTCGCACACCTCCTGCTTTTGTACCTGTACCTTTGGGGCTGGGCAGAGGCTCAACTGGACACTTGGAACAACATGTGCTCTCTAGGGATTTTTAACTACTCTTGTATTTTTTAACAGTGCTGTGTGAGGGGGGTTTTTTAAGGGTTTTGCTTCAAGTATGTCCTTCCTGGGGTGCCACAGCCTGGCCTGTGTGAGGGGTGTCACGTGGTGACCCTGCTGCACTCATGTGGGGTTTTACTGTGGCTCCTTGTGCAGCTTCACTTGGAAAACATCACAAGGTTTAAAAATGGAAGGGGGTAAGTGCTTAACCACAATCCAGTGTCCCACTTCAGGCTTACTGCAGAGTTTCAAATACAAAGTAGTCTGAAAATCCCTCTCTAGACACTAAAACTCTACAATGTTCAGACTTGTAAGTAACCAGTGGTACCAGAGTATTGTACAGTCAATGTTAAATAAAAGCCAAAACTGGAATGTGCAGACAATAGGATTTGGGTAACTTGTGTGCTTTCCCTTTGTTTGTCTGGTTAGTCCTTTTTTAACTCCTGTTCCTCAGTAGATGGGTATGTTCAAGATCTCCAGCTCCTGCATCCTGCTTAACCCAAGGCTGCACCAGGGTTTGCCCAGGGACCACGACCTGCTGCTGATGTGAAGTCAGTGTTGTAATGACTACAGCTTGTTGAGGTGCAATACCTGTACTCCCAGAGTAAGTTACAGTAGGTCTTATTGTTTCTGTCACAGAAAGGATCTGTTTGGACTGCTGTACTCCTCATTTGATGTAACAATGCTATTAATCTAAATATTTGTAAATAAAGTACCTGTATCTAGATAAATCTCCCTGCTGTGTGTTACTTGCTCTGGCACTCTGTGCTGAGGGGAGAGAGAGCTCTTTGGAGTGCTGGGATTTGTGCTCAGTCTTCACAGGGTTTCCCACAGGAATCTGCCAGTGGTTCCCAGAGCTGCTCTCTGAGGGAAAGAGGGCTGGGTGGTGTTTGTTCCCAGGGAACTCTGACAATGGCTGCATAGAAAAATGTTATCTTTAATGAGGATGAGAAAGGGCAAGACAGAGACTGCTGCCAAAGGGTGGGGAGGGCTGGGACAATCCCTGCACAGCCACTGGCCTGTGCCCTGTCCTGCTGCCTGAAGGAGCTACAAAGTGCCTTTTCCTCTAAGGAGGGAGTAAGTTGATTGTACTTTGTTAAGAAGCCATTGTCTGTATCCACCTGGTTCAGACAAGTGATGCAGCCAAGCCTCAGGAGAGGAAGAGGTGCTGACCCAGCCAGGAAGAGGGACAAGGACAGAAATGCCAAAGTTGGACACGTTCCTGCAAGGAGGAGCCCCAGCACTCAGGGCATTGTCACTGTCCAGGGCTGTGCCAGTATCAGTGTCCTAGAGAAGAGCTTTGAGGAAAACAATCCACAACCACCCCCAGATAAAAGCATCAATCACAAAAGTTTATTTTAAGGAAGTATCCAAAATAATTGTATTTAAACCTCCGTGCATTTGGCTACAGATCAGGCCTTGTTACAAGGTTTCTTTAAAGTGGAAACTGGCCACCAGCTCAACACTTAAATAGGAGGTTGGTTTGGACATGTTTAAATACTTTTTTTTTTTTTTAAACCAACTTATATATGTAAACCTGTTGTCAATTGTACAAAACCTTCACAGTACAGGCTGTGCAGCAGCTGTTGGTGAGTGGTGGCAAAGACCTTTTCAGACAAGGCTCACCCAGTGAGGTAGGAGAACTCTTCAGAGGTGGCACCTGAGCACCCCTTCCAAGTGTGGATGTGCTTTGAGCTTTGCTTCTGAAGTGAAGCCACTTTTCAAGTAACATTTGTACCTCAAACCATTACAAAGGAACACTTTTGTACCAGGCTGGGGTGGAACCAGCTGTCCTAGAGGTTCAGCTGTGGGGCTGAAGAGCTGAACCAGGAAAGTTCCTGAAAGAGCAGGGATGGCAATAATTGCTGCAGCAGTAACTGCAGGTCCAGGAGAGCTCCCAGCAGCTCTCAGCCAGACTCTGCACAACACACAAACAAAGCAGAAGGGATAACAGCCTGGGAATGCTGTCACTGGGAAGGGACAGTGTGGTCTGGTGAAGCCACTCGTGTTCCTGGGAGGTTGGAACAGGCCTGAAGCCAAATCTCACCTCTGCCCTTCACCGAGAGATTCCCTGTGAGCTGGAACGCAGCACTGGGGATCCCAACGCGCTTCCTGGGCTGCTGGGGACCTGGAAAAACCCCAAACCACTGTGAGGAAAGCTCAGCCTTTCCAAAGACATCAGCTGCTGCCAGAGCAGGGGTGGGGTGTGATCAGCACCTTCAGAAACCCCTGCCCAGCCTCGGAGAGAGGCTGTAACAACTCCCAGTGAGAGAAGAACCACTGAAACCCCCCAGATCAGAACTCTGCTCTGCAGCAGAACATTACCTGAGCTTTTGTTACACTCAGAGCACTGTGGAGAGATGCCAGGCTGGGGCTGCTGGGCAGGAAGAAGGAGTCTGAAGCAGTGCTGCTGACCAGGTCATCCAGCACCTGGAGCTGGCGCTGCAGGCTGTGCAGGCTCCCGGCCGTCTGCCGCTTCCCCTGCAGCAGCACCTCGGCCTGCTTGGCCAGGCAGCAGCGCAGCTGGGCCTGCAACACGGGCACAGCAGGGAGGTCACACAATCACACACTGCTCACACATTGGCAACACCCTGGAAAGTCAGCCCCGAAGGCTGCAAGGTTGAGTTTCACACAGGCAGTGGGTTTAGGAGTTATTTTTAAATAAATTCCATTTTGATGGTCTTGTTTTAACTGAGCCTGGGCCTTAAGGTGATTGTGCCAGAGGATGACACAAATGATAGAATCCAATTAAAATTACTCATCTTCCTACAGTCAGGTTTTTACTGTTCCCACCCAAAGCTCCTCTCTCTGGTCAGTACAGAGTGGATTTGCCTGAGCTGGAGGAGGATCCCCACTCGCCCAGGTTGCTTAGCTCATGTTTTGAAGGGGCCCAAGGGATGTGAGGGGCAGGGCTGTGGCACCTTGAGCCGGTCCTCGTGCTGCTGCAGCCTCTCCCGGAGCGCCTCTCCCCGCCACTGCTCATCCTTCGGGAAAAAAAAAGCACATTCAGCCAGAGGGACCAACACAGCACCAGCAGCAGCTACTTCTGCAAAGCTTTTTACCAGTAAGAAGACTCCAGAAATATTGAACTTTTCTTCCAAGGGGAGGAGCTGTCTGTCAGCAGCAGTGAAGGAAGCAGTCTCTGAGTTACCACATTCACTCTGCACACTCCTCTTTCCTTCAAATGATGCTTCCAAATCTTCCAGTGGGTCTGGAGATGAGCATGAAGATTTAAACTCGGTCCTAATTTCATTTTCAACCTCCAAGTTAAGTAAGGTTGCTGCACTCTCCATTTCCTTTTGTCTCTCTTCCAGGTCTTGGGTTTTAACCTGCAGCACAGAACAGCTGGGTTACAAACACCAGTCCTGAGGGCTTTTCCTGTGTAATTGAACAAGGACATGGAGCACTGCAGTCAGAAATCCCAAACCCTCTGCCCTGATTCCAATGGGGCCCCTCAGATGGGAACAGGCAGCTCCAGTCCACAGGAGTTGTTAACCTAAACCTGCCACACTCTGACCTTGCAGGTTCTTCCCAAATACTTTCCAACTGCCAACAACATTCTTCTCTGATTTTAAAGGGCTTCAAAACAGTTTATAAAAGGCTTTATTGAAGGACTAGAAGGAGTCAGACAAGGTGAATCACTTTTTAATTTAAAGTGAGTATTTAAAGAAGAAAAAGCTGGCCCAAGCTGGCACTGGCAAGTTGTTAAATGCCTGCTGAGCAGCTCTGAACGTTGCTAACATTTAGTGATTTGCATAAATTACAACTCTGGGTGTGTGATACTGCAGGAGGAAGATTCTAAACAAATACAAAAGGAGCTTGTCTGAAAGCAGGAACCCTCAGCCCCTGGATCTGGCATCAGCTGTACCTGGGGCTGGCCCAGGGCCCCCCTGAGGCTCTGGGCTCACGGGCAGTGACTGGGAGTGAGGAGCTCAGCCACGGCCCTGGCACTCTGCAAGCTGCCACCTCCCTGCTTCTGCTCCTGGGAAAGTGCAGGGAGATGCCTTTTACTGGCAGCATCCACCACAGAACATGAGCTAAGAGAACCCAAACTCCTTCAAGGCAGACACAGGAGTAACTCAGGTGGAATGCCAGAGGTTGGCTGCCTCAAGCCTAGTCAGGAACTTGTTGCATTACTTTGCTCTTTCAATGACAGCAATGATGTTCCATCATTCTGCTGTTTAAAATAACCCTAGCCCTGAAACTTTCTCCACTCAGTGAGGACTTACTTGCAGTTTGCTTTCAAACTCCAGCCTTTGCATTTTCTGTGTTTCTCTCAGACTCAAGATTTGTTTTTCTGCTTCTCTCCTCTCTGACACTATCTGACCTTGAAGCTGCTTTAGCTCACACTTGGAGAGCTCCAGTTCTTTCTGAAGACACTGTATTTCTCTGTCTTTTTGTTGTAACTGTAATTCTTTTTCTGAAAGTTGATGTTCTGTAATGAACATTTTAAAAAAATCCTGATTAGCAAAAGCTTATCTTTCTTCATACACAGCAGATATTTTCCAAACACCAAGAACCCAAGCAAGATGAACAAAAATATTTGTTGTGCCATTATGCTCAGCCCCCAGAGATAATGGCAGTTCATTTGTGCATGACTCTTACTGCTTTTCCTGATGGTTTCTTCAAGAGCTGCACACTGGGACTCCTCCTTTTCCAGCTTCCCAAGGTTCTCTTCTGCCAGCTTGACTTTAGCTGTTGCCTGCTCCAGTTTCTTGTGTTGATCTGCTAGTTCCTTTTCCAATAGGATTTTCTGATCCTTCATTTTAGCTGCACATTCTTCCAGTTTTTTCCCTTCACGCTCTGAGTTTTGCTTGAGGCGATGAAGAACCTGCCAGAAACCCCCACTCTGAGCCTGAACCAGCACCAACTCAGGGAGAACAAAAACCATCACTAAGAGACATTAGAGAAGTAAAAACAGCATCAGCTGGAAAGAACTGCAGTCTAACAGCCCCTACTGACAAACAGTGTTTGTCAATTTTTCTTCCTTCTCTCATTTTCAGAACAGCTCCCTCAGTTTTAGTTTTGGGCAACACTGCTGAAACTCCTCACCCAACCCAAGCTGATTTGGCCAAACCAATCAGTGCTTCTGTGATTATTTGTAAACTCATGCTTCAAACTTGAATTATTTTTAAGGTCAGGAGGAAGTGAGGCAAGTCAGGGGGCTCATTACCACTTCCTGCTGGGTGAGTTCTGTTTCCTTCTCTTCAATCTTTTTCTGGAGCTGCTGCAGTTGATTCTCCCTCTTCTTGTGCCTCTCCCTGCATTCCTTCCGTTTCCTTAAATACCCTCGGATCTCTTCCTTCAGGGCTGCCTGCTCTCTCAGCAGCTCCTCCTGCTGCCTGGAGTTGTTTTTCAAATCCTGCAGTGGAAAACAAAAGCACGTGGCAGGAGGAGCTGGGAAGAGGAACCAGCCCCAAAGGTTTGGGTTTGAGAGAGCAGAGCTGGTCACTGGCACACTCAGGGTTCCTCCCACTCAAACCAGCCACAGAGGGAGTTAACACAGAAAGAGCCACCAGATAAAAAGCCAGGAGGTACTGCTTGGCTGGTTGTTTTTAATTTAGCTTCTTCCTAAGAAGCAATAAACCCACTCCACACTCAGCAAGAAGGAGGCAATAAAGCAATCTCTGCTCTCAGCTCTGCAGGGCTCTGATGTTGAGCTGTGCCCACATGAACGGGTTGGGAGCAACAGCAGACTCCCAGAGTGACCATAAGGACATTTTAGTGTTCCACTAAAACCAACCTGTTCCACAAGCTGAAGCTGCTGCCTCGAGTCATTCAGCTCTTCTTTCAGTGCTTCCAGTTCTTCCTTTTTCCCTAGAAAAGGATTTGGTGCCAAGGCATTATCAATCAGCAGTTTGAAATGCCAAGACACAGAAATTCTCTCTTTTCATGAGCAGAGTGAGTAACACAAACACAGTTTATGAAATTTCTATCTTTTCAACATGCTAAATTCTTTCAGCCTATGGACATCTGAGCATGCTGAATGTTTAATATCACATAGCTCATTTAAAGTGTGTCTTTTAACAGAATTTCCCTTAAAATAACTGCTTAAATCCAAAAATTGATCTTTACCTTGAAGATCCTGCTGGACAGTAACAATCTCTGCATTCAGTGATTTCTTCTGCTTGCTCAGTATCTCCACCTCCTGCTGCAGACTCTTAACATCCAATTCCACTTTTTCCATGTTGGACAGTGCAGTTCTGCTGCTGTCTTCAGCAGCAGTTAAGTCTCTGTAAAATGTGAATCATACTCCTGGTTAGTTGAAAATCCTTGGTGAGGACTTTAGAAATGTCAATAAAACCCTCTGAGCCCAAGAGGATGGCAGGAGCAGTTAGAGCAAGATAAATGTTCTGTTCCAAGATGCAACACTCCCCATTTCGTAATATTTCTCATGACATTGCCAGGATAAAACAAATGCTGCTGATTCATCAGCTCCATTGCTGAATATTTTTTAAATCTGCTGTAGAGAGGCTTAAGACAAAAGATCCACAGAACATAAGAAAATGCCTGTTCTGTATCATTGGACACCTCAGAGTTAGAGCTGTAATTTTAATTACAACAAAAAACAAACAAACACACACTCACTTTCCTACCCCTTCTTATCTCTGCATGAAAAAAGACATTCCCCCACCTTCTGGTTTGTGACAACTTCTTCTCCAAGCTCCTGGAGTCCTCTTCCAGCTTCTCCTTCTCTCTGCTCAGAGCCTGGATGTTGTTTTGCAGAGCTCTCAGGTGAGAGCCCAGCTGCTCGTTCTCCTCACGGTCCTTCCTGAGGAGCTGCTCCTGCCAATCCACCTCCCCTTGCTGACACTGCAATAACCTCTGAACATCCTCCAGTTTTAACTTCTCCTAGGAAAAACAGGCATGGTGAGCACCACATTTTTTATGGTGCAGAAGCAGAGCAAGTATTGACATCCTTAGAGTGACTGGAGTGCATTTAATGGAGGAAGGTGACAATAGAATAGCTCCAAGTATCTTGGAGAACTTTTCAATGCTAGAGATCATCCAGCTGAGTTAAACTCCCTTCCAGACTCACACTTTGGAAGGGTGGACATAGGATCCAGATCAAAAGACTCTGGAAGCTCCTAAAAACCAGCATCCATCATTCTACAGCCACAGAAGAGCTTCTGTGCTCCCTCTCTCTCACACACACACCAAAAAATCCCATTATTTTAAAGGGCCTAAGCAGACTTAAGACTTTTCTGTGATAAACTGAAATCAGATTAGAAACTGATTGATTTAAAAGCATCAGGACTCTGCTACCCAAGGCTTAAGAGAACCACAGATCTCCCAGTTTCTGCCTCAGCCACAGAGCATTTCTTACCTCTAGAACTGCCACTTGGGTCTTCTCCAGCTCAGTGACCTTCTGCTCATGCTGGAGTTTCAAACCTTCCAGCTCATTCTTCTCAAGCTCCAGCATTTCCAGCACATGTTTCAGTTCTAGTGGGGTGAAATAAAGAGCAGTTATGGGATGAGGAGAACTAAAGAACTCTGTGTGTTTCTTCCCAGTTTGCAAAAAGCCCACTAAATCCTGGGCCATACCCATCTTATGCTTGGTGATTTGCCCAAGTATTCCTTGAAGATTTTCCTCCTCCTTTCTAATATCCTTCTTTAGGACTGAAAGCTGTGCTCTCCTCTCATTCAGCTGGACATCCAGTTCATTCCTCTCAACACTGAGCTCTTCCAGAAGCACTTTTATTTCCTGTGAGAATGTATCAGTGTTACAAGGAATACCATTCATTGCAATTTTAAATGAATTCTTTTTTTAAACTGAAGTTCTAAATATTTACGAAATTATTTCACAGTCTGTCTTCAGTAGTCTGGTTTAACAAACAAAAAACCCCAGAATATTTAAGTTAAGGTCTTGTTTGTTGATGGTTTAGAGTAGTAACTCTGCAAAGATTTTGATCTCCAAATCTTACCACAGCATTGTCATTCAAGTGAATAATATGCCTTAAAACAAAACCAGACAAGAAATCCTCACAAAAGAAAATAAACCACAAAATATAATTAGCTCTGATACTTGGTTTTGATTTCAGCAGGGATGTACAGAATCCTCTCTGTGCAAATGGGGATGGGACAGACTGGGGCAGCTGTGCTGTGTTTGACACACACTGATCACACTGATTTCCTTCAGCAGCTGCTCTTCAGCAACAGGAAGTCATTCACAGACTTATATTTAATGTAATTTAGCTCCCAAGGGACCAATTCTGTAGGAATTACTGGAGCTAGGGAGTTCTTTATGCATCTGGACCAAGCTTTTAGTCACACAAAACCATAAAATTCCATGTTCTATTTCTCAGTGGGCTTGGGGAGGGCACAAAAAGCAAAACTGATTTTGTGGAAACCTCCTGGAATGTTTGTAGCACCTCAAGTCTCTTGCTATAATGATTTGAAAACTCATTTGGGAAAGTTACCCTTATCTGGCAAAGCCTTTCATGTGCTTCTGTCTCTCCATCTCGAAGAGCTTCTTTAAGGTCACCTTCCCTTAGGGAAATGCACTCCTGAAGGCCATGGAGCTCTTCTGTTCTTTGAGCCACCCTCTGCTCCAGGAATAAGAGCTCTTGCTGCTGAGCAGAAATCTACAGAGGAGAAGTTTAACAGAAGAATCAGTGCAAGCTGTTGTTCATGTAGCTAAACATTAAAAAAACCCCACATGATAAAGGGCATCAGAGAGATTTGGATCATAATTATGAGACAAAGGTCAATTCCAACAAAATGGACAGCCCAGGCTTAGTAGGCCAAGCCTCACCTGCTCTTTCAATGTCTCCAGTTCAGTTTTCTTGCCCTGAACAAGGTTTTCTGCTTCTCTGATGATCTGGAGATGCTGGCCCTCATTACCTTCTGCAAGCTGAATATCTCCTTGGAGCTTCTGGAGACTGAGAGTGAGGATAAAAACAGGAGTCAGAAGAAATGACAATATCTCAGGCAGTGACTCACTGGAGGAGGAAATGTTTAACTTAATACAGCTCATGGTAAATTAAAAGTCCTCACCTTTCAGTGAGCATTTCTATCTTCTGGTTTAATGACTGCAACTCAGAGTTTCTTGCAGCCACCATTTTGTTGAGTTCCTTCAAAATACCTTCTTGTTCCCTCTTCAGCTGTTCCAAACCCCTCGTGTCTGTCTGTAATAACCTAGAAGAGCATTTATACCTTTTCAGATGAACATTTTAACAACTATCCCTCTCCAAAAGCAGCATCTTGATACTGGGAAGGACCCAGTCCTTGTCCTCACCCCATGTGACACAAACCCACAAGAGCACTGAGGGTACCTGAGCTGCTGAGCTGCTTTCACAATTTTGGTGGCTGTTTCCTGAGCCCTCTGCTCGAGCTCCTCTGCCTCCATTTCAGTGCAGGACAAATGATGTTTGGCACGATTGTACTTCTGCAGAGTCTCTTTAGTCTAAAGCAAAAATTGAAGATTGAGACAATACATTCCACCTCATGCTGCATTTGCTGTTTAAAGGTGAACTCCTGGCTTGAATATTCCACCTCAGCCTTCTCCCTCTTTCTACCATGAACAACTTTTTCCCCTCTCTTGTCCAGACCAGAAAACCTTCCTCCTCTTCAACAAGGACAAACCAAGTTCTTCTAGCACAGTTTATTTCCCAATTTATTTTCACACAGAAGCATTTTAAGAGGCTCCAGGTTACCCAAACTGCCTAAACAAACAACTCAAATCCTCCTGCCCTCAGGGCTCTGCCTTCACTCACCTTGCCCCGGGTGCTCTCCAGCTCCACCTGAGCCTCTGTGAGGAGCCTGTCAGCCTCCCTGAGCTCAGCCCTGCGTTTCAGGAGAGTCTTCTCTGCACATTCAATCTCCTCTGCAACATCTTCCTGCTGCTGCAGGGACTTCTCCAGCTGCAGCTCTGCAAGGAAACTCTTGGTGTAGCCGTCAATGAAATCCCTGAAAGGTCAGGATGAAAAATGTGGAATTAAAATACAAAGATACCAAAGATCTGGGAACGTCTTGAAGTTCTGGAATTGTAAATGAGTCAAAAAGCTGACTTTAGCTGGGAGAAGGTTTAGGTGTTTGGACATGTTTCCTGTCAGAGCAGTCCCTGCTGGCCCCACCTGCGTGTGCTCCGTTTCTGAGCCACCCGGCGCAGCTCTGCCACTTCACACTGCAGCTCCTCCCTCTCCTGCTCCAGTTCTGCAACACTTCCATGCAATCTTTCCACCTCCTTTTTGTACTTCTGCTCAGCTGCCTCTGAGCATTTCTCTTTGTATTTCTGAGACTTTAAATAGCACACAGTGTCTTCCAGCCTTGAGACTTCGCTCTCCTGCACACAGAGCACAGAACAAGACAATCAGGATCTATTTTCCAGCTGAGGCCTCCTGACACCCAGGAGCAGCTCCAGATGGCAAAGACTGTAACCAGACCCAGACCCTTCCTAGCAGGGAGTTTTCCCTAACCCATCAGTCAGTCAGTTCCCAAGGGTTCCAGCTGCAGCTGCAGCTCTGGTTCTTACCAGATCCTGATGCCCAGGCATGTTGCAGTGGAGCACTCCCAGGGGAATGAGTGGCACTGTGAAGTTTGGAGGCAGAGGGCCATAAACCACCTGGGATCCCAGAGGAGGGGGACCATGGATGATGGATCCAGGAGCAATTGGAGCTCCAGTGGCTGCTGCAGGAGGAGGCCCATAAAGCCCCACACCCTGAGGTGCAGGGGCCCCATCTGGAAGGGCTGTGTAAATAACTGTGCCTGGGGGTGGGACAAAGGGAGAGGCTCCAGGGACAGGAGAGCCTGCATTTCCTTCACCATCTTCTTTTGCTCTTCTATCTTTAAAAGAGAAAAAAGAAAACATGTTATTGTTAATATTTTTTTTCAGTAAAGATAGTCTTCAAATGCACATTTTAAATTTTATGTAATTTACAAAAATGTAACAACTGTTGCTTAAACAAAATTATTCAACAATAATAAACATTCACTCATGCTCACAAAAAAAACCCTCTCTGTGAACTCTAAGCAAGCCTGTCTTTAGTCTGCTCCTAAACATTCCAAGACTGCCACTGGCTTACCTTTGCCAGAATTTGCTTTGTACAACCTATTTTTGACAGGTGAATAAACCCAACATCCTTGGCTGGGCAAGTCCTCCCTCCCACAGGGAGCATCCCCTCTCCTGGCTGGGGATGTGCCAGAGCACCCCAAACACACTCCAGAGTCTTTGGTGCTCTGGGAAGCAGGAGTTGAAGCCTAAAGAGAAAAATACAGCATGTGTTAATCTAGAAATGACAAATCATGGTAAATAAAGGAGTTGTAGATACTCTAATGATTTTTCAGAACAGTCTGCTGTCTCTCAGTCCTAAGCATGCTTTCAAAGCACTACGTATAATTTAACAGTATTGGTTTTAAATTCAGACAAATATTCTTCTGCAATAAATGTCTGTAACATCCCCTTTTAACCCTGACCTAAATGGATTCCAGTACTGCCCACTGAACAGTTATGTACCAATGTTTGTACCCTGGACTCCTACCAGCCCAATAAAGGACTTTACCAGGGAACATTGGTGTGTATTTTATTTCAGTATTTCTCCTACAGGCCAGCCAATATTTGTTCTTCAATTTCTCCCAAACCTGCTAAATTTATAATGCACTTTCCCCCATCAAAGGGCTTCCCACAAGGAAAACAATCCATAAGAGGATTTTTATTCCTGACCTGTGATGATGGCAGGCAGCACCAGTATCCCCCTCTTTTCAGGGGCTCTGCTGGACTGGTGCTGTGATCATTCTGCTGTGAGAGCACATTTCTGAGAGCTGCAATCTCATCCTGTAAGGCCTCAATTTCATCTTTGTTACCTGGAAATCAAGCACAGTTTTAGAGTCATCTAAGGCAAATAGTTAAATAGATACTGCATTTAACTTTTCCCTCAATTTTATGCAGTTAAACTGGAACTATATTAAAAAAATTAATTGCTGAGGGAAACAAAGGAAATATTATCTGTAATGACAGACATACACAGGAGGTTTGGTGGTGTAAGGCTGTGGAAATTCCAGTTCAGATCCAGGTAACTGCTGCTCATTTTCCTTACACAGAGCTCTGACAATGACCTAGAGCAGTTTAAATGGAATGCTCAGCACAACCAGCTGTAAAAACTGCAAACTAATGAACATTGACACTTATCCTGTATTAACCTGTATAGAAGGATATTCTCTACACTGTTCTCCAGATTCTCAGTTCAAACAGTGAGAAATGGGGAATAACAACCTTCTGTATCCCTGTTTATCTGCAAGAAATGGAGAGAAAAGAGGAATTACCTGTCCCAAAATTATCCAACAGAAATTTCAAACGGTCAATCTCTGCTTTTTGCTGTTCCATGGCTTCACTTAATTTATTAATTTCCAACTTCTGAGTGTTTGATGCAACAGTTTTCTCACCAGCTTTCTCCATTTCCTGCAGAACCTATTTGAAATAGAAGCTTAAATCACAAAAAGCTCCCACCCAATGCCACAAAGCTGCTCTTCCCTTCCCCTCCTACGAGAGGTGTCTGAGTGAGCAGGTGATGGTTTTCCTTAAAGCTCAGCTGCTCCAGGCACTGAGGTTTCAGTTTGTTCTTGGGCAGGTGTCAGCAGAGGGAAGAACACTGTGCTTTGGGAAAACTTGAGGGGAAAAGGGCAGGGCAAGAACCCCTAAACATGACATTTCCAGAAACTCACTGCTATTTTATCATAAAACACAGAGCAAAGAACCTACTTGCTCTTCCTTCTCCTTCAGGAGTTGTTGTAGCAATTCTATTTCTGCTTCTGCATTGGCAAGAGCCTGGGAAGCACGAGCTGCCTCAGCACAGAACTCTTGGGCTTCCTCAAGCTCCTGAAATTGAGATTTTCATTTGAGCTGTGGTTTGCAGGAACATTTCTCAGATTTGAGATGTGCCATTGTGAAAAGCTAGCCATTGAGAAGCACCTGACTGTTCTGGAATTTTAGATACATGTAAAATACTGTTTCTCCTTTAACTTCACAGTACTGGTACAGAGGAGATGTTATTATGTAGTCAAAAGTGCTTCCCAGTTTGAAAAAGTTTCCAGTCCTTTCTTTTGTTTTTCTGTCTTACAGAACAATGTATTATCTATTGTTTGCCCTTCAGTTAATAAGGGATTAATGATCTTCCCCCTCCCTTTCCCTCCCACAACAGGAGCCTGTCCATCCCCAAATTTCCTCTCTCATCTACTCCATCTCAAACTCTGCAAGAGTTCCTGTGCAGCTCAGAACAATAAGAAAACTCCAAAGCTCCTTTGAAGGACACCAGCACTGCTCCCACTGCAATGGCATTAACAAGCAATTAATTAATTCCCCGTGCTGATTTACCTCAGCTCTCTCCTGGTTAATCCTGAGCACAGTCCCCCCCAGAGCCCTGAGCTGGTCTGCAGCCATGGAGAGCTCGGTGGCTGCCAGCTTGTCTGAGGTGATCACTGCTCTCTGCAGCTCCTTCAGCTCCTTATCCAGACTCAGCACCTGCATCTGGGCCCTGGCATCTTCTATTTTTTTCTGAAAGAAGGAAAATAGACTTTTACAATGTATTTTCATCCTCCTCCCCATCCCATTTTGTATTATTTAGAAAAAAAAAAATCTAAAGCGAGGATAAGCAGTAAAATTTTAGGAATAGAAAGATGTTCTACTTAACATTTGTGTTCTTACATGTGTTGCTTTATCTTGGAAAGCAAAAATTCACAGGTTTTTGTTTCTTCTTTCCTGAGCAATCAAACAGTGCAGGGACCTGTGTTCACCCATTCTTACCCTTTTCTCTAAATCCTCCAGCTGAGCAAGAATAGCCTCTTTTTCTTCATCTGCCTCCTGGAGCTGCTGATCAGCCAGGCCCTGAATCTCTTCCATGCTCTTTATTTTTTCATGTAAACATTGAATCTCATTCTCTAACTGATGGACCTTGTTCTTATTTTGCCTGTTTTCAGCTTTAACCTGTAAGTAAAATATGTTAGAATAAGTAGCCAGAATTTTTTTTCCAATCAAAAGCCAAACTGTTTTAATTATTTAATTAAATTTCTGGGAAATGCTGCTACCAGCATACTTTGCATCAAACAAGAAAGGAAAGGTAACTACTGTGCCACTGTAATTGTAATATTTTAAGAGGGCCTAAGTTATTTTAATAGAGATACATATCATTATCTTTCAAGAAGGTTCAGAGCTGTATTTTTCTAGTGGTCATTAAAGTCTTTGTTGCTTCTGAGACAGATCATTGACTAAATTCCAATTCACCAGGTAAAAATCAGGAAGACTATTAATGAAAAATCAAATCAGACTCCACTGTTACACAAAGGACAGAGCACAACAAATTTTCATGAAGTGAAACTTGATCCTTCAGCTGCAGGTTACATTTTTTAGACTAAGCTGAAATTGTCTCAGTCTTGTTTTTGTTGTTTGATACATACCTGTCTGTATTTCTCCTGTATTTGTTCCAGTTTCTCCTGCTGGGAAACAATTTCTTCCTGCAACTGTCTCTGTCCAGCCCTTGCTTTCTCTTTTTCCTTCTGTGCATCAGCAAGGATGTCATTGAATTCTTTCTGCAGACTTGCAAGGTTTTTCCCTAAAATATCAGCTGAATTTGGACAACTGAAAGAGAAACAATCCAGGTTCCAAGGCAGAAAACAGTGATTTGAAGTTGTGATCCCAGATACAGAAATGATGAATGACAAACAGTGCAAGTTTGATTCTTCCTGTGTAATTCATTCAGGTTAGGTTGGAAAAGCCCTCTGAGCTCATCAAATCCAACTATTCCCCCAGGACTGCCAAGGCCACCACTAACCCATGTCCCCAAGTGCCACATCTAAATATTTTTTAAATCCCTCCAGTGCTGGTGACTCCACCACTGCCCTGGCAGCACTTTCAAGTGAGGCAAGACTTTCAGTGAGGAAAATTTCCCAGATATCCAAACTGAACTTTCCCTGGCACAACTTGGGGCCATTTCCTCTTGTCCTGCCCCTTTCACATGCTCAAATCTCCCACTGTTTGTACTTTTATTTAACTCACTTCATCTCTCCAGCTCCTGTCTTCAGCTTTTGCCTGAGCTCATTCATACAAGCCATGACATCCTCAGGATGAATTAAATTACCAACTGCTTGGTTTAGGTGATTCTGGAGATCTTTAAGCTGTTGTTTTAGGAAATTATTGTCTCCCTAAAAATAGACAAAAAAAAATCCACACAAAGGTAAGCAAACAAATCCACAAATGATAAAAGCTAGGATTTTTAATACACTAAATACTTCACCTGCAACTGCTTGAACTGTAAAAGCAGCTTGTAATTTTGTTGTTCCTTCTCTTCCGCCAGCTGTGCTTTGGTCTGAGCATTCTCTAACAGTTGTCTTTCCTTTTCAAGTTCATCTTGCAGGGCTGACAATTCCATCTACAAAACCACAAAACCTCCAGATGAATATCCCCACTCCCAACCCCAACCTGCCACCCAAACACAGGACAGATGTAATTCTTAAAACAGTAGCAATATGACAGCACCTAAAAAACATGCAACAAAACAACCCCAAGCAAACCATCTGGGCCTTGCTTCAAAGCAAAATTCTAAATCCCAGCAAGGTGATACTGTGGGGATACACCTAAACCAGCAGCTGTTTGTGATTTAACATTGGAGATGTTGAATCATCATTGGAGATGAGGTGTCCTGGGGTCACTAACACCTCTGGCAGCACTAAAGCTCTGTTCTTACCTGGCTAAGTTGTTTCAGTCTTTCAAACTCTTCTTTTTGCTGCTTGCCTTCAGCCTCTCTCTCTCTTAATTGAGCTTCCAGCTCAGCCTGGTAGGTGCTGACCTTCCCCTGAGCATCTTGAAGGGACTCATTTCTCTCTCTCTGCTCCTGGAGTGAACTCTCCAGCATTGCAATTTCCTGCAATTTCATACCCGTTTTAGAAGGATGTACATGGGAGAGCCAAAATTTAAAATCTGCCTCCCTTCCCTTTAACTCAGGAACTCCATTAGAACTTGAGGGTGGGTGGCACTTCTACCTGCAAGGTCAGGTCAGTGGTGCCACTGAGTATCCAAAATCTACATTCAGGGTAGAAAGGTGGAGCTGGAAGTGAAACAGAATTGTGCCAGGAGTTCAGGTTGCCCAGACAGCTCTGTGTCATTGGTGCCAGGACAGATCCAAGCTGCTGCCACTCAGCCCTGGCCAATGTCAGAGCTTTCACTGATGCCACTCCCCACGGTGCCACCTGCAAATCCATTTGCAGTGATGGCTACAAGGTGAGACCTGCATTTCTGAGCCATCTCCACAAAGCACAGATTTGCTGCATGTCTCTTGCAACTGGTTTTAAAGGCCAGATTCTATTCCTGAGGTGTGTGGGTACATCTCATCATGTTAGCAAAACAGAAATTATTTTGTCCAAGGAATTGTCCTTCCCTAGTCCCAATCTGATCACCCGTTTATTTTTTCAACTTTATTCTTAGATATCTGAACTTGGGAAAAGAGGTATTAAGCCTTACTTTTCTCATATTTTCTGCATCCATGGCAACCACTTCCAGGTTGTTTTTTTCCTCCTCCAGACCTGCCAATCTTCCCAGCAAAGATTCTTTTTCCTTCTGCAACTTCTTACACTCCTCATTGGTCTGTTCTGCCTGGTGCTTCACACTTTGCAGGTATTCCTGCAAGCCAATGATAATATTTTCCAAATCCCTTTTCAGTGCTTCATTTGTTGCTATTTGACCTGCAGGAATGCAAAATGAATTCAAGGTAGTTAAGAAGCCCCATTTATTTATCAACCAAACCAAACAGCCTTCCTTCATTATTTCAAATGTTTGCCATTGGAGTAAGTAAAAACAAGTACCTAGAACTCAAACAGAAAATACTGTTTTTAAGGTTAGGATTCCCAATATTACTGTGCTAACCTGGCCACTGGAAGAGTTAAAAGAAATTGCAGCTCTTTATGCATTCCTGGCCCCCTTTCCCAAGCAGGCAGAAGTGAGGTGAGCACACACAGTCTCCTTTTACATTAGTTAAAAATAGTTTTTTAACATTTTTATACCCATACTGTATTTCATTTCAGCAAAGATAAACAAAATAATCCTCAATTCAATTGTCATGTTGCCCTAAGTAGAAGAAATGCTTTAAGACAAAAATTAAAAGTTTACCATCAGTGAGCTGCTGCTCCAAATCCTTGATTTCCTCAGTTTCCTTTGCAATCCTGGAGAGCATCTGATCCAGGCGAGTCTCCAGCTGCTGGCAGTGCTTGTTCATTATATCAAGGTGCTGTTCTTTACTTGCTTTTTGAGCTTTCATGTGAGCCTGTCAAGTAACAGAAAGGAAAAGCAGGGCATCAACACAGATTTTAAAAAATCAAATTGGGATTTTGTCTCAGTTCTGCAATGTCCCACTATGAGCAAGAAAAGCCACAAGCTCAGCACATTGTGGTGCTTTGGGGTTTGTTACTTGTTGTTATTTTCCCTCAGTCCTGCCCCACAAAGGACCCCAGATAAGCAGCAATCTGTGACTGCCAGCATTGTCTGCAGGCTCCCCCCTGCCCAGGCTGAATAAAGCCTGCATTTATAAATTAGCACTCATGGCTACTATCTTTCTTCCTGCCTTTGCATTTTGTTCTAGCACTTCCTCTCTCAATCAAGAACAAACATGATTTCTCCCAGAACCTTTAATCCTGTCAGCCTGCATTGCCCTCCCAGCAGATGATGCTTTAGAACATTGCAGGTCAGCACTTGAAGGAAAATACTTTGAAGAAACAACAAGTTGGGCCAACTTTACAGTTATTAAGTAAATATTCCTAAGTAAATCTTATTTTATTCTGGGAGATACACCACATAGCTCACACAGACTTTGGCAAGGACTTAATGCATTTAGTATGAATTAACTGATTATTTCAGCTGTTTACAAAAACTTGATTATCAAGAATAGAGTGTTATTTCTTTACCAGTGTGATTTTGCACAGAAACAACCCAAAAGCCAGAAACTTGGGAAAATATAGAATTATACTATCATGATTAACTGCATGTTTTTCTTACTATTAAAAAAAAAAAAAAATTGAGCTAGCAGTAGGAAATTTAAATATGAGTTCTCAGAAAAAAGAACCCTTACAAAGTTGATTCCATAACACAAGTAAGTGGGTAAAACCAAAGCTTTTTGTTTTTTTAACGGATTAAACTGAAAGTCAACTTAAACATCCCTATCAGCACAGTTCAACCTGTCACCTTGCTAAACACAAACCGCCCTGCAGCTTTCAAAAGCTGAATTTCAACAAGTAAAACCCGAGCCGCTGCCACTGAGCCATCTTGCTGCAGCTGCTGAATGGCACCAAAAATGCAGGTTTAAAAAGAAACAAAAAGCCACAAGTCCCCGACCACTTACAGCTTTGCCTTTGTCTTTTCTTCCTGAGACAGCACTTGCAGAACGCCCCACCCCTGAGCGGGAATTCATTTGAATAAAGCACCGGGAGCTTCAGCAGGGGCAGGAATGGAGCGGAGTCTCCATGGGGTCGGTGCGGGGCGGGGGCCGGAGCTGCCGGGCTGGCTCGGATCCCGTTCCCGGCCCCGTTCCCGTTCCCGTTCCCGTTCCCGTTCCCGTCCCGGCCGTTGGGAACTTCCTGTGTTGTGATTCGAAGCGAGGGGCGGCCCCGGGAAGGGCCGGGCTCGGTCCCGCTCCTGCCCCGGCCCCACTCCTGCCCCCGGAGCCTTCCCTGAACGCTCTCAACCCTTTTGCCACCCAGCCGAGGAAATTACGTTTAAAAATACAAAAGGAGCTCTTAAAAAAAAAAAAAAAGTGTTTCCACTTTTTTGTTTTGCCCTGCTGAAAATGATCAAAGCAAAAAATGCTTTTCATTTCTCGCTTAAAAGCATCCAGTGAGCCTCAAAAACATAATTTAGAGAAACAAGCTTCCAAAACACATTATTAAAGGTAATTAAATTTCATTTTAGTTTAGTTTCTGTAAGTGCTTGCTGTACCTGGACACAGTTACTAACTCAGAACAAGTCCTGCATCTCTGATGATCATAAAGTGAGGTGGGAGCTCGAGGTCCCCTAAGCACCCCAGCCCTGGGAGATGTGAGCTCTGAGGCCTTGCTGCCTGTGACAGGATTGGAGGTGACAGCACAGAAAGGCCACCAGTCCCCACCAGCCAGGCTGGATAAGCACTGCCAGACACAGAGCTTTAAAAACCTCTAAGGCCAGACTCCACAGAAAGATGCACAAAGGATTTCTTACACAGAAATTGCCTGCAAGGCTCTGCCCAGTGTGTTTGTGCAAAGCAAAGATTTAGTTTTAATGTGCTCTACAGCACCTGCTGGGAAAATGAGTTGTTCAAGTGTTTTACCAAAGCTGGTTGATTGGGTGGGATTTTTTAACTTTCAAATTATAAGTTAACAACTTTGATAAACAGCAAAAGAATATATAACTCATGAAACAGGCACAAGTAAATGGTCACCTGTTAAAGCTGCCTTTAGTCCATTGCACATTATATAAAAACTTCAGATTCTGGTTTTACTTACATGCCTTGGATCCTCAGGATCTACAGAACCAAGAGAACTCTGCAAATCTTCAAGCTCTTTCTGATTCTTCCCTATTTCTCTTTTCTGTTTCTCTATTTGTTTTTCCAGTTCTAAGGTTTGCTTGCGTAGCTCCTGCAGGATTTGTAACTTTTCACTCAATTGCTGTTCAATTGCTTCCTTGCTGGCCTGGGAGATCTGGAGACAGCATTAGGAGGTTGAGTGGTTGGAAATACACAGCTGACCCAGAATATATTTAAAATTTAAATAAAGAAGATCCTGGTCACTGATTTTCAGGCAAGTTTAAAAATTAAAAATAGCAATATTTGATGACAGCTCAAGAAGTAGAAGATGCTGTTTTAGTTGGATGCTGATAAAATGAATTCTTGCTGCCAATTCTGTAGTCACATTACTTATCAGCTGCACAACCCAACCTACACAGCAGGTTCTTCCAAAGGGTTCTGGGGAAAGGCAGCAATAAATCAGCAGCAACACATGGAACAGCTGCCATTAACTGCACCACAGCTCTAACAGCTGATTTATGAACAAGCTCTCTAAACTTGGGAGTTTTTTCTGATGCTTGACACATGGATTTATGTCTGTACAGTGGCCTCTTTACAAGAATGGGGAGAAAAAGTTGTATTTTCTTACATCAACACTGCTTCAAACACCTTCCCTTGCTATTCATGGAACAACTCACTTTTTTCTGAGCCAGAGCATCCTCCAGTTGTTGCAGTTCCCCCGTTAGTTTCAGCACTTGTTGCTCTGCATCTCCAATTTCACTTTGCAGTTCTTCTAATCTTCTTTGTGCTGCAGACAAAAGAAACCCAACACAAAACCCACAACCCCCCAAACTACATTATAATATTGTGTGTAGCACTGATACACAGCAGTGTATGAACACATTAATAAGCACAGCATTAACAGTGATAATCACAGCTATTTCACATTTAAATTTGTGCATCAAATATGGAACCTCCCTAGAACTGTGTTCTCAATAACATATAATGCTCTCATCCTGACTTAAAATAACAGCAGTAAGAAACTGTAGCAGTTTTGACACAAAAAATGCATCAAGCCCATTGTTTAATAATCACAGCACTTCCAGACTTTGACACAGTTTCCATTCTTATGTCAAGCATGTAACCACTGGAATAAACCACACTGATACACGTTTTTATCTTTATTTGATAAAAAATAAGGTTTTACCGGAATTAATCTTTTCTTCCTTATCCTGCAGTATTTCATCTAGACCTTGGAGTTGTGATTCCAGCTGGGGTTTCCTACAGGAGTCATCTTCCTCCTGCTGCATCTTCCCAACCTGCAGCTGCTGAGCTGTGTCAGGGATGTAGCCTTCCCTTATAAACATATTTCTTTTGTACCTGGCCTTGCCAATGTAGGGGCTTTCACCAGGTACGTTATCAAGTTCAACCTCCTGAAATGTTAAAAAGCAGAGTCATTATCTCAGAACTATGGCTGCAGTCAACTCCTAACACACATTTAGTTCTCTTATCAAGGAAAAAAAAGGAAAACCAATTTGAAATTAGAAGAATAAGAAGATTATACTTAACATTTTTGGCCTTGAACATTGTTATTTCATAATGGAATTAAAACCAAACAAACCCAGCTGGGGTGTGACCAGCTTGTTGCAGATGTCTGGAAGAACTTGAATTAGATTATATTTAGTCCATTAAATTTTTGCACTTAATTTTTACTCAGACATAACTTAATTGTAGTAAATTATTACTGATCTTTACTTTTCTTATGGATTTCATTCTGGCATTTCCACATATTTGTTTGCAGGTATGACAGAGGTTGGGCCTTTAATAAAGCAGTATCTGTTAGATTATAGGAAAATTAATAAGGTTTTTATTTTCCAAGTTGAAAAATCAAGCAATAAAAAGATCCATGATTTTAAAATTATTACCTCTGAGGGAAAAAAATTTAAGGGCTCAAATTTTGCATCAATCTTGTAAAAGGCCAGCTCCTGCTCCAGCTCATACTGCTTCTGGCAAGCCCGGGTGAGCTCCACTGTCTTCTGCTTCAGCTGAGAAACCACAAAACCCAGTGAGTGTCATTCCCTGGAATCCTCTCAGCACTGTCACACTCAGTGCAGCTCCACAGAGAGCAGGGCACAGCCCTTGGTGTGGGAACAAAGCTCACAGCACAGTTCGGGATCAAGAATATCACAAAGGGCAATTTGACAATGGTGACTAAGAGGAGACAAAGCCTCACAATTAATAGAGCACAAGTGGTCACATGAAAGGCCTTTTCAGTTTATGTACATCAAAGTGACAAGTTTATTTTTAAACCTAATTTAGGATAAAACAGTAATTTGGGTATGATCCTTTAGCAAAATCTAGGCCAAAATCACAAATATATTTACTGCTACTAGTGAGCATGAGGACTATTAACACTCATGGTCTGTAAAAAAACAAAATATCTCAATTGTCAAGAGTACAAAGTCTACATATTTTATTTTAGCTTAACCATGTGCTAGATTGGTTTTGAGGTTATTTTTAAGTAAAGGTCCATCATGTGATTTCTTTTTAAATCAACTTTTCACACTGAATACCTGAGGGAGAACATGCAGCACAATTCCAATAGAGAGTGGAAAGCAGAACTAATGGAGGAAAAGAAATAGAACAGGAAAGGCTTAAAGAAAGATTTCAAAACCTGGTAAGTGTCATGCAAAAATTAACTCTGTTTCAGAGAAAAAAAGATAAAAAATATTAAGAAAATTATATTCCAAACCACAGTGAATATAAAGTTGCACTGGGACACTTCATAATAATACTGCTACTTCAGGGAACGTGCAAATATATCCTAGAAATAAAACCAACCATGCAACCCAGGGGCACAGGGGGGCTACCTTGAGTGAGGAACAAAGGCTCTGCAGGAAGGGGACTGTGACAAACCCAGACACCAGCTAAAGGGAGACAGAAGCGAGCCAAGTTTGTCATCCAAAGGAGAAGAGTGGGTTCAAGCTGCAAAGTATTTGCTGCTAAATCTCATTATTCTGCAAACTTCATTTTAGCAGCAGCCTGCTGGTTAGTGTGTGTGTTTTCAGAGAAACAGCTGTAGAAGAAGCAAGTATAAGGGTCTGAAGGAGAAAGTTTTAGAGAACAAACCTAACAGGATAAAATCCATATCAGTTCCCATCAGGTCATTCACAAATCCAGCACTCTCAGCTTGCATTTTACAGCTAGCAATGAAAGAGACTCAAACATAAGACTTTAGGATGATGTGAATAAAATACAATACAGTGGTGGGCATTACCCAAAATAATCAAGGGCTATTACTGACATACAGCTTGTGTGTGCACACCTTCTTTTTATAAAAGTAGCAATCTTCCTCCCTTACTGCAGCAGCACTTCAGAGTCTGACCAGTGCAGATATTCAGAACATCAGCAATTTAGCAGCTTAACCTTTCATCAATTGACAAAATTTTAAACAGAAAAACAAAGAATGACTAGAAACAAAGAAGTCACTATAAATCACAAGAGTGATACTGAGTGCTGCTTCCATATACTTACTTTTTCCACAGAAAGAATATTGAAGGTCAATAATCACTCTCTAAACAGTTGGAAGTCTCTCAGTTTTAAAATTAAATCTTCAGTCATTTGAACTCTCACACTGACAACTCTCTGCCCAAAGATTTCCTTAGGGCCAGGGATTATCTTACCAGCTCATTTTTGGTGCCCAGGTCCCTCTGCAGCTCCTCAAAGCTCTGTTTCTGTTGCAAAGCCTTTTCCTTCAGTGATCTGTTGAGCTCATCTTGTTGCTGAAGTTGCTCAAGCACTTTGGACTGATTAAGTTTCACAATCTCCAACTCCTTTCTTGTGTTTTCCAACTCTCTTTCTAATCTTTCTATCTCTTCTGAAAAACAAAATCAGAGAAACGTTCCAATAGAAAAATCTTCTCCTTCTAAACTTAAATTTTGTGTCATTCACTTAGGATTTAACAGATTATTACCCAAATTAAACCTCTCCAGAGCTTCCTGCCTGTCATGGTTTGTCACTGGCTGTCCATCCAGGTTTTCCAGTGCCCTCAGGTGGAATATGGTGTACAAGCAGTAGTGAGGCAGACTTGCAACTGGGTTTTCAGCAAGGAACAGAGAAGTCAGATCTTGCAGAGGCTTTAGTTTAGCTATATCATGGAGCTAAATCAAAGAGAAACAAAACAATGATTAGACACCCTTCTGAGAAGAATTAAACCCCCAGGATTGAATTTCTGATTCTATAGAATGTTCTATGACAGGTCTGTATTAAAAGATTTATTTTAGACTTTATGCTAAAGAATAACCTCTAAAAACCTACCAAAGTACACACTATTATGACCAAGGTCACTTCTTAAAATCAGATTATTTCCTCTATAAAAAATGTACACTGCAAAGAGTGTAAATGCAATCAAGCTTTATCTTGGAAGTTTCAAGATACCAAGGCCTGTGGATGTATAACCTCTAAAAATGTTATGCTTTCCCAAACAACATAATATAGGTTTATATCTTCAGTACCTGCACAACAGGAGTTTCTCTGATAAATAACTTTATTAGGCTGCCAGCTGCTGCATTTCACAGCAGACTTTGTGGAAAGTCACTCAGAATTACCCAAAGTCAATCAGTGTAAATACCCCAGCCCACCTCACGAGAAGACTGAGCAATGCCTGTTTCTAACAATAACCACTTACTGAGGCCACTTTATTCTGTTTCAGATTCAGGCTGCGCAGGGATCTCAGTTTCTTCCCTACCCACACAGGAATGTGCTCAATCTCATTCCCTGCCAGGTTCAGCTTCTGTAGGTTCTGCAAATGTTCTATGCCTTCAATTTTGCTGAAAATGAGAAGAAAAATGGAATTTGTCATGAATCACAGCAAATTTAAAGTGAAACTGAAGCATTATGGATAAACTACAACAAAATCTGTCACAATTAATAAACCAAGAGATCAACAAAACCATTATTTACTGCCATAGACAATTCAAATGAAATTACACCAGCTTACTTCCAAGTACTAAATTAAGACTAGCAATCACAGCACAATTTTCTGTCATTGTCATAAACTCATTACTTTTGCATGTCTTCATTTCAATAGTAACACTATTTTAATGTGTGGTAACTCCATTTTAATTAGCAAAATTTGCTCCTTCTCTCCTGACAACATAATGGGACAAAGATGAATCAAAATAAAGTTTTTTGCTGGGGTTTTTTCCCCCCCATAAAAAGGAAGGATCAGCTGTAAATTTACAGCATGAAGAGCTCCATTTTTATTGTTTTCATTAAAACTTTTGAGGAAACCATGTTAGGTCACAGTTTGAGCATTTTTATGAGTATGTGTGAGCATTAAGTAAACCATGAGTATTATAAAGTACAGCAGGATGTGCTCCTGTGACTGTGCTATTTTTTGGGTATATATGAGCTGCACATAAAGTGTGAAAACAGAGCAGGAGCTAAAAGTTACCCTGCTCTTTTCAATTCCTGTTGAGAGAGGAAGTTGTGTGAATGCCACGTGTAGAAACTCTGGGGTTTTACTCACTTCCCACTGTAAATGTCTCTACTGAAATGGAAGCTTCTCTGCTACAAAGGCAGTTTATAATAGTTAAGATCATAATTCATTGACAGAAAAATTAAAAGCAATTAAGAGTTTTGCTACTGGATGAACCATTACCCTTTAACACTTTTAAATAAGTCACCAAGTTCTCAAAAGATTTCAAAAGCAATTTAGGGAGTTTATGGCCTGCCTTATCAAGCCAATTCAGCTTCTCTTCCTAAAAGAAAAAACTTATTATATCACCTGTAATAATAAACAGTAAAAGTTTAATTAATTTTGAATGCATTTAATTGGGTTATTACCCACTCTTCGTTGTGGTATCTGGAAACTTGCACTTCTGGTTTGGTTTCCAAGGCAAACAAATTAAACCACAGCCATGGCACATTGACAGCACTTCCCAGAACCATTTATACTTCTAATACCTCAGAGCTTGTGCTTTTTAAAAAGACCTCAAAGCCTCTTAGTCCTGACATACAATTGGGAAACTCACCTCAAGTGTTCACTGCTGTGAGAGAACTCAAACAGGAAAGGAAAATCAGTTTTATTGACCCTGGGCTCTCCAAACCCTGGGGTGTTTCCTCTCACCTGATTCTGTTGCCAGACAAGTTGAGCTCACGCAGCTTCAGCAGTTTATCCAACTTCTCAATCTTCTCTATCTGGTTGTTACTGAGGTTTAGCACCTCTAGTTTAGAGCACTTTTCCAAATTTTCTATGTACTAAAGAACAGAAACTTTCTTAACATAGGATTTGGGTTTTTTTAAAGAGAAAAGCAGCTTTTTATTAATTAAAAATACCAAGTATTCTAAAATTTTATTAATCACAGTTCATTGTGGTATTCTAAAACCCCAATTTTAACACAGTTTTCAACAGTGTTGGAAAGTTGGACTTTAAATTTACAGTGTCCTCATCTACATAAAAAGGAACATGCTATTAAAAAAACCAAAATACCAATAAATATCCCAAACCAAACAAAACCAGCACAATCCAAAACCTAAAAAATTACATGTACTAATCTGTTTTAAACATCATTCTAATGAATCAATTATTTTTCTTTTGCTGAAGTCTCCATTACCTTTTTTTCAACAGAAGCTGGTTGCAGAAGTAGGTTAACAGAATTAGACTGTGCTGTTTACATCCACTTAAAAATCAGCCTATATTAAATAATAAATTGTAATTATTTTATACTTAGTTTAATTTCTAGTTATTTCCAATAACTTACCTTAAATTTCTTATCCCCATCTTTTGGGGAAGAAAGATTCAGTGAACTTATACCTGCCAGACTTTGCTGTTTTGACAGACGCTTTATGAGGGGTTCAGTTATGTACTTAACTCCT
Organism: Muscicapa striata striata; assembly: GCA_030060385.1. NCBI lineage: Eukaryota > Metazoa > Chordata > Aves > Passeriformes > Muscicapidae > Muscicapa > Muscicapa striata. The sequence continues at coordinate 2,158,350 of JAREIS010000026.1, read as the reverse complement.
GGGCTAAAACCATTTTCAACTGAAATCAAACAGAAAGGATTGATGGTTTTTATATTTGTTGTTTTCTTTACATTGAATACTAGAAAAACATTGAAAATTACCCCCCCAGAAGCATTTGAAAAGAGTAGAAGCCTCATTATTCCCCCCAGCTTTCATTACTCTCATTTCTACATTTGTGTTAAAAAAAAAAAATTAAAGCAATTTTTTCCAGCTTCTTTCCACTAGATCATACATCTTCAATCACACAATTCACACAACACTGGCTTTTAATGTCTGTGGTATGTACTTGGATACCTGTATTATTTACTATATAATACCTTTCTGAAATTTAAAAGCAGCTCCAACACTTTCTGCTGGAATATCCAATTGCTGGAGCCTCTGCTCCATGCTTTTGGGAGCAGCTGGAAGTGTCTCTTGGCCAAGATGTGGAGATGTGGCACCTGAACTGACAGGTGGCATTGGCTGAGGTATCTGGGATGCTGATGTCTGTGGTTTTCTGCCTGTAGCTTTTCTTACAGAGCCTTTCTTCATTGCCAGAAATGCTGGGTATCACATGGCAATACCTGGAAGAACTGAAACAATTATCAGTCTGTGTAGAAAGCTATATCTTAAAGGCTTGCATGAAAACAAAGGTGCTACAGAAGTGCCAAACCCACATCTGCCAGCTTCCAGATTTCCTGGCATTGGGAAGAATTTTACCTTTGTACTCCCACCCTAGTACAGCACAGCCCCAGGGACTGATTGAGCAGCTTTGTGTTTGCAGCTCCTCTTCCTCCTGCCCTGCAGGCTGTGTTTTACACAAAGTCTGCCAGGTCTGGAGATGCTCTCAGCTCAGGCTGACAGAGCTGGCAGGGACAGAGGCAGAGGACTGGATCCAACTATTCTGAAAGCTTGGAATCACCCACTCTGCAGTAAGAACAAATGCAAGCAGAAGAAGGTAACTGAGGAAAAAAAAAAAAAATGACAATCAGTGTAGCATTGGCATTCCCAGAGTTTTCCTTTCTGCAAACAAATTATCCTGTGACTGCCTGGGAAATTCCAGAGAACATTAACAGAAACTTCCTTCAGGGATGAACACACTTCCCCAGGGATAAGTGTAGGAAAAGTCATGGACTCTGTGTGACAAAACCCTGGCAGCAACCATCTCCAAGGGACAGAGCTTTACTAACACCTCCACCCACTGAACAAGGAGCACATCTTAAAACATTCTTTAAGATAGAAAAGTCTTCTGTTCGGGGAACTTGGAGCTTTGTGAGTGATGACATTATGCCTTGAGAATATATTCTTCATTGAGATGGATTTTTTTTTTTCTCCGAAATTGGAAAGGAAATAAGGACAAGAGAAGGGGAGCAAGAATAAGCGCTGTGCTGTATCCATTCCTACAATTCATACAGGACCAGCACAGCGAGACTGAACGGCGCAGGACAGAGAGATGCTGGCGCGCTAACGAAAAGCCCCATTGGGGCTTTCCTTCATGTTTCAGGGAGCGCAGCTCGTGCTTTTAACGCTGCTTCCTGAGGACAGCCTGTGGCTCCGCACGGGGTCTCACCGGGGATCGCGGCCCCGTGTGCCCCTAGTCCCTCATCCCCTCCCGGTTACCGATCCCGCCGCGGCCGCCCCCTCAGGCCTCCGCTTTGATTACCTGCGTTGACATGGTAACGCCGCCTCACCGCTCGCCGCAGGGCACGGGCGGGCAGGGCGGCCTCGGAGCGCTCCTGAATAATGGCACCGCTTCTCAACGCACCTCTCCGCCGCCTCCTTCCCCTCACCGAGCGATCCCCGCCCGCCCCGCCGAGCCCCGGGCGCTGCGGTTCCTTTAAGGGCGCTCCCTGAGGGGCCGCCCCGCCGCCATTTTGTCCTGTCGGGGCCGCGGCGGGCGGGGCTGAGGGCGGGGCTGAGGCGAGGCCACGCCCCGCTCGTTTCCCGCCGCTGAGGCCCCGCCCCCCGCTCGCCATTTCTCGCCGCGTCACCTCAGGGCGGTCCTGGGCCGTTTGTGGTAAAAAAAGCCCAAATCTCTGTATAGATAATAAAGCCTTGAGGAATTTGGGTTTATTTAAAACCCGAGTCGCTGTATAAACAATATAACCTGCTCTGCTGATAGTTTTTTTCCTTATCTATACTCTGTGTGTCACGTTAGCGTCTCACTGCGGAATTGCGTATAAATGTCGTTATTGGAAATACACAGTTCATTTCCAATTATAAACTCCGCGTGTCCGCTCTAAACACAGTCATTTCACACAGACGTGTAAATAAGTCTCCTTTGAACACTTGGATTGTGTTAGTTCAGCATCTGTGTAAATAAGTGTGAAACTCAGGGTTGAATATCAGTATCTGTGTCTCTGAAAAATATTGGGAAAGAGCACGATTCGATTTTTAAAACCCAATTTCAATCTTTTAAAGCATTTCCCAGCGTTCTTCACTATTTGCCCCTTTTCATTGACATATCACCTCTGTTGGTATTAAGAATACCTGCTGGCCACTCATTTTAATAATGTTAAACATCTTCCATTTTGTAAGCTTTTATTCTCTTATTGCTTCTCTTCTAGTTCATTTCATCTGGTGAGAAGCTGACCTTAATTCATTTTATAATTTCATTTTCTATCGATCAGAAATAGTTTTGTAAACGCTTTTCCCGTAAAGGTTGACTGGGAAATTTGTTTAAACTTCAACTTTCTTGCACAACTTTGTTTAACTTTACACAAACTTACCTGTTGGGGTGCTTTCCTAGATGTCAGGCCTGCAAAGATTTTGTCACCAATTGTTGTGGGGATTTTTAATATTTTTTTTTTTTATATTTTAAAAATGCAAAATGCAGTTTAAAATTAGTGTGTGTTGACATATTGTGCCCGATTACTTCCATATTTCAGTTTTTATTTGTTATGATAAAAAGTTGGCATAATCTGGAATATTAATGACTAAGAGAAATTTGGAAGGGAAAAGTTATTTCAAAGCAACAAAAAAGTAATGCTGGTCTAACACATCCACACATTGTTTGATATACCTCAAATGCTTTTTTTGCTTCAGACACAAATTTAAAGTCACTTTGATTTTAAAAAATTTACCAAGGACAAACTGAATCGATTTTTTTGTTCGCTGGAGTTTTTTTAACCTCTGAAAATTATTTTATGATGCAGTTGCCAGAAGGAAAGTGAGGACTGACACATGATTGCTGTGGACATATTCAAAATTGAAATCCTAAATTAAAAAATTACTGAGTTTAGCAGTTCTGGCTTCCTCAGGAGACAGAAATAATGTTTTAGTAAAGAATGATCTGCCATTAATTATTAACTGTGAATGGGATATGTTAGTGGCATTTCTGCTCAGCCACAGCAGAGGTTCTTTAACCCACCTTCATTAACATCTATGCTCTGCTGCTGTCCCAGACACAATGACTATTTTAATATATTTCATTGTTTTGCTGTTTTCTGGAACGACTTTTAGCCAAGAGAAAACGTAAGTAAAAGCAAATATGGAATTTACTGGAAATGTTATTTGATTGCTGTCCTCTCTTTTGGGTAAATAAATCCAGAATTTAAGTAGAGTCAATCCAAAGGGCATTACCCAAACAGGATTTTAATTAATGTCTTGCAATTACCTGATTATCCTGTTTGCTTTAACGCTGTGCCCGTTACTGAATTACAAAGGGAAGTAAGAAATTTGAAATAAATACAGCTCCATTACTGTTGTTGTTTTATATTCCATGTACAGATATGTCCTTACAGCACCAAAGATCTTCCGAGCTGGGGCCTCTGAGAAAGTTGTAGTTCAAGCTTTTGGTTATGAGGAGGAATTTCCAGTCAATATTGCCCTAAAAAGCTTCCCAGATAAGCTCACTGTGTATTCATCTGGTCGGATTTCCTTAACTCCAGCCAACAAATTCCAAGATGCTGTAACTTTAACAGTAAGGAATTCACACTTTTCTTACAGTCTTTTTATCATCACATTTACTGAGAAGTCTTAAAAAAAAAAAAAAAAGATTAAATTAAAAAGTTTTCAATTGTTTAAACTGGGGAGGGAAGCCAAGTGCCCCAATTTTTGGTCTGAAATTTAAATTACTCTGAATAAAATCAGTGTAAAGGAACAACACTGAGGTTAAACATAGGCTCAAACTATCTTAGAAACATGACCATACTTGCATAACTTTAAAAACAGAGAGAATCAAATCAAAGTACTAACCACAGCAGCAGCTTTGTTGTGGGCAGGATTCATCATGTGCATAAATGGCAATTTGATAATTTGTACTGTTATAACCTCGTTACTGGGCTTTGAACTTAGCTGGTCTAGTTGTGGGCATAAATAAAATGCCAAATTTCAGAATATCCAAAGCTTAATACTCCAGATCATCGTCTCTCATGAAAGCAAGAATAAATCCTTGTGAGTGTTGATATTTTTATTTAATGATACTCAACCACAGGGTGGTAATTGATTTTCAGATACTGTTTGCATCAAAAAATACTGTAGGAAAAAATGCATGAAAAATATTTTAATAATCCTCAAAAACCTTTATTTCATCTCCTGCAGGTTCAACCAACAGATTTACCAAGAGCAGATAATTCAGACAAGTATTTATATTTGGAAGCTGTTTCTCCACATTTTACAAGATTTAAAAAAATTCCTGTTTCCTATGAAAATGGGTTTCTTTTTATTCATACAGACAAACCAGTTTATACTCCTGATCAATCAGGTAAATAATGCTTATTTCTCTTGGCTGGTGTTTAATTTTTAAGGTCTGCTGACTCTGCCAAGGAATTAGGTTTTAAATCTTCTTTAAGCTTTTTTTATCAGCAGAATAATACTTTGAATTATTTGACCATACTGTAAAAGTGAATCACTTGTCCCTTCCCTCCTCACCCTAAATGATTAATTTGTGGCACAGAGAATAAAAGATATTCCTGGGAATTTGTTAAAAATATCAGTGATTTTTTTGTTGTTTTAATTTTGAGATTTATTGCTGTAATTCTTACAGTGAAAGTCAGAGTTTACTCTCTGAATGAAGAACTGCAGCCAGCTCAGAGGGAGACTGTCCTAACTTTTGTGGTGAGTTCTACTTGAATTTCATATTAATATTTTGCAGCTCTAATAAAAAATAAAGGTAGGTAGGTAGGTAGATGGAAATCAATATTGCAATCAATGTTTAATAAAACTCCCAGATGTTTTTGCAGGTAGCCAGACATCTTTTAAAAGATTTAAAATTGACTTTGCAAAGTTGGATAGAGGTTTTCAAGTCCCAGATCTGAAGTTGTTCCAGAATAGAAAAAAAAAATTATCTTTAATATCTGGGAAACAGATTTTTGAGGGAACTTTAATAATATATGGGTTTTATACTGTTTATTTAATTTAAGATATAAAATAATCAGTATCTACTATATTTTTTAGCCTTTTATAATTGGCTTGTTATTACAGTAATTTTTTAGCTATTTTAAGCATAGCTTTTACTTGGTGGAACCAGAATAAAGTATTTTATCAGAATTTCAGTCTGAGTTCTTTCTACAGATATTTGTATTTTTATGCTTTGAAACTCTTAAGGAAAATGTGTTTCAGCCAGGCTGCTCTGAAATCCCAGGATGAAGATTCCTCCTTTGATAAAAACAATCTGTAATTGTTCATTCTTTCCTCTTATCACTTCAAGGATCCTGAAGGAGTAGAAGTGGATATTTTGGAAGAAAAAGATTTTACTGGAATAGTCTCTTTTCCTGACTTCAAGATTCCTCCTAATCCTAAGTAGATTTATTTAATGTGTTTTTGGTGAATTATTAACATTATAATGCCTTTTTATAGTGGCTGTCATGGAGTGGTTTTGCATGGTGGGCATGATTTAAAACCTGGAGATTTCTAACATTTCACATAGGGTGGAATCATGATAAAAATAGGGACCTTATGGCAGAGTATTCTCCTTAAAAAACAGTGAGTGGTAGATTTTTCATGCTCAATTAAAATATAACATGAATGATAATTAAAGCTTTCTACTGTAGAGATATAAACAGTGACAAAGATATGAGGATTTCATGTTTTATATGTGTTTCATACAAATCACCAGCATTTTCCCAGGAACAGCAACATAAAAAAAAATCTCTTCAGTTCTCCTTTTAGTCTTGAGAGGGTGCTGAAGCATTGCTGAGATGGCAGAAGGATGAGAGCAGGGGCTTGAAAAACTGGTTTATAACTGATTTTATTTTCTGTTTTGATTTCAATGCTTTAAAATAAGTGTCAAACAATTAATGACGTATCAAAGAGAATCTGCTCAAATAGGCATTGAACTCCTGCAAAAATTTGGTGCAGAATTTCCTCTCTAAGAGATTATTACCATGAAATATTATTGAGCAGCAACAATAATTTTTGCCTTCATCATTAGTTTTCATCTAAAAAACTGTTTGATTGTTGATGTTTCATAGGTATGGAATTTGGAAGATTAAAGCCAAGTACAAGAAGGATTTTGTGACCTCAGCTGTGGCAAAATTTGAAGTTAAGGAGTATGGTAAGATGTGCCCGTGCTCTGAATCTGGAATTTTCAGTTTATTCAAGTACTCAAACCCCTTGAAATAGCCATGATTCTTCAGTGGCTGAGCACCTGTGGCTCCATGGATAAAACACCCCAAAGTGACCTTTTTTCTACTCAATTTGCAGCAATGCCAAGCTTTTCCATTGTCATCGAGCCAGAGAGTAACTTCATCAGTTCAGATAAATTCGAGAACTTCAGGATTGTTGTGAAAGCTAGGTGAGGGAATTTGACTTGGAATTCTGAATATTTTGTTTCCCCTTTTACCTGAGGAATGATTCTTCTGAGTCCAGAATTTTCCTCTTTGCTTTCCTCAAGAAGCTTTTTCATCAAAGTCATTTCTGCTGTGTAAGAGATCTAAGTGACCCTTCTTGAAATTCTCTCAAAGTGATTCTTTATCAAGAGAAGTGTTTAAAATATACAGATATTTGTTTTCCATCTCTTGCCTAGGCAATTACTCTTTTTCAGAAACAAATGCTTTGTTGCAGCCATTAAAGTAATCTTAAAAGCATTTATATTGTTTTATTCTCAGCTATTTTTCCAACAAAAAGCTTCCCAGTGCTGATGTTTTTCTTCGTTTTGGAATAATTGAAGAAAGTGAGAAAAGAATGATGCCTCAGGCAATGCATGTAACGAGGGTAAGAAGTCAAGTTTGTGTAGAATCCACATGCATAGCTCAGGAGTGATCCAATCCCACTGAAGTTTTTCCATTAAATTTGGTGAGAATGGGCCTCAGGTCATGGTTTGCATCCACAGCTCCCCAGTGTGGACTTCTCCTGTCATCAGGGGCAGAGAAATGCACTTGGAAATGAAATTCAGCATCTGAGACAATGGCATTTCCATCTGGTGTCATTATTCTCTTGGCCAAGCTGTATGATTAAAATTTCTATGAAATAACTTCAGTGTGATCTGTTACAGAGTAGATGAAATCAAGTGGAGACAAGCAGATCAAAATGATATTGGTTTATTCTGGGGAGTCTGCTCTACACTAATTATCCCCTTTCCTCATTTATCAGAGTTATCTCCTCCTCATGCCGAGCCCACACACAAACTTTGCAATATGTGCCACTGGTTGATTAATTTAAAATAATTTTAGGGACTAAATAATTCTTTTTTAACACATCTCCACCTTTGATTTCCTCTGAAAATAGACAATGAACAGAAACACACTGAATCTGAGCTATATGTATTATTTCTAAATTATTGACTATAAAGTGATGGTTTCTATTTAATTTCCAGATTGAAAATGGAGTTGCTAGGATCAATTTTAACAGTAAGAGAGCAGCAAGTTCTATAGGCTTTGACAGTCTGGAAGCACTGGATGGCTCATATTTATATATTGTGGCATCTGTGTTGGAGTCTTCGGGTAAGTGGCTCTTTAATTGAAATTTTTCTTAACACTTCTGCAAATGTGAACAGAACTAGAAAAGAAAATTATAAGATAACTTTACTAATATCAGATTTTCTTTAATATCCAGTTCCTCCAAAAACTTGTAAGGAAGTACAGCCCATTCTCACTGTAGAAATGGTTTGGGATTAAACTTATTTTTGGCCATTTGTTCCATGGGGTGCTGTGTTTTGTCAGGTGGCCTCAGTGGAGAGGTGGAGTTTGCTGGAGTCAGGTTTGCTGTTTCCCCTTACAAGCTGAGTTTGATTGCCACTCCTCTCTTTGTGAAGCCTGGCCTTCCCTTCTTCATTAAGGTCAGTTCCCAGGGGTTTGCACATTGCAACATAAACCCATCATGCACAAGCTTTGTCATTTTCTCTCTGTATCACTCTGTGTCTGATAAACACACTTTAATTTCCATTCACTTGCACATTTTTTGGCTCCCTCTTGTAGAAGCAGCTGAGAAGCTTGGAAGATTCTTCCTGAAAAATGCCACCATTTCTTTTCCCTGGTGAACAGGTGCAGGTGAAGGACACCACCGATGACTTTGTTGGAAATGTCCCTGTAACTGTCACTGCAAAATCCTTTAATGAGCAAATGGATGAGGCTGAGTTAATATCAGAGGGTTCAGAATCTGGGAGAAGAAAAACAAGCATCAATGATGGAACTGCTTTGTTTGTTGTTAATATCCCATCAAACAGCAAAATGTTGGAGTTTCAAGTGAGTTCAATTGTTCCATTTAATTACTTCTTCAAGGGTGTAATTATTTCTTTGAGGGTAATGTCTTGAGCTGTCTTCTCTTTTATTAATCCCTCTGAACAAGATGTTGCAGAATGATTTTGGCATTGTCATTGCTTGTTTGCTTAGGTGCAATTCTGTATTCAGGCTGTTCAGACATTTCATTATCTTTCCAGGTAAAAACTGCAGACCCACATCTTTCAGATGAAAACCAAGCAAGTAAAACCTATGAAGCAAGAGCTTATTCCTCCCTGAGTCAGAGTTATCTTTATATTGACTGGGCTTCAAACCACAAAACCCTGGAAGTGGGGGATGTAATAAATATTAATGTATATCCACAAAGTCACTACATTGATAAAATCCATCACTACAGCTATTTGGTGAGTAACAGATGTTTCTGCATAAAATATTGAATTTCAATTTAACATGGATGGTCATGGATGAAAAACCTCAACAGTCAAGAGCTATCCTCAGCATAGAATATGTGCAGCTCAGACAAGTGGTTGTTTTCAGATACAATCTGTCAGCTTTATAGGAAAAAAATAACAGTCTCATGTTTAAATCTCATGTCTAAATGTCTCATGTTTAAATTTAATATTGATATAGTCTATTATTTTTAAATTCTTATCTGACATTGACTGGAATTGAGGACAAGTAGTTTTTGTCTCAAGAGCTATTTCAGAAGGTGAAATGTAGATGAAGGAAAGGAAGTGCAGAGACAGCACTTCTTTTTAGTGGAAGATATAAATTCAGATAATTATTACATGTGAAAAATAGACTGAATATAAAATTTGACTTTTTTATTCTCCATCATTTTTTCAAACTATAGATCACATCAAAAGGGAAGACAGTGAGCTTTGGAACTCAGGAGAGAATTAAGGATTTGGATTATGACCACCTAACTTTTCAGATAACCCAAGAAATGGTTCCTTCAGCACGTCTCATTGTTTACTACATTGTCATGGGGGAAGGAGCTGCAGAGTTAGTGGCTGATTCAGTGTGGCTGAATGTGGAGCAGAAATGTGGGAATAGCCTTGATGTGAGTAGCAAAACAGGCACTGAAATTTGTGGGTGTGCATTCATTTGATGGTCAGATTTCATCTTGGACTTACACAAGTCCTTTAATACTTCAGTTATTATAACAAGTGTCTGCCCTCAGCTGGATTGATTTCAGAACAAGGTGCTTTCAGCATTTCCAATATTTCTTTTCAATTTGTAGATTGAGCTGCAGTCCAGCAAACAGACACTGAAGCCAGCAGAGGTTGTATCACTCACCATGAAAACCCAGTCCAGTTCCTTTGTTGCTTTGTCATCTCTTGACAAGGCAATATATGGAGTCACAGGAAGAAGGAAGAGAGCCATGGAAAAGGTGAGGGAGCAGCCATAAAGGAAAATCAAGTTGCTCAATAACTGATACATGTGCACTCAGCCAGCCTGAAAATGGGCAGGAGAGCAATTCAAAACAGAGTGTAAGTTGTTTGTTTAAATCTACAGTCCAAAATTATTAAAAGAATTCATTTACAATCTTTTGAATTCCAGTAGAAGTAAATTGTGGATTTAGAGGCAGATCTGAACTGTCTCATCAGAACTCCACAGACCTGGCCAAAAATAGATTGCAGTGTTGGAGAGCTCCTTGCTGAAGGAGCCATGGGGACAGTGATCTCCTCCATTTCACAAAGAGCCTTTCCAGGCTGTGCTCTGCAGCCATTCTGCCAGCATGGCACGTGTGTTCCTCCTCAGATCATGCTGCAGCTGGAGAAGAGTGACCTGGGCTGTGGGGCTGGGGGAGGACAGAACAACATGGCAGTGTTCAGGATGGCCGGGCTCACCTTCCTCACCAATGCAAATGCTGATGACTCACAGGAAGCAGGTACATTCCTGTGCTCCAGGCATGGAACTGGGGATTTTCTGAAATGTTCCATTGGCATCTCAGTTATTATCTTGGGGATGAATATACTGATGATTTTTGAGGGGGGGAAAACATCTTGTGGAACAGTTACTGTAATCAAAATGAAAATACTTCTATGTAATTAAAACAGCAAACATAAAAAAGCTCCATGCATTTGGAGTGTGATTTTGTGGAGTTATTTTTAAGAGGACAATGCTATTACAAGAAATTTTATGTTGTGTGTACTTTTTTTTTTTTTGACAGATGAACCTTGCAATGAAGTGTTAAGAACCAAACGGTCTGAGTCTGACTTCAAGCAAAAGATACTCAAAGAAGGTGTTAAAAATATTTCTATGTATACCAATATGAAAAAAAAAAAAAAAACACATCCATTTGGAAATAAAAACTTCATTTCAAGAATGTGAATTATTTGATTTTTATTTCAGTGGCCAAATACAGAGATCCAGAAGCCCGGAAGTGCTGCATGTCTGGAGTCAAGGCTTATCCAGTCTCTGAGACCTGCAGGGAGAGAGCTCAGAGAATTCAGAGGAGCCAAAGGTGCATTTCTGCATTCACACATTGCTGTGAATTTGCCAACAAGCTGCGGCTGGAAGAGCCAAATAAGCTCCTGATATTGGCCAGAATGCGTGAGTATGAGAGCTCTGGGTGTGCTGCTCCAGCAGGACAGGGGATACAGAGCTGATGGAATCTATGAACCCCTCACTGGTACCTGCCAGGATTATCCAGGCAGGATTTCACCAGTCTCCCAAGATTTTGGTTATATATCCCTGAAGAGGAGTAGGAGAGCAGTTCTTTATTGTGTTCAGCTCTCTGTTCTGTTCACCCACATTTAGAACAAGCAGAGCAGCAATCAGAGAGGGTTTATTAAGAGTAAACTTGAATGCTAAGTTTGAATCCTTTGCCCAGGAGAGCCAGTGGGTAACACTTCAGGAAAGATGTGTGGGAGTGTAAAATTCCTTGTCTTCCATTATCTCCCTATAATTGCCTGTATACAAAGTGATCTGTCAGGATATTGGACAGGTATTCACATGTGTAAATGGATGAGATGGGATTAACACAGATTTTTTGACTGAGAGTACTTAGATGCCTTTTTTTCTTGTATCAGGGTTTTTTTACTTCCTGTATTTATGTTCTTCAGATTTCGAGGCTCTCTTGGAACTGGCTGAGGCTCAAGTTCGTAGCTACTTCCCTGAAAGTTGGTTATGGGAAGTTCACCAGGTTTCTTCAAGGTACTGCTTTTCTCAAATCACCTTTATATAAAGGAAGTGATAGAACTGAGGTAAACTGAGTAACCTTAGGTGCAGCAGAGATGTGTGCTGAAATGGGGTTTTATTTTTATCCAAACAAACTATTCCTGCCATGTTCCTCTCTATGCTTCATGTGCTGTGTGGTGCCCAGATTGCTGAGCCACTTTTCCTTTCATTTGCTAAATGTCAGCTTCTGTGAAATCAGCTAAAACCAAGTTTATTCCAACAAAAATCCAGAATTCCTGCTTTCTGGCTCAGAGCTTCCCTGAGTCTCTCTTAGAGTGTTGCTGGTGATGAGCTGTTCTGTTAACAGATGGTGATTGGTAATAAATGTAAAAAACACTTTTCTCACAGGTCCAAGACTCTGTCTGTCACCTTGCCTGATTCCCTGACCACCTGGGAAGTACAAGGTGTTGGCATTTCAGATAAAGGTAGGGACTGCAGCCCAGCTAGGCTGGAGCTAAATAATCAGGAGGCTTTGTAGACCTTTTTATTGAGTTTGACACCCATGCTCTAAATTATTTACTTTCTGGTTGATAGGCAGGAAAACAAAACAAAAGTATGTATTTTAGGGAAAATAAATCACTTCATATAATGTTGTGAGTGCCAGTGGCTGGGAAAACAAAGCCTGTCCTGTGTGTGACAATGGCTCATAGAGAGTACAAAGAAGAAAAAATATTGATTAACTCTTCCCTGGACAACTTTACATTGTCTTGCTACCCATAGCTCAGGGACTTTAGATTTTCCAAGAGATTTGGTAATCCAAGCAGAGAATTTCTTTGGGAAGAAGAAACCCAAAGAACCTGGCATGTCAGCTGGGGTGTGAGGAGTGCTGAGAGCAGCTTGGACCAAGAAGCCAAAACCTGGGAACTTAAAAAGCTTGGGCTAATTAAAGTACACACTGAAAAATCCTAAATCATCACCAAAGTATGTTAAGACCTTTTCACACTTGTTTATCAGTAGGGTGGATAAGAAACTCTGCTTTCATGTTTGTCATTCTCCCAGGGATTTGTGTTGCTGCCCCTCTGGAAATGCAGGTTGTGAAGGATATCTTCCTGAGCGTTTATGTTCCTTACTCCGTGGTACGGGGGGAGCAAATCGAGTTAAAAGGATCCGTTTATAACCATAAAGCCTCTGCAATTAAGGTAATTTGTGTTAATGACTCCTGTGGAAAGATTGACATCATAAACTGAAAAAGCATTTTTCCTCTGAGTATCCAGTATAAACAGATCCTTGGATGAGATTTCTTCAGTCCTTAAGCCAGTGTGATGTACTGCAAACAGAGAAATAGCATTACAGGAGCAGAATGCTCAGGACAGGATTTCAGTGCCTTTGGTATTTCTCTGATGGAAATGAAACATTAAAATCTTCCCACCTTTCAGTTCTGTGTTAAAATAGCAGCTGGAGATGGAGTCTGTACCTTTGGAGATTCTGCAAGTGCCAGATCAGGGATGCAGAGCTGTAAATTCAAGAATCTGGATGCTGGTTCTTCCTCAGCAGTTACATTCAGGATCCTCCCGCTGGAACTGGGTCTTCACACTGTCAATTTTACATTGCTGACCCCCAGGAACAGTGAAATTGTGGTTAAAACTTTACGTGTTGTGGTAAGGAAAAAACTCTCAATTTTTGTAGCATTTTTGAATTTCAAATTGGGTTCAATTGAGTCCATGTAGAAATTTTGCTTTATTTTAATATTATTGCACAATGTCCTTGAATTCATAGAGGTGTGTGCAGTGGAAAGATGAATGGCTGAGTATTTGAGCACACTCATTTTTAAACCTTGATTATAAAACTGAAAGATTATGCATATAAAAAAACAGATTGCAACTTTGCAAAGGTATTCTAAGTTGTTTGGTTTCGATTTTCACTGAAACACAATTTTTTCCTTTCCTAAGGTTTAATTTAAATATTTTGTTACATTTTCTCAATAATTGTGTGAGCTGGAACACTGAAATTCATGTGGAACAGCTGTTAAGTCAAACTTAGCTAGAGAAAAAGAAGAAAAAAACTGTGGGTTTAACCTGTTGTTTCAACTGATATGTTTGATTAAACAGAAATGTTTCCATTTTCTGCCTCTTTCCTCATAATGATCCCAGCCAGAAGGCATTAAGAAGGAACTCCATGCAGGTTTCACTTTGGATCCACAGGGTGTTTATGGTAAGAGAATTGATGAGGTGTCTTTGTGTTATTTTTTCCTGTTCTTGATGATCAAGTTTTATAGTAATGTGAAAAACTTGGAGTTTCTGCTTCCTGAGATATTGTAAATATGTCCTTTCCCAAGGATTTCCTGCCTTGGTTTAAGAAAACTTGGATTAATTTCTTAAAGGAATCTTTAGATGTATCTTTTATTGTGATTGTAAGCTTTCCTCAGCTTAATGGAAATAGAATACGTTCTCATTTAACCAAAGCAAACACAAAGTTTAGGTCCAGATCAGATTTTTTTTTGTAACAGAAGAAAGATAAAGAGTTTGCACCTGTTCCTTTTCAAAGCTTGATGTTTGCCTGTGCATTTGGGAATATTTCTGGTTTTTAAGTTTTGGTTGGTTAATTCTCAGTGGTAACCTTGAATCTGTCAATTACACCTGAATCATCTGATTTAGACTGTGAAGTATTATTTATGTATTTATTTATGTATTTATTTATGTATTTATTTATACACATCTTCAATTTCAGGTTCAATCAAGAGACGGCAAGAATTTCGATACAAAGTCCCACTAAATCTGGTCCCTAAAACCCACATTGACAGAACTGTCAGTGTAAAAGGTAAATAGAAACTTTCAGTGCACTGCATATGTACTTTTCCTCCTAGTTAGTATTAAATTAATATTTATTCTTTTTCTTTGAAGAGAAGGCTTTGCAAACCCCTTTAAGTGTAGAGATTTAAACACTTCCTCAAGAATGGTCTCTGGTGGGAGTCAGGTTCTGCCCTTGGATTTGCTTTCATCACCTGTTGTTCCAATCACTTTTGGGGTTTTTCCTTCCACAGGACATCTGATGGGTGAAGTGATTGCCACAGTGCTGAGCCCCAGTGGGCTGCAGATGCTGGCCAGCCTGCCCAGGGGCAGTGCAGAGGCTGAGCTCACCAGCATTGCTCCCCTGTTTTACGTCTTCCACTACCTGGAGCAGTCAGATAATTGGCATTTACTGGGCCCTGAGACCCTGAGATCCAGGACTCAGATGAGGAGGAAGATGAAAGAAGGTAGAAAAATCTACTTCTTGTAGACTTCTACACTTTGCTAAGTGAGAAGGGTGATCTGAGGGAGCAAGTATGATTCTCCTAACTTTCCTTGTGCCTGGTGTATCCATCCCTCAGGAATTGTGAGCGTCTCATCGTTCAGGAATGCTGACTCCTCCTACAGCATGTGGAAGAATAGCCAAGCCAGCACATGGTGAGTTGAAAGGGGTTTGGGTTGGAAAAAGCCTTGTTTCACTGCTTTGCTTTGATATTTTCAGTAAGCACCAGAAAAGAGTGTGGTGGTAGATTTAAGCAGTGCTTACAACTCTGAATAATAACTTTTGATTCCTTGTTTTCACTTGCCAAACCTTTTCTGTGTGTTCATAACTCACACCACAACAACCAAGATGGCTTTGGGATGTAATGAGTTCATACCCTGGGACATGGGAATTGATCCTGGTTTAAAATTTTTTCAGTAATTGCTGCCCATTTATTAAACTAAATTTAAAATTAATCTTCATTATCCCTTGGAACTGTGGGCGTGTGTAGATACAGAATCCTAAACAGTGTGAATTTGTGGGTGCCCTCTGTCGTGAGGGAGTTCCTGTCAATCTGAACAGGATCTGTTTGCTTCCCTTGGCAGGCTGACAGCTTTTGCTTTAAGGATCCTTGGACAAGTGAGTCAATACATTGATCTTGATCGAATGTCTGTTTGTGGTTCCCTCCTGTGGCTGATTGACAACTGTCAGATGCAAGATGGGTCATTCAATGAATTTTCAAACTACCAACCAGTGAAACTACAGGTATGAAACCCAAACATTTTCTGTGCTTAGGCAGTAAAAGCTGAAGGCACCAGGAGACAAAGTGTTTTAGCAGTACAAGATATTTTAGGCTGTGTTTCATCAAAACACACATTCAAGACAACTTTTCTCTTTATTCTAAATTCATTAAAACTCAGCACAATCTTGCAAACATTTCTCTTTTCTCACAAAAAGTAGCTGCTTGCCACTTTTTAACATTCAGAAAAAGAATGATGAGGTTCATTTCTCAATCTCATAGTCCTGGCTTGTGAATAACTTCATATATTTTGGTTTCTTTTTTACAAATGACCTATTACTTTCCAAAGACTCAGTGTATTTTCAAGTTTAATAAACTGATAGTTTTTACAGAAATTTCTATTTATTTCCATACCTAAATAGTGAAAAGTTCAATTTATTTAAATGAACTTTAATTTCTATGTCATTATTTTTATTATTTTATTTTTGTAGGGTACATTACCTCGAGAAGCTAAAGAAAAATCTTTGTATCTCACAGCATTTTCTATCATTGGAATTAGCAAGTCAATAAAGACATGTCCTACTCAGGTAAACATTATTTTTATTTCTGCCATCGGGCATGTTCTGGGCTTCTAATTTCTTTCTTTTTATTTAACATTTGTTTTAAAAAATCAAGAGTTTTTTTTTTTTTTTTTTGCAGTTTTACAGATTTATTTGCTTTGTTAATCTTTGTCTTTCAAAGTCAGCAAAAGAACAACAAGGAATTTCTGGATTTATTATATTATAGAAGACATTCTACATCTGTACAGTCTTGACAGAGAAGATGTGTTTCTTTAGGGTCAGCCTGATGGTTCTGAGCTGTAACCTGTCCATGTTTTCAGAAAATCCACGATGCCAGGAGGAGAGCAGGGGATTATTTGGAGCAGAACATGCAGCTGGCCCAGAGCCCCTTCACACTGGCCATCACTGCCTATGCCCTGGCCCTGCTGGATCCTGACCAGCAAGCAGCGAGGGCAGCGTTCTCTGCCCTGAAAAGAGAGGCTTTTGTCACAGGTACTGCTCAATTCTCACTGCCCTCAGCAGCCCTGTGCTGCTCTCTGTCACCTGCTCATTCTTGCTCAGCAGCCCTGTGCTCTGCTCTGTCATTCTCACTGCTCCTGAGCAGCCCTGTGCTGCTCTGCACCACCTCTGTCATAAATACTGCTCAATTCTCTCTGCTCCTGAGCAGCCCTGTGCTGCTCTGCACCACCTCTGTCACAGGCACTGCTCAATTATCACTGTTCCTGGTGTGAAAAATACAGTTTACTGTTTTGGGAGAATTAAAAGGTTTAATAAAAAGACAAAAAGAGACATACATAAAGCAAAGGGTTAAAACAGCTGGGTGCTTGGCATGTTGCTAAGAGCACACTGCTGCTTTGGGAACACTTCTTTAAATATGTTTTACAATTTATTTATTTGTTACATATTTATAGACTTTTATGTATAGTTAGCTGTTTTGGGGAGCTGTTTAGCATGGCTACTCTTTGGGTTTGCTTTTTTAGAGCATGCATGTTTTTTGGCTTGTGGTTTTATTTTTTTAATTTTTTTAAATTTGGATGGTGGTTTAGGCTTTTTGCAGCTGGTTGAGTGTTGATAATTGTTGTTAGCTGTGGGGTCACCATCACATGTTTATGGCTGTTATTTTGACTAAACAGGTGGTTTAAGTATACTATTTTACAAAAACTTATGTTTAACTTTTCCTATTAACAAAGACTATATTTATATAGAAATGCTATTTTAACATTATACATATTTTATTTTTACATAAATTTTAATTTACATATTTATTTTAATACTTGCAAAGAGCCAACAACATGTCATGCATTTATAACACTGGGAAGCCCTGTGCTGCTCTGCACCACCTCTGTGCTGTGAGCTCTGCACTCAGACTTTGCAAACATCAGGTTTTTAGCACAGAAGTGAGTTTCCATCCCTGTCAGGTGCACAGTGAGCCCCTGCCCCTCTCCTGGCCCTGAGTGGGCAGTGTCTCAGCTGGAGCTGCTGCTGTGCTTGCATCTGAAGCCTCTGCTCCTCCTGCAGGTGACCCTCCCATCTACAGGTTTTGGAAAGATGCTTTTAAAACAGAAGACCTGACAACTCCCAGCTCTGCCACTGCACAAATGGTTGAAACCACAGCCTATGCCTTGCTCACTACTTTGCTGAGAGGGGATGAAAACTATGCCAAGCCCATCATCAAATGGCTCTCTGAAGAACAGAGACACGGGGGAGGATTTTATTCAACTCAGGTGGGTGTTTACATATTTTGTCCTCATTCTTCAGGTACCAAAATCTGAAGCATTTTTTCCCATCCCTGGAAATTCAAGGCCAGGTAGGATGGAGCTGAGAAACCTGGGAGAGTGGAAGGTGTCCCTGGAATGAGAGGGGTTTTAAGGTCCCTTCCAACCCAAACCATTTTATGATTCTGTGATATGAACATTTTAAGAGGATAATACAATTAAATGACCACACTGCCAACACCAGAGTCCTGTGTATGGGATTAGCATCAAGTGACTCCATTGCCATGATATCCTTGGTCTCTGGGAAATCTTCATGAATATAAACTGAAATTTTATAAATAGAATCTCTGAGTTAATTCTTTATAATTGATTTCTGACAGGACACTATTAATGCCCTTGAGGCCTTGACTGAATATTCCCTTCTGGTCAAACGGCTGAATTTGGACATGGATGTTAAAGTATCCTACAAACATGGTGGACCCCTAAACTTATTTAAACTGACAGAAGACAATTTTGTGGGAAGAACTATGACAGTGAGTGAATAATACTGCTTTAAAAAGGGAAACCAGAATTCTTAGCATCTTGATAAATTATTATTTGAGCTTTGAAATAGTTACTGAAATAGCTATTTTTACTTAAAACAAGCTGATAATAATTTGGTATTAAAAATATTTTAGGATTTTGCTTATCTGTTTTATTTAATATATTTGAATATTCAATTAAATTTAATATTTCTGCAGGATCTATTATGTATTTGAAAGGTCAGCTGACCTGAATTGTTGCTAATTGATAATAATCTTTATTAATGTGTAATTTCTTGTTTCTCACCAATCCTTTAGGCACCTTTGGAGGATGATCTATATGTGAGCACTGGCAGCAGCACTGGCATAGCTACAGTAAATGTAAGTATGCAAGCAGACTTTTAAATTTAATTTCTCCTTTCTTAATATGGTGTAGTTTTGCTCAAGAACTCCCCATTTCTTTCTGTGCTGATCATTTATTTGTTCAGCTTTGCTGGTATTTTTATATTACAATAAACCAGACTTGTTTATATTCTTCTCAGTGTGAGTTTTCACAGTTTTATGCCAGTTTTGAGGATTGTTTAATGCTGCTTCTGTTTGGTCTGATTTATTTGTGTGCAGGTGAGGACAGTGTACAACACCATTGGTACTTCTGAGGAGTCCTGTAACTTTGAACTGAAGATTGTTCCAAAGAGAGATGATGGTAAAGGGTTAATATAATTTTAAATATTGCTACTCAGGTCAGTGCAAGGAAGGGAGGGGAAAAAATCATGAGTTTTTTATGAGTGTTTTTATTAAGAAGGAAATAAATTCTGCCACTTTCTAAATGCAAAACTGAAAAAGAAATTGCTAGGAGCTTTTTTAGCCCTTTTTGAAACTATTGCCTTTTTGTGAATAGAATTAATATTTAATTTTATTTCTGTTAGGTTCATTTTTAGTCATGGAAGAGTTTTAGTTTTTAAAATAGAATTCCTATAAAAATAGCCAGCAGAACAATGTAAAGAATTACCTTCCAGCTATGACAATGCTTTGTGAGAGGTTTGGGCTGCTGCTTCTGGAGAGTTCTGAAATTCTCTGGCTCTGCTTGGTGTGAACAGGTCGCATTAGAGGAGATGGGGAGCCCCTGGGGCGCCTGGAGGCTTGTGCAAAGTAAGTGCAGCTGAGGGGCTGTTCATTAATGATCCCACCAGCTCTCCTCATCTTCTCTTTCTGTTTCTTCACTGTTATGTACATGTGTAATCAGAATTAGAGCCAAAGGCCATGATCTCTGTGGGAAGGAGTCTTCAGGTTATATTTGGGTTCTCCTGGAATAAGCATTAAAAGCTTCTGCATGTGTGATATTGGCATCAATCTGGATTGATTCATCTGGACTGTTTTGCTTCATTTCAAGTTTACTGTGGCCTAAATGTTGACAGAATTTTCCTCAGTTTTTTTCTGGGATCACATTCAAATGTGTCTCTTTCATGTCAGTTATAATTAATTGGCTTTACTGTAATGCAGGTACAGGCCCAGTGCGAGGGAGCCCCGGTCGGGGTCTGCTCATGCTGTGATGGACATAGGGCTGGTCAGTGGAGTGGAAGCAAATCCAGAGGATTTATCTACTGCAAGTATTCAGGAATGCTTTCTCTCTCCCTGGCTTTATATGACAGAGCTGTAATATTTGCTGTTCCTCTTTCCCTGTGCCCTGCAGCTTGCGAGCGGAGTTGACCAGCTGATAGCAGATTATGAGATCAAAGATGGGCATGTTCTCCTGCAGATAGACTCTGTATGTTACCCCTTCCCTGACTGTAAGCACTGCTTTCACTCTTTGCAGTCATTTTGCTCCCTTTGGAGCTCCTTTATTCATGTGTGTCTCCAACAGGTGCCAGCTCACAAGTTCCTGTGTGTTAGCTTCAGGATCAGTGAGCTTTTCCAGGTTGGAATGCTGAGCCCTGCTACCTTCACTGTGTATGAGTATCATGCACCAGGTGTGTGTTCCAGCTCTTCACATCCTTGTTTGCCTTTTAGCTCTGTATTCTTCCCTAAGAATTACATTTTTCCATCTTTAACAGATTTTTTACTCAATTTTATTTGAAGCTCATGTGACTTTTGACTCGCCAAGTTGCAATGTTGATGTCTTGGACTGTGATTTTCTACATGTATTTGTTATTTCTTTCTGGATCTTGTAGAGAAAAGATGCACCATACTTTATAACCCCTATGGAAACGAAAAACTTGTGAGACTGTGTGAAGGAGATGAATGCAAATGCATGGAAGGTAAGCTGGATTTAAAATGTATTTAAAATGTTTTTCTGTTTTATTTGGTGGGAAAGTGCTTTGAACAAAGCCACACTGAACATAAGGAAGAAGTCCTCATAAACACAGCTATTTCCCCTCCAAATTTTACATTAAAAAGGAAATTTAAAGGCATGTGCATTGTGATCATGGAAGTCTGACTGCATTAAGTCCAGTATTTGAGGCTGTTATTTTGTATTTTAAATATTCACTGTTCCAGCATGCAGTCCCATACTTCTGCTGTTGCTTAGCTAATTATCCCATCCAGAGTGATGGCAATCACTGTTTTCTTTGAGGACGTGTGCTGACATTCTCTCACCTCTGCCTTTCCCTTTCTCCTCCTAGCTGAGTGTGGTAAAGCCCAGGAGAGGCTGGACCTGTCCATAAGTGCAGAGAGCAGGAGAGAGGCTGCCTGCCAGAGGGACATTGCTTATGGTAATGGGCTTTCCCTGCCTCCTTCCCCTGCTCTGAACTGTTTGTTTGCTGCAAAACATCTTGTTCAAATTAGAGCTGCAGTGATTAGAAATTCAGTGTGGCTGCCAGAGTAATGTAGAGAAAGGTGAGTTCTGCCCACAGCTTCCCTCAGATTAGGTGTGGGCAGCATCTCCCAGTGCTTTCTGCCCTATAACCATTGCATTCCCAGAAATCAGAGTTGGATAGGGACACAAAATTCTCCTTCTGACCATCTCTAAGACATTCAGGGTGCATGGCAGGAGCAGGGAATAACCAGGTTGTGCTGTGTGTTGTTCTGCAGTTTATAAAGTGAGCATCTCTTCTCGCAGTGAGGAAGGGTTTTTTGTGAAGTATTCTGCAAATCTTCTGGACCTCTACAAAAGGGGTGAGTGTCCTGTTCCATGGTTCTGCTCCTGGGAGAAAGGAACTGCTCATAGGGCCTATGGAACTCAAGCTGATGTTCACTCCTTTTTGCTCTGAGCTTAAGCATCCATTATTTCCTTAAAATTATTATAATATAAAATTATTTAATGTGCACTGGGCTTATTTACTATTCAGATTTAACTGAAAAATCTTTTACAAGAGACATGTTTTATATCATCAAATTTTGCTGTCATAGAACAATGGCAAAGAGATCCCTGTAGAACATTTTAGTGTTTTCTATCTAATATATGAATTACTGGAAATTCTTTTTGTGTAATTGTCCAAGTCTTGATTTTTTAATTTCTCTTTTTTTTTTTTTTTACTTCAGGGCAGGCTTTTGCTCAAAAAAATGATGAAATCACCTTTGTTAAAAAGAAGACCTGCACAGATGTTGAATTGAGCCCAGGAGAGCAGTATTTGATCATGGGAAAAGAAGCCTTAAAGATAAGTGTTGGTTACAGTTTCAGGTAAGTCATTTACCACCAGGATATGCTGAGATTTAATCTTAAAGTGTTTGTATGTAATAATTCTTGTGAGGTACAGAATTGATTTACTGTTGAAAATACTCAACCAACAGTCACACAATGTGCTATCAGATGTTCACACTTACAGCAGGGTTATGAGCACAGAGCAAGCACTTCCATGTTGTGGGTTTTTTTTCTGTTTGACATTTTCCTCCCCAAATCTTAACAGCAAATGATCATTTTCTGCTGTCTTCTTAGATTCCAGTACCCTTTGGACTCCAGCACTTGGACTGAGTGGTGGCCTTCAAGTCCAGCCTGTACATCCTGTCAGGAGTTTCTGAACACAATGGATGATTTTGCTGAAGATCTCCTCATCAGTGGCTGTTGATTCACTTGGACAGTTTTTAAATTAAAAATGCAGATCAAATCTCATTGAAAAGAAGAAAAATCCTCACCTATTTATGAATTCTTTTTGAGCTGAACACTCATTAATAGTTCAAGTGAAAAAATTATCTTGGCATGTGCTTTATAGCAATGTTATTACAGCAGAGTAATGTTCAAATATGATTTTTAAGCTTGGATGAGAAAATAACACAGGCTGGTGCAAAGACATTTGAAGTCAAAAGAAGTGGATTGACTGTAAAAACAAACATGAAAAGCACTGTCTTGTCATTAAACCCAAGTCTTATCAGAACATAAATACATGCAGCCACTTTGTAAGCTCTCTGTGAAAGAAACTTTATTCCTTATCTTTTCCTTTTGTACTCTTTTTTTGAATGCTTGCATTTCTGTTCCTGACATTAACTGATGCTGGTTTTATGCTCTGCTTTCTTGTTTTAAAAAAAAAAACCAAAAACAAAACCAAACAAAATTCTTCAATCTTATGTGTGCCTTTGATTATTTGAGTTTTAAGATACATTCAACTGAATCAACATCTCCCATAACTTAGGTGGATTAAAACAAATGTTACTTTGCATTTGATGACTGAATTTGACAGTTGAAAACCTTGCCTTGCCTCCAGGAAAGTGGCAGATGAAAGGCCAATTTTCCTGCTCACAGCTCCTGGCACAAGTCACCTTGGTTCCCAGTAAAACTGAGAGGAGAGTTTGATACAAAGTACAGTTGCACACATTATTATTTATATTGAAGAGTTGCCCAAAAGCAGCACGTCCAAGAACTTTAAAATTACTGTTTTCCCTCTCTCTTAGGAATATCCTGATCCAGAACTTTTAAGATGTGGAAAGAAGATAGTCACAGATGATGCAATTTTTAATTTTGGCTCTGTGAGTATTTGACTGTTTTTTAATCCTCCAAACTTTCTAAGAAGCACAAGAAGCTCATGCTGTGTGCAGTAATAACTGGATATAAATTCAAACTGCAGGGAGAAGTGCATGGAAATGCTCAGTGGGGCTGTCTAGACAGGCCACCTGAAAACATTTCTGCTTCTGAACTGGTGACTGTGTATTGTGAGCCCTAATTATCTCTTTAAATGACAAGGAGCATCTCTTGTTTCCACAGGTGACTTGTGACATTTAATTTCTATTGATTTTTAGTGAGCCAGACTGCAAAAAAGGCTCCTGAAGACCAGTTATTTAAAAATAACACATAAAAATGCTGCTCTTAAATATCAAATTGCAGTCACTAGTTTAAAAACATCTTTAATTTTATTCAGAATTAACCAGTACATCACTGAGATCAGTGAAATACTTCAAATCCATGTGTTCAAATGGGAACACTTGTACAAATATTTGGCCATGTATAGGGTGGGGGTGTGTACAGATACCAATGTCAGCAAGATTTACCTTCCCCACATGGCATGGCTTGACTTTCACAGCAAAACCATGCTGGAGGAAGGTAGATCTGTGTCTTCATCTGCTTCCACTTGCAAATTATGCTGGCAGATTTCCACAGGGCCTCATTAGCAGGACAAGAGAAGATGGAAATGACATGGGAGTGATTTTAGAACTCAGTGCCACACCAACCTTAGTGCCTCATGGTCAGAGAGTTCTGGGGCACCAAACAACCCCAGGATTAATCCCAGCAAACATGGAAAATCTTGGAATAATCACTGCTTAGGTGACTCATCTGTATTATGAAATGGAAATTATTTCAAAGCACATTCTGTCCTTCCAAGCTTGCTGTGGATTCTGGACACCAGAGCTGTGCTTTCCTCTCTGAATTGTACACAGTGTTTTTCTGTTCCTTGCTTGTTTATGTCTGTGATGTGCAAGTCTGCAAACGTTCCAGCCTTTGAATCCCCAGCCAGCAGCTGTAGTGCTTCCAGAACAACTTGCATTTCCCTGCCCCACTGCTGATGGCTCCCAAAGGCCAGGCAGTGTGAGGTGACTGCTCTGCCTCCATGGACTGAAGTGGCCCCAAGAGCTGAGTGCTCCAGCTCATTTTTATCCCCACTTTTCCAAGAAAATGGATGACTGACCTTGCCTGCACAGATAATCTCTGAAAGCAGAACTCTCCAAGGGCAATTAAATAAGTTTGGGCATTATTTATTTTTTTTCCTTTTTCATATATTTCCCTTTGAATAAGGAAACTCAGCAGATGCCATTCAAATGTGATTCTCCCTGGATACTCTTGGCAGACCTGAGTTGGTGGAATTCCAGAGATTATAACAAATCTAAGGGTTAATACTGTGGTATCCTTTAGCTCTTTTTAAAATATCTATTTCTCTACATATTCATTTGCATTTTACTGGTTTTTAGACAGCTAAGCATCACAAAATGAACTAATTTCTCTTTTCATTGCAAGCAGAAATTAATCTCAATGACCCAAGCTGGTGAGTGATTTGAATAGCCCAAATTCCACCCTGTTATGCACAGTGACACATGAAACTCACACTTTGGTCTGGGCTGAAAGCTGCTGGGCTGTGCCAAAGAGCTGTGACCAATTTAGGGAGAGAGCCAAAGGGTGCCTTTCTCTGGCCATTGTTTCCCAAGCAGGGAAGAAGTGATTTTGTGTGTACAATCTTTCAGGACGAGCCACAAGCCCTAGGTAGTCTTACTCAGCCAAGTGCTCTGTCAAAAATGATGTGGAATTAGGAAGAGCAGAAAACTTTAGAAGAGGAATGGTAAATCTTTATTGCAGGTTAATATTATTACTTCTGAATACCTCCATAGTGGCTGTCATAATTCTCTCTTGGTTGATCCCAACACATATATTAAATATTAGGTGGAAGAGAAGAATGCTTTCATGAGCTAGGAGGGTGCAAGTCCAAATTACCCCATAATTTTTATTTTGTAATGATGCTTCACTCTCATCTGAAATTATTTGGAATGGGAGAAATGTTCACTTCATCACAGTGAGTTTGTTCAGTGTATCTGGGCAATGCAAAGCCACAGCGCCGTACTGCACTTCTGCCCTTCTCAAGATGGCGGCCACGCTCCAGATGGCGCCTTCGGCCGCAGCAGGACCCCGGCAGAGAGAGGCGTCCACGCCGCTGCCTGTCGGCGCCTGCCCGACTGCCACGCGCCCGCGGCGTCGCTGAGTACACAGCCCGTGTCCTCACTCTCGAAAACGTCGCGGAAAATCGCACCGGGAGGATCGGTGTCGGCATTGCGCGCAGGCAGCCCCCTAGACAGACCGGGGGGGCCCTTGCTTTTTCCCGCCCATTTTTGCCGCCATATTTAGAAGGTCAAGCGAGTGAAACCCGAGCCGCCATCTTGAGAGTGGCATGTCGTCACTTCCTCCCTTTCTGCCTCTATCTATAGTATTGGCAGAGGCCACTTCCGGCCTGGCTGCCGTCTTTGGCACCGGCCGCCTCGGGGCTGCCTGCAGTACCGCGCTGTGCCCACAAGGCGGCGATGTGCGGGCGGCGTTAGGGGCGGGGCGGAGCCGGGTCAGGGGCGGGGCTGGGGGCGGGCCCCAGGGTGACTGACGGGGACAGGGACAGGGACAGGGACAGGGACAGGGTTGGGTTCCCGTGTCCGGACCCCAATGAGCAGCCCCGCGCCCCTGAGGGCTGTGGCAAACAGGCCCGGGCAGGGTCAGCGCTGGGGACGGCCTCAGGTGGATCTTTGGGTGAGTGACAGGCGTGGTAGTGCACCAAAACATTGGCTAAATAGCCAATTTTCTGAGTATGTAATTACCCAACTAACTAATTGGGTGTGTCATGAATTAATTTTTTTTTTTTTAATGATGCTCCGTTCTCATGTGAAATTATTTGGAATGGGAGAAATGTTCATCACAGTGAGTTTGTTCAGTGCATCTGGGCAGAATATCACACCAAAATGATTTTGTGTATTTGCACAGCAGTGTGGGTGTTCAGTGTAGGGACAGTCTCTCTTCTGAGTTAACAGGTGGAGCAATACAAAATCCATGAACAAAATCCTTAATAAAATTCCTTTCAAGTTCAAAACTCTTTTCATAAACAATATCAAACACCCATTTCCACAAAGAAAGAGTTGTGGGATCAGCTGGGAGGGTCTGTGGATCCATTTACAGGAGATGTGTGCAAGAGATGAGCAAACACAGAAATCCTTTTTGTCTTTTGAGTGGAGATTGTTTTGTAATTTAAAAAAATCACTGTCTGGGAGCTGCCAATCTGGTGTCCATCCATGGTGGGTTGTCTCACTTGACCCTACCTACACAGGCCTGTTTTCAGTCTGTGTAAATGTTCATGTTTAGCCATGTCTCCCAGCAAAATGTGTTCTCAATCTCCTGCTGAATTCTTACATCAGAACACACAAAAATTTAGCATGGCTGTCAGTTCTTTTCCAGTAAAACACCCACCTTATAGCAGTTACATATGCTTTCAATTTTTAGGATATTTAATAATGTTTTCATCTCTAATTAGGAGAAATGTCTGGGTTTGGCTCTTTCATTCTCCTGGGAACCAAGAGTTTGGTTTTGCCAATTGCTGGATCATGACAGAATTCCAGTCCTTGTGTTAAATTTTGCTTTTCAAGTTCTGAATGAACTTGGAATTTGGATGCATGTTTAAGCAGCAACCGATTTCCTGGAAAATACTGAACTGGATTAAACACCACAGCTCTCATAAAAAGAACATTCAAGTGTAGGAAACAATAGCAGAGAAATCCTGAGTAAAGCTTGCTCTATTCAACCCTTTCTTTTCTAACCCAGGAAATATTTGTTACACACAGGGGGTTATTTATAAAATGGTTATATTTACCCACATTCAGAGCTAGAAGTCACGAAATGCAGATTATTCCTAAGGTGCTGTGGCTCAGACTATAGTTCCTTTGTTTATTTGCTACTTGACAGCTAAAAGGGGCAATTTCTTTTACAAGCAAAGTAAACAAAAAGTTATATTTGATGCAATTTAAATCAGCTGAGATATTAAACCCCCAAAATTGGGATTTACAGTGGAAAATCTATTTTCTCCTAAGGGCAGCAGCCCCAGTGGTGCCAGTTTAAAGGACTGCAGAGCACACAGAGGTTCAGAGCTGGGTTTAGTGCTCTGAGGCTGGTTCCAAGGAGCCCTGGCATGGAATTGTCTCATTTGGTTTTACAAGAGGAGCCCCAGCAGCACATTCTTTCCACTGGCAGTTCCCTGCAGTTTGTACCATGAGGAGCACATCCCCAGCTAGAACAAATCAATGTCACTGAAGTGATTTTGGAGGAGCCACACTTGACATCTACATCTGCAGATACAGGATTTCTTCAATTGCAGCACAAAAAAAAAAAAACTAATGGGAAAATTGCTTTCCAAAGAGGAAATCTGTCAGGAGCACCTCACCCATCCCCACTGAAGGAGGTGCAGGGTGCACTGTGCCAGTTTGTACCTGCTGAAAGGTGATTTGCAATTTATAGACATAAACTGAGGTGTTGGTGACAGGCTGGGCCTAAATGGCAGCTGTGACTGAAGTCATTCCTTTACTTGTCTGTCTCTGCCAGGCTCTGATTAGCCAGGTTTCCTTCATTATTTATAAAAAGCAATGTGCCATAAAAATGTCATTTTCACTGCCTAAATCATAAAAATTTCCATTAAAACCTTCTGCCATAAAGTCCTAGAAAATATTCATCCCCAGGCTCTGACAGGGAGGTAGAAATGGGTATTCATTCCCAGCAGTAGTGAATTCCAACAGTTTAGAGTCACCAATCTGTGTAATATTAAAGGTTGGGCTTTTTTCTAAGCTTCTGTTTTGGTCAGGAATCTCAAAAACAAGGTAGGATCAAAAGCTTCCTATGGAACCAGGAGGGAACAAATTAATCCATGACATCATTTAGCAGGATTTGTACCAGAAATTGGGGGGATGTATCTAAATCTACCTGAGCTCCTGTGTATCCCTGCAATGTGTCTGTGCTGATCCTGCCAATCCCTGTGCCCAGTTCTGAGCTGGGATTAATCCCAGGGGAGTCCCTGGGCTTTGAAACAAGATACTCATAAGAAAGTGAAGGCTTTGTTTTTCCTTTACAACATCTCTAAAGAGAATTTTGTTTTCCCCTTGTGAAACCTCAGATAACACTTGGAACTTCTGTGTTCCCTGGATGTGTTGCCCATAAAATGCAGGTACAAATAGACATGTCAGTGGTGGTGTGGAAATTACTCAGGATTATAAATCACACTGAAAATTACTCTTGGAGAGCTGAGCCTGATGATGTTAGTCATTCTGCAATTGCAAAGGGAATTATGGGCTCAGTGGAAGAGGATGCAAGTTAGTGCAGAGTCAGTCTCTTTCTGCTTTTGACATGTGGAAAACATCTTCTAAACTTTTTTTTTTTTTCACTGTTATTAGCAAAATGAGCAGCTTCTGAAAGGGTTAAAGGACATTTGCTATAACCTTCTCTTTCCCCTCAGTTCTTGTCATTTATGAGATTTAATGAATATATTAAATAAATCTGATGTTTCCTTTTTCTGTTTCCACTAATTAGACCCAGTCAATCAATAGAATATCCTCATTTTCCCAGCTGGTTTAGAGTCAAAAGATACTGAATCTGAACTTGTTTTTTCATGTCACATCCAGAGCTTTGGAAGAGTGTTTTGGCAGGCTCCCCTGTGGGCACAGCTCCCATTCCCAGAGTTCTCTCCAAAGCATTAAGAATGGAAATAAGCAGCTCAGAATTTTCCAGTTTAGCTCAGGCTCTGTGTGTACGTTAAGAGAAACAGAAGCACAACCACAAGTACAGCAAAACCCTTCATGTGGCCAGAGAGCTGAGCTTCAACTGGGGAAACTGGCACAGACTGGTCCATTCTGGGCTCACACATTGCAGCCCACACTTGTCCTGCTGTGGGGGGACACTGACTGAGGCACGAGACCACCAGGAAACTTCTCCATGGGAAGAAAATCTGCCTGGTGGCCTAAACTCAGAGGCAGCCTCAGAAATCTCTCAATGATTTTACTCTGAAATGCTCTTGCTTGTAGCAAACATCAAAGCCACTGTGATAGAAACACTTTCATTTTCTCTCTGCTCTTCATGGTGGTTCCTTGGTTTGGCTTGTGAAAACTGCTTAAGTGAGTGACTGAAATATATATATATTTAGATATTTAGATATTTAGATATTTAGATATTTAGATAGATAGATAGATTAGATAGATAGATAGATAGATAGATAGATAGATAGATAGATAGATAGATATAGATATATACAGATATAAATATATACAGATAGATACAGATACAGATATAGATATTGATATAGATATAGATATAGATATAGATATAGATATAGATATAGATATAGATATAGATATAGATATAGGTATAGGTATAGGTATAGATATAGATATAGATATAGATATAGATATAGATATAGATATAGATATAGATATAGATATAGATATAGATATAGATATAGATATAAATATAGATAGATGTAGATATCGATATAGAGTCTATTTTGGGGTGTTTTTCTCCTGTCAAATGCTGAAGAGGTTCTCCAGAGCATCTGTTCTTTGGAGGAAAGAATCCCTAGGATTATACTGTCTCACAGAGAACATGATCTGAGAAAAATCCTGAGGCAGAGCAGGGATGAGGAAAATAAAATTGATTCCTGATGTCTCTTTGAGGGTTACAGTCCAGCTTTTATGAAGCTTAGTGGGAAACTTTCCTGCTCTTGTAATGAGAGCTGGCTGGTCCTCAGGGTATCACCAAACAAAGCAGAGCTACAACTGGTAGTAGGGACAGACAGATAAAACTGAAACATGTGAAAAGATTTTATTAGAGACAAGAGATTGAATTGTGGCAAAGCTGTCGAGTTTGCTGAGGATAACAATAATCAGATTTAATGATTCTTCTTTTTCTAATCTTGAATGGATGGGACCTCACAGGCACTGTGTTCCATTCAGAAAATAGTGATTCTGTGGAAGTTACAGAGCTCCTTCATATCAGAGCTCTGAACAGGCAGGAGTTGTGACTTAAAGCACGGAGCTCCAGTTCCTAGAAGTACTGAATCTCATGGGCACTGGATTTAATTTTATTAACAAATTTTACTTGCTGTGTTTTACCCATTTTTCAGGTTTTTCTAGAACAAGTGCACATTTCCAGCTAATTTATACTAATTGAAAATTACGTTTTCATAGCATGAGACATCCCTATCTTAAACATTTCTCTGAAATGCAATTCTTCTTTTGACTGAAGTCTTTAAAACCCAGAGCATCTGAGCCTAAATTCCATTTTCAATGTCCTATGAAATTTGTAGCATTAAAAGTCTCAAGACCTTGGCTTATTTTTAAAAGGTGATATTAAATATATGAATATATTCCCTTGTGCACTTTTTCCCTAGGATATAAAATGGTCATTCCCTTTAAATAGTAACACAGTGCCCTGCAATGCTGAGCACTGCTGGAATGGCTCTAAGTAAAGTTAAGCTTCAAATTTTAATCTCTCTCTGAGCCACATCCTGTTTTCAGTTAACTGATCTCATATGGGGGAAATTCACCACAGGAAATCTCTCTAGTTTGGAAAGTACCAAAACCTTATCTTTGGTTTCTTTGTGTAATTCAGCACCTTTGGAGACAGAAGTGTAACAGAATCTCAGAAACTTTCAAGAAGTCTCAAAGCAAGAGAAAAGGAGTGAGTTAAGGGCACAGGGAAGAGGTGGAGCTGCCACTTCATCTCTAAACCTGACCCTGTGGTGTGACACTGATCATTCTAAAATTAACATATTTCACCTCTTTATATCCCCAAAGCTTAAAAACCACATCCAGAAATCTTTTCGTTTCGGAGAGAGATTTTAACTCACATCCTGGCAGAAACTGCCTGGGCCAAATTGACTTGCAATGAATTTTAACAACCCAAACAAGAGCAAATGGGTCAGGCCAAGGCCTCACTGGGGCTGTGTCCCACTTCCCTCATAGCTTTGAGTTAATGCCCAGCCCCGATGACTCTGAGCCACAGATCTACATCAGATCAGCACCTACAGGAGTGCTGTGGATGAGCAGAGGGAGGAGGGAAGTGGGGCTGAGGTGTGTGTTGTGTCTGCCTGTGCACACCCAGCAGGGGAAGGTGCCAGACTTGGGGCAAACGCTGCTGTGCATTAAATCCCTCAGCAGGCACCCAAACCCACGGGGACCTGCTCCTAGAGAAACAGCTCTGCTTTTTATTTTTAATTCTGAGCACGGCCTCAGCCCCAGGGATATTCCCCACAAGGGAGAGTGAACACATTTGCATGTACAACTCTTTTTCTGACTGAACCCTCTGTCAGAACTAGCAAAGGTGATCTGTGCTGGGGTGAAGAAGACCTTCTGCTGCTAATGAAACTTTGCTTTGTAGAATCTCTGCTGCACTCTAAGAAGGCTTTGCAGACATTACCGAACCCTTGAGTTTCCCTGCTGTGCCACCCCCGAGCTGCGTTGGAGGGGGAGGCACAGCGGGGCTGCCCCGCGAGGTTTCCCGGAGGGAATCGCGGTTCCGGTCGCGGATTTGGGGCAGGGGCTGCCCCGAGCACCCGGGGCCGTGCAGGGGATGCTGTTTCTGTCTGAGTCGCCGCTCACCATGGCAGACCCAGCTCCACTGCGCTTTCAGGAACCAGCCACCACATTCTCCATTTCAGCCGGCCCGGGGGAATTTGCTCTGCGGGGCTTTTCCTCGGCCAATTCCCCGTGCTCGCAGGCCGGGACAGCGCCGCTGACCCGAGCAGGGGAAGCCCCGCTGCCGCCGGCCCCGGGACGCGGCTCGGGCTCCCCGCTCCTCCCGGCCGGAGCGAGGCAGCATCGCCGAAATCCAGCGGAGCCGCCCGGCAGCAGCGCCGGTACCCGCGGGGAGCGCCCGCCCGGCGGCGGCGGGCTCAGGTACGGGAGAGACGGGGGAGCGGGAGGGATGGAGGGGAGAGGGAGGGATGGAGGGGAGAGGGAGGGATGCAGGGAGGGATGCAGGGGAGGGAGGGATGGAAAGGAGCGGGAGGGATGGAGGGGAGCGGGAGGGATGGAAAGGAGCGGAAGGGATGCGGGGGAGCGGGCCCCGCTGCGGAGAACAGCACCGGGCACACGGGCCCGGGCGCTCCCGGAGAGCAGCGGGGGCTGCCCGGGGGTCCCGGCCGATCTCCGCCCCACCGAGCCGGGATGGGCGAGCCCGCAGCGCTCCGTGCCGGGGCTGGGCCGGCGGGGCTGCCCCGACACCCCCGGCACCCACCCGCGACACCCCCGGCTCCGTGACATTGCTGGTACCGGGTTTGGTTAATTCGGGGCTCTGGCAGCTTGGGCAGTCCCTGCGGAATTGGCCAAGCCAGGCCATGGAAAACGCTGCTGGTGCCCAGGGTGTGCCCTGCCCACCTCACGGTAGTCACACCCCCACGGCAGCCTGCAGTCATTTATTTTCAGATTTCTTAGTCAGTGTGACTATTGGTAATACTGAGGCGGGTTATGGTGTGTCTGTGCTGTTACGGGGGGAAAAAAAACCAAAAAAAAAAAAAAAAACAAAAACAAACAAACAAAAAAAAAAAAAAAAAAAAAAAAAAAAAAAAAAAAACAAAAAAAAAAAAAAAAAAAAAAAAACAAAAAAAAAAAAAAAAAAAAAAAAACCAAAACAAAACAAAAAAAAAAAAACCCCAAAAAAACAAAACAAAAAAAACCACCCCACAAGCTTTATGAAGGTGTTATTATTACCAAATTGCACCCGTTCCGTGGCTGAAAACCTTCCTTGGACTTTCCAAGAGACATCAGAATCTGTTTTGGCTGCATTTCCAAAAATATCCCACTGCACAGCTCTTGTTAAACAAGCCAAACTGAACGTGCACACCTTGGCACGTGTGGCTCCAGGTGTCTCTGCTCAGAGCACTGCACTAAGGGCTTGTGGGCCTGGGATTTCCTTTGACATTTCACCACCAGTTTTATGATTTTGGGAAAGTCACTGTCAACACACCAGATGCTCTATTTCTGTGTTTATGAAGTGAAATCACGAATTTTGGCTGCTGAGAATTGAATGTGGTTGGGGATTTACTCTGCAGAAACAATCCTGTGTGATGAGGACTGATGGGACTGGAGCTCATCTTCCTACAAGCTAAAAACTCTTGAAAGAAAACCCCCAACCCCCCTTTTTAGGACATTTTCTATTTTCATGCTGTGTTTGAGGGAAATTTTAAAGGTATGCAGTAATTTCCTGCTGGTGGGTGCCAGGTCAAACCCCAGTGTGACATTTGGTCACGCTGTCACTGCAGACAGTCACTGCTGCTCAGGTTTGGGGCTGCTGGAGGACATCCTCTCACATCCTGGGGAGTGTGTGCTGGGTTTGAGCACCTGGATTTTCTCTCCTCTCGGACAGTGCTCACTTCAGATGGCTGAGAGCACCCCCAGGAGCCTGCAGGACACCCCCAGCTCTTCCCCTGATGAAAACGAGTTTCCCTTTGGATACCCCACCAACATTTGTGAGGACGTGCCTGGTCAGAAGTTCCTGTGCAGCAACTGCAACAACATCCTGAAAAAAGCCCTGCAGACCCTGTGTGGGCACAGGTACTGCTCTGCCTGCCTCTCCTGGATCGTCAGGTACGTGCTGGGCTGTGCCAGGGCACTGCCAGGCTGGGCAGTGCCACCGAGCTCGGGGACAGCTCTGGGCTAGGAGGATTTCCCATGGTGGGCTCAGGATACTCCCTGCCTCCTCTGTCTGTGACATAATAATTCTGGTTTAATTCTGGTTAAGTTTAATCCTTCTATGGTGCTTTTCAGCCCTTTGATAAGGGATGTTACAGGATTTTAGTAAATATAATGACATATATATCTGGGCAAAATGGGCGTTTTCTGTGTTTTGAAAGACTTCAGTTTTCACTTTCTCTTTCCTACTTGGAGTTTTTGAATCATTCATGGGATAAATAGCTTTCCATCTTCATTCCTATTTATGGTTCAGGCTGCCCTTATTTTACTGAAATACAGATAAGATTAATGGGCACAGTCCTGGTCTTGTAGAACAAAGGAGCAAAACTTTTTTGACATCAATGTGTTCAAGACTCGGCCCTTTACTGAACAAGGACTGTGGATTCTGAATGGAAATCACAATTCTCATGGTTTTATTTGTGCCTATACAAAGACCTCCTAAACTGCAGTGCACCAATGGATTGTTATTTAATTATTTTTTCTTTTCCCCAGAAACAATAAAAATGCAATTTGCCAGAAATGTAAAGAGGAAGATCCCAACACTTTAGGTGAGGAAAGCCTCCTGGCAGAAGAAAGGGTAAGTTGTAGTTCACAGATCATTAATTTATCATTAACCATTCTCTGTAGTCATCATTGGACTGGTGTTCAGAAGGGAATAATGTAAAATGCAATAGCAGCTGATAGTTACACATTTTAACTTAGGATTTAATATTTGGATTTCTCGGACTTTTTGATTTTAAAACGTGTAATGGCAGCCTCAGGACTTTCCAAGTCCAGGTTCTGCAATGTAAAATCCCAAACTCTACCATATGATTAACTTTTTATTGTCTCAAAGAAACTGGTGCTTTCCTACTTGTAATAATATGTCTTAACTGGTACTTATTATCCTCAGGAAGTATTTTAATGGATTTTCCAACCTCATGGTTTCTTGTACTCTTCAAACATGAAGCTGAACATAATAATTGATACAAACTATGCCCTGGCAAATGCTTCATCTGTAATTTAATGGTGCAGATCTCTCCTTGTGTGATTTTCCAGGGAAATTGCTGTGCTGTTCTGTATCCCAAATACAAACTGGGCCATAAGGCCCAGTCCCAGCCTGTTCTTTTCCCTCCCCTCTGATTGCATGCAAGGATATCAACAGACACATCATTTGTCTAAATTTTTTAGGGGGAAATGAAAACAAATAGGCAGCAGACAATGGCATAAAACCCAAAGTTTAGGAAGCAGCAAAATAATGGATCTGCTGCTAATGCTGAACTTGGTAATATCCCAGAAAAAAAAAAAAAAAAAGAAGAAAGATTCCCAGTTCTGCAGTTAATTTCCCAAGAACAGATTTCCTGCTCAAATAAGTGCAGCTGAACCATTCAGAACTTCTTGTGCTTGGGCTGTCAGTTTGGGATTTCTCTGGGTAAGATTCAAGTGTGCACTATTTCATAATTACACAAGAATTGTACAATTCCTCGTGTTTAAATAACACGAAAATCTACATAGTGCAAAGAACAAACCTCTCTCCCATCTGGTTCCTATTTTTTTTTTAGCACACAGTGTCTGCTAAATGGAAACAGCCCAGATCTGAGCAGTGCTGTGGGTGCAGAGACTCTCAAGTCCTCTGAGCAGCACGTTCAGGAGGTGTTAATGACCCCGATAATGAAGTGCATTCATTAAGGGACCCCACAGTCAGGGTCCTGTCAGCACGTTCCCTGCATGTGAAATATTTCAGGCTCCTGTGAAAAGAAAAGTAAAATAAGATCTGTGGGTGGCTGGGTTTATTTTCAGTAAATTAATGTGGTGTCAAATAGATTATTTTTGTGTGCTAAGAAATAAATGATTCAATAATTATTTGGGCTTCTACTAGGCTAAGATTAACTTGCCAGGTCACAGAGTCTTATGCAATGTAAATTTAAAAAAAATTAAAGATTTATCGAGGTGTGGGTTTTTGCCATCCTATTCCAAAAGTTCTTTCTGACCAGTGTTTTTTTCCTTACTTTGTTTTCTTCCCAGGCTTTTGGTGATGCTGCCATTAATAAAGAGATTTCTGAACTCAGAGTCCACTGTGTGACCCTTGGGTGCAGCTGGTCTGGCATCATGAAAGATTTTGAAGTATGTTTAAAGAAACTTTATTCAGATTAGCATGGTATGGGCTCAGAGAGGCAATGAAACCAGGATATCAGCAGACACAAACTAATGGAATTAATTAGAATCAGTGTCAGTATTGTGATTTATACCAACATTTCTGTCTAAAAATGTGCCATTAATCTATGGAAGTTTCCCTGCCCATGGCAGGGGATTGGGGTTGGGTGATCTTGAAGGTCCCTTCCAACCCAAATCATTCTGTGGTTCTGTGATTAACTTTAGTAGGGCTTTGGCCAAATCCAAACCATCCTCAATGAAATTCACATTGCACAAATTTACATCAACTTGATATTTTTTCCAGTGGTTTCCTTATTATTTAAATGCAAGGCTGCTACAAGCAGGTTGTGACAGAGCAGAATATTTCAGTTTTAATATTGTTCAGGCAGAGTCCTTACCATGTTCTATAGGAGAAATGATTCCCTCCTGTGGCAGTGTATTGATTGTATTCATCATTCTTTTCAGGCTGATCTGAAATGCCTCAGTTGAAATATTTAAATGAGCAAGATTTGTGAATCAGCCATGAAAATTTGAGTGATGAATATGAGAGAGAAAGATGGGAGCAGGATTGTGTTGCTTTCAAACTAAAGCCCCAAGGGACACTGTTTAAGGGAGAACTCGTGTTTGAATTTACCAGAGGTGGTTTGGTTTTTGTTTTGGTTTTGAGATTTTTTTTTCAATTAAAAATTAACAAAAAAGCCCCAGTAAAATTGGTGAATTTTTCACCAGTAATCTCAGTAACTTTGTGCAGTGGGACTTTACCCAAGCTTAGCAGAAATGCAGACCAGAGCCCTGG
Organism: Muscicapa striata striata; assembly: GCA_030060385.1. Taxonomy (NCBI): domain Eukaryota; kingdom Metazoa; phylum Chordata; class Aves; order Passeriformes; family Muscicapidae; genus Muscicapa; species Muscicapa striata. The sequence goes on along the minus strand of JAREIS010000026.1, from coordinate 2,121,284 downwards.
GCTGCCAGAACAGAGACTATTTATAGATGAACATGAATCAGCACTTCACATGTTGCTTTATAACTTTTTCCTTCCAGGAGCATCAGAGTTTATGTGAATATGCTTTGATCCCTTGTCACACTGGCTGTGGGCACGTGGTGATGAGAAGGAAGCTGGCAGACCACTTGGAAAATGGATGTGTCAATAATGTGACAGTGTGTCAGCAGTGCCACTGCAGCCTGGCCAGCTCTGAGTACCAGGTAAGAACATTTCTCTCTCAAATAAAGCCTTTATAGTGATGCTTTCAATAATATCTGATGCCTTTTTGTCCATCCTGATTTCGTTGCACTTGGGGAATATTTAATTTTCCTGAGTTTGATAATTTTTCCAAGTCTTGGAGGGAAAAATGGATGTGATGATCTGCTGGTGATGTGGCAAAGTGCCCATGTGCTCCCTGGGCTCAGGCAGCCCAGGTTTCAGCTCCTGGCTCAAAATGTGTCCTGGTGTGAGGTAAGAGAAAACCAGAAAAGCACAGATGGGATCTTGAAAGTTTATTCAAGTTTATTCAAACTAAAACTACCCACGAATGTGTAGGGCAGGATTCTGTCAGATATTTCTATTAGGTCTGATCAGGTAAAAATCTCCAAATTATCAACAGGAAGATCTCACTCTGAATCTGCCACAAATATCTCAGTGCCCATTCAGACATATTTGCTTTATAATTTTTTATATTATTTGCTCAATGAATATTGTTCCTTCCAAATGATTTCAAGGGAATAATTGCCAGCCTTGCAGTTGGGCACGGTGGTTAAAAACCCACAAGGCAGGAGGGCTGTGAATATTTCAGAGGTGTAAATAGTTCTGGGTGGCTCTGTGTATCCAAAGTGTCACAAATTGATGACACTCTGAGCTGAGAGATTTGTAAGAGATTCATAAGGGATTTATAAAGGATCAGGGTAAGAATCAGGTGCTCTGCTAAAATCTGCTCCTTGGGAAGGTTTTGCTCGTGCTCTTCATCCTTCAGTGCCCTGCACAGAGGAGAACCTGGACTCAGGCACATCTTCCCAGCGTTTCCCAAAACTCTGAGCACCAGAAGGTGGCAACACTAAATCCCTGCCAGCCTTGCTGAGTGCAGGATGGGGCTGGAGGGGGAAACCTGAGCTCGGTGTGTTCCCCTCCTCTGACACAGCTCCAGCGCTGCTTTTCTCCCACTCACCAGCTCAGCCACCAGCCAATTCGTATTTTGGTTGGGAAACCTTGGCAACAGAGCAGGGGGTTGGCTTTGAGGTGTGGCTTTTTCTCTGCCTCCTTTAGTGTGTGTAGAATTCTGGTTTCATGATCTGCTTTAATAAATTTGCACTGAGTTCAGGATGTTGATTATTTGTGGGTATTCCATGTGTCCACAACACTCTAGAGGAAAATAGTTAATTTTGGATGCTCCTCTTGCTTTCTTCGTCTTATTAATTCAGTTTTAGGTCTTGCAAAATTTTTTTTTTTTTTTTTTTTTTTTTTGGTATTTCTCTATTTTTAAATAAACTTCTCCCCTCTGAAGGAGAGTGCCTCTCCCCTTCAAGGAATTGGTGATCTGAAGGAGTAAAAGAGCAGAAATTAATAAGATTGCTGGCAAGATAAAGAGTGTAAAAAAAAATGAGTTAGAGAGTGAGAAAAACCCGTGGCTGCATTTCTGAGAACCAAAAGGGAAACCTCAGAACTGCTATGCAAAGGAGTTTGTGAAGATTAAAGCACCCCCTCTGCAGAGTGTGAAGGGAAAGCTGAGTGTTAAATAGAGATATTACAGAACCCATGGCTGGGGGTCACTTCACCCTTCCTGGAGGCAGAAATGACAGAAGCCTCCTGTGAGTGCTGCTGCATCTTGTGTTGCACACCATGATGGAGAATTTGGATTCCAGCCTCCAAAATGTTTTCAGAAGCAGGATGCAAGGAAAGTCTGCACCTTGAGCAAAGTCTATGGAGTCAATGCAAGAAAAGTTTATATTTGAATTATTATATTTGAATTTGAATTTATATTGGAGTTTCCTGTGCTGTAACCTGTTTATGTTAATATATATATATATATATATGTATATATCTGTATATATTTGAATTTCCTGTTCTGCTGGCCATTGTTGCTTCCTGTTCTGTAACCCCCTGCTTGTCACTGCATGTATGTGAGTGCACATTTCTGTGTGTGTGCTCATAACTCTGGTTTGAACCTGGCAACATCTGCACATTGCCTTGTATCCAATATCCCAGGGTGACCTTTAATTCAGCAATTAAACAAGGGACTGAACTTTTCCCTTCTTGTTTTAATGACAGGAGCATTCATGTGAAGGCAGTTTATGCAAGGAACAAAAACCTGTGCAAACAGAAAGAGCATCAAAGGAAAAGGTGGGTGAAAGATGAGTGAGTGCATGGCACTTTATTTCAATTAATAAAATTATCACTTGTTCATTTAGATTAAACAAACACCTGAGAACAGCCTCAGATGCAGCAGTTGTATCTGGCTGCCCTTTACATCCCAGCAAAGCCCTGCTGCCTTCCCTTCCCTGCTCCCACAATTACCTTCACTAAATTATCTTCTCAGTGCATCCTGTAAAATGGGCAAAGATTTGTTTCCTCTCATACCTTGAGTGAGAGCCACATGACCAGCAGTGTATTTACAGCATCTTCTTTATGAGAAATTGTTACCAGGTGATCCCTGTGGTTCATTGAATTATGTTCTGTCATTATGGGATGTGTGAGATGGACACAGACACTTGCTATCAACCACACTCTTAATTGATTTACCATCAATTTGCAAGGCTGGTTGGGCACTGGAAGCTGTGGAATTACCTTGACCTGAATTAATCTGATTTATGGCTGCTGGGTTTGAGGCTTAGGTGTTTGTAGGGAAATAAAATAATTCCCTTCAATTGGTTTTGATCATTTCCTCTGCATTTTTTTTTTTTTCATCAGAGCCACTCCACATCCTCAGCCAACAAGGATGGGTGTTGTTTTTCTGAAGTTGGCTGTGAATTTAGGGTGAGTGAAATAAGTCCCTTTAGGAATATTCCACCCTGCTTTGGACATTCCCTCCAGGGAAGTGTCTCTTAAAGCAGAATCAGCACTCCTGATGCCAGATGATGGAGCTGCAGTTTTTGCATGTCCCAGGGTGGCTGGCTCTGGCCCCAGGCTGGCTGTGGTGGGCATGGAGGGTGCCCTGACAGCCTTGTCTCTTCCAGGGGAGCAAAGAGAAGATAAAGGAGCACGAGAAATCTGCAGTGGGGGCTCACATGCTGCTCCTGCTGCAGCACATGAGGCAGCTGCAGGGAGCCTTGTGCTCTGCTGCCAGAGCTGCTCAGGGCTTCCCACAGCCAGAGCTGAGCTCCAAGAGTGCAGGAAAAAGCATCCCTGAGCTGCAGATCCCAGCAGGGCTGGGCTTCAGCAGGGGACCAGAAGTGGATTGTTTCCCTGCATCTTCTGCCCCTGGAGATGAGTCTGTCCTGCAGCAGCTCGTGAGGGAGAAGATGATTTCTGAGCTGGAAAATAAACTGCACGTGTTTGAGAACATTGTGGCAGTGCTCAATAAGGAGGTGGAGAGCTCTAATCTGGAAATCCTGGCCTTCAGGAGGCAGAGTGAGCTGGACCAGAACATCATCCGGGGCCTTGAGCTGAAGGTAAAAATTTACAGCAAGGATTGTCTGGGTGCTTGTTCTACAGACAGCAAATACTGACACACATCAGGGAGAGCTGGGGATCAGAGCAGCAGCTTGAGCTGTGAAGGGCTCAGTTCTGGGCACCTATTCAGGATCCTTTTGTTGTCTGGTACACTTTCAAACGTGGATCTCTAATATTTGTTCTCTAAATCCATGTTTAGGTAGTGAGATATTCCTGGGAGTTTTGAGTGTTAGAGTTTGCCATGATCAGACTGTGAGCAGGCAGAAGAGCTGTTTCATTGCCTGATCCTCTCACAGCAACATTTTGCCTGGAGGCCCAAACAACATCTCTGTGTATGTTTTGACATATTGCTGTCACTTAGAGAGGGATCAAAGCAGAATTTCCAGAACATAAGGACTCCAGAAGGATTCAGCCACCCCTGCAGCACAGCCTGGAGCAGGGGGGTGACTGAGCACTGGTTTTTTTCCTAGATTGCAGAGTTGCACCGCTGCCTGACACAGAAGGATGCAGGTCTGAGCAGCCTGCACAAGAGCCTGCTGTTCTCTGAGCAAGCCTCCTACGATGGGATCTTCCTCTGGAAAATCACAGAGGTGGGCAGGAAGCTCCAGGACTCTGTGACTGGCAGGACAGTCAGTTTGTACTCCCCAGGTAAGGCAGCAGATGGAGATGTGTGTTCACAAACCCCAATCCTTCAGAATCCCCCCCCCCCATTTCTCCAGAACTCTGCTCCTTTCTGCTCGTGCTAGCAGGAGCATCTTTAAAACAGCTCCTTATCCAGGATGCAGTTTCTGCAGAGATGTGTAATCCAGGGCACTGGGATGTGCTTTTCCAGAGGGCTGTGCTCTAGTCTGGGCTCTCATCCTGCACTCTGCCCTCCACCACAGCTGCTTGCAGTGGATCCATCCCTGCCTGCTGCTGGCACCACGTGGCTCTGGCTGCAGCTCTTTCCCATGTGGGAAGTAATTGGATTAGGTAAAATACACTTGTGTGGCTAATAACAGGTAATTTTCACCAAGGTTTGAGGCACTAAAAGCATTCCAACCACTGGGTTTTCATTGCTTGTAATCTCCAGGGGGTGCTGATTTGTCTGCTCTCCTTCGTGTGAGAGCAAACCACGACACACGTTACCTTTTCCCATAAGGCAGAACACACATTATACCCTTTATTTCCCCCCATAACCAGCTTTACTAATGAAAAGTTCTGATTTTCAGCTTTCTACACTGCAAAATATGGCTACAAGGTGTGTCTGAGGGTGTACCTGAACGGGGATGGGACAGGGAAAGGAACCCACATGTCCCTGTTCTTCGTGGTGATGAAAGGAGAGTACGACGCTCTGCTCCCGTGGCCCTTCAGGCACAAGGTAGGAGGAGGAAACCTTTCCACACCTGATCCCAGCCAAAAGTCAGCACAAGGTGACTCTTCCTCTGGAGTTTTGTGGAAGCTGAGTGCTTTTCCACATTCCTTTCCAAAGCTGAGGAGCTCTCCTGCAGTCCTGGGTGATAATTTGTCTCTGACCAGAGTCCCTTGCAGGGAAAGCTGCTCCTGCTGATATTCCAAACTTTGCCGGGCAGGATTTTCAGACACCAAGAATGTGGGGTTTGGAATATTCCAACCTGTGTCCACCTGGGCTAAAGCCAGAGACACATCTGGCTCTGCTGAACATAGGTAATATCAGTTTAGGAAGGAATTATGATTTGCTGCCTGAAGGGTGAGGTGAGAGTTCCACTTACAAAGTTGCCACAAATGTCTGAGGTGATCCTGGTCTGATTTTTTGCCCTAAGTGTGATCTGATAATGGCAACAATGGTTAAAAGCAGTGAAACCATGGCAGGGCCTTATCTCTGCTTTGGCACTTGCCTTTGTGGGGTAATAATTCTGTAAGCCTTTCCTATAAACAGTTTTACAGCCAGTTAACAGCCAGAAAAATAGAAATCAAAGTTCCCAGTCCTCACTGTATTAAAAGATTATTACAGATATTTCATATTTCAAGCTATAGAACAGTGAGTTAATAAAAGGGGTAATGAGGTGGGCAAATTCTATTCTGATATTTAGGTTGTGTCTTTTACATATTTGTGCACAGGCAACTGAGCTGTTTCTTCTAATTCCAAACCACAATAATAGAATAAATGTAATGACTGTAACCAAACCCAGAGGCTGTTTAAGTTGTCAGGAGAGACAGAAAAAAAAAGCCTTTGGACTGTGCAGTTCTCTACCAAGAAATAATTCCTTACTTGATTTAATTTAATTTTGTTTTATGGATAGCAAAGTTTTAAAAACTTCATCTGGGAGTTCACATGAACTGACCTTGCAGGTTGGAAACATTGGTCACAGTTTGTATTTAATTATCAGTGGAGAATCCAGCTGCTTTTGCAGCACTTCTGTCCCTGCTTTGGTTTGTTTTTCCCTCCAGTAACTCCTCATTGCCACGTTCTGTTTTTCAGGTGACATTTATGTTGCTTGACCAAAATAACAGGGAACACATAATTGATGCCTTTCGCCCAGACCTGACTTCTGCTTCGTTCCAGAGGCCAGTGACTGACATGAATGTGGCCAGTGGCTGCCCCATGTTCCTGCCCTTGGCCAAGCTGCAGTCCCCCAAACACGCCTACGTGAAGGAGGACACGCTTTTCCTGAAATGCATCATAGAAACTAATTAGCAAACCCTCAAATATGGCTGGCTGGGGAAGTCAGTAGAGAAAAACCCCATCAATCTGAGACCTTGTGCAGATTGTGTGTGCACAAAATCCCCCGAGCCTGAGGCTGCAGCCCCTGAACCCCCTGCTGCAAGGGGATTGTTTCAGCAAAGAAGCCAGTTCTCATGGTTGAGGTGTCAGCCAGTGTCACCCTCATTGCTGGAGAAGGGGCTGCTCCTCCCCACTGGCCAGGTGTGGCTCTGGAGGCAGAGACTGGGGCTAAATTGGGATTGGGACAGGGTCAGGTCTGTGCTGCTCAGGCTGAGCTGTGCCATCCCAGGGCAGCTCCTTTGGGTGAGCTCCTGTCACACTGCCCTGCCTGGCAGCCCTGGGGGATTTTGGCTGCTCCCCAAATGGGCAAGGGCAGATTCCTTCCCTGAGGCCTGGCTCAGGTGTCTCTGTGCTTGCCCATGACCTTGGAGAGAGCTGTGGCCAGCACTGGTGGCTGCAGTCCCTCACCCCTGGCATTCATTTCTTGCTGTTTATTCCAGACCTCTATTTAGTGCTCTGTAAGGAGATGTTGTGTTGCATCAGCAGGCAGGGACCAGGTCACACTGTGCCTTGGGGGAATTCCCTCCAGGGTTTCCAAAGCAGCCCTTGGCCTTTCCCACTGCAGATACAGAGCTCTGCTCCAGGCAGGGTAAGTGATCTGCTTTAGTTCCAGTCACTCCCTGGACCTTCAAAGCACTTCAAGGACCTTCAACTCATTAGAAAAATATTGATTTTTGTTTAAATTTTTTTTTTTTTTTTTTGCTTAATGTGTTCTGATGTTTAAGTTTTCTTGCATGCTAAATACAAGTAACTGCTAGAAATGGTTTTTATTCTTTTTGGGTTTTTTAATAGAGGGAAGGAATTAATTTTTTTTTTAATAAGACAAGCTTGGAACTGTCTGGATGTGTGCAAAATCTCTCACTTCTGTCTTGGCAGCAGCCTTTAAACTAATTAGTTGTGATAAAGCATCACATTTCAAAAACACCCACCCCATAAACAAATATTTATCAAAGCTCATTTGGGAATGGACTGGATATTCTGTGTGTCTTTTCTTCTATTCTATCTTTCAAATGTTCTTTCAGGGACAGAAAGCGATTTTTCCATCAATGTGCCAGCCCCTGTCACCACACTGGAGAAATTTACCTGGATATATTATGCTTTCTCTGTCTGTTTCACTTTGACAAGCACTGTATTTATTACAATCATTCTTATTTTCTTATAATTTTATTTATTTCTTAAATAAAGCTCACTAACTTAGGAAAGGCTTGGTGTTATTTTCCTGTCAGAAAGGGAGCTGAGCAGTTTGGAGATGTGGTGATGGGGGTTTGTTATAGAAACAGCTGAGCTGTGCTGCACTTTCCTTCCTTGCTTTTTTCTTTCCTTCTTTCTGGGCAAGGAAGCTCAGGAGCTGCAGAAATGCCCAGAACATCTCTGGGCACTTCCCTCAAACCTGCCTAGCTGGGAGAGCACTTCAGGCTCTTCAACGGAGCCCACAGAGAGCTCAGTTAAAAAAAAAAAAAAAAAAAAAAAAAAAAAAAAAAAAAAAAAAAAGGATATGGATCAAATCCATGCTAAATAAACAGACACGAAACCCAATGCCCAGCGCTCCTCCTTTCCAAGGCACAGCTGGCAGAAAAATCTCAGCTTGAGCTGCTCAGACTGTGATCCCAGCCACCCCCCGGACCCAGAGCTCTCCTCCGAGGGCATTTCCATCCTTGGGGGGGCTCCAGCAGCTCGGGCTGTCCCTGCCAGGCTCGGCCCGAGCTGCAGGAATCCAGGAGCTGCTTTCCAGGCGTGAGGCTCCTCCACTCCCAGCCCGACTCTTTCTGATTTTCATCTCCCAGATCTTCAGCCTCCATAAGGAGGTGGCTGACTCTGAAATCAGGGCGATATTGAGAGTTCTCTGATCCAGCAAATCATTTCTGCGCGATTTTTTTTTTTTTTTTTTTTGGATCATATTAAAGGGTGCAGAAAAATCACTGAGAGCTTAAGGGAGTTGAATCAGCACCATTTGCTCTGTGTTTAACGGCCAGGTTGGCAAAGAGTCAAAATGCTCCTACAGCTTCGATGGTCTGAAATAATCAAGGACAAAGTTTGGAGGGAAAAATGGTGATTTTTTAAAAATGGACTAATAAAGCTGGGAAAAAAAAAAAAAAAAAAAAAAAAAGGCAAATTTTTGGCTTGTAAGCCGATGTTCAGGACAGAGATAGAACTCAAACCTTGCACACAGTGGCTTGAACTGGTTGTGTTAGTGAGTCGGGGGCTTCAGTGAAGAGGTGGTGGGGTCGGGAAGAGGGAAGAGAAGGGGAATGAGCAACTTTTGGGAGCCAATTCTCTTGTCAGGGATGTGTCCGGCCGCTGCTCCACCGGGAGCGGCACTCGGGAGCCACTCGGCCCTGCCGGGTCGCCCAGCCCTGGGGGGCTCAGGCCAGCCGGAGCCGCTCCCGCAGATCCCATCTCCGCGCCAGGCCTGCAGCTCCGTGTTTGGGTTTCCATTCAATATTCCTCGGCTTCGGTCTCCAAGGCTACACGCCAACATCCAACCCCTCCTCCCACTCCTGTTTTCAAAGAAAGAAAAACACTGTGAAAAGAGGCTGCAACGATTCCTGGGCAGTTTTCAAAGCCGAGAGGCAGCGCTGGGAGCTGCTGTCCCTCCGCAGGCTCTGATCCAGCCCCGGCTCCATCCCGGGGCGAGCAGGACTGCACCAGCAAGTGCAGGGTGTGGGGGAGCAATTAAAAGTTTTTTAAGGGGAAAAAAGGGAGTTTAGAATAGTTAGCTACACGGGGATTCATTGAAATCCTTCTGCAAATGCTGGTTTTATTTGGGAATTCCGTAGCGGGGAAGGAGGCGGGTTTGGGGTTCCTGCCCTCAGCTTTGCACCGGTTTTGGGGCTCTCGTTCATTTCTCTTCCCTCGCTTACAGAATATTCTGCTTTTAAGGGCCGGATACTCCTGTCCCATCCCGGCACAGAGAGCAGGGCAGCCTTGGGTGCCAAACCCGTGCCCAGCTGCTGTCACAGACCTGCTCCGGCACCTGCCAGCGGCCACCATCCCACAGAAATGGGATCAGAGATGGGACATCCAGGGCATAGCCAGGCAGGTGTGCAGAGGAGGAAGAGGAGGATGAAGAGAAGGAAAAAGAGAAGGAGAAAGGAAGATGATGAAGGGGAGAAGGGCAGCACCCCGTAGCTCCCCGCAGTGCGATCTGACGCCAGGCTTGCTGGATTCTGTGACAGAAACACCTGCAAAGAAACCAGAGTTAAATCTGATTTATATCGCTGTAATTATGCTGCTTTATTCCGGTTCAAAAATATAGGATACATCTCAAACTCTGCTATTATTTTTTTCCCCGTTTTTTTGAGAGTTTTGTCCCAGCTCAATGTTCCCGTGCTGTCTCTCAGTGTGGAAGGGTTTCAGTCCGGTTCTCCCTGCGTACACCCCCGGTGAACTCGATCCAGCGCTTGATTTCCGTGTCACACCATCCGCATTCCTGCGGCGAGCAACCAGCACGCTGCAAACATCAGCCTTGGGGCCGGGAGGAGGGTGCTGCTGCCCCGGTCCCGCGGGGACAGGCTGGGACGGGACCGCAGCAATCCCGGGATTTGGGCAAACGCAGCAGCCCCGAGGCACGGAGCGAGGAGCGGGGTTTCTCCGAGCGCTGTGGGCAGGGGTTATTTTTATTTCAGTCCTGAGGTGACTCACACTTATCCCGGTGTGACTCACGGGGAGCTGGGGCCCGGGGCTGGGTAGGGATGCGGCACAGCGTGGCACGGCACGGCATGGCATGGCACACACGGCACACACGGCACACACATGGCACATATGGCACACGAATCTCCTTTCCCGTCCCCTCCGCAGGTGCAGCATCGCAAGGAGCGCTCTGACACCGATGTTTCATGGGGAAGTTTGATTCAATAAATGATTCCCAAGTGCCGGGCGTTGGGAGGGAGGCTCAGCCCGTGCCGTGCCGCTCACCCCCGGCGCCCGGGAGCTGCTCACCTGCAGCTCAGGCTCTGTTGCACGTATGCTCTGAGCCGCAGCTCCTGGGGCTGCGGGAGCTCATCCATCACGGGCAGGAAAACCGTGCGGACTCTGCTCGCGCTTGGCCCAGACCCCGCACTGGGAATCAGCTCTCCTATGGCCCGAGCCTGGAAAACATTGCTTTTTCAGGATCGCTTTCCAACAAACAGCAAATCCTACACATTTCTTCTTGGCACAGATTGGAGCATTTTTAAAGCGATTGATTTTCTCTGTGAGATTCACAGAAAGGCTGAAAGGCTGCTCCGGCTTCCAGGAATCCCGGCGAGCACAGGTCGTTCCCTGCCGGGACAACGCTGCGCAGGCACTGCCCGCATCCCACCCCTCCCGCATCCCACCCGGGGCACCCGGGGAGCCCCTCCCGGCTGCAGCCAGGGCTCGGAGGGGACAGGCGGGGAGGTCCCGCGTGTGGCAGAGGGTGACGGTGCCTCTCCACGGGCGGTGGGTGCGTGGCCAACCCTGGGTGCCCCGTCCTGGCCCCGGGGATGCCGCCTGCGCTCTCCGGAGCACCGGGCAGGACCGAGCCGAGTCAGGATGCGCCCTGCCGGTCCGGTCGGTTCCTATCGGTGCCAGCCCGTGCCCGTCGGTCGCTGACGGTCCGTGTCACACCGGTGGGTCGGTGCCAGTCCGGTCCGGTTCGGTCCGTCGCGGGTCGGTCGGTGCCGTGCCGTGCCGTGCCGTGCCGGTCCGGCCCGTGCGGTGCCGGTGGGTGCCGCGGGGATGCGCTGCGCTGCGGTGGGACCGGACCCGTGGGAGGCGGCGGGGGCGGCCCCGCTAATTGCATAACCGGGACGTCAATGCCGGCGGGAGCGCGGGGAAGCGCGGGAAGATGGCGCCCCGCGCCCGGCCCCGCCGCGCCCCGCAGCCCCCGGGCCCGCGCCCCGAGCGCCCGCTGAGCGCCCCGGGCACCGCGGTAAGGGCGGCGCGGCCCCGCGCTCCGGGCGGGACGGGCGGGCGGGACGGACAGACAGACAGACAGACGGCGCCGCGGCCGCCTTTGAATGAGCCAATGGCGGCGGGGCCGCGGCCGGGCTCGGGGGCAGGTGCCACCGGGGCCGGGCGCTCCGGTCCCGCTGCCCGGCCCGGGAGCGGCGGGGCGCTGCCGCCCGTGTGCGCGGGGTGCGGGAGCTGCGGGAGGCGGTGCGGGCGGTGCGGGCGGTGCGGGCGGTGCGGGAGCCCCGGGGCGCGGAGCGGAGGGAGCGGAGCGGAGGGAGCGGAGCTGCCCCGCGCTCGGACGCGCTCCCGGTGCCGCTGCCGGACGGGTCGCGGCTCGGGAGCTTTGCCGGGCTTTGCCGTGGCTGCGAGCGCTCTGCCCGTGCCGGGGCTCTCCCCCCTCAGGGATGGCGGGGCCGGGCAGAGGGGGCGATCCGCGGCGCCGGGACACGCGTGGTGCCATGAGGCCGCACGTGTGGCCGTGACGGGAGCGCCAAGGGGAGAAAAGTCCCTTTCAGGGCGTTTCCGTGGTGTTCTTCGGGATGGCAGCTCTGCTGTGGGTGGTTTCTTTGCCTGCTGCACCCCAAACCTCGTGGCGGTGACATTTGGCCGCCCGGGTTCGCTCGCTGTGGGTGGTGCTGGCGCATCCCTGCTCCTGCAGCAGTCCCAGTGGTTTGGGAGCCCACAAAACTGCGCGGAAATTGCGATTTTAAAATCACAGTCAATTTAAAGCTTTTATTCCTCACGTGTCCCTTCCCAAAACTGAACCATGCGGACCTGCGGCGTGTCCCAGTGCTGTGGGAGCCTCTCGGGGGTTAATTCCCTCTTGTTCAGCAGTAGCGAAGGTTTTGGCCGCTCCCTGGATTTCGTGGAAAGGATCCGTCTCATCTGTTCTGCAGCGTCCTGAGCCCCTGCTGGCGGGGCTGAGCCACCTCCAGCCTCGGTGCTGCCAGGCAAAGCGCTCAGGGATGCTGCGCCCGGCTGTGCCGAGAGGTGACAGCGCCGGTGTCCCCTGCAGGCTCCGCCGATGGAGAGCACGGAGCTGAGCCCCCTGATCCGGGATGTGTACGCGGCCCAGCCGGGCTCGGCGCGGAGGGGCGGCGGCTGCCGGGAGCTGATGGTGCGGCTGAGCGAGGGGCAGTACGTGCTGTGCCGCTGGACAGACGGGCTCTACTACCTCGGCAAGATCAAGAGGGTAACGTGGGCACCCCCGGGGGAGCGGGGGAGCCCGAGATGGAGCGGAGCCGGTGCCATGCCCTGGCTCAGTGGGTGCGATGTGTCTTTGGGCAGCAGCGCGCTTTGGGTTGGTCCTGCCCCGGGTGTCACGCCCCAAACCTGGCTGGCCGCAGCCCCAAGAGACAGGATCATGCCCCAAGGAAAACAGGGAAGTGCTGGGATGGGAGCTGACCCTCCACCGCTCTTCTGGCAGGTGAGCGGCTCCAAGCAGAGCTGCCTCGTCACGTTTGAGGATAACTCCAAGTACTGGGTCCTCTGGAAGGACATCCAGCATGGTGAGTGTTGTCCCAGCCTCCCCTTCCCGCTGCCATGCTGTCCCCGGGGACGCGGCTGTGCCACCTGTGTCACCCTCGTCCCACAGCCGGTGTCCCGGGGGAGGAGCCCAAGTGCAGCATCTGCCTGGGCAAGAAGTCGGGCCCCAGGAACGAAATCCTCATCTGCGGGAAGTGCGGGCTGGGTGAGTGTGGGTGTCGCACCCCGAGCTCTGCCGTGCCCATCCCGGGCTCTGCCGTGCCCACCCCGGGCTCTGCCGTGCCCATCCCGGGCTCTGCTGTGCCCATCCCGAGCTCTGCCCACCCGCCCCGAGCTCTGCCGTGCCCACCCCGAGCTCTGCCGTGCCCACCCCGGGCTCTGCCGTGCCCACCCCGGGCTCTGCCGTGCCCATCCCGGGCTCTGCCGTGCCCACCCCGAGCTCTGCCGTGCCCATCCCGGGCTCTGCCGTGCCCGCCCCGGGCTCTGCCGTGCCCACCCCGAGCTCTGCCGTGCCCATCCCGAGCTCTGCCGTGCCCATCCCGGGCTCTGCCGTGCCCACCCCGGGCTCTGCCGTGCCCATCCCGAGCTCTGCCGTGCCCGCCCCGGGCTCTGCCGTGCCCACCCCGGGCTCTGCCGTGCCCACCCCGGGCTCTGCCGTGCCCATCCCGAGCTCTGCCGTGCCCATCCCGGGCTTTGCCGTGCCCACCCCGGGCTCTGCCGTGCCCACCCCGGGCTCTGCCGTGCCCACCCCGGGCTCTGCCGTGCCCATCCCGAGCTCTGCCGTGCCCATCCCGAGCTCTGCCGTGCCCGCCCCGGGCTCTGCCGTGCCCACCCCGAGCTCTGCCGTGCCCATCCCGGGCTCTGCCGTGCCCACCCCGAGCTCTGCCGTGCCCATCCCGGGCTCTGCCGTGCCCGCCCCGGGCTCTGCCGTGCCCACCCCGGGCTCTGCCGTGCCCATCCCGGGCTCTGCCGTGCCCATCCCGGGCTCTGCCGTGCCCGCCCCGGGCTCTGCCGTGCCCATCCCGGGCTCTGCCGTGCCCGCCCCGGCGCTGATGCCGAGCCCTCCCCAGGTTATCACCAGCAGTGCCACATCCCGGTGGCGAGCGGCGGCGAGGGCCCGCTGGGGACGCCGTGGTTCTGCCGCCGCTGCATTTTTGCCCTGGCAGTGCGGGTGAGTGAGGCTGCCCCGGGTTCCCGTGTGCTGCCCATCCCTGGTGGCTGTGCTGACCCCATCCCTGTCGCCCCCACAGAAAGGGGGTGCCCTGAAGAAAGGAGCCATTGCCAGGACGCTGCAAGCCGTGAAGATGGTGCTGTCCTACAACCCCGAGCTGCTGGAGTGGGACTCCCCACACCGCACCAACCAGCAGCAGTGCTACTGCTACTGCGGGGGCCCCGGAGAGTAAGGCCCGGCCCGGGGGTGGCCATTGGTTTTGTGGGAATCAGGAAGATGGGATCAGGGCGGGGATGTTTGATCTCACACCTGCAGGGCACTGCCCTGGCTCTGAAACACCAGTCAGGGGCAGATTTCTCTCCCTGGTCGGGGGTCTGGGGCAGTGGCTGCCACACGCTGCCCTCACTGTCACCTCCTGTCCCTGCCAGGTGGTACCTGAAGATGCTGCAGTGCTACCGCTGCCGGCAGTGGTTCCACGAAGCCTGCACCCAGTGCCTCAGCGACCCCATGATGTTTGGAGACCGGTACGACCCTTCTGGGCTTTGCTGAGACACTTGCCGGGGGTGGGGGGCTCATGGACACATCCCAGCTTGTGTCCCTGATCTGACACCGACATGGATCAGAGCTCCAGAGCCCCACTCCTCCCAGCCATTGGCACTGTCCCACCTGCCCCATCCCTGGGTGGATGATCCTCATGCCCAGCATTTCCCCCAATGTTTTCCAGGTTCTATGTGTTTTTCTGCTCTGTGTGCAATCAGGGACCAGAATACATCAAGCGCCTGCCCTTGAGATGGTAAGAAATGGAATGTGAAATTTGGATTTTACCCAGATGGCTCTGACACCATCCCTGGAGGTGTTCAAGACCAGGCTGGACAGGGCTTGGAGCAACCTGGTCTAGTGCAAAGTGTCCATGCCCATGGAAGGGGGTGGGAATGGATGATTTTGAGCCCCCTTCCAGCACAAAGCATTCTAGGATTGTGTGTTTGGGTTTTCCCCCAGCTGCAGGCAGTGTCCCACCTCTTCCCAAAGCTCCAGGGATGCTGTCCTGGCTGGGCATCAGCTGGGATACACCTCTGGGCTGGGTTGCTTCCCCTGTGAAGTGTGGGAAGGTTTCAGGGGTGGGTTTGGGGGGACCTGGGAGCTGTGGTGGCGCTGGCAGAGCAGGGCATGGTGGTGGCACCATCCTGCCAGGGCTGCTGACCCCTCTTTGCTGCAGGGTGGACATCGTCCATCTGGCCCTCTACAACCTGGGTGTGCAGAGCAAGAAGAAGTACTTTGACTTCGAGGAGATCTTGGCCTTCGTGAACCACCACTGGGACCCTCTGCAGCTCGGGAAGGTACAAACACACCGCGGGCTTGGGCTGGAGAGCAGTGAGAGTGAGGAATGTAACCCCAGCTCGTGCAGCACTCAGCACGGAGCTCAATCCCCTCCTCTGCGCTGGGATTTCCCGTGTTGGAGGGTCAGACCCGACACTTTTCCCAGCGGGAGCTAGAGCTGGGAGCAGCACTCACACCGGGCGCGTTGGAAGCCTGTCCCCAGGGCAGCACAGGGCTCCCGAGGGGACAGTGACAGACCCGGGTGGCTTTGCCAGGCCTTGGTTCCCTCCCTCCCTCCCTCCCTCCCGAGCCGAAAGCCGGAGTTCGGGTTCCCCCGTCTGTTTGGATTTTGCATAACCAGAGCGGGCACTGAGCGCTACCTGCGCCCTGTCCCGCAGCTCACGGGCACCCCCATCTCCGAGCGCGGCCCCCACCTCCTCAACGCCCTCAACAGCTACAAAAGCAGGTGAGTCCGGCCGGGGGCTGGCCCGGGCTGGGGTGCAGGGCGCTCCCGTGCCAGCCTGGCTGAGAGCTGCTCCCTCCCCTCCGCCCAGGTTTCTGTGCGGGAAGGAGATAAAGAAGAAGAAATGCATCTTCCGCCTGCGGATCCGCGTCCCCCCGAACCCCCCCAGCAAGGTGCTGCCCGAGAAAGCGCCCGGCGAGGGCGAGAGCAGCTCCTGTGAGCTGAAGAAAGGGGGAAAAGCAAATACGCCCATAAGGAGAGGT
This sequence comes from Muscicapa striata striata, assembly GCA_030060385.1. NCBI lineage: Eukaryota > Metazoa > Chordata > Aves > Passeriformes > Muscicapidae > Muscicapa > Muscicapa striata. The sequence goes on along the minus strand of JAREIS010000026.1, from coordinate 2,105,292 downwards.
GAGTGGCCCCGCTGGCCCGGACAGTCCCGCAGCAGCCCCCGCTGCCCGCGCCCCCCTCACGCCCTGTTTGCAGCCTCCAGCAGCAGAAGCGGCGAGCGCGGCGCAAGAGAGCCAAGTTCCTGCTGGAGGATGCCATTCCCAGCGTGAGTCCTTCCCCCCTCCCCTCTGCAGCCAGGGGCACTGCCCGGCCCTGGGCAAGCTCCTCCTGGCAGCTCTGGGGAGCGTCCGGAGGGTGCCAGTGCTGGGGTGTGGGCAGCACCCCTGTGCCAGGCAGTGAGGAGTGAGCTTGTTTTTGTGACAGAGTGACTTCACCTCGGCCTGGAGCACCAACCACCACCTGGCCAGCATCTTCGACTTCACGCTGGATGAGATCCAGAGCCTGAAAAGGTCCGTGCAGCTGGAGCAGGGGTGTGGGGGGCCAGGGGTGCTGCTTGTGCCGGGCTGGGGTGCTGGGTCCCAGCCTGTCCCATCTCACCCTGTCCCGTCCACAGTGCCAGCTCAGGACAGACTTTCCTATCGGATGTGGACTCCACAGATGCCACCAGCACCTCAGGCTCGGCCACCACGAGCCTCTCCTACGAGTCCAGGTGAGGACTGTGCCCCTTGTCCCCTTCTGGAGGGGTCCTGGTGGCACGGCCAGGGGGGCTCGGGCCTGTGTCTCCCCTCTTCATGTCCCACCCTGTGTCCCAAAACGGGCCGGGGGGGTCCCAGAGCAGCACAAGGATCTGAGCCGTCAGTCCTTGCTGGGCTCCCCCAAATTCCCGGCAGAAGCCAGCACGGGGGGGGGGGGGTGGCACCTTTTGGGTGCTGCCCTGATGCTGCCCGTGCCCTCCCGGCAGCCGCAGGACCGTGGGCAGCCGCAAGCGCAAGCTGGCAGTGCCAGCCTACGCCTCGGGGGCCAGGAGGAGAGGGGCCGAGCCGGGCGGGCGCCCCGCGGGCACCCCCGAGGGCAGCGAGGCAGCGGCCGGCCCCGAGCGCCCCGACGGCGGCATCGACAGCCACACCTTCGAGAGCATCAGCGAGGACGATTCCTCGCTGTCCCACCTCAAGTCCTCCATCAGCAGCTACTTCGGGGCCGCGGGCCGGCTGGTGTGCGGGGAGAAGTACCAGGTGCTGGCGCGGCGGGTGACGCTGGAGGGGAAGGTGCAGTACCTGGTGGAGTGGGAAGGCACCACCCCGTACTGAGCCCCGCCAGCCCCGAGCCTCTCCCGGAGCCAAAGCGGAGGAGATCGGGCTGCTGGAGAGGGGCTGGTGCCTCCCCCCGGCAGCCTCGGGGCCGGCAGTGCTGCCCAGGAATGAAACCTGAAGCCCTGACGTTCTATTTTTTGACGTTCTATTTTTTTAATGTTAACAATTTTTAGTTCCTTGGCTGTGTTTATGCAGTGATGGAGCCTGGTGGTGCTCAGAGCAGTGATGGGGTCTGGCCCTTCCAGAAGGGTCTCCTGGCACAGCTGGAGCAGCTGCTTGGGGGGAACCCCAGACCATGCAGGGACCTTGGTCTGTGCCTGGCACAGCCCAGCTCATCCCCGTGTCCCAGCCTGACTGAGCAGCCTCGAGGGGGTCCTGCTGCCAAAACACAAACTCCTCCTCATCCCTGAGCTCTCACAGCTCATCCCTGTGCCCTGGGGACAGCTCTCAGGCTTTTTCACCTCATCCTGAAGAAGATGATCTTGGATCAATTCATGAAAGGAACGTGGTTTGTTTTATATGAGAGGAAAATGCCCCCAAACCAGCCCACATGTGGCTGTTGCAGCCATGGGGCAGATGTGCTCTTACCCCACGACCTGGACTGTGTGTGGTGCTGCACCAGCTTCATTTCCCTGTTCTGACAATCATGATCATCCAAAAAAATCCTCCTTTGCCTTAAAACCACCACGGGCACTTCACAGACTGGAGCCCGAGGCCTTTGCTTCTACAGGAATCTTCATCCCAAATGTGCCAAACCAGCAGACAAACCAAAAAATGCTGAAGAGGACAATGGGGGCAGGGGGAAGGGGCTGTACCAGGGTCCCTGTGGCCTCCTGGCTGTGCCTCTCTCGTGGTGATGTTTGTGAGCACTGGGCTTGATTTGTCTGCAGGAGAGGAGGAGCAGCCCCCTCCTTTAACAAAGCAATACTGCAGCTTGGGCAGGAGCAGAGCAGTTTTTTTAAAAAAGATTCCAATATCAGATAGTTGTGTTAGATTTTTTTTTTTCTTTTAGAGAGAGAGTTATTTTTAATGTCCTCCTCATCTCTCCCCCCTCCCACCCATGGGATGGGGTGTGGGGTCCTGTCCTACCTGTGCTTGTGGGATCTCAGCTCATCCTTTTGGGTGAGGTGCTGCCAGGTCCCCCCATCCCTGGCAGGGAGGGGTCCAGCAGCTGGAGAACTCCCTGTCCTGCCTTAGCTTTGTCCTTGAAGGATCACTTCAAATATTTCCCTTTCTCAGTGCCTATGGAGCCCTTCCCAGGGGCTGCCAAGAGCTGTGCCAGGGCTGAGCAGGGTAATGCCTGTGGGATGTGCCAAGGCACATCACACTTGTGGAAGCACCCACAGGATGTGGCCCTGGCTCCTCTCTGCTCCCTCTCCTCCTCTCCTGGCTTCTTGCAGAGAACTGAATGTGGAGCCTTTAAAAGTATTTTTGTTGCAGAGTATATTTTGCATTCGCTGTAATAGAGATTATAACAACTCTGTGCACCTTCTGATTTCTGAGTTCAGGTTGCTGCTTGTAAGCAACTCTCGTTATACCCAAGTTGTAATTAATATGTCTGATGTACAATTAAAAAGTGGGAGTTTTTTCAAAGTCACTGTTTTTCTGTGGTGTGAGGATTATTGAGCTGGGATGCCAGGCTGTGTTCTGTGCCAGGTGAGGTGGGCAAGCCCAGGACAGGCCCTTCCTCCTGCCCAGCTGTGACCACGAGAGCCTGCCCAGGTAAGAAACGCTCCAGTTTATTCCCTTCCCAGCCACATAAATAACACAAAAATGTCCCAGAAGTTATATCCTATAATCCATTAAGGATCTTTTTTTTACCAGGTTCATCTTGGCTGGGCAGAAAGCCACTGCTCAGGTGGGGGTGGGGATGCAGGGCCAGGGCAGTGCCATGGTCCTGCTGGCACTTGGGTTCCCTGAGCTGGCTGTGGATGTTCCCAGCTCTCTGTGACAGACCAGAACCCGCTGCTGGCTGTTCCTGCTGAATCCTCGCGGCGTTTGCTGCTTCTATTTTCTTTTCTGTTTTCTGCTTCCTTGGATTTTCAGGGCTCCGGGGGAGGCGGGGGGAGCCCGGCCACATCGTGCAGGGCTGCGGGGGCTAGGCAGGCTCCAGGGCTGCCCGGGGGGACACACGGCACTGCCAGGCCACGGCTCCCAGCGGGAATTCGCTGCTGACAGCCTGAGGCAGCCCCGAGTGTCCCCACAGCGGCATCTCCGCCTATCCTCACCCGCGGCTTTCAGCGCAGGCAGCCCTTCCCCAGCTCAGCCTGCAGCTGCCGGGACAGCCCGGGAACGGGAGGTTTCCCAATCCCAAGCTCCTGTGTCACAGCAAACCCGAGAAGGCAAAGGCTGCCTCCCGCGTGGCTCCCCAAAAATGAGCTGCACTTAGCGCTCCTCAGTGCCGCGGGACGTTCTCCGCGATCCACTGGAGGTAGAGCGGGTTGCCTTGGTCGATAGGCAGGCTGATGATGTCGGGGATTTCAAAGGGATGGATGGATCTGGAGGGGAGGCAGGCGGAGCAGGAGCGGAGTCAGCGCCAGCCCCGCAGGGAGCCCCGGCCCTGCCCGCGCCCCCCGCGCTTCAAAGCACCCGCAGCTTCTTTCTGCCACGTGGGAATTTGGCTTTGAGTTTGGGGTTTACCACAGACTCTGGCCCAAAGCTGAGTGTGCTCCCCTCCCGGGAAATGCAGGAAATCCTGTCAGGGAATAACCTGTGTGAGGAGAGAATCCCTCCTCAATGAGAGCTGGGTGAAGCCCAGCTCTTGGTATTTCTGCCACCTTTTCCTTGTTGCTGATGCCATCTCCGGGGTTTTCTGGCTTGTAGGATACAGCAGGAGCACTTAACCCCCCTGGGTGGGATGGGGCTCAAGGAGCTCCCAAAGCTGGACAGGAGGTGACAGCCTACCTTGGATGGGACACCCAGTGCTGCTGTGAGCCAGAGCCTCACCTGACGTAGTTGGACAATTCCCCTATTTTGGATGTCCTCGTTTTCACCAGCTGTGGAGAGTAAAACACCAAAACAAACCCCAAGGGAGATGAGAAGGGATGGAGTGACCCTGATGTGCAGTTGCACAGCCCCACCCAGCACAGCCAGGGCTGTGACAGGAGCTCTTTCCCTGGGGGATGTTCCCAAACCCAGCAGGTTGGTGCCACCCTCCCCAAACCTCCCTGCAGCCCCTTTCAGCTGGGGCTGTTTGCAACAGGGATTTTTGTGATGTAGGGAATGATCACTTACCAGCAGTATTTCAGTGGATTCTTCCAGTTCCCCTTTCCAGAAATACCTGGATTTTTAAAAAAAAACAGCATCAGCAAATCCAGCTCTGGCTGCAGCCATGCCAACCCTCAGGTTACTTCTCCTGCTTGGTGCATTTTGCATAAACCATTTCTTTACAAAAGGGTTTAAGAAGCCTTGCTGGCTCCAAAACTGCTGAGCACATGAGTGAGCACCCCAGATTTATGAGAATTTGCCAGGGGGACTGGCAGAGCAAATTCCTGGGGCTGGGGTGCCCTGTGGTGGTGGTGGCCCTGCTTGGGGTGCCTGCAGGGACTGTGGCTGGGGGGCTGAGCTTTCTCCCTCTCTTTCCCTGCAGGAGAGGAGCTGTGCTGCTCATGAGTCAGATGTGACCTTTGAAAACATTTCAGCTGCCAGGAGCCCGTCCTGATCTCATCTGCCTGCAGGGCTCCTGTGCCAGGAGGGCTCGAGGCGTGGTGGTGTCTCCTGAGCAGGGCATGGAGCAGAGCCCGCTGGAGCTGCCAGGGCTGGGCAGGAGCAGCTCTGCTCTGCCTGCTGGGGGTGCAGGAGATGATCAGGGGTAGGAATGGACCAGGGGAAGAAGGGCATTGCTGGATATGGGGGTGCACTGGGGGAGCCCCTCCTGAGGGGAGCTGTGGTGGGATCTGCTCCTCACTTCTGCCAGGGTGTTTCTAGCAGGAAAAGCTCTTTTGGGGCTTTGCTTTTGAAGCTTTTTAACAAGTGCAGTCCCTTTGCATGGACAGCTGGGAACACCTGCAGAGCAGGGCTGGGCCTGCTCCAAGGTCAAACCTGCTGTTCTTCCTGCCTGAAAAAGCTGCTTAATTTTGTAAAGGCCTTTTCTGGTCCCTATCTTGGCTGCTTTTTAGAGCCTCTAATAACAGACACCATGTCCTCAGGACCATAAACCCGAAATTGCTGGATGTAATCCAAGTAATCAATAAATGAATGATGCCCATGGGCTGCCAGAGCATCTGCACTCCTCAATAAGCTCCAAACATGGTGAGACTCATCCCCATCTGCAACAACAAACAGACCCAGCAGCTTTCTGGAAACTGAGGCCTGTGTCCATCCCCTCCTTCCCTCCCTGCTTTGCCTCCTCCATTGGGGAATATCCAGCCTGACTTACAAGGCCGAGCTCTTGGGCAGGATGTTCACATAGGCAGCCAGTTTCTTATCCATGATGGCCCTGGGGGAGACAGGAGGGGAGTCAGTGCCAGCCCAGCTCAGTGCTCACCCCCAGCCTTGGGGACATTCCCTTGTGCTGCCCAGGACTGCCAGCAGCAGCTCTGACATTGGAGACGTGGAATTTTGGGTTACTTATTACCCTGAGAAAACAGAGGCAAAGGTGAACTTTGGGTGGAGATAGCTCAGACAGCCCCTCCTGGCAGGGCTCTGGGACCCTCCCTGTGCTGAGGAGGGAGTTTGGGTGTTGCTCCTGGCCTGGAGGACCCAGCCCTGTGTCCCTCTGGCTGTGGGGTCACCAGGGCAGGGACTGAACCGTGGGACCACAAGAACCCAGGGAAGGATGGGAAGGGGTTTGCCACTGTCCAACTGAGCCCCTTCCTCCTAAATGTGCATCTTCTAAAATTAACAACATCAAGGTTTTCCAACCCAAAAACATCCTAGAAATCTGAAGCCCAAATAAATTCCTTCCCTCTGGCTGCCTCTGTGAGTTGTGGGCTGGTTTGTTATTGCAGAGCTGCTCAGGGTGAAGCAATTATAGAGATTACAGAGCACTGGAGCAATCTCAGGGAGGATTTTTAGAAGAAAAGGGGCAAAAGTTGTGTTTTGTGAGCAGAGCAGTGCCTGGCCCTTCTCATGGAGGTGGCAGCCACCCCTTCCAGGCAGGGCATCAGTGACTCCACCTTTGGGTTTCTCTGACACTAGCTTTGGGGGGACCATTCCTGGAGAGGAGAAGCACCCCAGGAGGCTCAGGCTTGCTGGCTCCCACCATGTGTAGGCAGTTCCAGGCATTTAATGCTCATGGAGCATCTTGAGTTAATCTTCAGACCAACAGAGTGCAGCAGCACGAGCAGAGCCACCCCTGCTGTGCCTGTCGTGTCACACATGGCACAAATCAGTTTGGATTTGCTGCCTGCAACTTGCAAGTCCCTTCAGCACAGGAACCTTTTGGTTTCAGTGCTCTGTCCCAATAAACTGAGATCCTGAACTTTGTCCCAGCAAGCTGAGCAGCAACAAGAGGCCACCAGGGGAAGAGAGAACATTGTAAGGAGCTGAATGTGATCTGTGGAAAATGTCTGCATAATACATGATAGCTTTGGGTTGGGCACTTAATTGTGTGCTCTTTTGTCTGTGTCTCACTCTGAGCCCTGAAGGGAGACAGATTAAATATTAATAAGCAGAAAAGCAAAGAAAATGATAAGCACAAATGTAAGGTGGCCGTGGGGGCTGGAGGGGTGCTGGGCAAGCTGGGTGAGGTGCAGTGGCCACAGCACCCAGCCAAGAGGGTCAGATCCTCCCAGGACAGGCAAGAAGGTCTTGAGATGCTGAATTCTACCTGCAGCTCTTCTTTTTTTCCAAAGCTTGAACCCCTTTTCCTTAAATCAGTGGAAAATTTCCTTGCAGACTGATCTGAGTGTTCCACTGAGCAGTGCAAAGGAAGAGTAAACATGACAGCACAGGAGAAAGGAATGGGGGAAATGGGTGTAGAAGCCCTGTGTCATCCCCTGCCACCAGGGCTCATTGCTCCCAATTCCAGAACAAAGGAATAATTACTCCACCAGTAAAACCACAACCAAAGAACACATATCTCAGCGAGGGGGAGTGATTTATCTCCTCTCCCTTCCCTGCAAGATGAGGAACAAAGAGTGGAAAGCATTTGCAAAGCTGTTAGGATGAGGCATTTTCAGGAACTGAGGCTCTTTTCACCAGGCACAGTCACTCCTTTTTTTTTTTTTTTTTTTTTTTTTTAGGAGACATCGAGCAGTGCAGACATAATTCTATTTGAATTTCTTAATACAGTTGCAGTATTTAAGGTGACACAAACTCCCTTTCAGTAGCCTGTCAGTTCCTGAACATGTTTGGGAGCACTTTGCTGGAGATGGAGGGGTTTTGGCAGCAGCAGGGCAGCAGGAAAACAGCACAGGAGGTGTTGCAGGAAACTTCATGGTCCATCATAAACACTTCCCCAGTCAACACGGGTTCAGTTCTTTGAACAGACCATCCATTGAGTCAGGGACTGACAGAAAAAACTCTGCATGCAAAATATCACACAGAGTATCTCATATATTAAAATAGAAGAAGGCAAAAAAATGAGGAAGAGCCCTCATTCCTTGAAGTTTGCCTGGTGAGAAGAGTGGCACTTCACAAGTGTTGTGGACCCCTTTGGTACTTCCTTTATTTTCATGTCAGAGCACTGTGCTTTGTCCCTCTCTATAAATATCCCTCCTGGCATTTTGCTGTGTCTGTTGTTCTAGAGAAGAATAAAGACTGTGACAAATCAGAGAACATCAGGTTGGAGCTTAATGCATCTGAGAACCCAGAAATTCAGGGTCATGAAAGTGGGTCTTGAAAATGCAAGGCAGTGAAATAAATAGAGAATTGCTGCTATTTCCATGGCATTGACTTCAGAGGCAAATGTCAGCTTTCCTTGGGCCAGAGCAGGCAAGGAAGGGGGTTGTGATACAGTCAGTGGAAAGGAGCATTGCTTGGGTATCACAGAATCCCAGAATGGTTTGGGTTGGGAGGGAACTGGAATTTTATGTCATGAGCAGGGACACCTTCCACTATGCCAGGGTGCTCTAAAATCCATCCAAGCTGGCCTTGGACACTGCCAGGGATGGAGCAGCCAGAGCTGCTCTGTGCCAGGGCCTCACCCCCTGGAAATGCAAAATACAGTGATGCCTTAAGATCTGAGTTTTCTGTTCTGTTGAGTGTGCTTTTCTGTGGTGCTTTAGGGGGATAAAGGCAAAAGAGTCTGATTCCAGCTATGGATTCAAGGACAGTTTTTTCAGACTCCAGGTCCTAAGTATAAACAACATGAGAAGAGGAGGGTGGGCCAGCTAGGAGAAGAGGAGGATGACACCTTACAATTTGGGACTATTAATTGGATGGTTGACCCTTGTATGCAAACGGACTGAAGTGTATAAAAATGTGAAATCATGCCACCAAGCTCTCTTTTACTTCCATCTTGGAGCCACTCAGGGCAGGGGCCACACTGTGGCACTGGTACTGCCAGGGTGTGGCCTTTCAATAAATACCCATTTTATTTCCCCTAACCCTGTGTGATCTCTGCTCCAGCTCCTAAAGGCTACAACAGAGGGACAAAGGGATATTGAGCTTCAGGGCAGTTTTGGGAGCCCTGGAGCAGGCAGGCTGCCATACCTGGCCGTGTCCCTGGCCATGTGCTCGTTGAGGCAGGCGATGAAGGCGATGGAGTGGGTAAAATAAAAATCACTCTTGTCACCACAAAGCCAGGAGCTCTTTCCCATTTGGAAAATGACTGATGTGCTGTATTGCTTGTCTCCTCTTTCCCAATCCATTTGAGAAAATATTCTTTGTTACCACAAGACTTCTCATCATAATTTTTAGAGCTCCTTCTTTGCTCTTTTTTCCCACTAAGCCATTTAACAAATATTATACAACAAATCCCAGAAGCTACTCAGTGAGTTACAAGCCAAACAGAGATGTGCTGGTGTACCTATTTTTCCAGATTAAAATGTAATCATGCTCCTCGCTCTGGGAAGAAAACAAACATCCAACCTGTTCAGCCTCCTGATCATTAATCTTCTTGTAAGATGTACGTGCATGTGATGAGGAAATCCCCAACATCACTTGTGATTGAGTATTAGTACAAACATCAACATTAGCTTGGTTTTTTTTCTGGTGTTTCCCCCTTTGTTTTTATGGAAAGGAAAATTTCCCTCATTTTTTTCCCCAGAATAATTGTATTAGCCAAGGGATGGTGCAAAGAGGAGTGAAATGTCAGGATTCCCACCTGATAAACTCATATTCCCAAAATACTGAAGTGAACAAGACTGAAAACACCCCTGTGAGGATTTAAGGACTTCACTGAAAAGCACCAAGCAACAAAATGCCAGTTTAGTGCAGAGACTGAGATTTCTGCAACACTTCTTTTGGCTTTGGTGAACTAAAACCAGCTTTAGGTTTAGAATCACCATGCTGGGACTTTTTGCCTAGTTCTGATGAGACTCTTAAAAAACCCCAACTGAACAACACCACCTGAACACAACTTGTGGCGATGCTGAGTGTAAGAAAACTTAAAAATTTGCTTGTCTCCAGCAGATCCAGGGAGTGCACCCCTCCTGCACGATGGTTTTGGGGAGAAGTTTGAATAAAGGTACAGACAGATATTTGTATGGCTGCTTGGTATGGGCTGGTGTCTGTTGTGCTCCTCAGGGAGTGTCCTGTGCCCTGCATCCCCATCCCAGCCCCGTGTCCACCCTGTCCCTGTGTCCATCCTGTCCCATGTCCATCCCATCCCTGTGTCAATCCAGTCCTGTGTCCATCTTATCCCTGTGTCCATCCCCATCCCAGCCCTGTGTCCATCCTGTCCCTGTGTCCATCCTGTCCCTGCGTCCATCCCATCCGCGTGTCCATTCTATCTCTGTGTCCATCCCATCCCTGTGTCTATCCCCATCTAAGTCCTGTGTCCATCCAGCCCTATGTCCTTCCCAGTCCCATGTCCATCCCATCCCATCCCCATGTCCATCTCCATCCCTTCCCCGTGTCCATCTCCATCCCTTCCCCGTGTCCATCCCCATCCCTTCCCCGTGTCCATCCCCATCCCTTCCCCGTGTCCATCCCCATCCCTTCCCCGTGTCCATCTCCATCCCTTCCCCGTGTCCATCTGCATCCCATCTCCATGTCCATCCCCATCCCATCCCATCCCGTCCCCGTGTCCATCCCGTCCCGGTGTCCATCCCGTCCCGGTGTCCATGCCCAGCCCGGCGGGGCTCTCTCGCACTCACCAGCAGCGCGGTGCCGCGGCCGGGCCGGGGGCAGCCCTGGGGGCCGGGGGGCATTGGGCAGCGCTGGCTCAGCCCCTCCATGGCCGGCAGCCCCTCCACCTGCTCTGCCCGAGCGGGGAGCGCTCCCGGACAGGCGGCACTGACTCCTCCTCCTCCTCCTCCTCCTCCTCCTCCTCCTCCTCCTCCTCCTCCTCCTCCTCCTCCTCCTCCTTCCTCCCGGTGCCCGCCCGCTGCGGGGCTGCGGGACAAGGCACAGCGCCGTGTCCCCACCTGCCACCCCCAGCCTCGGCACCTGCAGAGCTGGGGGGACAAATATCGGGGACCGGCACCCCAAAAGTGCCAAGGACGCGAGTGCTGGTGTGGAACTGCCCGCACCAGCATCTGCTGCCATTTCCAGGCTCTCCTCCAGTACAAGCACTGGAACCCTCCCAGTGCCGTCCCGGTGCTCTGGGATGTGCTGACGCCATTTATCGCCTTTGCTATGGTGATAAAACCTTTGCTTTCCCTGTCTATAAACTGTTATTTTCTCACATTTCTTTCGGTTGGGGCTCTTTGTGTAGAAAGCACCGGGCAGGTGCTGAGTCCTGGCGCGGTGTTCGTACCCAAAATCTCCTGGAGGAGCCGAGCGCTGTTTCTGTCTCACGCTGTAACTTTATTTTAACTTTATTTTAACTTTATTTTAACTTTATTTTAACTTTATTTTAACTTTATTTTAACTTTATTTAACGTTTTTAACTTTATTTTTCTCCGTGTCACTTTTTACTGTCCCCTGTCTGTTCCCATAATCTGGATTCATTCCCTGGCAGCCTGCAGAACCCCCTTATCTATTCCATATTTATTTGGGGATGTAATCTTTCGCAGAGCCGGAAGCACAAAGTTGACGAAGTTATCTGATGACATCAATTTGTTTGCAAAAAATGAGAAAGTTCAGCATGAGGACGGGAGGGGGTGGCAGGTTCTCCACAGCCCAGGGAGCTGCTCTGGGCGAACACCGGGATGGCACCGGCGGTTTCGGCTCTCTCGGGACCAGCGCTTTCCCTTCCCGAACGCAGATTAACGCCATTTATCCCAGTTTTTGCAAAAACAGCGACACCGTGCATCGTCCTCCGTCCCCCCTCAGGGATCGAGACCTGCCATGCCGATGAGACCACGCCCCCATCACCAGGACCGCGCCCCGCTATTACCTGGCCACGCCCCCATCACCAGGACCACGCCCCGCTATTACTAGGCCACGCCCCATTACCGGGACCACGCCCCGCCGTTACCGGGACCACGCCCCGCCGTTACCGGAACCGCGCCCCGCCATTACCGGGACCACGCCCCGCCACCACAGGGCCACGCCTTCATCACTGGGACCACGCCCCCATAACTGTGGCCACGCCTTCTCCCCTTACGCAATCGATGGGCGGAGCCGGGGGCGGTGCACAGGGCGCCCTTAGCAACTCCCCCGCCGTTGCTAAGGGCGCTCGAATTCTCGCGATATTTCCGCCTGGCAGTTGCTACGGGCGAAGCGAGTTCTCGCGAGACTGCCGGGTGATGGCGGAGGCGGCGGCGCCCAAGATGGCGGAGGCGGCGGTGGAGCTGCTGGAGCGGGCGGCGCGGCGGGACGCGGCGCTGGAGGAGCTGCGGGCCCTGCGGCTCGCCCTGCAGGCCGTGCCGCCCGCCGCCCTCCGCGCCCGCCTCGGCGAGCACCACCTGGGGGCTCTCTTCGGCCTCCTCGCCGTCAATGACCGGTGAGCTCCGGCGCGGTGCTGCGGGCCCGTGCTGCTGTTTTCCCGGAACGGGAGGTTCTTGTCTCCTCCCCGACTCATTCCCTCCCTTCTTTCGGGGCACAGAGGTGTTCTCTCCTCACGGGCTCGGTTTTCTCTCCGTCCCGCCCAGCGAACAGGTGTCCGCGTGTGTTGCCATCCTGGAGAGGCTCCTGCAGGCCCTGGACCCGCTTTACGTGATCCAGAACCTCAGGGAAGAGCTGCAGAAAGGCCTTTTCCACCCCGATGACTCCGTGAAGATCCTCACCATGTCCCAGGTACAGGCTTTCCTCCAGGAGGAGGGCACAGAGCTCTGGGTTAGTCCCCATCTACTCTTTCCTGCCTCTGCTCGTGATAAAAGCAGGAATTTTCTCCTTCCACTCCATTTGGGATAATTACTATGCAGTGTGTAGATAATGCTTTATGATATGTCCGTAATAATGGCCAAAACTATGTCCTGACACAACTTGTGAATAAAACTTCTGCCACGTGCCCTGGTTGAAGCTTTCCAGGCCAGCAGGTAATGTAATAATGTAATGTAATGTAATAATTAAAAGCAGCAATATTTTGATATTCAGGATATTTTAAACTATTGTGGAAACACCAAACAGGCTGTGGGAATTCGATACTTGTATTAATTTAAAAGAACAGATTGTGGGTTTGTTGTGGTTTGGGATAGATTTCTAGAAATTCAGCTAAGGTGTTGTCCAGTTGAGTTTTGATGCAAAAACCTCGAAAATTGTGATTCTGGCTTTCTGTGCAGCTGTTCCAGTGCTTGAGTATCCTTACAGGGAAGAAAAAAAAAAAAGTTTTAATGTTATTTTCTGTAACTCTTTGATCAGGTTGGGAGGATCGTTGAAGACTCAGCTGCTGTCACAGAAGTTCTCCACAGCCCCGAGCTGTTACAGCAAATCATAAACTGCATTGGTGGGGAGAAAATAGCAGTGGCCAAAGAGGTAAACGTGGCTTTATTGTCCCATTCCTCTGCAAGCTGAGAGAGTTGGATGACAATAATAATGAGCTCAGTGAAAATGGAATTATAATTAAAACTTAAGTGTATTTGAACATTACAATTAAGTCTGATAAGCTCAGATTTTCTTCTCTGCATGGTTTTGTTCCTTTTTAATAACAAGCTCCTGTTTTTGCTTGCAGGCCATTAAATCTCTGTCAAGAATAGCCCAGAGCCAGGAGGGTTTGGAGGCTCTGTTTGGGAGCAGTTTGCTGGGTGACCTGAGGAATGTCATGGCCACAGTGACATTGTTCGATACAGGGTCTATGAGGTGGGGAGCTGCTCCTGACTCTCAGCTGGGTTTTATCACTTTTAAATTATTCTCACTGCTTTACACACTTTTCTTCATGCCTGTGCTTTATCAAAACTAGAAAGGAATAGGGAGATTACAGCAGTGTGGGCTCTTGTGATGTCATAACTTCTCCATTTTTTGGTATAAAAGTGTGGATTACTGTTTATTTCCTAACTTGTAGTGCCTAAGGCATTGGAAGGGCTACACAGAATTACTAAAGACATCAGAAAGTGTTTGTTTCTCTGAAAATAAAAGTAAAATAGTTAACTGTAGCCTCTTAACTTTTGGGTGAAGTGCTGCTGAAGGTTTTGGGGGGATGCCAGCTGTCAGTCTAGAGATGTTTGGCAAAGAAGAAGTAACACAATTTAGCCATTCTGGAGCTTAATGGGGATTGCACAGCAAGAGCTGGTTGTGAACAGAGATCAAATGCAAACTTGGAACTCCTTATGAAGTTATGATAAATGGTTAATGATAAAAATGTGATTAATTCCTTATTTAATATATGTATGGTTAACTAGCACTATAAGATGTGTTTGGCTGTTGCTGTGAATTATTGCAATGTTTTTGTAAACAGTCCTTTTTGCTTTTATTCAGTTAATTGTGGAGATTTCATCAGTGTCAGCAGAGTCTCTGAATTACTGTGCCAGCAGTGGGTTAATCCCTGAGTTAATTGGGGAGCTGACTGGAGAGGATGTGCTGGTCAGGTACGTTGGTGAGTTTGCCAAGGAGATTTCCTGTGTTGTTAAAACTCTGATAAACATATTTGTGTGTGTTTCTTGTAAAACCATTTCCAGAAAAACACTATCTGCCTCTTCTTGAGTGTCAAATACTTCATACCTTAGTCTGAGGACCAGGCTGGAGTGATAATTTGGCAATAGAAACACTTTAAATTCACAAATCTAAAGAGCTGAACGAGCTCAGAGAAGCTTGAACAGTTGGGGTCATTTGTTGTTTGTTTTTTTTTTTTTTTGCTAGGATTTTGGGTGTGGTTTCTTTTTCTTAACCACTGAGTGCTTCAAAGCTGAAGATAAACTAAAAAAAAAAAGCTAAAAAAAACGAAAATAACTTTCTGTGTTGCAGAGCCACATGCATAGAGATGGTGACCTCGCTGGCCCACACCCCCCACGGGCGGCAGTACCTGGCCCAGCAAGGAGTCATTGACAAAATCTCCAACATCATCCTGGGGGCAGAGTCTGATCCCTTCTCCAGCTTCTATCTGCCAGGTGACACCATGCACTCCTCCTTTCTGCTTGCTTTGGGAATGAGTTCATTCTGTTCATTCATTCATTCAGCTCTCTGTTGAAAGCTCAGGGGAAATTTTGAGTATTAGAGGAGAGGTGTAAAATGTTGGATGCTTTAAAAATGCTGAAGGACAGTCTGACACATGAAAAATGTTCCTCAGTAAGATCTGGACAGGCTGTGCTGTAGCTTTAAAGTTTGTGTTGTTGTAGTGTTTTTTAGGAATACAAACATCATGAATTAAGCAACGGTCAAAATATTTGGCTCGTTGCTTAGCTCTGTCTTTATTTTGAGCTTTTTATCAACATTATTCAGACTTAATAATACATGTTTGGGAACAAATCAGTCTCACATTAATGTACATTTAATTTTGTCATTGCTGAAGTTGCTGTTCTTCTACTCAATGCTTTTTTTCTCAGGATTTGTTAAATTTTTTGGCAATCTGGCTGTTGTGGACAGTCCCCAGCAGATCTGTGAGCGCTACCCTGTGTTTATGGAAAAAGTCTTTGAAATGGCAGAAAGTCAGGATCCAACCATGATTGGAGTGGCTGTGGACACACTGGGAATCCTGGGATCAAATGTGGAAGGCAAACAGGTTTTACAGAAAACTAGTTAGTATCTTTTTCTTTCATAAAACTTTATATTATAAGAGTGAATTGGTTTGGGGTGATACAGAAAGGAATTTAAAAATGTGTTCACTTATCTAATGAATACATTTCTAATGTAGTTGATGGGTAACTGTATTCCTGTAAAAACCTGGATGAATTAATTAAAATCACTTTGTTTTTGTTTTGAAAGGAAGTAGATTTCAAAATCTCTTAAGCAAAATAGGGCACCAGGCCAAGAATGCCCCCACCGAGTTACGGCTTCGGTGCTTGGATGCAATTTCATCTCTGCTTTACTTGCCTGTAAGTTTGGGGTTTTTGTCTTTGTTTTTTCTTTAAATCTCCAAGAATGAAATCATCATACACTTGAGTAATTGTGAGGAGACATTTTGCAGCCTCCAGGTTGGGTAGCAGTGGTGCTTTCAGTGCTCTGAGTCACTGATTTACTGTTTTGAAATTCCCTGATTGGTTTGCTTAAAGGTTTGGGTTTGTTTGTAAGGAGCCAGGTGTTCTGAAATGTAAATAAAAGATGAAGTCAAGACTTCATTGATGAGGGAACGAGTCCATATACTTGTACTCAGAGGTGTAGGGACAAACTACTCCAGTCTCTCCAGGGATCTGGGTTAACTGTAGCTCTAAATGTGTGATTAAACCATTTGAACACACCTGAAAACCTGAAAGCTTTTCATAATCCTTATCAAACTCTTTCATTTTTGTGATTTACATAGCCAGAGCAGCAGACAGAAGACCTTTTAAGAATGACTGAATCCTGGTTCACATCCTTGTCCAGCCAGCCCCTGGAGCTGTTCAGGAGCATCAGCACTCAGCCATTCCCTGATCTCCACTGTGGGGCTTTACGGGTCTTTACTGTGAGTGCTTTTGGTTTTAAACCTCAGGGAATGACTTGTGTTGCCATTCAGTCTCAGATTTATTTATTTCTTTGAAGTGAATACCACAAACTCCTTGTTAAAGCCCAGAAGTGGTCAGAAAAAGCCCTTTTTCCTCATGTCCCACTTGGCCTCCCATTTAAATAATGCAGCAGATACATCATGTCTGTAATGCTAGTTTTCTAATAAATTGGAGAGGGGGAAAAGGGAAGAGCTGTACCCTAAGGTGCTGCTTCTGAACCAGAGGCACTGCTGTGATAATTCCCTCAAAACTTTGAAGATAAGCACTGAGCTCTTGTTCTGCAGTGTTAAACCCTGCTGCTTGGTTTGAGTGGTGATTTTGTATCTCATTCAATGTTTCCTGTTCCTTGTCCTTGTACCAAAATCCCTACTGTGTAACTGCTTTTCTGGGATTTTAATATGTTTCTCCTCCTCTCACATCTTTTATCTTCCTGTTCAGGCCATTGCAAACCAACCATGGGCCCAGAAGCTGATGCTGAACAGCCCAGGCTTTGTGGAGTACGTTGTGGACAGATCTGTGGAGCCTGACAAAGCTTCAAAGGATGCTAAATATGAACTGGTGAAGGCCCTGGTGAACTCCAAAAGCATTGCAGAGATCTTTGGCAATCAGTACTACCTGAGGCTCAGGGCTTACCTGCACGAGGGCCCCTATTATGTTAAGGCAGTTTCTACTACAGCTGTGGAAGGAGCAGAATAATGTCCTTGCTGTCTGGGGTCCCCCTCTTGCAGAGCACAGTCCTGGCACAGGTGTTGAGGTACAAGGTGTAAAAACTCTCCACGCTGGAGGTTGTCTCTTTGAAGGAATGTGAAGATATTTTGACTCTATTTGAAATGAGTCAGGAGGGCAAATTAAAGGCTGATTGGTATTTCCCCCCTAAAATGTCATGACAGAAGTTCCCTGTGTGCTTCATGAGACAGGTAACCCAGGTGAGCACTTAGCAGCTGCTGACTGTTTTATTTGGAAGAATTTATCAGTGTTTGTTTAAATTGTTCTTGGGTTTGGAGTTTCTGTTTTGTTTTCTCAGTTCAGTTTAAACAAAACCACCAAAACACCTCAAGGTTTGTAACCTCAGATGCTGCCATAATTTCTATTCTTTTTAATTAATTTTTTTTTGCCTGCCAGAGTTGGCACTTGCATGGAACACTCTTTGTTCTGTCAGAATCTTGTTGCTGAATAAGCCAGTGACACTGTCCACATGAGGGAGTATGGACTGGATTCTCTTGTTTCCAACCTGCTGGATGTGAGTCTTGCTGGAATAAATAATCCTAAATATTGTTTACATTTTCTGCTGAGGATTTAAAATCAAAGGAAGAATTTTTAGCCCTTATAAAAACAAATCAATGCACTCTGTAGGGATCAAACCCACCTGGGAGCTTTGTCTCCCTTGCTGGCTGTGCTGTGGGGTGGCAGCTCAGTTTAGTGGCTGGAGCACTACAAGGCTACTTCAGAACCAAATCTTGAATTGTTTACATTATTTTTTATCAAGAGATAATTTTTTTAAAGTCTTATTTAAAGAAATGTGGTATTTTAGTTACCTGAGTTAGACTAAAAGGGATAAGAACACAGAGCTCTTGTGTTGAAGGGAGTGACTGAAGTGGGAGTATGAAATGTGGCATCTCAGGAAGTTGGAATTTTCCTTTGAAGATGTCAGAACTGTGGGAGAGAATCAGGAGTGGCTGGGCACTCCAGAGACATGTGACATGTCCTTGTCCATAAACAGAGACCACAGGGTACTTTATACCAAAGGCTTGTATTCCTTTTGTTGAGGGGGAGCAGAATAAAACATGAAATTCCTACTTTGGGGCTTATTTTAGTGATGTGTCAGCCAGGTGTAACTATGGAAAGTGCTGGCCCCATGTCCCTGTGCTGCCAGGGGAAGCAGGAGGGTCCTGTCCTGCAGAACTCTGCTTTTGCCTGTGCTAGTTGGAGGTGCTGCCAAAAATTGCTGTCCAGAAGTCCAGCTGGGCTCAGAGGAGCTGGGGGAGATCCCTTGATGTTTGCTGAGCTGTCTAAATGCAGGTGAGGTGCCTTGTGATGTCCCCAAGTTGTCACCCCACATGCCAATGCTGCTGCTTTTATCCTGGATGTGCCCAGTAAACATCTGCCAGTGAGAAATGCACTGCAGTGTCTCCTGACTGGAGAGAGCACAGGAGCTTCATGGATCCTGCACCCAGCAAACACTTCAAAGCACTAAAAAGGAAATCAAAAGAGTGTAGAAGTCCTTAGCTTGCACTTATTCTGGCAGTTCAGCTCTGTTATTTTAGGTGGCTTTGTGTGCTGGTGGCTCTGCACGAGCCATATGCTGAAATGTCAGTAAAAGAAATAAATGTCAGTAAAAGAAATCAATATGTAAACCTGTTCTGCAATTCATGAGCTTCTTCCATGTGTGTTTTCAGCTGGTGCTTTTGAAGGCTACTCTGTGTGCTGAGTGTTTAGCATCTGCTTTGCATGGTACACTTGCCAAAGACAATATTTTAGAATGTGCAGAGATGCCAAACAAGGGGATTTTTTAATGTATACACATATGCTTTATTTTGTTGAGCTTTGAGCTCAACTTGATTGATTAATTGATCACTTTCCCCTTATTACTCAGAGGCAGTTCCCTGCCCATGCTGTACATTACCATATGGATTCCATGCTGCTGCTGTATCTGATAAAAATGAAAAATTGAAGTGTGTTGTTTTTGTCATCCCCTCATAAAATACCAGGTGGAGGTAATTGAGGAAAACCACGAAATGGAGTGCTGGAGAATTGAGGTAACATGTTTAACATTTGGTTTAAAAGAAAAAAAAAAAAAAAACCAAACCCAAGGCAAACCTTGTCATTTGATAGATGTTAACAAACAGCATTCCTTGAGGAATTTCCAGGATGGCTCAGTGCCTGTTCCTGCTGGAGCTGCTCTGGTTCTCTGTGAACCACCCTGCTCAGATGCAGCTCCTTTTGTGGATGGAAAGCTTCCCCTTTGTTACAGAATTCTTTGGAAGCAGGTGATGCCTCACATAAAAAAGGAGTTTTGAAGACTCAAAAGTCTGAAAAACCCTGGATATAGACAAAGTCTGTTGGAATAATCTTTTTTACTTCCATGCATGCACTTGTAGGTACTTACAGAGGCAGAGTACATCCAGTTCTGCTCTGTCACACTGTAACAGTGAGAGTTCATTTGCTGCTGAAGGGAAAAGAGCAAACTTTGGGAGGGCGTCCTTTGTAATGAACACTAACAGGGTAAAACAGCTGATGAAAGAAAATCCAGCCTCTCTTTGCAGAAGTTAAACATTAATTGACAAAATGAAGGAGCTCATTTTTTATCCTATCCAAGTTGAGCTGTTTGAACTTATCAATGTAGGTGAGAACCTTGCAGGACACCAGGCTGTAGTAAGTTTCCAGCAAGGAGCAATCTTCCCCATCGCTCGTTTCCTTCCAGCCTTTAACTAACTCGTCCTCTGCCATGTCTGCAGAGGTGAAAATGAATTTGTAGCAGCATCGATTGTAGCTGATGTGCTTCTCCCCAGCGAAGCGGGAGCTGTGCCTGGCAGTGATGCCAGCTCTTTTAGCACAGATTCCTACAAAGGCAGCAGGGGGGAATGCCAGGGGCACCTCCCTGGCAGCCACGTAAACCTTGCGAGCCACGTCCTGGGACATGAGGAAAGCGCTGCCCTGGCAGAAATCCGGGTAGAACTGCTCGGGGTACTGGTGGATGGGGACAAAGGCCGGGCTCTGGGGGTCCCTGTCGGGCACTCCGTGGTGAACCACCCTCCCTAGGTAGATGTCCTCCAGCTGGGTTAAGCTCAGCAGGTACCCAGCCAGGCTGGGAACAGCCACAAACACATCCTGGGCTGTGTGGAGGATGTACCTGGCACGGGGACAGAAAGTCACCGTCCACTCCACGCTCATCAGCATCTTCTGTGTCTGCGTCTGGGGGGAATCGATGAAACTGCCTTCAATCATGTCTCGGTGCTTTTGAGCCTCTTCATTGATCTGCAGCTGGGTGCTTGCTGCAGCTGCCTTTCCTACAGCAAACACAGTGAGGACACTGTAACCCCCGGAGCCTGTGGAGTTCCCCCAGGTCTGCCTGATCACGTTGCGCCTTGTCCTGTTCTCGGGGCTGCTGCACACAACAATGAGCAGAAATATCTCCTGGTCGGAGCAAGTGGCTGTGCTGCTGCTGCTGTAAGAGAGGTTGGCCTTCAGAGGATCCACATCCAGCTTCCTGGCCCTCTCCCTGATCTCCAGAGCCTTTGCATCCGTGTAAGAGAGAGGCAGGGAATGCAGGAAGTATTGCTCCAGTAAATCTGCCCCGAACAGCAGCAGGTGGAAGAGCAGGAGGTTGGAGAGGATGAAGCACCAC
This sequence comes from Muscicapa striata striata, assembly GCA_030060385.1. Classification (NCBI taxonomy): domain Eukaryota; kingdom Metazoa; phylum Chordata; class Aves; order Passeriformes; family Muscicapidae; genus Muscicapa; species Muscicapa striata. The sequence continues at coordinate 2,084,754 of JAREIS010000026.1, read as the reverse complement.
TGGTGTGTGCGGAGCCTGCAGAGTGTCAGCTGGGAACAGCAACATGGACACTGAGCTCTCTTGCCTGCCAAGCCACAAGGCTTTCCCTTGTTTTACAATCCATGCAAAGCAATCACGGCTTTTAGGTCTTTGTATTATTAGTGTGAGGCTTTTTTTCTGCTAGAAACTTATGGAATCTACTTGTGGCATGGTGAGATCCCAAACTGAGAAGGATCTTGCCATGTTGGAAGCTTCTTTCTGTGCATCCACCTGTGGAAATACTAAAGAATGACTTGCTATGGATAATTTTGGACTATTTTTAACCCGGTACTGAAGGTCTGAGGTTCCCCTTAATATGTCCTTGAAGGAGAGATTTTGGTACTTGGCCTGACACTGCCCTATGAAAGCTGTCAGGGTTAGAATCCAGAGGAAAAGGCCAGGTTGGACAGGGCTTGGAGCAACGTGGGAAAGTGAAAAGTGTCTCTGCCCATGGCAGGGGGTGCAGTGAGATGATCTTTAAGGTCCCTTCCAACCCCAGTGGTGTGAAAGCTGTAAGAGGCTGCAGCACTTACCTGCATGGTGCTGGGAGCTGTCCCTGCAGCAGGGGCTCTCTGGGCAGTTTCTCCTGGCACTGGCTCTGTCTGGGCTGCAGGATCCAGTTACTGCCCAGTACCTGCAGCCTGTGCCTTCCACCTCACCTGCCTGGGCAGAGGGAAGATGATCCCTGGGGCTGATCATGTTGCAGCCACATGAAACACCAAGCAAACAAACCCCTGACCTTTCCCTTCATTCATTTCTGTCACTGAGAAATAAGTGAAGCAAATTCTGGGGCTCTCTTGGTCAGAGGAATCCCTGGTACTGTTGAGTCTGTCCTTGACCTGCCAGTTTGCTGCTGGCCCTGGGGTTGTGTTTTTCACAGCTGTGCCTTGTGGTGTTGGCTCCTCAGTCTGGGGATGTTGCTGAGCACTCTGCATCTCCAGAGCTGGAGCTTTGGGGTGTGAACTTGTGGGATTGCCTTGTGTGGGGTTTTGGAGGACACCCCCAGGCCATGGGTGCTGCTGGGCCAGGCTGGCTCCAGCTCATGGGGCTCTGCTTTGGGCTGCTGGGGCTTGTTGCTGTTGGCTCAGGAGCTGACAGGGCTGGGGAGCCACAGGAGCCTGGAAGTGCTGCAGGGGGAAGTGCCAAAGACACCACAAACAGGATGGAGCTGTCAGCAGGGGGAGTTGGCTTTGGCAGGGGGGAGCACTGAGGGGAGAGGGGCTTGGGGGTCCCCAGCAGTGCCCTGGGAGGGCAGGGGAGGGTTGGGTGATGGCAAAGCTGCTGTTTGAGGGGGAGAGGTGGGAGGTTCTGCCTGGTGGGAGCTCCAGCCTGTGGGGGAGAGCAGGGAGATCATGATTTCTTTTGTATTTTGAGAAGATTTCTCAGAGGTCAGGGTGCATTTCTGTTCTGCATCCGTGGGTGAGAGGAGAACACAGCACTGCTCAGGTTTGTCTTGGCTGGGCCATTGCAAGGCTCCCTGCAGCATCCTCAGGGCAGCCTGGATTAGCCCAATGTCCCAGGGACATGGAGAAGAGCTTTGATTTCTGCCTTGAGGGGTCCAGGGTTAATCCCCAGCTCTGGCTGAGCTGCTCAGCTCTCCCAGCTGTGTTGATAGAAGGAACAGAGGAAATACAGAAGAAACCAGGTTCCCAAAATCTGCTCACAGCTTGGAGGTGCATCTTACCCCATTGGAAAACCCCAAAACCCTCACAGTGTGCAAGTCCCAATGTGAATTTCTGCTCTAGGCCCTCCAAAAAGAGGGAAAACTGCTTCCCCAGGGCTCATGTGTCAGCTGGGCCACAGCTTCATCCAGCCCAGCCTCACACTCTGCAATCCTCACTGAAGTTGTGCTTTGAAGCTGGGTGAGCTGTCAGCACGGGAAGTGTCATTTAAATGTGTGCCCTGAAATAAAAGGCTAATAAGGAAATATTTTTCATGTACAGTAATACAGCCCTGCAATTCCAGATACCCATTCTGGAGAAAAAAGAATTCCTTCTTTGAAGATATTCTATCTCCAGCTGAATAATTTAATCAGCAAATAAATACCAGCATTTGAAACCTCATACATTAAAAATTGAGTGTCTTTAGAATAATAAAATAATAATACTAATAAGCCCCACATGTGTATCATCCCTGGTGCAATTAGGCCCAGCGTGGTGCTGGCAGCACTGCTCTGTGGTGGCAGCAGCAACTTTGATACCAAATATATAAAATTAACACTCCAGCCCAGGAGGGCACAGGCAGCTCTAGGATGTGGGTTTTTATTTATCCACAGAGCCTGGTGGAGTCCTGCTGGGAGAAAGCTGAGGAACAGCAAGGCAAAGACTGCTGAAGGGGAAAATAACTGAGTTCCTCAGCTGCAGGAATTTTGCATGGGGGTGATCCTGCCATCAATCACCTTTAACCCCAGGTTTCAGGTAAACACAACATCCAGCAGCTCATGTGTGACTTTATCTTACTTTTCAGAAGGGTAAAATGAAGCTCATTTGGGAGAATCTTCACTCCCAGGGAGATCCAAGAGTTTCCTGGAGAGGAGAATTCAGGATTCTGGCATGGCTGAAATCAGGTCAGTGGGGGTGAGAACTCTGTTCCTGCAGCTGCACAGAGACCCTGCACAATCCTGGGGGTGTGAATCAGGCAGTCAACCAGGAGAGCAGATTTTCCTGAGCCACAGGGCTACCATTTGCTTTCTGTGAGATGTTTCCACATTTTCATTAAATTTTACATCCAAGCAAACCTCACTACAGGAGGAGGGATGTAATGCTGTGAGCAGCTCGAGCTGTCCTAAAGCTGTGAGTGTTCAGACTGAAGGGTGTTTGGGTTTGATTTTTTGGAGAGCACGTATTTTGTGATATCCAGAGCTGCCAGGAGGGTGGTGGGAGATGCTGTTGAGCAGGAGGAGCCTGGGGCAGGCAGTGGGTGCTGCAGGGAGCAGCCCAACCTGCAGCTCCTTAAAACATCTCCCAAAGCCTCCTGGCTTTCCTCCCAGTGCTGGGAACATTTGGAAGGGGGAGCAGAGCCTGGCTTCCCTCAGTTCTGCTTGACTTCACGTTGTGAAAATGAGAAGGCTTGGGATGATTTGTTGTTCTCAGGAGAGGGAGGATGGAGGGGATGGATGGGGAAAATCCAGGCAAAATCAGGTTTCCCAAAGTGAATTTGTTCAAATGTGAAAGCTTGAGCTCAGCCTGCCCTAGGTCAGCAGGGTGGACACCCCTCTCTGTGCCCAGCACAGTGCCCCTGCTCTCAGGCTCTTCCCAAAATCCAGGCTGATTCCCACAGGTGGGTTTGCAACTTTTCACTTGCTGCCTCCTGCTCCAGGGACAGCTCAGAACCCTCTGTGGAACCCACCTGGCACAGCATCCCTTCCCACAAGGCATTCCCTGTGCTCTCAAGGGTCCTTTTGTCTGATTCTGAAGCTCAGAGATGCCCTTTGTCACCCCAGCCAGGATGCTCTAGGAACACAAACCCCCCCCCCAGGTTCCCAAAGCTTTTTGGATGCTGCACAAAGGATCCCGTTTATTCCAAGCTGCCTTTTGCAGTTTCACCAGCACACACAGACCTGAGGGCACGAGGGGCTGCAAAGGGACCTGTCTGGTTTTTAATAACAGCATCAGTTGCAATAAATAGAGATGATTTTTTAGGTCTTAGTCACCTAATAGCAATGTTTGTGCTTGAAGACATGATTCAGCTCTTGCAGGATGTTCTTTACCTCATGTTCTCCATGGGGTTTGGGAAGTGATGGAAGAAGAGGCTTTGTAAGAGTTCTGCAGCGTGTGTTCCACTTGTTATTTGATATTTAATGTCCCTTTGGGTATTAAATAAAAGTAGAAAGCTGAAAATCAAGCCAAAAAACCTGAGCACTGACACAGCAGGCAAACATCTCTGTGGCTCCCAGTGTGCAGATGAAGGTGTCTTTGCTTCTGATTTAATGGCTCAGTCGATGAGACTAAAACCATGTTTTTATAGCCAAGTTTCCTGCATTCTTCTTTTTGCTTTGCATACATCAGTCTAGGAGTTAGAGAGTTCTCTCCTTTTCTATGCTATGTTTGATTATTCCTTCTTGAGATTAATGACAGCTGTGACAATTCTCTACCTCTGCATTCCTGGATAACGACAGCCTCAACCCCCTGTGTGTTCTGCAAGTGCTGCATTCAGCCTCGGGAATGCTGAGTTTAACATGAGCTGAGTGGAAAGAGCATAAATTGTGTGAAAGGCTGAGTTGTGAGGCCACAGGGCCAAGCAGGTTCCCCAAGTGGTGTCCCTGCCAAGATGTCAAGAACCTCTGACAGAAAAGTTGCTTATTTTGCAGTGGACCAGAAGTTTCCTTGTTGTTATTAATTCTCAGACTGTGCCATGTGAGTGGCTTTTTTGATGTTTTTTTGGTGCTTTTTGCCTTGTCCTTTCATTCCCTGCAGGCTGTATTTGTACCTGGCAAATGGAGATTCACATGAAATTCATTTGACACACACAACATCCACAGCATTGGAGTCTCAGCTCAGGCTCTGCTTGGATTAAATTCAGTCCATGCTCTGACAACATTTCCAGCTGGGAGCAGATCCAGTGGTGCTGTTCCTGACTCTGTGGCTGCTCTGCCCTGCACTGGGCAGTTCTCCTGGGAAAAATGGGAGAAATTTCAGCTGGGACATTTCTCCTGGGCACCTCCTTGCCCAGGGATGATGGGATCCCTGTGTGAAGCACCCAAAAAGGCAAAGCTTACCCAAGGTTGTGGGGGGAAACAGGAGCTGGATGGACTTAAGTGATGCCCCAGCCCATCCAGGTGCTGGATGGATCCAGCTGTGCTCCAGCTGTGCCCCAGGGCTGGGGAGGGGCTGCCTGGTGGGGCTGTCCCCATCTCCCTCCTGGCAGGGGATTATTGCGGGGCTGGAGCAGGACAGGGACCCCTCTGACACAAATTCCTGGAGCCCTGTGGCTCGCTGGGCTCGGATGATGTGCTCTGCAGAAGATGACTTTCTCTCACTCTCGCCTCTGACTCATCCCACTGCTGCCTCCCACAGATTTATTTATTGTTCTCCCAGACGCAGGAACGGCAGAGCTGAGTCTCCCTGCCCTGTGCCAGGTCCCTCCTCGGGCAGCTGGGCTGGCATCTGCCAGAGCAGCCTGGCCTTCCCCACACTCATCCCTGGGGTGCTCACACTGGGGGTTTGCCTTCCTGGGGAGCCCCCAGTGCTGCCCCCGAGCCTGGCTGTGCTCACACACAGCACCCAGCCCTGCAAATGGCACTCGGATCTCGGGGTGTGCCCGTGCCCGGCTCTGCTGCTCGTCCCCTGCCCCTTGCAGTGGGTGCTGTCCTGCTCTGGGCTGCAGCAGGAATGTTGGGGTGCTCAAGGGGCTCCCCAGCAGAGCTGTTGGTCCTCTAGTGGGAGGTACATGAAATCTTTATTAATTGTATTTTGTGACAATGTCTGCTGGGAAACAAGGACTTGTAGCATTGATAGCATTTTGGGGAGTGCAGGAGGGACCAGCTCAGCTCCATGCCCCAAAATTCCAAACAGTACCTTCACTGAGAGCACTGCCCTGCCTGCCTTTCTCCCTTGGCTTTGGGGGTGCAGGGAATTTCTCTGTGGAGCAGTCCCCAGGACAAGAGCTCTTTCCTCAGGTAGGATGTCGCTCAGCTTGTCCCCGTGGTGACCTGAGCAGCTCCCTGCTCGTGTTGGCACCAGTGATAGGGGCAGGTGGAACCAGTCCCACTCTGCATTTGCATGGGGATGTTCTCTTCTTCTGGCTCTTTCTCTTTCATTTTTCATTTCTCTCAGCATCTGACTGTAACTGTTTTAAATCACTCCTCCCCCACGCCTGTGTTATCACCCAGCATGTCAATACTGCTGTGCCACCCACCCCTCTCCTCCCGGAGCTGCACGTTAACACTTTGCACCAGATAACGTGAGGCAATTAGTGAATGGAGAATAACCTTCCCACTGAAAAGCAGGATGGGTTGGGAAGCATCACAAGCGGGGATTGCTCGGGGAGTATTAATTGCTTTTCTCTCCAGTGACTCCTGGTGTAGGAGAGTCCATATGGAGAGAGAGGAGGAGGAAGAGATGCTGCGGGAGAAACGAACTCTGCGGTGCTGGAGAGAAGCGCAAAGCCCAGCGCATCCTCTGGCTGCGGCTGGGCACAGCGGGCTTGGCCACCGCTGGGACGGTCGGAGGCGGATCCCGGGGTCAGCGGGGGCTGCGCAGCCACCGTGTGCGACGGTCACAGAGCCCGGCAGCGGATCCCGAGGGGATCCCGGGTCAGAGCCACCGTGCGAGCGGAGAGCCCGGGGGATCCCGGGGTCAGCGGGGCTGGGAGAGCCGGAGGGAAACCAGAGCTCTGGAAACAGCGGGATCCCGGCGGGGATGATGCCACCTTCCCCTGGGTGTGACTGAGGTGGCGGAGGAGCTTTGCACAAAGCACAAGGGGCTGTGTGGCCGCTGCGTGTCTGTGGGAGCAGTTCCTGTTTTGGGGTGTGCGCTCACCGCTACAGCTCCCACAAAACGGCACCGCGGGGAACCCCCCAACGGCCCGGGCTGAGAAAGAGAGATGGAAAAAGAAGCGGAAAGGAGAGGAGTGTACCCGAGCTGGGGCAGAACCACCCCCAGGGCCGGGGATGCTCAGCGGGACCCCGCTCGGAGCCGCTCCCTTTGGCTCCCACACCCGGCTCCCTGCGAGGGGACACATTTGGGGCACCCCGCATTTGGGGCACTGCATATTTGGGGCACCCCACATTTGGGGAACTCCGCATTTGGGGCACCCCGCATTTGGGGCACTGCACATTTGGGGCACCCCACATTTGGGGAACTCCACATTTGGGGCACCCCGCATTTGGGGCACCGCACATTTGGGGCACCCCACATTTGGGGCACTCCACATTTGGGGCACTGCACATTTGGGGCACCGCACATTTGGGGCACCCCGCATTTGGGGCACTCCGCATTTGGGGCACCCGCATTTGGGGCACCGCACATTTGGGGCACCCCACATTTGGGGAACTCCGCATTTGGGGCATCCCGCATTTGGGGCACTGCGCATTTGGGGCACTCCGCATTTGGCCACATCATTCCTGGTGGCACCTCCCGGCACGAGGGGAGGGAAGGCACCTTGGAGCCCGTCCCGTTAACCCTTTCCTGGAGCTGCCGGCTCGTTTCCAGGCTGCCCACGCTGTCCCTGGGCTCGGGGCCATTCCCCAGCGGGGCCGTGTTATCCCAGCACGGCCTCCCGGCAAGATCAACGCTGCCGGCCCGGCCGCGCAGCACGGCACAGGAATTCCCGGGGCTTGGCCGCGCTGTTTGCTTTCGGCACAACCCCGAGGCGCAGCAGCGCTTAACACAAATATTTGTGTGGCTAGTAGGAAAAAAAAAAATCCAGCCAAATAAAAAAAAGGAAAAGGGAATAAAAAAGAATAAAAGTAGAAAAGGAAAGGAATAAAGGAAAGGAAAAAGAGAAAGAGAGAAGAAAGAAAGGAAGAAAGGAAAAGAAAGGAAAGGAAAAAGGGAAAGAGAGGAGAAAGAAAGGTAGGAAAAAAGGAAAAAGGGAAAGAGAGAAGATAGGAAAAGAAGAAAGGAAAGGAAAAAGGGAAAGATAGGAAAAAGGAAAGGAATAAAGGAAAAGAAAAAGGGAAAGAGAGGAGAAAGAAGGAAGAAAGGAAAGGAAAGAGGGAAAGAGAGGAGAAAGGAAAAGGGAAAAAGAGAAAGAAGAGGAAGAAAGGAAGGGAAAAAGGAAAGGTAATAGCACAAAAGAAAGGGGAAAGGGAAATTACAGGGAAGAGATAGGGAAAAGGAGAGCAGAACGGAAAATAAAGCAAGCAAACCACCCAAAGGTCGCGCTGACAGAGGCCAGAGGGGAAGGGACACAGACTGCGGGGGATCAGCCGCCCCAGCCCGGGGCCGCGGGGGCAGCTCCGGGGGCGGAGGCGATGGAGGGCGGCGGGGCGCGCTGGGCGGAGCCGGGCCCGGCCCATCCATCCATCCATCCATCCATCCCCACCCATCCATCCATCCATCCATCCATCCATCCATCCATCCATCCATCCATCCATCCATCCATCCATCCATCCATCCATCCATCCATCCATCCATCCATCCATCCATCCATCCATCCATCCATCCATCCCCGCCCATCCATCCATCCATCCCCATCCATCCATCCATCCATCCCCGCCCATCCATCCATCCATCCCGCCCATCCATCCATCCATCCCCGCCCATCCATCCCCGCCCATCCATCCATCCATCCCCCATCCATCCATCCATCCATCCATCCATCCCCGCCCATCCATCCATCCATCCATCCCATCCGTCCATCCCCGCCCATCCATCCCCGCCCATCCCTCCCCGCCCATCCCCGCCCGTCCGTCCCGCGCATCCCGCACCTGTTGCCGCCCGGCCCCGGCATGCGGAGCGCCCGAGCGGCCCGCGGGCTGCGGCGGCGGCTGCGGGGCGAGCCGTGATGGGCGGCGGGCAGCGGCCCCGGCAGCGGCCCCGGTACCAGCCCCGGTCCCAGCCCCGGTACCGGCGGGACGGCGGCGCTGGCTGTGCCCGCGGCCCCGGCAGCGCGGGGTGCCCATGCTCTGCCCCGCCGCGCCGATGCCGCTCTCGGGCGAGCAGCGGAGCCTGCAGGGGATCTACAAACCGGCGGAGGGGCGGCCGCTGTGCCCCGAGTGCTACACCAACCGCTCCTTCGTCTACGACGATGGCAGCGCCCACAGGTACCGGGGATGCGGGGCTGGGCAGGGTCCGGGGGCTGCTGCGGGAGCCCCTTCCCCTCTCGGGGCGGCGGGCTGGATCCCCGTCCCCCATCCCCATCGCTGCCCCGAGCCTGCAGCAAAGTTTCTGCGGCACTGCCAGGCCTGGCTGGGACCCCTCGGGCGCAGCAGCCCGGGAATGGGGCAGGCGGGAGCTGCCTGTGGAGGGCAAGGGGCGCTTGGAGACCCCCGAGCAGCCTCACCCTTCATGGGAAGGGTCCGTGCTGATCCCTCTGTCACGGAGCGAGGCTGTGCTCCGGGCTGTGAGCAGCGTTCGGCTGAGCCCTGCAGCCATCCCAAAGCCAAAGGGCTAGAAAACACCCAGGAAAAAGCCACATTCCCCTAGGTGCTGCCCAGCTCGATTTTTTGGGCTGGTTTTACGCATAAGTTGCAATTTTGTTGTCCGGTGTGAGGGAGGGGCTGCTGAGTGGAGGGGAATTGCTGCTTGAGGTCCAGGGACTCAGTGCCACCATCCTCCTGTGCCTGGCAGCAGCACCTGTTTCTCACAAGTGGTTCTTGCTGAAGTATCCCAGTTTTTTTTCCTGGAAAATGCTGTGTATGATCATTGTTCTGATCAAATTTACTGGTGTGACTCTTCTGGCTGTCACACTCATCAAGTACAGCTGAAGTGAGCAGATGAATTGTGTGCATCAATTCATGCTTGGCAGATAAGGACCTGAGCTGGGTTTGTGCCCTGGGCTGCCCAGCTGGGATTTTCTATGTCTTCATCTTCTTGCTAAGTTTTAGGGAAATGATCTTTTATTCCTAAAAACCTGAATGAAAAAAGAAGAAACAGTCTGTTCTTTAACTCTCAGTACATTGCCACTGAGTAGGTAATTAATAAAACCCCTGAATCTTGTTTTTTTAGGGTTAAGACCCTCATTATTGCCTTCTCTCTGTCACAATGTCCAGTGCATCCAAGGCTCCGTGGTGCCTCAGGACCCCCAACTCTGGATGACACCGTTGGGTTACTTTGGGCACAGCAGGGTGCCTGTGGAACACAGTTCTTTCCCCAGCCCCCAAACTGCCTCATTTTGCAGCCGTGCTTGATGTGTCTGCAGAAATGACACCCCTGGGGGGGTTTCTGTCTGTGAGGATCAGGGATCAGGCTGGAGACAGCAGCTCCCAGAGGTTTCCAACTCCAACCTGACGGGAAGATGAGGAGCTGCTCCTCATTACTGACACTGCAACCCTGCCTGGGGTCATTTATCCTCATCTAATGCACTACAAAATCCTTGCCCAAAATCCTCCTGCCTGTCTCTCTCAATCTGGAGAGAGGAACTTTGTTTCCTAATTGTTGTTCTACAGCTCGGTGTGTTTCTAACCCCCTCAGGCTGTGGAGAGGTTGAAATGCCTTTGCTTTCCGTGGCTTGTCTTGCCCTTGTGCTCAGCCCTTTGCTGCCCTTGTGGAGATTTTAAACAAGCTGCCTGGAGCCCTCAGGACACGGCAGATTCTCCAGCTCGGGGCAGACTGGTGTCTAAAGCACTTTTTCTGAGCTGATCAGCTGAAGAAGCAGAAAAGGATTGCTACAGACAGGCTAAAGAGAAAGGGCAGGAGCAGGCAATGAGCACCATTAGTGGATCCCAGGGGTCTCTGGCTGATCTGCTGTTTGCTTTCCTCTTCTGCAGCTTGGGCTGGGGGTGCAGATCCTGTCAGGGGACGATCATCCTCAGTCTCAGCCTTGCCTGGTACAGGATTTTCTCCCTCACCTCCCATGGGTTTCCCCTCCAGGCTGCTGTGGGGTTTGTGCACAGCCCCTGGGCAGACCAGGGCTCCAACACCATCTTCTTGTCTCCTCTCTGTGCCTCCAGGTGTGGAGCTTTGGTGTGATGGCAGCTTTGTGGGTGGGGGGTGTGAGAGCCAGGACAGAGCAGCAAAGGTGTAGAACTTGTTCACTGAACCTTCTGCTGAATGTTCAAGGGACCTCAGCTGGGCTGACCCCACTGAAATAAGTGGAAAACTCAATTATCCCTTCACTTGGCAAATCTAGAGCTGGCTTAAAAGCTGTTGAAGACAAATTCTGTCTTCTCAGTTTTCTGGGTGTGGAGATGTGTGTGGGAACGTCCCTGAGCTTCCTCCTGGCCCCCTTTATGAGGGGACAGTGGTCTGGAAAGTCGCCAGTAGGTGGAGAGCAAAGGGTTAATTGTAAAAGCACTTGAGAGTTTATTTGGAGAGTAAATACACATTTCTGGCACCCAGAGGGTACAAAGAGCCTAAATTTCGCTTTCCTACCTCGTGGGAAATGTGGGTAAATGTTTGCCCAGGGATCCAGGCTGTCACTTTGGGGAGCTGAGGATTTCCTGCGCCGTGCCCATGTAAGGGCAGCGCGGGCAGGGTGATGGATGAGCAGCCAGATGGAAGGACTCACACAAAAATATCCTGCCCGGCTCAGGGGGCCGGCAGGAGAGGCAGGGATGGGCGGGAGGAGGCTTGGATTTTCCATCCCTGCCTCCTCCTGCTCCCATGGCTCGTCTGAGGAGGGAAAGCTGGAAGGTGGCGGCGGCTTAGGAACCATGGCTTTGTGTTAGACGTACGTGGCTCTTCTCATGTCTGCTCTAAATGGCTCTTTTGGGGGGGTCTGTGTGTGGTGCTGCTGTTTGTAGCCCGTGGGAGCTGGGATTTGGGTGCTGTGCCATTAATTTGGGAGTGGGATGGGAGGAAGGTGGGTCCCGGTGCTCCGGTGTGAGTGGCAGAGAAGCTGAGCTTGGAGGCTGGACAGCAGCAGCCTGCCAGACTCGGGATGTTCCTGTGGAATGTCAGCTCCAGGGGCTGTGCTCAGTCCCACCTGCCTGGGCTTTTGGCCCTAGAAATCACAGCAAGATTTGCAGCCAGGTTAAAAATGCAGTTGTTTGGGTTAAAGCCTCTGCCTGAGTCCAGAGGCAGGAGAAAAGAAGAAAAGCTTTGATGAAATGAGGCTCTTGCTAAGTGAGAGCACTCATCCAAGCCCAGGATGGCTCTCCCATGGCTTCTCCTGCTCATCTTTGATGAATCCAAGGAGCTGTCTCCGTTTAGCACAAGGATGGTCCCTGCAGCTGACAGCCTGTTGTTGTCTTTTAAGTTTTCAATTTTCTGGAAATGAATGAGAAGATGCTTCTTTGGGAGAGAGCTGGCACTGAACCAGACTCTGTAGCTGATTAGTAATCAGTTCCTCCAGGCGAGATTTCTAGCTTGGACCTTTATCAGCTGCCAGAAAGTCAGCCTTGTGCATTGCAACAACTGTTGCTTTGGCTGCCCATGGGCACCCAGGCCTTGCTGTTCCAGGAGAAATTGCAATGGGGAGCCATGAAACAACAGGGCCAAATATCCTGTATTTTCAGGGTGTTTATGTAGCAGAGATAAGGTAGAATTCTGCTCTTGTTTTCCTCAGATGGTTTGGAAAGGGAAGTGTGAGGCTCTGAAGTGCTGCAGGGGAGCACCCACCAGCACACCTGGCTCAGTGGGAAGGGATTTTGGGGCACTTCCCCATTTTTCTGTTCATAAAAGGACCTAAGAGTGCTGAATGTCCTCCTTAGGAGCTGCCCTTGGGCTCTGCAGGGCCATGTCACCCTTCAGTGGAGAACAGCAAAGTAGGTCACTGCCTGTGCTCAGGGCTCTTTCTGCTCTGCAAAAATATTTACAGCATCTATTTGAATCCTCCCAGTCCTCCTGCAGTGACCTCTCCCTGACCCCCACGCCTGGGCCCCGAGTGCTGCACGCAGTTTGTTTTGGAGCCTGTGAACGTTTCTCTTGCATCCCTGCCAGGCTGGGCTGGAGTGTGGAACATCTCATTCATCCTTCTCATGAATAAAGCCAGGCCAAGAGCCAGGAGAGCTCTGAGCACAGGTGCCTCTGGTGTCCTTTGGAAGTGCCTGGTGGCAGAAACTGCAGGAGGGAAAGTTGAGGTGGGATCTTAGGAAGGAATTTTTCAGTGGGAGGGTGGGGATGCCCCTGGAAGTGTCCAAGGACAGGTTGGACAGGGCTTGGAGCAGCCTGGGATAGTGGGAGGTGTCCCTGCCCATGGGAATGAGATGGGATTTAGGGTCCCTTCCAACCCAAACCATTGTGTGATTGCTTGGCAGGGACAGAGGGCAGGACAGAGCAGCCCTCCCGGGGCTGGGGGCTGTACCCGGGGCTGGGGGCTGTACCCGGGGCTGGGGGCTGTACCCGGGGCTGGGGGTTGTACCCAGGGCTGTTCTTCCACAGCCTGGATTGATGGGGATTCACCCACTCCCTCCTGGAGCCATTGGTGCTCTCTGCTTCCAAAGAGGATGGGAGCTCTGTGATGCAGCTGTGGCAGAACACGCTGCTGTTCCCTGAGCTGCTGCCCAGTGATTTCTGTTGGCAGAACACGCCCTGTTGGATTTCCCTGTGGATTTCCCTGTTGGATTTCCCTGTTGGATTTCCCTGTTGGATTTCCCTGTTGGATTTCCCTGTTGGATTTCCCTGTGATTTCCCAGTGGATTTCCCTGTGCTCCTGCAGCTCCTGTGATGTTCTTGATCTCTGCTTGTCCTCTCTGATTTTATCTCCTTTTCATTGCATCTCTTTCCAGGCCAGAGGCTCCTCCTGATCTGTTTGGCCTTGCCTTGCACAGAGCACTTTGTAACCCACAGTTATCTCTGGTGCCCTTCTCTGTGCTGCTCCAGCTCTGAGGAGGGGAGCCAGGAGTGTGTGTGGCTCCATGGTGGGCTTATCTGAAATAAAATCCTACCCTAAAATGTGGGGTTTGGAGCACACTGAGAGCTGTTGTCTTTGTGGGATCATCTGCTGTGGCTCTGGCTCTGCTCTGAGTGCTCATTTGCAGACTCTTTGTGCCTGTGCAGGAAGATGATTGCCCTCCTCTCCCTTTGGATCAGTTGGAATTTATTGATGCTAATTTTTGTCTGACATTTTAGCACGAGGTCGGTCAGTGCCACGAGATCTTCCTGTTTACAGTCTGGGCTGGATAATTTGATAATTTGCAGTCATCCCCATCCCTTCTGAGGCCGTGCAATAGTGGAGAGCCTTGTGGGACCCCAGTGATATTTGCTTCTGCATTCCCCCTCTGTCTCCTGCCTTCCAATCCAGCAGACATCTCCCCTTCATCCCACCACATCCTGGCCTGGCAGGTGTGGTGACAAACCTGCCTCTCAGGGTTTATTTCTGCCAGACTTTGTATTTTTGAGCAGTGTGAAGAGACTCTTCCTCCTCCCACATCCCTCTATTATTTTCTGCTTCCATAGCAGGGACTGTTCTGCAGGAGTCTACAGCACAAAGAAGTTTTTTTCCTCCATGCTCCAAACCCTGCTGCTTGTAGCAGCTTGGGGCTGGGCAGAAGGGAGGGTTTTCCCAGCAGTTTATTTGCAACAATTAGCACTTTCCTGATCTTGCAGTCTTTTAATTTTCACATGAGTCTGAAAGCTGCTGGGCACTGACAAATGTGGCAGAGGATATAACAGCTTGGGCTGAGGGGGAGTGAGAATTGCCAGGATTGTGTCCCTTGGGATATCACAGACAGGGACAGCAGTGGAGGGATGGCCACTGGCTCTCCAGGAGCAGCTCTGGAGGCTGTGGCAGGGGAATTTCTCACATTTTAGTTTAATAATCTGTTTAGGTTTAAGATTTGTCGTGGTTGGTTGGTGTGAACCACGAGCCTGGTGTTATACCTGTGTGCTGCAGCTCCCTGTCATTAAAGGCTGGGTGGTTTTCCTGAGGGGCCTCCAAAATTCCCAGAGGGACTGGCAGGGCCTCACCCTGAGGGATTGTTTCTCCTGCAGTTTCTTCATTTTTGAGCACTGGGGTTGATTCAGCTTTTAAAAGAATTTGTTTTAGGCCACCCTACAAACCCAGCAGTGGGACAGGCAGGAGAAGGGGTGATGCCCTTGCTGGGAAAGGGCTGGACAGGCTGGGAAAGCTGCTCCTGAGCAAACAGCTCCCAGAGCAGAGATGGAATCCAGAAATAGCCCTGGAGATGGCTGAGCCAGGGATTTCCTGGAATTGGTGACCTTGGCTCTGCAGGCTGAGCTGGTCTGGGTTTGCCCCTCTCCTGAGCTTGCTCCTGGAGGAGATGCTGGCAATGAAACCCTTGGAACCTTTGCCCAAGGACACTGGATGGGGAGCAGGGCTGTGTCCTCAGGCTTGGCAGGTTGTGCTGCAAGGGATCAGCTGGGCTAATTTGCATTTTATTTGCATATTTACACAATGGAATAGGCTGGTTGCAAGTCACAGAATCACAGAAGGATTTGGGCTGAAGGAACCTTAAAGATGACCCAGTTCCAAGCCCTGCTGTGGGCAGGGAACCTTCTGCCAGGTTGGTTCCACAGACCTTGCACTACTCTGGGTTGGCTTTTCTTATTAAAGAGATGAGGAGGCCCCAGCTCAGGTCTGAGGAGGAAGAGCTGCTCCCCTCACCAGGAACTCAGGATGTGCAGGATGTGCTTTCCCTCCCTCCTTTTCCCCAGTGTTATTTGGGATTTGCAAATTTTGTTATTTGGGATTTGAGATTTGCAAATTTTTTTATTTGGGATTTGCAAATTTTTGTTATTTGGGATTTGCAAATTTTTTTTTATTTGAGATTTGCAAATTTTTGTTATTTGGGATTTGCAGTGACCAGGGACATCAGCATGGCTTGTTTGCCTTTGTGCCTGCTGGGAACCCCCAGCCCTTCCCAAAGAGATGCTCTGGAAAAAGGGGGGGATGGCTGTGGCTCAGTCCCACTGCATCCCTTCCCCCTGGGAGGGCCAGCAATGGAAATTTCACTGGGGCTGGGGATGCTGAGCTGCCTCTGCCTCTCCTGTGCTGCTGTGGGGTCAAAGAAGAGGGAAAAGGCTTCTCCATGGGGCTGTGCCTCCTGTGAGCCCCACAAAACATTGTGTGCAGCAGGCCAGAGGGGATGGGGAGATGTGGGGCTCAGCTGCTAATGCAGGGCTGTCCCTTGAGAAAAGCAGCTCTGGACCTGGCAGGTACAATTTCTACTTTTATCTCCTAGAAAATAGCATTTGCCAGCAGGGGAAAGGCTTGTGGAGCTTTGCACTGACTCACTCTTCCAGTTCATTTTCCACGTGGAGCTTTGCACTGACTCACTCTTCCTGTTCATTTTCCACGTGAAACACACAAAATGCTAATTTCTCCGTGAGGCCTGTGGTGCTAAATTGCCTGTGCTTGTTGGAAGCCATGGGTGGATTTGTCACAGGGCTCAGCAGCTCTGGAGAAGGTGTGAGAGGCAGCAGCTCCTGACGTGGACAGTCCAGCTGTCTGTGGAGATGGGAATTTGGATGCAGGAGTTTAATGTGAGCACTTGGTACGCTGTGAGTGTGTATTTATAGAGATGTGTGAGTGTGTGCTCTGCAGCTGCTGTGCCCACAGCCAGGACTTGAGCCAAAGCTGCTCAGGCTGCACGGGAATGACAACTTGGGTGTTGGGATGTTCACATCCCTCAGAGCTCTTTAAACTCTCTGAATCAAAAAATATTAATCCCTCAAGCCTTGTAGGAGTCCTGGTGTCTTGTGAGTCACTGTGAGGCCTCTGGGGAGGGAGAGGGGATGGTGGGATGAGAATTTGGGGCTCTTGCCCAGCAAGCCAAGACAGAACCAGCAGTGCCTTGGCTGCTGCTGGCAGAGAGAGGAGAGAAAACAGCTCTGAGAGGAGCACCCTGCCCCTTCCATGGGACTGTCCCTGCAGGGCAGTGCCTGGGCACAGGGAGGCTGTGCTGGGCTCTGCTGGGGCCTGTCCTGCTGGTTGCTCAGCCCTACAGGAGTGCAGAGCTTCTCCCTTTTCCCCCTGCCTGGTCCTTGCCCTCTCCTTGGCTGTGCCAAAAGCAGTGCCAGCCCTGCTGCAGGGCTCTGGGGTGGGGTGTGCTGCCCTCCAGCCTGGCTCCAGGGACAAATCTGTGTCCCCACACACTCCAGCCATTAGGAGACCCCACAGGGATGTCACTCAGAGAGGGAAAAAAAAAAACCAAAACGCAAACCAAACAGAGAGGGGAGAACAACTGTAACCTGGTAACCAGAAGAGCTGTGGGAGGAGAAACAAACACGAGATGATTGTATAGATTGAAATAACTATAGGAAAAGAAAGGGCAGCATTTCCTGTATGGCTTGGTTCCCTGGAGAGGCTCAGAGAGCCTGGGGGTGAGGGTGCCTGTCCTGGTTTGAAGGAAGGTGTCTGCCAATAAAGGCAGGAGCTTCTCTTTGAAATGGAGAATGCAAACCCCTCCCTCCAAATTATTATAATTTTGAAATTAAGGGGCTCTTGGACAAAGATAGGGGAATTAGGAATAACAGTTCTTTACTAGGAAAATTAAAATAGAAATGCAGGATTACAAAGAACAATCCCAAACCCTGCCAGAGTCAGAATCCAAGCTGACACCCATCAGTCAGTCAGGGTGTTGGCACAGTCCCATTCCATGGTGGCTGCATCCTTCTGCAGTGGCAGATGTGGCTCAGCTGGAGCAGTGCTCCTGGAGAAGGGGCAGTTTCCTCTGAAGGTGCAGGGATGATGTGGAAAGGTCTGGCTTTCCTCTGGAATCCAGTGGAAAGAAGGTGCCTTGGTGTCCAAAATGTCAGTTTTTCTCTGGGTAGGAAAGGCTTGGCTCCTGCCCTGGCTGGAGCATCTCCCATGGGATGATGGAATTTTATCAGCCATGCCCTGGGACTCACTGGCCATTAACAGGAGATCTCTCCTGGAGGGAGGATGGGCTGTGGGAGAGATAAAGATGATTGCCCAGCTGGTTTAAAGCTGCCCATGAACAGAGAATAGAGATCAAGGGCACTGCCCCAGATGCTTCAGCAGATGGGACAGAATTCACATTTCTGGTCACATCCTGTATTGCAGCCCAAGACAAAGGACCGGGGTGCAGGACCAGACTCTGCAGCCATGGCTGGTCAGGGAGGACAGGACATGCAGAGTCCTGGAGCTGCCAAGGACCTTCTGGAGAAGTGTCCCAGCCCTTGAGTGCAATCCAGACACTCCCACCCTGGGATGGTCTGGGCCAGCAAAGAGCAGCTGGAGCCTCCTGCCCAACCAGTGCCTGTGTCCTGTGTCAGTGCCAGCAGCAAGAGAAAGGTCACACCCTGTGTGTGATCCTTGCTCTGCTGTTGGTCCAGGAATGTCCTCTCCATCCCCTGAGGGGTGACAGGAGGCCCAGCAGACCTGCCTGTGCTGCTGCAGGGGGTGGCTGTGCCTGGGGAGGGGATGCTGCTGCTGGACACGAGCTGCTCCCTGTGCTGGCAGCACATCCAGACTCCCTGGCCGTGCTCCTGGGGCAGGATGGAGTCAGAGCAGGTGGCTGCCAGCAGGACCTGCTGCCTCTGGCTCCTCTCACAGCTTGGAGAGGGAGAGCAGAGGGTTAGACTGGAGATTATACAAATGTATAATGCCTCAAATCACCTGTTCTGTGTGCACAGCCCAGCCCTCAGAGAGAGGAGAGGGAGAGCATCACCTCTGGTAACTCTGGGTGCTGGCAGAGCAGAGGTGTCACCAGGTGTCACCCGAGGGTGCCTGGCAGGTCTGGGCAGCCCCAGCACCAGTGTAGGGTCTGGGATGACCCTGGGAGGGTTGGGACTGGTTTGTGGTGGGAAGCAGGAAGATGCTCTGTGGTTTTTGTGGTGTGCAAAGAAGCAGAGGAGGAACTCAGCTTGTGTCCTTCCTCTTCTTTGACAGGCATAGCTAAAAATAATACTGGAAATCCTAATATTCATCACAAGAAGCTGCCTGCCTGTGGGTTTTCCTCTGAGGCAAAGCTCTGAGGAGCTCTGCAGAGGCACCCTGAGCTGTCACTGCAGGGTTTGTGCTGCCAGTGCCAGCCCAGGGCTCGCTGCTGGCTCCCCTGGGTGTCCCAGCAAGGGAAGAAGGGGAGGACTGGGGGAGCCCAGGGCAGGGCTCTGGGGCTCCTGTGTTTGCTGAACTGGGCACTGCTGGTCTGGCTGTGGTTTCAGGGGAGCAGAGAGCACAGGGGGGGCTGGCCTGGATCCCACTGGGGTCCCAGGGGGACGAGCAGGGCGTGTCCCCTCCCCACGGCTGGGGAGAGACTCCCCTAGCAGAGAGTGGAAGAGTGTTGAGGTTTCCATATGCTGACTGCAGAGAGCTTTTTTGGTGGTACATGGTTCTGGAGGAAGGAGGGAGAGGGATGATAAAAATAAAGCTGCAGATCTGTATTTAGCTATAAACCACTCCAAGGGTTTTTTTCTTTTTTTTTTTTTTTTTTTTGGTAGTATTTGAAGACTATGCAATAAATGATCTTGTTCATGAATTTTTTATTTTATACCACTACAGCTTTGAAGAAGTAGCCAGGTTGGTGTGGCATTTCCATAGCTCAGGATCCCTGTGTTTGGGAGGAGAGGTTGTAAATCCTCTGTGCCAGGGTCAGGAGATCTGTGTGCAGTGCAGGAGCACTTTTGTCTGAGACATGGATGTGCAACATCTCAAAGTCACTGTGCAACTGATAAAGACATTTTAACAAGCAAGCCAGTGCAGTATTCCTTGTAGTGGAGCTTCATCCAGAATAAACAAGTGTGCCAAAATTTTAAAATTCTGAATGATTTTGTATGCAAGAGTAAGAGAAAAAAACATTCAAAGTGTAGCTGCTACTGCCAATGGGAGAAGAAATTCAGATGCAAATAGCAGAAATTGTGTTTCCAGAGCTACTGATATAATTGGATTTTACTACAGTTTCCAAATGGTGATAGAGGACAGTGGTGAATATTTGTTTTGTTTCATGATCTGACATATGATCTGAGACCAGGAGAGATGGATTGAGTTGGAAAAGAATCATGTGGAATTAAAAATAAAAAAAAAAAACCAGCACTCAAACGCCAAAAATGAGTGTTTGATATCCAAGAGAATGGCTGGGAACAGCTGTGAGCATCCACAGCTCCCAGAGGGGGCAGGATGAGGGTGGCCCTGCCTGTCCAGAGCCACAGGAGAGTCAGGCAGGGTGAAGGTGCCCTTTCCACGTGGCAGCCAGTGTGTCCATGGCTGTGCAGCCTTTCCTCTGGGAAAGGAAGCGAGGTGCTCCTTTGAACAGGCACTTCACAATCACTGCAGAGCACTGCCTGTGACAGGCTCCTCCAAACCCAATTATAATCACTCCCATTTGGAGCCAGGCACCTGGCTCCCCACTTTAAACCACAGTGATAATAAGAGAGGGATAATTTTTAAAAGTTGCATTTTCTTATGCTGAAATTTGAGTTTCAGAATGCTGTCCTGATGGCCTAGAAACAGCATGCCTTTGGCCTAATTTATCACAGTTCAGCTCTAAGAGGAAAGACTTAATTGTGGCTTTCTCTTTTTTTTTTTTTTTTGTGCTTAATGTTAGATCCTCCTTTGCAACCTGAGCTAGAGGTGGTCAGCAAACTTTGGTGGTTATATCACTTGATCCAGAGGGAGTGCTTGAGCTGACAGGAGTTTGGCTTGATTTATCCTAAAGAGCAAGTTTTGGATCAATGAGTAGCATAGAATAACCTCAGCTGCACAGATGCATTAGTCAGTGCAGGGCCTGGGCTGCACGGTGCATATGGCAGCTGAAAGGAGCTGGAAAGCTCGGGGGGGATGGAATTAAGTGGCAAATAACATCAGTGAGAACCATCTGAAGCGCTGGGAGCAGGCTGGGCTGGCTTCTGGGGCTGTGACCAGCAGAAATTCTGCATGGCCATTGCTCTGCTGGAAGCTCGGGAGCAGCAGCTGAGCAGGAGTTTGGAATGTGGTCAGCTGGGAGCTGATTTACAGGGCAGGGACTTGTTAAAGATAGAAGATGATCAGAGGAGCCCCAGCTCCCATCCCTGCAGCAAATCCCTGGATGTGTGCACAGTGCCAGCTCAGGATCCAGAGCTGGGAGCTCTTTTCCTGTCTTTAGCTTGTGCAGGCTGTACTGGAGGCAAAGCTGTGGGAAGATGCTGGGAATGAGTTGGAGAGGCTTTGGATGAGAGTTTTGGAAGTACATCAGACAGAAATTGGAGTCTTTCAGCTGTTTGCTGCCTCACACTCCAAAGTTACCTGTGAGGGACAAGGAATCAGCTCAGAGGCACCACTTCTCTTCCAAGCCCTCCCTGTGCTCCCCTCTTCCCACCAAGAGTCTGGAATTGGTGCTCCTGTCATGGCATGGATGAGTTTCACTGGAGAAGCCGAACCAGGATCAGGATCTGGGGTGTTTCCTTTGGGGTCCCTGCTATGAATGGCTTGGCTGCTTTGTGAAATTTCAGTTTAACCCCAACCTGCTGAGACGGGTGGCTCGAGCTGGTGCGGGCAGCAGGGGCGTGCCCGCGTTCTGACTGATAAATGTTCTTTGAGAAAAGAGACCAAAGAGAGCCTTTAACCCTCTGAAATGAGCTCCCGAGAGCTGCTCGGGTTTGCTCTCCCCTCTGGCCACACGCAGCTCTCTTTGAGCCACCACCTCGGGTCTCTCCCAGGCACTGCCACCCCCCAGCCCCCGAGAGGAGCCGAGCGATGGGTGATGTATCCTCCTGGCCACGACACTTGGCAGCTGGACAGGCGACTGAGTCATCAGCCTTCGCGGTTTCTCATTTAATCCTGGGGTTCTTGGGATGATTTAAGTGCCGGCAGCCCAGAGAGGAGGTTGTGCTTCTGCTCCCAGCACGGCTGTGGAGCCATCGCCTCGCCTGCCTCCCATCCCTACTTTTCATTGCGGGGGGAGCCTGGGGGTGGATCTGGCTTTGCCTGACAGCTCTCGATTATCTTGCGAGCAGTTTTATTCCCTGCCGGCAACTGGGCTTTTCCATTGGCTCCTCTTTGCTCTCCGTCGCTCGCCTGCTGAGCAGCAAATGTCCTGCGCCCGGCTGCGCTGCGCGGGGCGCTCCGGGGGAGCCTGCCCAGCCCGCCGGCCGCTGCGCTGAGCCCCGAGCCCCCCAATGCCCCCGGGGGGAGCGCTCTGCAGGGCGGGCACGGCCGCCTGCCCCGCAATGTAACCGCGGCCGGGGGGTGCGGGAGGCGCGGGGCCGGCCCCGGAGGAGGTGCTGGGGTGGGGGCAGGGCAGGGCAGGGCAGGGCAGGGCTGGGCTCCCCCCCATTGCCGCTGTCCCCTTCTCTCTCCCGCAGGCTCTCGTCGCCCGGCGGCTGCGGCGGCGGGGACGGCGGCGGGAGCCGCAAGAGCGGGGTCATTCTGGACATCGCCTCCCTGAAGATGACGGAGCTGGAGTCCGAGGTGCTGCCCCTGCCGCCCCGGTACCGCTTCCGCGATCTGCTGCTGGGGGACCAGTCCTTCCAGAGCGACGACAGGTTCGGGGACAGCGGCGCGGAGGGCGCGGGGACAGCGGCCCGCCGGGAGGGACACGCGGAGCTGGGGCGCTGCCCGAGGGTGGGACACACACCTGGGCTGGGGGGACACACCTGGGACACCCCCGGGACACCCCCGGGACACCCCCGGGACCGCGCGGAGCGGAGCGGGGGGGACGCGGAGCCGGAGCCCGCCCGGTGCGGAGCTCTCCGCGGTGCTGACGGCGGCGCCGGGCACGGCGGGGTCGGGGTACGGCGGTGTCGGAGCCTGCGGGCACCGGGATGTGCTGGAGGATCCAGAGGTGTGTGACATTGCTGGGATGTGCTGGAGGATCCAGAGGTGTGTGACATTGCTGGGATGTGCTGGAGGATCCAGAGGTGTGTGACATTGCTGGGATGTGCTGGGGGATGTTGCTGGGATGTGCTGGATGATCCAGAGATGTGTGGCACCACTGGGATGTGCTGGATGATCCAGAGGTGTGTGGCACCACTGGGATGTGCTGGATGATCCAGAGGTGTGTGGCATTGCTGGGATGTGCTGGGGATCCAGAGGTGTGTGACATTGCTGGGATGTGCTGGGGGATCCAGAGGTGTGTGACATTGCTGGGATGTGCTGGGGGATCCAGAGGTGTGTGACATTGCTGGGATGTGCTGGGGGATCCAGAGGTGTGTGACATTGCTGGGATGTGCAGTGGAGGCCACGGGTGCCTCGTGGAACATCTGGATGCTCCAGGGCCATGGATGTGCTGGATGTGGGGGTGCTGGGCCAGCAGGCTCTGAGCTGTCTGGGCAGCCTGCTGCATCCTGGAGTCCCAGCAGGGGTTGAAAGCAGGAGAAGGGATCAGTGTGTGGGACAGTGAGGGGCTGGTGGAACTCCCTGTGGCACCGTGTGTGGAATTTGGGCTGACAACCATTTATTTGGGAGGGACAGCTCCTCCAGGCTGTTCCCAAATCTGTCTGGGCAGCAGGGTGGCTCTGAAGAGCTGCTGGGGTTGTGGTGCCACTGTCCCTTCCTTGGCTGACCAGAGGAATGGCCTTTGTGTGCTGAGCCTGCTGTTCCTGCCTGGCTGGGATTTACCCCCAGGCTGAGTGAGCAGCAGAGGGAATGCCATGAGTGGCGAGAGAATTCCATGGGCAGAGCAGTTAAATCAAGAGGAACAAGCACCTTTCCTTTAATTCTGTTCATGTCATAAATACCCAGGAGCTGCAGTGCTAATGGGGAGGCAGATTTTTATCTTTCCCCTCCAATTAATTGCGTGGTGCAAACAAAGAGAAATGTAATTCTTGTTGGCAAAAAACCTCTCAATTACTGGTTAGTCCTTGACTAGCTGCTGTGTGCCTGGTACACCTGCATCAAGGCTTTTTGTGCATCTCTCTTAAAAGATAATTTCTTTTTTTTAATGTGTATAAGTGTCATGCAGGAAAAAAAAAAAAAAGAATTTGGCTTTGAGATTGTGAATGTGGGTTTTACAAATGTTCTCCATAAGTGTTCCTAACTTTTATCGCTGCATAAAATTGGTCTGGCTCGAAAATGAGTCTGTGATCTTGGAGGCTTTAAAGCCCAGATTTCCTTAACAGACACTTAAACATTAATATAGTTTTATGACACCAAGTGAGAAGTTAACATGAAATTCTGCTGCAGGAAATGTCTGGGTTTCAGAATGGTTGTGATAAGACTCATTTGGTCAAGTTTGAAGATTTAATAGCTTTCATATTTAAGTGTTTGAAAGCATCTGAAATATGGAAGATGGCAATTGCAGATTGTGTTCTTTCTGTATTTCTCTGGTTACACCCCTTAACCTTCATTTTCCTCTAGATTTGAGTCTTTCTGATTCAGCATCTCTCTTTAATTTTAATGTGGAGATACTTTGGGTTTTGTTAATTCATTAGCCCTGTTACTCAAGAATTCATTAGCCTTGTTTCTCAAGGTATCTCAGTTTCTCTGGCTTTGTGCTGTTTTCTTGAGTTGTTTGATTTCCCCTTCATCTGGAAACTACTGATAATTTCATTGTGTTTGGGAATGCAGGTCTCTGAGCCCACATTTGCTGCTCACTGGAGTCCACTTGACTTTGCTGGGAGCTGAGATGAGCTGTGGGCTTTGGGAAATGTTGCTGTTAGGCCTGAATTCCAGTCCAAGTCATTAATAATAGTGGAACCTTGTGGCTGAATCAAGCTCGCTGGAGTAATTATGACTAGTTCATTATGCTGCTCCAAACCCACTGAATCAGGAGCTGATTTAGGCTGGCAAAGAAAAAAAAAAATTGAAAAGCAGAAAGACTTTATGGCTTTGCTGTGCTTGTGGATGATAAGAAGCTCAGAGTTGTGCTTTGAGGGGCTTTGTTACAGCCCTGACAGGGATGTGCTGAGGAAAATTCCCCCCTGTAAATTCTGCAGGGCACCATGAGTGGTAAAACAGAGCTCCTTGGGCTTGGGGATGTCACAGTGGAGGAAACACCCTTAATGCTGAATATCTCATTTATTTGTGAAAGGAATGCTCAAACCACTGGTGTCTCAAATATCTGCTTTTGCACATGACCTGGGATGAGTGTGCTGCTGAAGGGAGGAGGGTTCTGGGGTCAGCAGGGACTAAAAGGATCAGAGGCCAAAGGGGAGCCCGGGTTTTGCTGCTTCTGGAGAATTAAAATCATTCCAGTTAGAGCTGAATTAGTGCATCCTCATCACAGAGGATGCTGAAGAGACACCAACCCTGGGCTGAGGTAAGGGGATGAGGTAATGCTGGAGCAGGAGGAGATGAGAGCTCGTTGGAAGAAGCAGATAATTAGAGAGCTGTGGTACAGCAGGAGGAGAGAGTGGGTCCAGATAACCCCTGGAACTGCAGGAACTCATCAGTGAATGTGAAGTGGAATGGGTAAATTAGGCTGCTCCTAATTTATTTTTGTTTCTGGGATGTGAAGGATGAACGTGGTTGATCTGAGCAGGGCTTGCTCTTTGTTTGGCAGGTGGAGTGATTGACAGGAGAATTAAAATAGCACTTTGAATGTCCTGTGGTGGATGCAATAAATTGGCCAGGAGGCAAATAGGAAACGGCTGACTGGGAAGGGAATGTGGGAGGAAAATGGATTTGTGAAGCAGAGAGAGAAAAGCCTAATGACAAGCAAATCTAGAGTTGTCAAGTCCAAGTGCTCCTTCTAGGATCATCTTACTCACCTTTGGAACTCACTGCCTTGAGATGGTGGAAGGCTTTGGGCTTAGCTGTGTTTAAATTCTGGCCCTGACATTTCTGCCAGGGTTGGAGAAACAGGATTAGGTGTCAGTGAGCTCTGAACTCCAGAGGGTACAGACTGCTCTCAATCTGGCTGGGAGGGACTGGGAGGTGATTTCTCCTCTGGAGAGGGAAGGTTCTCTTTGGGAACCCTGCAGTCACCTCCGTGGTCTGGCATTAATCCTGCCTAGTTCAGAAGTTTCTTTCCCATTTGGAAGGAAAATGGGAAAATTTCCCATTTTGCTGTCAATGTCCATTCTGGGAGAAAAATGGATTTGTTCTGCTTGCTTGTGGCAGTGCTGCATTTCTCATCTCACGGATGCTTTGTGGCCATGAAAGCCCCCAGAGCCTCTGGCACACTCCAGCAAAGCTGAGTTTGAGTGTTGAGCCTGGAACTAAGTGAAGGTGAAGAACTGGGGGCACAAACCCTGCTGGGGCCTGGCTCCTTTTCCATCCCTGGCACGGGAATCCTCTGTGCCACAGAGCTGTGGGGCAAGGCCAGGGGCTGCAGGGGAAGGGAGGGGGAGCCGAGCACAGCATCCCCCAGAGCTGGGGCTCCTGTTCTGAAGTGATACTGAAAATGCTGATTAAAGGCAGCTGAGAAAGCACATCTGCTGGGTGGATAAATATTGTTTCATACCCCAAGCTGTGGCATCCCTTTGATGTTTGCTGTCCTGACTATGGCAGTTTTTGATCTCCTGCATTCTCTTTTCTTGGACGGTGCTGACAGCTGGGTTGGGGCACGTATAAAAAAAGCCCATAAATAAAATTAAACTGTATCTCAGAAAAAGTGTCATTAGGAGCTTATTTGTTGCCTAATTTAAATGGTCTGAACACTTTCCAGAAAATCATCGTCAGAAGCCACAGTCCTATTTAGAGGAGCGAGAAGTAATGGATGTCACTTTGATTAAGTGCATTTTTCTGAGGATAATTATCAGCAAAAAATCGTTTTGATGGATGAGAATGTTTGGAAAAGCTGCTTGTGCAGAAGAATTCAGCAACTTCTCTAAAAATTTTAGCATCTCCTTTTTCAAATCAAAGGTATTTTGGATGTTGCATAACCAGGAAAAGAGGATTTTGACAACCAGGGCCAATTCTTTTAAGTTTCTGCTTTCAGTTTTTTTAGAGTCTTACAACTTCTTTGTCTGTGACCTGACATCTGGTCTTTGTCTCTTTAATTTGTCACTGAGTGCTGGCTCTAAATATTAGGTCAGATTATGCTTGGCATGAGCAAAGTGAAGTGCTGCAATATCAGCCTTGGAGGATCTTATCCCTGCAGTTTTCATGCTAACATGCCCCAAGTGACTTCCTCATCAAAATGCATCATTACATTAATGGAGCTGGGTAGTTTTGTGCTCCTGAGGCAGGTTCCTTGAATCTGTCTGTGGCTGAATCCTCACTTCATTGCTATTTGATTTAATGGGCAATTTTCCTCATTTTATTCGGAAGATGCAGATGCCAATTTGAAAATTCCAATTTGTATCCAGAAGTTAGAGACATTTATTTCTGTGCTGGTGAGGTAATGGCCAATATTTTAAGTCAGTGCAAAGGCTGCTCAGGCTGTAGCATCTGTGCCAGTGAAGGTTTGTACCTGGAATTAGGAAATTCAGCTCTGTGTGCCACAAAATTCCCCTGGGGAAGGCTCTTCATCCCCCAGCAGTCTGATCCCTTGCTTGTAAATCAGGATGGATATTATTGCTAATATCCATTCCCTCACTAATGGTGTTCAGACCCATTTCCACCAGCTCTGGGTGCAGAATCTCTGCAGGGACAGCTTGGGGACCAAGCTGAACAAACCAAGTGACAAATGGCACTGGTGGAGGTGCTGGGATCCCAAACAGGAGCTTGGGAGTTCCTGCTTGTGGCAGAATTGAATTGCTTCTCCTCTGCTTCTGCCACCTGGCAGAGCAAAACCAGAGCAGTTATTAATTGGATGAGTTTCCCTGAGCCAGGGTTTTGTCAGGGGGTCTCTGTGTGGCAGAGTTTGGCTCTGCCAGCCCAGCCAGGCTGCAGCAGGAGCTGGGGCTGGGGCCAGCCCTGGGCCAGGGAGCAGGGCCAGGCTGGCATGTGGCACCTGCAGGTGCCAACAGCTCTGCTGTGCCAGCCAGGGCTGGGGACAAGGCTGGATTCAGCAGGGTGGACACCCTGTGCTGCTCCAGAGAGGCTCATCCCTGCTCCTGGATTGAATGGAAAGAGCATCCCAGCCCTCCAGTCACCCCCAGGGCCCTATGGGACATGCAGGGGTAGGTGTGGAGCAGCAGAGCTCAGAGCAGGGTGGGGAATCTCCTTGGGCAGCCTGTGGGTGTTCCTAAATCTGCTGCCAGCCCCATTTGCCCCCTGAGACAGAGGAGGAACCATGAAACCCAAACTGCAGAGCCCTGTGTGCTGTGGGCACCTCCTCACCCTGAACAGAGGCAAAACCAACATATGTTGCCACTGGATTCCTCAGCCCAGCTCCAGGTGGGATACACTGGGATGAAGAGCATTGGAAGCCTGAAGCAGAGTTATGAAATTGATTTGGGTTTTCTTGTGTTTGCAGATTTTTTCTTTAAATGATAGCATTCTTAATTGAGATTTGTTTTTCCAGTTGTTCTGAAAGGCTGCAGGGATGATTGCCAGTGCTGTGTCTTAATTGCAGTGCAGCTTGGATTTGTTTTAATTGATGTTTCCTCACAGCTATTGGTGTGTTCTTTCTCTTCATCTTAGGGCAGGTACCCCTGGACATTAGCAGGAGTATTAGGAAAGTTATGAAAGTAATAGAACAAAGAAGAAATGGTGATTCTCTTGTAATTAAAACTATTATTTTATTTTTAAAAATTGCTTTTATTTCCAGGGCTATTGTTTTCACTGTCAGCAATGAGCTCTTGCTTGCAATAAAATGAAGTGCACTAGCAGGCTGGTGGAATGAGCAGAGGTGTCCCTGGAGTGCTGCCATGTACGGCTGAGCCCTGAGGGAGAGGAAGAACAACATTGATTTTCAGTTATTTAGTGCAATTTAACACTGTGGGCTCAATCTCCATCCCTCCCTGGGCTGGTTTTCTTTTCCCACTTATTTACTTTCCCTTTGGTTTCTTTCCTATTTATTGGAGGAATGGGCTTGAAAGAGAAAACAGTGTTCCAAGGTGTTGAGGACACCTGAGTGAGGGGGAGAGCACGAGCAGGGGTCTGCAGGTGAGGTGGGCACGTTCCCAGGGGTTGGCTTGACTCATTTAAATTAAACACATGGGCAAAATGAATTGCTTTACTCCCCTCAACAGTTGTACAGGATGCACTGAAAGCCCTAACAGAGAAATTTCCTGGCAGACAGAGTGCAGAGGGGCATGAGAAATGCTGGAGTCTTGGCTCCTGCCGTGGTTAATTGGGACAAAACTCCTTCCACGTGTTCTTGGCATGGGACTGGAGCCTGGGGGGGCTTTGCTGGCTGCTCCTCTTGTGGCCAGGGGCTCCTTGGTGCCACTTCCACCTGCTGGGAAAGGGCAGGGAGCGATTCCCACGAGGGGAGAAGCCTGGGTTTGGATGTCAAACCTTGGCAGGGTGTCTTTAGCACAGGGATGTATCAAAGTGTGAGGCTGTGTGCACAGAGGTGAGGCTGCTGTTTGTCAGCACAGCAAAGCCCTGAGCCTGCAGGAATCCCCAGGAGTGTTGTGCTGCTTTAGGGGAGGCTGCAAGGTCGGGCTGAGACCAAAGCTGTCACCCTGCTCTAGTGACAGCACGAGAAACAACTTGGCAGCTGTAGCTGTAATGGCAGAGAATGCATTAAATTTTACTGCTCTGTTTTCCCACCACTTTCTCTCATCACTGTTGCATCTTTGTTCCCAAGGGAAATAATTTATTGCTGTTCTGAAGGTGGTGCTCGTTGCTTTTCCTCTGCACAACCTGTTCAGTGCCTGGCTGTGTGCAGGGAGTTGGAGCTCAGGCATCCCCCACTTTAGGGGACACACAGGTCCCACTGCCTCTGCAGCCAGCCCTGTCCTGGTGCCAGCCCTGCTCAGGTGTGAGCTGCTCTCCCTCAGACCCCTGTGTGGGAAAAGACATCCCCAGCAGAAAATACCCCCTGAATATTTTGGTTAGGAATGCTCCTGTACGTGCTCCCGTGAGGCATCCCACTCATTTTATTGTACTCTGTGCAGCAGAGGGGCTTGGGCAGGAATAAAAGGCTGGAATTTGGATCCAAACATCTCTGGCTCTGAGAAGCCTCAGCAACAGACAGGACCAATCTTTGCTGTGTATTATTTCAGCCCTGCCTGTGCAGAGAGAGGTGAGCAGGCTGCCAGTGAACCCTGCAGCGAGCACAGATTTCCCTGCCATGCTGCATTTGCCTCTGCTCCACTGGCACTTGTGTGCATCCACAGCAGACAGGAAGGTGTTCATTTGCAGCTAAAACAGCTCCTCCTGCTCCTGCCTGGCAGCTCAGATGGGTCACACAGGCTCTGGGCAAGGTTCCTGCCAGCTGCTCTCAGGTTACCCACCAAGACTTGGCAGTGCAGCCTCCCAGCCTCTAAATCTGGAGATTTCTTCTGTTATCAGTCCATTAATTTGCTACATTGCTGCAATTAAAAAAAAAATTATCTTTCAGAGGGTTCAGGGTTTAGAATCCATTGCTACATCACACTTTGTATAAATTAATTGCATTGAATTTCATCAGCTCTGTGACCTCATTTCCTCTCGTTGAGAAGCTTTTTGTTGCCGTTTTAGCAAATTTCTGGCTGGTTGTTTTACTGCAGGGAGATGATCAAAGTCCAGCAGGTCCCTGTGGTGACAGTCTGTGGGGAGGTGGCAGACTCTGCTCTCTGTTCTCTCCCCACAGCCTCACTGGTGATATCTTAAAGATGTCCCCTGCATAGCCTGAGGGCTGGAAGGAGGTTTGCAGGGTTGCAAATCCCCTGGCAGGGCCAGCATTTCCCCCTTTAATTATTCTAGGTAATAAATAATTGATAATGAAGAAGTTTGTGGTAGAGTTGAAATGCCAGGCCTTGGTGAGACAGAAATGCCAAGGATGTTAGCACGTTACCAGCAGGTCAGAGGAATGTTTTCCAATGTTCAATGTTTCCCAAACTTCTCAAACTCAGAAAACTTGTCCTTTAAAGCAGAAAGCCTGGAGTAGTGGGTGAAGCAATGCTTGCAAGCATTTTTAAGAGTTATTTTCTGTTCCAAAACTCCATCAGCCATGTGGTGCAGGGGCAGAAGAGCTCTGCAAGGTCCATCCGTGGTTTTTGGAGGAACTCCAGGAGCTTGGAGTTGGCTTTGCCTCTTTGGACTTGCACTGGGGCCACAATTGCTTGGTTTTGCTTTTTCCTCCAGACAGACCATCTGCTCATGTCCCTTCAGGAGCTGTTTGCTGACAGCCAAACAGGACATGGACGGGGTGTTTTGGGAGAGGAAGGTGGGGAGCAAAGTTTGTGCATGGGCACAAAACCCCTTGGGGTTGGGACATCTCCAAGGCCACCCCTCTGTGGTCAGCCCCAGCGTGCTGGGTGCCAGCCCTCAGCTTAGGGATGGAGGTTTCTGCAGCCAGAGGTATTTCCTGCATGCCAGGCTACCTGTCCCTGCTGTTCCCCTCATGCTTTTCCTGTCATGTTTTCCCCCATGGAGCAGGATCCCTCGTGCTGATGCCTAGAGGAGCTGGAACAGAGGCTGGACAGAGTTAAGAGGAATAAAATATTATATATTTTATATATATATATAAATATATATATATATATATTTATATATTATTTTTATATATTTATTTTTATATATATTTTAAATATATATTTATTTTTATATATATATTTTTTAATATATTTATTTTGATATATATATTTATTTTTATATATATTTATTTATATATATATATTGAGAGGCCTTCAAAGCCACATCCTGGCAGTACCAGTGCCACTGTTGTGGCCCTGCCTGGATGGCTCCAGGATGGAAGCAAAACGAGGGTTTGGTCATGAGATCTCACATTTTTATAGGTTTTAGTCCGTTTTCATGCAGGAGTCAACTGTCCAATTAATAGCCTCAAATCATGAAGTTTCACCCTCCTTGCTTGCTACCCCTCCACTTTTCACCTTGTTTATGCTTAGGGCCTGAAGTTTGAAGAGATTGTCCTTGAGCCCCCAGCTGGAATAGAACAGATTTTCTTTACTACCCAAGCAGAACAGAAAAACTTAAAACATCAATTTCCCCCCTTTAGAGGCTCGACAAGGCCTCTACCTTGTCAGAGTTTTTATTCTTAATATTTACTGACAATAAGTATTTAATGAGAGATAAGTGTCTGATAATAATAAATATCTAAAGATCATGGAGGGGCTGCATCCTGCTCGTGCTGTCCCCATCCCCCTGGCCTGGCTGTTGTGCCTGCCTGCAGCAGTTGTGTGGGTGTGCAGGGATGGGAAACACGATGTACAAGTAGCCACAGCCACAGGCTGCCAGGGTTCAGAGCCAGAGGGAAGGAAAGATGGATGGAAGGAAAGATGGATGGAAGGAAAGAAAGATGGAAGGAAGGATGGAAGGATGGATGGATGGATGGATGGATGGATGGATGGATGGATGGATGGATGGATGGAAGGAAGGATGGATGGATGGATGGATGGATGGAAAGATGGATGGAAGGAAGGAAGGAAGGAAGGAAGGAAGGAAGGAAGGAAGGAAGGAAGGAAGGAAGGAAGGAAGGAAGGAAGGAAGGAAGGAAGGAAGGAAGGAAGGAAGGAAGGAAGGATGGGTGGAAGGAAAGATGGAAGGAAAGATTGTGGGCAAGGAGAGCAGCACACACTGCTGGGGGTGGGCTGCTCGTGGGGGCAGCAGGGTAAAGCAGAGTAAAATAGCCATTAATTAACTGGGGGAGCCTATTGCCTTGCTGAGCAGGATTTCACGTTGCTGCTGTCACCAATTGCTTTGTCAGGGATGATTTTTGCTGCTGTGCCACCTCACTGTGCAGGGGCCCTCTGGAGGCCAGCGCTCACATCACTCCTGTCCAGCTCCTCCACAAACCCAGGCAAACTGGCATTTTCTTACCCTCTCCAGGACCCTTTGGTGTCACCTGTCTTTGAGCTTTTGGTTGTGGCTTTACATAAAGCTGGCTGCTGTGGAGTGCTTGTGTCGAGCTGCTGGACACGCTGTCTGTGGGCTGTAAGGGAGAGAGGAGTGGCTCTGACCACATTTTCCTGTTTTCCCATTCTTATTTTTCCCATTTTCCCGTTTTCCCATTCCCATTTTCTCATCTTCTCATTTTCCCACTCCCATTTTCCCGTTTTCTCATTCCCATTTTCCCATTTTCTCATTCCCGTTTTCCCATTTTCTCATTCCCATTTTCCTGTTTTCCCTTTCCTGTTTTCCCATTTTCCAATTCCCATTTTCCCATTCATTTTCCCATTTCCCCATATTTTCCCATTTTCCCATTTTCCCATTCATGTTTTCCCATTTTCCCATTCGTTTTCCCATTCCCATTTTCCCATTCCCATTTTCCCATTCCCATTTTCCCGTTCATTTTCCCATTCATTTTCCCATTCATTTTCCCATTCATTTTCCCATTCATTTTCCCATTCTTGGGAGCTGGATTTTCCAAATGTCCCGAGTGCTGCTCCCAGCCTGGCTCAGTGTCAGTGTTCCTGTGACTCCAGCAGCCACTGCTGGGGTGTCAGGGAGCAGTTCTGAATATAAAACCCACGGTGGCTTTGTGGCACCTCCCTGGTGGCAGAGGCTGTCAGGAAAAAGGTCTCCTCTGTCTAGGAGAGAGGAATATTTCTGGGGAGCAGGTGCTGAAGGTGTTTAGCAAATGTCAGCTTGAGACCTTGCCATGCTGTGGGCAGGAGTGACACTGCTGACAAATGTGTTATCCTGTCAGAAAGCAGCAAAAAATCCCCGGGGAAATGTTTACGAGCGAGGCAGGGCTTTGCCAAAAGTGGGTGTTTTTGCAGCAGGGAGCAGCAGGGAGCCGTGGGAATCCTGCTGCAGCTCCCATCACTCTTACAACAGGACAAGCAGCAGGCTGAGCCCCTCTGCCTCTGCTCTGAACCCCTCAATCACTCCCCAGAGCAATTTAATCTGAGAGTGGCCTTTTCACTGATGCACGGTGCTGGTGTGTAGGTGAGCAGAAAGCAGTTTAAACAAAAAAGAGTTCTGCAGATGGGTACCAAATGCAGCTTTTCAAAGCTAAAACATTGCCTAAAACTCCTTTCAGACAAACTCTGTCTGTGGTGGCATTGCAGAGATCAAGAGAAACTCGTTTGCCCAGTGTCCAGTATGTGTAAAGTACATAATTGCATCTGGGCTGAGAGCTCCATATGGGAGTATTGTTTGAAAATTTTCTCATTTAATGAAATGGGTGGTAATTGGCTCTTAGAAGAGAGTTTAATTGGAATAATTGGCATGGCCACATGTGTGTTAATTTAGTTTGGTGTTTCTAATGCACAGTCACAGTGTTTGCTCAAGGACAGAAGTGGGGATTAGGTGGTGCCCGTATTTCTCAGGGCTCTGGGAAGGCATTTATTAGAGGAAGCTGTTTAGTTACTGTTCTTGAAGTTGGATTTTGGAGATGGATTTGCTTCATTACAGTTTGATGCAGTCACACCCACGCTGCTGGGAGTCAAGGCCTTTTCTGACCCTTCAGTTCCCACTGCAGATCCCTTGGGGTTGCTTTTCCTGCTCGTCTGGAGCAGCTCCAGCTCCGTGGCACAGGGACATTCCTGTCCTGTGCTGCTCACACGTGTGCAGGGGTGTGCTCCTCAAGAGCCAGCACACAAGGAAGGGGAAGCTCATGCTCTCATTTCATCCCTGCTGCTCTGAAGTCTCTCAAGACCCATCAACTCCAGGTCAGTAAATCAGCACCATGAGGTTTTCCTGCGTGGAAAAAGATTTGACATTCTCTTTGCAGCGTGGAGATGTCTCAGGCTGTCACCTCAGAGCTGCTGCTCAGGCACTGCCATGAGCTGGAGGCTCTGCTGCTCTGTGGGGTCACTGGGAGTGTGAGATGGTGACACAAACCCCATTACAGCTCCTCAGCCTCTTCCAGAGCTGTAGTTGAACAATTTTTTCCTTTTCATCTTCCTCCAAAATGCTTTTAAAGCTCAGTATTGTCACTTTGTTTGGATTCTTCCCACACAGTAACTGCACTTAGAACTGCCCAGTGCTGATGGGGAGATTTATTGCCAGCAGCTATTGTGCAAAAATTGAGAGGAAAAACAATTTCTAGGCAGCTCTTGTTAGGGCCTCTAATGGGAGCTATTCCTTTTGCTCTAAGAAGTTGTAAATGGTTTTAGTGCTGGATGCTGTGCTCTGTGCCTCAGGAATGTTCATCCTTCCAGGGTTCAGCAGCACAAATGGCTCTGCTTGCAGACATGTGCTGACCTCACTGCACATGCACGAGGGCTGTGTTCCTTCCCAACGGTGAGAGTTTAAAAAAAACCCACAAAAAACTCTGACAAAGAGCAAAACTTGGGTCTCAGGCCCCAGGGAGGGAGTGAGGGTGTGAGGTTATTATCTCCAGTGCTCTAGGCACCAACTTTGCTGGGTTATCTTAAATAAGCAAAGCAGTTAATAGTTGCTGAAAGGTTATTTATTACAAAGCACATCAGTCTCAAAAGCAGGATGCCAACAGCAATTGGCAAAAGCAAATGGCAGAAAAGCACAAAAGCAAATGGCAAAAAGCACAAACTCTCCCCAATACACTCTTATACAGGATTTTTCCAACAAGCTAAGACAAACTCAGAGCACCATTTAGTGCTTAGTGAGCACAGGAGAGCACCCAGATCCACTCTGGAACCTCGTGGCTGCTTTTCCTGAGAAACTTTGGAGAGCTGGAACAATCACCCAAACTTTTAAGGCCCTTCCCCCCACTTAAGCTTTTTGTGCTCTGTTTCCCACAGGCAGATTTTAGGGAGAGAAATGAATACAGCTGAACATGCTGGTGAAGATATTAATCATGATATAATTCAGTTTTAATTCCATTAGACACCTTTAGTGAACAGTGAGTTTCTCACTTGGTTTAATCGACTCTTTTCCAGATGATGAAGCTGCAAGGTCTGGCACTTGTTATAAATGTCTGTTTATTAAACCATCCTAAAAGCCTTTGCCTGGCCAGGATGGATATAAATTGAGAGGATGATGTTTGCAGCTCAGTCTTTAAGGAGACACTGTGTAAAAAATTGCTGCCTTCTCTTTTTAATTTTTTTTTTTTTGGTGCCTTTATGTGAGAGATGAGAACAGGGCAAGGCTTTTTTTTTTTTTTTTTTTTCCTTGTGCTTTTTACTGTAAATGTTCGAGGCAGCCAAGCTCTGTGAAACAGCATTTGCTGTCACACCAGCTGCTGGGGTGGGTGTTCCCACATTTGGTCATGGCAGTTGAACCAATTGCAGATAAGGGCAATGGGGGATAATAATTTAAAATTCTTCTGTGGCTTTAGTTCACCTTCAGCTCCTGCCCTGGCTCAGCAGGCAGCTCTGACAAGTGTGAGGTTCCTCTGGGGGGAATTCCAGGGGTTTTGTGCAAAACTTCTTGCAGCCTCTTCCCTCAGGGACACAGTTTCACACATCCTTGCCTTTTCCTTTTAATGCCTCGGGGCTGACCCCTGCTTTTGGCTGGATGTGGAAGGAGGGAACGAATAGTTTTGTATTTTCACTGCAGATAAAAGCACTAAAAAGGCTGACTCAAAAGGTAATGTTTGCAGAATTGTTCCACTGAATAGACCCACAAACCTAAATTTATGTGGCATCTGTTCTTTATTACTTATTGTTTATGAGCTGTGTGTGCAAATGGTAATTGTGTCAATAATTTGCTTCATATTTAGCCTAGTTATCATAGTGGAGCTAAGCATTTAACATTATTAGACTAGCAAAATACAATAAAACTGGGCACTTTTAAGCTTAAATGTGCCAATTATTAGGAGATACTCCTTAAAATCCAGACATACCAGGTGGGTCCTTCCATGCTAGACTAAGAAGAGCAGAGAACCCCATTACTTATACACAATTTGAGAAACTGTTCACACTTTCCCCCTAGCTGTTCACACAGTTTTAACTGGTGTTAAAAAACATTTTTAATTAAATATTATGATTCCAAGGACTGTTTTTGTCACATCCATGACAGCACGTGTGTGACTTGGGCATTGCAATCACCTGGCTGCAGGTGAGTCTGAGCACATCACCTGGCTGCAGGTGAGTGAGTCTGAGCACATCACCTGGCTGCAGGTGAGTGAGCCTGAGCACATCACCTGGCTGCAGGTGAGTGAGTCTGAGCACATCACCTGGCTGCAGGTGAGCCTGAGCACATCACCTGGCTGCAGGTGAGTGAGTCTGAGCACATCACCTGGCTGCAGGTGAGTGAGTCTGAGCACATCACCTGGCTGCAGGTGAGTGAGCCTGAGCACATCACCTGGCTGCAGAGCCTCCTGGCTCACAGCAGAACTCACAGCTACAGCAGCATGTTGATGGGTAAGCAAATTTTTCCTCATTGAAGTTAAAATAAGAAACGTTCTTGGAGATCAATGGTCTGGCACAACCCCCTGTTCTAGTCCTTCCCACACAGCCTGATGAGGCTGTCACAGACTCCATCGAGTTCATGCCTCATTTCTGCAGCATGCTGTGAATTCCTCTTTATGGGGACTTGCCATTTTCTCTGTCTTATATAATGTATTACAAAAAGAATGCTGAGAGAAATGAAAAAATGGATGGGAATTGGTACCTGGCATCATCCAGCAACCCTGGGGAGGGAAGAAATTATTATTACCATTGACAAATAAGTGCTGGTGGAGAGCCCCAAAGCCAGAATTTCTTCTTTGACTGTCAATCATTTTTCTTGGATTTTTTTTTACAAGTTTTATGGAAGTTTTTAGATGCAAAAATTCTCCACATTTTCCAGCAGAAACCCTTAGCACCATTTAATAAGCAGACACTGCTCTGCATCAGATTACGATTTCAGTACTTTAAAAGCAAAGCTGCTGCAAGAACATCGGGGGAAAAAAAAAAAAAGAGAGAAAAAAGCTTGGAACCCTTTAAAACTGCAGAGTGGGAATCACTCTGGCATTTTGAAAGTCCCTGTGAAGTTGCTCCTGAGCTCTGCCAGGCTCGGAGGTGTTTGCAGCAGAGGGAGCTGCCGGTGCCGTCTCCATCCCGAGCAGCCCCGGCTCCCCCAGGCACTTTGCTGCCGGGCACGAAACCAAATTCCAGAAGGGAGCACGAGGCTCCTCTCCAGCTCCTGCTGCCTTCTCACACGCCCTGGGTGTGGAGAAGCTGGGGTGAATCCCGGGGAGCAGGGGGGGACAGCGGCTGTGGCTGCTGCCTGGGCTGGCCCTGGTCACGGAGGATGCCCGGAGCATCCCTGTCCTTTCTCCAGAAGGACACCAAGGGGGAGATCCCGGCCTGGAAGGGGCCCGTGGGGCTCAGGCTGTGGGAGAGGCTGGAGGGTCATTAAGGAATCGCTTTAATTCTGCCACACGAGGGGGATTTACTGCTCCTCCTGTCCCCTCTCCTGCGGGCACCACCAGCGGAGCCCAGGGGCATTTCCGAGGTGTTTTCAGCCTCAGGAAAGCGCTGCACGAGAGCTGAAAGCCATAAACATTGACAGTGCAAAGATCATTGCTGCTGGGAGGCAGCAAACAGCAGCTGCTGGCAGGGGAGGGCGATGCTTTGGGGCTTTGTGGCTGCCCTGCCACATCCTCTGCTTCTCCCAGATGGGTTTGGGTGCTGCCCTGTCACCTTCAGCTTCTCCTGGAAGGGTTTGGGTGCTGCCTTGTCACCTTCAGCTTCTCCTGGCTGATTTTGGGTGCTGCCCTGTCACCTCTTTAGCCCCTCCTGGCAGGGTTTGGGTGCTGTCCTGCCATATCCTCAACTCCTCCTGGCTGATTTTGGATGCTCCCCTGCCACCCCCAGCCCCTCCTGGCTGATTTTGGTTGCTGCCCTGCCACCTCCTTAGCTGGTTTTGGATGCTGCCATGCCACATCCTCTACTCCTGACTGGTTTTGAATACTCCCCTGCCACCTCCTCAGCCCTTCCCAGCTGGTTTTGGATCCTCAGCTCCTCCCAGCTAGATTTGGATGCTCCCCTGCCACCTCCGGCTCCTCCCAGCTGATTTTGGGTGCTCCCCTGCCACCTCCAGCTCCTCCCAGCTGATTTTGGGTGCTCCCCTGCCACCTCCTCAGCCCCTCCTGCCTTGTTTTGGATCCTCAGCTCCTCCCAGCTGGTTTCGGATGCCGCCCCGCCGCTCCCCCGCCCGCAGTGCCCGCCTCGCTGCGCTGCCGGGCCCCGGTTCTGACCCAGCCCGGGGAGCGCTGCCCGGCCCCGGCCCCGGCTCTGACCCAGCCCGGCTCAGCGCCCGGCGCCGCTCCCATTAAATTTGGGAAGCGGAGAGTGACCCCGTTATGTACTCACCTGGAAAAGTGACTTGGCCGTGCCTCATTACTGTCATGCTTCCCTTGCAGATATATATTTAGATTTTACCCGAGGGCTTTTAATTTCCTCGCTGGCTTGAGCGGCTGCGACAGGTACACGCTTACCTTGGCTTTCTCCTCCAGCCATTTTCACCTGCTTTGTCGAGGAGCAGGGAGGGATTGGGAGTCACTGAGGAGCCTCAGGGTCTCATTGCTCTGCTGTGAACGTGTCAAATGCACCCAGGAGCGGCTTTGAGGGGAGGTTTGTTCAGCAGCTGCTCGGCCGTGCTCTATTTCTCCTTCTCCCTGCTAAGCAGCCCCGAGCTGCCACGCCGGGTTTGCAGTTTTCACGTTGGTCGCTGATGAGCCACACTTAGAGAGGTGAAAATGGCTTTGCAAAGGCTGCGCTGACAGTTCTGGGATGCAGCGCCAGAACCGCGTTACATAAGGGCTGCTCCAGCCCCGGGGACCTGCGGAGTTACCTGGGGAAGGGAACCTGCCCTCCCTGCTCCCCCCCCGGCCAAAAAAGAGGGGTTTTGTGTGGGGGTCCCATCCATCCCCCTGCAGCGAGCAGGGCGCGGCTGTTGGAGCAGGAGCAGCCTCGTGGCTCTGGCTGGGAGGGAGATTTCAGGGCACTGCTCCTCTTACTGGGCAGTTTTGGAGCCCTGGGTCCTCTCTTCTAAGCCCTAGCATTTGGAAGTTGTTAACATTTGAAATATTAGTGCAGAGGACACTGGGAACAGGAGAGAAATCAAAAGCTCTTCTGCTATCAGCCCGTCCCCCTCCAGGCTCACAGCCTGCCTGCAAGCTCTGGATGTGTTTTCTTACTTTACATAATTTTCCCATCTCTCTCCATCAGCCCAGCTCTTTAAAAGCTTCCTTCTGTTTCCAGCTCTCTTGCAGTTGTTAAATCTGCTCTTCTCTGTGCTTTCCCAAGTGTTCTTCCTTCCCTGAAACTCCACTGCTGCAGTTTGTTGAAGGCTCCCAAACTCTGCTGAGGAGTCGCTGGGTGATGCAGGAGCTGCTGCCTGCTTCAGCTGCCAGGGCTAAATCGGGAAAGGGAGGGAATAAAACACAGGCAGTGAATTTCTGAATTTCTGCCTGTGTCATGCAAATCTTCCTGGTGTCTGCTGTGGCCTCGCTTGGCCGAAGGTTTCTCAGATGTGGGATGGTGTCAGTGAATGTTGGTGTTCCCCTGCTCCAGGCTCTCTCCTGGTGGGTTTGTTGGGATTGCCAGGATGCCAAGGAGCCCCCAGAAGTGCAGAGGGGATGGAGCAGCCCCCCAGGCCACCGTGGTGGGAGCTGATCCCACAGAGATCCTTGGGGTGAGTCTCCTCCAAGGGTGGATGTGGCTGTGGCTGAGACCTGCAATGGAGAGAGGGAATTTGGTACCATTGTGATTTTGGCAAGAACACTCAGCCCAGCTGCTGTCCCAGCCAGATGCTGTGATGACAGAAATCCCTGCAGCTTGTGAACTTTTCCTGAAATGCTTTTAATGACAGTTTAATAACAACACTTAGAGCTCGGTACAGAGCTTCTCACCCCTGGAACCGAAATGCTTTTGTGAGAAGGGTAAGGACCATTATCCCCCGTGCTGGCAGGGGGGAATGGCTGCTTTCATTTGTGAGCCTAATTATAACAAGTGGAATTAATCAACTTTTCATACGAATGGTGTTGCTTTTTAAAGACAAATGCTAGAAAGGAGTCCTAGAGAGCTGGAAGTGGTGCAGATCCATCTGATGGCTTCTCAGGGAACTCGTCAGAGCCTGTGGTGCAAAGGCATTAACCCTGCCTGGGCAGAGTGAGGAGGAGCAGAAAGGTGAGGCAGGACAGGGCACAGTGTGGGTTTACTGGGGCCTGTTTCCTGCTGAGTGGGTGTTTCTGGAAGCTGCTGCCGCCCCAGCCCTGCTGTGTGTTGTTCCCTCTGCCCTTCCCCTCTCCAGCTGCTCAAAGCCTAGGAATTGGGAAAAAGCTTGGGAAAAACTTCCCATTGCTTGGGAAAAACTTCCCATTGCTTGGCAATACTCTCCCAGCTCCTGAGTGTCCTCTGATTCTTAGTGTAGTGCACTGAGAAATTCCATTGAAGTAATGCTTTAGTCATTGATTTGTTTCTTAGAGGAGGATTCAGAGAGGCCACAGCCACTTCCTGTGAAATCACTGAGTTTGGGGCTTTTTCCCCTCCCCTCTGTCCTGCTCTACATCCCCCTGGAGCACCCTGGCCTGCAGGGGAGAGGACAGGTTCTTGTGCTGAGCCCAGGGAAGTGGGGCTGCTTTGGGCTGGGGCCTCTTGGTGTGAGTTAATGGGCAGTGAGTAACTGTGAATGCAGCTGGGAGAGTCCCTGAGATGCTTTTTGTTCTGCTCACAGCCCATCACCCAACGGACTCACCTCCAAAATCCTGGGAAATCCTCCCATTTTCCTGGGCACTCAGCTGCTGAGGGGCTCTGCTCGCTGGGAGTGGGGAAGGCAGGACCCACCTGCCTTCTGCTTATAGAGAAATCCTGGTTTTTTCTTATATATATAAAAGAAATTTTGGCTTGAATTCAATTTTACAATTGAAATGATGGTTCTAGAAGTGGTCCTGATTTGTGTTTATGAAGAATTTCACTGATAATTTGAGAAATATAAACTAGAAATATATTACAGTTTGATTTGAAGGGAAAGCTAAAATACTGATAATAAATCTGCAAGACATAAATTTGCAAGCTTTTTTTTTTTTTTTAAATAGAAATTTAAA
Organism: Muscicapa striata striata; assembly: GCA_030060385.1. Classification (NCBI taxonomy): domain Eukaryota; kingdom Metazoa; phylum Chordata; class Aves; order Passeriformes; family Muscicapidae; genus Muscicapa; species Muscicapa striata. The sequence goes on along the minus strand of JAREIS010000026.1, from coordinate 2,043,509 downwards.
ACTTATTAATTTATATTGAGGGCATTGCAAATACTTAGAAGTTGGGGTTTTTAAATAATTATTAACTTAATATAATTATAATTATTAACTTAAAATAATTATTAAATTAATAATTATTAATTTAAATAACTCTAGAAAAATAGGAGGCAGGACACGTTTGGGAGTGCTTTGAATTGCAAAGTGTACCCTGAGCTGCTCCAGCCCCACGGATCCGTGTCTGCCCCACCTGGATCAGCTCCAGCTCACCTGGATTCCCCTCTCTGGGAGTGGCAGGTAGGACTCATCCTCCACCCTGGCTTTCTGCAGCCCCTCAGGAGGGATTGGATCCTCTCTGTGTTTTAAATTTCATTTTCTGACTCTCCCAGCAGTGCTGAGCTCCTCTCCCATGCCAGCAGCCTGGGCCAGGGAGGACCTTCCCCTTCAGCTAATGCAGAGAAAATGGAGAGAAGTTTTTTTAATTGACTCGGGATCAATAGATAAAAGTATTTCCTAAGCACTTTTATTAATAAATATCTGCCTCCTTGCTGCCCAGGGAGGGTTCCCAGTCACTGCTGTATATTCTGATATCTGCAATCTGAGTTAATCCATGTATTGCTGTTGTGTGTTTGGCTGTAAAAGGAGCTGGAGCTCTTTGGGTTCAGCTCTCTCACTGACTGATGGAGAGTGAAAAATCCTGCAGGAGGATCTGTTTTGTTCCTTGGGGCACTCCAGAGCAGGATGTGCTGTTAGGGGAGCAGGGGAGGGGATGCTGGCTGTGTGGGAGCAGCTCTGGCACTGCACACACATGGAAAGGCCAAGTTCCACACAGGGAAAGAGGATGAAGCACCAACGTTTTTTTTTTTTTGTTTTTTTTTTTTTTTTTCTTTTTGGCAAATTTATTATTTTCATTGAGGCAAATGTCAGAGGAAAAAACATTCTGGTGAGGAAGCAGAAGCTCCTTTTTCTGTGATTTTAACTTCCCGTTGGGATAGAGAACGACTAGTAAATAGAGAAAAAAAAAATCAACTCTTCAGATTTCCTCAGAGACATGGACATTTCCAGGCAGTTCTGCTGCAGAGGGATGTTTCAGCTGGTGTTTGTTGTGCCTTGGCTGCAGGATCCTCGGTGGGATGGGGGGTGATTTTTACAGGGCTCTGCCTCAGGCTTGGCAACCTCCAAACATTGGCAGCTTTTGAAAAGCAATTTTGCAGAGTGCCTGGTGACAATGTAGGGCATTCCCTGGCGACTCTGGGGCAGAGCTGGTGCACCAGCAATTCGTGGAAAACACTCCAGCAAGAGGCTGAGCCAGGCAGCTTTGTGCATTTATCTGAGTATCAGTGGCCCTCTGAAGTTTATTGAGCTATAATGTCGTGCTGTGACATTTGTTGGGGTCCTGAAATACAGGAGGTGTTCGTGGCACTAATAAATGATGTGGGATCTTGTTTTTCCTTGGTGTTGTTAAATAAAGGCAACTCAGGGTTGCTCTGCAAAGGCACAGAAACACAGAGGGGCCGTGCAGGGAAAGGTGATTTTCCTAGAGCTTTTTGCCAAGTGTGTCCAGGGGTTCCTGGAGGGATAATAATGAGCATTAATGGCTTTTCAGTCCCTGGAGTTAACACTTTAATTGTATGAGCACAGCTTCCCCCCTTAGAGCAGCCACTCTGATGGTGTCTCCTGTGAGATTCTGACTGTTCATGAGCACAAGCTCTTCTTCCAAAATGTGTTTTCCCACCCAGGTTACTCTTTGTGAGTCTGGAATGATCTTTGCCGAGCTGATGCATTTTGAGATTTTAAAATACATTAGCCTGGCTTTCCTGAAGGAGGTCTTGCAAACTAACACCCTTGGGTTGTGTCTCAACTGAGCAGGTTTGTTTGCCAGAAAATGGGAAAAAACTCAACCCCTTCCTGTATCATCAACTACTTCTAATGGACAGGGTGATGCTTTATTATTAATAAGTTGGATATGTGAGTAAAGGGAGTTTTGGCAGTCAGGACTGAAAGCGGCCTGGATGAAAGAGAAAATATTTAACAATGCAGTTGCTGTGGATTCAATTAAGAGCAATGAGGAATCTGCTTCTTTCTTAATCTTATTTTCTGAAATATTATTACCCCTTGCAACTGCTGCTCAGCAATTCCCAGCCATCCCTGCAGCCCCCGGCACAGCAGTGGTCTCTGCATAATGTAGCTGCTGAAATGAGAAATCAGCACTTTGTAATGGGCTCTCAAACTAAAATTAAACATCCATTTCCTGGCTTGCAGTCAGATGTTGGCATTCAGCTGGCCCAGGAAGTGTTTCTGGACCTGAGGAATTCTTTTTGGGCTTTGATGTTGCCGAGGTTGTGCTCTGTTGGTTTTGCCCTCCTGGATTCCCTGGGAGCAGGTGCTGTCCAAACAAGGTGCTGGATGTGGAGCTGGCTGCTGTGTCCCCAGGGCAGGATCCCAGAGGATGTGTCCCTGCAGAGCTGGCTCAGGTGACACAGCCACGGCTCTTTCTAGGAACAGGCAGTTTCCCAGCCAGAGGCAGCGTTCTGGCTGTTCTGTTCTGGCTGTTCTGGCTGTTCTGTTCTGGCTGTTCTGGCTGTTCTGGCTGCTCTGGTTGTTCTGTTCTGGCTGTTCTGTTCTGGCTGTTCTGTTCTGGCTGTTCTGTTCTGGCTGTTCTGGCTGCTCTGGGCTGCTCTGGCTGCTCTGGCTGTTCTGGCTGCTCTGGCTGCTCTGGCTGCTCTGGCTGCTCTGGCTGCTCTGGCTGTTCTGGCTTCTCTGGCTGCTCTGGCTTCTCTGGCTGCTCTGGCTTCTCTGGCTGCTCTGGCTGCTCTGGCTGCTCTGGCTGCTCTGGCTGTTCTGCTCTGGCTGCTCTGGCTGTTCTGGCTGCTCTGGCTGTTCTGGCTGCTCTGGCTGCTCTGGCTGCTCTGGCTGCTCTGGCTGCTCTGGCTGTTCTGGCTGCTCTGGGCTGCTCTGGGCTGCTCTGGCTGTTCTGGCTGCTCTGGCTGCTCTGGCTGTTCTGGCTGCTCTGGCTGCTCTGGCTGTTCTGGCTGTTCTGGCTGCTCTGGCTGTTCTGTTCTGGCTGCTGGCTGGGCTGTTCTGGCTGCTCTGGCTGCTCTGGGCTGCTCTGGCTGTTCTGGCTGCTCTGGCTGTTCTGGCTGCTCTGGCTGCTCTGGCTGCTCTGGGCTGTTCTGGGCTGCTCTGGGCTGCTCTGGGCTGCTCTGGCTGCTCTGGGCTGCTCTGGCTGCTCTGGCTGCTCTGGCTGCTCTGGGCTGCTCTGGGCTGCTCTGGCTGCTCTGGGCTGCTCTGGCTGTTCTGTTCTGGCTGCTCTGGGCTGCTCTGGCTGCTCTGGCTGTTCTGGCTGTTCTGGCTGTTCTGCTCTGGCTGCTCTGGCTGCTCTGGGCTGCTCTGGCTGCTCTGGCTGTTCTGGCTGCTCTGGGCTGCCTTTGCTCTGAGCTCCTGCTTCTCTCCTCCTCCCACTGCCCTTTCTGACCCAGCAGCAGTCGGGGCTGGGAGGGGAGAGGCTGCTCTGGCTCTTTAGGTGAAGTGGGGAACACACTGCATTGCTGAGAGAGGAATCTTCTCCTGACAGAAGCAGAGCCCAGGAGCTGCTCTGTGAGCTCAGGGCAGGGCTGAGTGCTCTGGGTCACTCTGAGCTGGGCTCACAGAGGTTCTGGGAGCTCTTTTCTCCCCCAGAAGGGCAGTGCTTGCTCTGACCCTCAGCCCTGGATGCAGTTTCTGCTGACCTGGTGTCAGATCATCCCCCTCTCTGGTTTTCCTGTCTTGGTTTGTGTTTAAGCTCTTGACAGAAAAGGAGACTTCGTGGAGAGGCTTCTGTGGGCAGGGTCTGAGCTCCTCAAGGGGCTCTTTGATGTGCTTTTTGTCACTTCTGCACAGCACAAGGATGACAGGAGAGTTTGTATTTTCTGTTAAAATTCCCCAGGTCTTTCCCTAATCCCTCCTCTGTTCCTGCTGCTCTGTGAGGGCATTAGTGCTGAGATGAATAACTTAAGCCTAAGCCCCTTTTCACCTCTAATCTCGAGCCTAAAATTAATGTTCTTCTGCAATTAAGAATACAACAGAATGTAGAATTTATCCAAAAAGAGACACCTGATCCCCCCATGGCAGTGGCTCTGTCCAGGAGGATTTATCAGGGCACACTCCAGCCCAGAGGGCTGACAGATTATATTTGGTGTTTGAAGACAGCACCCTGAAGTAAAGACATGTGGAGCAATAAGTTGTAGAGTCTGAATCAAACCATGAAGCAGAAAGGAATGACTTGGGTGGAAAATGAATGTATTGAGCTAATGAATCATTTCGAGGCAAAACAAGAAATTAAATGTACGCTGAAAGCTGGCACATTAAGAAAAGGGCTGTGGGTTTTTATCCATTTTGCATTTCAAAATGCTGAAACAAAGTATGTCGGATGGTGAAATCCCATTAAGAAATTATGCTGTGAGCAGGGAAACCAGGATTTGGTTAACAGGAAATGGGGACTCTGCTTCTCCTCCCAGAGCAGATGGGGGCTGTGCCATGGGGCAGTGAGGGTTGGGTGCTGGGGGAAGAGGGCAGAGCTCAGCCTGACAGCTCCTGGCAGGGGAGAGGAAGGGCAGGACCAGAACTGGCACAGGATGGAGATTCTGGGTGCTGTGACAGCCTGGCAGGGGCATGGAGCTGTGCCAAAGGGAACTGTCAGCTTTTCATTCTGAAAGGGAAGTACTTTGGAACCCAGAATTCCCATTCCAGGGCAGCTCCTGCCCTGCTCTCCCAGGCTCTGGGAGACCCTTCCAGTCAACACCTTGACTTTCTGTACAAACACATTTACAGAAATCCTGTGGTGGAGCCGGATTGTTCCCATTGGTTTCGGTGGTGGCGTGGTGACCATCAGTGAATTTTGGGATGTGCTGGCACTGCTCGGGGCGGGGCTGGCACGGCCGGAGCTGGGGACGGTGACTCTGCTGTCCGTGGTGCTGAGCCCTGGGCCCCACCCCGGCTCTGGCACCTTCCAGATGTTTTTATTCCTGGCTGCCATCAAACACAAGCAGGAGCAGCTCTGGTCTGGTGGCATTCCCAAAATAAGGAAGGATACACCATTCATTGCTGCATTTCCCATCCCACCTGTGCACTCAGGTGTTGCCTCCAGCTCAGCTCTCCCCTGGCCTGGGTGAATTCCCTTTTCTGCTTGATATCTTGAGAAATCAATGCCAGCAGTGCAAGGAGCAGCTTTTTGAAGAGGGAAGTGTGGGTCAGTCTGGGCCAGGTGAGGTGCACCTGCCTGGCCAGGTGAGCAGGAGCTGAGCCCTGCTGGCTCAGAGGGAGCAGCAGTGAGTTCCTCCCTGCTGGGTTCCTAAGGAGGACACTGAGCTCTGCTGCTTTGTGTCTGAGAGAGCCAAACCTGCTGAGTCTGTTCCCTGGCACGCAGTCCTCACGCTGCTCTGTACACAGAGGAATAAGATAAAATAGCTTCCTCCTCCTCCTCATGCTGCTACCAAAAAAACAGTGATGGGGAAAAAAAAATAATCCTTCAGCCCCTGCCCTGCCTGTGGTGATAAGAGTAGTGCAATCCTTCTTCTGACAGAGTCAGGCAAGGCAATTTCATTATTTAGCAAACAAAGCCCTTTCAGGGATTTCTGCATTGTGGACGTTTTCTCGGTGGTTTTGCACCAGATTTGTTGCAGCAGCAAGGCCAGAGAGTTTGCCTCGACTCCCCTCACTACCAAAATAAATGAAGAGGGCAGGATTGTTCCACTGAGCAGCCGTGACTGGGGAGAGGAGAAGAAGGAGGGAGATGGTACGTGCCGACAGCTCTAAACTGATTGCGGTGAGCATTGCTATGTATGAGAGAGTTCAGGGGGGAAAGAGGAGGAAGTCACAGAGGCAGCCAAGGCTGGCAGGATGGCAAGAGCCAAGCTGAAGAATTCCCCTTCAGAGAGCAATTCCCACGTCAAAACCGTCCCAGCAGGCACGACGGAAGATGTGCACGGGGTGAGCCCCTTGTTACCGTCTCGGAGGATGGGATCCGTGGGGAGTGATGTCGGACAAAGGTATTGCAGGGCTGCAGGGCTGCCTGGGGAGCCTGGGGGGGAGGCAGCACCTTTTCCCTTCTAAATGAGAGGGGAAAGGATTAGTGCCTGCACGGGCTGGAGGGGTGGTGGATGGAATCCTGCGTTAAAGAGCCACGGCAGCTCCAAAGTTGTGTTATGAAATAGGGAGCTGGAGCAGAAGGAAACCAGTTCCTTTAAATTTTTTATAGGTGCTTCTGGATTCTTTCTTATATGCCTAAAGCATGTCTGAATGGCAGCCTGAGACCGTGGGGCTGCCACACACCACTGTTAACTTGCACTGCACCTTCCCTGTGCAGTCTGAACCCCAGGCTTATTTGCACTGCTAACGCCCTGTACATAAACACCATGTTTGTGTGGCAGGAGAGATGCTCCGTCCCCCCATCTGAGCAATAATTTATTTGTAACTGCAATATAAAAAAAAAAAAAAAAGCTGCCATAGGAAATGCTGCAGCCTTCCTGCAAGCACACAGCTGAGAGCAGGGCGAGGAAGGAGCTGTTTTGGAGCTGTTTTTCAGGAGGATGAGAAGGCTCTGCGCTGCGCTGGGATTTCAGTGATTCAGAAGGAGCCGGGTCCCCTAGTTACAATGAGGATGCAAATGTCACTAATTCAGTTCTTGTTCTGTTCGTTCCATTTTCTGTTTCATCCTTTTCTGCCATCTACCCATCCTCCCAGCCCATCCATGCTGCCTCACCTGTGACTGTGTACTGTATGTCTTCTAGGATGCAAATTTGGTGCAAACGAGCACGGTTGGAAAGCTCCTGCTCAGGGTGAATTTGGCTTGTTTGGCTTTAGACTGGGATGAATTAATGCCTCAGCTTCTGCCTCTTGGCATGTCTGGGGGGAGGGTGGCACTGAGCCAGCAGCAGCAGCTGTGGTGCCCACGGGGAAGCCGAGCAGGGAGGTGAGTGCTGGGAGCCCCTGGCTGCTGCTGGGAGCTGTGCTGGCCACATGCTTGGGTCTCCAGGTCTGGGAGGCAGAGTCCTGGCACACTGGGGAAGTGTCCCTGGTGCTCCAGATGGCCCCAGTGCCAGGCTGTGGTGAGCAAACCCTGGGAGCTGCCTCTGCCTCTGCCAGGCAAGGCTTACCTGTGTGAGCAATGGGCATTGTTGGGGTGCAGAGGGGTTAAATCCCTGCAGGTGCTGTTGTCTCAGAATGTTTTGGCAGTCTGGGTTTACTCAGGCTGTTTGTGGTCTGGTTTTGTGCCTTGCTTTCATGGCTGCAAAAAAGGCACCAAAGCTGGACCTGTCCTGGGGGTACCTGGATCTCTGTGGGCAAAGCCTTTGGGGCAAGGCTGCTTCCTCTCTGTGCTCTCCCAGTTCTGGTGTTGCCCTCAGGACAGGGTCAGTGGTCAAACCTGACGTGTAGGGACCAGGAAAATGCAGCTGGAGACTGCCACAAACTCATTCCACTGCTCAGAAGTGATTAAACACTGAGGGGCTTCTCCTCTCTGGCACCCAGGGCTGATCCTCCTTGTCTTTTGTGGGAGCACAGCATAAAGTCGGGATGCTGCAAGGCACTGTTGGATCTGGAGGGCAGCAATTCCAAAAATCACATCACTACGGTGTTTTGGTGGGCACTGAAGAAAGGGTGACCCAGGGCTGTACAAAGCCCCAATTCCCTGGGTTTCACTGGAATTTTGAGAGCTTTGCTGCAATCCTGTTGTTGGAGAGAGCTGATGTGAGGTGGAGGAGTTGGTGGAAGCCTCTGACACCCCTGGGGCCGTGGCAGTTCCTGACTGCCAGCATCTCCTCCTTCCCTGGTGCTGCTGCCCAGCCAGGAGTTGGCAATCAGGGTTGAGATTTCTGCACTTCTCTTCCACTGCTGCAACAAAGGCAGGGAGGTTGGTTTGGAAGTGGTGAACAGTGAGTTTGAGATACTTTGTGTCCCCCAAAACCAGACTCAAGAAGTGTCACCGAGTTAGCAGTGACAATTGTCCCTGGGAGCTGGGGGTGAATTTCCAGGTGTTGGTGGAAGGAGATGTGTGTTACAGGGTGATCTCAGGATGCAAATGACTCCTCCTGATGATTGAAGCCAGGGAAATTTATTCTCACCTACTTTATTTACCTCCTTATTCTGAGTCATTGCAGCATCTCAAAGCTTTTAGGGGTTCCCAGTCAAAACAGGAGGAAAGGATTTGAATTTGTCTGAGGGAAAACCATTCCAGAGCCTGGGAGTAACAAGGGGAATCCAGGACTGTCCCTGGGCATCCAGGACAGGGATATTTTCCTGTGTCTGGTGACCTGCAGGTGGGGTGGGACCAGCCCAGGCTGGGAGCATCCTCCACCAAAGAGCCTTGTGGTTGTGTGTGTGTGCCAGGGATTGCTGTGAGATGGGATGGAGCTGCAGCCTCTTGGCCATGCCAGGGAGGGCAGGCTCAGCTGCAGACCAGCTGCTGGGCACTGACACTCCCCTGGCACCACATGAGAATGACTGGAAGCAGCCAGGACAGGCTGATTTCCCTGCCTGGCAGGTTTTTCCTGAGGCAGGTTTGTCCCTTGTGCTGGGGGGATTGGGAGGGGGAAGGTGTGAAGGGAAGCTCAGGGAGCACTGTGTGCTTGGGAGGGAGCTGCTGGCAGGAGGCAGGACATGCAAACATCTGCTTGGATCCCATTTCATGGTGATGTCCCTGTGGCACCCGAGATGTGGCTTTAAAAGCACAAAGCAGGGTTTTTACAAGATAACCGTGTCCTGTTTGTGCAGCCCTGCTGGAAGCAGGGGAAGCTCTGAGCACTGCCTGTCCTGGTCACTCTGGGGCTTGGGGGGTTGCAAACATTCCTGTTTGGAGCCTGCTTTGGATGTCAGGTCCTGGCAGGGCTCAGTGTCCCCTCCCTGCCCCCCTCACCTCCTCTGGTTGTGTTTGCTGAGCTGCTGATAGCAGAATTGTGAACTGCTGAGGTTTGGGAGGGAGATTAGCATTGCAGAAGAGCTGGGCTTGGAGAGGACCTGCAGGGCTCTGCTCCAAAGCTGGACTGGCTTTAAAGTTGTCCCAGCTGGCTCAGGACCAGCCCTGCTGAGTTTTGAACCTCTCACTGGGCATTTCTCAGCTTCTTTGGGTGCAGGGTTTGATCATTCTCAGGGTGAAGAATTTTTCCCCTTCTGCATCTTGTACCTGTTCCCTCTTGTCCTTTCTCTGAGTGTCCCAGGGGAGCTGCTCCTTTTCTGTTGGGCAGCCCAAGGCAGCAGCTGGATCCTTCCCTCCCTTTCTTTCCTGCACACTCCCACCCCCCCCCAGCTCTGCCTCTCAGTTTGAGATATTTTTGGCAGGAATAAATGGGACTCTGCTTCAGCCCTGTTACAGTCAACAAGGTGGGAAAGAGCAGAACTCTGTTAGGCTGAGTTTAATGCAGGGTTCTTGGAGGTAAAGCACTCCAGAGAGTGAGGAATTCACCCAAAATGTGTCTGAAAATAGAATTTCTGACTGGTGGATGTTTGTTCCCCCCAGGTGCAGCTTGGTATTAACAATCAGGACTTGCTAAATGTGGGTTTTTTGCCTGACACAGATCACAGAGAGGTCCAGTCTGGCTCATGAAACCAGTGCAGGCACTGAATCCTTGCAGGACTCTGCAGGTGATGCTCTCCCTAGGACACAATTCCCTGCTGAACCATTGCAGAATTCCCTCCTGCTGAGACGAGTCAATTTATTTATTTTTAACATTTCTTTAACAAAAGCTTTTTCCAGCAAAGACCTTTCAGAGCCCTCTCTCTGCCCTCAGCAGATGCCATGTGCTGGTTTGCTGCCTCAGCTCTGGGTGAGGAGGTTTGTGCAGGAGAAATTCTGTGCCAGGAACATTCCCTGGGTGGGGTTTGCCCAACCCTGCCCTGCTCCAGCCTTGGGTTCTGCTGCTTCTCTCCTGGCTGGGGATGAGGGTTTGGAGCAGAAATCTGAGCAGGGCTGAGGCTGGAGGTGTCAGGATGGTCTGTGCCAGAGCTGGCCCCTGCACTGCTCTCTGTGAGCTGGGGCCATCAGTGGCGCTGAGGGAGGGCAGGACCAGCACTCTCCTTTATGGAGAAGGTTTGAAGGAGAATCTGAGGGATCCAGCATGTTTTGCTTATGAAGCACTTTGGCTCTGCTGGGCTGGGATGTGGTTTTGGGGGTATCTCTGGGTGGGGTTTGCTGGCACTGTGCTGCTCTCTGCCCACCCTGGAGCATCTCCCAGCCCTGCTGGGCTCCAATCTGCCCCGTGGAGGGCTGGCATCCCCTGCCCTGCCAGCCTTGGCTGTGCTTCCCTTGGGCTCTTCTGTGTCAGGCCAGGGAGGTGGCACTGCTCAGGCTTCTGGGCAGTGCCCTGGGCTGTTCTCAGGGCAGGATCACTGCAGGAATTGGGCAGGGAGCTCAGGTGCTGGGCATGCTGGGATGGGTCAGGACATGATCCCAGACCAGGAGCTGCCATCCCTCACACTGAGCAGAGCCATTCACCAACACAGCAGAAAAAAAAAAAAAAAAAAAAAAATCCACCAAGGCTGCAGAGTTGGGGTTGAGCCTGGCTGCTTCTTTTCCTTGCCCCAGAGCTGCTGGAATGGCCCTGAGCTCTGCTCATCTCCTGGTTTTGGAGCCTGTTCTCTGATATCCCCAGGGCTCAGCCCTGAGCTCCCTCCAGCTGCCCAAGTGTTTGTGGCTGCTCCTGTGCTCCCCATCTCTCAATCCCACACCCAGAAGGTGTTTGCCCTGTGGGTGCCACCCCCGAGGTGGGTGCTGAGGGCTGGGAGTGCTGATCTCTCCTGCCAGGGCTGCTGGGGAGCTGCCAGCTCCGTGAGCACCTTGCTGCCCTGCATAGCCCTGACAGGCAGCCACCACCCTCACCCAGCAGCCACCACCCTCACCCAGCCACCATCCTCACCCAGCCACCATCCTCACCCAGCCACCATCCTCACCCAGCAGCCACCATCCTCACCCAGCCACCATCCTCACCCAGCAGCCACCATCCACCCTCACCCAGCAGCCACCATCCTCACCCAGCAGCCACCACCCTCACCCAGCAGCCACCATCCTCACCCAGCAGCCACCACCCTCACCCAGCAGCCACCACCCTCACCCAGCCACCATCCATCCTCACCCAGCCACCATCCACCCTCACCCAGCAGCCACCACCCTCACCCAGCAGCCACCATCCTCACCCCACGCTCTGCACTCACTCCTGGCCTTCTGCTCTGCTTATTTTGGGATCCTGGTTGCCATCAGGGCACAGGGATCAGCACGTTCCTCCCCCAGGGGAGGCTTTCCTGCCTGCACCCTCCTGAGGGTCTCACATGCCACCTCCAAGTTCATTCACAGTCATTCCCCCACAAGCATCTGTCACTTGTCAGGACTGCAGGGACTCATTTAGCTCATTAGCAAAGGCAAGGAGCCGTGTGTCAGAGCAGCCTGAGCATCTGCAGGGTGTTTGTCCAGGCTTGGCAGTGCCTGCCCTCTCCATCTACCTGAAAGGAGCTTGGAGCCAGGTGGGATCTGTCTCTTCTTCTGAGAAACAATCACTGGGACAAGAGGAAACAGCCTCAAGTTGTTCCAGAGGAGATTTAGGTTGGATTTGGAGCAAAATTTCTTTACCAAAAGGATTGTCCAGCCCTGGCATAGGTGGAGTCCCCATCCCTGGAGGGACCTGAATGATGTGTGCTTGTGGGGTTTGGGGACATGGCTTAATGGGCTTGGCAGTGCTGGGGGTATGGTTTGATGGTGGATTTGGTGACCTCAGAGGTCCTTTCCAAGCTCAGGGAGTGTGATTGTGGTTGAGGCACAGCTTCAGGAACAGCCTGTCCAGCTCTGCAGCTCTGGCTCCGCGCCTGCTGCTCTCCAAACTTTGTGTTTGAGTTGTGCCATGGCTTCTGCAGGGGGATGCCAAGGAAAAGCACTCCTGTGATTAAAGCAGCACCCTGAGGAGGCAGCAGAGCAGCTGAGCTCCTCCTGCCCCTGCACAGCCTGGCCTCTGCCCCTCTGCAGCTCTCTGCAGGTGCCTGGAGCTGCTGCTGGGTTTCCAGGTGCTGAGTTCCCCCTCCCCAGGGCTGCTGGAGGCTCAGGCCCTTGCCCTGGGGTGGTTCCTGCAGCTGGGAAGGGGAGCTGCCCTTCCCTCCCCTCTCCCAGGGGTTGGGAGCAGACCTGCTCCTCTTCCTCTCCCTTTCCCCTTCCTCTTGCTCGTTCCTTCTCCCCCTCTTTTCTTTCTTTTTTCATCTCCTCCCATCTGTCCTTCTCACATCAGGCTATTTTGGGCTGAGTTTCTCACTGTCAATATGGTAGGAACTGTGGTGCAGCTCCTGTCTCTGCAGGATGAGCAGTGCCTTGAGAAGCCTCCCCAGGCTTGGCTCATCTTGACCCCCCTGCCCTGACCCTGTCTTGAAGGCATTTCAAGATCAGGGTGAAAAGGCATCAAATCCTTCCCAGAGCCAGTGTAGAAAGTCAGATTTAATACCTTTCCACCTGAGTCTTGAAATGCCTCAGAGCCTTGCAAGTGGTTATTAAAGCAGCCTGAAGCCAAGAGCAGTGTTGGCAGGTCATTACTTGTGTCTGCAACTTCCAGAGGCTTCAAGTCAAGGCATGAAATTTTTTTTGTTTGTTTGTTTGTAAATGGTGGCTGTAAATTGAATAGGAAATGCACCAGCAGCAGTGAATTTTTAATGCTCTTCATGTACCAAAAATTCAGGAGACAGTGGTGAAGTGCAGAGTTTGCTGGGAGGGAGCAGGTCCCTGTGTGAGCTGGGCTGAGCTGGGCTGAGCTGGGCTGAGCTTTGCTGCTCTCCCTTGAGCTGGGCTGAGCTGGGCTGAGCTTTGCTGCTTTCCCTCGAGCTGGGCTGAGCTTTGCTGCTCTCCCTTGAGCTGGGCTGAGCTTTGCTGCTCTCCCTTGAGCTGGGCTGAGCTGGGCTGAGCTTTGCTGCTCTCCCTTGAGCTGGGCTGAGCTGGGCTGAGCTGGGCTGAGCTGAGCTGGGCTGAGCTTTGCTGCTCTCCCTTGAGCTGGGCTGAGCTTTGCTGCTCTCCCTCTGAGCACCCTGGAGCACTTGAAGCACAGGGACAGCATGAGATAAATGCCACCCTGATGCCACAGTGCCCTGGCAGAGCTGGGGCTTGGGGCTGGCTGGAGAGAAGGGACCTGGTGCTGCTGCCCCAATTCTTGGGGTGCTGGAGCCCAGGGGTGCTGTCACATCCCTGCCCAGCTCAGGGGGATCCTGGTTTTGCTGGAGCCAGAGCAGGATGAGGTGGAAGGTGCTGCTCAGCCCAGGAGCTGCCTCCAGCATGGGTGGGCAGGTGATTGCTCTCTCTTTTACATAAGCAAGCTTTATTATGGCTTTGTTCTAATAATAAATGTGCCTTTGTCTCCTCACCTTCTAATAGAACTTCCCCTTTTGTGAGGGGCTGGAAAGGTGGGGGCAGACCTGTCTCTGGAGCAGCCAAGAAGTTCCTTCCCCCTCTGCTCTTCTCCTTTCTCTCTCCCTTCCCTGCTCTGCTCTTCTGTCTGGGAGACAGCACCAGCACAAGGGGTCTCAGCTTCTCCCTGCTCTGCCCTCCCAGCCCTGGATCCTGCAGGGGAGCCAAGGTCCTTCCCTGCCTGAGCTGTTTTCCATGGGAATGAGATGAGCTGAGGTTTGTCTGCTCTCATGGAGGAAATGAAAAGGTCAATTTGAAGTGGATTATCTAAAACACATTAAAAGCCAGCATAACCTTTCTGACTCCATTAAGTGGCTTTAGTCCTGTGTGTTGTAAATCACTGTTAAAGTGTTTTTGGGGTCTGGAAAATGGCTGTTCTCCAGATGAGATTTGGAATGATTTTTAGTTTTCTTAGAGAAATCTCTGTATTTTCTCAGCAGTTGGAGTGTTGGTGAGAATTTGGGTGCCTGGTGAGAAGAAGGAGAGGTTTCAGTGGGATACCTCAAATCACTTCTTCCCTCTGTGACCAGCACAACAAAGTTCACTCATTTGGGAGCCAAAACCACCTTTTTGTAACATAAAAAAAAGGGTTTATTTTATTGTATGTGCTTTAACCACGGTGCAGAGTAGCAGAGTTTGTGTCTGTCCATGGCTTTGGAATCCCTTTTGTTCGTGGTGCCTCCATGTGAGTGAGGTGTTTATCCTCCTCCTGGCCCCATGGCTTTGGGGGAGGGAATCCTGGGAATCTCCCTGGCTCCCCAGCTCCTGCAGGACCCCACTGATCCCTGTGGTTTTGTTCCTTTTGCTGTTTGGCTTTCAGGAGGGTTGTTCTGCAGCTGGAATTAGCTCCTGCTCCTCCACTTTTCCTGGCTGCCAGCTGGCACCAGATTAGGAGAAAAACCAAATCATTTGCTGATTCTTTCCCCATAAACATCTCAGTGAGGCACGAAAAGCCACTGCTCAGAACCAAGCACAGGCAGAGGGGCCTGAGCAGCCCCTGCTGCTAACGTGGGATAATCCAATTTAGCTGGAGGGAGCCTGAGCTGGCTCCTTCCTGAGGCTCTGCTCTGCAGCTGGAGGAAATCTGGGATGCTGGGCAGGAATAAATGCCAGGGCTGCTGTGAGGCACAGCACAGCTGGAGAGCCAGCCCAGGGCTTGTTCTTGCTGTCAGAGGTGGCACAAGAGACCACTTTGGTGTGGATTAACTTAATGATCCAGGAGAAAGCTGGAGATGAGCAGGGAAGAGGGGGAAGGTGGCAGGAGGGAGCAGGGCAGGGGCTGAGCTCAAGAAGAAAAGATCTGGGGAGATCCTAAAGCACCCTCCAGTGCCTAAAGAGGCTCCAAAAAAGCTGGAGAAGGACTTTGGATAAAGCCAGGAAATGTCAGGACAAGGGGGAATGGCTTCACACTGACAGAAAGCAGAGCTAGATTAAATACTGGGAGAAATCCTTCCCTGTGAGGAAGCCCTGGCACATCTCTGGGAATGTCCAGGAATCTGGGATAGAGGAAAGAGCAAGGAGCTCCTCCCCAGGCTCTGCACAGAGCCCAGCAGCAGCAAAATAAATCCTGTCCCAGGGAGGGCTGCTCCTGGTAGCTGAGGGATGGATCAGCTTCCTTTGGGCTCCAGTTCCTGCTGAAATGTGGATTTATTGCTTTTATTTAATTGGAACTGTGCTGGAGTGCTGTGGACTCGTAAAGCAAAAGCAAAATGCAGGAAAAATCTTCATGGCCTGCAGCAGCCCCCTTGGCTTTGATGGTGTTTCTCAGTGTCCCTGGCTCACAGTAAATCAGGGGAGGAGAGAGGGCACTGCTGGAACAGGCTCAGTCAGAGATGGGGACCCAGGGCTGTCCCTGGGGTGTCCTGGTGACAGCATCATTTTCACAAGGGGGTTTTTTTGCCTTGCAGCTGTAATTGCAGTGTTTGACAGCCCTGTGCTGTCTGTCTGTCTGTCTGCCTGCCTGTGGGATGTACAGTACACAAGCACAGGCCCTCTGCCTCTCACCCACTCTTGTTTCTCTCTGTTCTTCCTCCCCTTGCCTTGAGCCCCTCATCACCCTCATTGTTCCTCTCTGTTATTTCATTTAATTTTTGGTTTATTTTTCATTCTGTTTTCCTTTCCCTTCTCTGCTCATCACTGGTGTCTGTAAAACCAGCCCAGGAGAGGCACAATGCTGTGTAGCTTTATACAGACTAGGGTTATTCTGGCCTTTAAGAGCTACTTGAACCCAGATAGCCAAGAGGGGTTCAGGTGGCTGCTTAAGCTACCTGCCAGCAAGGAAACAAAGGCTGAGACCTGCAGCTGAATTGTTCCAAAGACAGTTTATTCTTCGAAGGGAAATTCAGCTACAAAGTCCAATTATTTCAGGTAGGTAGGGATATTTATACATTTCAAAGGGATTGAAAAAGTAACCAATAAAACTACTAGTTAAACACATTATCCAATTTCATTTCACTTAACACTCTAAGAAAAAGCCAATCACTTAACTAACTTAAAAACCAATAAAAATCCTAAAAGATAAGGGGTCTTCAAGGTGGGAATTATATAATTCTAAAGGAATTTTCTTTGTCTCTAAGGGATAGAATTCCAAGGGTATACTTCTGGGGGTTTTGTATCATCCACAATGCTGAGTTCCTGAAAGCACCAATCCTTCAAATCCCCATTTCTCTGCACCAAGTGTGGCACCAATTAGGGGCAGAGCAGCGACTCATTTAGTGAGACTCATTTTCAAATTAAAAAAAGGGCATAAAACCTGTTTTTATCCACGGAGCCAAGTCCTTGAAGGGGCTGTAATTGCCAAAGCAAATCTGCCAATTGCCAGAGCACCCCTGGGAGCTGAGCAGGGCCGTGTCCCAGGCATGGTGTGAGCACTCAGGTGGCCTCTGGTCCCTGTGGCACTGCCATTGCCAGGGGACAGCCCTGCTTTGGGGCCAGGCTCCGGGCTCTGTGCCTTCCCTCACCCTGTGTGCTGCTCTCGCCCTCAGGGCTCACGCCGAGGATTTCAGCGTGGATTCCTCCTTCTCACAGTAAGTTCTGTGCGTGCCCCCGTGCCCTGGGGGGGGACAGAGGGACCCTGCCTTGCCCTGGGGAAAAGCCAACCCTGCTCTCTCCAGAGGGAAAAACCCCCCTCCCTGGAATTTGGGGTGTTTGGTGCACGTGGTGAGCTGAGATGTTGGGCAGTACCTGCTGCTGAGAACTGTGCTTGACCTGGGCTCTAAATTACTGTGGAAGTGTTCCAGGCTGGGATGGATGGGTTTGGAACAGCCTGGTCTGGTGGAATTGTCCCTGTCCAGGGCTGGAACCAGATTTAAAGGTCCCTTCCAACCCAAGCCAGTCTGTAATTCCATGATTTTCCTGCTTTTAAGGGAGCTAAGCATGAGATTTGTCCTTCACTGCTCTGGGCACCAAGGAATTGTTTATGGCAGCAGCAAACCCTTCAACAGCTCCCACTGTGCTGAGGAGTCTCTGCTCCCAGGCACAGACAAGTTTCTTGAGGAAGAATTGATAGCAGCAAATTGGCAATTATCCATTAAGGATGAGCTCCATGCACAGCCCTAATTAACCAATGCAGATTCACCAGCACAAGCAATTACAGGAGCAGACTCCTGAGTGTGTCAGTCTCCAGTGCTGCAAAACAAATAGGGCAGAGGGAACACAGCCTGTCATCCCATTGCTGCTTCCCTTTTGGGGTTTTAGTCTTTATTGGAAGTATCATTGTTTTATTGAGGAGAAGTGGTGCCACTGCCCAGGCACCCAAACCTTGGGTGGGAGATGCTGCTCCATCCTGGAGCTGTCCCAGGCCAGGCTGGGCAGGGCTTGGAGCACCCTGGGGTGGTGTAAGGTGTTCCTGCTCACAGGAACAGGATGAATTTTTAGGTCCTTCCAGCCCAAAGTATTCTATTATCTACAACTTGAGCCTCTTAAATGTGTCCCTGTTCCCTTCCAGTGCCTGGGAATGAGCTGAGCACAGTTGGAGAGGGATTACAGCTGCCTTCAGGGAATGAGGAATCGATAAAAATCCCATTTCCATTGCAATGTCCTCCCTAATAAAAATTATATATATATATTTTTATATATATATATATGAACTAAAAGTCAAGCAGGAGATTTTTTTCTCCATCTCTTCAGGCCCATGAATTCCTCCCTGCAGTCTGTGTCAGCCCTTGTCCCACTGGCACAGAGGGGCTGTGGGATGGCTCCAGGGCACGGTGAAGATAAATGGCCCTGGAGGCCAAAGCTCCTCTTGGGCAGGGCTTTTCCTGTAGTGACTGCTTGGAGTTTGCTTTTCATCCCCAAAAATAAAACTGCAGCATTACTGCTGGAGCCAGGCTGACATTACCTGCACCCAGCTGGGTTTAATTTGCTGCAGAGTGGTTGGCAATATCAGTTCTTTGGGCAAAAAAATCACACTCCATAATAAAACAGGATTTTTTTTTTTTTCTGATTGATTCCAATGGTAAATGCATGAAACCTTGAAGAAATGAGTCTTTGGGCTTGAGGGGCAGGATGTGCCACAGCCTCCTGGCACCCTGGGCAGTGTTTATTGGTGTGGGAGTAGATTCTGCTGATGGTGATGTGTAATGAGCCTGTGCTGTGCCAGGGAAAACCATTCCTGGTGCTGCAGGGGCCAGGAGGGGCTGCCTGTCCACAGTGGCTGTGACAGTGCCATGGTGGCTGTGATGACATGGTGGCTGTGACAGTGCCACAATGGCTGGGGTGATATCATGGTGACCCTGACAGTGTCATGGTGGCTGTGATGATGTCATGGTGGCTGTGATGGTGACATGGTGGCTGTGACAGTGCTATAGTGACTGTGGGGATACCTTGGTGGCCCTGACAGTGCCACAGTGGCTGTGATGGTGCCACAGTGCCTGTCATGCTGACACAGTGGCTGTGATGGTGGCACGGTGCCTGGGATGATGACATGGTGGCTGTGATGGTGGCATGGTGGCTCTCATCCCATCCCATCCCATCCCATCCCATCCCATCCCATCCCATCCCATCCCATCCCATCCCATCCCATCCCATCCCATCCCATCCCATCCCATCCCATCCCATCCCATCCCATCCCATCCCATCCCATCCCATCTCCACTCTCATTCCTCATTCCCATTCCCATTCCCATTCCCAAGCCCTGCTCTGGGAGCAGCTCCAAGCCCCAGGAGCTGGGCTGGGCAGGGCTGGAGCTGTCCCAGCTCTGCTCACCCTGGGTAGATGGGTCCTGGCAGGGGCACAGAGCTCACCCTGGATAGATGGGTCCTGGCAGGGGCACAGAGCCCACCCTGGGTAGAGGGATCCTGGCAGGGGCACAGAGCCCACCCTGGGTAGATGGGTCCTGACAGGGGCACAGAGCCCACCCTGGGTAGATGGGTCCTGGCAGGGGCACAGAGCCCACCCTGGGTAGATGGATCCTGGCAGGGGCACAGAGCTCACCCTGGATAGAGGGATCCTGGCAGGGGCACAGAGCTCACCCTGGATAGATGGGTCCTGGCAGGGGCACAGAGCTCACCCTGGGTAGATGGGTCCTGACAGGGGCACAGAGCCCACCCTGGGTAGATGGGTCCTGGCAGGGGCACAGAGCTCACCCTGTGCCACCCCTCTGGCTGCAGGTTCTGTGTCCAAACCCCCGTTACCATCACAAAAACAGTGAGGAAAAGGGAAAAACATCCCAAAGGGAATCAGGAGGGCTGGAGCTGTCTGGGCACCTAGCTGGTACCTGAGCCTCATCCTGGCAGGCTTTGGGGTTGATTTGGGAAGGATTTTGGCTCTGCTCAGGTTCCAGCTGGCACCAGCTGCTGCCTGGCTGTGGCACAGTGCCTCCAGAGCATCCTGCACAGGCTCCTCTGCTGCTGGGAGAGGAAATGCTGCAGACCTGCAGCACCAGCCCTGCTCCTCACCTTCCTCTCAGCTGTGGCTGGTAGCCAAAACCATCCCCAGGGAGCCCATCTGGGCCAGCAGCACATTGCTGTAATTCCAGCATGGCAGCAGCCACATTTCCTGTGTGTTTGATCCAGGTGGGCTTGCAAGGAGGCAGAGATTGCAGAGATTTCTGGGGTTTTGCTGGTTTGTTGGGTATTTCCCCCACACCCCCTAAAAATAATTCTGAAGGGTCTTGTTTGCATCCTGCTGCATGATGGGAGAAATTCCTTGGGCCAAGAAATTGTCTCAGGTTGGACTGGCATAGGAGCAACCTGGTCTGGTGGAAGGGGGGTGGAATGGGATGAGCTTTAAATTCCCTTCCAACACAACCCATCCTGGGATTCTCTGCACACCAGCATTTCCCACCCAGACAAGAGTGAGGGAAAGGAATGGGGCTGTGGGGAGAGGCTGAGGGGTTTTTTTCCCTATCAAGAGCTTTATTTATTTAAAGACACACTTCTCATGGCATGAAGTGTCTGATACAAAATACAGCAAAAGCACTCTGGGGAGCCAAGTCCTTCTGCAGAAAGGGGCAGGGGGGCTCTGGGCAGGTCCTGGGGCAGGGCTGGCAGCTCTCTCTTGGCTGGCTGCTGGATTTTGGGGCTGTCTCAGCTTTCAGGCTGAGCCCAGGGACTGTCACAGGCTGTGGGGATCAAAAGAGCTGCCTGTGCCCCCTGCCCATGTATGGGTTTGTATTTTTTGTGTTCTCCTTTGTGAGAGAACTGCCCCAGCCCTCAGGGGAAACTGGAAGTGTGGAGCAGGGGCTGTGCTCCTCATTTTCTATTTTAATGCCAATGAGCTGCCATGTGCTCATCCCAACCTTCCATCCGAACAAACTATTGTGTCTTTTTTTGGGAACTCATCATCTTACAACAAATTGCCTCTAATCTTAGATTAATAAAGTACAATAAATAACGAGCGAAGCAAACGGAGTCGCTCAGGCATTATGAAGTGCATAATAGCAGTAATTACATTTCCAAGCAGAGCGTTTGTAACTGAACTTGTACCAGGATCCTTGTTTGCATGGCCCAGGGGGGTTCAGTGGGGGTGGGGGAGCTGTGGCTGCCTGTGGAGCTGGTGACCCTTGGAGTGACCTGGGGTGGGCTGGCACCAGGGTGCTCCAGATGGGGATGATGCCCCAGGTAGGAAGGATGCCTGTCCTGGTGTGAAGGACAGGTGTCTGCCATAAAGGCAGGAGCTTCTCTTTGAAATGGAGAATGGAAACCCCATCCCTACAAATTATTATAAATTTGAAATTAAGGGGCTCTCAGGCAAAGAGATGGGAATTAGGAATAACAGTTCTTTACTAGGAAAATTAAAATAGAAATACAGTATTACAAAGAACAATCCCAAACCCTGCCAGAGTGAGAATCCAAGCTGACACCCGTCAGTCAGTCAGGGTGTTGGCACAGTCCCATTCCATGGTGGCTGCATCCTCCTGCAGTGGCAGATGTGGTTCAGCTGGAGCAGTGCTCCTGGAGAAGGGGCAGTTTCCTCTGAAGGTGCAGGGATGATGTGGAAAGGTCTGGTTTTCCTCTGGAATCCAGTGGGAAGAAGGTGCCTTGGTGTCCAAAATGTCAGTTTTTCTCTGGGTAGGAAAGGCTTGGCTCCTGCCCTGGCTGGAGCATCTCCCATGGGATGATGGAATTTTATCAGCCATGCCCTGGGACTCACTGGCCATGAACAGGAGATCTCTCCTGGAGGGAGGATGGGCTGTGGAAAGATAAAGATGATTGCCCAGCTGGTTTAAAGCTGCCCATGAGCAGATAATGTGTGCCAGGAGATCAGGGGCACTGCCCCAGCTGGGTTAACAGATGGGGACAGAATTCACATTTCTGGCCACATCCTGTACTGCAGCCCAACACAATGCCCCAGGTGGGGTTGATGCCCCAGGTGGGGTTGATGCTCCAGGTGAGGAGGATGCCCAGCCATGGCAGCAGGGAGGGTAACTCTGCACACCCTATCCTGGCTGAGCTGCTGTGAAGGCAGAGCTGTCACTGTGTGTTTTGGGGTGGTAATAATGCAGTCAGAGTTTTGCTAGATTTTTATTTCCAGTTAACTTCCTGACAGTGAAATTAAAGGGTACATTTTACATGATATCATCTCCTTCCCTCAGCTGGAAATGGAGTAGGAGCTTTGATACCTTGGGATGGTGCTGCTGCCTGGGAAGAGCCATCCCTCATTCTGCTGTGGGGTGTTGGATTCACCTGCAGAGTGGGACCCCCACAAAGACCTGGGCAGGTCAACCTTGGCAGGTTTTCTGCACAGGAACTTGTTCCCTCCACATTCTTTAATTTCTTCATCTCTTTGCAGTGTTAAACACCCTGTTCCCCCCAAGTCAAGACATGGCTTGTTGTTGTTTTGTTGTTTTTCCAGTGTTCCTCCTCCCTGCAGCCATCAGGATGGATGAATATGTGGGCTACTTCATCATAAAAAGTTAGATCTAATAATTTAGTCCTTTTATCCATCAGCAATTACAGTCATTGTCTCGAGGTGGGCCACAGCTCTACAGATCACTGAACCATCTGCCTGGTGACAGAGATTTATTTTGCTGTTTGTTGCTTTGATACGAGACAAATGTCTGGCAGAGGAATCGTGCTCCCTGAAGTCTCCAGCTCCTCAAGGCACTTAATCCTCAGGGGCTCTGATGAATGGGGTGCTCAGTGCTGCTGTCGGAGCTGAAAGCCAGCTCCCAGCACTTCCTGGGCATTTTTAATAAGGACAAGCAGCAATTATCTTGTGTGCAGCGTTGTGAGCAGTTGTGACAGCTGATTTATGCCCTGGCACAGACGAATGATTTGCTGAGTCTGGCTCTGGAAGCGATTAATTTTAACACAGGTTAAGGCTGGGCTTTGAGGCTCTGCATTAACTCTGCTGCTCAAGCACGGTGCTGATGAGCCAGGCCTTGTGAATTCTCCTGCTCTGTCCCTGCCATGGTGTCTGGGCTCTCTTCTCATGGTGACCACGAACCAGGTGTGGTGCAAAGCCCCTCTGGCCACCTCCCCATCCCTTTAGGCACCCCCGAGCAATGAGGGTCTCATAAAACCCTTTCCCAATTTGCTGCCTGATGAGCTGGGTGTGAACCCTCGGTAAATATTTATCCCTCGGTGTCAGAGCGAGGAGCAGCTGCTTCCAATGAATCAGGATGGGCTGGCAGTGCTCGGCCGGAGCTGCGGGATGGGATGGGATGGGATGGGATGGGATGGGATGGGATGGGATGGGATGGGATGGGATGGAATGGAATGGAATGGAGTGTGATGGCAGCGATTGTCCCCGGGAATTCGCTCACCCTGATCTGGGGAACACGCCTGATTAATGAGGGCTCCGTGACCTTTTGCAAGCAGTTAAAAAAGGAGCAATAACAGTACACCTCCTCAGGACTCGCTGGGAACAGCCAGTAGGGGAATAATTGCTAATGAACCCTTTAATGGGGCGGACAGTGACGAGCTGACTCCGTCTTGCTCAGCCAAAAGCCGAGGCGGGGCTCTCAGCAGGAGCAGCGCGATTTAGGGGGATGAAAATGAGTTTGCAAAGAGCTGCGGGCGTTTCTAAAGGGCCACGAGAGGATGAGCTGAGCTGGGACCCGTTTTGCCCGCATTCCCTCCCGCCAGGATCCCATCCAGGATCGCAGTCTGGCATCCCTGGGGAGGGTTGCTGGGATGGGGGCGGGCAGGGGGCTGCGGGTGGGCTCGGTGGGAGGCAGGGGAAGCCAAGGCAGGTGCGGATGGGACATTCCCAGATTCACCTGCCGCTCCTCCCGGCCGGGCTCGGTGCAGGTGACAGCCCTGGCACCCTCCCCTTGCCCACGAGTGGCCACCAGTGGCCCGGGATGCCGGGCCATGTTTGGGGTTGGTTGTCAGCTCCTGGGTTTTTCTGCCATGACCAAGTGTGGTATCTTAGCAACAAAGGGAAATCTTCTACTTTGAGAGCGGAATTGTTTTTTAACAGCTTGGATGCTGAGTGTTTCTCCTCCCCAGGGAGAGCCAGGGCATGGCCAGAGCCAGGACACGCCGGGGACATTGGGGACATTGTCCTCGCCAGCCCCTGGTGGCAGGAGCAGATAAAAGGGGCAGAGGCTGCTCCTGGGAGGTTTTGGGCGTCCTGAATTGCGTGTGGAAGGAGAAGTTTGGAACTTTGCTGTCAGCTGGGTGTGTGTGAACCAAAGCCAAACCCTGCCCCCCCAGCAGAGCTGGCCCCGGGGTCACTTCTGCTGCTTTGGTGGCCCCGGGGGTCACTTCTGCTGCTTTGGTGGCCCCTGGGGCTCCTGGCTGCTGCTGCTGCTTTGGGGCTGCAGGACTGTGGCTATTACAGCCCCAGGGAAAAACCTTCAGGATTTCTCCAGTCTAACTTTCTCAAGCTCAGCTAAGGCTTTTTTTTTCCCAAGCTAAAAACCTTTCTCTAATGTAAACATAAGAGAAAGGTTTTCTTACAGATTTAGTAGGTGTTTATCTTTTTTTATAATTCTAAGATAAAAGATGTTTCTCTAACCAATAAGTGCTGTTCTTTTCCTCACCTGCAATCCTTGCTATAAATATAAAATTAGATTTTAATCAATCCTCTCTTTCTTGCCGTGCAAGAGAGTGCCGTGTTCCTGTGTCCATGCAGTGACACGGGACCAGCCGGGAGCTGAGCCTGGAGCCACTGCGGGATGTCAGCGGGGTCACCCAGCCCTGGGGGGACAGGGGGTGTCCTGCTGCCACCCCACTGACGGGCCCCTCTGGGGACTCTCCCCGCAGGGTGCAGGTCGAGTTCTACGTGAATGAAAACACCTTCAAGGAGCGGCTGAAGCTTTTCTTCATCAAAAACCAGCGATCGAGTGAGTGCCGGGAGCGCAGCCCTGCCCGAGCCGCGCTCTGCCCCGGGGATGAGAAGCCATTGCCATCTGCTGGTGGCACTGTCCCCGCCTGTCCCCAACCCGGGGCTGCTGCCTCTTGGCTCCTTTTTTGGGTGTTTTTTGGCCAGCTTGGTTGGGGGGATGCTTTGGGGGGATGCTTGAGGAGAGGAGAGGAGAGGATGGCTGCTGCCACCTCTGCTCCCTGGGGACAGCCACAGCGTGACAAACAGCTGTGACACCTGGCTGGGAGCAGGGTGGGTGTCAGGGAGCAATGTCCCCATACAAGGCTGGCTGTGAGTTACCCACTCCTGCTCCAGCCATCGGGGTTAGCCTCCACTTGACTAATGGTGTTTTTATTTTCTTTCTGTGAGATGTCATTAGCTGTCTGGAGGGGGCCTGCTCGTTAATTTATAAATTCACATTTTCTTTTGCTGCCTGCATCCTGTTGTCTGGTTAAAAAAAAACTGGAGTGCAGCACAACAGGGTGCCCAGGGGGAAGTTTTTAATGAAAATGTGATGAATTTCTCACTTGTAATTTGAGTAATAACCCCATGAACGGGCTGGGAAGGCAGAGTGGATAAAGCAGCAGCTTTTCCTCGCTTCCCTGCTCCTGCAAGCTGGTTGTAATGTGGCCAGTGCTGGCCTGGGTGCTGCTAGTGAGGGGGATACACTCCAGCAGCTCCTCCTTTGTGTCTCACATCTACTGGGGTCAGCAAGGAGCTGACTCATGGTTAATAATTTCTGTGTTGGTCTCCTGTGTGTGTGGCACTGGGCAGGACACAGAGCCCTGGGCAGTGCTGCAGCTCCTGGGGGATCAGGGGGCTGTGGGGCTGTGCTGTGGGGGTGCCCAGGGCTCTTTGGGGTGCCTGGGAATGCTGCCCCACCCCTGCTCCCCTCCTCACAGGCCTGAGGATCCGGCTCTTCAACTTCTCCCTGAAGCTGCTGACGTGCCTGCTGTACATCGTGCGTGTGCTGCTGGACAACCCCAAGGAGGGCATTGGCTGGTGAGTGCCCACAGCCCCCAGCAGCCTCAGGGTGGCTGCAGCAGGGGGGAGGATGGGCTTTCTCCCCCCCAGCTGTTTGAATTGGTACTTTAACAAAACTTGGAGGCCCCTGCTCAAAGCCTGTGGATGGATGTGGGGGTGTCTCTTAGCATAGTCATGTTCATTTCCAAATTCTGTCTGGCTCTGTCAGGGGCTCAGCGTGGCCTTCAGGCACAGCAGGAGTTCAGGGACTCCAGGGCATCACCATGCAGATATTTTCTGAATCCTGATGCCCTTCAAGACATTACCACTAAATCCCATTTAAGCATTTGAGAAGGGAATGTGTTGTGCTGTGTGGATCCTTGAGGTGATGGATGATTCCCCACATCAGCTTTGTGCTGGGTTTCAGTATAAGCCTGGTTTTAATGTGTCCTTGCTTCGTTTAGCTCATGTACAATGTGGTATTTTTCCCCAAGAGCTTGGAGAACTGTCAGTTTGATTTTTCTCCTTGTAAAGGCTGCAGACTACCAAGTACACCTGCACATTCTGGAGGTGCTTTCAGACCTGGGAGGATGAAGCAGGGCACAGATGCTCACCCTTGAGAGGTCTAGCACAGCTGCAGCTCAGGGAATTCCATTTTCCTGAGGGACTGAGGCAGCAGCCAGGCTGGCCAGCAGGAGCACACCCCTCCCTCCCAGCGAGGCAGGGAGAGCTTGGCTCCCTGCTGCCTGCCTGGCAGGATGCTGGGGACCCAGCCAGCCTCGTCCCAGAAGCTGCAGCTCAGCAATTTTTTGCTAATTGTAACCTGGTAATTCCCAGTTCCCAACTCCCTGTGCCAGGAGGAATCAGCATTCCACAGCATCTCTGGTAGGGGCTGATAAAACCTCAGGGGTTTTATCCTCCAGTAATGAGATGTTCAGGGCTGCCTGGGTGAGACTTTTCCTGTGCTGTAGGAATCAGGATCCATGGAAATGTTGTGCAGTGCTCCCCCAGCCATGAGGGCAACTCCTGATCCCAGGGAGCCAATCCCAGTACCCCTGTTCCCCACTGACTGCTTTTCCCTGCTCTTTCTGTCCCAGCTGGGAATGTGAAAAGCAGAATTACACAGCCTTCAACCAGTCCACAAACATAAACTGGTGAGTGGGAGCTGCTCCAGAGCTGTGGGTCAGCTCTGCCAGGATGGGGGAGCAAAGGGATGGAGGTGGCTGCTGCTGGTGCTGGGGCTGCTCGAGGGATGTGGAGCAGCATCCCAGAATCAAATCCATTGGCAAGTGCCAGTGGCTGCACCCTTGGGAATGGATTATTTCCAGTGCAGGGGCTGGAACAGCAGCTCCTGAATCAGAAATGGCCTTGGGTAAAGACCCTGGGAGCTGGGGCACAGCTCAGATCCCCTCTCCCTCTCTCTGCAGGTCCCACATCTTTTGGGTGGACAGGAAAACCCCGCTGTGGGCAGTGCAGGTGAGCAGCCCTTGGTGGGTGTGCAGAGCCCAGGGCTGGGGCTCTGTGACCCCCCCAGGGGCTCCCCAGGGCAGGGGGGGCTCGGTGAGCTCTGTTCTGCTGCCAGCACCTGGAGAGAGCCCTGGAGCCTCCCGTGTGTCCCTGCAGGTCAGCATTGCCCTCATCAGCTTCCTGGAGACCATGCTGCTCATCTATCTCAGCTACAAGGTGAGGGGCTGGGCTGGGCTGGGCTGGGCTGGGCTGGCTGAGCTGGGCTGGGCTGGGCAGCTGCCTCTGCCCCAGAACTGATTTCCCAGCTCAGAGCTGGCTGGGAGGATTCTGTCTCTGCAATGTCTCAGCTGGCTCTGGGTGTTTTCCTTTCTCATCCCCCCTTGGGCTGCTGGATAAGTGTTGTGCAGAGCAGAGTCTCTTCTTTTTGTGCTTTCTCAGAAATCCAGACCTGTTTAAGGCAGGTTTTAGTGTCAGGCTGACACATCCCAAGTTTCCTGAGCTCGGCAGGGTGACTCTGCTGCCTCCAGAGAGAGTGGCACTGCTCCAAGCCAGACAAGGAGAGGCACAAGCTGACTCCTTTGGACCAAAGCCCCTTAAAATGGCCAGAAAAAGTGACTTTAACAAATGGCACCATCTCAGGGAGCAGGGGAGGGCTGGCAGCAGAGCCTCAGACCCCTGCTCTGAGTGCCAGATCTGTAGCTGTCACTGCCTCTCTCCATCCTTGCATGAAGTGCTGTTTGTCCCCAGTTCTGGGTGACAGCAGTGACAGACAGAGGGGTGTAGTGTCTGTGGAGAGGCCTGAGGAGTTTGGAAATGTTTTCTGCCCCTCCTGCACCTCTCCTGGCTCCTGCACCCTATTTCCTTCATCCAGCAGGGTCTGTGGCAGAGTGTGATGGTTTTAATTGTCCTTCAGATTTTTAAGCTTATTTAATTCTCCTTTGGTTTTGATTCCTCAGGGGAACATCTGGGAACAGATTTTTCGCATTTCCTTCATCCTGGAGATGATCAACACGGTGCCATTCATCATCACGGTGAGTGTCCCTGTCACATCTGAAAGCAGCTCTAAGTGTAGTAAGTGCTGTACTTTTGGTGGTGAAATTAAAAAAATTGGGTGTCTGGCCAAGTGGTACTTAAGGCTGGCAGGAATTTTTCCCTCAATATTTGACAATATAATGACATTCTCTGGAGTGTTATCCCAAAATCCATCCTTCCTTTCCAGCTGCTCTGCTGCAGCCAGGGAAGCAGGGCCATGTTTGGTGGCAGCTTCTGCTCAACTTGGATTTGGATCCTTCCAGACATGGAGAATTGGCTGTTTACTGCTCTATTTTTTAAAAGAGTGTGGATTTTTCTGTGAATAACCCTTGCTGTTGTAGATATTCTGGCCTCCCTTGCGGAATCTGTTCATTCCAGTGTTTCTGAACTGCTGGCTGGCCAAATATGCCCTGGAGAACATGATTGTGAGTGATCCCTTTTGTGCAGCTCCTGAGGGATGGGGAGGGCAGCAGGACTGGGAGGGGACCCTTGGCTGCCCCCAGCTCTGGGGCAGGATTTGGAGCTTGGTGTGTGCAGCTGTGCCTGGGGATGCCAGGCTGGGGATGCCAGGCTGGGACCAGGAATCCATCAGTGGCTGAACCACAGTGACAGGGGTGAGGTGTTCCAGCCATTCCCCTGCTCCCACTGGAGCTGGGAGTGCTGCAGCAGATCCCAGACCTGCTGCTGGGAATGCACACCCCTTCCCAGGGGCTAAATCCAGCCTTGACCTTCCCTGGGGAGGGAGGGAGGGTGTTTCTGGAGCCAGGTGGTGCTTGGAGGGCTTTTCCCCTGGTCTCTGTGAGCTGGTGGGAGCTCTCCCCTCTCCCCAGAACGACCTGCACCGAGCCATCCAAAGGACACAGTCAGCCATGTTTAACCAGGTGCTCATCCTCATCTGCACCCTCCTGTGTCTCGTTTTCACGGGGTGAGTGTTGTTCTCCTTTCCTCTGAACCCCCTTTGGGAATCTGGGAGTCCAGCTGTGCCCACCCCAGGATTCCAGCTGTGCCCATCTGGGCTGGCTGGCGGAGCTGGGCTCTGGCAGGGCTCACACCTTCCCCTGCTTTGCTTCATCCCCCAGCACACTGAACACTCTGGGGGAGTTTAGAAACCAAACTAATGATCCTCCCTTGCTCTGGGGTTGTTAGTGGGGATGAGGGTGCTGTCAGAGGGAGCTGGGGGTGTGAGTGTCAGAGCAGGGGCAGCAGTGGAGTGGCTCATTCACCAGGGATGCCTCATTCACCAGAGCCCATTGCACTCCCAGGGTCCAGCCCAGCTCTTCCTCCCCAAGTCACAGCTCCTGAGCTCATTTGTGTAATTGCCCACCGGGGCTCCTGCTAATTAACTGGGCCCTTTACCCTGCACGTTGCCAGCATCAAGGGTGTTCCTCTAGGCAAGGGGAGCAGAGCTCATCACTGGCTATTTAGCTCTGAATTAGGCTTTGAATTCTCCTCTGGCTCCCTTGGTCTGGGTTTGAGGCATATTACACCATTAAGTTGCTGAATGGAGAGGAAATGAAGCTTTTAGGCTCATGAGTTTTTGGCAATAAGGACGATGCTGTGATGTGGATGACTAATGCTGTTTCAGAGCTCAGTGGTGCTCCCAGCCCTGCTGCTGGGTGAATTTGGAGGTGAGGGAGGTACAATTTGGGTCCGAGAAGGCTTGGATGACACAGGATGGCTTTGAGCTGCAGGTTGGTGCCCTTAGTTGGGCAGGCCAGTCCCTGCTGTGATGGTGCTTTTCCCTTCCAGGACCTGTGGCATCCAGCATTTAGAAAGAGCAGGTGAGAAGCTCTCCCTCTTCAAGTCCTTCTATTTCTGCATCGTCACCTTTTCCACCGTGGGCTACGGAGATGTGACACCAAAGATTTGGCCTTCCCAGCTCCTCGTGGTGATCATGATCTGCGTGGCCCTGGTGGTGCTGCCTCTCCAGGTGAGGGTGGGGAGGGACTCAGAGCCCTTCCCAGGGCAGCCCTGCCGATGGGGCCATCAGCTGCGTGCCCTCTGCAGTTCGAGGAGCTCGTCTACCTGTGGATGGAGCGGCAGAAGTCGGGAGGGAATTACAGCCGGCACCGCGCGCAGACCGAGAAGCACGTGGTGCTCTGCGTCAGCTCCCTCAAAATCGACCTCCTCATGGACTTCCTCAACGAGTTCTACGCCCACCCACGCCTGCAGGTGGGCACCAGGCTGCTGGCACACACTGCTGGGCTCACAGCCCTGCTGGACCCTGCCTGTCCTGGTTTGGAGGACAGGTGTCTGCCAATAAAGGCAGGAGCTTCTCTTTGAAATGGAGAATGGAAACCCCCTCCCTCCAAATTACTGTAATTTTGAAATTAAGGTGCTCTAAAGAAAAGACATGGGAAATAGGAATAACAGTTCTTTACTAGGAAAATTAAAATAGAAATACAGTATTATAGAAAACAAACCCAAAATGCTGACAGAATCCAAGCTGACACCCGTCAGTCAGTCAGGGTGTTGGCACAGTCCCATTCAATGGTGGCTGCATCCTCCTGCAGGGGCAGATGTGGCTCAGCTGGAGCAGTGCTCCTGGAGAAGGGGCAGTTTCCTCTGAAGGTTCAGGGATGATGTGGAAAGGTCTGGCTTTCCTCTGGAATCCAGTGGAAAGAAGGTGCTTTGGTGTCCAAAATGTCAGTTTTTATCTGGGTAGGAAAGGCTTGGCTGCTCCCCTGGCTGGAGCATCTCCCATGGGATGATGGAATTTTATCAGCCATGCCCTGGGACTCAATGGCCATGAACAGGAGATCTCTCCTGGAGGGAGGATGGGCTGTGGGAAAGATAAAGATGATTGCCCAGCTGGTTTGTAACAGCTGCCCATGAACAGGAGATATCCCCAGGGAGATAAAGATCACTGCCACACCCAGTTTTAAACAATGGCCCATTAACAGGAGCTATCCCCAGGGAGATAAAGATCGCTGCCACACCCAGTTTTAAACAATGGCCCATTAACAGGAGATCTCTCCTGGAGGGAGGATGGGCTGTGGCAAAGATAAAGATGATTGTCCCAGCTGGTTTAAAGCTGCACCATGAGCAGATAATGTGTGCCACAGAGATAAGGGTCACTGCCCCACCTGGTTTAACAGAGGGTGATAAAATACAAACTTTTGGTCACATCCTGCATTGGAACCTAAGGCACTGACCCACTGGCCTCTCTCTTGCAGGATTACTACGTGGTGATCCTTTGCCCAACAGAGATGGACATCCAGGTGCGGCGCGTGCTGCAGATCCCCCTGTGGTCCCAGAGGGTGATTTACCTCCAGGGCTCTGCACTCAAGGACCAGGACCTCATGAGAGCCAAGTGAGCAGGGGGACACACTGCACATCCCCAGCGAGGAGTGTCACCCCAGTGTGCCTCTGCTGGCTGTGGGGAGGGCTGGCAGTGCCTGGCTGGGATGGGCAGTGCCCGGTGTGTGGGAATTCATTTCATGGGGTCACTGCTGTCTCTTGGCAGGATGGACAATGGAGAAGCTTGCTTCATTCTCAGCAGCCGCAATGAGGTGGACAGGACAGCAGCAGTGAGTCCCAGGGGGGATGGGGCATTGTCCAGGCAGAAGGGACTGGGGTGATGTTGATCTCACCTGTGCCCAGCAAAGGAGGGGGCTGGGAAGGGGCTCAGTGCTATGGAGAGCCCTGGGGTGGCACAGGGACATGCAGCAGCACAGTGGTGGCTGAGCCCCAGGTGTGGGCTCACATTTCTCCTGCTGCTTTCCCATCAGTGCTGGGTTCCAGGGAGCAGCAGGGCCAGGAGGAGCCCTTGCTGTGCATCTCTGGGGTGGCTGGGTGCTTTGCAGTTCATCCAAGTGTAGGAGCCTCGGGGAAAATAAACCATCAGCCAAGTAACTCTTGCTCTTGTCTCTGTCCAGGACCACCAGACCATCCTGAGGGCCTGGGCTGTCAAAGACTTTGCTCCAAACTGTCCTCTCTATGTTCAGATCTTAAAGCCAGAAAATAAATTCCATGTCAAGTTTGCTGGTGAGTTGGAGCAGCTGCACAGCAGCTCTTGGTCAGCTGAGAGCCCTCCTGGACTGGCAGGAGGAGGAAACACCAGTGACCAGCACCACCCCAAAATTCCCAGGCACTGTCAGCCAGGGAACCCATCCTGTCCCCCTCTGCTCCCTTATGGTCCCCTCTGCCTTTCAGATCATGTTGTGTGTGAAGAGGAGTGCAAATATGCCATGCTGGCACTGAACTGTGTCTGCCCTGCCACCTCCACCCTCATCACGCTGCTGGTGCACACCTCCCGTGGCCAGTGAGTGCTGTCCCTGCCTGTCCCTGCCTGTCCCTGCCTGTCCCTGCCTGTCCCTGCCTGTCCCTGCCCATCCCTGCCCATCCCTGCCCATCCCTGCCCTCCCCTGCCCGTCCCTGCCCATCCCTGCCCCTGCCTGAGCCTGGAGGGACAGCAGAACTCTGAGCTCAGGGATAGAGGGTGGGAGTCTGGGATGGATCTGGGGAGCACAGTGGGGTCAGGGGCCCCCATCCAGGTGAAGACTGGCATATTGTAAGGGAAACACACCAGTGCAGTTGGGCTGGGCAATGCCAACTTTCCAGATAGAAATGAAATAAAGAGATAAAAATATCTTTGTTTTGGCACAGTCCTGCTGGCAGGAAGGTGAATTCACAGCACAAGCAGCCCCAGACCTTGCAGGGGTTTTTTTGGATATATCCAGCATGGCTGGAAGGAGCTCTGCCAGCACAGGAGAGCAGTGCTATGTGCCCTGCACTCCTTGGCCAGTCAGAAATGTCTGAATTTTGGGTAAAGTGCCATCAAAACAGTTATGAAACATCCTTGCCAGATGCCTCTCGCCCCATGCTCGGAGCTGTTTGCCAACACGGGCTCTGAACCCTCCCTCTGCACTCTGCAGGAGCCCTCGTTAAATAAAAAGGCACTAAAAACCCAAAATGAAAACGAGCTCATCCTCACCAGCCGTGGTGATGTGTCACTGTCACCTCCCTGCCCTCCTGGGCAGCTCCAGAGATTATTGGTGCTCTGCCCTGGCATCTGGCTGGAGTTCTGGGGTTTGTGCTAGAACCAGAGCTCCCATCCCAAATTCAGGGGTCCCATCCCATCTCCAGGGGGTCCCATCCCATCTCCAGGGGGTCCCACCCCAGCCCTGCTGGGTGTGTCCTGATGCTGCTGCTGTGGTTGCAGGGAGGGCCAGGAGTCCCCGGAGCAGTGGCAGCGGATGTACGGGCGCTGCTCGGGCAATGAGGTCTATCACATCCGCATGGGGGACAGCAAATTCTTCATGGAGTACGAGGGGAAGAGCTTCACCTACGCTGCCTTCCATGCACACAAAAAGTGAGGGCAGGGGGAGATGGGGAGGTGGGCAGGGTGATGGGCAGGAGGAGATGGGCAGGGGGTGATGAGCAGGGTGATGGGCAGGGGGAGATGGGGAGATGGCAGGGGGTGATGGGCAGGGTGATAGGCAGGGGGAGATGGGGCAGGAGGAGATGGGCAGGGGGATCTGCATGCCTGGGGGTCAGAGCTGGGGCTGAGTGCTCTCCGAGCTCCTTTGTGCAGGGACAATGTCCCGAGGGGTTTTTGCCCAGCTGGGAATTCCCATTCCCTGCTCCCGGCTCAGGTACGGCGTCTGCCTGATCGGCATCCGGAGGGAGGAGAACAAAAGCATCCTGCTGAACCCCGGCCCCAGGCACATCATGGCAGCGTCTGACACCTGCTTCTACATCAACATCACCAAGGAGGAGAACTCTGCCTTCATCTTCAAGCAGGAGGAGAAGCAGAAGAAGAAGGGATTTGCGGGCAGCTACGACGGCCCCTCCCGCCTGCCCGTGCACAGCATCATCGCCAGCATGGGTGAGTCTGGGGGCAGCACACCCCCTCCATCACCTTCCCTCTTTTGGGTTCCTTTCCTGTGCTTGGTTTTGTGTTTTGTGCACTCCTTGCCATGCCCTCCCCACCACTGAAAACCCCTTTGCATCCTCTCCCCCGGTCATCTCCCCAGTAAAATACACAATTCCTTGCACCCCGGGTGCTCTCTGCAAGCTCAAATATCATTATTAAACCTCGTCATGTCCATTATCATTAAGGATATTTGCATAAATGCCCCAAGCCTGGATTTAGCCCTCAGTTATTTCCAAGGCTGGAAGAAGAAATGCCGTGGGGCACATCCTAAATCACATTTATGATTCCCAAGCCGAGGAAGAGTGTAGTTTTCTCTGCAGCGAGCGGCGCATTTGTGCAAGTGAAAAATACCATGAGTCATTACTTCCCTCTTGTATCTGGGGAGAACAAGTTTTGGAGGAGCTGAGCCACACGAGCACATTAAATTTCAGGCAAATAATTTATGTGTTTGTACTCCTGAGCAGCAATTTGCATAGATTATTCCCCAGCAAGCCGCAGAGCACTTTGCTGAGCAGTGTTTGTCACAGCTCTCCTCACACGGCTCCCACACAGGGGACCTTTGGCAGGGGTGATGAGAGGGACAGAAATGATGTCATGGCAGCAGGGCAGTGTGTTTGGCAAGGCCAACGCCTGGGCTCTGCTTCTCGGGACACTCCATCAACGTGTTGGATTTTTGGAAGCTGCTGGAGGACAGGATGAGGAAGTTTCTCTTGTCTCCTGTTGGATATTAGGAAAAGTTCCTTCACAGGAAAGGTTGTGAAGTGTTGGCACAGTGGTGGAATCACCATCCCTGGAAGGATTTAAATGGTGTGTAGGTGTGGCATTTGGGAACATGGAGATCAGGGTCACTGCCCCACCCAGCTTCAGCAGATGGGACAGAATACACATCGCTGGCCACATCCTGTATTGCACCCCAAGACTAGTTGTCATCTAAAGGACCCATCAGCATGATGAAAGAAAACATAAGAGAAAGAATTAATAATAGAGATTGTGCACCTGCAGAGTGGGTGAGAGACATGATGTTTTGGTGGAGGCATGTTTACCAGAGGTGTCACCTTTCTCACAGCAATGAAATCCCTTCTGTCCTTAGTTCCACGATCATGGCTATAAAAGTGATTTGTTTCTTTAATAAAGGTCTTTTAACTTCTCTTCTGCCTGAAGGAAGTATTGTTGCTGCATCCTTTTCACCACTCTTCTAGCCCTGGTAGCAACACAGGGGGCTTTACCTGCCTGCCCTGTGCCCAGGAATGGTTGGGGCTGTCTCATCCCTGTGAGGACAGGAGGCTTTTCTGACATTTCCCGCCCTTAGAGCGTGTTTGCTGTGCTCCAGGTACAGTGGCCATGGACCTGCAGAACACCGAGTGCCGCCCTGCCAACAGCAGCAAGCTGGCGCTGCCGGCCGAGAACGGCTCAGGCACGCGGCGGCCCAGCATCGCCCC
Source organism: Muscicapa striata striata (assembly GCA_030060385.1). Taxonomy (NCBI): domain Eukaryota; kingdom Metazoa; phylum Chordata; class Aves; order Passeriformes; family Muscicapidae; genus Muscicapa; species Muscicapa striata. Next base: position 2,008,600 of record JAREIS010000026.1, on the reverse strand, counting down.
GGTGCTGGAGCTGGCTGACACCTCCTCCCTGCTGCCCTGCGACCTCCTCAGCGACCAGTCCGAGGATGAGATGACTCAGTCAGACGAGGAGGGCTCGGCGGTCCTGGAGTGAGTCGCTCTCTGTTGATATTCCCCGTTCTTGGTCTGGTTCACTGTGGTTGGGTCCGGTTCGATTCAGTCACGTCTGGTTCGTTGTGGTTGCACCCAGTTTGTTCCAGTTTCAGAGGCACTGGGACCACATGACACTGATGTGTTTGATTTTTGGAAGCTGCTGGAGGACAGAATCAGAGAATAATGAGGTTGGCAGAGACCTCTAAGATCATCGAGCCCAACCTAAGTCCTAACACCTCAACTCAGAGTCTAGGCTATAGCACCAAGTGCCATGTCCAGCCTTTTCTTAAACACATCCAGAGATGGTGATTGCACCACCTCTCTGGGAAGAGTGTTCCAGTACTTTATTATTCTTTTGGTGAAAAATTTTTTCCTAACATCCAACCTATACCTTCCCTGACATAGCTTGAGACTGTGTCCTCTGGTTCTGATGGATGAAGTCTCTCTTGTTGTGTCCCATGTTGGATATTAGGAAAAACTGGGGAGGAACTCAGTGGTGCCCAGGGATGCTCAGGCTCAGCCCATCTTGGCTTTTCCTCTTGCCTGTCCCTGCATCTTTAAAATCTGCATAGCAAAAATTACTCCTAAATATGTATATTCAGGGAATTCCCAGATGCTGCAGGAGAGTTTTGCAGGGCATTTACCAGTGTTGCTGTTGAATGTTTTCCCAGCGCTGGATAAATGGAAAGCTCTCCCTGTTTCCTCACACAGATTTCTCTCTGCTGCAGGTATGTGAAGGGCTACCCCCCAAACTCACCCTACATTGGGAGCTCCCCGACCCTGTGCCACCTCCTGCCTGAGAAAGCCCCGTTCTGCTGCCTGAGGCTGGACAAGGTGTGGAGGGGCTGCGGGGGCTGCCTGGGCTGAACCCCCAGGATGTGACCACTGAGCTGCTCTGTCCCACACCCAGGGCTGCAAACACAACAGCTTTGAGGATGCCAAAGCCTACGGGTTCAAGAACAAGCTGATCATCGTGTCTGCAGAGACAGCTGGGAACGGGCTCTACAACTTCATCGTGCCGCTGCGGGCGTACTACCGCTCCCGCAAGGAGCTCAACCCCATCGTGCTGCTGCTGGACAACAAGCAAGTACTTTAGCACGGGTGCTCTGCCTGCCACAGAGCCCTCCCTGCCTCTCCAGGCCGTCTGCAGGGTGGTGGTGTGAGGGAGCAGCCGTGCCACTGCTGGCTGGTGGCACTGCTGGCTGGTGGCACTGCTGGCTGGTGGCACTGCTGGCCGGCCCTGGGGTTTTGTGGATGTGCTGAACCCCCTCGCTCTCTGTGGCTCTCCCCCCAGGCCTGAGCATCACTTTCTGGAGGCCATCTGCTGTTTCCCCATGGTTTACTACATGGAGGGCACCATTGACAAGTAGGTGTTTGCAGGTGTGGCTGTTGTGCCTGAATCGTTGCGTTCACCCCAGCCCAGACTTTTCAGTGACCCCATGAGAAGCCCCGGGGTTGGTAGCATAGAGCTGAGCCCACCTCGGGTTTCTGGGGGTGTCAGCCCCTCCCTGGGAGAGGGGAGCAGGTGAAGAGCCGGTCAGGAGCAGCCTGGGCTCGCCATGGAACCCCTGTGCTGCTTCCCTGTGTCCTTTCCAAGGGCTGACCCTGCGCTCTTCTCTTTGGGAACTGCCCAGCCTGGACAGTTTGCTGCAGTGTGGCATCATCTACGCTGACAACTTGGTGGTGGTGGACAAGGAGAGCACCATGAGTGCTGAGGAGGATTACATGGCAGATGCCAAGACCATTGTCAACGTGCAGACCATGTTCAGGTGAGGGACAAGACCAGGAAAGGTGCCAGTGCCTGGGGTGGTGGCTACGGACAGGGGGACACATCTGGCACTGGGTTTGCTGGAGGAAGCAGCATGTGATCAGCTGTTCCTGACCTCAGACAGGACAGGGATGACTGTGTCTTCCTCAGCCTTTAAATCCTCTGAGACAGCTGCAGGACAACAGATCCCTTTCCATTGCAGGCTCTTCCCCAGCCTCAGCATCATCACGGAGCTGACCCACCCCTCCAACATGAGATTCATGCAGTTCAGAGCAAAGGACAGTTACTCTCTGGCCCTTTCCAAGCTGGAAAAGGTAAGAGGAGGTTGTTCCCTGCACAAGAGCCTGGGAAGTCAACACTGACAGTGACTGGCTGCATTTGAACTCCTCGGAGTGCTGTGCTTTTCCCATCTCAAAAAAACCCAGCCATGTCTCTCGCATTTCCATGGAGGAGAAAAAAAATCCTCTTATTCTACCATGCCTTGGGCTCCTCCTGACCCACCCACCAGAAACATTGCACCTGTGCCCTCCCATTGCCAGGAGCCCTCTAAGTTTCTGTGCAGCCTGAGCTCAAACCTGCCCTTCTTCTTGCAGAGAGAGCGAGAGAATGGCTCCAACCTGGCCTTCATGTTCCGGCTGCCCTTCGCAGCAGGGAGGGTTTTCAGCATCAGCATGTTGGACACGCTGCTCTACCAGGTGAGACCCAGCCCTGCAGGGATGCCTCATCCTGGCATCCCCCAGGAAACACCTGAGCAAACCTGGTTTGGTGCCCCACTGTCTCCACAGTCGTTTGTGAAGGATTACATGATCAGCATCACTCGGCTGCTGCTGGGCCTCGACACCACGCCGGGCTCCGGCTACCTCTGTGCGGTACGTGCCCGAGCCAGCAGCACACCTGTCCTGGCTCTGGTGGCATCTGTCCCCCTGTGTAATCCAATACCAGCAAGTATAAGGAATGTTAACCCTTCCCCTCTGTCCCTGTCCTATTGGCAGAAAGCCAGAATCCCCTCCCTGTCCCTTTCCCAGAAAAGACACTTATTTGAGGGCTGCTTCCTCTTTGCCCTGGGGCCACCATGGAATTAACTATGAACCTGAGTAAAGCAAAGGGCCTCTTTTGATCCTTTGTCCTGTTCATGCTGGCACCTGGCTCTTTCTTAGAACTACAGCTAGGGAAGAGTCACAGTGTGTAGGAGTTCCCCTCTTCTGCACAATCAGGGGGTGTAGCTGTTAAGGTTAGGGGGGTTTCTATCACTGCTACAAGTTTAGATAGCTCTGAAAAGTCCTTGATGCAGTACAGTTACCAAAGCTGAAAGACTTTGGGACTTCACTGCAGAGGTTCCAAAAATCATTTATTTCTCTGAAGGGGTTCCACATGCAAAATCTGATTACATAGTATAACAAAGGGTTTTGTAGCTTTCTAGAGGATTGAGTTTCTAACCAATAAAATTACAAGTTACAAAATTATCCAATTACTTTAAAATTCTAAGTAAGAAAAAACCAATCACTTAACTACTTTAAAAACCAATAGGAATCCTGAAAGATAACAGAGGTTTTGATAAGGAAAGGGGGGACATTGCTCTGAAGGGTTTCTTTGTCTTCAGGGATTTAAGTCCCAGGGGCCATTCTGGGGGGGCATAGCATCATCCACAAAGGGGGAGCAGCACTGCCAGGTTGTTTTTCCCCTGAATTTTGGGGGACCTCACTGCTACCAAGAGCTGCCAAGACCAAATTCCCTGTTTGGAAGGCTGAGGTCAGAAATTTCCCCTGGTTCTCTTGTGGAGCCCAGCTCATTTTTGGGATTTTCCTGAGGGTCAGGAGCAGCCCGAGGTGCACAGGGGGGTTCACAGTTGTGCTCTGCTCCCCAGATGAAGATCACTGAGGATGACCTGTGGATCAGGACGTACGGGCGCCTCTTCCAGAAGCTCTGCTCCTCCAGCGCCGAGATTCCCATCGGAATTTACAGGACGGAGTCGCACATGTTCGCAACCTCCGAGGTGGGGGCACGCTGCTGCTGGGAGGGGGCTCTGCTGCTCCCAGCCAGGATGGGATCCACCAGGGTGTTGGTCCCTGGAGCACCTCAGACCCAATTGCAGCAGCAGTGGGGACAGGAGAGCAAGAGAAGGGGAATTTTGGTGTTTGTTTTGTTAATGGGGGTGTCCTGGTTCCCCAGCTGGGTCAGGGTCAGTGCCTGTCTCTCTGGGCAGTGCTGGATGTTCTTGGCACTGTGTGCTTTGGGGAGCAGGGTGGGCACAGCAGGGCTGCCCCTTTGCTGGACTGACCTTTGTTTTTCCCTTCCTTGTGCCCTGCTGCAGCCCCACGACATCAGAGCACAGGTGAGTGCCGCTCGTGTCCCCCGTGCTCGGGCTCTGCCTCCCTGTCCCCCCTCCCTGTGGCTGATCCCCAGGCTGGCTCTGGCCACAAGAGCCCCCCATGCTTTGTGCCAGCTCCCAGTGCCAGCACAGCACTGCCTGTCCCCATGGAAGGGAGATACTGGCTGAGCCCCAGCACTCTGGGAAAAGCCCTCAGTGCCCTGATGTAATTAACTGGGATAAGGAGCAAGGGATGGAGCCAGGATCCCTTTTAAATAACTTCAGTTTTCAACTTTGTAAGGAGGCAGCGACAGGGAGCTGAAAGTTGACATTTAATTAAATGCAACCCAGCTCCTTGAGATGCTTTAAAAGGCTTTATTAATAAATTCCTGCTCACCAGTGGGGATTGCTGGGTCAGATGCTGTAAGAGGGCAGAGAGGGAGAGGAGAGCATGGCTGTTCCTTGGGCAGATATCCCAGAACTGTTCCTGGGTGAGGTGCCCACGAGACTCACCTCAGCACTGCTCCCAAGGGAAGTCCCTGGAAATTCAAGGCCAGGACTTGGAGCAGCCTGCTCTGCTGGGAAGTGTCCCTGCCCATGGCAAGGAGTGGAATGAGCCGAGCTTTACTCTCCTTCCAATCCAAACCATTCTGGGGTTCTGTGACATCTGCCAGCCAGGTGGTTCTTGCAGTGCAGAGACCAAGTGCTGGGAGAGCCCACAGGGAGAAATCCACCCTGCCAGTCCCGGGCCAAACCCTTCTTGGCCACCCCCCATCCCGCATGACCTGCTGGGCTTCCAGTCACAGATCTCAATCAATGTTGAGGACTGCGAGGACACCAAGGACGTCAAGGAGCACTGGGGCATCAAGACGAGCCACCACCGCAACTCGTGTTCCAGCGACCAGTCGGAGCACCCTCTGCTGCGGCGCAAGAGCATGCAGTGGGCACGGCGGCTCAGCAGGAAGGGCAACAAGCACTCCAGCAAGACGGCCGAGTGGATCAGCCAGCAGCGCCTCAGCCTCTACCGGCGCTCCGAGCGCCAGGAGCTCTCCGAGCTCGTCAAAAACCGTATGAAGCACCTGGGCTTGCCCACCACCGGCTACGGTAAGCGCTGCTCGGCCCCGCTGCTCTGCGGCGCTCCTCAGGTAACCCCCAGCCCAGCCTAACCCCGCGCCAAGCCCGACACCCCCGAGCCAGCCTAAGCCCATGCCGAGCCTAACCCCGTGCCCAGCTTAGCGCCTGTCCCTGCGGGCGGTGCCTCATTCCCCCGGCTTGCTTGTGCTTGTGCAGACCCAGGCTCCAGGCTGGGGTCCCGCCACGCAGAACCCCCTCCCCTGGCACCCCCGGCCAGCTGCAGGCAGCCCACCCCCCATTTCTGGGCTCTGGGATGGCTCCAGGCAGGAGGTGGCAGTGGCAGAGTGACTCCGCCCTCGTGCCTGTGTGTCCCCACACTGGCCCCCCGTTTGTCCCCCACTTTCAGAGACGTTGGTTCAGGACGCCCCAACCCCAGGTCTGTCCCGCAGTGATCAGGGCGAGGCCCAACCCCGTCAGCTGGCACAGCCCCCTGTTGTTACAGACTCTGACCCGTTGTAAACTCTTCGTGGAAAGCCTGTCGGTAGCTGCAGGGCTGAGTTGCTTCATTGCGTGTGCCACCGGTGTGTGGCTGTGACAGCCACGGCTCAGGGTCCCTCTGTGCAGCCACATCTCTCGTCAAGCTTCTGACCTGCCCGTCGGTGCTGGCATCTGTGTCCCCCTGGACAGCTCCCACCCCTTGGTTATGACAAAGTCTGTAGCTCACAGCTCCCTTTGGTTGGTTGGTTTTGTTTTGGTGGTTTTTTTTTTTTTCTTTCTTTCTTTCTTTCTTTCTTTGAAGCCATCCTGTGCTGCTGCTTGTTTGCTCCATCCTCCACAAGTGTCCGTCCACCCCGTGCTGGCCCCTGCCACACTCAGGCTGGCAATGAGCCCCGTTGGGGTGGGAGCTGATTTTGGGGTGGGATTCCTCCTTTCCATCTTGGCTTTAGGCATGGGAAAGAGGAGGAGAAAATGTCCAGAAGTGCAGTGCAGGAGGGGTTTGGAGTGGAGTGGGGGCTCAGGGGGTGGTTGTGGGCACTGCCAGCATCCCCAGGGATTGAGGCAGGAGAGCTGGCTTGGAATGGGATGGAATGAGGACAGGGACTGCCTTGCAGTGCTGTATCCCCCAATCCTTTTTTTCCTACATTCCCACTCCCAGAAGTTCCTGCTGTAGTTCCAGAGGGGCTGTCTGGCCTCTGTGAGGGTCAGCTCAGTTCTGGCATCCTTGTCCTTGCCCATCTTGGCAAATTTTGGCTGAAGCAAACAGGAGAGGGGACAGTGGGGGGTACAGGACAGGGACACCGGGCCCAGTGTGGGGACCAGCAGCTCCTGGGGCACCCAGCGGTGCTGGGACTGTGTGTTGTCACCGTGTGTCACCGTCAGTGTCTGGACACCCATGGAAAAACGTCGCTCTGCCTTCTGCCCCTGTCCTTTTTCTTTTGCTCACGTTGTGGCTGCAGCGCAGGAGCTTGTCTCTGATATTTGCCGAACCATGGCTTGCTGACCTCTCTCTCTCTCTCTGTTTATGTCTGTGCCTTTCCCTGTATGTTCTGTAGAGGATGTAGCAAATTTAACAGCCAGTGATGTGATGAATCGGGTAAACCTGGGATATTTGCAAGGTAATTCCCTTTCCCTGGGAGTCCCGCGTGACTCATGTGCAGCGTACAACAAGATCATGCCAGCTAAGCCCAAACCTCACCCTTGCCAGTTTTCACCTTAGATCCCTGAGCTTTCAGCACTGATTTGTTGGGTGGCATTGGAAAACCAGTCAGTGTCCTGTGGTGGTGGTGCAAATGCAGGGCTCTGCCTAATCAGAGAGTTAGAGACCTCAGAGACCCTTTTTAGCTGAATTCCTACAGGGAAATCACAGCCCTTGGCTTTCATTAACAAAACCTTCCCTCCATGGCTCCACGAGGTGGCTTTGGGCTGTTACAGCCAGTGGCAACTTGAGGAGGGGACGAGGAGGGGGACAAGTGCACCAGAGCTGCCTGTGCATGTTGTGATGAGGTGCTGGGTCAGCCACAGTCCAGGGCGAGGCAGTGCTTTAAAAATCCCTTTGCACCCCTTGCTTTGCCTTCCTGGGCCCCTCTCCAGCATTAGAAGACCCCATTTTCTGACCAGGGGTGCTGGGCTCAGCCTGAGGCAGCAGCAGCAGCCACAGGGGCCACTGGAGCTGCAGCACCCCGGGTACCTTGTGGGGCTCAGTGGAACCTGCCAGGTTTTCCCATCATTTTTTCACCTTTACACCACAGTGGAACATGCCCTGGAGAGGCTCCTTTTTTACTGCAGCAGCCCCAAGACTAGCAACAGCCCATCCCAGCTTCATTTTTGGCTTCACCAGCCCAGGCTTAAGGCGAAACGTTGGCATTTCCCTACAAAGTGTGTCCTCCATCAGCCAGGCAGCCCCAGGCCAGCAGAGTATATTGCCTGGGGCAGTGGAGATGCAGCAATATACTCGGTGTGCTCAGCAGGGCCTGGCTTGGCTGCACTGGGTCAGGAATCTTCCATGGGGCAGGGAAAGCTGCCCCCAGCCAGAGCCCATCCCTGCCTGCCTGTCATGTGTGTTCTGTCAGGTCCCAGGGTCTGTGTGCCCCCCTTGCCCCCCAGCATTGCCACCCCCATCCCTGCCTCCCTGTAAGGCTGAGCACTGGGATGGCCAAAACTCTCCTGGGTTCCAGGGCAGGACAGCCTGGCACAGGTTGGGGTCCCAGGCAGCATCTCCCCCTGGCTGCAGCACCTTCTGTGGTGCCAGGGATGAGTCTGAGCAGCACAGCAAAGGTCTGGTGTCCCCCTGGGGCTCATCTGGCTGTGCCCTGGCAAAGGCAGCTCGGCTGGAAGCTTTGCATTCCTGTGCTGCGTGGCTGTGGTGGCTGGAGCTGCATCCAGGGCTGGAGAAAAGCAGTTTCAGCCCCGTGCCAGGGTGATGTGGCACTGCAGGACACCCTGGCTGTGCCCACCAGGGGGGACAGCAGGGACAGGGTGCTGGGAGCAGCAGGACAGGCCACAGGGAGCAGCCCCCAGCCTGGAGTTAATGCCCATCCCAGGGGCCGGGTGCTGGTCCTGCTGCCCCCAAAGCAGCTCCATTTTTGCTCCATTTGCACCTCAGAGGGGCCTTTCCAAAACCCTGCAGAGGTGTCCCAGTGAAAGCCTTGCAGCGAGCTGGAGTCCCGCCGTGCTCCTCATGCCGCCCCGGTGTCCGTCTGTCCGTCCCCTCCGCCCTGCCCATCCCCGCCCATCAGCCCGTCTGGAGATGGTGTCATTGTCGCAGCTTCCACCCACCCTCCCCGCTCCCGCAGCCTCGCACCCCCATCCATTTCACCATGATCTTGTTCTCGGCTATTTCGGGAAGCACAGGGGGTCCCCCCCATCATCGAGACCCCCCCGTTTGTCCCCATGGGTGCTGCTCTTGGTGGCCCCGAGCCCCCCCCGGGAGGTCACTGTGGTTCAGAGCCATCCCCAAAATGGCATCGATGGCTCTGGAACGCCATGGAGGCGATTTCCCCTGGGCAGGGAGAGAAGCAAAACTAAACCTGGACTAATCCTGGTGCCTGGATGATGCTAAATTGAGGAATTGAAGGGGAGAGGTGGGCAGAGCGTGGGGTGGCCCCGGGGGGGGCCCTGAGCCTGGTTGGACTCGTGCTGTAGCTGACACAGCAGGACTAACCTGTTCCTCTTTTGCACTGGACCAAGGTAAGACATCTCACTTTATTTTGGGGGGGAGTGGGGACTTTGAAGAGTGACCTCTGCCAGTCCCCTGGGCCGTGCTGTGGTGGGGGTGGTGAGGAGGGAGGTGGCAGTGATGTTCTTGGTGACATTGCCCATGGCTTCTCCTGGTGAGGGGACCCGTGCGAGTGAGAGCCAGGATGGCATCTGTCACCTCTGGTGGGGTGTCCCTCCCTCACCAGCCCTGTCCCTCTGCTCTTGCAGATGAGATGAACGACCACCAGAACACCTTGTCCTACGTCCTGATCAACCCCCCCCCGGACACGCGGCTGGAGCTCAACGACATCGTGTGGGTGTCACCTCCCCCCATCCCCAGACTGCTCCCATCCCACTGATCCCAGGATTTCTCATTAATCCCCTGGCTTGTGCCTCTTTCCCAGGCCATTCCCTTCCCTGTGTCCCTGAGCAGGGCACAAACCCCATCTTGGCTCCCATGGGCAGGGTGGAATTTCCCTTTGGCTTTTGCCTCTAGGCAGCTGAGGAAAAATCCCTGATTATTTATTATTATATTTCATGGCATTTACATGAACTCCTGATTATTTATTGTAGTGTATCCTGGCAATTACATGAACCCCTGGATATTTATTGTAGTGTTTAATGGCATTTACATGAACATCTCATATTATTTAACACCTCCATGGGGCATCCCAGTGTGTCCCAGCCTCAATTCCAGCAGTGTAACTGATTTACTAAAATAACAGTACTGGTCTAATACCTATACTTAACTGTGAAGGACAAAAGACTCTCTAACAACTTAAAGTTAGAAAGTGTGTGTTTATTCAGCGCTGGGCAGAAGTGAGGTAATCCTTTGATATGCACTGCAAAATCACAGGTGATCAGAGTTTATTTATTGACAAAAGCTTCAAACAAATACCTATTTATATCAACAGCCCCTCCCATCCCCTGGTTCCTATGGTAATTAGCTTGAATAGCTATTAAGCATGCGTGATTGACTTATGAAATTAAGTCTGGGGTCGTTTTTTGTGGGGAGGGGTCTTTAAAGGAGGAAGTAAGGTGAGTCTTCGCCCTGAACTTTTGACTTTTTCTATCAATGACAATACAAATGATTTCTGAGGATAGTCTTAATTTTTCAAAGAATGGGTTTCTGGTTGCATTGTCTATGTTTCTTTGGGTCCACTCACTAGTTTTATCTTTTCCCAGCTGAGCAAATATAAGATGACAGACAATCAATTATTTAAGTTTCAGATAACTACCTCAAGCCCGATTTTCCTTCTAATTTTAAATTATTTTCTAGCTATCCATTTGCTTTTTAATTAATTCTAGTAAATAACTGTTTCATAACTGTGAGGTTACATATAGACTATGCATACGACATTTTGTTTCAGTTGAAAAATGTAAGCAATATTTTTACTATAGTTTTGTTATGTTTAAGTACTGCCTACAGCTGGAGTTTCTACTGAAAACATTAATATGTTTTTCAACTTTCACTATAACTCACACTGCTACTCCAGCATTTGAAACTTTTCACTTGCTAAGAACACTAGAGCTTACTTAAAACCTACTTATCTTAAAACTGTTATACTTTTACTTTATGTATGAGTGGCTTAATATTTATAAGATTTATTTATAAGCACTAGAGCTTATACTAAAACATACTTATATATTAAAACTTACTTATCTTAAAACTTAAAGTTACACTTTTACCTTATGTACTTTATGTGTGAGTGGCTTAATGTTTATAAGCTCTATTTATAAGCACTAGAGCTTATACTGAAACTTTCTTTTATACTAAAACTTGCTTATTTATCTTAAAACTTACACTTTTACCTTATGTACTTTATGTGTGAGTGGCTTAATGTTTATAAACTTTCTTTGTAAGCACTAGATCTTATTCTAAAACTTATCTTAAAACTTAAAGTTACTTATTATGTGAGTGGTTTAATATTGATAAACTTTATTTAAACTTATTACTTTTATATTAAAACTTACTTACTATCTTAAAGTTACACTTTTACCTTATGTTCTTTATATGTGAGTGGCTTAATGTTTATAAACTTTCTTTGTAAGCACTAGATCTTATTCTAAAACTTATCTTAAAACTTAAAGTTACACTTTTACCTTATGTGAGTGGTTTAATATTTATAAACTTTATTTATAAGCACTAGAGCTTATACTAAAACTTACTTACTTTTATATTAAAACTTACTTACTATCTTAAAGTTACACTTTTACCTTATGTTCTTTATATGTGAGTGGCTTAATGTTTATAAGCTTTCTTTATAAGCACTAGAGCTTATACTAAAACTTACTTATCTTAAAACTTAAAGTTACACTTTTACCTTATGTGTGAGTGGCTTAATATTTATAAGATTTATTTATAAGCACTAGAGCTTATACTAAAACTTATCTTAAAACTTAAAGTTACACTTTTACTTTATGTGTGAGTAGCTTAATATTTGTAAGCTCTAGAGCTTATACTAAAATTTACTTACCTTAAAACTTAATGTTACACTTTTACTTTATGTGTGAGTGGTTTAATATTTATAAGCTTTATTTATAAGCACTAGAGCTTATACTAAAACTTATTTATCTTAAAACTTAAAGTTACACTTTTACCTTATGTACTTTATGTGTGAGTGGCTTAATGTTTACAAGCTTTAATTTAATTTCTGCACTCTGATTTCTCTCTGAATAATTTTTAACCCCCCCCCGGTGTGCTGCAGGTACCTGATCCGCTCCGACCCGCTCGCCCACGTGGCCAACGATGGCCACAGCCGCAAGAGCAGCTGCAGCAACAACAAGCTGGGCTCGGGCAACCCCGAAACGCGCGACGAGACCCAGCTGTGAGCAGAGCCCAGCCCCGCATCCCTGCGGGAGCCGCGGGGAAGGCGCTGCTGCCCGCGGAGCCCCGCGGAAAAGGCGATGCCGGCCCCGGGAGGGATGCGCGGAGCCCCGGGAGGGGCCGACAGCCGCCCGCACCCGCAGCCGGTGCCCGTGAGCCCCCCCGCGGATTTTTAACTTTTTATACCGATACCGCAACTAGTGAGGAAGCGTTCGCTGGTGCCGGGGGGAGCAGGGCTGGCTGGGGTTGGGGTCGCCCCGCATGGTGCAGGTTGGGGTGTGTTTATGGGGCTGGTGAAGGCGAGAGGAAAACTGCACCGAAATTCTGCTCCTCTTCCTCCTCCTCCCCCTCCTTCTTCAGCAGGTGTCCCCCAGGGTACCCAAACTTCTGCTCTTTCATCCTCTGCTGGGTGTCAGTTGGGGATGCTGGTGGGATGGAGGTGCCGTGGCAGGGCTGCTCTGCCCCTCACAAACCCCGACACGCCCAGCCCGGGGCTGAGAGCCGGGCCAGCTCCGTGCCGGTGCCTCTGAGCCCCCGTTTGTGTCCCCCCGTGCTGCTGCTGGGGCTGAGCTGCCTGCGGGATTTGGGGTGGGATCCGGGGCTGGATGGGCTGGGCTGGGTGTGATGTTTTGGTGTCTCCACTCGCCCTTTTCCCCTCCAGCCAGGCCAGGCTGGGCTCCAGCCCCTCTGTCTGTGCTGGCTGTGGCTGCTGTCCTTCCCTGCCCGTGCTCACAGCTCGGTGACATCGTTAAGGCAGCGGGTTCTGCCTGTCCCCCATTCCCCCCACCCACCCCTGGCAGCTCCAGCCTGCCCTGCTCCCCTCTGTGCCCCCTGTCCCCCCCTCCCCCTGCAGCAGAGGTGCACAAACGTCCCCCCGACCCGCAGGGACCTGGCACCACCACAAACACCAGATGTGTTTCTCAGCTGCTGTTGAACATTCTACACTGTCCATGTGGAAAGGGTTTATTTGACTGCCAAGTGAATAACTGAGTCGTTAACTTTCTATACTTTTATGTTCATCTCTTACAATTCCAATGTGATGGTTTTTTAATTTTATTTTTTTTTTTTAGCAAGGAGCTTGTAAAGCACAACATGGCCATGAAATCCCTTCAGCTTCCTGCACTCGCTGCCAGCTGAATGGTTTATTGCCATTAACATCCACTGTTTGCTTCCCAGTACACCCCCAATCAATGTTTACAGAGAAAACAAGCCAAAACCTGTTTAAAATGAGTTTTCAACAGCTGGGGAGATGCCCCAGCCTATGGGGATGTGCTGCCCATCCTGGCCAGAACAGAGATGCCCAGGGTAGGAGCAGTGCCAAGGCTGGTATCACCTCAAGAGGGTGTTGGGAGAGACCTGCTGTGCCTGGATGAGGTTTGGGGTGCATCTTTTATTTTTTTATTGCTGTTTTTTCCTGAAGTGCCAGGCAGGAGCCCCTGAGTGGTGGCACATCCCAGGCTTGGTGAGGTACCACAGGTAAAAGCAATGAGTGCACCTCTCCCATGCCACTGAGCTGTGGGGACAAACAGAACTGCCTTTAAAGCTTTTTTTGGGATTGTTTTGATGGAATTTTAATGATTAGTTTTGTAACTGCTTGGTTAAGACAGGCACATGTTTTATTTATTTCTGTTTGTAGCTTCACGTGCCAAACCTGTCATTTAGAAATGGCAAAAAGAAGTTGTAGGTTAAAAAGTGGGTGTGGTTGAAGGACTAAAGGACACTTTAGTGGGCTCTGTGTTAACCTGAAGCCTCAGGATGCTCAGATCATGGAGTGTTAATGTATTTAAATGTCTGCATTTAATATGGATCATTTTCCAAACCCCGCTTTGCTTTCAAGGGAGAGTGGAGCAAAGCAGTATTACAGGTTAAAAAAAACCAAATCAGCAACCAAACAAAAGCTAAATAAAACAAAAGGTGTGATTATTTGCATATATTTACTGAGAACATACAATTTTAATTATTTTTTGTTTGGCTCTGAGCTGTGTGTGGGAGTGCAAGGAAGCGAGTGCAGTTCCTCAGCTCAACTGTCCCATGGCAAGAAAATTAAATTGCTTTTAAAAACCCTTAATGTACTTAAAATTTCACCTCTCAGCCCTGAGCAGCCAGGTCAGCCATGTGGCCAAGTCCAGGCTCTGTGTTCCAGAGGCTCCACTGGCTGTGGTGTTGGGTCCCTCCTTTCTGCCCCTTAATCCTAGGAGAAAACAATCCCAAGAGGAAACCAGATGCCAAAAGGACTGAAGCCTCTGTGTGGTTTGTGATATCATGAAAATATCGATATTCCTGTATTTTGAGGATGTTTTTTGTTCAGTGTACAAAATCCCTGGGTTTGAGGTGGAAGCTCTGTGTACAAACCCTCTGGTGTAAATTTCCAACCTTCCCATGAGATGGGGAAAACCCTGTAAATACTCACCTGTGGGCAATGCAAGTCTGAGAAGCAAGGGTTCATTTTTCTAATTCCTTAGCCTCAGTTCCAATACTAATGGAAAAACAAAAGCAGTTTATTTTTCTAATGGTCCTGGAAACGTTGATGCAGCGACAAACGTCGTTCCTGCGGGGAGAGGGGCACGAGGAGCTTCCTTGGGAAGAGGAGGATGGCTATGGCTTCCACCCATGGAAAAATCCCATTTTCTAGAGGAAATAGTTGTGTTCCAATGCAGAGACCTGGCAGGCCCTGGGGGATGCAGAAATGAGGACAGCTGGGATATTCTGGGGTTTTTTCAGCAGCGGCTCCGGCGCAGATTCCGTGTCCACTAACGCTCAATATGGACTAAATGCATATATCCTGCATTAAACTCAACTACTCAAACCAATGTTATGAGTATATTTATTTCCTGTTATCCCCTTTTTAGTTAACCTCTATAGAACAGGACATTTTTATTCCAAGCTCAGCTCCTGCATGGATTTTTATCAGCAACAGCAACTCCCGTCCTTCCTCTCGGACACCGAATTCCGGGAGCTGCTCTGCTGGGATGCAGCCAGCCAAGGGGAGAGGGTTTTGTACAGTTCTTGTGAAGATGCTTCACATTTCTGTAAAGATAAATGAAAATAAAAGAGCTGCATGCAGCAACAGGAGATACTGCTGTCTGGTTTTTTTTTTTTTTTTTTTTTTTTTTTTTTTTTTTTTTTCTGGGAATCTGTTTTAAAATCCACGGGGTGATGTGGGTTAAGCTGAGGCTCAAGGCAGCTCTTCTCACCTTTATTTTTTTACTTCATTTTCAAACTCTTTGTGCATTCAGATTAGGTGTGGTACAGGAACTTTTAAAGGTTCTTTCATTTATTTAATCCTAATTTCTATGATTTAATAAATACATTCAATGTTGTGGGTATTTTAAGTTTGTTTTTTTTTAACTGATATTTGGCCAACATTCAGTATATGTTCTTTTACCTCCCACCACTTCAAAATTTTCACTGGCTCCAAAGTTTCCAAGATTTTCAGGAAAGGTCCCCAGCATTTCTAGAGCATGCTATGCTCATACACAAAGATTTTAGCTTGGACATTAAATGCAGGTAAGCAGAGATTGTTTTTATTCAGCATTTTAGGCAAATACTGTAAAAATCTATTTCTTTCAAATCAATGTCCCTTAAATAAGGAAGATAATTCTGGCCTGAACAGATGCTTGGGGAAGCTGGAAGTAAAAGGACAGCAGGAAGCCAAGCCCCTGTTAAATTGCTTTTTAATTATTGGCTTTAAACCAGACAAATCTGTACATGGAGGACAAAATCCTCTTGGTTTGCCAGGACATCTGAATTGCAATGATTGCACCCAAACCAAGGTGATTTTAACACCACCAAGAGCAGCTCCCAGTGGATAAAAAACCCACCCAAGGCTGAGATCAGGATTTCATGCTCTGCTCAAGGGGATTCCAGCATTTCCCTGCAGTGGATTCTTCACTTTTTCCTCTTGTTGCACCTTCCACAGCAGCAGACACAGAAAAGAAGAGGAAATAACTCTGCAAAATGAACCAAAATTCATTCAAATATTTGCCTCATTTGAGGAAAATCGCCTTCTAGCACTTTAAATTCCTTGTAGCAGAGAAAAAAATCTAGAGCACTGAAATATACATTAAAATAATGGGTTGGTGTGGTTGGGAAATAAAAAAAAGGAAATCTAATCTAAGGATTTTTTATTTTGCTGTAAATTCAGTTTTTTTGGTTATTCCCTGGAAGACAGAGTCAAAAGGAAGAGGTTTTCCTTTGCTAAGATTTCCAGGTAATGCCACAGTAATTTGGGGAGGTTTATGGGCTCCAAACCATTCTTTCAAGTGGCTCATTTGAATTTTAACAAATGCTGGATATTCAATATTTCATGATGCCTGCTGCACACACTTCCCCAGAGGTATTTTTTTTCCCCCACTACAATAAATGTGTTATTTCTGAACAAGTTCAGAGGGATGGATCAGAAAATGATGACAGATTTCAGCACCAAGATAAAAGTGAAATTATATTTAGCACAGACAAGCAAATTAAATCCAGCCTGCAATTCTTAAACCAGGAATGTGCCTGTGCTCAGCACAGGCTGGAGAAGGAAGGGGCATAAAATTCCAGTTCTGGGATGGCATTTTCCTTTAAAAATTGGGTTAATTTTTTCAAAGAAGAGCTGAACTTACCACTTGGAGCAGAAGAGAAAAAAATACACATTTTCACAGGCCCCAGGAAGCTTGAAAACTTCAAACCCTCTAAAACCAAACCAAGCCTTAACAAACCTGCAACAGAAAGCTCAGGGAAATATTTTCTTTTTAGAATAACAACATTAAAAAAACCCCTGTAATTATTTTTTTACTTACTACATGGTAAGATAAGTCCAATGTCTGAGTGGTGACCTGGAATTAATTGTAAAATTTTCCATGCAATGTGGAAAATACAATTAATATTAATATTGCAATTTTCAACTGGCCTGAAGAACTTTATATAATAAAGTTTCATTTATTTGAAGCACACAACACCAATTCCAATTTTCCACCAGATTCCACCAGATTTCTTCAGTTCTGCATATGAACAGCAGTAAAGTGGTACCAAATTTCCCCAAAATCTTCTTTTTTTGGAGCAATGTCCTTGGAGAATCCTCACCCCACCCCCCCTCAGCCACCTGCCTCTGCTTCAACTGCTGAAAATTAATTACATTTAACCCCCTAATTAACTGCAAGCCACTTAATTGGATCAGCACAGCATGGATAACAGCTTAGTCCACATCCACAGGGCTGGGACCAGCAGTGACCAAATTCCCAGGAGAGTCAGGTCAGGGTGAACAGGAGACTCCTCATTCATGGCTAGATTTAAACAATAAATTAAATAAAATAGACAGTGAGAGGGTTTGGGCTGGTCTGACACTGCTCTAGTCATCAGTTCTGGGGATTTGTGGGGGGGAAAGCAAAAGGAATGGAAAATTCAAGTCCTGAGAACTCATTCCTGTCACTCTTACTTCAAATGACAGCCCCAAAGCTCTGGTTGTAGAAAGAGAAACTCCAGAGATTTCTACACTCAACTCCCCAAGCACTGGGGACAAAAATCAGCTTTATTTTCTTGGCACACTCAGCCCTTCCAGTGTAGGTGAAGGCTTCCAAAGTGAGTTAATATTTTCCAAATTCTGATTATTTTGGCTTGAATCCTTCCCCCACCTGAGAGCAGGATGAAAATGGGACAAAACCACAGCAAGTACAGATGCAAACAGCACATGGAACACAGAGACTGATGGACAGAGCTGGAGAGAAAGAAATTGCACTTGAAAGCACTTTAAAGATGTACATTCTTGGATTTGTTAGTAAGAAACAGAGAGAGGTCACAGACAGAGCTCCCAGTTTTTTATTCCTCCTCCTCCCAGAACCTCTGGGAACAGCTGGAAGAGTTTTTATCTTGTTTGGGCAGAGCTAAGAGGGAACAAGCCTGGCTCCAATAATCCTGGGGAAAACCAACCCAAACAAGCTGCTTAAGCTGCAGGTTGCTGAATTAATTCCATTTTCCTGCAGGGATCACAGCACCTGGGACTGAGGGAACAGGAGATTCCCACACATTTCCCTGATTTCAGCTATCTCCACTGTGCTCTGGAAGGACAAAATTCCATTTTCTAAGCAGGGATTTTTAAAAGTGACACCAGCACAGTTATCAGGGTCCAGGTCACTTTATTAGTGTTACATGTCAGGATTTTCTGTCCTTGGGAGGCAAAGGGTTAAACATGAGGTCACTAAAACCACAGTCAGAAATTCCTCTGTATTCAGAATTCCATAAATTTAACCCAAACCTCAACACTGACTAGAAAATTCCCAAAATTCTGTCACTGAGTGACCACACAGATCACAGGAGCCCCAGCAGACAGATTCAAGAGTCTGATGAAATAAATCCTTAAACTTAAATTTCCCAGTTTTCTTTTGAGAGCTTTTTGGTCCCATTCTTGCCCTTGACTGCAGTCAGGAGAAATAAGCTCTTGTCACAAAATTATTGCAGCTCCTTGCAGGTGAAGCTTTACCAAAGCAAACAGCACATCTTTAAAGTGTATTAGTTTTTGGAGGGGATGAAGTGTCACACCAACAAAAGTACACATGAAATAAAAAAAGGAAATCAGTTAATGATTTTTATTAAATTTCAGTGTTTCATAAAATAAATATGGTTTATAATATCAAACAGTGAGAAATAAAGCACAAGCATGAAAAGCATGGTAACAAAAGTTACACTCATGACGGTGTTTAATACTTAGCACTTTAGAAACCATAAAGCCTTTAATTATTTACAAGCAGCAAACTATCTAACATAATTTACAAAGTTGCAGCAGCCTAGTCAGGGAGTCCTGGAAGGGGAAAAAACACGGAGAGACTGCACTGGAAGACCTTCACTCTGCTCTACCTACCCAGCACTTCATCCCATGCCCTAACCCCCCTATGTACAACAACTCTCTGCACCTTCCATCATCTCCAAGGTCAATAATTACACTGGATTCGAGCTCAGCTCCTCTCGAGGGTGAGGCAGGACCTGCACTCGAGAGACACAAATTCAAGTAACACTTCAAAGAAAAGTAAACATGTGCAAACCCAAGTCAGAACCTACAGGAGCTGCAGGTACTAAGTGTCAAACCCAGGGAGCAGCAGATTAAATTAATCAGGGAATAGCTACAGAAACCTACTTGGGAACTAGCTGGGGTCAAGAATGAGACATGGGAGTGGTCAAAAATAAAAAAAAAAGGAACTGCAAATATACCCTGTTACCACAGACAAAAATTTAATCTGCTGAAACACAAAGACTTTTAAGGTCATAACTCAAGATTTAATATTTCAACATGAAAAGAAATCCAAGCCATTCGACTTATTTGGGCTTTTGAAACAAATGCAAATGTCTCTGTTTAAAAATTGCTTTCAAATGAGAAAAACAAATCAATATATATTAATATATCACCCAAAATAAAAAACATAACACACTCTTCATTGTAGAGCATGCTGCTCATTCAGAATAAAGACAGGACCAAGAAAGTAGAATTACATTTCATGATGTAATAAAAACATTAAAATCTGTGATCATTAAGTGCACCATCGTACAGGAGTAGCGTGCTCAGAGTGGAAATGTTCTATACCTACCAGCATCCACCTTTATTAAAGCAAACAAATCTTTAGGACACTACCTGAAACTGAAATCAGTAATCAATGGGCTCCATTCAGCTTGCCTTAAGTTTCAGTCAGGCACATTCCAGCTAGTAGCACCTGTTTTGCCTCTTCATGATTGTATTCCAGAGATCTTTACATCTGTGAGCAATTTTTTATGGTTTTTTTTTTTAGAAAAAGACTGGCTTTTGCAATCCTTGCAATGCTTATCCTACACAGATCCTGCAAATAAACTCTGTTCTGAGCAGCACAAGTTGGGGCTTTTTTCAGAAATCTGAGAGCTGGACTTATGTTGGCAGTAGGTACAGTACAACAACTGGATGTATTCAACAGTTCCTCAAAAAGGTCTGAAAGGAAGATTTCCCTAAAGACTGTTTAAAAAAACCAAACCAAACCCAAAGCACTTCACCCAACATCTGTTCAATCCTTCTACCCAAGTTTGGAGCTTGCCAACTTTTAAGAATACCAGGAAAAAGGAGGGAATGAGGTGGAGAGGAAAGAGAATTAAATTATTCCCAATTTGTACCGATGAAAAGCTTCAAGTAAAAGGAAATCCACTTGTTCAAGATCTTGCTACATGCACAGTCCCTCATCAGCTGAAAGCCACAGTAGTTAGCATTGGGTGTAACAGCAGATTGATCATTCATAAAAAACACTGGCAACGTTCCTTCATCCTCAAGAACTTGCATCCACGGTTCTCTGTCCCGAAGCTTCTTAAAAAATGTCTCTGGTTCTGCACATTTCATACCAAACTGGAGGGAAATGGTAAACATGTCTTGTCTCAATGCAATCCCAGTGAGCCAACCTTCTCCCCAGGAGCTGGGTGTCATTTCCGAGTCTGGCTCTTCTTTGGCACCGCGGGTCGCTTGGCTTGCCACAAGTGGTTGTGGATGGTGAGAGCATCCACGCTCACCGACATGGTTTTGGCTGGAATCACATTAAACTGTTTTCTGTCCGAGCTGTACTTATAGAGTTTGTCAATCATTTTCTTGGTGATGCTCTTTGGCCCTGTCCCAGTGAGCTTGTAGATCTCCTCGGTGTCGGGGTAGTAGCAGTAAAGTGCTCGGAACTGGCAGCCGGCGTCGCGGAACAGGATAATGTAGTGGTTGGCATCACATTTCTCCAGCTCCTGCAGCAAAAACAACCAGGCACACAGGGGTTGTTCACAGGGAAAACCATGCCAAGATTGAAGTTGAATTGTTGTTCCTCTTAATGTAATTTTCCAGGTTTATAAATCTAAAAGCAGAACTCTAAATACGAGATCGTGTTTTCAATGTGGAAAGCAAAAAATGCTCTGATGTTTTAGGAAATGGAATTCACACATCACATCAATGGCATTATGAAATCAGCATTACAGACCCAACTTGATTAAAAGTGCATTAATAATTTTAATGTTTACCTCTAATATTGAGTTCTTATGTGGTTCATTCACTTTTCCAGCAAGACAGCAGTGAGATATAGCATTGTGAATAATAGGTTTGTTGGATTTGCTGCTGGGTTCCTTAAATAATTTTGGACCTAAGGAAGGGAAATAAGTAAAAATTATCTGCCTTACATTTATGAACACTAAGATTTTCATTCAAAGTGAGAAAAAGAAAAACTTCATTATTTTTCTGGGATGACTTACTTGTAGAGATATTAAACAGAACACTTGACAACTTCTCAAAAATAACATGAAACACATCACAGGTTTTCCTGACCTAGTATTCATAATAAATGAATGAAACAAACTAAACATAAGCTAAAACAAAGCAGGCACCTGTGTATTCTGCCACTGAAGCAATAGAAGATGCTGTGGAAGCATTCTCCCAGTCTCTCTCTGTGTTTCTGCTGGGATTTCTGCTCAGAATGGGTAAGGACTCCATTGATTCAACTCTGGGAGGGAAATAAATAAAACATTTTATGCCAAGATTTTGGGTTTTGGTCCTGTAATCTCAAATAAATGCAGCTGTCCCTGAATAGAACAGATTATTCTCCCTTATCCTCCCCAGAACAGTCAGATTCTCCTTGCTAGAAATCAAAGCAAAACTCTGACTCCTCTGTGAGAAAATAAAACAAAATTGCAAGTTTGTACAGAACAGTGCAGTTGGCAGCCACATAAAGCAGATGAATTCAGCAGTGCTGATTGTGCTCCTCTGCCAGTGAGCTGAAGCAAACAGCACTGAAGCCCCAGACTGTTTCATGCTCCAGGAGCAGAGAAACCCCAGAGAAGCTGGCTGTACCTCTGTGAGGGAGTGCCACCAGAGTGAACACTTTCAGGCTCAGTTGTTGCTGCTGAGGCCAAGGACAGACTGGAACCAGACTGAGCACTGCTCAAATTATCAGCTACAAAACAGGAGAGCAAATGTCAAACACATTTGGTTACAGCAGATTAGAAACTCAGGGAGAACAAACAAATGCAGATTCTTACGCGTTGAAGAACACTTCGTGCCTGAATCACTGTAAGATTCCTCACGATGGACCGACTTTGGCCTGGGTTTTTTGGGCTTGGATTTGGGCTTCCCAAGCCCTTGCTCCTCCAAAATTTGCTGCTGTTTTTTCCTCAGATATTCCTGCTTGATGAGTTCTCGCCGAGCCTTCTCCTCCTCTTTCCGTATCCGATCCTCCTCAGCTTTGCGGCTGCCGAGCGAACACAAGAACAGTGAATTCAGCACAGAACAACTTCCTCATCTCCAAATCAAGAGAAATTCTTTTCTGGGCACCATTACCGAGCTTCATCCCTTTTTTGTTCCACCTCAGCCTCCAGCTGCTGCTTCCTCAGCCGAGCCTCCTCGGCCTTGCGCTGCTGCTTCAGAAGGAACGCCGCACGTTTTTTGGCCAGCTCATCCTCTGCCTTCTGCTCATCCTGCAAAACCCAAAGGCATGGGAATTTTAAAGAACAATGGATAATATATTAAGCTGGACATCACAAGACTGCTGATGATTCCAGGAAAATTTGAAGAAAAACTATTACTTTTGGAAAACTTTACATTTTTAGAATTGATGAGTGTAAATCAAAACCTCTTCTTGCTCAAGAAAAAAATCAAGAGACAGTTTTAGTGCTCCCTTCAGTCTATCAAGAGAAAAAAAAGGGGCTCATCTTACTCTCACTTGTTTTTAATCATCACAAAACCTTCTAGACCTGCAAAGTGCAATGCAACTACAATGTGGGCCAGGAAAGACACCACAAATAATCCCAGTGCAATGACAATCAGCGAATATTAACCACACTACAAAGACTCCAAAAGTTAAATTCCCTGAAACTGAGACTAGTTTGACTTTTTGAAAGAAAAATTAAAAGAGAAAGTGTCATCATGTCAGCACATATGTGGCATTGACAATGATCATTGCTGAGCACAAATTAAGACACTGAATGTTTTGAGAGCAGATCTCTCCCTTTTTACAAAAGCAACTGTTTTCTAGTGCAGCTTTTTATATCCAAAAATTGCAACCAATGGGGGCTGTGCTCCATCAGGAGGCTGGGAAACACCAGTTCTAATGCTGGGTGAGTGTGTAACAGGAACCAAAGAGAGAAAGGTAACACATTTACCTTGAAGAAAAAACCCACACCAGACTTCTGATCACCTTCACTAATCATATCCGTGGTGCTATCCTGGTTGTCAAGTTCTCCTTCATCTGGAGCTTTTAAGTCAGACAAATCTACTTCAATGAGATTAGCCTTGCTTCTCAAGGGCTCATCCACTGGGACATTTTCTTTTCCTGAGCCATCAGAAGAATTCAGCCCTGTTTCCTTGAAGCTGTTATTCACCTCTTTGCTCATTTCAGACAGAATATTTGCATCTTTGGAGGTGGAGAGAACAAGTGCCCTTTGATTGCTCTCATCATGAAGTCTATAGGTATCAAAGAAACACTTCTCTTGGGAACCACTTCCATGATCAGGACTGCCTTCCAACCCCACTTCCGTGGGTGTCTTTGCCAAGCTGTTGGGTGGGAAAGGTCTCAGATGTGGGAGGTTTTCCAGGCTGGGTGTTGGGGTTTTAACACGTGCAGAATTCTGCTGCCTGTCCTTGGGGACTTTGAGCTCTGAAGGCCTCCCTGGCCGGGGGGTCCTGCCCTGGCCGAGGCGCGGCGGTTTCCGCAGGCTGCTCATTCCAGTTGGAGACAGGGGCTCAACAAAATGAATTGAAGGTTTCACCTTTTGGTCCTGAGAGTTACTTCTGGTTCCTGGGGATGGCACTGTTGGAGACTTCATGAGCAGCTCCTGCTGCTGGGAAATCTTTAGGATGGCCTGCTGCAGGGTGCTGATTGTTTCATTCAGCTTCTCGATAGAAAGATCACATTCATTGATATCTGCTTCAGTCACGTTGTCTTCTAGGAGGGCAACAGAAATAATTTTACTTTTTTCCAAATCGTGCATAGCAGCAGGGTCTTTTGGTTTATGTTGCTCAGCAAAGGCCAGGCTTTCCTGCATTTTTACTTTTGCTACTTCTTGAGAATCATTGAGCATTTCTTCTCTCTCCTCCTCTTTCACAAGAAACTCCTCAGATTTGGAACCCAAAGAAACTTCATCTAAATCTTCCCCGTTGTGCCGAGAATATTCTTTTCCAAAATGTTCTGGTTTAAGAGGCTGTGGACCATCAGGAGATTTCCCTTTTTTAACAACATGCAGGAAAGCTGCCTTGCCCAATTTTAGTCTCTGCCTTGCTGATAAGGCTTCCATCTTCTTCTTCTGAGCCTCTATGGCCCTGCGCTTCTCTTCCAGCTGCATATGGAGCTGCACCAGCTCCGAAGCTAAAAGATTCACATTGTCTTTGTTCTGCCTGTTGGGGCTCTGCTCTCTCTTTTGTTTCCACGTGGTCAGAGGTGCTGGGCAGCTTTCTGACCCATCTGGGGTGGTTTTTTGGGAACTACTCGTGCTGGACTTGGTCTCGTAGCTGTTGAGCCTCTGCAGCTTCCTCTCTGCAAAGCTGGTCATGCGGACACTGCCGCTGGCCATGGACACGCTGCTCACCTGGGAGATGGTGCTCAGGCAGGGGCTGGAGCGGCCGCTGGCATCGTCCTTGTCCTCATGCTCTTTCACCTTCATGTCCTCCTGCAGCTTGGCAGATTCCTCTTCACCAATGTACTTAGTGACTATGGGGTGGTTGTCCATGACCACCAAATCCTGGTCACCATCTTCCATGTCCAAGAGATCAGGCTCTGAGTCCTGTCTCACCATAGTCCAGCTTGTGTCCTGAACGTGCAGGTTGAGACCTTTCCCGTAACTCACATTGCCTTTACTCGTTACCTCATCGTCAGGTTTAGCAGCATGAAGAAAGAATCCTCCAGTGGACAGCTCCTGAGAGGAAGGATCTAAACTGCTACTAGCCAAAGGTCTGGAAGCTTCTACACCAGCTTCCCCCAGGGCCACTGCATCTGCAGAGCTGGGATCTGCAACTGGAGTGAAATCAGAGCTAGAAATTGGAGTAAAAGTCCTATTGAGGTCATGCTCACCATGGCTGCTCGTCGCTTTCTTGCGCAGCAAAGACAAGTGTCCTTCACTTAACCTCTTGCTTACAAAACTCCTCTGTTTCCCCTCCCCACACTCATCCTCTTTATTGATGACCTGCTTTTCCTTGGCTGGCTTCAGCACTGCAGGCATTAAAGGCTCCAGGTAGAAACTCTCGGGTTTGCTGTCCGAGGGGTCGCTGTTTGTTTTTGGAGACCACGCTGTGGCCACTATGCTGGGCACCCTGGCTGCTGCATTCTGCACCTCAGGGTCACCACGGCTTGGCCTCTCTTCAGGTCTGATGATTGCAATGAGCTCTTCATCTTCATCCTCCATTTCTACATTGTTCAGCAAACTCTTCCCGTTGGCTTTCACCGATGGAGGGTGGGGCTGATTTTTGGGGGTTACATTGACAATGTTGGAAGCAAGACTGTCCTTGCTGATGGATCTGGCCAGGCTAATGCTGTCACCAGAGCCAGGGTCCACATCAGTACTGGCAGAATGATGTAGGGCAAATGGTGTTGGCTGAGACAGAGGCCTAGAAAAGATAAGAAGAATCTACTGACACTCAAGCACGACAAGGTACAATTTGTTGAAATAAAGACCATGATACAGACAGCTAAAATTATTGTTTTATTTTAAAAATGCATCCTGTATCACAAGTGACCAGCAAGACCAAGCAGCAACTTCGGACACTTCCATTTTCAACAGCACTTCCTGAAAATCACATCTGACGTATTTTCAATTGCAAATCTGAAATCAGTGAGCTCTGAAAGTGCACATCAGGAGAAAACAAAATTAAGTGATTGTCAGTGCAGTTCCTGGGCAGTGGTACCACATTACCACAATCCAATTGTCACAGCATAATTTCCTCAAGCAATGCTGTAATGAAGAAATGCCTCCCTTACCTGGGTTTCCTCTCTGGCCATGCCAGGACTGCCCCTCGTGGCTGCCCATCAACGCGGGTCAGAGAATTGGAACGGTGCCGCTGGCCTGAAATGGTTTGTAATTGATAACACTTTAGAAACAGTCTTTAAACCAGCACTTTTACCTCATTTAATAGCAAACAGAAACAGAATCATCTCCTTCCCCAACAGATGGCAGCAGAAAACAGATTTACTGCAGCTGCCAGCAGACACAGTCAAAGCCTGAAAAAATTAAAATCCACTAAGTTTCTTAAAAGATCTTTAAGATTTACTGAAATTCAACATGCTCACCACTTGTGTTACTGCAGATTAATTCAATTCTATATAATTTATATAAATTAACTTATATTTTAATTAATTATTTTACTCACATTGACAGTCATTGCCTGTTGAAAGGCAAATTCAAGGCAGACTTACCAGGGCTGTCTTCTCCCTGTAAAGATTTTTGTTGCTTTTGCCTCAAAGGCAGCAGTGGATGGGAAGGGCTGAAGGCAGGGCTTCCTCCTTTGCCACTGATTCAGAAAAGCAAAAAAATTCATTATTACAAAGAGGTTTTATTTTCTATAATCAGGAAAAACATCCAATTGTGAAATTACACTGGTAAGTTTAAAACATAGTATCATTAATTTTTAAGAAGTTCCTTAAAGAAGTTTTTCATGTGTAACAACACAAAAGTAAAGTTCAGGTAGTTGACCTGATAAACTGAGTTTGTAAAGACAGTAGAGTTAAGATGTAAAGAGTAAATTCAAAACAAAGAAAAGGCTGAAATAACTGAGAGGTCACCATGAAATATATGTCAGCTGAAAACTCTTTTCATTAACCTTCCTGCACAGATCATGTTGAATTTGTTTTCACAGAAGCCCAGAATGGTTTGGGTTGGAAGGGATCTTTAAGACCATCCAGTTCCAGGCCCTGCCATGGACATGGACACTTCCCACAAGAGCAGCTTGCTCCAAGCAAGTCCTGCCCAGCTCTCCTGGAGCCCCTTTAGGCACTCCAAGGTCAAAATTACAACAGTCAGCAATACAAATCCCCAGGTTATCCCAACAGAGGCATAAATGGAAGGTGGAATGACATGCAGACACTCACAGGTAGTCAGGCTCCTCAGGGTGCAGGTAGTACCTGCTGCAGGCCTCAGGGGCTGCCTGGGCTGGGGGCTGCAGCTCTGCTGGGCTGGGGCTGGCAGGAGTGGCCAGGAAACTGCGCTTGGTGGCGTTGGAAATGGGGACAGGGGGCCGGCTGCTCTTCTGCTGCATCACTGCCTTGACTGGGCACAAAGGGACAGCATCAGCACCACTCAGGGAGGAGCAGAACAGCACAGGAAGCTCTCAGATTGCACAGGGTACAATGGAAACTTTGTCTACAGTGTAACCTGAACTATCGGTCTTTATTTAAAATATCTGTCTTCTGGGGAGCTTAATGAAACTTACAAATTAATAATTAATTAGTGGGTTTAGAGGGGGAAATTACCTGTTCAAAAATTATTCATTCAAAAAATTAGAACTAGGGTTAATTTTCCTTCTATTTTAATGCTTTTCAAAGATCCCCAGCAAGAATAAACCTTGGGTAAAAATAAAGCTTCCAAGGAAACACCCCTAGGCAACAGTTTCACTGCAATGTAGGTATTTTTTAAATAACATGCTTCCAATTATCTGTGGTTACAAACTTACCATCTTTTATTTCCTGGATATCTCTTGGTTGTACAAAGTCTGGTTTGACATTCTCAAACCACCAGAAGAGTTCTGCAATGAACACCATGACATTAGGCTGAAATAGAAAAAAGGGAAAATTAAACCTCACAATTCAAAACACTCATGATTTACCCACATTTTATTGAAAAATACATCTTTTGTTATGTCTCTTACCTTTAAGACCAAAGGAGCATACAACATGTCCTCCAAGGTGAGGTAAAAGCATTTGTTTAGGTACTCATTTGAGAATTCTCTCAAAAGCTGAATGTTATAGAGGCTGTCTGCAATAGATGTCACTTCCTTCAAACAGATATCTGGGAAAGGGAGAGGGCTGAGTAAGTTCTGGCAGTGTCCAAGGGATCCCCCTTCCACCCCCACCTCACAGAAACACTAAATACAGGAACTGCACAGACTCTACACCAGCACTGGATAGTTACTGGCTACCAGTGACATTTCTCTACCTGCTCAGTACCAGGGGGACAGGAAAAGGAGGGAGAAAACCACAGAGAACAGTATCAGTTCTGCATTCATTTCTGAATCCACGGGGGATTCTGTCTGTCACAGCCACAGAAAAGGTAAACAGGCTACAGAGAACACACAGAATGACAAAATACAAAAGCAATTAAAACCAGACATCTTGATTTGCATATAATAAAGGGTTACTCCTAGGATTCACAGTGCTGGTTCCTTCTGAAAACACTCAGGAGCTCTGCAAGGTACAACATATCTGAGAATTTAAAAACCAATACAAAATGTTGATTTGCAGAAGTGAATGCAACAAGGACATTGATTTATTAAGGAAAACACTTTCTGGGGAAGAGAACTCAAGTTTTGCAATGCTCAAGAGTGACAATTTCTGCAGATTGAGAGAAACCATTTCAAAATCTAGATTTTAAAATGCCAAGCTATGCCAAAAAACACATGAGAATTATCAGCTAACACTGGTGGACACATACTCCATTTTTATGGCATTGAAACCAAGCTCAGTTATTTGAGCAAAGAAAGCCACATCATCTATAACTGGACAAGAATGGATTCTTTTGTAGCTCAAAATATACAGAGCATAATCTTCTAAATACAGTTAAGTAAAAACAAAGAAGATGCAAGAGATTATTTCTTAGATGCAGATTCCATATGTGACCTGCCATAGTCCACCACCTATTAAATGTGCTGCAGTTTTAATTTTTAGTGTATTTCTAGCTCAGCTTTCAAAGCCTGAAAGCTTTTTATTCCTTTTTTTTTTTTCCCTCAAAACCTTTATTACATACCATCCAGTTTCATTTGCTCTGGACAATAATAGTGAATCACAGCTAGAAGAGCAGCACCATCGCTACCATCCTTCATCAGATCTTCCAGCACAGGGAAATAGGGTAACTGCCTGCTGGAGAGGTGTTCTCTTCTGTAACGCACCTACAGAGACAAAACAAGGGCTCACATCATGCTGAAGAGGAAAACAAGACATAAAATCCCCAAAAAGCAAAGAAAAAGGAATGTGTGTTAAGCATTGGGAACTCGTTTCGCTGGATCCTTTCTGCCATTCTGCCCCAAGTCAAACCCAGCTGACAAAGTTGTGCTGTTCTTCCTATGGAAGCCAATTCTGAAGGAAATTGTGATTCTCTTTTAATCCTGGAATGGTTTGGGTTGGAAGGGAACTTATCTAATCCAACCCCCTTCCACAGGCAGGGAACCTTCCACTAGGGCAGGTTTCTCATCTGCCATTCAGCCTCCTCATGCCCAGGAGCAATCTTTGCTGCTTCATTCACACATATTAATTTATTATCATCAATTTAACTCAAAACCCTTCCACAAAGATGCATGAATGCAGCAGATCCAAAGAAAGAGACATGGGGAACTACATAAAAACACTTAAAGCTTGGGAAAAATGAAACACAGCAAAAATAATTCTGATGGGCTGGTGAACTCTCATACCTTGCCCACACCCATGGATTTGCTGTCGTGCCCACAGACAGCAAAGCTCTCTCAGAGAGAACCAGAACATGGCACATCTGTGTGCAACACAATTGTGCAAAAATAAAAAACATGGCCTTTTCAAAACAGTCAGAGAGGAGGAGGCCTTGACATCCCCAGCAAAACTCTCCTTGATTTACAACAGATCAAAATCGAGCTCTGGTGCAAACCACCCCGCAGCCCTCAGGGAATTTGGAGCTGCCAAAGCCAGTCAGCTGAAGAACAAATCTTGGCATTGCTTCTTGCAAGTGTTGCAAGTTCCAGGGTTGCAGTTTGCTGAGCATCCACACTCTATGGGAGGCTGTTTCTAAACTGAGCAGCAAAGCAGGTGGGAAAGCAAAAGCAGAATGCACTGCAGGGCCTGGCAGGAACACCTGGCAGTGCTGGGAAAACATCCCTTGGACACTTCAGGGCACTGGTAGCACTGGGACTGAACAGAATCTCTTGTCTGCTGTGCAGACACATCAATCACACATTGAATCATCAGAGGAAAGCTGGCTTTTACCAAAGGCATCCTACACTTCCCAAGCCAGCCTAGGAAAGCTCTACACACACACATACACACACACACACACACACACACACACACACACACACACACACTCCTAAGTGTCAATTTAGGATGGCACAGGCTGTGAAAAAATCTGTTCAGAGCAATGAAAATCACTTGGAGCAATGAGAACCAGTTTCCTCTCTTTATTTTACATATGCTATGCAAAGTTTCCCAAGGAACTCAAAGCTTATCTCTGCATGCTAATGCTATTTTTCCTGTTCTTTTCCCAGGTGCAAATTGGGTTTTTCCCCAGCCTGGAGCACTCCACAGAGATGTAATGGAATGGGAATCATACTGTACCACACGAGCATATTCCACTGGTTCCAGCATGCAGTGCAATAGGGCATGCATCAGATCAGGCTTACACAGAGAGAAACAGTGAGATATAGGATGGTGATTATTCAAACAAGAAACAAAAGCATCAGCAACATCCATTATGCACTAGAAATGTGGTTGTTAAGTGTGCACACCAAAATAAACTGGTTAGCTTGAAAGGGTCAGCATTTATCCACTTAAAGTAAGCATATTAAAAATAAACCTTCAGAAATTCTTTCTCAACTTTAATTCCTCCTGTAGTTAAAGTAGATACAAATATTTCTTTCCCAATAGGCTTAAATGGAATTTAAATCAACGACACTCAACACCAAGAACTAAAATCTGTAAAGATTCCTTGTTTCTTTTGGCTTTGGTGAAAAACCCCACAGATTTATCAAAGAGGGTTTTTATGGACTTAATGTAATTCCTTATTTTTTGCTCAGCTGTTGTTCTCCTAACCCTTCAGTCTGTTATACTCAAAATTCTGGATTCTTCCTTATTTTCTAAGCTGAGTGTTGTGCACACAATGAACGACATTTGTATGCAATAATTGCAGAAATGGTGCTGCTGAAATAAAGATAATTCTGTATTAAAAAAAAAGCCCAAACAAACAAAAATCACAAAATAAAAAAGCACAGAATTGACAGAATCTGACAACAACTTTGAGAGACTGCAAAACCTGCCAGTAAACCATTAAAATCTAAGTGGACTAGAAGTGAGATAACCTTTGTTTACTCCTTCCTTTAATTTCAGATATTTAAATTTTTACTCCAGCCACAGATTTGGTTCAAACAAATAAAGGATTAGGAGGCTGCAGTGGGGCTGAGCTCTCTGTGGGAAGGCAGAGAGACCATGGGAGGCTGCCTGATCACACCTGCCTTTTACAAGTGCTCTGCCCTTTGGAATTAACAACTGACACAACAGCTCATCTTCCCAGAGAGAAAATGAGTAACAGCTCCTGCAAGGGCAGGAGAAAGGGCATCAAAGCTAAGGAAAGCAAATGAACAGAGGAAAATCTCTGCAAGTTGAAATAAACCCAGAAAACTTTGACAAAATGATTTCTAGAAGTACAATTTTGTTGTTATTTTGTTTTTTTAATATATAGCGGAACTGATATTCCAATTTCACACTTCAGCACAAAGAAAAACCAGTATTTTGTTGCAATGTGCAAACTTCCCTCCCACTGTGCCAGCTCCAGGCTCCTTAACTGAGCACACAACCCCAGTAACTGTCCCACCAAAGTGGTGTGGCCAATCTCCTGGCCCACCTCAGTGCACAGCAGTGCTCTGCCTCTGACAGATTTACAAATCTGCACCAGAGCAGGTGCAGGAGCAGTGTAAGAGCATTATTTAAGCACAAACATCTGAGTCTCTTAACTATGGATTCCAAGATTAGGCAGCCATTTAAGCTGCCCAGCTTTTCTCTCACCTCAGTGCTGTCACCAATTCCTGCTTACAACCAAACCCAGCAAATGCAAACATTTCAACTGGTCATTTTCTAGTTGTTTTTTTTTTTTTTTTAATTGCTACTCCACCTCCCTCACTCCTGCAGTGTGGAAGCAATTTGGAGATGCTGCAAAGTGAGTATGCTGTGTGCTGTACAGTATGCAAAAAGCAAGGCATGAAAACAAAGCCTGATGACCCAAAAGCTCACACAGGTGTTTTTCAGAGAGCAGCTGAGAAGCTTTGGAATGGAAGCAAACACTCTGAGGAAGTTTAAAAAGCCATGATTTTGTGGATGACAACTGGTGGAAAAGTAGTTCACTTACAGGTACTAATTTCCAATACCATTTGGAAGGAGACTGCTCAGGAAGCAAGGAAAGGAACGTAGGAATAGGAGAGGAACATCAGCAATGCAAGTTAAAAGCAGTAATACTTAAATGCACTTCAGCAATAAACACTTTCATATTTCAGAGGGCTTAGAGCCTCCAAATTTAGATTTAAAGATGCTAAAATGAGACCCAAAAGCCAATAGGGTCAAATAATTCAATAGATCCTTTAGACCACAGATAACTTGTAAATTAAGCAGCTCTTTTTGCTGAAGGGTATTATTTTCCATAATAGGCACATAAAAAACTTTTGCCACTAACAAGAAAATTAAACAACTGTGCCTTGTTCATAGGTCACACTTTGAGTCCTTTGCCCAGCAATGCCAATTTGAGGAAAGAATATGCTATTTATAATTTATCTTAAGGTTTTATGAAATCATGATTTGAGAGTTCAGATAGACATTATGTTGGAGAAAGACCTATTTGACATTCTCCAGAAATGAAAGTGTGCTATATTTTGCAATATTAGTGCATTGTGATATAATTTCTAGGGAAAAAAGCTGGAAAGAAGTACAAACACACACATATAAACATTTGAATGCCAAGAGTATCCTTCCTAGGCAGAACCTGAAAAAGTCCCTAAATACACATTAGACAAAGAACCCATGCAAAAAGAATATGCCCCAAGAGCTTTCAAAATATATAACATATATTTTTGTGCTGTGAAAGCTGAGTCATATTTACCCACATACAGTTGATACAGGTTATTTTAGTTGAAACAAGTTGTTTCCATCCTACTGAAACTTAGAGCAAAGTCAGAAGATACCAGTGGGCTTCAAAGGCAAGGAAAGACACTGATGACAGAGACAAAAAAAACTGCATGCAGAAAATCTCATTTTTGAGGATTGGAGCCCTCACACTTCTCTGACAAAGAAAATACTGCTATTTAAATCCATTCATCATCAACACACAATACCACAACTTAAGACATATTTGCTTTACCTTTTGATGCCCTGGACTTTCCATGAGTTGTTGTTTTAATTTAATCTCTTTCTCTGTTATCTCTCTCATTTTAAGGTTCACCTAAAAGGGCATGAAAAATTAATTAAAATACATTTGGATATGTTCCACAAGTGTTCTTCTTACTCCTGTTACTTAATGTTCAATTCATGCTCTAAACACAAAAAGTTCATATAAAAACATGGTACAGCATTTTCTAAACCAACTCTCTATTGGCAGTAGCTGAAAAACCAATCCTGGGTTTGCAAGGACACATTCTCTTTGGAATGTGACTCTTGCCACTCAAAGAAATAGAGTAATTTATCTGCTGCCCTTGGAAAAATTTCAGCACTTCTGTTAAATGGTCCATCTAGTCAGAGTTAAGTCCATCCTCTTATTTAGCATGAAACAGTGCTTCACCTAAAAAACCCCACTAGTAAAAAAACACCTCATAGCAACTTGTCTGAAAATAAAGAATCCAGTTTTCACAGTTTTTCTAAGTTACTTCCTGATCATCTTCTTTATTTTTAAGTTTACCAGCTTTATTCTTGCCTAAGAAAAACAAGTTGGAAAAGCAGAAAGAGATGATAGAAATGATAGAATCAATGATAGATGATAGAAACAAGTAAGAAAGGAAGACGTGCATCAGAATCTGATTTAAATTTGTGAAAAGTGACAGGAAAAGACAGACAGGCTTGTCCCCAAGTAAATTTTACCTTGTTAATCCAGAAAACCATGGCATCCTCCAAATCATAGGGCAGTTCTTTTGAGGCACTGAATGTAGAGAAGCGCTTGACACTGGCAACCACCTTCTCAATGCTGATCATTTCTACAGTGTAGGCCATCATGAGAGCATCAATCATTGCCATATGAGAACTCTGAAAGAAGAAAGCAGATAGGATTGGAAAATAAAAACCCCTATGTTCCAACTGTATTTAAAACAAAACACTGCTAAGGTTAACGACCTAGAAATTAAGAGCTCTTCGCTCCACTCCCTATTTGAAACAGCGTTAAATAAAAAGGAGATGATTAGGCGGATTTAATTAAGCGAACCATTTTGATTGGTGCAGAGCCCAGCTCAGATTCAGACACAGGTGTATCATCACTCTCCATGACGTAGATCCCCTTGCGAGCCAGCGCCTGGATGACAGACTGGTGTCCCTGCAGAGCTGCCACCTGGTCCCCCTTGAGGATGAGGCTGCAGACGCGGCAGTAGAGCTCGCTGGAGAGCAGCAGTTTGATCACGGGCGGTTTGATGTGCTCCTGCTCGTACTGGTCGATGTAGAACGGGTCCTTCAGCTCCTCCGGGACGTTGTCTGCAGCAGCACAGAGAACGGGTGTTGGGAAGGATGGTTCAGGAAAACCTTACAAATATGAGTGCTTAGCAGAAGGTTTTGAGAATATAGAAACCACAAGTGAGATTGAAATGAAAGGCATCTTTGAGATACCAAACCTGAGTTACTAAATAACTAGAAGAAAATAGGATGGCTGGCCAAAAGTAATCCCCTCTCGATTCTCCCCCTTCTGCTGGGGAGCAGCTCCAAAGGCCAGAGAAGACCCTGCTGGCTTGGCAGAAGGGCTCCAAAGAGTAGTTTTTAGGGTTTAAAGTATAACACATTATGGTAATGTAATGATTCTTATAGGCTGTATGTAAATGCTACAGGATTTGTATCTTGTGTTAGATTGGTTAGCGGAAATTAGAATATTCAAAATAGAAGAAGATTTATTGTATTGTAAATGGGAAAATCACTCTCTTATTTCTCTCTCTTGCTCTTATTTCTCTCTTACATCCCTCTCTTGCTCTTACTCTCTTACCCCCTTACTTCTCTCCTACCCCCATCTCTTTCCATCCTGCTCTCAGTTGTGGCTGGCAGCTCTCAGCAGGACTCCATACCCACACCTTTTATAATAAACTGCAAACTTCCAGACCAGCTTATAGAGAGCTCCTGAGTTTGTCCTAACACCCATTGCCCCCCAACAAAGATTCTCACAAACAGGGGCACCCAAAAGTGATGGAGAGTGTTAGTGATGCTTGTGTTTGATTTGGGGTTGGCACTGTTTAGATCATGGGTTAAAGGGGGTGTCAGATGGGCAAAGTTTGTTCATATCTTCAAAGCACCCCAAAAATCCCAAAGCATCTGTGTCCAACAACTCAACAACTGCAAGGCTCTGTCACCAGAGAACCAAGCCACCATTTCTTGATGCATTTTGGTCATTCAGAACGAAAATACCAAAATCTGACTAAAACTTTGAACATTTCACAAACCAACCAGTGAGCTGATTACCTATTTTTTTTTGCCAAGAAACTATTGCAACTTTCAGCCTTTAAATAGTTCAAGCCTAGTCAAAACCACTCCATTTAGATTAAGCAGGAACCTTAAACCCAGTCTAAAACTGAACTTCTTCTGCCTTAGGTCCAATTTCAACGAGTTGTGTTAGGATTTTATCAAACTGAGTCTAGACCCTGAAGAAGTTAAAATTAGCAACACAAAAGCCTCACCCTTGCACACCACCAGCCA
The DNA here is from genome assembly GCA_030060385.1 of Muscicapa striata striata. NCBI lineage: Eukaryota > Metazoa > Chordata > Aves > Passeriformes > Muscicapidae > Muscicapa > Muscicapa striata. The sequence goes on along the minus strand of JAREIS010000026.1, from coordinate 1,973,066 downwards.
TAAACACATTTTTACTATCCCCAGCACAGCTCAGAGCTGACAGGAGAGAAAGGCACTAACAACTAATATTCCAATCACTTTAAATATGTCCAAGACATCTCAAATCCATTCCTTGCTCTATATCCCAAAATAAATCCTTCTCCTCATATTGGGTAATCAGTCTGGAAGCTATTGATCTTTATAACAACTGAGCAGGAATAATGACAGTCTGCAACTCCAAGAAAAATATTTTCTAGCCTCAAGTGTATTGTCTTAATAGAAGCCTGACATTTCCTAAATTTTAAACATGAAATTCTATCTAATGCTATCCAGTCATTCTCAATATCTTTCCCCAAAGTCACTTAAACAGTTCATTTTAAATATACACATCTACCCTTAAAAGAATTATTAATTTGGCAGCATATTTACTTTTCATTAAGCTCATTTCCAGAATAATTAAATTTTCCCATTCCAAGAAACTCCTACTCATATCTTTGAGCTGCAAAATAAGCCACACAATACTTGTAGAGTGCAGAGCACTTGATGTTCATAAAAAGAGAAATGGATTCAGCTTTACTGCATGAGCCACAAGCACACCTCACTTAGATAAATTATGCAGCAAACCAGTGCTGTCTAACAGCTCCTGTTAGTCAGACAGTGCTGGCCCTCTTCTTCAAAATGGGAAGAAAGTTTAAAAAGCTTTCTGAAGTTTTTAAAAATTAAGATACTTGTTTTTCCTTTCTGTGACATTGAATGTGACTTTCTACTGAAGATGGTTGGAAGAGACACAATAAAACCCACTGGTACCTAAGTAGCATTTGTTAACATGGCTGGCTATTTTTAGTGAAACACATAATAAATTCAGATATTTTTAATCTTCTTAAAATTAGTCAACCTGACCTAAAACCAAAGGCTGTTGAAAGCTCATTCCAGTTAATGGCCATTCCATTCCCACATAGAGAACTTGAGCTTCCTTTTCCAAAGACTGAGGAAGGATCCAAAAATCCAAATGCAAAGCAGCTGGTACAATTCAACATTTTGGTTCATTACAAGCAGCTACATCTTTAACAACCAAAGACACCTTGCTTTGTACTAGAATTATTTGTCTAAGGAAATAATACAAGCTCATAAAATATCCATGAACTTGTACCTCTCTGGCAGAGCATTAGCACCACTCCAAAATTTAAAGGCTTTTTTTAAAAACAACACCAAAAAAATGCAAATTCCCAAAGTCTGAAATCTGAAGCATTTGGATGAGGAGTTTATTTCCCACACTGCTCTCCAGCAGGCTGGAATGATGAACAAAGAGCCCTGAAATCCCTCCCAGACACCTCCTGCCCCACAGTCCTCAAGATTTTCCCTTTTCCACAAGGTAGAGAGACTGTGATTGTTTTATAGCAAGGAAAAAGGTTTATCTGCAATGCCAACACACCCAGGAAGGAGCCAATCCATGGGATTGGGGTCTTTACACACATTATTAACACAGCAGAGGCCGGGCGAGGTGGTGGCAGGGGCAGCCACACCTCCCACATCCATTTCTGATTAAACCAGCTCCATCCCAATGATTTTTAAAAGCCTTTTCTAGCACTAAATGGATCTAGTTCTTAGTGAGGAGATTCCATGTCACAGAAATCAATATGTTTAAAAAAAAAAAAACCAAACAAACAACCCAAAACATACAAACAAAAATCAAGAAAAAAAAATGCCCCAGCTTGTATTGTGTCATTCAATCTGAATGTCCAGTCAAGAAACCCAAAATCTTTTTCTTTTTTTACTGAAGAATCCTCTAATTTCATGTTTCTGATCTCCATATAACTGCTTAAGGACTGAATGGATTTGGATTGATCAGGATTAAGGGTAGGGCTGGGTGGGAATAACATTTAGTACCAGGATTACCAATGTGATTTCCTACTATCAGAGGAAGTTATTCATCAACATTAATCCTCCCATAATTGCAACTTATTTCACTGGAAACACTCACTCAGGTTTATTTTTTATATTGGTACATAGAACACTTCTGTCTGTCACACATAGGAACAGTCCTGTAGCTGATTTATGCCCTGACTAAAGATCCACAAAAAACAATTGAGATATAAAAACCACATCACAGCTCAAGAGTGACAATACTAACTGTACTATATAGTTCTGGACATAATGGCAGGCAGAAATAAATGAGAAATAAATGGCAGGAAAACTTGCAATGCAAACAGGATGCTAAATAAGTGTATAATTCTGAGTTGGGAAAAGTCCAACTAGAATTGATGCAATGGAGGTGTCTCAAATGGGGTAACACAGAGAAAAAAGGGCTTTAATTGAGACGTGTCTTCAATATTTGAAATCTGCATCTGAAAGTGCAACTGAAGACAGTGATCTTACCTTTCACACCTGTTAATTATCCTTACCTGCAGCACAGTGCCACAGAAAACACCTGCAGCAGCCAGGGCTGCTCATTCTCCACCCCCCTGAAAAATGACAAAATTCCCACACTGCCAGAAATCTCAGGAATACTTTGTGACTTTTAGAACAATTACACCCCAGAGTTAAGCCAAAGCTAATTTCAATCACACACCATGGACACACAAGCAGCCCCTGCTGTCATGGACACCTTTTCTCCCCAGTTTTTATGGATCAGACAAACCAAAGGTGGCACAGGCTTTGTGCTTGCCTCACTACAGAATGTGCCAATGCTCTTTTGGAAGAAAATGTCCCAGGCTTTGCAAGCCCCAGTTTCTACCAGCATCTTTTCCAACACATTCTTTCCATGACCTATAACTGAACTTGGAGGTTAAAAAAGTTCTGTTCATTAAAACTTGAGTTTTTACACATTTATGCCTTGGATTTTGGAAAAAAATCAACGTGGAAAATTAACTTCTGACAAATTAACACCTAACCTGTAGCTACAAAAAATTCTGCTCCAGCAGTTTTAACAAATCATACTAAAGGAAACTAAATTAAATCATGTCCTTCTTTTTTGCTTACAAAGAAGCCTCCAATTCAATTTTTTTCATTCAGCCACTCTTTTGGTCTGTTCCATGGTATCAGTGAGTTCTAATATCTCAAAAACTGTCAGTTCTGAGTATAAATCATCAAGCACAAAATCCCTGACAGGATTACAAAAATAACTTAACTTGCAACAACTGTCAGAGAGACAATTATTGCCAGACTCTCCTTGCTTCAGGGGAGGGAGCATTTCTTTATCACCTCACTCACAAAAACCTGTTCAAAGACAACCAGCTGATTGTGACTGGATAAAGAAAAATACAGCAATCTGAACAAATTTGACTTATCCCTTGAAGTGATGGGGTGGATCCACCCCAGATGTTATTTTATCTCCAGAAGCACGAAGAACTGGTTTCACATGGAAAGGAAGCCAAGCTGTCCTGGTAAACAGCACCAAGCTTATTCAGATTCTGAGTAGGATTTCATGAGTATCAGTAGCTGCTCTCAGAATTATTCAGAACTGGGTGAGTGTCCCCCAAGCTGAGCACAAACTCCACCTTCTCAGCACTAAGACCACCAGAATACAAATATTTCGTGTTGGTTCTCATTACAGCACTGAATTCCAAAGCCTGGAAGTGATCTGTAATAGGACACATAAAAATTTACATACAACAGGCAGGAAAACCCCAAGCTAAAGGCTTTGCAAACTGCTGGGAGAGTGACTGCACTTATTACCATATCTTTTGATCAAGGATAAAGCCACAATCCTGGATAAAGCAGAAGAGACAAAATAATAATTATGGAATCCTTCACCACTGTAAACTTCACACAATAATACTCTGTTTATGAAACAGGTGCTATTAAAGAAACAAATGTCTAACTGTTAATATTTGCTAAACACAACAGCTTTCTTAAAAGGGTTTTAATACTAACCTGAGAAGAAAGCTGACAAAGACAAGCAGAGAATCCAGGGATTTAGGGAATTTAGCCCAGGAAACATCCTCACACTGCCTCTACCAGCTGGTAACTGTGGGGAGCTATTACAGCACTGTAAAACCTTATTTAGCAAGTAAGTTCTAAGACCAAAAGAAGCCAAACTTGCATTTCCCCTCCAATGCATTCCATTAGTCCTTGGCTTTCCTGCCTGCAGCTTGCCAAAGGTTTCAGGCTACTCTCAGCATTAAGTCTGGAAACTATGTAAAGCTCCCAGCCCTGATAAATAAGTAAAACTCATCAGGTTCCTTTAGAAAAATCCAAATTTTGCACACTGTTTTACAGGACCAACAATATTTGCTACGGAAAGGGTTGGAAAGAATTTAGTGCTCACAACAAGCTGCAACACTGAAACACTTCCATATCCTTCAATACCTAAATTTTAATATCACATCCTTCAATACCTAGATTTTAATACTATAGCCATATATATTGATATACAGCCATGGTGATGGATATAATGAAATGGCCCTTTGGTTCTCATCAAAGTTTGAGGATGAAAAAAAAGCCAGTTCTGGTCTAATTAAACTCCATTTTCTCCAACTACTGTCTCAGCTAAAGGGACTTAGAATCTTTGCAGGGTACAGAAGGTTTCCAGATGTGCTCAGAGTGAGAGTGATCCATGTCAGTACTCCCAGATTTATTTGGGGAGATGAATGACACCTTCCCTCATGCCATCCTTCCCCTCTGCTTTCTGGAATTCAAACAGTTGTAGGACCTCCCTCTGGAGCCCATCTGTGCCAGCCAGGAGCTCCAGGTTTCCAGGAACAAAACATCCAGCCTAATTCCTGTGCAAGAACAGGAGCTGCCTTGCAGTGATTGCAGTTATTTGGCTACCAAAATTCTCTTTTCATGACCAGAAGGTGAAAAACAAAAAAAACCAAACAAGAAAAAAGGAAGACTGTATCATCTTGCATCATCAAATAAAACAAAGCCCAAACTAGGACTTCAAATTATTTGCCATGCATGCTCCCAGTGATTTGTCCTTGAGGGAAGAAAAACAAAGGATGAAGAGTTTTCCTATTTAAATGCCAGCTTAGAAGTTGAGAATTCAAATATCCTTTAACAGCAGAAAGAAAACACAGTTGCAGGTAGAACCTGCAGTGATGAATGACTTTCAGTAACAGTTTACACCAGCATCAAATTCCTGTTCCTGACCCTTTCCACTCTTCACCACAAGCTCAGCCTCACCCAGATGAAAATTAAATGCACCAGAATTTGAAGGATTAAGGCACAAAATTATGTCAATTCATAAATCAAATCCAAATCTAACATTTCAGAAAAATATTCATTCCCTTGAAGGCAGTTATGGAAACCTGGCAAGATTTACTTCAGAAGAAAAGTGTTTTAATGTTGCAAACAGATAAGCTTTTTTTCCCACCAAATTAATCAGAAATAAGTCTAAAACAATAAAAATTCCTCAAACCCTTTAATCTGCATAGTAAGACTTTGAATAATAAAATCACAATTGATTGTAGCTGCCCAAGACTCATTGAACAACATCCAATATCTTGAAACTAAAACACAACCCTGAGGGATGACAAGTAACGTGTTAAATTCAAGTATTATTCAAAATTATAATCACACAGGAAACCTTCTTAAACCCATCTCTCTATGAATTAAAGTGGCTTATAAATTTCTAGGGATTGTGCAATGCTATTCCAGCAGTAATGGCTAACATGTGACAGAGACTTGCAGGAGCCATTTCAAAAATCAAACTACATTTCCACGGGCCACAAAGACACACACAGACACCAATCCTCACTCACTGAGGAAAAAATTATCTTTTCCTATTGTCTGTGGCATTTAAATGTTGCTATTTGTCATCTCAAAAAGGCTAAATGCAAGGAGAATGACTGGCAGAGGCTGCTGCAGCCAGAGATCCCAGCTCTGCCATGGGAAAAGCTGTTTCTTTTTAGCTTTTAGTCACAGGAAAGCCAAATACTTTTACAACTCGTGTTGTCAGGAGCATAAACAGATTTGCCATTAAGCAATGAACTGGTCCAAGAGGCTCAGAGTCAGCCCTGAGTGCTGGAGCAGACACCACCCAGCAGCACGAGGCCACCGAGCTCTCTCTGCAGCGTAGGATCCGTGCCAGTCCCTTCCCATTCAGCATCAGCTTTCCTTCCAAACCAAGTCACAACAGAAATAGTGCATCCCCAGGTCTGCAAGAGCCCTTTTATCGTGGATTGTTAAAAAGTTTCAGGAAATGTTACAAACAATTCCAGTAACTGAGAAATATTTACCTCAGGAAGTGCCTGTTCTGTTCTTTTAAGTTATCAATGTTGCACTGACACCCTCCCCAAATTCCCACATTTTCAGACATCATCTGATCCGTGGGGTTTTTTCTGCCTCTTGTTGCTTGTAACAAAACACATTAAACACTGTAAATCCCTTTTTTTTTTTTTTTTGGGCCACAATCACCAAGATGAGGGGGACACTGACAAGACTGGAAATGTTTAAGAAGAAAAATAATTTATAAAAAAATATTTCAGCAAGGATTAATATTTAATGGCAGGAATGGACCACTTTTCTTCAGCCTTGTCACCAAGCAAGCCAGTGCTAATCCATTAAGCATATTATGAGTTTGGAGAATTAGACTTAGATTAACAGGGCCACCTCATTTTCCAAAACAAGACTATATACATGTTTTTATTATATCTTTTGTTCTGGATAAAACAGAGCCACTAGTATTGCATCCTATTTCTTCATAATGAAGCTACTTAAACTCGAGATGTATCTTGTATAAGGAGACAGATCTAGTTCAAAACAAAAAAGCATAATTCAATAGCTGCCTGGAAAACTCTGCACAAATATACTCCAAGAATATTTATTTTGCCACGTTTGACAGTAAAAGTTTATGACAATGTGAGGGAAGGAAGAACTCCTCATCCCCTACAACCTGCTCTTTAATGTCACAGCGCTCAAACCACATCTGCTCATTCAACGTTTCTTTCCATAAAAGAAAAATGTTGCTGAACATAAAGGGATTATGCTTTAGAACATTTTGAATGTAAAACCACAATCTGACAGAAAAAAAGAAGCCTTAACTGAGCATACAAAGGATGTCAAGGTCCCAGCATCTGTTGGACAAGGAAGAACCTAAAGCCTGGAGGGACTTGGGGCCTGCAAGCAGTGACATAAAGCTCTGTGGAACAAAGTCTGCTTAGCTAAAGCAAGGATTTAAACATTTTGAGGCAGGCAATTCTTGCCAAGCACCATCTGGGAGCGTTCACCATTAGGTTTGCTGATTCAGGGCATCTCATACAGTCCCGTTATTCCTGTTTAAGGTACCAGCAAAGATTCAGTGTTACAAGAGAACAGGCTGCCATATTATTGATATTTAAAACAAAGCCAAATTTAATTACTCCTGAAACAGCAGGGGAGACAAAAAAACCAAGAACAAAATCAAGAATGACTTCTTGATGGAGGTGATCTTACCTATTCCGTAGGCTTTAGCACAGATCCATTGTAGATTAGCAGCTATTTTTGCTCTGGCTGAATCATAGAGCTCCAAAGGGACAATCTCAACTGCACTATCTGTCAGAGCATCCATTTTTCTTCTGGTACTATCTCCACCCGCACAAACATCAACATCCACCATCTAAAACAAAAACAAAAGGCAGAGACTTTTACACGAGCCGACGATTCTAAAGGCACACAGTAGAGGGGCTGGCCAGGCTGCACACAACAGGCCCGACATCCTTCGGGATTTCCATCGGGAGGGCTGATGGAGCTGATTCCAAACCCACTCGCAAATCAAAAGGCATCCGAGCCCGGGGCGAGCATCCCTTTTTGTCAAGGGCAGGGCCCGGCCGAGGCAGCGGAGAAAGGCGCAGCCCCGTCACCTGCCGATGGGATAAAGGAAGGATGGGGCTCTCCCGAACAATGCGGGCAGGTACCGCCGCCCCCTCGCCGCCCGCGGGGCCGCGCCGGGGCAGGGGCAGGGGCAGAGCCAGGGCAGCACCTGCGGCTCCTTGCCCCGCCTCGCCCCCGAGAAGCAGCAGAGGCTCCGCGCCCGCACGCCCATGGCCGGGCCGAGAGCGCCGGGGGGCGGCGCCCCTCCCCGCATCCCCGCCCCACCCGGGCGCAGGAGGAGGAGGCGGCGGCGGTGAGGGCGGGGGAGGCGGGGGCGCAGCCCACCCGGAGCCGGCTCCGCGCAGGCCCCGCCGAGCCCCCGCCGCCGCCGCCGCCCCCCCGCCCTCCGCGGCCTGCAGGCCCCGCGCCTCACCTTGCCGCGCTACCGCTGCCTCATCCCCGGTGAGGGAAAGGGGCACGGCGGTGCCCGGTGCCCCGGCGCGGCGGGGGTGGGAGGCTCGGCGGGCCCGGCGCCGGTGCCGGTGCGGGAGGCACGGACGGAGCCGCCTCCGCCGCCGCCGCCGAGGGGCCGCGGCTGCCACAGCGCTCGGGGCCGCGCGCGCGCGCGCATGCGCCCGCCTCCGCCCCGCGCGCGCGCCCCCGCGCCCGCGCCCTCCCTCTTCCCCAGCGCCCCCGCCCTTCCCGCCGCTCCCGCCTCGCCCGGCCCGGGCACGCGCGCGCGCTCCCGGCGGGAAAAGGGAGAGGCGGGACGGAGTGAGGAAAAGGGAGGCGGGAGCGGCTGCGCGTGCGCGCGGGGCGCGCTCGCGCGGGCTGCGCGGCCTCCCGCCGCCCGCGAGCGCCAGGCAACCGTTGCCATGGCGACCGCGCCGGGCCCCGTGCGCGCCGGGGAAGACGGACCCGCCCCTCATGGCCCCGCCGCCCGCACGGCCCCTCACGGACTCACAGCCCCTCATGCACCCACAGCTCTGACACACAGCACGGCCCCTCACGGATCCACAGCCCCTCACGGATCCACAGCCCCTCACGGACCCACGGCTCTGACACACAGCACGGGCCCTCACAGACCCACAACCATCACAGTCCTCCCGCCCTCACAGCCCTGCCACCGCATCCCCTATCCCATCTTGAGGGGCAGGTGGTAATCAGGGCTGCCGGGGTGCAGCCTGTGGGATGGATGGAGAAAGAGCTTCATTGCTTAAAAATGGGGTGAATGAGAACGACTGGAGCTGTGTCCCACTGCAGTGACCTGTCAGGCAGGGCCTGGCCCTCCCAAGCCACAGCCCGGGGGAAGTGTGGGGTCTGCAGGGGTTTGGGGAATCAGCTCCTGGGCAGGAGGTGGAATTGGGGCTGCTGAGCCCCCACTGCATCCCAACCCCATCCTCATCCCTTGGCATCTCCACCCAGCCTTCCCTCTGGATGCAGGGAAGCACAGAAATGCCAAAGAAACTGTCTCCACAAAAATCACCAGCTGTGGGAACCTTTAGATTCCTCTGTACCAAAGCATTTGTTTTCTTAAGTGTGGGAAGGGTTGAAATTTCTCTCTGCTGTCAGCAGAGCTCAATGAAACATTGGGTTTGTATCAAAAAATATCAGCAATACTTTTTTTCATGGTATTACGAACAACATCCTTTAAGATTTGCTGAGTTACTCCCTGCTCACCATCAAAGGACGTCAAAGAGGGTTTTCAGGCCAAAGCCTGACTTATATATCTTATGTTTCTAAGAAAGGGAATTTCTCTCTCTGCTTTATGTCCTGATCTGTAACAATGACAAGAAATGTGTGACAGATTCAAGATGTGGGGATTTTTTGCTGTTAGACATATTCTTGTCTCCCAGCTCTGTCTAGAGGCCTCTGTCCTGCTAGTCCGCATGGCAAGCAGGAGTCACAGAGTCCTAGAATGGAATAATGGAATATCCTGAGCTGGAAGGAACCCACAGGGATCACTAAATCTGTGTCCCTGCACACACACCCCAACTATCTCCACAGCCTTCTTTGGATGCTCTCTAACAGCTTTAGATCTTGCTTATCTTGTGGCACCCAAAACTCTGTGCAGTTTTGGCCACCACTGCGTACCAGGCTCGTGATCAAAACTGGATCCTGCAGATTAGCTCACTTGGCAAGTGAGTTTTAGGGCTCGTCTGAAAAGTGAAGCTGCATGATTGAGCTTCGAGCCTTTAATGCCTGTGCTGGCCAGATGAATTATCTTCATATCCCTCTCCTGAAACCATGATTGTAAGTTTAGCTGCACAACAGCAATAGCAGACTGACCTTAGTCTACCTAATTTTGCTATGATTCTCATGAATTATTTTCCTGCTGCATGTAACTGGTAGATTATATGAATATTTCAGAATCATTAAAGATTCATTTGGGTCTGTCTTAAGATTCAACGTTTATTTTGCTGTGTCTTCTCAAAGTGCAAGGGGAGGGCATCCTTTGTTTGTGTCACCAGGAAATATGACCTAGTGTCCAAAGGTTATTCCAGCCTCTATCACTCTTCCATACTGCAGGGTTGTGTGCAATTAAAGTGTCTTTGCAAACAACTTGCTGGTTGTTTTATAATCTCTGTTGGAAGGGTTTGGTTTTCAACACAGTGGTTACAGGCTGTCGGTTTGTGGTGTTATCACCAGAACAAGCTGCTCTTGTTTTTAGATTAAGCATTAAGGCCCAGTCCAAATCTCCTAATATTTGAGAAGAATGTTTCCATTTTCATGGTGGATTGGGCATTAGACCCACGGCAGGAACAGAACAGCCCCTGGACTCCTGGAGCAGGTGGCCTGTGCTGAGTGTGAAGGTATAACCAGGAGAAAACTGACCTACTTCTTCCTCTGACATATTTTTCCTTGAGGTAAGAAACAGATCCAGTTGTTAAACTCATCAGGAACAAAAATATGCTCTAAGAAGGTGGCAGACAACTCCCACAAAACCAAGCCAGTATCACCTCAACTCCTGAAATGCCTGGGAAAAAAAATCAAAAAAGCATAAGGGGGAGTGCTCTCCTTTCCCAGGCCTCTACTGCTCATAGGATCCTTGGAATTATCTTCTATTCTGCCCCTTTTTCTCCTTTCTGCACCTCTTCCAGTCTGCTGTGGAATGTGCTGCCACTTCTTCCTCTATGGTAATTCCCTGAAACTCTGCTATTGAGGGCATTTGCATGTCCTTAAGTGGAAGCTGAAATTGATGTTTTGGGAAACTTTGTAGGTGATGATGAAGTGGTTTGTCAGAACTCGGCATCATCCCACAGCAGCGTCCTCAAACTTGTCCTGGAGATAAAAAGCCTGCATTTAAAGTGGGAGGGTCACCAGTGGATTGCTAAGTGTGTTTGCTTTTTCCATGAGAAAATAAATGACTCTCCCGTGTTCAGCAGTAACAAATTCATCTGTAATTTGTGTGCTGCTTGTTTCTTTCTGTGCTCCACTACTAAACAAAGCTCCAAGGCTTTTCTTCTGGAAAATGGTAATACATTGCTTTTCTACATGAAATAATTTTCCTATTAGTCTCCTGGATTCCTCACGCACTGGGAGTGGGTGTACACGTGAACTGACACAACTTGTCTTCCAGCAGAGCTCTGAGGTTAATTATCAGCAGGCAATTCCTTTGAGAAATCACCATATTCACACCCACTGCAGGTAGGAAAGCTGGACCCTTGTGCTTGTTTTCTGCCATACTGGATAAAAGCCTGGCATTTTGATTTCTTCCACTGTGTTTCAATTACCAGTATTGGGAGACTATGAGTAAAATAGGAGTAGCAGTTCCTAAAATATCTGATGTCCCCAAGGACAGCAGATCTAAATTAATGTTGTAAAAAAATATCTTCTGTAAAAATAAAAATGTGCTGTGGCCTGGGACTTACAGGGTGAAGATAGATCCTGGGTATGTAGAGAAAGGGTTCCATTCCTGGAATGATTTGTGTTGGAAATGACCTTAAAGACCATTTTGTTCCAACCCCCTGCAGGGAGCAGGGACACCTTCCACTGTCCCAGGCTTCTCCACGCCCCATCCAACCTGGCCTGGAACATTTCCAAGGATGGGCAGCCACAGCTTGTCCTCAGCAGCCAATAAGGGCAGGTGGCTCACTCTGGGAAGAGATTTTTTTACCTTCAGTCTTGCCCAACAGCTGCTGCCTGTGCTCTGCAGAGCAGTGAGAGAAAACACTCAAATGAATGAACATTTTTATCTCTTATCCTTGCAAAATTTCCAAGACAGCCATGAGTGCTGGAGACAGCCCCAGCAGAGCAGCGAGCAGCTCATGCACACTCCGAGCCCTGGCTGCTTGCAGCTCTCTCCTTAGGGCTCTATTTTCAGCCCTGGACTCATTTTGAACCCTGCTGTAGCTGCTTCCCTGTGCTTAGTTCTACAGGGCCTCATTTGCCCTGGTGCTGAGCACTTAATATCCCCAGCCAGGATTGACTTAGAGCCTGGGCACACCCCGAGGTCACAGCGTGGGGGGCAGAGGGGTCTGTCCCCTCTGTGCCCATCAGATTTGGCACCCTAAACATATGCACATACCACAGAGATCAAAAGAAATGTTGCATCTTACTAGAAATTGCATAAAGAAAAGGAGATGTGGTCAAGAAGACACTTTAAAAAATCTCCTGACTGACTGGTCCCATCACACAATGGGGATGGAGGGGCTGGCAGCCTCCTCATGCTCCTGCTGCTCTGACAGCTCCAAATGTCTTTCCTTGCTTGTACAAAATAGTTTCCTGTGACAGTCCATCACAGAGGCAGCCTCAAGGAGGAGAGAGCAGGATATAATTCTTGGTAATGGAACAGTCACTTCAGTGCCTTTCCCAACAGCACAGGAACAGTTTCTGTCAGCAATTCCTTATCTCCAGTTCTGTGGCTCGGCAGGAATATGCAGTGGCAAGGCCTTGAGCATCAGGGAACCACAGGCAGCCAGCAACATTTTTCATGTAAATAAAGAAAACAAATGAAGTGCAGATAGTAGGACTCTATTTCATTCATGCTTTTGTGTTATTTCAAAGGTAATGTATATGCAGCTCAGCTGTTATGCTGATGAGTGCAACAAGTTATTCAGATTTATTTCTTTTCCCGTTGCTTGGAGTGTTTGATGTGTACCAAACCCAAGAAATGGGACAGGCAGCTCTGCTCCTCACAGAGAGGGGCTTCCCCCCAGCCAGGGACAATCCCCATCACATTTAAAAGAATACTTGTGTTCAGCACTTATCTTCAAAGTGCTGTGCAAACATTAATTAATGACTCTGTTACTGCCAGGGGGAAGAGCTGGCAGAGGGAGGGGGGACAGCTCACCCTGCCTGCCTTCCTTGCTGGGAGCCAGAGCTTCCTTCCCCACTGTGAGGAGCAGAATGCTCCATCCCCAGGCTCTGGTTATCTCCAGCAATTACAGCTCTGGAAGTGCTGCTGGTGGGTTCTAAGTGCCTGCATCAATAATAGGAGGGGCTTTGGCCTGTAAGATATTTTTATCCATAGGATTATTTATTTTTAAAGTCCCTGGGCTATGTTTAGAAGGATAACAGGTCAATAGCATTTACAGCCCAGCAGGTTTTCCCTGGAGTCTTATCCCACCATGCCTTGTCATTCCTCAGGCAACCCCAAGCAGAGAGACCCCAGGGACCAGCTGGGTGAGTGCTGAAAGGGTTTTGAGTGTTGTCATGATCTAATTGATGAGCAAATGAGATGTTTCTATCTTTCCATATATCTTTATATTCATTAAACCATTTTTTCAACCACAATTGGGTAGTCTTTAAACAAATCAGTTTCAATGGGGACTGTTGATTTTCTTTTCCCCTATGATTTCTTTCTAAAATGCATCTTTTTGCTAAGGACACTTTGAGTAAAACTGTATTTACCACAATTGTTCAACTATGCAAAGACAGAATTACTTACCCCCAACTTTTTCACCAGTTACACGCTGCAGGGAATCAATGAATAAGTGAAAGGTGGGAGAAAGGAACAAGAAAAAAAAATCTAACCGGATTCCAGATGCAACATCTTCCCCCTGCTCCTGCTGTGCAAGGTGCAAGAACCCAGAGCAAGATGGAACACACTCAGCATCGTCATGCCAATAAATGCTGCTGGGATTGTGGAGCAGTACAAACCCCTGGCACAGGAACAGCCTGGCATCCATCAGCATGGCACAGAGCCCTCCACTTGCCATCAGCTGGCACGTGGTTATCCTCAAAAACAACTTCCTGATCCCCTGCTAACCTTTGGGAATTCCCAGCCAACTCAGCCAACCCTTTCCAAAAAGCTGTTACAACGTGGTGATTTCACCAAAATGTTCTAAATCCATTGCACAGAGGGAACAAATCCGGGGCTGCCTTGTTCCAGGTCCCCCAGGGGATGCACAAAGGCCAATGCTGCCTGTCAGGTCCTGGAAAATCCGTGCCAGCCACAGGAGGGATGTACCTGACCCAGCATTTCCCATTCCCCCTGGCAGATTTGAGCTATGGGTTTGCAATACAGGGGATATTTTGAGGACAGGGCTGCCATTTCTGGATTTTAAGGCTTCTTCCTCCACAAATGAAAACCTTCAGCTGAAGAAACTTGCTCTGGGTGATTTTAACGTGCTTCAGTCCAGCAAAAACTGCCTCAAAAGCAAATTAAAGCTCCTCTAACTCCCCCACAGCAGCATCTGGCGGGGCTGGGCAGTGACTTCCCACTGCATTTTGCCTCATTCCCATTCTGTATTTTTAGCTCCTGCTGTTCTGGTGGGATGCAGCTCCTGGTTGCTTTTGCTGCCAGCTCTGTGCCACAGCCAAAGCCTTCACCTGGCAGCCCTGTCCCCTCCTGCCCTGCCTGCAGGGAGGTGCCAAAGCAAACACTGCCCTCCTCACCCGCTTGGGCCCCAGCCAGCTTGCACATGCTCCAACACTCTTAAATCTGCAGCCAGAGAAATATGGGAATGTACAAATTAGAGGAATTGAAACATCTCCATGTTGCTCGTCCGGGTCTTATTTACAGCAAGAACTTGTCAACTGTAAAATTGAGACACCGAGCAGGAAACCAAACCATGCCAGAGCCTCTGAGCCAGCAGCAGTGAGCTCTGGCTGCTGGATCTCAGAGCAGAGTCCCAGATGAGGGGTGGCCAGTGGGCAGCCTGCTCCCCACTCTCCTGGCAGGGATGCAAAGCCTGGGGCACACGGTGTGTCCATCCCTGCTGCAGAGCTGGGCACAGACAGGTCCTGCATGCCCTGGGGTGCCCATCACCAGGTACCCCACAATCCCTGCCCGTGGCTTTGGCACCTGCCGAGGTTGGCAGGGATGTGGGCAGGGCAGAACCCCGCAGCAGGACTGGTCTGAGCAGGGAGAGTGACCACGACAGCCCGGGATGAAACACAGCATAAGGTTTTCCTAATTCTTCATTCCCAGCAGCTCGTGATGGTCCCACCCCGCTGTGACAGAGGTGACCCCGCTGTGGCAGGGGTGACCCCGCTGTGACAGAGGTGACCCCGCTGTGGCACGGGTGACTCTGCTGTGACAGAGGTGACCCCGCTGTGGCAGGGGTGACCCCGCTGTGACAGAGGTGACGCCGCTGTGACAGAGGTGACCCCGCTGTGACAGAGGTGACCCCGCTGTGGCAGGGGTGACCCCGCTGTCCCCATTCAGGTGCTGCTCGCTCGGGCCGTGGGCTGTGGATGCTGCCCACACGCGTGGGGCTGTATGGCCCTGCTGCCCCGTGCTGTTCCATCCCAGCCCGCTCCCCTGGAGCCAAGGGCTCCATTCCCTCCACAGGGCTCAGAGCTGGCTCAGAGCCGCCCGTACCCCTCCTGTGGCGCTGGGAATGGGGGGGATGAGACCCCCAGGGCAGCCAGCAGCACGTGGAGAAGGGGATGCTGCAAAGAACTCCCATATCCATGGGGCTGGGGCACTGGAGCTGCCTGTCCCATGGGCTCTGAGCCCCAGGCCCCCCAAAGAGCAGCCCTGAACCCCCCCTCACTGGCTCACCGCCGGCCGCCCTCCGCATCCTCGCAGCCTCGGGGGTCTCCGGGGGCTCTGGGCAGCTCCCCGAGGCACGGGAGCCCATGGCAGGTCGGGGCTCAGCGCCGGGGGGCGCGGGGCGCTGCGCTGCCCGGGAGGGGGCGGGGGGCAGCGGGGCAGCGCGGCGCTCCCGGCATCGCTGCCATCGCCACGGCACCGGCACCGGCACCGGCACCGGCACCGGCACCGGCACCGGCACCGGCAACGGCACCGGCACCGGCAACGGCACCGGCACCGGCGGCACCGGCACCGGCAACGGCACCGGCACCGGCACCGGCACCGGCACCGGCGCGCTCCTCCCGAGTGACATCACACACGGCGGAGGCGGCCGGGGGCTGCGGGGGCCGATATTCCCGCTTTGGTTTGGGTAAAGCTGGAAGCTTTTGTGCGGGAAAGCTTTCAGATGCAGCCCCGCAAGGCAGTGCCACGCCGGGATCTTGGCTTTTGGTTCTTGGGGGTTTTTTTGTGTTTTTTTGTGTTTTTTGTTTGTTTTTTTTTTTTTTTTTTTTTGGTTTTTTTTTTTTTTGATTGGTTGGTTTTGGTTTTTTTGGGTTTTGTTTTGTTTTGTTTTTGGTTTTTTTTTTTTGGAGAGCCACCGAGTCAGGAGGGGGAAGATGCTGGAGCCCATAGGCTCTGAAAGCTTTGAAATCTGCCCAGAGCTGGTGGCATGGTGGGACTGGGACAGAGCCAGAGGGACAGATGAGATCCCACTCACCCATACTGCCCTTGGACTTCAGTTCTGTTAAAAAAAAATCCCAGATTGAGGGAACCAGTTGAGAAATTACTTACTTTGGCTTCCCTTGGTAGCAGGAATGGGTGAAGGTGTCCTTAGGGGGGATGCTCTGGGCCCCTCATTCTGGCACATTTCTGCTGCACATCCTCCCTCTGGAACGCTGCCCTGGTGCCCAGCGCTGCTGTGGGAGCTGAAAATGGACCTTGCTTGGAAACCAGTCAGGAGCAGGCAGGAATGTTTGCTGGGCACACACACAGGGGGTTCAGGACCAGCACAAATGAATGCTTCACATACAGACATTTCTCAGAGGGATTTGGCAGCACGTTTTCTCAGAGCAGGGCCATGCAGGGCTTCCTCAGGCACCATCTGGTAGCCACAGCCAGGAGCACTGATGGCTCCATCCCCTCCACTCACAAGCTCCTTAAACTGAGCCTGATGAGACAGAGGAAGTATTTTTAGTGGGATGAGAGTCCTGCACGAGGCTCTGTGCTGAGCAAGAGCAGCCAGTGATGCAGCAGCTACATCACCTCCAAAAAATAAACTTTTATCAACTCTCCATGAGAGCAACCCCCAAAGCAGCACAGCCCCAGGCAACACCCCCCACCAGACCCCTCCTGGGGGCTCCTGGGCATCCCTCCTTCCATGAGGCTGGGATCAGGGAATCCAACACTTGGGGCTTTTATTTTTAGCCCAGCAAACTAAAAATACAGCCCATGGTAACCCATGGGAATCTGAGTGACTGCTCAGCCCGGGAAGTGACAGCACCAGGGAAGCCCCAGGCTGCCAGAGCTGCACACCAGGGCTCCAAGGGGAAGGCTCTGCCCTACTTCCAGACACCTGGGCTGGATGGAAGAACTTCAAACCACTCACAGACTGGGCTGCACCAGGCACAGGGCTGCTGCAGCGGGGAGAAGAGGCTGGCAGGAGAGTGGGCTGACAGGAAAGGGGACAGGAGGGATGGGGAAGGTTCACTGCAGGCCAAAGCACAGATTGTGGGGGGATTGTGCATTTTTTCTTTTTTTGGTGAGCAGGGGAGGGAAGTGACTGTCTGTGAGGAAGCCAGGAGTAGGGGGGTACAGCAGAGAGCACCCTGTGATTCATCCCAGGCACCCTGGCAACCAGCTCCTGTGGAGGGGAAAACACAGATGGAACAGGGATGCTGCAACACTGATCCAACAGCATGGGAACAGCCACTGGTGTCCTCTGAAGGATCATTTTGGAGCTCTGAACTATTCCCTTCTCTCACATGCTTCATGGAGGAGCTGTGTGGGGCTTCTGGGGGTCCAGCAGCTCACAGCTCCTCACCCCAACTGGGGACAGAGTGAAAAATCTAATCCCATGTGCCAGGAAATGCAGAGTGTTGTTCAAAACCCCTCTCCAGCCCTTGCCCAGTGGGAAGGGGCTGAGCTGTGTGTGGCTGAAGCAGCAGGGTCAGCACAGCCCTGGGCTTGTCCTGCACAGCCACATCGAGGAGGAGCTCAACAAAAAATCCAACCAAACCTGGGCTGTGTGGGAGCTGCTGTGGGTACAGGACTCCCAGGCACAGATTCCCTGGGGAGCAGCCCTTCCTCAGAGGACAAATAGAGGTCCACAGCTACATAAATGTGGTTTATGCCTGAGCTACAGCTCATAAAAGCCAAAAAACCACATCATGCATAAGCACAGCACGTCTGCCATGAATAATTCAGTCTTGGGTGCAGCAGCAGCCACACACCTGCACAGCCCCAAAGGCTCTGGCAGCCCTCACCAGGGATTTGGAGTGAGCTGGAGCCACTGCTCCCATCCTGCACCCAGAGCCCTGGCTGGAACCAGCTCCTGCTCCACATGCTGCTTCCCAGAGTGGGAGAGCTCATTATGCAATGATGGATGGGTAACAAAACCTGTTGGAGAGCTGGGACTCTCCCTGTGACACTGGAGGAGCTGCACTGCTGCATCCATGCAAGGTTTGCATCCCCCCTGCAGCCCACAGCTGGATGTGCAGCTGGAGCCCAGCACCCAGAGCCACCAGTGACCCCCTGGCATCACAGCTCTGAGCTCAAGCCTTTTATTTGAGCACCAGCCCCTCTGCCAGGGATCTGAATCACAGCCCTGGCTCCCAGAGCTGGTCACCTCTGCAGGTTTATTTCAGTCCAGCCCATCTCGAGTTACTGAGTCCCTCCCCCAGCTCGGCCAGTGCCCGGATTCCTGGTGACACTGGATCTGCAGGGCTGGGGCTGTGTCCCAGCTCAGCTCACACTCACTGGCACTCCCACCAAGTTCACACACGTACACTGCAGCCCTGCCCTCTTTCCAGGACCAACATCCAGCTCACAAGTCCTGCAGCTGAAGTGAAAGCTTTTGAATTACAAGAGAAAGTAATTTCTCCCTTAATTCTGCTCCCAACCCCATTTCCCTATGCCAAACCATCCCCAGAGCTGCTGCTTCCTGTGGCCAATTCCTCTTCTAATAAAATCAATTTTAAAAAAAGGCATGATCAAGCAGAGAGCACATGACAGGATTGTCACCAAGGGGACAGCAGCCTGGTCTGAGCTCACTGGGCTGTCAGGGCACAGGAGCTCCCAGGGGAAGAATCTGCTGCTTCCATCTGTTTCACAGAATCACAGAATGCTTTGGATTGGACCTTACAGCCCATCTTGTTCCACTCCCTGCCACCAGACCAGGCTGCTCCAAGCCCTGTCCAGCCTGGCCTTGAACACCTCCAGGGACAGTTCAGCCACAGCTTCTCTGAAACCCTCTCCAGGAGGTTCAGTGTGTAATTGTACAATATCCTGCTCCTTTTTAAGGGGCACTGTGACCATGCCCACCAATTCATAGGAGAGAGTGAACAGAGGGAAGGAGAAAACCCCACCCAACGGCTGGGATGGCACCCAGGGAGGGCTGGGAATGCCTCTCACCACACCCCTGTGCTGTCAGCAGTGTCAGCCTTGCCAACACCAAGCTGCTTTTCCACAGCCAAGTGCAACCTGTGCTGCCCTCCCCGCCCTCTGTGATGGATCTGGGCCCTGCTGGGGGTGGCTCCAGGGCCACAGCTGCTGCTCCCTGCTGGAGCACCCCAGGACACGTCCCTGTGCCAAACACACACCACTCACTGCCCCTCCTGTCACTCACACAGCAGCACTTCTTCATTTTTAAGGTGTGGATTTCTGCCCAGACCTGCTGTACCAGTCTAGGTTCAGAAGTGTCATTATCTAATGATACATCTCAAGCTGCTTTAAGGTAATTTTCTTTGTTTTAATTTTAAATTAGTGGAGAGCTGGACCTTTGAATTGTCCTGCTGCTGAGCTGTGCATGACAGCAAACCTGAGTTAGGGCCTGACACCAAAACCACCTGCATTTAACACCACCACATTTAACCAATGTGATCTGAGCAAGCAGCATTTTGATGTCTCACACTCTAATCCTCCATCTCTCATGGGACACAATGAAAATCACTCTGAACTCCTCAGCAGTTGCTGGAACTGCTAAACAAACAGGCTGCTGGCAGGTTCCTTACCCTGAACATGGAAGAAAATGCTAATTAATTAAAAAACCCAACTGCCAAAAACCCCAAATGAACTCTAGAGATTCTCTCTCCTTTACAGAAATAATCTCACACATTTACACCATCAAGATACCACATTTATACCTCCAAGGCACTCACAGAGGGGGCCAAGGCTTGGAAGTGCTTCCCAAATCTCTCCCAGCAGTGCTGGCACCATGACATCCAGATGGGAATTTTGGTTACATCACGTGCAAGTTGCTGCATCCCACCAGCTGCTGCTTGCTGGAGCTGTTTTCCTTAATGAGGGATCCCTTGTTGGGAAAGAAAAGACTTCAATTTGTCAATCAACAACTGTCAAGATAAATCCATCTTCAGTGGCATCAGAACATCCCAGGGGATCACCAGATTGTGTTTCACAAAGCCCTTGCAATGAATCTCCCCAAATGCAACTGAAAAATAAAGAAATAACTTCCAGGTGCAAAACCAGCAGTTGAACCAGGATTTCCTGCACAAACTCTGTATCACCAGCTCTCATATTCCACTTTCTGAGAAACAATTCCAGCAACCTGCAGGTACCAGGAACACTGAACAACGTGCATCCATAAACCTCTGCTGCTCCTGCAAATGATGGTTCTGAACACCTTGTAATAAATCAAAAAACTTTATTTTGAAGATATATTATAAATGTACAGCACACACAACATCAGTGTCTGGGGTTATGTGTGAGCAGGTTTAAAGCCTCAGCATTCATTCCAGCCCCGGCCGTGGGTTCCACGTCTCCACACAAAACAATTCCAGCCTGAACAGGTTTGGCTTTGCCAACACCTCCCTGACTTCCAGGAATATATTTCAGAACACAACAGCAACTGCTTAAAATGATCACAAATGAGCAGCATTCCTTGCTTTTGGCCTGGAGGATTGCTGCAGGGAGCAAATCCTGCTGGTTCTCCTGCTCAGGGAGAAGTCAGCGACCCACGCGAGCGTGGCCAGAATGAATCCTGAATTCCACAGGCTCAGGGATGTCTCTGCCCTAGTTTAAGCTTCAGAAAAGTCATGTTACACCTTAGGAAGAGCTGTGCATGCCACACACTGGCATCAGAGCCAGATCAGAGTTATCTATGTGGTACCTAATTGTTGTATACACAGATGAAATGAAAAAATGTGGAGTCAGTACCGTGCAATGTAATTTGACTGGTGCTGCCTCGTGGGAAGTGCTGGGTAGCAAATCACATTCGTGTACAGTTCATTAAGCCATGATAAAAATATGCAAATTAAAAATCTCTACAGGCCTCTGTTACCTGCTGCAACAGAGACACTTGGGTTTGTGGGGCTTCGTTGAAAACGTGATCCAATTTCCTCCCTCTCCCCAGAGCACAATATAAAACTACCCCCAAATTCAGTAAGAATTTAATGCATTTACATTTACTGAAGTTCACATGCTGCAAACAGGATCTGCATTGAAGATCTTCAAATCTAGGGCAAGAAGTCCTTAAAAAACCCCTTTTGCTACACCTGGATGTGGGGATGGAGGTGAGAACCACCATGAAAACATTCATGTGGACGTAACATCCCGTGCAGGGAGCTGGGGATTGGACCCCACTGCCCTGCCACAGCCAGCACCCCTCTGGATCTGCAAATCCTGTCCCAGAGAGGAGGATCCAGGCAGGATCTCCAGCCCCAAAGCTCCAGGACTCTCAGTCAGATGGAAATACCAGCTGGAAGCACCGCTGTTCTGTTCTTCAATAAAAATGGTATTTATTATTAAAAGTAGAAAATCAGGGTGGTTACTTTGGATGAAACACTGGCTGTCCTGTGCCTTTGGGAAATTTCCACTGGAGCAGAGATCACAGTAAGCTGTGCCTCCCCCACAGGCAATGTTTGCTGACAGTGTTGCCATACATTCGTTTGGTGCGATGCTTAGTTTGGTGTGAACACCCAAAAAATGGAATTGTAACAGTCCTAACTAAAAAGGATTTCAATAACCACTAAAGAATTGCTTGGATATGAAAATTCAGTCTCTGAAATGCAAGTTTGGTTCCAGAAGAGGAGGAAGGAAAGGGAAAAGGTCAAGGTTTGGGTCAGGTCTTTGACAGGGGCTGCCAAGGAGCAGCCACGAGCTGGAGGGGCTGGAATTCGTGCAGGAGAACCTCCCACCTTCCCAGAGGAGGAATGAATGCCCTGATGGCTGCTTTGGGAACTGTGCAAGCCACTTTTCCAGCTGCATGGAGAACACAAATGTCCTTGAAATGGTGCAAAGCCCAGCAGGGTCATCCTGTGACCATCCCCATGGAGGGATGCAGAAATCCTAAAGGAAGACTCAAGTCCCTGCTCACCAGGAGAGGAGGAATGGCAGATTCTTTGGGCTGGACCAGGGAGAGAGGCTCAGCAGGAGTTACACTAGCTCAGGCTCACAGGTCAGGACAATCAAAGTCCAAGCTGTAAAATAGCCACTGGCCTTTTTTTCCAAATACATCCCTTTAAATGCACCCCCCTAAAAAGAGAGTATAAATACTGCCCTGAGAACAAACTTCCATATAGGACATTGCCATTAGAAATATCAGTGTTTCGATGACACAATTATAAGTTAGATACATTTAAATAAATAGCTGGCTACTTGCAAGAGGCCTGCAACATCAAAAGGTACAAGATTGTCTGGCTACCAATAGGGCAAAGAGCAGGAACTGTAAAAATCCCACTATTAATCACCTACCACCCCAACTCCTCCCTGCTCCATCTCACAGGCTTCCAAACACTCCCCTGACCACGTTAAGAGAAAATTAACTCTGACATGTCTGTGCTGGTTTGAACACGAACACCCCAGGTGCAAGCACAGGACCTGAGCCTGTAAATCCTCACTGCTGGGAGCAGCTCTGCCTCACAAAACCTGCTGGTTTTATTTAACAAAAATCTGTTTTTCAGGGATGTCTCACAGACCCCCAGTCCTGCACCCAGGGGCAGGACAGTTCCTCCCCAGGCAAAGCCACACACATTCCTTGTGCCCCATGGCTGCAAGTTCTGGCTCCAGAGTGGTGACATCTCAGTTTTTGCAGGTTTTATAAAAACTGGGCCAATCTGTGCCTTTTCAAGCACAGTGGACTCAACTCCCCTCTGCATTTTCTGGGCTGAAGCAGCAATCCCACCCCTGGGGTGGTGGCACACAGCCCCTGTAATTCACAGCCCAGCACCACTGATGTCTTCATCAATTCCAATTCCTCAGAGGAGTTTTTGCTGGTTTTAAAGCAACTCCTGTGCCTTGCTGCAAACACCACACCTCCTAAATTCTCATCTCCTTCAGCTTTTAACCACTGCAAACTTCAGTTCTCACAAGCCAAGCAGGGCTCTGTTAAAGCCACCCCAAACAACACCTCAGCTGTGGAAGCTCTGAGCTCTGGAATAACAAAATCCAGAAATACCCACATCTTCTCAAGCCTCCAGCATCCTAAAATGCAGAATTCCCTTATCCCTACAGTCTCCCAACTGCTGCTGCTGAACCTGGGCACTCTCCCCTTCTCTCACACAAGGATTATTTGTTTTACTGATGCTTTTCCCCACACTTTATACCCAGTTCAGTGGCTCTGAGGAGTGCTGCCATTCCAAGGGAGGCAGCTCTGAGCACTTTTATCCCTCAGCTCCACACTCCAAGCATGGACTCCTGAAATCAAACCCAGCATTTCCCAAGCCTTTACATTCTTTAAGGGCCACAACTGCACCAAAAGATCTGTTTGCTAAGTCTGAACCCCTCCTTATCCTTTCAGAAGCCAAAAAATCTCCCACAAAACTACAGGACAGTTTTCCCCAACTTTGTTCTCTAAAAACACTCATTAAAAGGAATATTAACCAGAATCCTGACTGCAGAGAAGGACATTTCTCTCTTCAAGTAAAAGAGTCTTCTGGTATTCTTACAGGCATAAAGCTCCAGGAGTAAGCAAAAAAAAAAAAAAAAAGGATTAAATAATCAAAACTTTTCATAAGACCACAACATTCATCACAGCTACTCATGAGTAGCTCACTGGGGTGCAGGATCTGGCTTCAGTTACAGGACAAGGTTATAATTTCAAGTCATGTTTTCAGTCTATTCTTAGCAAGAGCCCACAAAAATGGTTTTACTGTCCAATTTGAACAGAAGAAGCATCTCTATAAAGTTTGGAATTTCTAAATGTAGAAGTAAATATTTTAGCAGTCATCAACTGTAAAGCTTAATATGAAATTACAAAATTAAAAAAAAAAAAAAAAAGAATCCTGGGATAGTAAGACAAGATAAAATCTCAGGCTGTTTTGATTTCTCCACCCTTCATATTAATTATGAGAAATTGGCAACTTCAGTGCCTCAGCTGCATAACAGCACAGAGCAGATGCCAAGTTCAGGCCAAAACTTGTTGTAGGGTTTCGGGTTGCATCTCGCTGCATTTTTTGTTTAAAAAAATCTCCAAGTGCACAGAAATCCCTCCCACACCTCTTGCAGAGGATCTCCCTGTTGGACAGAACACCTTTGTGCTGTTTAAGGACAGGGTCTCCTCCTGGCTTCTCTGCAAGATTTGCCTCTCCTGCCTTCCCTGCTGGGCTGTGAAGCACAAGGCATGGCAGGGATGATGACAGATGTCAATCATGTCTCACTAAGTTGAAAATAACCTCCCTTTTTTTAGCAGGCTGCTAAAAAAGTAACACCTGCAGAGCCCAGGCATAAACACCAGCTGGATATTCACAGTGAGTTCTGTTCTTAATAGCTCAGAATTCCTCTCTGAAATCTCAAGTCAGTCTTCTGGCAAAATAGGAAAGAACCCAGGCTGACATTCTTGGTATGATCATGGTAAAAATAATTATAAAGAAAACCCACTTCTAACTCAAAGATAGCAATTTCAAGCGTGCTTTAAATACCTTAAACAAGATAAAAACCTGTGTGGTTCTGTTACTTTACAGAACACCAGCAACCCCTCCCCATGCAATTCAGCTGCTTTTTTTTTTTTTTTTTTTTTGTAAACAGAATAAAACCCCCACAAGCCCCTTGCCAAAACTGTGCACATAAAAATGGGGAAAAAAAAAAAAAAAAACCAACACTGTGTGAACATATCCCTCCTTGCAATGGGATATGGCAGAGTGTGAGCTTAAGAATTGCAGCCACTTGGGAATCCAAGTCTTGATTGGTGAATTCTGTGGTGAAAGAGATCCTGCACCTTTATGGTACCTGACAGAGAACCTCCTTCAAATACAACCCCAGTGGGACTGCAACAACACTAATGCAGCAAATAAATAGGAAAAAGTAATGCTATTTATTAGAATTCCATCTCTGAATGATTCTGCTTAAATTAGAATGCCAGATAAACAAGCTTGGATAGAAATGTGCTTGCTCTCCCAAGATTTGGGCTTTTTTAAAAAACATTTCTTACGAATCAATTTTTATGTTTTTTTTTTTAAAAAGCAGTTTTGCAATTTGATAAGAGCCATAAATTAATACTGTATGGAGATGATTAATATCCTATGCTAGTGGTCAGTGACCTTTTGTAAACACCAGCCAGATCCTAGCAAAACTGGCCAGAAAACTGTCACAGGCCTTTTGAACGAGCAATATTTCTTTCCAACAATCAGATTCTTCAATGTTTTCACAAAACCTTTTTCCTATTTTTTTTTTTTAATATATATACTTTATTTTAAACCTAATACCTGAAAACATAAACAAATCCTCAAACCTCTTCCACTAACACTAAACCCACAAGGCAACTCACTCCTGTTGGCCGTAACTACGAAAGCTCTGGTGTGAGAGACCCCCTGCAGCCAGGATCTCCCCCTTTCCCTCCCTCCCTCCCTTCCATCCACCCCTTCCCAACCATGCAGGCAGCCTCCCCTGGTGCTGGAGGGGAGTGAGGCCCAGGGGGAGGTGGCACAGTGGCCTGGCAGCTCCCTCTACGTGCGGTTCAGTGTCTGGAAGATTCGGGAGATCTGTAACATCACCGGCCCCGTTTCGGGATCGTTCATCCACTGAGTGCTGTTCAAGGGGTTTTCAAGCATATCCTCGAAGGCTGCCAAGAAATAGGGGGTTGTAACAGTTAGTTCTTCAATGTTTGGGAGGTTTCAGGGAGAAATACAGCTCAGAAATGGTGGGGATACACATTGTGCATTCCCAAGGGTCCACAGTCTCAGATGTTGTTACAGGCTTTGTGCTTTCCTCCTTTCTCAGCACTAAATTCACTGCAGACAGTGATTAAATGCTCAGCCTGGATTACAGGCCAGCCCACAAAACCTCAAGGACATGAGGTTGAAAAGGTAAAGCCTTAACAAATGTGTCCAGGCCTCAGTCTCCAGGATCATGCCATGAAATTTATCCCTTCCTGAACACTCCCCTGCAGCTCTGATCAAAGCTTTTTCCACATCCCAGCCTGGATTTCTTGCACCAATACCCTTTTCCTCCCTGGTACTTAACCAAGACAGTTCATGGAAAGCACAGTCACCCCTTGCCTGTTCCCTGAGCTGTCCTTTGGCTGCCCTATGGATCCTCTGGAGAAGAAATCAAGCCAGCAGAAGCAGCAGCAGATGTGCCAAAGGCTGCACAGAGCCAGCACAAGTGTAGCCCTTTAAGCCTCCAAATTTCACCATTTTATATTTTAATAGAGGCTCCCAAAGCCACCAGGGAAGCAGCATCTTGTTCCTCCTTCCTGGTGTCTGGAGAGTCAGGGAGGCAGAAGAGGAAAGGCTGGGTGTGCAGAAAAATTACCTCAATTTCTGAACAGGGACAGTGGTGCAAATATTTAATTAATATTCTGTCTTTACAATAAGCTTTGCTGTTTGTTTGCCTTTTTGTTGTTTTCTTTTACTGCTTCTAGTTTGGACTCTTCTACTCATGCTGAAGGAACCAGACAGCCACTGCAAGAGCTGAGCTGCAAATCTGGCAGAGGAATGGGCCAGGCTCTGATTTAAGCCCTTTGACAGGCACTGAGCTGGGCTCTTGGACATTTGGAGCCAGTCATCACAGAATGGGACAAAAAAAGCAGCTGCAGAGTCACCAAAATGTCAGTGTTGTAACAGGCTGGCCCAAGGTCAGGGTTAATTTTCCCAGGAGTGTCAGTGCACAAAGCTCAAGTGCCATTAGTGGGAGCTGGAAGTGCCCAGCACCTCTGAAAGGCTCCTCATTAATACCTTGCTCAAGGTCATGCAACTTACCTCCAGGAAAGCCCAAAATAAAACCCAGATCTCCCCTTTCAGCACTTGAACTATTTTTCTTTTACACAAACTCAAAACTAAAAGCTCAAAACTAAAGATTTATCGATATTCTGTAAGGAACTCATTAAATGCAACCCCTCATTATTAAAACCTGTGACATAAGCAATTTGCAGATGTATCATTAGGAATATTTTCTCTGATGTTCATCCAAGCTCCACAAGCTCCTATAATGGCATTTCATTTTCTATTTATATTCTGAGCTGCAGTGTGGAACCCCTGTTGGAAATGAAGAGACCATTTGTTCAGAAATCAAGAGTGGGAAGGTTCTGCTCTTGAATTATTTAAAGGCTTGCAAACTCTCCTAATTACATTTAAAGTAGTATTTTTAAAGGCTCTCTTGAATGAGCTTGTGCACACAACCTTTATTTAAAAGCATTGCTTCAAATAAGTTTTCAAGCCAAAGATTAAATGCAAAACTTTTTTTATATCTGCATGACAGAGCCAGCCATTGTTCTGTGTTGTCAGAAAGAGCAATTCCTCAGGGATTTGAGGCTCTGTCAGGCTCCTCAGCTGGGCACACACTGTGCCCACAGCTTTTCTGACCCTGAGCACACAGACTTTACCACAGAGCTCAAAAACCCAAGCAAGGGGAAGGATGTTTTCCCATTTTATCTCCATTTTGATAGGCAAAGCCTTCTTGTTTGGATACT
This sequence comes from Muscicapa striata striata, assembly GCA_030060385.1. Lineage (NCBI taxonomy): Eukaryota > Metazoa > Chordata > Aves > Passeriformes > Muscicapidae > Muscicapa > Muscicapa striata. The sequence goes on along the minus strand of JAREIS010000026.1, from coordinate 1,945,296 downwards.
TTTCCACAAGTTCCCTTCTGTCTCAGTGAGCAGGCCTCACACACAGGGAGCTGCACAGCAGGACACAGCCTTGTTTTTTCTGGGAAATAATCAGAGTTCTAGACAGACATTCCTGATTTTTTCTCCTCATGGCCAAAGGGAGCACACAAAAGGTCTCCTAAATCCACAACAGCACTGCAGCCAGCAGCTATTCAACTTCTGAGCTCACCAAGTAGAATCCTGGGCAATTAAAATCATTTCAAGGCCTGCTCTGGGCTCAGCTGAGCTGCAGGATGAAGCAAACAAACAGCAGGAAAAGGCTCCAGAGCTGCCCCTATCCCCCACAGGGGGCTGTCATCAGCAGCTCTGCTTTGATTGCCTGGCAAAGCCAGCAGGAACTCACACAGGACTTACCTAGTAGAGTTTTAGGGTTGGTGAGCCCTAATTGTACCACTGGGTTTTCTAAGATGGCTTGGAAGAGAGGGCTGTTGGTGTCAATGCCCTTATCTAAGTCCTCTGGAGAAGGTTTTCTGTCTCCCAGCAGCCACTCACACTGAAAGAAATCAGCAGGCACATCACATTTCATTAGAACCAAAGTGTCTCTACTCAAAAGTTTTGCTAATGTGGCATTTTAAAAATACTCTCCCCTCTCCCAGTTAAAGCCTGAGCTGTACATTTCTTTTCACACATTCATTTGTACCATCCAACCCAACATCCTCTCTCCAGCAGTAGCCAGCACTGGATACTGCAGAGAGGATTCCCTGGCTGTCAGCTGTGTCCACAAAATTTTCATTAATATATAGCAGGGGACTATTCAATCTTGGAAAAAATTCTTGTTTTCTGATTCCAGAAACTGTGGAAGCACTGCTGCCAAATGGTAATTTACACCCTGCATGCCTTGAATCTATCCTGGATCATTTATTCCTGTCCTAAACCAGTTATTCTTGGGAATACCTTCTCCTTTCTCATGGCAGCACAATCCATTTTGCAGTCTGTGCTGAGGGAGTTTCTCAGAAGCTTTTGAAATCCCAGCCTCAGCCTCACAGACCCTGAGCTCCTCTGAGGAGTCCAAACCCTTTGTATTCATTCCAGCTGTGCATCCAATTTCAAGGAGGCACAGAATCCTGAATCTTCAGTAGGATCTGACTTTCTGACAGATCAGAACATGATCCAGCTCAGGGATGAGAAGCATCAGTGGGACAGAGGCCCTTGGAGCTGCAGGGACTTTGTTGTACTCACAGCTGCATTTTGCTGGTTGTTGTTCACTCTGAGTGCATCCACCACTTCTTTTTCATCAAATCCCATCTCCATCAGGGCAATGACAGCCTAGAGAAGAGCCCCACAGCTTAATTAATGTGACATTTAGAACAGAAATGAGAGCAATCATGTCCCTTCACCTTCTGTGTGCAGCTTTATGTGAGGTAAAACTCCCCCATAATTTCCATATGCAGAGCACTCAGTAATTTTATTAGCAAAGTTTTCAAATATTGTGTATCAAAAGTGTCTTTATAATGGAAGAAGAAAAAAAAAATCTTACAAAGTTCCTACTCTCAACACTGGAAACTGAATGCAAGGCAAAGAACAAGTGTATCTGGGGTAGAAAAGAGAAGGAAAATGAGGGAAAAAACCTCATTTTGGAACTCCTCTCCTGTCACATCTCACTGACAGATCAGCCTTGATGTGCATTTGTGGCTCTATTCACCCCCTTTAATTTCACTTCCCAGATTTATTACACTGCTGGTGAGTGTGATGTATTCAAACATACCCAGATAATGGTAGATAATGTTTCACTGGTTAGAAATTGCACCAAATGCATTTGCAGCTCTTAACCAAATCTCAGAACAGCCAGCTGTAAACCCAAGGTGCCAGATGTGACAGAGCCCCTCCTGGTGTGTCCCCACATTCCCAGTGCAGGTAATGCTGGGTTCTGAAAGAAGGGCAGCTTCTGCCCTTGCTGCAAGACTCCAATCTGCCAGTGGTACTTCTCCTTGCTCCCTAAAACAATGTTCTTCTGTCCTTTCCACAGAATCATGGAAGGGACCTTAGAGTCCAGTTCCACCTCCCTGCCAGGAGCAGGGACACTTTGCACTAGTCCAGGGTTTTCTGAGCCCATCCAGCCTTTTCTACAGCCAAGGATCTACTCCTGTCCTGCCACCCTTCCTTCCCAGGCTGCAGTGAAAACAGCAATGCCAGGGCTCTGGAGCTCCCTTCAGTCCCCTCAGAGTTTCCAGGGGCAGAAGTAACAGTTCCTTTCATATAGATCCTGCTACCCCCAGACAGTAACACATTCCTGAGGTAAAATCCCTGAATTTAAACACTCCCTTAACAATCCACTGAAATACTGCCAAGCCAGCACAAAACCCATCTACCCAGAGGTCCCATTTTATGTATTAACTAAACATTTATTTGGATTTCCTGGTGCCCATGGAATCCCCCCCAACCCCACAAGTCTCACCCACCCGTGGGTCTGGACGAAATTCTCTTTTCCTCCGGATCTTCTTGAAGATTTCCGTCAGCTCATCCTTGGCCTCTTCCCCGCCCTCCTCCGAGCTGGGACCTGCAGCTGCCTCAGCAGAGGAGGCAGCAGCTTCAGCTGGGGCTTCTGCAGGAGCCTGACCTGGCAGAGGAGCATCCACAGCAGGGTCATCAGCATGTTCTATCAGCCACTCCATGGCCTGGGTCACTGACATGCTGGAAGAGACAGGAACAGTGTGGGGAGAGGTGAGAGCAGCTCTCCACCTGCACTCATTTATTCCTGCAGCTCAATCAGTACCTGAAAACTCATAAATATTGTGGAGCAAGTCTCAGTTCTTTGGGCAACCACAATAATCTCTGAATCTGGGAAAAGAGAGGCTCCAAGTCCAGCTTGGACCTGTAACTCAGATTTTGAGCAGCATTTCTGAAGGAGTCACCTCACCCTCTGCAGCATCTGCCTCGTGGCTGATTACAACTGTGGGCAAAACTGCCAACAAAGCATGTTCTAAATCTGCATTGGAGCCACATCTCAGGTGCCAACAGCTCTGCTCCTCAGGGAGAGGGAGTACAACACCACGGTGGGACAGCATCACTTGCTGTGCAGTGTAAGGGATCCTCAGAGCTCCCAACAACTCTTCCAACAGGTAGAAAGGAAAAAGCAAAGACAACAATAGTGCAAGGAATGTGTAATTCCATTTCACACAGGAATTATTTCATATTCATGGAAGGGAAAGCCTTTGCCTATTTGGCTTTGCTGTTACAACATGAAAGCTGCAGGACAGCAGGGGAGAAAGTCTTCCTGAGGTACTGGGAAAGTGTGACTGGAATATGTTGTGGACTCTATCACCAAAATTTTTCAAGAAAGGCCTCTGAAGAGTGAGGTAGTACAGCTGGCTGCTCTTGGGGCATGAGAAGAACTACATAACTCCTATTTTACTGCAGGTGTTCTCTAGACTTCACAATATTCTTGGAATTTTTAAAAGAGCAGCACAAAGTCTATTTCTACAGCTGAAAGGCCAGTGTGGATGGGCTAAGTTTGCTCTTTTCTTTGTAAAATCTAACTTTGAAATGTGAAGAAAATGTGATCTTGATACATGGGAACAGTGCCAGCCTGGCAGCCCTGTGCCACCTGCACTGTGCCTGAGGCAGCACTTGCTGGAGTTAACACTTTCTCCAACCTGGACTGAGGTGACCCACATAAAGAGACAAAAAAGATGCAGATGTGTGTTAAAGCATCAGTGGCAGCAGGTGTGGAACTCACTGGTTCAGCCTGAGGGCTTTGACAGCTCTGCTCTCTGGGAAGCCCATCTCGGTGAGCTGGCGCAGCGCGATCTCGTCCACCCTGTCCTCCTCATCCTCATCCAGCATGGCTGCACACACACAAACAAAACAGAGCTCACATCCACCCCAGGCTCACATAAACCCCTGTGTCAATGCAATGGCATGTGTTAAGTTCAACCTCCATTCTCTCTCCCATCCCTTCTTTTGTTTCTGCCCCCAGTTTGCCACCTCATCATGTAATTTGCTGCACTCAGCTCGCTCTGGCTCACATTGATTCTTCCAGGACAAAGACTTTGTCCAGATGTGTTCAAGATCTCAAACAAAAGGCCACTAACTCTCACATGACCACAGGATTTCCACACAGCTAAATATATGGGATTCACTGAGGATCTGTTAAGCATTTCTCTAGAAATTAAGTTGGATCTGGCTGTAGCAGATCTCAAGGAGGAGCATTTCCCACCAACCTGATCAACAGCCATAATTTTCATTTATTCTCAATTTACATCCTTGAATTTTCAACTATTCTTCACTATCCCTAATAATTTTTAAACAGAACCTCTCACCCATCCCAACAGGATCTTTTATATCCATGACTTTTATCCACTTTTTTTTTTGCCACAAAGTTTTCAGCAGCTTTGCTGCCACATCAATGTGTGAACTTCCCTCTGAGCCCATTCCTATGCTCCAAAAACAAATTCCCAGGATTGAACTTGCAACTCTAAAGGTAAGTTCATACCATTTGCCTTCTTAAATAGTTCAACTGCATCAGGGTTCAGTGCTAGCAATTTCTGTGCAACTTCTATGAGAGACACTAAAATCTTCCGGAGCTCTGTCTGGAACTGCAAGAAAGGAAACTGTCAAAGCATTTAGACAGGAAGTTACCATCCATCAATGAATCTTAATGTATCTATTGTTAGTAACACAGCAGCAGCCTGGCCCTCTGTTCACAAAGTTGCTTTATTTTCATTGTTTAGTCTCTCAGGAGGCCTGGGACCTTCCTGTGAAGTGTTACATGGAAGCAAAAGCTCTTGGGCAGAAAGGTCCTTTTATTTCTATCACACCCCATGGGCAGGGGTCAAGGAAAGGAAATAAACCACAGGAAACCCCTGAATTCTTTAAGACTGAAGAAATAAAACCCCATAACTTCACATCTGTCAGATCTTGAATATGCTCTGAGGCTTTTTCCAAGCACAAACATTTTAAATCATAATTCGGGATGGTATTTTATTATTACTAAATACCATGAGCGTCTAAACCTTAACCTATGTAATACACATCACAGACATCTGAATTTCCCTTACAGAGAAAAGAGAATTGCATCAAAAACCAATGAAGAGATCTATAGAAACTGTTTGGGTGTGTGAGTGTGTGAGTTAGAGCAGAGGCAGCACTCACATCCCTCATGTTGTGGTGGCTCACGGTGCGGTCCACGCTGCGGGCGGGCAGGTTGGCGGTGGCTTTGAGGATGGCATCCTTGTCAGGAGCTTTCTGCTCCTGCTTCCTCTGCAGGGAAAGGAAAAGGAGCAGCTTTCACAACCCATTAGCCACAGAACACAGAACACAGCACAGAGTTTCATATTCCTCCCCTAGACACCGAGCAGGGCTCTGTCTGTAATGCCATGGATTAACAGCTCCAGGGTCATCCTGAAATGACAGAGCTCAGCTGGGCCTGGTGGGCTGCCCCACTTTCAGCCCTTACACCCAAACATGCAGGGAAATTCCAGCATCAATGTATCCCAGTGATGTATCCCAGAGAACTTGCAGGCCTCTGAGTTTATGTTCCATCCTGACCCTCAGGAACAACTCCAATAAAACAAAATAAAACAGTGAGGGGCAGCATTCCAGCTCTGGAGGCTGGTTAGAGGGTGACAAGCCACACAGAGGTAAAGGCAGAAGACAACCTGACAGCAAGCCAACATATTTCTCTGGGTTTTCAAACAAACTAAGGCACTTGCTGAACTGTATTTTAGTTATTAGACATTTGTTCAAAGATCAAATCTATAACATTTCCATAGAGTGAAAACACACATCTGTGTGTTTTATTTTAAGGCAAACATTCTCAAAATGAAAGTTAAAAACACAAAATCAGTTTGGAAGAACTAGGAAGCGATTCCTGCAGAATTTAACTGGCAGCATCTGCCTCTCCAAGGAGAGTACATCACCCTTCCACATACCACAGTAAAGCAATTAATGCAAAGTGTTCCAGACTCACCTTCTCCTCTGCCACCACATCTGCCATCTTGGGGAGCAGCGCCGGCGCGCGCTTCTTCACCAGCAGCAGCACATCTGGGAGAGAAGGACACTGCTCAGGTTAGAGAGCCTGGGAGAGCAGCTCCTGCAAGACACCCCTCACATTCAACTGCTCCTGGGGATTAATTCTGTATTTGTTCCATGTAATTACCTTCCTATGTCAAAGCAGAGAGAAATTCTTAAAAATGTTTGGAATTTGCCAGATAAAGCTGAGCTGCTCCTCACAGACTGACAGGATTCAAACCCAGACAATCTCACCTCTGTCCTGAATGTTCTCCTCCAACACTGTTTTTGTGTCTGTCAGCACCTTCTCAGAAGTAGCATGGATCAGCTTATGATGTGTCACAGTTTTGGGATCCTCCAAGCTCCCAGGAAGACACTGCAGGAGACAATAAATACAGAAATGAGGCTCCTCGTGAGCCACTTGGCACTCAGGGCTCTCCACACACAAACTCTGCATCATTTCCTGGCTTCTCAAGAGCTTAAGCCAGAGGTCAGTGCACATAAAAGTATTTTATTAAAGAAAATGAGGTTTGATTTGTGAGTGGATCTGTGCTTTCTCAGGACATCTCTCTCACACTAAATTCTGGAAGTACTGGAGATTTGAAGCAAAGCAAGAATGCTCCAGGACTCATTGCTACATTAATTCTGATCACTGAGGTCCCTCAGAAATTGGTTTCACAAAATAAAAATGCAAATCTACCAAGAGCAGCAGTGTTTTACAGGAGGGAAGGCTGGAATGCTGCATGTTCTCATTTGCAGTGTCCAAACAGGACAGACTCCCTGCCTCACCTCATAATTACTATTTACTCTCAGAGTAAACAAGGCACTGCCAGCAGTGATTTTGGTTTATCTGACCTTAAACTAGGCAGTTTCTGCACCTTGTTTCAAGATGAAATAATTGAAAGATTTGTCTGCTAAAAGGGCTGAACTAAAGTTCCACTCCCAGCTCTTCCTCCCAACCATAAATAATCAGAATACAATGGAATTTTTTTTTTGTGCTCATTCCCTTATTGCAATTCTAAATTGCATGTCAATTAATTCACCAGGAAATCAGTTCAAATCCTTAAAAAGAGTGCTCACCCAGGCCTTGAGCTGCCTCCTCCTCACACCAGAGTGGCTCCAGATGCACAGTGAGAGATTATTCCATCAGTGCATCTAGAGCCTTCCAATTTGTTTGAGTGCATAAAAGAAAGCAAAGTGCTTGCAATTCCAGAAAGGCAAAATTAGAAATAACAACCTGAAATTGCTGCTGCTGTTCTCACCACAAAACAGGACACTTCATACTGACCTTGCCTGCTCTGCTCACAGCACACAGCTTTTAATGACACTTCTAAATGTTTCTACCATGCCTGCAGAAAAGTGTTCAGCTTTTGTACAACAGAGCCATTCCCAGAAATCCCACTGAAATCCCTGATTTTGGTGGAGCATTTAGAGCTGTTCAACACCATCCTCTTGCAAAGGAGCCTTTTGAATCCATCATCACCTTTCCTGCAGCTCTCTCCTGTTTCTCCAAACAAAACTCTCTTGTTTCCAGCACGGATTCCAGCCCCTCACCTGAGCCTGGGCTGGGCTCTGATGCCTCACTGAGATTGAGGTGAGAATATCTGAGCCCTGCTTTGTCTCACAGGAGCTTCTCAGGGACCCTGCAGCTCCTGAAGAGCTGAACCAAGGCCAAGGAACACATTAACAGCTGGGAGCACCTCCTGTAATGGATCTGATAAGGTGCCCAAAATGCCTGGGTACATCAGAGGAACAGCTCTGCAAACAGGCTCAGAATATTCCTGCTACAGATCCTGAGGCTAAGAGAGGCTGGGAAGGGCAGCTGGGAGCTGTGCTGGGGTGGGCACACAGACCTATTTCCATTTCCCCCAGAGTAAGTGGGGATAATCACATAAAAAATGTGGGCAGTAATAATCATGAAACTAACTAGGTAGAAGTTTAAGGAAAAAAATAAATTCTTATTTTCTATTCTTCCAACCACTTTAATAACAACTGCAGAGAATAATAGGGCAGACATGGGCACTCCAGACACCAAAGAGGCTGCTGAGTAAAACACTTGGCTTATCTTCACATTTTAAATGCCCTGGAAATAGAAAAAAACCTGACCAGCAGTGCCTTCACTCATTATCACCTTTTCTTTTTCATTCTGGAGTTCCCAGCAGCCTGCTCTGCCTGGCAGGGGACAAACATTTGTCACAGGTGCCCAAGCAACTGCTGAAATCCTAAGCCCTGGTGATGCCAAACACCTCTTGCAAAGCTTGGAATCCTGGTAAACCACAAGGCTTTGATTGTTTTAAAATACAAAAACTTTTTTTTTGTTTGCTTGCTTTTAATAACAGAAACATTTGAAAATAGCCCTGACACTCCCTACTATTAAACTTGTGTGGCTTAAACCAAATGTTTAAACAAATGTTACAGGTAAGGGGAAAAACCAGTGGGAGAGGTTTATTTCTTTGCCTAACAAAAGACCCCAAAACACCAAATCTGGGGGAAATCAAGACATTGAGAGTGGCACTTCAGAGATCAGCCAGCATTTGAAGGTTATGGATGGAAAAGTGGCACTTCCCCAGTTGCAACCTGTTACAAACATCTCCCTCTGCTTCCTGAAAGAATTATTTCAGAGCCATTCAGGAACATAATCTTCAGTCTCTTGGAAGAGCTGGCTGCAAAAATTATCTCAAGGTGTTATCAAGATTCAGTCTCTGAGCAGGAGCCATGATTTTTCCAGGTCTACTTTCCCCCTCCATAAAACTATTTATTATCCATTATGGTTATAGAAATCCACTCCAGGATGGATTTTTGCACAAAGCAGCAGAGACTGAAATCAAATATCACCCTGGGTTATCAAATTGTCTCTAAACCTGCTTTCTGTCAGTGTGAAGCCATTCCCCCTTGTCCTGTAAAACTCCTCCTCTCTTCATCTGTTTCCTGCCAGGTACTGGAAGGGTTTATCTATCCCTTCAGGTACTGGAAGGGTTCCTGGGCACTTTTATTTCACCCAGGAAATAAAAACTTTAATCAAACAGGAGGCAAATTATTACAAATTACAGAGATCTTCTGTTGCACAGGTTTTATGTTAAAAAAACACCTCTTTGCAAGACTTTAAAGGCAAACCCCCCCACGTTAAAAGTGATTTAGTGAATTGTGCTCCCAGAGGGAGCAGCTGGGGCTCCAGCTTTTCTCAGCAGAGCTGCCTGTCCCTTAGGAAGCAAGGCAGCAGGTCAGGGCTGTGCTGGCCCCAGGCTGCTGCCCGTGGCTCAGTGTGTCACACACTGCTCTTGTCAATCAGGGCAGCAAAACCTGCCTGTGCCTGAGCCTCAACCTCAGCCCAGGGGCTCTGAAAGCACCAGCTCTGCCCCTGCCACACCAGAAAGCCACGCAGGGACAAGTGAGTGACCCTCTGCCACCTCCATCAAGATCTTTCTGTTTAAAGCACAGGGAGAGTGTTAGAAAAGCTTGGATCTCCCCCAAAATCCACCTCAGCTGTTCCAGTGCCAGCACAGGGCGAGGCTGCACTAAGATTTTAACAAAACAGGGAATTTCTCCTCTTCAGTTCGCACCTTCCTGCTTTGCTCAGACACAGAAACAAGCCAGGCTAGAATCCAGCTCACACCCAGCACGGGCAGGAGCTGGGGATCTCTGACAAAACACACGGCAAACTCTGGCACCAAACATCACCAAGTAATTTCTGCCCAAATCCTCCTTTAGCAACACACAAACCTCTCCAAAACGGGGTTTTATTTCCATAAAGTCATTCGGATGGAGGAAAGCAGACACAGCAAATCAGGACACAAAGCCACCTGTTCACCCGATTTTTTCCCCTGCTTTTAAAACCATTTACAGGGCGTTTGAAAAATCGGTTTTCCTCACGGGGCAGTTTTCAGGGTAATTCCACTCGTTCCCTCGGTCCCTGCTGATTTCCAGCCCAGCCCCGCAGAGCTCTGGGCGCTCCCGGTGGCTCCGCCCGGTCCCGACCCGCCGCTCCCCGCTCCTTACGTGCTTCAGGCACCGCTCCTTGAGCTTCTCCACCGTGGTGTCCTCGGGCACCTCCTCCAGCCACTCGGCGCCCTCCATGGTGCACACATGGAGCCTCAGCACCTTCCCCGCAAAGATCTTCTCCTCCTGCACGAACATCGCTCCCGCCGCTCCGCCTCCGCCGCCTCAGCAGGCCCCGGGCAGCCCCGCGCGCTCCCGCCCGCCCATGAAGGTGACCCCGCCCGGCCCGGGGAGCGGCGGCGCGGCCCGGGCGGCGCGGGGAGCGCGGCTCTGGCTGTGCCCGGCCCGGCCCTGCCCGGTGTCACCGCCGGTGTCACCGCCCGGGCCCCGCCGTCCCTCCGGGGACACGGCGGCGCTCCCGCCGCGGCCGGAAACGGAAATGCTGGGCACCGCTGAGGCATGGTGGGAAATGTAGTTCTACCGCTGTGGGCTCCTCCGGAAGTGAAGGCGTAAAAACTCCCTCCCCCTTCACGCCCCTGGGCGGGCAGTTGAGGTTTTCATTCTTTAATAAATCTTTAATAAACCTTCAATAAACGATTAATGACACAATGACGTTTCATGACGTCTAAGACCGTTTATCAACGGCTCCTCCGCGCCGCAGTTAAAGAGGAGTTGCCCCGATGCATTGTGGGATCGCGGTCTCTCCGCCCGCCCGGTGTGCGCTGGGACTGCGGCGCTGCCCGGTGCATGCCGGGAGTTGTAGTTCCATCCCGCGGGGCTCGGCGGGTCGCTGTGGCCGCCTGGGCAGGGCTGAGGGGTCGGGGACACTCCGGGGACACCGGGAAGCACCGGGGCGGTGCTGCTGTCCCGAGCGGGGCGGGATGGAGCGGCCGGGGACAGCGGGAGTTCCCCCGCGCGCCGTTAGAGGGGGCCCGCGGGCCGCCGCTCCCCGGCCCGCTCCCGTCCTTCCCGTGCCATTCAACTCCCGGCCAGCGGGAGCGATTCCTTTTTGTATTTTATTATTAAAACTTTCACTGTGTTATTCAAACCGTGTTACCTCCTATGGCTCGTGCCCGAGCTGCGCCGATCGCTTGGGTTTGGGTTTAGCAAGTGCTGTAGAGCAAAGTTTTCACGAGTTTAAATTACCTATTTATTTCAATTAAAAGCCATAAATTCGCTCCTGAAGTGGCTCTCCTGCTTTCCAGCTACAGAGGTGGAGAGTGTGGGTTCCTGGCAGAGGCATTTTGGGGCTCCGAGAGCCCCAGAGCACATCTGTCCTGGTTGTGTCACATCTGTCCCGGTTGTGTCACATCTGTCCCAGCTGTGCTGGGCGGGGAATTCTGCAAAGCAGCCTCAGGAAGCACCAGGATCTGTCTGTGCCCGGCAACAACAACAAAAAATCCCAGCAGAACCCACTGAAAAAGGCTGAAAGTGCTCTGAAAGTGCTTTCTCTGCACACCACACATGCTCTGACTTGTTTTCCCACTCTTCAGGCTGACTCCTGTGGGGTTTCTTAGTGTTAAATACACCTTGAAAAGAAAAAGGCCACTGCAGCTGCTGGGGGTTTGTGGATTTATGAAATGGAGCTGTTGTTGTTCTGAAAAGAAGAGGAATCTGTGCTGTATTCATCCCTGAGAGCGAGCCGTGAATGCCCGTGCTGCACACGGGCTGTGGAGTTGGTTAAACAGCAGCTGAAGCAGAAATAAATCCTGATGGAATCAGGCCCGGAGACAATAAAGGCAATAAAATGTTGTGTGAGGAGGAGCTGAGAGCTCTGCAGAGCCAAAACTTGACCCCATCAAAAAGCAGAGTTAATTTGGGGCTGCAAAATGCTGTGGCATGGAGCCCCAAGCCAGGGCTGTGCTGGACCAGGAGCTCCCAGAGCTCCAACATGACATTTCCCATCCCTTTTTCCAATCCCATCCCTTTCTGCAGTGCCTCCAGCCCCAGAGCCCACGAGAGGGAGCAAATTCCTGCTCTGCACACTCTGCTCCTCCAGCAGCAGCTCCCTTTGGGAATAACCACGAGAGTTTCCCTGCCAAAAACGCAGCCCTGGAGCTCCTGGGCTGGCAGGAGGGGACAGTGCAGGTCCCCAGGGTGGCAGTGGGGTGACCCCAAGTCCTTGTGATGGGCTGAGCATGATCTGCCTGACATGTCCCAGCCAACAAATCCACTCTGAAATCTTCTATTTCCTGCTGATCCCTGGAGATTTTGCTCCCTGCAACTTTCCCCTTCTCCACAGAGGGAGCTGAAGTCTGGGACTGGCTCAGGAAGGTGCCACTGGAGTTGGGGACAAGCAGGACTAGGCTTTGCTGGGGGTTTATTTGAAATTTGGGAGTGCTCTCCCAGCAGGATAGATCCTGGTGTGGAGCTCTTGGTGTGCACAGGACCTCCCACAGCCATAAAGGGACTCTCAGCAGTCGCTGCTGCAAAGGAGAAGCAATATCTGCAGATGAATCTGGAGCAGAGGCAGGGAAATAAAAAGAGATTTCTGCTTTCTGGCCATCTCTTGCATTGAAGCAGCGCTTGCCTAACAAAAGTGGAATACTTTATTTCTGTGCTCTGAATGCAGCTCCTGTGTGCTTGATAAAATGAACCCATAAAATTGCAAATACGAGGCAATTTGACTACTGATGGCAAATACATCATAAGGGCCCAGGGAATGAGAGCATTTAAAAATACCCCATCTAAACATTGGGCACTGCCTCCTTGCCTTGCTCTACAGAAGAATAAATAAACAATATGTGTCTATTAGGCTGATACTGTCCAAAGCCAAAAGAATGAGTGCACAATGTGTTACTTGATTTTTATGGCTGATCCATTATGCCCAGAGACCAAGGTGGGAATGAGAGCAGGGAATCAGCAGCTCTTTCCCTCCTCTTGTTTCACATCCCCAGGGCAATGATTTCTGTGGTTGCATCCAGCAGGATCCTTCCCTGTTTACCCAGCCTTGGCCTGGGGTCTGCTCCAATTTTGGGGGGACAGCAGAGCCAGGGGAGAGGGGACAGAGCCCACAACACCCAAACACCCCCTGTAGTGCAGGGAAATGGGGGGAACAGCTCAGTGTTAGTGTAGATTCCTGCAGCAAACAAAATACCAGGGAGTGAACAAGGAACACAAAAAGAGACTTTTCACAGGGATGGAGTGCCAGGACAAAGGGGAATGGCTTCAGAGTGACAGAGAGCAGGGTTGGGTGGGATTTGAGGAAGGAATCTTTCTCTGTGAGGATGGGGAGGCCCTGGCACAGGTTGCCCAATCCCTGGAAGTGTCCAAGGCCAGGCTGGATGGGGTTTGGAGCACCCTGGGGCAGTGGGAGGTGTCCCTGCCCATGGCAGGGGTGGGATGGGATGAGTTTTAGGGTCCCTCCCCACCCAACCCATTCTGGGATTCAAGGGGCCCTGTGCCCTCCCCAGTCCCACTCCTGGGCTCATTTCTTCTCTTGCAAAGACTCCAAGGAGCTGATTCCAAACCAACCAGTGCTGGCAGAGTGGGAACATCCAGCTCTGGGGAATCCACACCAGCAAACCCCATAATCCCTTTTAAATTGTCTGAGAGTGGGAGGAATAAAAGAGAGTGAAAATTACACATCCCCCCCACAGCTTTTCCTGGGCAATCTCAGAATTTATCGAGACAACTCCTGTGGGATGCTCCATCATGTCACCCAAGACTTGTGTATCGACTCTTTTCCTGCTGCTGCCGAGGGAAGAAATATGATAACAGCAGGGATAATGAAGCAGACATGTTTTCTCCAAATCAAACCCATTCTCCCTTCAGCCAGGAGAAAAGGGTGAAGAACTTCCCCTTCACGATATTTTTCTCAGTAATGTGTTTTGACAATTTAATTTAGAAGTCATAGAGTAGCGAAGACAAAGTCACCGGTGGGTGGACATCGGCGAGTTCAGTTGCCTTTGTGATGAATTGGTGATAGTGCAGAGATGACAAAACAACACAGGGGGACAAGAAGGAGGCTGGCAGCACTGTCGGCAGCGTGCACAGGATAAATTGAACGCTACACTTCATCCAGGAGTTCAACATTCCCAGGCATCCCCAAGTAATTTATGAATTGCAATTAGCATTTTATTACGGCTCGTGCCCGAGCTGTGCCTATCACTTGGGTTCAGGTTTTGCAAGAGTTGCAGAGCAAAGTTTTTCCTGAGTTTAAAGCACCTATTTATTTAAATTGAAGTGGTAAGCACACTCAGGAGTTTGCTTTGCTGTTCTCCAGCTGCAGAGGTGGAGAGTGTGGGGTTTTTTTGGAGAGGTTTTGGGGTTTTGGCAGCACACACATGTTCTGCTTGTGTTGGACAGGCTGGCCCAGGGATGCTGTGGGATTGGTGTGGGATCACAAATGCTGGGGAGCAGCAGGACCAGTCTGTGCCCCACAGCCCCAGTTTGGGGTCCCAGCTGTGCCCCTGCTCCACACTGAGCTCTGAGTCTTCTCTGAGCCCCATCCTGATCTTTTGGGTCTGATGGCTCCCAGATCTATTTCTCCTTTCCCTGACATGTGAAAACTTCTGTCTCTTGCCCTTTGGCGAGTTCTCCAGTCTGCCAGCAGAGGAGCAGCCACCCCCCTGCTCCATTTCCATCCATTGGGAAGCAGTGCCCTTGTGCTTCCCTCGCCCTGCAAACAGAAAATCGTCTTAAAAACCTTTCTGAAAAGGGTGTTTTAACCTGGAAACTGGAGGATTTTTGTGACCATCAAATTAGCAGCACTGCTGTAGGACCCACAGCAGCCAGGAGGATGCCTGGTCAGGGTCAGGGATCCCTCTGCCCATCCAGCTTTGCCTGGAGCCACAATCCCCGCTCAGGGACACAGATCTATTGTACAATTTAACTCCAGAGTCACTCTGAAAGGCCCCTGACTGTGTTCAAAACGACTCTGCAGGTTGTTATAAATATACAAAGCTTTTTGTGGGGATATTCATGAAATTCTATCACCACTTACCCTGGCTGGTAATGGCCTTGTTTATGTATGGGCTCTCTACCTGGCTTTGCAGCCTCTCCAAACACAATTCCATTACGGTGTTTAACTGCTCTATCAGTGTAGTACTTAGCTCTCTCTGCTTCCCAGCACAGCTCCTTAATGGCCAGGGAAGGTATTAGGCACTGCAGTTTGTGAGTATTCAAAAGAAAGTTCAAATCTCACGATGTCTTTATTTTAAAATTCATGGAATTTCTAAGTATCAACTCGTAAGCCATGACCAAACAGTCATTTCTTTCTTAAACAGCTTTTTTTTTTTTTTTTTTTTTTTTTTTTCTCCTCCTCTTTCTCCTCCACCAGTTCACTTTATCTCACACAGCTCTGCAGGTGCCAGTCCCTCCTTGTCCCACTGCAGTGTCCCCAACACCCTTGAGGTCCCCACCAGCCCTTTCCTGCCCACCCCAAGCAGGGGGAGGCTCTGAGGGTGCTGTGGGGTCCCTCTGGGGGTTTGCAGTGCTGGGGGACAGGGAACCAGCACTGGGGGGAGCAGATCAAGAGCAAAAAGAGGATTAGAATTCAGGAGGATATTTAAAGGGCGGTGCAGTGCCTGTGTGAGAAGGGTGGCAGGATCAGGCCACTGCTGGTGCTGGGGATACAGCAGGGCTGGGAATTGTCCCTCAAGTCCTTCCTCAGCAGCAGCTGGGGTGGGGTGACCCCAGCTGGGCTCCAGGTGCCACCAAAGCTGCTCCATCACCCCCCCCTCGTTCCCCTCCACCCCCAAACCCACACAAACCCAGCACAGCAGCGTTCCCCTGCATGCACCCAGCGACCAAATTCCTCCCCTGAACTGAGAAGAAAAACCTTTCAGCTTCCTGTCTGAAATCCCAAAGTCCTGCTTCCCACGGAGTGATGAATCCCCACCTCCAGCAGCCACTCCCTCATCCATCAGGTGCTGCTTAACCTGCCATTGTCACCGTGCCAGCTGGGTGGCAGGAGGCAGCTGGGAGGAATTTCCTTCTCTTTCCAGCTGATCGAGAGCATTTTCTCCTTTCCTTGTATGTTTTTGGCAGAATGTCACAATTTAATCGTTGGAAACAAGAGCAGGAAATATTAGCACAATAGGATTTTAATTTAGCTTCAGGGCAGAAATGGGTCTCTAGCAGGGTGCCAGGCTCCAGGATTGCCTGGGAGTACGAGGAGCCTGGAGTTTGCCTAATCGTTTGCACAACTGGGGTAATTCTGTGGGGATGTGAGGGACTTAATTGGGCTCATGCTTAAACACCCTGGTAATGTGAGGCACACTGTGTGCTCCCAGCATCGTTATTAAACAGCCCATTTCACTTTTTAATGATCATCTTGGATCACTGCAGCACTGATCAGCAAATAATCCCGGACAAATAAACATCTGTCTTCAGTGTTCCCACAGCTGGGGCTGCTGCTGGGCTCTGAGTGAGGCTGGGACAGAGGGACAGCAGTGCCCCCAGCCCCAAGGGACCCCAAAAAATTGCTCACAGCTTGGGGTGGGCCACCAACCCCACCCCTTGGGCCACCACTGCTCAGGAGGGGTCTCCTGACATTGAGGTAAAATATGGGGCACCACTAAATTATTCACTGGGAGAGAGGGGCTCTCAGGATGGTGTGGTGCTCCTCTGCAGTGTAATTAATAGTCTTTAGATTAAATATGAAATCATTCCTGCTCATTAATAATTCAGGGGCAGCGTGGCGATCTGGGGAGAGCAGCAGCTCTTGGCATTCCTCCCGAGTCTTTGGGGGAGGCAGCTGCCCTTCCATCCATCTCAATTACAGCTGCTCCCTGCTCCTTTCCTTCCTCAGGGGTTTTTGCAAAGGTGGGAAACTTTCCTGCTCCTCTGGAGTCGGTGCCAGAGCTCTGCATCCACTCAGGTGCCAAATCCTGGCGCTTCCCAAGGTGTCCCTGGCAAACCTGGGCAGTTTTTGGGTTGCATTGAGCTCAGTGTTGGAAAAGATAAGGGTTTGACAGGAAAGGTCTCACAGATATGTGTGTATAACAGAAAGATCTTTGAATGTAGAATCTGCAGAAGAAATGGAAAAGATAGCGAGTTTTGATACAGAAGATGAGAATTGCTGAGCCAGTCTTGCTGAATAACTAAGAAAACCAAAGGTATGTTAGTGTGTGAGTTGGAAGGGGCTTTTATAACTGAGCAAAGGATAAATCAACCTGAAACAAAAGATGTTTTTACCAAGCAAAAGGATTTTTCACAGGCAAACAAAACCACCATGTTGCAAGTAGAAAGATTTCAAAAATTATCTACTGCGTGAAAACTGAAAAACAACTTTTAGTTTAAACTGTAACACATTAACTCTTTGTTAGTTTGGAGAACAGTAACGTGAATATGGTAATGTCAGTAGTTATGATAGGCTACAGGTCATAGTAAAAAGTAAATATTACTATTTTAATAATAAAATAATAATAGGTAAATAGTAAAATAGTAAATATAAAGGTAATAGTAAATATAGGTAAATAGTAAATATAGGTAATAGTAAATTGATTGGTTGTCATGTTTTAAAATGCTCTGTAATAAAAAATACATCATGCATTGGAACCAGAACTGGAGTTGGCTTCAGATAAACCCTGAGGCTGACAGACTGTGGGCTGGGTTTATGTCACCCACCACCATGAATTGCTGCATCATTTGGGTACAATAAACAGCATTTTAAAGATTAAGGAGCCGCCTGGAGCCCCTCATCCCTCATTTTGGCTCTTCACCTTCCTCTCCTGAGCGGGCTCTGAGTGTGCAGCCCATCCCAGAGGAGGGGAGGGATGGGGAAGAGCCTGGGCTGCCATTCCTGCCATCACACTGGTGGCCTTGACCATGGCAAAACCCCCAGCAGCAGCCCCAGCTCCCCAAAACCCTGCAATTCCCAGAAACAGGAGCTCCCCAAACCCCTGCAATTCCCAGAAACAGGAGCTCCCCAAACCCCTGCAATTCCCAGAAACAGGAGCTCCCCAAAACTCTGCAATTCCCAGCAAACAGGAGCTCCCCAAACCCCTGCAATTCCCAGAAACAGGAGCTCCCCAAACCCTGCAATTCCCAGAAACAGGAGCTCCCCAAACCCTGCAATTCCCAGAAACAGGAGCTGCCCAAACCCCTGCAATTCCCAGAAACAGGAGCTGCCCAAACCCCTGCAATTCCCAGAAACAGGAGCTCCCCAAAACCCTGCAATTCCCAGAAACAGGAGCTCCCCAAACCCCTGCAATTCCCAGAAACAGGAGCTGCCCAAAACCCTGCAATTCCCAGGAACAGGAGCTCCCCAAACCCCTGCAATTCCCAGAAACAGGAGCTGCCCAAACCCCTGCAATTCCCAGAAACAGGAGCTCCCAAACCCCTGCAGGAGCTCCCATGCCATTCCCAGGAACAGGAGCTCCCCAAACCCCTGCAATTCCCAGAAACAGGAGCTGCCCAAACCCCTGCAATTCCCAGAAACAGGAGCTCCCCAAACCCCTGCAATTCCCAGAAACAGGAGCTGCCCCTCTCTGCCCCTCTCCAGCCCCAGCCCTGCTGCTTTACAGGGGATGCTGTTTTTGCTAATGCTGACACCACCATAATTTAGCTTTACACCAGCACTAAAACCAGAGAAAAAATTCATGTCCTGGGACATCTGTGACACAGTTGCTGCTGAGGGAGGATTTATGGGCAGCCCCAGAAGCTCCCAGCAAGGAAAACAGCCCGGTGCACACGGAGAGGAGACAGCCCTGGATTGACTCCAGCGTGAAATCAGCTTTTCCCTTTGGGACACACCCCTGCTCTACCTCATTTCAGGGTGGTCAGTGGGACAGGGGAGGGAGGGAAGGGAAATCCATGTCCTGGTGCTGCTGCTGGGCTCCTTCCCAGTGTCAGGAAAATTAATCCACAAACACCAGAGGTTTATGTCCAAAAAGGAGACAGAGGAGTCCTCTTTGCTTTATTCGAGTAAAGGGAGAGGCCATGGGGCATTCCCCTGGGATCTCTCAAATTTTTGGAGGACACAGCCTCCTTTTTATCCCATTTCCCAGTCACACTTCCCTCTCTCTTTCCCCGTGGTACTTGAGAGGCACAGACTTCCCAAACACCTGATACCTGAGATTCCCCTCTGATGTACAACCCTTCCTCTTAATTTTTAATTCTTACACAATTCATGGTTTTCCCCCATTGCTTCTTTCATCTTCCAATATCCAATTTCATTTCTCAGCAAACCTACAGTTTGTTTGTAAAGGCAAATCTCTTTCTCCATGCATCAATCAGTGGAATCCCTCCCATTGTTTCTTTTATCTCTCTGTGCTGGTTTTATCCACCAGCAGATCCACGGCTCGTTTGTAAAGACAAATGCGACATTCCTGTCACCGGTGTCCAGCATCCACAGCCCTGCTGGGATACAGGGATGCTCCAGGGCAGGCACAGGCAGCAATGCCCGGCTAAACCCTCCTGAAGCCAGCACCTGGAGCAGCAGGGATATTTTGGGATGCCAGGCTGTGCCAGCAGCAGCTCCGGAGCATCCCTGCTTTTTGCGGAGTGCCATCACTCCTGCTCCCAAACAGCAACCAAATGTTCGACAGCTGCTGCGGGAAAATCTGAACTCGCAGCCCGAGGAGGGAGGGGAGAAGGGCAGGGAGAGGCTGATCCCAGCGCAGGGCAGGAATTGCAGCAGCTCCGGGGCTCCCAAATGCAGGCGCTAAATGTCACCTCTGCCAAGGAGCCCCAACACCCCCGGGGCTGCCGCGACCTTTCCGGAGCCCTCCCGGTTCCCCGCGAGCTGCTGCGGGAGGATAAACTTGTTTGCACACCTGGCTGGGTTTTAAATAGATTTAATTCCTTTGTGCCTCGCCGCTGCTCCCCCCGGTGACTCAAGGGCTGGAGCTGAACGTGCGGGCTCCGAGCTGCGCCCACCGGGAGCATCCCCGGGAAAACCGGGAGCATCTCTGGGAAAACCGGGAGCATCCCCGGGGAAAAACCGGGAGCATCCCCGGAAAAACCGGGAGCATCCCTGGGGAAAACCGGGAGCATCCCCGGGGAAAAACCGGGAGCATCCCTGGGAAAACCGGGAGCATCTCTGGGGAAAACTGGGAGCATCCTGGAAAACCGGGAGCATCTCTGGGGAAACCGGGAGCATCTCTGGGGAAACTGCATCTCTGGGAAAAACCGGGAGCATCCCCGGGGAAAAACTGGGAGCACCTCTGGGAAAACCGGGAGCATCCCTGGGGAAAACCGGGAGCATCCCCTGGGGAAACCGGGAGCATCCCTGGGGAAAACCGGGAGCATCCCCTGGGAAAAACCGGGAGCATCCCCGGGGAAAAACCGGGAGTATCCCCGGGGAAAACCGGGAGCATCCCTGGGGAAAACCGGGAGCATCCCTGGGAAAACCGGGAGCATCGCTGGGGAAAAACCGGGAGCATCCCTGGGAAAAACGGGAGCATCCCTGGGAAAAACCGGGAGCATCCTCTGGGAAAAGGGAGCTGCCCGGCCCCGAGGTGCTGCACCCCAAATGCTGCGTCCTGTGGGGTGGGAGGGTGTGGGGGGATGGGCAGCAGGAGGTCAGGGACGCTTTAGGGGGTCCAAAATCCTCCAGTGGAGTCCCGTGGTGTTGAGCATCCTCCTAAGAGGGGCTGGTCCACAAATCCCCCTCTGCTGCATCATGGGATCCCCACATCCTGTGGGAGAGGGGATGGGGTGATGTGGGACAATCCTGGGGCTGGATCCATCCCCAAATCACCCCAAAAGTGCTGATGTCCCTAAACTGGCTGAGAGGAGAGCCAGAGCCAAAGGGACCCTGAGCATCCTGAGATACCCAAGAGATGATTCCTCATTAAATTGGACACAAAGCCAGGCAGGATCACAGCTCAGATTTCCAAAACCTGCTTCTCTTGGAGACCCTTCTGCATGGTCCAGTGGGATAAAACAGCAGAACCATGAGGGAACCTGTTAATGAATATGGAAACCTTCTTTTCGGGTAGTGCACACTCATAAATGAACCCACTTTATAGAGCCATAGCAGAGAGGAAATGACTACTCGGAGCCTGATTTATCTGCTCAAATGCTTTGTAGTACTTCAGATTAATAAAAATATTTAATAAAGAATCAAGTTGGTTTATGCAAAGAGAATCACATCCCCTGTATTTTTATTACTGAAAAATTGGAAGCGAGAAGGAATAATGATATAAGCTACTGTATAAATGACAAAAATACCCATTCTAGTTATATGCATTGCTGTACAATCTTCTTCTATCCTATAAACATAATATATTCTTATGCCTATTTCAACTGATTCAGTAGTCATATGCTGCATTGTGCAGTTTAATACCATCCCGTCCTCAACAGCTCTGGCAAGTGATTAAATAAGAAATAAATTTTGCTGTCATTGCATTTAAAATCAAATCAAGGATCATTTGTTACCCCAAACGAACCAGTTATCCTGCTCTGCTCATAAGGAGGCTGCTGTTTGCTGAAGCATTTAGAAATGTATATATAGTAAACTCTTTGCATAATGGCTTGTACTGTAATATGATCTTTATGAGCCTCCCGCTCGGAGACACTCGGCAGCGCCAATAAACAGCACATTGCTTTTTTAATTTAAACTTATAGGTATGAGACACTCCATATTCTCCTTGTGCTCCTCCCAGCCTCGCTGGCTGTGCCACGGAGCTGGGGACAAAGCTTTGTGTCCCCAAATTCACAAAGCTTTGTGTCCCCAAAGTGACAAAGCTTTGTGTCCCCAAAGTGACAAGCCCAGGTGCTCCCCAACCTCCCCAGCTGCTCCCAGAGAGAAATCCAGCAGTGCCAGACCCCAAACGTGCAGGGAATGTGCCCAGCAGGGAGACACAAACTGTCCCCCTCACCAAGTACATTAAATTTAATGTCACCACCTCGCTAATGGCCCCTCACGTTATAATGTGCAATATAAACTTACAAATTAATTGTGATACCTTGGGAAGATTCTTTAACTGCTGCCGGGATGAAACCTGGCTAATAACCATCATTTCAAAGTCCATTCTTGTTAGAAGATTGTGTCTGATCAAACTCCTTTGGTTGGCTCGTTATTTTAATTCCTCTCCTCCCCAGGGATTGCTGGTTTTTGGGCACCTTCACATCCTCACTGGGATTTACCTGGGAGCAGCTGCTCTGTCCTTTGGGATTTCACCCACTGCTGAACCACCTGCCTCGTGCTCCAGGTGTGAGCAAAACCCCATGGAGGGAACCTCTTTCCTCAGAAGGAAAAAAAATCGAAGTATTTTCATTTTTAAAAATGACCATTGTAAGAAAAAAAAGAAAAAAAATCAAAGAATTTTTATTTAAAAAAACGACCATTGTAAGGAAAAGGAGGTTCCCCAGGGTGCCCTGGGTGGGTTTGGGCCCCTCACCATCAACCACAGACCCACCACAGGCCCTGCCAAACCCACTGGGTAAATTATTTGTTGCAAATTATTTGCTCAGCTTTAATTATCAAGTTTTGGCACCCATTAGTTAAACCGGTTAATTTTATTACGGAGAAAACAACAAATCACACGGCTGACAATAATGAGGATGAACAGGCATTTAATTATCCTTGTTCTAGACAGAACAATTATTAATTTTAAATTGCAAAAAACTCATTTGAAAAGTTTGGAGTCTGGAGAATTCTGGTGGGGAGTGGGACATTGCTGCAGGAGATGTGTGGTCAGCAGCTTCATTAAAACCAGCAACTCCAGGAAATCAATTCCTGCACCAGCCTCTTCCTCCTCCTTGCAAAGGGCAGGAGTGAAAACAACAAAATTCCATGTGTGGGGTTGTTAAGGGAGATTTGGGGTGGCACTGCTGGATCTGGAAGGGTTTGGGGCTCCACAGCCAGGAGGATCCCCCTGAATTTGGGGCAGCACAGATCCCTCCCCTCAGATCCTTCCCCAACACATCCTGGGGGCTCAAGGAGAAGCAAAACCACCCAATAATAAAAACTGGGGGAGTGAGGCTGAGGAAGGAAGAAACAAGTGGAACCTCATCCTTCATCCCCAGTGGTCAGTGGCACAGATAACATTTTTCAAAGTGTAATTGCAGTCAATTGTACTTTCCCCCCAGTGCCCGTCAGCTCAGCTGGGGTGATAAATGTTGGCTTTTAAGCAAGAATGGATTGATTATTAATAGCTCAGATACCAGTTACAGGAACTGCAATAAAACTAGATTTTAATTTCCCTCTCTATTATGGGATCTCATGTTTCATTCAACGTAGAGAGAAAATAGGGGGTTTTGCAAAGATATTAGATTTACTGCCACTATAAAAGATCATTGATGCACCCAACTCTGGGCTCTATTTGACTGATTTTTCAACAAAAGGCAGCTCAGTGCCCAGCCCTGAACCTCCCTGGCATCAGGGAGCAAAAGATTTCATGGAAACTCAGAATGGTTTGGATGGGAAGGGACCTTGAAGCTCATCCAGTGCCACCCCTGCCATGGCAGGGACACTTTCCACTGTCCCAGGTTCCTCCAAACCCCATCCAGCCTGACTTTGGCAGCCACAGCTTCTCTGGGCAACATTTCCATATCTCCAATGTTTCTGATCTCCCAAACTCCCTCCTGTGCACCCCTGCTCCCCATTAAACCCAAAATCCCAGCAGAAAATCACTTAATCAGGGTAGGGATGTTTTGGCTGTGATTTGTGTCTCAGTCAGGAGCAAAAACATAAAAGCTGCCTTGACTGAAGAACAGAGTTGTGCATTTTAATCTCTTATAACTTACTTTTATGATGTAATTCTGAATTATGTTATTGCATTTGTATTTAGAGAGCACACCAGATGGTGCATGCAGTAACACTTTAAATTAGGGTTTCCCAAATACACATTAAATTTAGATTTAATAAGACAGTTATCACATGGGAATTAAATACCAATTGATTATTTAGAAGGTACCACAGCTCAGCAAAGTGTGCAGCTCCTTGCTCTGCAGCTGGCACGGGGGGGGGACCTGGAGGGAGCACCCAGGGGTCCTGCCTGGCACCCAGGGCTCTTTGTCACCTCGGTGGTGACACCTGGACATGAAGGGAGGGACTCTTCTGTCCTGCCCCAGCCAGACCAGTGCCCCACTGGGAACCCAGTGACTCCCAGACTGGTTCCAGTGCTTTGCCCAGACCAGCATCATCCCTGGGTGAATTAAATCAGCCCCACCTCCAGCCCCACAAACCCATTTCCAGCCCCTCGGCTGTGCCCAGCCATGCCCAGTTCCTGCAGCCCCATGCCCACACTGTCACTGTGGGGCACAGGAACGGGCACAGGGGTCCCTGGGGACATGGGACAGCTCTGCCTGGCTGTGTCCCAGCACAAGGAGGAGTGGGACATCCAGCCCTGTTTCCATGTGGGAAGTGATCAGAGCTCAGCCCCTGCCAGGTCTGTAAAAACACTGAAGATCCTTTGCTGTCACTGATTTATTGTTATTTTTATATATTTATTATTTTTATTATCATTATTATTATTACTATTCTGAGCCACAATGTGCTGCTCATAGACTGCAGGTAATTTACTTTTCTAATCAAATTGATTTCCATTCAAATGAATTCTCTTGTCCATCTCCATTCCTGTAATGTTATTTTAAGCGTGAGCTCTGTCTTGGTACAAATGTCTAATCAAATGGGGAGATGCAGAGGGCAGCCTGGTGTGTCCTGGTGAATCACTCACAAGTGAAATTAGAGATGCTTTTAGGTGCAATAATTTATGTATTGTAACTTCTGGTGAGGCCCAGGGAGTGAGATTACATTGCCCTCCTGGATTTATCTGCCTTGGTTTGTGGCTTGGCATTTCTGCCTTTTTTTTCCTCCTCTTTTTGTCCTGTCACTGAATTGGACTGAAATAATTCCTCTCCCACAGCCCCAGGGGGATGAGCTTTGGTCCCACAGGACCCTGCCCCAACCTGGCAAGGACCAGACCCACCATGAGGGATTTGGGTACCAAAACACCAACTCTGCCTCACCCCAGCCCCAGCACAGCCAAAAATCCAATCCCTGCCCCACCTGAGCACCCCCCATCACCCCCATGCCAGTGTCTTCATTGCCACTGTGCCACTGCTGCCACCACCCCAAGGATGTGGCTGTCACTCCAACCCATCCCTGTCACCCCTTCACCATGGAATTATCATTCCTGTCATTGCTCCCCCACAATAACACCCCAAAGCTCCCCCTGCAGCCCTGCCTGCAGCTGATGGATGCACTGGTGGCTCTGTGAATCCCCTGGAGCAGCCCTGGGATGATGCAGCTCCTGCTCCTCACCCTTTACTTGTGTTTTGTGTCCTGCATGATCCATCTGGGCCGTGGCTGGGCTGGAGTGCAGCTCCACAGTCCATTATAAAACAGCATTTCAATAAGAGCAGCACTGGAGCTGCTGGGGCTGTGATGGATGGCAGCTGCTCCAGGGCCTGGCTGGCATCAATCTCTCACTTCTCTCACATGGATGGGGCAGGAGGGGGAGTGGTGGCACCCCCAGAACCCCCCAGCACCCCCAGCTCACACCCTGCAGGGCAGCAGCTTTGGGAAAGGGGGATGAAGTGGGATGGACCCAGGCCAGCATGGGGGGCTCAGCTCTTGGTGCCTTTGCTGGCTGCAGGGGCAGGGAGCAACATCTGCAGGGGCCAAGGACTGCAGTGGCCAACTCCTGAAATGGCCAATGGCTGCAGTGGCCAACTCCTGAAATGGCCA
The DNA here is from genome assembly GCA_030060385.1 of Muscicapa striata striata. Lineage (NCBI taxonomy): Eukaryota > Metazoa > Chordata > Aves > Passeriformes > Muscicapidae > Muscicapa > Muscicapa striata. The sequence continues at coordinate 1,919,786 of JAREIS010000026.1, read as the reverse complement.
ATGCTAGCAGTGGCCAACTGCTGCAATGACCAGCTCCTGAAATGGCCAAAGCCACCTACAATGGCCAACACCTTCACCAATGGTCAACAACTTCTGCAATGGGCAACACCAGCTGAAGTGACCAACACCTGCAATGTCCAACAGGAAATGACCAGCATCTGCAATGCCCAGCACTGCAGTGGTTAACACCTTCTGCAGTGGTCAGCAGCACTGCAATGGCCAACACCTTCTGCAATGCCCAGCCCCTGCAATGCCCAGTCTTCTGTGACCCCTGATCCCAGTATCCCTCCAGTTCTGTCCCTGGAGGCTCACACTGGGGACAACCTGCACCCACAACACCCAGCTGTGGGGTGGAAATGAAAAGCCAGATTCAGAGAGCAGGAGCAGGTGCAGAGCTCCAACATCTCTCCCTCTGGAGCAGATCCCAGGACATTAAGACAGGCTGAGTCCTAAGAGCACACCAATAACCAGGCACTTTTAATGCCCTGGGGAGGAGCACACCCATGGGTGCCCCATGGCCTCTCTCAGCCACCTCCCTCTCATTCTGGCACTGCCAAAATCACCTGGGCTGGGCCAGGCAGGGGCAAACTGCCTGTTTTATAACAACAGCAATAAAAATAATTACATTAATGCACAGAAAAAACCCTTTCCATGCCCTCACTCTTGCTCCAGCAAGATGTCCCTGCTGCAATCCCAGGGCCCATCCAGCATGAGCCAACCCCCCCTGCTCATTTTCCCTCTGCACATTTCTACAGCAACGTCGTTTACTTGGTTAAATAACTCATTTATCTTTTTATACTCTCTGCAGATCATAATACACCCACTCTGACAATACTGCACACCAAAGACCTAATTTTAGCACTGGTGTTTAGAAGTAATCAGTTTGAAATATTGGAGCAGGCCTACGATGGGGTAGGGGTTGGTTGTTTTTTTTTTTTCCCCTGAAATACTGACGTTTGCAAGAAAGCTGCTCATAAGGAAAATTCTGATTATAACAAGTCATTTAGAAGAAATCAGTTTGGAATGGTTTATGTAACGTACGCCAAGCATCCAAGTTTCTGTGTTTTTCCTTTTCAGTGAGATGAGATTAAATGAAACCCCAAATGCAAGTGGTTTTGGGCACTTCTATTTTGCTAAGCTGAGGAAATGCAGCTTCTCAGTGATTTTATGGCCAATTGGGTTGTGGGGAAAAAAAAATAATAAAAGGCAAAAATTACAGAAAGAATTACCAACACCCCCAGCCCTCCCTGGGACCCTGCTCCAGCTCAGCTTTGAAACCTTTTCACCTCCTCATCCTAGAGGAAGGTTTTTCTGTGGTGGAGAGGTGGGGAGCTCCCAGCAGAGCAGGGGAGGGGAGGATTTCAGCTGCTGCTGCATCCTCCAGTCTCAGCCCCAGATTAATTTGGGAGCGCTGCAAATTCAATTTTAAATAATGGTAACAATAAATATTATTTTTTGTAAGTAGTAAGTGTGGTGTGTCCAGGTAAAAAAAGGCAAAAGATGTCCAAACCACCTCAGCTGAGGTGGGGGGAGAGCCCAGGGCAGTGCAGGGAACTCCAAACCCCCAAAATTTGGGGAAAACCCTTCAATTGGCCAAATCTGGGGGTTGTTTCATACCTTGAAGTGGAGCCTGAGGCACCAGAGCCCCTGCAGCATCTATCAACAACCCCTGCTTAACACTACCCATCACCCAGAGAGACAGAAAACAGAGCAAAGGAAACCTTTTAATTGTAATTTACTTTATTATTTTGTAAATGTGAATTTTACAAAGCGTTTTACAATTAATGATCACATTGGGTTGGTTTTTTTTTGTCGGTTTTTTTTTTTTTAATGGAATTTTTTCATCATATGAAAACAGCTATGAGCACAGTTCCAGCTCAGGGGGGGGGTCTTCATCTTTTCTCTCTCTTTTTTTTTTTTTTTTAGTTACTGATATATCGTGTCAGCCATGGCTACAAAATAACAGTCTGAACTATACAGAGTAAGAGCACATAAATACTAGTGAATAATGCACGATAAAAAATAAAATAAAATTAAAAAAAAAAAAAAGAAGCTAGCATCGTTTGTGGCTGAGACAGTTGAGGAACATAATTCAGTGGTACTGTGAGATTTTCTTACAGCACAGAAAATATTTTTAACAGTCATGAATTACAGTACTACTTAATACCCTATGAAGACGCTTTAAAAACAACCTTGTACTTTAAGTCCTTTTTTTTCCCCAAACATTCTGTCCAAAGGATTAATGTTCTATTTGAATCAAGTGCCATCCAAATGTTCAAGTCAAAAATATTTATACATTTATACTCAGTTGTTTTTTATTATTTATTAATTACTTTATTTATCTTTTTTTTTTTTTTTTCCTCTTCATTCTTGTCTGCTAAAAATAGTATTGCAAGTTTTGGCTTTTTTTTTTTTTTTTTTTTTTAAACCTTGATGTAAAAATCATCTTTTTTTTTTTTTTTTTTTTTTTTTTAATTTTGTGTGTGTGCAAAACGCTTTTAACAGTGGAAGAAACTCAAGGAGGGGAGGAGGGGTTTCCAATGTGAGTGTGTCCCACTCGCCCCCTGCTCCCAGCAGGGTTTGGAACACTTGGAACAGCAGTTGAATCCCGGGATGGCTGCGGGGACACTTTGGGGACATTTTGGGGACACCCCGGCTTCCCACGGGTCCTTCTCCATCCGCAGCCAGAAAAAAAAAAAAAAAAATCGGGATCTGAGGGTTCTGCTCCCCCAAACACCGCGGGCACTTCCAGTTTTGGGGCGCTGGGGGAACAATCCCAGTGCCAGCCCCTGCCCTCAGCGCCGGGAAAAGTCGGGAATGTCACGGGAATGTCACCGTGTCACACCGCGGGGGTGGCAGAGGGTCATGCGGTGTTTCATTAGCGCTAATTAACGAGGAGGAGAGGAGCTGGTCCTACGCTATGGCAGCTGCGGGGAACTCGGGTGCTTTTACACTCTGCGCTCGTTAAAGGTGCTTGGTATAACTTTAGATATAGAATATACAGGTAATATTGCTAATAGTCAAGCATAAGAATAAAGGTGCAGACATACCATAAATACTGATGCTCTGATTTTACACTGTCAGACCTAGATGAATGCAGTTTTCCTATTCACATTATAAAGCAGCCCCAAAATTCTAGAATTTAAAATAGTGTCGTAAACAAAGAGGAGGAAGGAGTTGGTTATGATCTGATCTTCTTAATCTGTTTTCCTTGGAAAAAAAAATGATCAAAAAATTCTAAGGCACTCAGGAAAGCCGCATACAATCGATGGACTGCTCTGTTCTCACCTTACATTCAGTTTTAAGGGGTTATTTTTTTTTTTTGCTTTTTTTGTTGGTTTTTTTTTTTTGTGTTTTTTTTTCTCGGAAGAATACAATCATTACCATATAACATTTTCAAACATTATCATTAATCCTCCACACACAGGAAACATTAGTGCAAAATGCTTGCCCTCATCTACCAGATAAGGAAAAACCCAACGCCCTTCACATTTTAGAAGTTGCCTTCCTAATAATAATAATAATAATTAACAAAACAAACCCAAATCAGGGAAGAAAAAAAAAAAAAAAAAAAAGGAAATGAAAGGAGGAAAAAAAAAAAAAAAAAAAAAAAAAAAAAACCCCAAAATATACAGGAAGTTGTGCTAGGTATAAAAATATATATTTTCACTGTGCAACTTGACTCTCTCCAGACTCTCTGTCCTAAGCCATTCAAGTACTTTGCTGCTGCCCCCCTGGTGGCCCCGCTGGCTGTTTGGGAACAGGTTTGGTCCAGAATTAATCCCTCCAGCCAAGTGCAGCCCCCAGCCAGGGGGCTCAGCCTGCTCCCCACCCCCAGCAAGTGCCAAAAAGGAGGAGGGGGGATCCTCTGCAATATCTTTTCTCTCTATATTTATATTTATATATATGCACACAGACACACACACAAGGGACGACTTTTGATCTCCGGCACCCGGAGCCGCTCCCAGCTTGCCTCAAGCTTTTGGCAAACCCAAAGATTTGGGGATCAGGAGGGACCTCAGCCAAATCTGAGCCCCACCAAGCTGGCTGAGCTGCCCTGAGGGGCACAGGGACAGCCCAGGGTCAAGGAATTGCTCTGTGTCCCCAGGGATGGCCCCAGAGCTCAGCCTGTGGTCCCCAGGTTTTTTTTAGTGACGTGGGTAAAGTGCAAATCGAGCCGTGCCCATTCCCACTTCTCCAAAGCATCCCACACCTCTGCACCTGCACCAGCCCCCCAAACCTGGTCTGGGGCATCACAGTCCCCAAAAAAAGCTCTGCCAAAACCCAACGTGGGGCAGGACCCCTCCCCATCACTGATTTGTTGTGTCAGGAGCAGTGGCACAGGCTGGGCAGCCTCGTTATTTACGATGCAAAAAACTGCTTCAAGTATCAAAGAAAACAAAACAAATGGCCAAAAGTTGGGTTATCCTCTCCCCACTCCCCCTTTCCCAATGGAAATACAAAGAAGGAAGAAAACCCTGAGCAAAGCGCTGTCTGGATTAGGGAATCAAAGCAGGAAAGAAAAGAGGAGCACAGCCACAGCAGCCAAAAAGTGACTTTTTGTGCACCTTGTTCCTAGTCCCAAACGTGTTAAAGAACAAGCTGCAAGTGTCATTAAAGCAGGTCGTTAAGTCACAGTAAAAATAATCACCATTAAAAAAGGAAAGGAAAAAAAAAAGGAAAAAAGCCAAACTTGGCTTTCAGGGCACTGTCCCCATCCCTTGGGGGCACCCCAGCAGTGCCATCCCCATGGGACCCTCAGCCTGGCCCCAGCATTTGAGGGAAGCTGCAGCATCTGTAGGACAGATTCTGGTCACTTTGGGGCTTGTAAAGGTGAGGGACAGAGCAGGTACCTGCTGCCCATCAGGTTCCAGGGACACCCACCAGTCCCATCCAGAGGCCACCAAAGCCACTACAGCCTGGGGACATCAGCCTGCAACAACAAAAATAAAGACAAATAACTCCACATTGGGTTTTCCCCAGAAGGGGCTGTGGGAGGGTGAGCAGGAGGCAAAGTGCTTCCTCCTCCCCAAAACCTCTTCACTGAAGGGCACAAAGGTCATTTTTTCTTTTAATTTTTGCATCCAATACACTCCAAATTATTAAAAAGCAAGAGCCTGGTTGGCCTGGGGAGGAGGGAGGGGGCAGAGGGTGAGCTCTGCACACACTGAGCTCTGCCTCCCCTGTGGATGCTGCCAGGAGCCAACACCACGAGCTCCCCACTCCGTGCCCTTTGGAGCAAGAACAACGTGCCCTCCATGCTCAGATTCCTCCCTAAATCCCTCCACAGGCTGGGGGGGAGCCCCAGGACCTGCTCACCCTGGGGTGCAGAGCCCAGAGTGGGGATGTGAAGGTGCAAACACGGAGAAGCAAAGGAGGAGGAGTTGCTGGGAGGGAGGAAGGGAGAGAGAAACCAAACCCAAACCCAAACCCAAACCCAAACCCAAACCCAAACCCAAACCCAAACCCAAACCCAAACCCAAACCCAAACCCAATCCCAGCCATATTGGGCAAAAACCAGACCACAACCACAAGGGTGGCCAGGCTCTCCACCTGCATCCCACGCAGTCCTCCCGACACGTGCCAGCCTGAACTCCCTGCTCCAGGGAAACTCCCTGGGACAGCAGCACCCCCAGCCAGGGCTCCCCCTGACTGACTCCAGAGGGATTTGCTCATGATCACTGTCACCATTTCCCCCAGCCCATCCCACTTGGCTCGAGCCCTTCCCGAGACAAACGCGGCCAGTCACAGCACCTGCACCCCAACACACCTCGCTTTCCTGGGCAGTGACAAAACTCTCCTTAGAGGACAAGGTTAACCATGGCTTTACTTCTGAGCTGAGTGATGGATGGGGTGATGACGGGGTGGTGGTGGGTGGGGGGTGGCTAGCTTTTCTCCTCCCCTTCTTAAAACAAACCAACAAACAAAAAAAAAAAAAAAAAAAAAAAAAAAAAAAAAAGGAAAGTAAAGATTAAAAAAAAAAAAAGCTACAATCTTATAGACTAACCTCAGGAATATCAAAAAAGGAGCCCAATATTTTTTTAAGTAGGTCGCCACAGACCTAGTCGTTTACAGTATAACGAATGCGATTATTTCCTTCATAAATTTTAAATACAAGCAGAATAAAAATCACATTTTTTTCAGGCAACAGTAGCAGTTCAGTAGGTAAGTGGCTTGATCACATTTTTTTTTGTTTTGTATTAGTAATGCATGCAAGCAGCTTTAGTATTACAGATCCCTTATAGGTCATGAAATGTTTGCTCTCTTTTATAAAGTCCCTCCATAAGTACCATCCTGTCTTCTCACGGGGGTTTCGGGCCGGCTGGAGGAGCCCGAGCCTTGCTCGAAAGGTTGGGGAGTGCTTTGGGTTTCCGATGCCAGGGCCTCTGTGGCAGCTGCCTCCTGGATGACGGAGCCGGCGCCCTCGGCGTCCTCGCCCTGCTCGAAGGACTGGCTGGACCCATTGCTCAGCTCCACGTTCACTGTGTTAGTTCTCAAGGCTACTATAGTCCCCGAGTCGCTCCTCCTCTCTGCATAGATGCGCTGCTCGAAGACCTGAGCAGTGTTGGGCTGGAAGTCGGGCTCCAGGGGGACAGTGTTTGTGGAGGAGCCCATGACGCTGCGGTACATCTCCATGCCCTCGGGCAGCATGGATTTGATCTTGGGCAGCCAGCGCTTGCGCACGCGCCGCGCGTTGGTGCACATGTCGGCCGCGATCACGTTCATCTCGCTCTCCTTAAAGCTCGGGGCAAAATTCTGACAGTACACTGCAAAGACAGGGAGACACGGAGCTGAGGGGTCAGGGGGAGTGGCACAAAGGTGCTTCCAGAGCACCTGGGCTCCTCCTTATGGTGACACAAGCAGGAAGGGATAAAAGCAGAAGGTACAAGCTCCTGGAGAGCTTATCCCGTTTTTCAAGCATTCTGTTACATGAGAAGGCTTTGGTATTTGCTTTTAATTAAGATTAAATAATAGGTCATAGCTGGATCCAGCCCTGGTGGCAGAGGGAGGGGGATGGAGAAGGGCCCCTCACTCCATGGGGAGCCCCACAGCCACAGCAAATGGGGACACAGAGAAGGTCCCACAGCAGCAGCTCCAGCACTGGCTCCTAACCCCACAGCACTGCAGGGAATGTCAGAGCTGAGGGGCTGCCCGAGGGACTGTCCTCTCCTGTCCCTCTCCTTGTGCCACCCCTGCATGGCCCAGCAGCCTGGCATATGCAGAGGGACCCAGCAGGAGCTGGGAGCTGCAGGGGCCCTGCAATCCCTCGTGTCTGCTCCTCTGCAGGAGCCAAGCACCTGATGTTACAGAGCAGCATCCAAGGAACTGCCACGGTGAATAAATGTCAGCTAAAGCTCCTGCACAGGGAGAAACAGCAGGAACCCACCCTATATCCTGGCACACAGCAGCAATGTCCTTCCAGCCCCCCTCAGCAAGGACCATGGCTGGAAGTCCAGAGTTGGGACAAAACTGCCAAGAGGGAGCTCACTCCTCCATGTTCAGCCACATTATTGAACATCTGCCCCCTTATCCCTCTTCCCCAGATGCCACAGATCTCCCAGGGCAGCTGGAAGGCCCCTGAATTTAACAATTAGGGAGGGGAAAAATTTATCTTCCAAATCTTAAAAACTAAATTTAAAGATTTGCCTAGAGTTTTGTTTTCCAGCACAGTAATACTTACACAAAGATAAACTCCCCAGAATTCAGCCAGGGTGAGAGAACACAGTGATTTCCACAGCATATGAAGCCCATGACAAACAGATTTTCTGCACCCCTCAAGGTTTCCTCCAGCCCTCTCCAGCACCTCCTGTCCCAAAACACTCCAGGTCTCCACAGGTGACTGGGGGGGGAGTGGCTGACGGAGAGCAGATCCCACCCACAGCTTCTCAGGGCAATCAAAAAACGATGCAAACTAAAAAATAAATCGATTTTTCTACAACCTAATTCCCCCATGATCACACAACAGAGTGGCCACCCCAGCAGCAGAATATCCCCCTCCTTACATTTGACTGCATTAAGGACCCTGCTGTCCAAGGGCTTCCTGCTGGGATCGCTGGTGGAGGAGCGGATTCCAGTTCCACAGCTGTTGGCAAGTGTGTTCCTGTGGGGAAGGCAAAGGGAGATTTTTGGGGAGGGATCAGGGCCAGCCCTGCCCTGCCCTGCCCTCCTCCCTTCAGCTTCTGCTGGAGGGATCACCAGGATTTCAAGGTGAGGAATGGGAAATGTGCATGGAGATGGAATGAAGTTATCAAGCATCATTAAGAAAATGCACAGAGCTGAGTGCAGAGGGTGAAGAACTCGAGGCACATGGTTAAACCCTGGGGGATGAGGGGGTCAATCCCTGGGGAAGGAGCAGCAGGACAAGGCACAGGGTTAAACCCTGGGGATGAGGGGGTGAATCCCTGGGGAAGGAGCAGCAGGACAAGGCACAGGGTTAAACCCTGGGGATGAGGGGGTCAATCCCTGGGGAAGGAGCAGCAGGACCAGGCACAGGGTTAAACCCTGGGGATGAGGGGGTGAATCCCTGGGGAAGGAGCAGCAGGACAAGGCACAGGGTTAAACCCTGGGGATGAGGGGGTGAATCCCTGGGGAAGGAGCAGCAGGACAAGGCACAGGGTTAAACCCTGGGGATGAGGGGGTGAATCCCTGGGGAAGGAGCAGCAGGACACACGTACCTGTCGAAGAAGGTGGCCAGGAGACGTCTGAGCAGGACCTTGTGTTTGACACCAGCACATAAATGGCAATTCATCAGCTGCCCCCGGGTGATGTAAACACCTGAGCCTGCAAGAGTGGAGAGGGACAAGCCAAAATTAACCCCTGACACACCCACAGAGCCACCAACTCCCCAGCTCCTCCTCGCTGCTTGGAACCTGTTCTGCACCTGCTGCAACAAGGATTTCTGGAAAATCCTGACAAATCCCTGGGGCCTTGGCAAGTCCCAGGCAATAACAACTCCTAATTTTATCTGCACAGACAGGAAGTCTATGGGAATCAAATGAAAGGATTCTTATTTTCTCACCAGTGCACACAGTGCAAGGCTTACACTGTGATTTTACACGTACAGATCAGATTGTTTATTCTTTCTGAAGCAAGAAAACCCAAATCCATTTGGCTTTGTTTTTTTTTTTTTTCCAGTGCAAGACTGTAGAACTCAGAGCTGGAAATGAAAGAAAAAACCCATCTAGCACAGAAAGAGGTACTTGGGTACAGATCTAACTGCTTCCACCACCTCTTGATACCTCTGGTGAGCAGGGAATTTTCCTTCTAATGCACTTCTTTGAACATGCTGCCTTTAAGGATGTTTTCTGGAAGAAAAAGGAACCCTCTGCAAAGCAGCTGGACACATCCAGAGGTCTGGCAGTGCTTTACAGCAGGTTTTATATCAAACCTTTTTACTCTGCTCACAGACTAAACCACTCCTGGAGAGCTTATCCCATTTTTCAAGCATTCTGTTACATGAGAAGGTTTTGGTATTTGCTTTTAATTAAGATTAAATAATGGGTCATAGCTGGATCCAGAACACACTCTGTTCTCAAGACATAAAAACATCAGCTGGAGAAGCAATATCTCCTCCTGGATTTCCAGGATTGTCCCTGACCTTCTGGATGGAGCTGGAGCTCAGGGCAGCCCCTGGGCTTGACCCTCTGCACCTCCCCTGGCACCAGAGGCACCCCAGGCCACTCACCCAGCCCCAGGATCCAGCACCACTCTGGATCTGAGCCCTGCCACATCTCACCAGGAATTTGCCTTGTATTCTCTTCCATCTAATGAGTTTTTTTGGGTTTCTTTTGAGTAACAGCCTCAGTCCCTCCCTCAGATGTGCTGTGGTGACTGCAAACCTTGTTAAAGACCCTTTTTCAGAGAGGGCTGCTCAAATTTGCTGAATCAATTGTGGCATGAAAAACCAGAAACAAAAGGAAAACACTCTCACTTGGAGAGCTGAGGAAAACTTTCACAGCAGGATCAAGCCCCCCCTCCAGGACTGAGACAGGAATTAGGGGGGTTTATTTTGTATTTTAAGAGATAAGGTATCAGAGTGAGCACCAGCCACCACTGAGGGGAACTTCACTCTAATAAATGAAAAATAACCAGGCAGCCACTATCAGTTAGTGATATTAATCTACTTTTTTTTCCAGATTGAAAAATGTAAATCAAGCAGAATTGCCTCAAGCCAATTTGCAGCTCTCACTGTGAAAATAACCTGCACCACTTGATGGTTTTAAGAAGTCTCACATTAAATGGAAATGGGTACAAAATGAATATTCCAGATACAAAATAAATACTTGTGGTTGTACTCTGTGCTTTGCCTTCCATCAAAGCTCTGTCCTCCATCAGCTGCAAACCTCTGAAATCCTGACTCTTCTACAGACTGGAAATGAAATCATTGCACCAAGAGAGAAATGACTGGAAGGAAAGAAGAACTGATTTGGATGGACTGTGCTGCCACACGTCCTTTTTGGACCAAGGGCTTTGCAGGGATTAATTCAACCTCCCCACCTGGGGGCAGGTCTGGGATGTCCTGCCCAGCCATCCCCACATCCAAGGGAAACACCCACAGCCAGGCCACTGCAAAGGAAAGCTGGGGAGAACTTCTAAAAGGAGAATATGATTATTTCCCCTGGAGTTTGACCTGCCCACTCCAGTTAAACACTTTCTGTGCAGAGCTGGGGCTGCCTGGGCTGGCACAGACACCTGAGTTCACTCCTCATCCAGCTCTACACTGTGTAAACAGCACCATCTTCCACCTCACACTGGCCAGAAATCTTTTATAGAGAAGGAGTAAATTCTCCCAATATTGTAAATTCCCCCCAAAATTAAAATAAAGACAGATGAAAGCATCAAACCCAATTCCTTCTCCTCTTGCTGCAGCATTTGACCACTTAGTAAATTTTAAAAGAAACTTTTACAGGTTTTTCAAAGCTTGTTCACTGATGCAAATTTTATCTCCTTTGCTTTGTAAAGCTTATCATGTGGCAATTTTTGGGGGGGGGTGTTGGGTTTTTAGGTCTGTGATTCTAAATGAAAACACGCTCGCTGCAGCCACACCGAGCAGGAAGAACACAAGCTGCAGAATTCAATTAAAATGCTAAATTAATTCAATTGAATAAATCCTGTTAATGACACATTTTTCTATCAGCAAATTAAAGGAACTTTTCAAAAAGATGATTGGTGATGAATAATCCAGAAAGACACAGCAAGGGCACACAAGATGCACGACTCCGGCAAGATGGAGAACACAATTCCAGAAGGAAAAGAGCAGGAATCTGAAGGTATTCTACAGAAAATTACCTGCAACAAGCTCGAGTTTTTCCCCAGGATCTCCCTCTGAGTAGAGCTTTGGGTGGCAGCGATACCCAATCTGGCTGATGAGGCTGGCAGGGAGAGCCACCAGATCCCGGCGGATCAGCACACACGAGCGGTTCTCCAGAGGGATCTGCTCTGCCTTCTCTTGGGCAACTTCAAAATTGAAAGGGAAAACTGTTAAAATAACTTTTAAAATGATTTATCATGCAGGCACGACGCTGACAGAAGGTCAGACTTTGGCTTCTTTGTGCAGCAGTTGGAAATATTCCCCCCTCCAGCCATGGGGCAGGTGCCACCTGAAAGCTTGGAAAAATCCCCTGGTCTCCCCCTGCACGGCTGAATCAGGTTCTGCAAGAGGGATTCTTAGAATCTAATTATGCTTTAACTTCTCCTGAGTTAATAATTTGTGGAAATGGACAGCTCTGCACTGCTGGCACTGCTCTGCAAGCACAGCACACAGAGCTGCTGCCCCAAACTTCACCTGGGGGTTCTGAACAGGCAGGAAATTGCCCCGGTTTGATGAACACCTGCATTTGCTTCTCTTGATGGTTTTTCCTGCTGAAGTTAAAATCCAGACCCTCTAGACACCTCTGCTCTGAGAAAGGTCACCAGAGCCTCTCCTGAGAGCCACCTCCTCTTCCTCTGCCTTCTGCAGACCAGCTTTTCCTCTCAGAAACAAGAGCAGCCCCCACCAACAAGGCATTATTAAGATGCAGCTTCAAAACCAAAACACCAGATTTTCCCAACTCGCCCCAATGCCCCATCCCCAGAGCCCACCACTGCCCAGGAGCAACCAGGAACATGGAAAAATGGAAATACTGGGCTGGCCTGCCAGCACCTGCAAATCTGGGGATTGTGGGCACACAGAGGATTGGTTTCTAAATCACATTTACAGTCCAAGACCACCAGATTAAAATGACAATTTTTGACAGCAACGAGGGCTGATCATGCACATCAACTCAAGGACATGGTGGGAACAGTTCCAGGGCAGGATCTGCAGCCCAGCTCTACCATGACCAACCTTTCTTCCCCAAAACTGTTTGATAATGTGGCAAGTGCCACGTACAAACCCAAACCCAGCTCTGTGCTGGAGTATCTGTGAGCACTGAGAGAGGCAGAACCCTCAGCAAGGAGCATTTCTGAACTCCAAACATCTCCTGCTGCAGAGGTGTCTTTTCCTGTGATTATGCTGCAGTTCTGGGGGCCACTTTTCCTCTCTGCAGATAAAATAACAAGTTTTGCAGACTTGTTGCTGCAGTAACTGAGGGTGATGGCTCAGGGACAAAGGGAGCAGTGTTCTAAGTAGGACATGGCTGTGATGCCGTGCTGGGCTGTGGCATCCCATGGCAGCCTCTGGGATCATCCCCACCCTCACAGCTCCCCCTGTCCCTGAGGAGCTCCAGGAGGGATTCTGGAATACCAGAAGGATGGCCCTAGCTCAGGGAGTCAGGATCCAACAGCAGCAGAACAACTCACAGGGTGTTTTTAAACTTTTTGTGCCATCACAGCCCTATTATGTGTGTAAAATCTGTGCCACTGCCATTCCCAGCTGCAACATTCCCAGCATCCAGATCCAAGATGCCACTGGAGATGGGGTCAGCTCCCACTGAGGGAGAATCTCAAACACCAGCTCTGTTTGGAGGCTTTCAAAGAGTGGTAAGCAAACCATATCCAATTAAATACTGGTATTTTCCAGCTTAAGGCAACCAAAAGCAGAGGGACAGTGAATATGGAGGAGCCAGCCCTGCTCTGCTGTCCTTCCCAGGCTTTTTGCCTCTGGCAAGGCAGGGCCACCAGGGCAGCCTGAGGGGAGCAAAGGACACCTCAGACATCTCCCAGAAGCCAAATTTTACTCAGAGGTGATATTAAATACACACCCCCTAGGAGCTGTGTATGTGACACAATCCCACCCCACCACAGGGCTCTGCCCAGGCTATTAAAATTGAATTTTGAATATTTCATTTTTACTTTACCCAGTGACTCAAGTCAAAAGCACCCACAGGATCCATCAGCAGCCAAAAACCAGTGGAGCTGCTGAAGGGAAGCAGAATCCTGCATGGACTCTGGGATTAGAGGCCTCCAGGTATTTATTTTTTTGTTTTGTTGTTTTTTTTGGGTTTTTTTGCATTCATTCTCCCTTCCTGAAGAAATTTGTAAAGATTTGGTGTCAAACCTCTTTCCTGAAAGAACAGCAGTTTGGGGATAGTCCTGACTTGAAGAAATTGTTTGATTCTGAAGACATTTCACTTTCTACACAAGAAGACATGGAGAAGTTTCTATTCCTTCCTATGAAATCAAATACTTCATAAACCAAACTAAAATTCAGCTAAAAAAGACCAGGTACAACTTGACTCACTGCTGGATTTTGGTTAGATCTGCTCTGCTGGCTCACTTCTATAAATCTCTTATTAAACATGGCCATGAATCATTTTGGGGGATTTTGTTTCCCTTCAAGCATTAGCACAAAATCAACGCCACCAAACAAAAAGAGGTTTGGGGCTTTCAGTGGCACCTCAGCTGAGCAGATAGCAATCAGTTATGTAAAGGAGCAGGACACAAGAGCCACTTTGGTCCCATGTTTCCAAAGAAAGCCACTGTGTTTGGCCTTTCTGCTCCAGAGAACAGGAGAGTATTCGCTTCTAATTAATTTGTATCTTCAGAGGGCAGCGGCTCCTTCCCTTTGAATGAAAGGGCAAACAAAGGGAAGTATTGTTAAATACAGTTTTGTTCCTGAACAAGAAACGAGCTCCCAGTCAGCAGAGAGGGGCAGGAAATCATTACAGAGAGAGCTGCCAGCCAAACACTGGAATATTTCATTTCTTTGGATATAAGCTTTTATCCCAAACTTAGCTGGATGCTGCAGGTGGTGCAGGATGGGAAATACCAATTTTCCTGGATTTTTTTTTGGCTGAAGAAACAGCCTCAAACTAACTCACTGGTCCTTATCCCTAAAACACACTGTTCCCTCCAGAGGTCCCTGACAGCACCTTAGTGCTGAGCCCTCAATGGTTTGGTGACATTGGGATTTCTGCATGCCCCACCTGAGGTGTTTGGGGTCAGATTTGCTGGGGATGGGCTGCTCAGGTGAGTGCCTGGGACACACCTGGCCCCAGCACTCACTGATCTCCTCAGTTCCTGACAATCCAAACAGCAGGGCTTTAAAATGAGTTGTGAACCCCCAATTCCCACCAGTCTGGGCTCTCCAAACTGCACAGAAACATCAAGGCTCTCCTGTGGGCAAGAAACAAACTGTTCTGGTTTAGGAATGGGGTTTGGAGATTCAGAAAGATCAGAGTGATGGAACCTCACCCAAAATTTAATGTTTACAGAGTCCCAACATGTAACCACACATCTCAAGCCCTGAAGAAAAGGCTTGAGAACCCATCTCCACCTGCTCTCTCCCTTGTTCCATAAACAGCCAGAAGTCTCTTTTCAAACTGCAATATTTTAACATTTCTCTCCCATCCCCTACTTTCCACTGGCAGTGGGACCACCCCAAAAATATCTTCCCTCCACAGCCTCAGCATCACCAGCATCTGCTGCAGATGTAAACCTGTAGCAGAGGACACACGTAAGCACCATGGGATAGATCCATCACAGAGTCCCAACGGGGAGAGTTTACATTTCCCAAATAGTACATTTACACCAACGTGCTGCAATGTAGCCATTTGATTTGTGACCTATTTATACAGGGAGGTAATCTGGAATTAGTATAGGAAAAATATTACTGGTTTATAAATACCCCTATCTTGCCTTCGCCTCAGATCTCAGCCAGGAGTGAAACATCTGCCAGCCTAAAATTAAACATCTGTGGTTCAGAGTGAGGAAAATGGGGCTGGAAGTTTAATGCCAAAAAAGGCCAGAGGCTGAGTGCCCCCAGCACGGGGCTCAGCCCTGCCCTGCTCAGCTCTGGCTGTACCAGGGTCGGGATGGGGCAGTGCCACCACAGAGCCACTCAGGCTGCAAAACACCTCCAAGAGCATCAAATCTGTGAGCAATCCTCACCTTGGATTAAAGACACACCCCCTGGCTTTCAGCACTTCCCAGGTGTTTGAACCCCTCTGCAAAAAGTGTTCTGGTGGACGACCGGCGCAGCTCGACTGCTTCATTTCCCAAAAATCCACGAGCTCTCTGCTGCTGAGCATCCTCCCTGTGCACAGCCTGGCCAGCCCAGGCCAGGTGGGACCTTGCAGGATGAGGTCCCTGTCCCTGCAGGCACAGGCAGCTGCAATCAGCCAGTGTCACAGCCGTGATTTACGTCGCTGCAGCGCGCCGTGCCCGGGCAGCACGGGCTGCACCATTTGGGATTCTGGGCTCTTCCTTGCCCTCTTTCCTTACTGTCAGGAATCAGAGGCCAGGAGAGAAAACTATTCTCTCAGCTAATTACCACAACTATTCTATAATGGCTATTTTAGATGAATTTTTAATGAAGTGTGCTCTTGTCACTTCAGGATTTCATAACTTTCAAGTCCAGCTTTTACATTCCAGCCATTTGCTGCATAAAGATTTTTCCCTTTTCCCTGCAAACCAGTGCAGCAGGAGCAGGGGAGGAGGACGGACCCTCGCACAACTTCGCTGGTGCCTGTCAAAATTAAATTAACTGCATCTGCTCAGCAGAGAGCTGACTGACAAGAACGTGGCTCAGTGCAGAAAAGCGCCGAGCATCTGCAAGTCCTGCTGAATCCCACTTCAGCTCAGGCCCACGACGCTGTAATTAACAGGGATAAAAATACTTTGCTTTTGTTTAATATTTTCTGGAGTTGTGCGTTCCTCAGATCAGATGCTGGAAACCTCATTAAGTCTCGCTCGTGTCCTCCAGGCCCACATGTTCTCCACAGCCAGACCTAGTTCTGGAGTGAGGAGCCATTTTACCGCAGTGCTGCCAGCCTGGCACCCAACGTGGCCACCAAACGTGGGGGGAAACTGAGGCAGCTTTTCCCACCCCCTCTGCCAGCCCTGTCTGCCAACACCTAAGCCTGACCCTCCTGTTTAATCCTGGCCTCACCCTGCTGCTCCTATTGCAGGTCCAACACTCGTCCTGGTCCCTCACACTGCAGGTGGCACCAGCCTCTTCTCCCAGGTCTCCTCCAAGAGGAAACTGCCTCAAGCTGTGCCAGAGAAGGTTCAGGTTGGACATCAGGAGGAATTTTTTCATGGAAAAGGTGCTCAGGCATTGGAAAGAGCTACCCAGGGATGTGCTGGAGTCCCTATCCCTGGATGTGCCCAAGGAATGACTGGATGTGGCACTCAGTGCTCTTGGTGGTGTTTGGTCAAAGCTTGATTTTGGAAGCTTTTTCCAAACTTAGGGATCCTATGATTTGGAAATGTGGCTCTGATCCAGCTTTGGAGATTCAGAATGGCTCTGACTACAAAAAGAGGTGAAGAAAATAAATTAAAAACCCCCAGCCTTGGGGCAAGAAGACCCCTCCAAGGTGGTGGGTGATGCTGAAGGCAGGTGAAGAGCTCCAGCCACCAGTGTCCCACCACACCCTCACCAGCACCAACACTTCAGATGGGGAACAAAAAAGCAGAGAAAAAGAAGGAAAAAAAAAAAAAATCCAGCAACCCTCTCTGAAATTCAGAGCTTCGTCCGCTCTGCTCCTCTTTGGCTTTGTTTTTGTTTTCACAAACAGGGCTCTTGGAAACCTTGGCAATCCCTATTTTAAAGGGCTCCCCCCTCCCCCAGGCCTTTGTGAGGCTGTGGGGATCTCCATGCCAGGAGCAGGATTAGCTGCCTTCTCTCTTCCATCTTACGGTTTCATTATCCCGCACCTTTTGAGAGGGTACAGTTTATCCTGAGTAATTAAAACACAGTTAGCTCTGCAAGTCCAAACCATAATGGAACAGCTTAGCTTTTACTTTTTGTAATCTCATTTTTGCATGCTCTCTTTTCCAGGAAGACTGATACCTCTAGCTGGCTTATTTCAAACAGGAAACTCCCTTGAAAGGTGCAGGTGAGGAAGAGGAATTTCAGCAGAAATGTGGGATATTTAGAGCTTCACAAGCTGCCTCTTCCCTGCATGGCCTCAGCATCACCACCTGGTTCTCCCTACAGAAAACAAGCAGGGAAACTTGGCTGTGGGATGCCCAGCTCTGGCAAAAGCAGCTCCAGTGCCACCTGAGAAAGCTGCTTGGATTTTCACCTTTCCAACTGGGATGGCTCCTGCCTGACAAGGATTAGGGACAGGCTCAGAGCTGCTGCCTGCACCACCCCGGGGCTGGTCCTGTCCTTGCCTTCTGAATTGGTTTTGTTTTGTTTCTGCAGGAACTGGCCCTGTGACAGGGATGGAAAACACAGTCCCAGGGTATAATCCCACTGCTCCAAGGGGCAAACCCAAATTACTCACCACAGCCTCTACAGAGGGGAAAAGCAAAATAAACCCAAAACAAGTGGGTGACAGCACAGTTCCTGCTCAGTCTGACTAACAGCAGCCATGGAGGAGACCCTGACCTTCCTCTCCTGCCCCATCCCAACCACTGGGACCTGAAGCAGAGCAGGGAGAGCACTCAAGTCTCTGAGGCTCATTTCCTACAACTGTTTGTCCACTTTTCCTAGCAAATATTTCTAATATTAAAACAGCAACTTTGCTTTGTTTTCCCCCTTTTTCAAATGGCTTGATGGAAAAAACCTTGGAAAATACTGCTTATTTGCTTGCTGTCTGACAGGGGAATGTGCCAAGAGGATGCTGAGCTTCTGTTCCTGGGATGGGATGGGATGGGATGGGATGGGATGGGATGGGATGGGATGGGATGGGATGGGATGGGATGGGATGGGATGGGATGGGATAGTGTGTGGAGGTGAGCCCATTCTCAGTACTAAAAAAGCCTGGCTTTACATAACAAAAATTGCCCTATTTGCCAAATCTTGTTCCTAGGTAAAGACTAAAATCAAATGGCTTTGAGGAAAGCTCATCAATGAATCAAAGTTAAAATATTTGCAACATTAGTGCAGCAGCTCCAGGAGCCAGAGCAGGGGAAGCAGCTCCCAGTGAGGGGATGCTGTGTGCAGCCAGAGGGAAGATGTCCCTCCCTGGGGAGCTCCTGAGGATCAAAGCTGCTGCCACAAACACCTGCAGCTCCCATGGGGAGGCCACTGCAAGGCTGATCTTCCATGTGGGACACTGCCAGCTCCATCTGTGGGGGTGCTGGGAGCTGCTTCCACACGGGATGCACACAGGACAGTGCCCAGCAGCATCTCCCCTCTGGAACTGAGCCCTGGATCTGCACCCCACCTGTCCTGGCTCCTCAGCAGGGTCTGAGCCCTGCAAGGTGCCCAGGGAAAGGGGCTGTGTGTCCAAGGAAGTGGGAGGGAAAGGACCTCTGGTGTCCCTGTGCCCACCTTGGGGCAGCAGCAGCTCCCAGCTCATCACCAAAGTGAAGCTGCCTCCTCTGTTTGAGGCCCAGGAAGGGATTTGCACATCCCAAATTCTGGAAAGGCAGGAGAGGGCTTTTACTTAGTTCTGTGGGTACCGTGTTTCTAATGGGGAAATAAAAGAACATCAAGCCCCCAAACTGCTTTTCCCTTTCTGACAGTGATGTGAGGGCAAAGGAGAGGGGGGCACTTCAGGCAGTGGGGAGAAAAGTCCTGCAGATATTCCTGGTTAACTTCTGTAAAAATGATTTAGTTGATATTCTTCTCTCTTCCTCCAAATATCACACGTTCACCACTTTTCTGAAAACTCATACTCTAAAAAATCCAGGAGAGAAGAAAAACTCCCCAAGTGATCACCTCACCCTGGGCCAAGGGGCTGGTGCTTCACTTGCCAGGGATGACCCAAGGCAGGTGAGCTCAGCCATCACCTTGGGATGGATGTCACCCCACAAGGCTCATGCCACCACCAAGCTCCTTGGTGGAGCTGCCAGCAAAGGGCTGAGCTGATGGATCATCATCCCTGGTGGGTGATGCAGCCTCTCATCTATAGAGCAATGGCATGGGGGGACCTGGCCACCAGCACCAAACCAACAATGAAACCCCCAAACACAAAACAAAACACAAAACTGGTGGCTGGACAAGAACCACACAACCCCTGAGAGGGAGCAGCAAACCCAAGCAGAGAGATGTGATAATTGATAAATGATTTGTGTTAATTGTAGAAGTTTTGGAGTTTGTATAAACCAGAATACTTAAAATAAGAAAAGAACATGGACCTAGATAAAGGAAAATATAGGATTAAACCCATTCTGTTTAAATCCCCCTGTTATGAATTTTGTATATTGAATATTGTATACTAGTTTGTAAAAGAAGAAAAAAAAGAGGTTTCCCACAGTCTGAAAGGTTTTTTTGCAGAATCAGATCTCCTGTCTTTGTGTAATCAATCACAAACTATCTGCTAAAGATCAGGCTTCCCACTTCTCCTGTTTTTATCTACCAAGACCAGATGGTTCCATGACCAATTGTCCCAAGAGCTGTCCCACGGGAGTTTGGAAGTTTCTTTGCCCACCACTGCTTACCTTGCAGAATTACTACAACAAAACAATAGCAATTATTGATTATTACCAGGAAAACCAGACTATAAAAAGAGAACTGCAAATCAAGTTGGGTGGAAGCGTGGAGTGGGCGCTGACCCCTCACATTCTCCCCAGCGCTGCTTGCTCTGTCCATATAAAATAAACCAACCTAAATTTTGCTAAATATCGAGACTTTGTTTCTCATTTATAACAGAGACATCCATTACCAGAATAACCTCCCGACGACTTGATGTACATCTGCCCGTACTGCTCCTCCACCATGGTGTCGTAGGCCTCGTCGTCCTCCTCATCCTCCTCGTTGTGGTAGGAGGTGGGGCTGTCGGTGGTGGGGATGCTGCTGGCGCCGGGGCTGGTGCGCTCCCCCTGCGAGTACTGCACCTGCTGCACGTTGGGGATCAGCGTGGCCAGGTTGGGCACGCCGTAGTAGGAGACGCGCGACAGCTTGAGGGGCCCCGCGCCGGTGCCGCCGGCGCCGCCCCTGCCCGTCCGCGGCCCGGCCTCCAGGGGCCGCTTGCCAGGCAGGCCTGGCAGGGCCTGCAGCTCCAGGTTCTCATGCTTGACGCGCGTGAGCAGCGGGATGGGCATGGAGGGGGACATGACGTACGGAGCCGAGGCCGACTGCAGCTGGTTGCAGGGGCTCTGCGGCTCCGAGCTGGGGTCTTCGATCATGGTGGTCTGAGAGTCACAGTGGGGAGAGCTGACCTTGAACATCAAGTCCGTGCCTTTCTCCACGATGTGCTGGATCTGCAGGAAGCCCGCCGTGTACATCACCACCAGCTGCTCGCTGGCTGCCATGGTCAGCTTGCCGGTGTAGCAGAAGGACAGGATCTGCTGGAAGCAGGCAGGGGGGACGGTCCCCGGCAGCTCAAAGGCGTTTTTGCTGTTCCCACTGAACAAGTCTCGGAAGTAGAGGCTGCTGGCGGCCAGCACTGCCCGGTGAGCCTTGAAGGCTTGGCCCTTCACCACGATGGAGACATCGCAGTAGAGCCCCAGCAGGCGCTGCTCGTTCAGGCAGCCCAGAACGGTGTTCCCAAAGTTGGGAATCTCTATGTGCAACATCTGCGACATGGCTCAGGATCGGCTGGAGCTCCTCAGACATTCAATGCAGGAATATCCAAAGTAGGGCACATCTGAAAAACGGAGAAGGCAGGGAAGAGAGGAACAACGTTTTTAGACAGTTCACCAGAGCAGGCACAGGAACCCACCTCACCCGACATCAAAGGCTCCAAGCCGAGCTCTGAGAGCCAACATGGAAAAGCAGCTGCTTATAAAAATTACTTATCGATGGTTTCGAGCAATGTTGGGAATGGTATTGGTGGATGGCAAGGGATATTCCAAAAATGCAAGTATTTCCTTCAAGTTGTGGTCTGTTTAAATAAGCACCACTGATTTATTCCCCCGGGGGTTTTTACTTTATGCAGGAAAATCTGAACGATTATGGGAGAGAACAGTAAAGCAAACGAAAGGCAGTCAGACAGATCTCGGTAGCATTATATAAGAAACACAACAACCAGCAGCTATGTTGAAACTACAGAAAAGATATTTATAAAACAATGTGCCATTCTGCCCGAAATAAATACAGGATTCTGCCGGAGCCAGAGCTCCCAGGAAAAAGCACTTTGAAAAGCAATCTTCCCATTTGCACCAGAAAGAGGGAGCATTTCAACAGTTAAACCCCTTCTCAACAGATTTATCCTCCAACAAAACGAGGCTTATCTCCAAATTAAGCCAGATATTTGAGCCCCAATAAAACAAACCAACGTGCCTGCCGCAGCGAGCCGCCTACCAAGTTGTCTTCTGATTTTCCTCCCCCAGATCCCAAGCGGGGCAGGGGGAGCCCCAGCCCAGCCCCCGGTGCAGGAGGAGCCGCCAGCCCGGTGCCCCCCGGTACCGGCAGCGAGGACCCTGCGAGCCACCCCAGCCTGGAGGCTCCGGCTCCGCATCCCTCTCCTCAGGGCCAGCTGTACCTTTTGGCCACGGGCTGAATTCCTGCTTCCACCTCCCAAAAAAAAAAAAAAAAAAAAAAAAACAGAGCCAGGCGTTGAAGGGAGCTGAGCAGAAGCCGGAGCAGGTAGCGCTGGTGCAGGCTGGGCGCTGAAACTCCAGCGGAGCAAATCACTGCGGATTCACCGAGCCCAGACCCCCCCGTGCTCCCTCCCCAAAGAGTCCAGGAGATTTAAAATCCTGTCTGCTTCTAATACTACTGAAGAAAAACTACGTTTAACTAATACTGAAAGCTCAGAAGAACGATATTATTTTTTTCAAAAAGGAAAAAAAAAATAGAAGTTTATCTGAGAAAGATTAAAAAAAAAAATTTCTGGAAAGAAAATAATAACCCACAAAGAGCTGCTCTGTTCCCATTGCCGAGGGGAAAAAAAAGAAGAAGAAAAAAAAAAGTCCTATCTGCAAGGCCACGGGGTAACAGGAAGAAAAGGGAACACACTCGGAGCCAATTTAATTGTATCTGCATGGTTAAAAAAAAAAAAAAAAAAAAAAAAAAAAATTCTTCCAAGTGAGGAAGTTCGCGGTGCCTTCGCCTGGCCGGGAGCGAACGTACCTTGAGCAGCGTCCTGCTGCCGAGGGGCTCCTGTCCCCCGAGCGCCCGGTGCTCAGGGGAGGGGGAAAATAAAATATAGTATCAAGCCCTGGGTTTGTATCTGCTGGAGCTCAAGCTTTTACCAAGTCAAATCTCCCCGGCAGCGCACAGCATCTAAATGAATAGGCCGGATGCAGATTAACATTCAGGCTGCTCTCTGCAATGAATAGAGCCCTTTGATTAGGGACCTGAAGTAAATGCCAGTTTCAAACCGAAGCTTTAAAAACAGAGAAATATCAGTGCCAGAGGAATGCTCTCAGTGTTGGTACAAGACAGACTTTTGATGAGTCACTGCAATGCAAACAAAGATGGCAGAAATACTGTACTGTATGCTGATGAAATGCTTAGTGGTGCCACGGCAACTGAGACAGGTTTTAAATTTATAGTGCAGTTTTGCATATGAATTACGCTGTAAACTGCCTCCCCTGCCATCTAGTACATCCAGAGTGTCAAAGCATTTAAACTATTCCAAACAGTCTGCAGAGCTGGCACTGCTGCTGGTTAACTCCTGCAGCCAGGGGAAGGCACAGAGCTGGGGGTGGTGAGCACCCCCTGCATCCCCCCAGCATCCTCCTGTACCCCCAGCACCCCCTGCATCCCCCCAGCATCATCCTGTACCCCCAGAATCCTCCTGTATCCCCCCAGCATCCTCCTGTACCCCCCAGCATCCTCCTGTATCCCCCCAGCATCATTCTGTACCCCCAGCATCCCCTGTATCCCCCCAGCACCCTCCTGTACCCCCAGCATCCCATCCCCTGTATCCCCTCAGCATCCTCCTGCATCCCCAAGCATCCTGCTGCATCCTCAGCATCCTCCTGCATCCCCTCACATCCTCCTGCATCAGCCCTGCATGCCCTCAACATTCTCCTGCATTACCCCCACATGTCCCCTGCATCCTCCTGCATCCTCCTGCATCCTTAGCATGTCCCTGCATGCACCCCAATATCCCCCAGCATCCTCTGCATCCCCCCAACAATCCCTGCATCTACCCCAGCATCCTCCCACCTGGCCCAGCATCCCACCCCGAGAGTTCCCCAAAAGCACCTGCCCAAAAGCAGAGCTCTGGGAATGCCCAAATCTGCCCAAAATAAAGGTGCACCTTGGGCAGCCACAGTCCTGCTTCCTGCCCCCCCAGATCCCCCCTCCCCCAATAAAAGAAAGCCTTTCAAATGCAGGAAAAATGTTTACCCCTTGGGGAAAGCTTCTTTCAGTCTGTGGCTGAATCCACTAAAAGCAAATCCATTTGCTTAAGTAATGAAATCCCAGTCACATTGTCTCCTGGATTCAGATTTTAAATTACCTTCGCATTTATTGAGCATGTTTGGTGCTTTTTTCTGGGAAAGAGGGTGGGGCCTCCCATTGCTGATTTCTCCCTTGCCCAGAGCGTTTTCCCTTGTGCCATTGGCCTCAGATTTGGTTCAATTGCTGCACTGGGAGGGTCACACACAGTTAAAATTCCAGGGATGAGAGGTGAGGCCATCCCTAGAGCAGGATAACTGCAGGGAGCACAGGGCTGGTGATGCTCCAGCCTGACCCTTCCCTCCTGATCCTGCTCACAGCTCCACTTCCACATCCAAAGGGATGTTTGGTGCACTGAGTTCGAGCCCAGGGCAGGGAAGTGCTGCCCCTCTGGCAGGGCTGCCCTGGATCCCCCAGCACCTGCAGAGCCACGCTGCTCCCACACCAGGGCTCCCTGCTTTGGGAATGCTCAGCACATTTAATTTTAATTTAAACCCCTCAGCAGGTCACTGGGGTCTCTGCCTGGTGTTGGTGAGGGGGACCAAGGTGACATCCCATGAGGAGGTCAGAGATGACACCACAACAGCCAAGCCTGAGAGCCCCAAACCTCTCCCTACCACGACACCACTCATCTCTGCTGGAGAAAGGGTGGAACCTGCCTGGCAAACAAAGATCCACTCTGGATCTGTGAAAATTATTGAGAAAAACCCGAATTAAAGAAAAAACATCACTGCTCAGGCACCTAAGGAAACCTCATCCATGGTGATGGGAAGAACATGGGTGAAGAAGGATTTCCTCCTCTTTTTCCCAGGAAGGGCTCCCTCCAAACTGGAGAAGACACCAGGATGGATCTCCTTGGACCCAGTAGGATGTGTGGGACCAGCCAAGGACAGCTTGGTAGCACAGAACAAGCCAAACATAAAATAAATATCAATTATTAATAATACTTAGAATTTGATCTAGAAACAAAGAGGCTTGTAAGGAGCAACCCCTGTCTCTCCCTAAGAACACCAAATTAGGGGATGTTTAAGCCAGAGAGGAGCAAGAAAATACCCCAGCATCCCAAATCTTTAGCAAATCTCAGACAAAACCTCAGGAGAGTTTGAACCAAGATGCTCCACACAATTGGTCCCTCCCAAAATGCAGCTTTCAGGGAAATGGGGGGGAAAGTAACAGTTTAGAAAGAGACTCAAGGAACATGAGCAAAGCCACACAAGGAACCTGCAAAAGCCCAAATAACTCCAATAAACCATCAGCCAGGACTGCTGGAATTTTTTCTTCTTCCTCCCTCTACCCCTTCCTTTTTATGACCAGAATATATAAAACAAGCCTCCCAAAACCCAACCCAAAACCATCAACACCCCCAAATAATGAAGAATTAAAATAAAACAGTCTTGAAAGCACAGGAGAACCTGCTCACCACCAAACCTCACATTCCCTAAAAACAACAGCAACAAAAAGCTACTGTGATTAGACAGCAAATGCAATAAAGCTTGATCATTTCTAAGTTTAAAATTCCCCTATTAAATGTGATCATTTTTGTTTTAAATAGAGCACCAAGTGACTTTGGCAGGGTTTGAAATGGCTTCAGCCCACCTGAAACAGGAAGAGCTGTGCTGCAGGAGAAATGACCTTTGCAATTACAGATGTAAGCTGCATTTTTCCAATCTCATCTCCCAAGCTGAGCTGTGTGCCAAGGTGCAGGAGGAGCCCCCAGCATGATCATCACCCCAAAAAATCCAGTCCCCTTTGGGCTGGAGTGTCCTACAGGTGACAGACCATCAACTGGACATCTCCAAATGGGAAAACTTGGATAAAACTGGATTAAAACCAGACAAACATCCCCTACCTTGATAATTTTACATATGTGACCATTCAAGCAAAATATAATTTTGTTTTCTGATGGCTGCCTCTTTTTCCAGCTTGTGGATACAGGAGGATAATTTGTACATCTCTGCCTGATTTTTGTAAAGTCATAGCCTTTGTCACAAGATGTTCATAAAAAATGCAGCTGTTATTTGAGACAACTTCCAGGAGAGTTTGGGAATTCTCAGTTTCTGCATTCATCTGCTTTGGGGGAAAGAAAAAAAAAAAAAAAAAAAAAAAGCAGGTTTGCTCTATTCCAAACTAATTCCCTGCTCTGAGGCCTGAAAGGTCAGGGCAAGGCGACAGCAACAAAGGGAAAAAAGCATCGACCTAGAATAAGATGCTGCCATCAGAGCTCCCCCAGGAGTAATCAGAAATAATTAGATAATGTATTTAAATTGTCTTTTTTTCTTAGCCAAACAAGAGAGAGACTCAGTGGAGAATCATTCCCCCAAAATCCCCCAAATACCCTCCAGTTCCCCAGGAAGGTGAGCTGGGCAGCAGCTGGGACAGGGACAAAGGGACAGGGACCCTCTGGGGGTGGGAGACAAAGCAGGCAAAAGCTTTCACCCCCCCAGGCAAAGCCCCTGGAAAGAAAAGAACTGAAAAGTCCTGCCCTTGAAGGCCCCAAAAGGTCAAAGGAAACTTCCCTTTCTTCTGTAAATGAGGAGAGAGGGGGGGAAAAAATCCCACCCTTGGATTTGAGGCTGGCAGAGGGATGTCACCCAACTGGGCAGCAGGTCCCCAAAGCCACCCAATCCCCCAGGCACAGGGGTGGCACCTGCCCTGTTCTCACTGCAGGGTTTGGGGGTTATTTCCCCATTTTTTTATTGCAAAGGAAATGTATAAACCCAGGGGAAAATATGCAACAGCTCACTGCAAACTCAGTGGCCAAGAATCATCCCCTGAGCCCGGAGATGCTGTAATGCCTCTGATAAAAAAAAGAGTTAAATAAAATAGAGTTAAGTAAACTACAGAGTTAAATAAAACGAATAGCTAAATAAAGCCAAATAAAATGCACTTCAGGTCTAGGCTGAACATATTCCCCCCCCAACCCTGCATCACAGGCTGAGCCAAGAAGCCAAAATGCAAAAAAAATGTCTTTGCACCCCCACCCCAAAAACTGAGCATCCCCTCTTTGAGGTGAGAAAATCCAGGAGAGGAAAGGAGAGGGACTGAGGCAAAGGTTTGGATTCCTGCACAGTGTTTGGCAGCGGGAAGAAAACAAGGTTAAGTTCAGTAATCAAATGGCAGAGACTCCTCTCCTGCAGCACTGGTATCTGCAGCTCCAAAGTATTTATTTTTGAAATGCTGCAAGTGGCAAGCGGCGCGGACGGACCCTATTTTTAGTGTAGCAGCCAGTGGCAATGGGTGAAAGAAGATTATTTCTGCCTTATTAAGAGCAGAAAGTGAATTTGCAAATATTCCTCAGTAAGCCACGGGCAGCCCACACGCAGCAGACATGCAGCACGGAGCCACCGCCGCTCCAGAACCCTCCGAGCTCACACAGAAAGTACAGACCCGAGTCTGGGGCAGGGAATGGGGGGGCAAAGATGGAAAAGTGAAATGAAATCATGATGGTGCAGCTCAGGAGGTGTGGGCAGCCCCACTGCCAGGGCAGCCTGGGGATGGGGTGCTCAGTTTGGGATGCTGGCACTGCCCTGGGGTCTCTCCTTGGGGACACGGCACAGCTCTGAGGCATCTCTCCAAAGATCCAGCACAGCCACAGGGATGCCAGCACAGCCCTGAGGGGTCTCTGCCCAAGGACCCTGGCACAGGACTGGCACTGCTTTTTGGGGAGCCCAGCACAGCCCTGGGCTCTCTGCCCAGGGACCCTGGCACAGCTGCAAGCATCTGTCCATGGGGACCCTGCACAGCCCTGAGGGTCTCTCCTTGGGGACCCTGGAACAGTCCTGGGGACTCTTCTTGGAGACCCCAGAACAGCCCTGGGGGCTCTCCCTGATCCCCCTGCACAACCCCAAGGGGTGTCTTTGTGGGGACCCTGGCACAGTCCCAAGGACCCCAGCACAGCCCCAGGGGTCTCACCCCAATCTCCTGGCACAGCTCAGAGGGTCTTTTCCTTATTCCCCTGGCACAGCCCCGAGGGGTCTCTCTCTCCTGATGCCCCTGCACAGTTCCAAGGGGTCTCTTTATAGGGACCCTGGCACAGTCCCAAGGACCCCAGCACAGCCCCAGGGGTCTCACCCCAATTCCTGGCACAGTCCCAAAGGGTCTCTCCTCTGTCCCCCTGCACAAGGGGTCTCTTTGTGGGGACCCTGGCACAGTCTCAAGGATGCCACCACAGCTCCGAGGGGGTCTCATCCCAACCCCTGGCACAGCCCTGAGAGTCTCTCCCCTGTCCCCCTGCACAGCCCCAAGGGGACTCTTTGTGGGGGCCCCAGCACAGTCCCGAAGGTCTGTCCCCAATCCCCCTGCACAAGGGGTCTCTTTATGGAGACCCCAGCATAGTTCTCAAGGACCCCAGCACAGTCCCGAGCGTCTCTCCCTGTCCCACAGCACAGTCCCAGGGGTCTCTCCCTGTCCCCAGCCCAGCCCCGGGGGTCTCTCCCTGTCCCCAGCCCAGCCCCGAGGGTCTCTCCCTGTCCCCAGCCCCGGGGGTCTCTTCCTGTCCCCAGTGTCTCTCTCTGTCCCCAGCCCCGAGGGTCTCTCCCTGTCCCCAGCCCCGGGGGTCTCTCTCTGTCCCCAGCCCTGGGGGTCTCTCCCTGTCCCCAGCCCCGAGGGTCTCTCTCTGTCCCCAGCCCCGGGGGTCTCTCCCTGTGCCCAGCCCAGCCCCGGGGGTCTCTCCCTGTCCCCAGTGTCTCTCTCTGTCCCCAGCCCCGGGGGTCTCTGCCTGTCCCCAGCCCCGAGGGTCTCTCTCTGTCCCCAGCCCCGGGGGTCTCTCCCTGTGCCCAGCCCAGCCCCGGGCTCTGTCCTGCTGCAAGGTGAGTCACCGGCAGCCCGGGTGCACCGCGGCTCCTCGAGGTCACCCACCCGGCAGCTCCAAAAAGTGCCGTCATTCAGCCAAGGCAAAGCGTGTTATTGCCATTATTATTTAATCAGGTTTTTTTTTCTTCTTCCCCTCTTCCCTAACACTAATATTAAGAGCTCTCAAAGCAAGGAGAAGCAAAAAATAGAAAATGCAACATTTTAATTTTTTTTTTTCCAGATTGCTGCAAGGGGAAGGGAGAGACATGGCTAGAAAATACAATTATTCTGCAGAACGGAGTATTTTGCCATCTAATCAAAACTCAGGACCCCGAGTAAGTTACTGCCACAGAAAAGCACAGAGCACCCCATCACCCTGCCTGCAGCATCCCATCACAAGCACTAATTCCCATCCGTAACACATCAAAAAAGACAAGTGCCATGCTGAATCCTATTCTCCTCACTCCTAGTACACAACAGCAGAGCTAGCAATATATAACATGCATGACTCAGTCCTAGCACTGTGCCACTATGGAACAGAAAGCTTTAAAATAAAGTAAATATCTTAAAAGGTCAATTAAAAAAAGCTTACAAAACATCAGACGCTGCTTCTCGCTAGAGCTCATTACCTAGTATGGTGGAGCTGCCTGTGTGTTTTTTTTTCTTGTGCAAGTTAGTCTGTGAGTCAGCATTAACACACATGAGAACATCAGGAATACTGCCTAGTTCTGATGCAATGGAGGTTGTAAAAAAAAAAAAAAAAAAAAAAGAAGAAGAAATCGCGCTCGGTTTGGACAGGAGCCTGTAATTCAATTGCCTTTACTTTTCAATTACTGCATAGCCTACCCTGACCAACCTGCAGAGGGGAAGGAAACTTTGCTTACATCTCTGTCTTAAAATTAATGACTTTTACTTTTGGCTACAGCTTATTCTCCCTGCTTAAAAAAAAAAAAAAAAAAAAACCCTAATATATTTAACCCTTCAAGGGCAGCTGAGCCCATGCAGCAATAGGGATCCTCAGGTTTTTGCAGGAATTTCAGGGCTGCCAAAAAGTTCTGGTGAAGGGAGACATTTATACATTAAACTTTTAATACTCTATAAAGCAAAGCTACAATTGCATCTGAGCTTGATCCTTAATGGAAATAGAAGCTTGCAGACAAGGGAGGTTAGAGACTGCAGAAATTTAACTCTGCACTTCTGGGTCCAGACAGGCAAATACAAGACTGCATAAGAGGTTCTTCAAAAATGAGGGGCTGGCTCATTCAGCAAAAACCCTGAGAAACCTAAAATTGGTGACATGAGGTGCCCACCCCAGCCTGACACCCACTTAGCCCAGGCAGATGGAGGCAAAGCTGAAAATCTGCATTTTTTATATATTGCATTTACTGCTTGTACTCCTGCAAAGAATTTTCCCCTTTTCCTGGGGGAAAACCCCTCCAGACTGAGCCCTGCTCCCAGAATCATCAATAGCACTGACTTCTCATTTCTGCCTCCTCTCCTCCTGCAACAAAACCCTTTGCTGGGGGCAAAAAATTGTGCCCAAAGCTTCAGAATGTGACTATTTCTGTATCACACCCTAAAACACCCCCAGACAACACTGCAGCCCAGAATGTTGTATTATATATATACTGCTGATGACTATATACATGGAATATTATAATACAGATGATGTATGATCAATACATTATTTTTAATATATATATTATATGCTAAACTACATGCACCAACACCTGACAGGTTCTGAGCTGCTGGGAGAACCCTGCTGATGCCCAGCACAGAAAATCCTTAAATCTGGGGTTTTTTTAATCTCTGCAGCAGAGAAGGGTCAAAGGTTGGAGTGAGAAAGTCTCCCCAGTGCTCATGGCCTCAGCTGCTCCCACACCAACAAACACTGACCAACCCTCAAAAATATAAAAAATAAATAGGTCATCTAATTCATATGGATTCATAATCCAGTGGAACACAAGGAATGCCAAACCCCAGTTCAGTTTGCTGGTTGTTTTCATGAGTAGACACAAACACTGCAAAACTCTTTTCCAAGTATAAATACTTATTAATGCTGATTAACCACCACAGAACCCCCTAATATTAGAGATCAATCAATTCTGCAGCCTCTCCTGCAGGCAAGGGTCTGTCTCAAACCAGTATGAGCCTGGTGGGGTTATTTTTTCTTAAGCATGTGGGATACTTGAATACAGATGAATTGAGTTTTAAAGGAAAAAACCCAAGCAGCAACTTCTGGGCCAAGTTCTTGTGTGCCAAACTTTTCAACTGCCACAGCACAGCTCGACAGTGTTTCAAAAGAATTTAAGCACTGTTTTGAATACTGCTGACAATCTTCCTCATCAAAATTTGTAATTTAAATACCTCAAATCTGAAAAGCACGCTCCCTGGGGCATGCTTCATTCTCCCTCCCCAGCTCCCACCCTCCCCAAGCCCCATTTGGAATCAAATCCCTTGCTTTCCATGTCTGGCTGGGTTTTCCCCCCTCCTGCAGCCCCCCAGCATCCGCTGCACCCCGCAGGGATCCCAGGGCTGCAGCCTCTGTGTGCACCCCAAAACACAACCACCTTCCTCTTTTGGAGCTCTTGAGGCTGATTTAGAGATAAAACCAGCCAGTGGTTTAGAGATAAAAATCACTGATTTAAAGCTAAGTCCAATGAGTGATTTAGGGCTAAAACCAGTTAGTGATTTAAAGTTAAAACCAGTCACTGATTTAGGGCTAAAACCAGTTAATGATTTAGAATTTAAATCAGTGACTGATTTAAAGCTAAAATCAGTTAGTGATTTAGGGCTAAAATCAGTTTAGTGATTTAGGGTTAAAACCAGTAACTGATTTAAAGCTAAAATCAGTTACTGATTTAGAATTAAAACCAGGTACTGATTGAGGGCTAAAACCAGTTAGTGATTTAAAGCTAAAACCAGTCAGTGATTTAGGGTTAAAACCAGTAACTGATTTAAGGCTAAAACCAGCTGCTGATTTAGAATTCAAACCAGTTACTGATTTAGGGCTAAAACTAGCTGCTGATTTAGAATTAAAACCAGGTACTGATTTAAAGCTAAAACCAGCCAGCAATCCAGACTAAAACCAGGCTGTCCTGACTCCTACACCGAGAAGGGGTTAATCCAAGGAGCCCCATCCCATTCCCAGCGGCTAAAATGTTCCTCCACGTCAATAATTCCCTGCCACCCAGCCTGACCCTCGAGCTAAAGGAATTTTTGGGGTTCCTGTGCCGCTGGAGCAGCAGCTCCATTTTGGCAGGAGCGTGTTTAAGATTCCCTCCCAGCGCTGCAGAAGCACCTTGAAAGGTCGACGAGCGCTTTTCACATTCTCAGATCCATCTCCGGCGCTGCCGCAGACGAAACGGATTGACCTAGACAAGAGCTGCGAGAGGCTCCGTGAAATAATCCATCAGCAGCCCTCTCCAGCCGCAGCCGCCTTTGTCATGGGAACGCTGGGGATTCTCACCTACCTAGTGCAGCCTGGAGAGGCTTTAAATCCCAGCCCTGCTCTCCTGGGATGCAACCAAAGCCGCCAAGCCGGCACACAACAGCAAATGCCTCCATATTCCAAAGCCCCGTGCCCATTACCCAACTCATTAAAGACAGTGATACTTTGTAACACGCTCTAATCTTTAATATTCATAGCTTGCTGCATTTGCATATCGTGCCATAAATAGTTGAAGCAGAGGTAAAACACAAAGCGCTCCACTTGCATTGCTAATTATGCCTAAAATCAAATGTAAATCACAACACATCCGAGACACAGAAAATATTAAATTTGCTGGCTCTCAGTTAAAAATCTTTTAAATATCGCCCCCCCCAAACCATGCTCACAAGTCCAATTATTTTTAAAAATAAAAATCAAAGGGGCTCACGCTGTCTGTTTTTAAAGAGGAGTTGACAGCCCCAGCCCCAGCAGCATTCCCAGCTGGCACCCCCAGTGCCAGCTCATCTCCCCAAAAAACCAGCCCTAAAAACCTGCCCTTCCCACGGGACTGAGCTGCAGCTTCCCATTTAACCTTGGTGTTTGGAGCCTTTTGCTCCAGGGTGCCTGGGAAAGCTGATCTCCAGCAAAGGAGGTAAATTTGAAACATCAGCTCGAATCTGAACTCGTGTTACAGCATTGGGCTGGCTGGAGGTCGGGGTTTGGATTTGGGAGAGGGAAGGAGAGAGGCCCTGGGGCTGGGAGCTGCTCAATGCCAAGGTTTAACAAGGAAAGTTTTGGGGTGCTGGCACCCAGCAGCTCCATGTGCAGAAGGAAAAGGATGATTCCTGCTCACAATGTACCAAAAGCATGCAGGGGCAGCACAGGGTGTTCCTCTCTGCTGTGTTTTCTGCTGGAAGAGCCCTCAGAGGCAGCAAGTGCCCCTTTGGGGAGCATTCAGGAACCCCATTCAGCTGCTGCTGCCCCTTGGAAAGGTTTGGTGTCAGTGAGCCCTGGGCTCTCTCAGGTACATCCCAAAGATCAGCCCTTTTTACAGGAGCTGCAGCAAATTCACCTGCCTCCCCCAGAAAGGGGAACTGTGGGATGCTGGCAGTGGCTCGTGGGACTTCAGTCCCCAGCCAGCACAATCCTGGAGGATTGTTCCACAACAAAACCCAATTTCTCAGCTTTTAGGGAAAAGCGTGTCACAGGCTGAGGAGCCAGGCTGCACCCTTGGGGAAACAGGGGTGAGGTGTCCCCACCTGCACACAGGAACTGATCCCACCTCCCCCAGCTCACAGGGGCACCAGGAGACTTTATATCTGCAAAGCACCTCGATATCCTTGGGTAAAAAGTGCTATTAGTACATTCCTGACAGTGGCATAAATAATTTTCTTGATGCTTCTGCATCAGGCACCATAAAATCCTCTGGATTTTATGGAGAGCGTTGAGGAAAATCCCCTTGATTTTATGGAAGTCCATCACCACCACCATGTGAAAATGCACATTTTTAGTTCAAGAGCACTGCAGCCTCAACCCAACCCTGCTCCTTGCCCACCACACTGATCCAACACACTGCAGCTGCTCCCAGGAAGCTCAAAACCTTCCTAATCTTCATCTATCCCCCCACAATCTCTTTACCTCCCAATAAAGTAATTACAACAGACACACAGCATCCAAAAAACTCAAAATTTCACAGCTTCATGCCCAAAGATTGAGTTAAAATAAAATGAACTGAATTTCACAGAAGCAGGACAAAAATCCCACTCTTTGGGAAGCCTGACAGAGGAAGGATGGATGTTACACAGATCTTTGCCCACTTACCTTCCCCTTCCTACTGGGGCTCCAGCTGCAGAAACCCACCACATCTCACTGGAAGGCTGTCCCCAGGAAAAAAAGGCATTTTTAAATCACTTGAACCCAGATTAATTTTGAAGAAATCAGCTAAACACCACCACAGTGAGCCGGGCATCCAGCGGCCACCCCAACTCCACTCTCCCTCCTGAGATTTCTCCCACTTAACAAAAGGCTTAAAGAGACTTCTGAGAATGACAAATGGTAGAAGAAAACAAAAAAGATATTATCACTGCCATATTCTGCTCCTACTTCTGTCCCTAAATCCCACCAGTGAATGGCTCCAGAGCTCCCCTTGCCCTCCCCTGGTGCTGCAGCTCATCCTGCTCCTTTCCAGCCTCGAGTCCAGCTCAGCAACTACATTGCACCAGCTCTAAGAAGGAGTTAAAAGATTTTTTTTTTCTGCCATATTGACTTCCAAAGAATTCCAGAGACATCATTAAATTTAACCCCAAAAGGGGAGCAATCACCCCGTGCCCCCAGGCTGCACCCAGAGAGAAGTGAAAGCGAGCAGCTCACAGCCTGCAAAGCCTTTCTGCTCTTCGTATGTACCCTGGCATCCTGCCCAGACCTATTTTTAAGCCCATTTACTAGAAATCCCACAAATTAAAGGAAATACGGATAATGTTGTAAGAATCCTTTGGGCCAAATAAAAGCTACACATAATTTTCCTTGTGCATCAAGAGTAAGATCCTTAACCACAAAAACCAGATTTCCCCAAAGCTCTTTTGCAACAGTGAGAGAGAATCTTGTTTTGTAAAAAGTTGCTTTGATTCACTCCTGGATTACAGGGAGCTCCGCTGCCTCCCGGCCAAACCCGGGAGTGATTCCTGTTATGAAACAGAGAGGTGTTAGAACACAAATAAATTAAACTTATCTCCAGCCCTGGAAAGGGGAATGCAGTGACAGCAAGGCACAGAATGCTGTGGGGAGAAGCTGCAGGATGGTTATTGGGATTTTCCCCTCTGCAGAGGAGACTTGGGTGGGTTTATCTGCCAGCTGTTATCCAGCTGTGTGTTCACAGTGCTCATGAAGGGTCAGTGTGCTGGAGAATTTCCTGCTGCAGGCAGGACAGTCAGCAGAGCCTCTCCTCCATGCCCAGTCCCCATTCCCAGCTGCACCCCAGTGCCACCTGCACGCCCATGATGGGCACAGGGTGGTGCCAATGTGAGCTGAGCACCACCCCAGCCCCAGGGAAGGGTCTCCACAGCATCTCCTTGGGGATTTTCTGTTGTTTTATACAAAAATTAACCCATCTCTGCATCTCTGTTTGAATAATTATAGTGGGGTCTCTCATGGGGTGAGCAGAAATAAAGGAGCATCCACCTGCAGTGGGGCATTGGGAAGAAGGGAAGAGCTGTTTTATGCAGCATCCACGACTTCAACTACACAAAGACTTTAAATACAAGCACTAACAGTGCTTGTACTAGGGTAGGATTAAAAACAAACCAACAACCAGATTCATGTTTCACTAAAACTCATCAGACAAGCAGAAACAGCCCCAAAACACAGCAAGTCAAAGCAGCATTTGTGGTTAGTCCTGGCAGGCAGGGAATGAGGGAAAGGTGCTTCCTTTCCCCATCCAACCTCACTCTCCTTCATCCCCACCACTGGCTTAAAATGTCTTCCTCATAGACATTCCAGTTTCCTTTAAAAAAAAAGGAAAATAATTATGCAAGGGAATAACCACTTCTCTCCTCCAAACACAGAGACATGAACAGTTAAACACGCGACTTTGGGAACTTTTCCAAGATTTATATGTTTTGCATGGAAAGCAAATGTTGGTGGTTTTGGTTTTTTTTTTTCCCTGCCTGGGAAAATATTTAAGTGCTAAGTTTATGGAGCCAAGTCCATTTATTGCTGGTTTCTGCTGCTGCTCAGACAGAATGTAATTAGTGATTTAAGCAGCACTGGGGGATGCAGCGCTGGCCGGTGCCCGAGCCCCCAGCCTGGAGCTGGGCTGGCAATTCTGGCCCACACAGAGGTTTTATCCATGGCACAGCAGTGGCTGAAGTTTGGCCACCCTTCCCTGGAGCATCCCAAGGTATCCAGGAGAACCCCCCCAGGTCACTCCCAGCCTCACCAGTTCATTGCAGTTTTGCTTTTTGATGCAGTAAAAGTCTTTTCACTTTTAGAAACAGCAACACCTGATTTGCATCTTCCTGGCCCATTTTACAGAATCCCTGCCTTCAGATGGAAATTCCTCCCTGTGCTCCCAGCTCAGAGCAGCTCCCAGCTCCATCAGTGCTGGGCAGCAGTCCTGCCCCATCCCTGCAAGTGTCCAAGGCCAGGCTGGACAGGGCTTGGAGCAACCTGGACCAGTGGAAAGTGTCCCTGCCCATGGCAGGGGATGGAATGGGATGAGCTTTAAGGTCACTTCCAATAAAAATCATTCTGGAATTCTATAAAACCCTGAGATCCACTCATTCCCAAGCCTCAGACCTGGAGATCTCTTCACAAGGTCCTCCAGCTTTTTGCACCAAGCCAGCCAGTGATTTTTGCCTCTATATTTCCATTTCTTTGTGTATTTTTGCAGCTCTTTCTGGCCAGTTAAACCAGAACCATGGCCATTGCGAAATCCAGGAAATTTGCTGCAACACTCTGTAACTCTTGCAAGGCAATTAGCCAAAACCTCACACAAATAAGCTTTTTTGCCACACCGTTCTAACCACCAAGCATTAACCCATTTTCTTAGGAAACAACATCTGCTGAAACAACTTCCTAATCTAGCAGCAGGCATGGAAAAAACCCACTGCAGTATCTCTAGTGCATGGTAAAGAGAATTAGCAGGGAGATTTGTCCTGCTCAGAGGGTACTGACCAGACCCTCTCCCTGAAATATTTATTCCCTGGGGCAGGAAAAGTGTTAAGGTCAAAGATTTTCCTGGATCACTTCCATGTTTTAAAGACAGAGATGATGCTGGAGCAGCCTGGGGGATCTGGAGCAGGATTTGCATCCCTGACCCCGACTGCTGTGGGCTCTGAAATCCTTGGAGCTGTAGGAGCTGCACCCTAAAGTAAGGATAAATTAAAGTACAGCAGGATGGCACAGGTGTTATTTGTAAGAATAAATAAACTACTGGGCAATAAAATAAGTTTTCATTTCCTACCCTGGCCTTTACACAGCTTTTTTTCCTTGGAAAATGGGAACATAGAGGTAAAATTAGGCTCCATGATTTGCCCTAGGAAAGACAGAGACCACACTGCATCCTTCTCCCTACTCCAGATTAAAAGAGCAGCTACACTTCTGTGCTGTTTGTTAGAACTCATTTCCTCCCACACTCTCTGCCCCTGCTTTCTCCACCATCCCAAAAAAGCCAATAAAATAAAATAAAAAGCTTCCTTTTGGGAACACAGTGGTAATAATAATGCTCCCATCTGTTGATAAGTCCAAGGAGTTGCACAGGGAGCAAGGAGGCTGAAAAGCTGAAAGGAGTCAAGTGTTTGCATGGTTTTACTGAGAAATGAAATCCAGCTTTAAACACAGTAATTCGGAGACTATTCTGAATCACCTCTTGAATTTTTTAATGCTACTCCTGGGAGCACTGAAGGTAAATATGTTAATTTGACTTCAATCATGGTGCAGGGAAAAAAAAAAGCAGCACACTGTATTAGTTTAGGGTACCAAGTCTTAAAACTATTCATGCATTTCTGCATATTTTATACTCAGCAAATAAAGTTCCAAGGTTCTATAAGGAGGCTGCAAAATTATTCTGAGTAAGCAATAATGAGCTGTGCATTATATAAGGCTGATACTAATGGTAATCTATTATTAAAATTTGAGAGTTATAGCAGCTCCATGAGTCCAAGAGCAGGTTTTCCTCCCTGGGAAGGGAGAGCAAGGAGGTTGGCCAGGCAGGTTTTAGGGGACCCAAACTGCACCCCAGGTCCTTGGGATAATGTGTCCCAAGTCTAATTAACTCTTCCACAGGTAGCACTGCACAGGCACCACCCTGAGCCACAGCAGGTTCACATTCCCAGAGTGTTTCATTCTCCACCTGTGTGTAACAGATCTCCCAAAATGCATTAAAAAATCAACAGGGTCTCAGGTTTGTACACCTCAGCCATCCCCAGAGCCAGCCTGACCCTTGATTCCTGGGCTGCACACAGGGCAGGGATGTACCCAGTGAGACCCAGGGAGCTTTTCCTACCTGTCCCCTCCTGCCAAATCACCTCCAGGGCCCCCAAAGAGTACCAGGACACCCAGGGTGGGTACCTGGACTCAAATCCACAGTGGGAGAGGGAACATCCCAGCACTGGGAGGTTCCCTGCCCTTGGAACAGGGTTGGAACGAGATGGGCTTCAAGGTCTCTTCCAAACCAAACCATTCCATGGTTTTACAATGCTCAGCAAGTTCAAGCCAAGCTTTGCTTGGTGCTGGTTTGAGCTGGGATTGTTCTGCCCCTCTCCCAGCCCCATTCCTTCCTGGACATGATCTTTTCCTGCTGCTGCAGGATCCATCCCAGCGAGATTTTAAGGACAAATCATCATCCCCTGGAACAGCACCTCTCTGCACTGCTGTGAGAGAAACAAACAGCAAAAAACCCAGAGTTTGGCTCACTTTCCTCCTCCCTACATCTTTTGGTGAGAATCAAAGCAGTCTCTGGAGGCTGGAGAACTCACACAGAAATAGGCACATCAGGAGGGACCAGGGCATCTCCATGTTTAATCTGTACCCCTCCATTTCACAGGGCCCATGGATCCTGAACACACTGGGGAACATGGTGGTCTCACCTCATCACCTGCCCCTCAGAGGAAAATCCTCCCTTGGTTTTGCATGAAATACAAAATTACATTTTCCCTGCGTTTCAGAGCACGTTGCAGTGCACAGCCAAGCTCCTTTTCCCCAAATGAAATTCTGCAGTAAGTGCAGATCCTGAAGGCAATGTTCTGCCCAAACCAGAGGATAATGAAGCAAAATAATTCCAGGAGAAACAAACTTAGGCTGAGACCTCTCTGCACTGAGAAGGATCTCAGCAATGAGCTCTTTGCTCTCTCTAAGGCACTGGGAAGGAAACCAAACCAGAGCAGGTCAGGTTTGCTGGGTGTTCATGGCACCCCCTGCTCTGTGCCCATTCCCTGCTGTATTCCCTACCTGGGCTGAAGGAGTTAACAGCTCCTCTGGGATGTAACAGGAGCTGCAGTTAGTCACCCAGGCATGTCCGGATGGGAGCTGCCTATGAATGAAGTTGCCTTGGAGATGCAGCCAAAACCAATGACCAGATATTAACTTTTCACCACGGGCTGCCAAGGCAGGCAGAACATGTGAAACCAGCAGGACACAGCTCCCAGCCAAGCTGGAACATCCGGATGCAACGTCAGGGACCCCTGATTCCCCCCCAGAGGAGTAAAACTTTATGTCTGTGCTCAAGGAAAACAGGAGAAATTTCCCCTTGCAAAGCCAAGCAGGCCAAGGGCTGGCAGTAAAACCCAGCTCTGGGACTTCTGGAATGGGCAATTAATGTCCATAAGCAAGATGATCCTTCCCTTGGTTTAATTTTAAAGTTGATATTAAAGATAGCAGCTCGTTGCTATTAAAGATACCAAGCTCCTTAATTCTTTCTGGAATCACCTTCATAAGCAGAAAAAGCAGCATGGGCACCTTACCCAATGCAGCTGAAATGAGACATCATGAATTAAAACCATTAAGGAGGAGCTCAGAGGCTGGGCTGGTGCAGGACCACACATCTGCCTAAGCCAGCACTTCCTTCCACTTCCAGGGGCAGGTTTGGAGATGGGTGAGCAGGAAGGAGAGGCTGCCCTGCCATCCACTGCCTGCCAGGGCAGTCACACAGAAGGAAACTCAACTTCAAGCAGAGCTTTCTCAATCTCAGCTCAGAGCTTCCCTCTGTTCCCCCCTGAAGGTGCTCAGCCACTTCCCAAGGGCACTGTGCAAGGAGGACAGCACGTGGCCAAAAAGGTGGCACCAGGAGGAAGAGCATCCATTAAAGCCCATGGGTGAAACCTGCCTCACTGCACCTCTCCTCTCTCCAACCTCACTGACCCAAGGGAACAAAACAGCTTCCAACCACGACAAGGCTTGCTCTGAATGAGATAAATCAGAGCAGCACATTAAACTGCCACTGGGGAACACACAGCACCAATGGGCACTCCAAAAGCCCTGACTTCCATCCCAAAATCCAGCCTGTGCAGGGGATGATGCTTTCAGACACCAACCCCAGCCCCACCAGCAGCACCCAGCAGGGATGGATGGGTGCTGAAGCCACACTTGGGGCTCTTGGGGCCATCACAGATCCATGAGCACGAAGCACCACGGACATCTTCCCATCAGAACAAACACTTCCTTCCCATCCACACACTAGCCCCTTGATATTTTTTTCCCTGAAGGAAAAACAGAAGATGCTTTCCATAAGCAGACGATTTCAGCAGCTAATTTTACCATCACTTATGGT
The DNA here is from genome assembly GCA_030060385.1 of Muscicapa striata striata. NCBI lineage: Eukaryota > Metazoa > Chordata > Aves > Passeriformes > Muscicapidae > Muscicapa > Muscicapa striata. Next base: position 1,879,694 of record JAREIS010000026.1, on the reverse strand, counting down.
CGACTTTATGACTAAGATTTCATGCTGACTATATTAATCCTGTCAAATTTCAGAGCGAGAGAGAAATGATACTGTATATTTTATGGCTGCAATAACTTCTAAGCCATTAGACATGCATGCTGACATGAAAGTAATCAAATTGATTTTTTCCTATTACAATGAAGAACTTTGTATGAGCAAATAGTCTTTCTGGCACAGGAATGAAACGCCAAGAAGCCTGTGCTCACTCAGGAAATTAGGAAATTGCCACGAGCCATCGTTCAGAAATTTGAGTTTTCTGCTTACTCACATTTTATTGTCACCAAAGCTAAAAGGGACACGTTAGTCAACCAAACGATCGACAAAAGCCAACGCCAGGGATAATCAGAGGGGTTTGAAGCCCTGTTAAATACTGCAGAAGCTGCAGTTAATTGTTTTCCCAGCTTTAAAGGCTCCCCTGTGCCTTTTTTAACCTCATCAGGCACGTTCTTCCTCTCACAGCTCCCTGGCCACTCCTCCAGGTGTTGGGTGGGCAAGGCAGAATGGATCAGAGTAAGTTGCTCAGAGGGTTTTTGGCAAGTCCTGGAGACCTGGAAGTGTTAATGGATATCCCATAGTCAAGGAGAAAGCCCATGGGCCAGAAGGTCAACTGAAATGATTTTAAAATGCAAATAGGTCTTTAATTGTAAATTCCACTTGCTTAGTGTTTTGCTGAGAGTTTCAACACCTCGACTCTGCCTACCCAAAACTCCAATTTAAAACCCTTTAATCCAGCCTGTGTGTCAAGGTCTAGAGAAAGTCAGCTCAAACCAGAGCCAGGGTGGGCAGACAGTGGCAGGGCAGAGGTGCCAGCCTGGGGTGTCCTGTGTGCCCAGGGACACACCTGGGCAGGGCAGGGGCTCTGCAAGCCAGGCCTTGCAGGGATGGGCCAGCAGGGCACACCTGCCAGCTGAAAAACCCTGTGAAAACCTGTTTTCTTCCCCTGCTGCGTGAGAACACGCTGGGTGTGAGAGGACAAGATCAGAGAGGCTCAACATCTCCAAAGACTCAGCAACCAGAAGCAATTAAGTGCTGATAACACAAATAATGCAAGAGACTCACCTGACACCCTGCAGGCACAGCCACGGCTCCTCTACAGCCAATAAAGTGTAAGATTTCCTTTTAGTTTTCAGTGTTTCTGTAGAGTATTGGTATCAATCACTGAATAATGTCAGATCTTTTAGACCAAGCCACCTGCATGAAAAAAACTGGCACAGGGACGTGCTAGAGCTGTCTGAAGGCTCAAAGAGATAGGGGTGTGTGTATATATATATTTATATACATATATGTATGTATGTCTTGGTTAGCAAAATAATTTTAACATGCATTTAGTTGCAAATTAAAATGCTTTGATGTCTCTCTATCAATAATACTTATTTTTGGTTATGTTTTCTTCTGTTTTTTTTAAAAAACAAAAAGAATTTAGAAATACAAAACCATAAAACCACGACTACATGGATCACCTCAACCAAGACTTGCAAAACACCAATTTTAGTGAATTCCAATTTCAGTGGATTTCAATTTCAGTGGATTCCTTTGTCCTTCCACACCAGGTATTTGTAAAATCATCAGAGCTGCTGTGGGCAGGGAACCTTCCACTAGACCAGGCTGCTCCACCCAAGATGGCCTTCAAGAAAAAAAACTTGGGTATTTTGTTGTTGTTTTGGGGCTTGTTATTATTTGGGGTTTGGGTTGTTTTTTTTAAAGTTGCATGCAACAAAGGTCTCCCAAAAATACCCAAGCCAAAGCTCATCCCAGCACACTGAGTCCCATTAAACCTCTGCTGCCCTTGAGATTTAGAAGGATCCCAAATTCCAGGGCAAGGCTGGTCCCATCCTGAATTGGGATGTGGTACCCAGAGGATGAGCTGTGACCCACCTCCACTTAAACCCCCAGCAGGAAACAGCAAATCCTTTCAACCAAACCCCAACAAGATCGTCCTTCAAAGTTATTCCCCAAACCCAGAGCCCTGCAAAGGTAGGAGAAGCCTCCCAGGAGAGGCAGTGAACAATATCCACGAGTTTCTCATGACCTTACGGAGATTGCCATGACAACACTGCTTCCATCCTCCAAACATGGATATTTTCATTTGCACTGGTGTGATTGAGAATAATTAGAGTGAGATTCCCTGAGCCGGGGAGTCACAGCCGTGCACGGCTCTGGCAGCAGAGCCCAAGTTTCAAGGGAAGCAGCCTCAAATTTAAATGTAAAAAAGAAAACTGACAACACTCTTCAGAGCCTCGTGACCTAATTCATTATAAAGAATGTCAGTTAGCAAACCTTTTAAATAAAACATTAAGCTAGAGGTAATTTGAAGCCTTGTGGATTTTGTTTTACTCAATTATTTTCTAATGCTTCAACTTCAAGAATAAATATGCAGGAATAAAAAAAAAAAAAAAAGAATACTAAGGGTTTCATTTAATTCTTTTTTTCAAAAGAAATGAAGACATTCATACTAAACCAAAATACCCTCAACCAAGCTGGATTTTTAATTAAAACTTTTATGTCCTACAAGATTCTTCAAGGTTAGAATATCTGCTCTCACATCATGAGGCAGCATCATGCTCACATAAGGGCAAGCCCATCATCCACGTTAGAACAACCTGTGCTGTGCATTGCTATAACTTACTGCCAGGACATCCACTCACAAATTAAAACCAGGCTGGAATGCTATTTCTTCCCTGCCCCCTAATTTCCATAACCACTTGCAATTTTCCCTCTGTTGGGAAGAGTTTCCCTGCAGCAGACAGAGGCAGGGGATGATCACACTGGTCTCTGCTTTGGTTTTGTTAATTTATTACCTGGTGGTAAGAGCATGGCTGGAGTGGGGCAGTGGGGATGTAAAACCTGCAGCAGAGGGTAAAAGCCACAGCCTAAAATGAGGTTAACTGGGAAAAAGGGGAAAACAAAGGGAATCACAGAATCCTGGAGTAGTTTGGGTTGGACGGGAGATTCAAGCCCATCCAGTCCCACAGGCAGGGACACCTCCCACTGTCCCAGGGCTCTCCAAGCCCTGCCCAACCTGGCTTTGAGCATTTCCAGGGATGGGGCAGCCACAGCTTCTCTGGAAGGAGCTCGATGAACACTGGAAATGCTCTTCCAAGAAATACAACAAAACAAACAAACAAAAAAATACCATGACAAAGAGGCACCCTTTGAAGGAAAAAAAAAAAAAAAAAAAAAAAAAAGTTTGGAGCTAAATATTTGATTTGATTTTAGCAGCATCACTATTTTCCAGAGGCTACCAGAAAGAGATTTGCAGGAATGTGCTTAACATCACTCTGCTACAAGTCCACGATACAAAACATTCCGGAAACAAAGAAACCCAGAAGATAAAAAGATTCCTTTCCACCACACTGTTTAGAATAAAACACCTCCCTACTTTGAACCAGCCTTCCTTGCAATGTTCATAAAATAAAAAGTCAGCCTTTCCCTGTAATTCACCCCGTGGGTTCCAGCACGGATCCATCCCCAGGCTCAACCAGCAGCTCCCATCCTGACCCCAGGAGATGCCAGGAAAGCAGAGAAAATTCATGTAACCCCTCACTGCTCTGATTTTCAGGTCACAACCACACCCCTGGGGCCACTTTCGGGGTTGCTGGAAGTTCTGTGTGTCACAGAAAGAAAGGATTTGGTGTCGGTGGAAGGTGTGAAGGGTGGAACTCACACCGCAGCCGCCCCAGGGCGCCCCAGCCCGGCTCGCACCCAGGGCTCCTTTTCAAGGCACAAAACTCCAGAGAAATCCATTTCTCTGCAGCAGGGAATAAACAAGGATTAGTATTCACCCGTTCATAACAGGGAAACCCTGCAGCTAGAGGTGGAGTCAGGCAGTGCCAGAACATCCAGCCTAAGTTGCTTGACGAATGCTAACTATGACTTCCAGCTTATTTATCTAATTTGGGTTGATTTTTAAATATTGAGTTATCTAACCAGACACAAAAAGAGAGCCTGAAAATTTCCCGTGTTAGTGAAAACTCTCCCTGCCGCTGTAATTCAATCTGCATGTCTGAATATTACTGACTTTCCTCAATCACATTTGTATTGAGAAATGCCTAAAAAAAATTCAGGACCATTTTTTCAAAAAGGTTTAATGTGCCTGGAAAACGGGGTTCTGCAGCAAATGAGCCTCTCCAAAGCTGACTGTGATGCACAGCTTGCAAGTATTTTAGTCATTTACAATATTTATCAGGCTCTATTTTTGTCAATCAATCCATAAGAAGAGCAGAACAGCCAATACCTATAAAACAATCTGCTCGATTTCAGCACGGGCTGGTTTCTGTGTGTGAGAGAGGGGCAGCTCTGAACTGATACAACCAGTTTGTAACACACACCAAAAAAAAAAATCCATGGAGGAGGGATGAAGTCAGTGGCAAAATCCTCAATGGCTTCAGCTGGGCCAGGATTACCTCCAGGAACGTGCTGATGCTTGGAGAAACAAAAGGAAGATGCCAAGGTTGGAGAAAAGGAAGCTCAGGGAAGATCTTATTGCTCTGCACAACTCCCTGACAGGGGGAAGCAGCCAGGGCAGGTCAGGGAACAGGGACAGGATGAGAAGGGACAGCTCAGGGCTGGACAGGTTGGACACCAGCAGGAATTTCTCCATGGAAAGGGTGGGCAGGCATTGAAGGGGCTGCCCAGGGAGTGCCCATCCCTGGAGGTGTCCAGGGAAGGCCTGGACATGGCACCCAGTGGGGATGGCTCACAGGCTGGGCTCAGTGATCCCATCCCAGAGGTTTTTTCCAACCTCAGTGATCCTGTGAAGGCTGCACAGGGCAGGATCACCATCCCACCAGCTGGGTCTGGGCTCCAACCTCCCTCCTGCACCCCTGCAGTGCCCTCATTCAGGGTGCTCTTACTGGTCCCAGTGATCCAGAGGCTGAACTGGTGATACTGGACCCCTGGGGAGTCTGTCCCTGTGAAATCCATCCCAGTCGTGCTCCTTGGCACTGCTGCTGGTGCTGAGGGTGATGCTGAGCATCCCCACCCCATGGGATACAAGGCACCACCTCGTAATTTCAGAGAGCACCAGAAAGCTGAGAGTATCAGAGCCTGTAATTGCCACCAGGATGGGTCTGAAACAACAATCAAATCACAAAAACCCTCCCTGACCATCCCTGAACCCAGGAGGTTCAATGCTCTGCTCCCAACCCCAGCCCTGGTTTTAAAATTCAGCCTTTATCAGCTTGAGTTGAGCAAATCCAGTCAAAAGGCAGAAACGGATTGTGCTAGTAAGCAGAAAAACTGTTACATCTTCTGAATGTAATTTTGCCAAAAGCCTCTGCACAATTTTTTTTGTCACGCTTTGCATTATGAAGGAAATTTCTTTTTAGAAGAACAGGAGAATGATTTGCATAATATTCTTTGCAAGTTAATATCAGCCTCTGATAATGATCTCTGCATAATGCAAAAACGTTTGAGAAGACTGTTACAACACTAAGTAATCATATTTTAAATTATGTTTCCCTTTATAGAAAGGTGTTGCAAAAACACACAGACATGAAATCTGTCTGTTGAAGTCCCAAGAACCACCTGACCATCTTCCCACTATTCTACTGTTACAGATTGCAACACTGCCTTTCAAAATCTTACAAAACAAATTACGCTGCAACAGTCTGGCTTCACAGAAGGCAGAGCTTTTTCCTGTGCTGCTGCTCCAGCACATTACATTTCACAAGAGCCTCTGATGTACTGCAGGGGTTAAGCAAGGGCCCAGAAATGAAGCTGTAACACAAGCAGACACGGGGATTGAGGCGGATTCTCCCATCTCACACTGCCACCAGGCAGAGGTGACAGCACCAGGGCATGCCCTGCCTGCCACCAGGTGCTGGGGACACTGGTTTAGCTGATTCCTGGTGACACTGATTGAGGCTGATTCCTGCTTTGGCCCAGCTGGTTTGCAGATGGAGCACTGGGAATTCAGACTGTGACTCCACCAGGGCAGTCCCTTCCCCAGCCAGGGATCTTCCTGAAATCTCTGTGAGGGATGAGGTGCTGGGTGCAGCCACGAGATCTCTGCTCATGCTGTCACTCATGGCTAATTAGGTCAGGAATTAAACACAAAAGCAGAGTCCAGGAGGAAACCATTTGTACAACTCTGCCGGGCAGCATCCTGTTAGATGTGGGCGCCGGTGATTTCCCTCAGCCCATCTCCAAAGGGGGATGTGGGTGGGAAGCTAATGCACTTGGATATTAAATACTTAATATGTCACTAGGACTTAACAGCCACAGCCAAGTGGTTTAAACCTGAGCTAACCTTCCCTGAACCCCACGGAACTGAGGGAGGAGCCCTGGCACGAGGAGATGGAATCAGGAGTGGGACAAGGAGCAAAGACACACACTTTGGGACCAACCACACAAATGATGTGACTCAGATTTGGGGTGAAGCATGGAGCAGGATGCTAAGGGCAGTGCCAACACCAGAGTGTGTCCCAGAGTGCCACTGTCCCCAGCCTCTGGCTGTGGCAGCCTCAGGAGCACAGTGGGCAGCACGTACAGAGCAGCCAGTGCCACCCACGCCTGTGACACGCACAACAGGGCATCATTCAGCCTGCATGGTGGGTGGTTCTTGTCCCACCTACAAAATGAAGGCTAAAATTCAAATACCAGAGCTGACCAGCCAAGGCAAGGAGAAAAGAGCCTCTGGGATGTCAGTCTGAGCTCGCTGAGGCAGCTCAACCACTGCCCTGGGCATGAAACCATCCCAGACTCATGAGATCATTCCTCCCCTCAACAGCTGCTGGTAACTTGGAGAGTTTGTCCAACTACATCCAGTGATGGGCAGGAGAACAATCCTTCACCCCACCCCATCTCCCCTTTTCATACCTTTTGAAACAAGTTCCAGGCAGCTCCTTGCTACGCCTCATCCCAGGCTTTCTCAAACGGGTTCCTGAGCATTGGGAAGTTGGGATTTTCTTCAAAATCTGCCAGCAAATCTCTCCCTTTTTTTCCTCAAACTGACATATCCATCCATACTGGTGGGTGGTACCACCAGACACAATTCCTAAGCTCTCAACCTGTCAACAGGACATCAGGAGGGAAAATTTCACCCAGCAAACACGGCGGCCACCGGCACGTGCGCTGGGGCGGGCACCAGGGCGTGCCTGAACCAAATATTTCCATTGCTAATGCTGCACCTTGGGTCTCATACAACATTCCTGAGGCACACAGGAGAGGTCAGGAGCAGGCTGCAGGGTGGGGAGTGGACACCAAAGCACCCAAACAGCACAAATCCCCGAGGCACAGCCAGGGGAGGCTGCAGGAGCACAGCTCTGGTGGGGCTGGCGCTGCCAGGACTTGTGATGCTTCATTAATACATTGCAATTAAACTGCACCTACAGTGCTTCAAGGATTTTGGGGGGGAAATTCCAGCTGGGAGGTCTGAAAAAGAACCAAGAAATCACAACTGTCACTTTATAGAACCTTATAGAAGAATGGTAAAAGCCTCTGGATTATTTTTGTTTAAAATCACTTGCAACACTTTGCACTGCGGACATCACCAATGTGCCACTGGAGTTCTCTGTGTTTTGATGATGATCAAGTAAAAAAATTAAGCTCAATGCTCAGCTGGGGTGACAGCCTGGACCAGACACACACAGCCTGCAGGTTTTCCTGGTTTCTCCACCCCCTCCAAGTTGTGCTGCTCTACTGTCCCCCTGCAAAGAGTTAAGTCCTCCCTCCTGCATAATTTCTCCTGCCAAATGCAGATTAGTCAGCAACTACTGCAGGATACACCTCTCCTAAGGCACTCACAAATAAAGCAACAGCCAGTTTGGGATCTTAAAGGGAAAGTAAATGAGGAAACTTCCTAAACTTGATTGCAAAAATATTCATGAAGGTTGCCTGTGGCTCAGGTACCTCCAGCTGCTCTGCTGAAGCCTCCCCTGGCTCCCAAGGGGATGCAGAGATGTGATGGACACTAAATCAGTGCTGCAAGCTGGAATTCAAACCAGTGAATGTGAAAAGCACCCAGAGCCAAACTCCCAATCTGGTGCCACAGTCCCAGCCCTCACTGTCTGACCCCAGAGCAAACCCTGGGATGGAGGCTCCCACTGCCAAACCAGAGCACTGCAAGTACCCTGGGGCTCAATCTGCACTTTTACAGTTGCACAAAGAAACCAAACACCCAGCAGTCATCTGAAAGATCAGTTAAAAATGAGCTGAAATGAAATTCCCACAGGTTTTACTGGACTACTGAGATATTGATTCTGGTGTGCCCCTCTCTCAGCCTGCAGCACAGAAATTCACCCTGCCAGAAATCCCACCTGTGTGCTGGGCCAGAAAATTCACTGGGAATGTCCAGAGTTGCTTTTCCTTGCTCCCTCTTCCTAGGCCTAGAACTTTCCCTTCCCCTAAGGACATTTAACTTGGCTGGCACAAAAGCTGTTGGTTTTACCCAAAGGCACAAACCAACCCCCTGTGCCAGAACACACCCCCAGTTCATCTGACCAGCTGAGCTGGGACAAGCATGGGTCACACTCTGGCAAGGCCTCCCCCATTCCTGCCATTTTTGACAATTTTGGATCCCCATCCCCAATTCTCTCAGGTTATAAATTCACGCCGTGCCTCGACACAAAACAACATCACTATAAATTATCATTTTTTTTTACCCCACATTAAAAGGAGTAAAACAATTAAACCCCAGGCTCTGCTGTGTGTGCAGAGACACTCCAGAGCTCTGAGGAAGCCCTTGCAGGGCCTGGGCTGCCCAGCTCCCAGGTCCCTGTGATGCAGTGCCAGCAGCACGCTCTGTGCTTCACGCCTCACTTCCCACGGCATGAACCCAGCCCCAGGAAACTGCCAGCGTGTTCTCCCGAGCCCTGCAGATGTTTCAGCTCCACTGGGCTCCCTGGCCAGCCCAGCACCACCCATCCCTCCTCTCCTGCCTCCTTGAGCAGGGGGAGTAGAGGGGCTGGGAGGCAGCAGCTCTGCGGCTTCCATGGATCTGTTTGGATTTTTGCTTTGGAAAAAAAAATATATATATATAAATAAAAATTCGTGCTTGCAGCATAAACACAAGCTGGGCTGGTACTCCACTCCTCCCTCAGAGGGATGTGCTCATCCCTTGACTTCCAGCTCAGCCAGTCCTGAGGTGCATCACTGCCTGGACAGCAGCACGCCCAAAAATCCCAAACTCCATCCCCGTGCTGGCAAGGACAGTGCTCTTCCCTAAACTGATTGTTCCCTGCCCTTCCCAATCGATCCAACATCCCACAGGAGGTGCAAAGCTCTTGGGCAGCACAGGCAAAGCTGTGGAGAAGGTGTCCAGGAGTGTGCAAGGCTGGGGCTGAGCAGCACAGAGTGTTCTGGCTGGGCCGAGCACAGCCATGGCCCTGATGCAGCCATGGCACAGGTCCTGGCAGCTGTGGGTGACTCAAGAAGCCCTGATGTTGGATTCACTACACAGCCTGGGAATTAGTCAATCCTCCTCTCTCGCCTGGGGAGGGGGGCTGGTCCCAATTCAAATATTGTGTAAGCTGAAAAAGAGCCTTTAAAAAAAAAAACAAAACCAAAAAACAAACCCAAACAGATAAAACACAGACATACTAGTCTGGAGGAACTGGGGAAAGCTGGAGCAATAATGATAAATGATTCCTTGCTGCTCTCCCATTCCCTTCCTCCCAGAGCCTTAAAAAGGCTTCTCACCATCCTGCTCTGGCCCTGCTCACGTTACACTGGGATCAACCAAAGCTGAGCCCGGTGCTCATGTCCTGCCCAAGGTCACAGGACAGCCAGAGCCCAGGAGGAGCCCGGCCTGCAGCTCCCCAGGGCTCTGCCCCAGCCTCTCACCCCGGCATTCCCAAATTCCCAGCGCTCACCTGGGGGGGACACACGACTGGGGAGTGATGGAGCAACAGGGCTGGGTTTTGTTGGCTTCATTTCCATGGACAGCACGCAGAAAATGAAGGCAACCATCCCAACTTCCCCTTTTTTCCAAGGCTCTTCTCTCTCCCTCCTTTTCTTCCCCCCAGTTCTTAAAATCCAATTATAGCACGACTCTCTCAGCAGGGGTCAGTGTGGAATAAGAATCGCCCGAGTTAATGGACATGAGACCAAGAAAGATTAATGCCTAAATGGTTTCAAAAGTTGTATGATGCCGATTTCATTAACATTTTAATTGTAATGTATCTTTTTAATCTTCTTTCACACTAATGGTTTTTATATGCTTCAAAAAAAGAAAAAAAAATGCTGACAACAAAAATATCAACATACCAAAATTAACAGACGGAACTGAGTGCTGTAATGGGAACTGAATGAAATGCAGAAAACCATGTTAATGATGCATTAAGAGTAGAAATTGTGCTCAGACAAGAGTCAAAATTCAGCCCTACACTTGCATGGCCTGGCTTTGAGCAGGGGCACCTTTCCCCAGGTGTTCAGCACAACCCCATGTTGTGTCTTTCAGGGGGGATGTGCTGAAGCAACAAGCCCAGCAGCTTTACCAAATGCAGAGGTCTATTAAAAAAAAAAATTAAAAAAAAAAAAAAAAAGCTGCTGGCACAATTAATCTAATTTAATCAGGGTGACAGAGAGGAGCAGCAGGTTCAGGTGGGGAGGCTGCTGCTCTTGTCCATCCGCTTCTCCATGGAATGGCACTGCCAGTGGTTGTCACCACTCCCTGGGCTCAGGTACCTCAAGCACAGCACAACTCCCAGACAGGAAAGATGCTGTTGCAACCGCTGTGCAAGATTTTATTTTACTTAATTAGAAGACAATTAAACCTAAGCAATAATGTTTCATTAAGCATGGGCATGTATTGATGATGTTAGCATGGATAAACGGAGGCACAGAAGGAGCAGATAATTGGGGAGCAGACAGATGAAGCCTTAAACAACTTTGGTTTGTAGAAATGAGTGAGAGAGATGGTTCTGCCACCTGCCCTGAGGCCAAGCTACAGCTGCAAGGGTGATGCAAAAACCACAAAGTTTTCCTTCCCAGTCCATCAGAACTTGTTAGAAGGGAGAAGATCCAGTCAGAGGGATTCAAAGCCTCCTTATGCCCATCAGGAAATCATAATCCCTCAGTTTGCCATGAGGATGTGATGCCAGACACAACAGAACAACCAAAATGCAATTATCCTGCTCAGGTTTAGCTCTTTAAGATTGCTGCAGCTGGTGCAGAGGGAGGTTTCCAGTGAAGGGGCATCTATGGAGAGAGGTTACTCCTGCTTGTGGGAATTTGACCCCACAGGATCTCAGCTATGGAGCAGTGCCTGTGCCAGGAGGGGTCTGTATTCCCACAGGGCAGCCAGGCTCATGCATCCCACTGGAAGTCTCCCAGCAAGCCCCATCTGCCTCTTCCCTTGGAAATCAAATCCTTTTATCCACTTTCAAATGCATAAATCCTCACTCCCCATCTCCTTTGGGCACCTGGCCATTGCCTTCTGCATGGCACACCACAAAACACCAACCCTTTATTTGTGTTCATGCTAAACCTCTGTGGAGCATAACCCCACAAAGCTCAGGAGGGCCAAAACATTGTCACCTTTGCCCTGTCACCACTGCCCAGCCTCCCTGGATTGATTGATCTTCTCTCCTGGTTCCCTAATGCTTCATATAATCCCAGAGTAAATGTTTGTCCTATGACAAGGAGAACTGGCATGTAAAACATGTCCCCCCACACAAAATATATATAAATATATATATAAATATATATCTATCCCAGGCTGCCATATGCTTCCCAGTGGATAGCACTGCAGGAGTGCAGCCAGTGCTGGCACCCACACCCAGGACCCTTCTCCACCTCAATCCCAGCCCCACTGAACTCCCAGCTCCTTGCACAGGCTGTGCTGCTAAAATCCAGCCCCCAGGGATGAGAAACACCTGGCTGCTCTCCCCTAGAGCAGCCCTGACCGAGGTACTGCAGGGTGGGGGGAAAAAGAGGAATTTTCTCCTGCTGTTGGAATGAATGATGAACAGATCCTGCTGGTGGCTTTATGGCTGTGGGGATGACACCAGGGAGGTGAAGGGTTTAATCTGGTCCCAGTGACTATATATGGTCACTGGGATGGAGCCACCTCCCTCTGCTCACGCTCTGCTGCCCTTGGCTCCTGGCACTGCAAACTGGCAGCGCCTGGGCACGGCGCCGGCGCGCCAGAAGTCAGCAGACTCCCCACGTTCCTCTGCTCTCTCTACCCCTTTCCCAATTTTTTTTTTTTTTTTTCTGGCTTGTAAAAAAAATCTTTTATCAGTTAAAAACCAGAGAGAATGAGCAAATACTCAAGTTAAAAAAAAAAACAAAAAACACCTAAAACATTTTAAGAGTGCTTTATAGAGAATTGTTGTATGGGGAAAAGACAAAAAAACAACAACAACCTGTCAAGTTACTTATGCTTAAATGTACATTTCATAATCACTTGGAAGTTTTAGAAAAAAAAATAAAATCTATTTTTTGGTGGAAAGTGTATCAATTTATTCAGCCCACACAGGCTGGTTTGTTAGTGCAGGGTAGTTTGTGATTGCTGTCCCCCCCCTCCTCCATCCACCCACCTAGGGGAAAAAAAAAAATGCACTGAAATATTTGTCTTCATAGGAAACGCAACACCGAAAAATGCACTTGACACGCAAAATTCTGTGAAAAGTCTGACGTGAGGACCTCTGAAAAGCCTGAGGCCAAACTGTGCCGGCTGTGAGCAGCCCAGGGAACACACACAGCACAAAACCTGTGCCAAGGGCTATTTATCTTCATTTTATCCCATTGAGCCAGCAGCTTTCAGGGGGTCTTGGTCACTGCACCAAAGAACTGCTCTCATCACCGCTGTCCCAGCAGCATCCCCCATCCCTCCTGGACCCTCCAGCAGGCTGAACCCCCCAGCAGGGAGGAGGAAGCTCCACATGCTGCTGCTGTTCCATCCTCTGTCCCAGCAGTCCGATTTTTATTACCTCCGTCCCCATTTAGGAGTAACCACATGACAAACCCGAGCGCAATCCTGCCCGGGGAGCTCGCCTGGGATTGCCTCTCCCTCCCCGGCAACATTTTAGCAAGTTTTCCCTTCATAGCAGGATTTGTGACTACAAAGAACGTTAAGATTTCATTTATTTTTTTTTTTCAGATTCCTGTTCTGCCTCCAAACATTTGCTTAAAAACAAGTTGAACTTAAAAACAAAAAAAACAAAAAACAAAAACCCCAACAAAAAATAAACCGCTAATGAATCACAGTTCCTAGCAAATGAGCAATTGCAGTTGACACAATGAATTATGCCTGAAGCAAGCTGGGAAACATATTTTGCAAATGATCTCATCCACAGGCAAACCTGGCATGACACTTGATTTGCTAAAAAAGACACAAAGCCTGTCAAAATTCCTGTCACTCCGCAAATAAAGTCAGGTAGAGAAAACCAACAGCCTCACCCTCTTTTAAGCACGCTTCACCTATTTCTCAATTGCTCTACAGGCTTGATTTAATAAAATAAAAAAGCCCCACACGCCCTCCTGTAGGTGTGCCCATCCCAGGGGGTGCTGAGGGCTATGGGATCCGCTGCCACTTCCCTGGATGAGGAATAAATGGGATGGGAAGCTGCTCTTTGGATGCCAAACACAGGCTCAGCTCGATTTGAAGCCTAATTGCAGCAAGATATGATGCTCGCTCTGGCCATTAGGTATGGCAGGGAACTCACAATTCCCTTTAATTTCCTCCAGCTGAATGCCTGGGGTTTATTTCTTTCATTACATTCAAGTAAACTCAGAGACAGGTTAGAAAAGAGGGGGAAAAGTGCAGCCCCCCTGCTCCTCAGCATCCCTGGAGCTGTCTCAGAGCAGTTCCCTTTGGCCCAGCACATCCCACCCTATTTCCCCACCTGAAAAGCTGCTGCCTCAGAAAACCTGGAAAAATTCAAAGCCGTGGCTGTATCCTCCTTCTAACCCCATTTTGTCAGGCTCGAGTATTTTTAAACACCGAGCAAAGCAGGAGCTGAGTCCCAGCACTCTTTCCCAGGCTGTTCCATGATGTTTGTCCCCAATCCATGTCACCCCTGTGCCAGCTCTGCTCCCATCCCTGCCGATCCCACAGCCCAGCAGGGACCAGGGGATGTGCAACAAGACAGCCTGAAATAAATATTTCCATCCCAAGGTGAGCTGGGCTGTGTCCCCAGCTGGGAAAGCACAGTCTGGAGGTTTCTCCCAACCAGCCCAGAGCTCCCCGGGTGGATCAGGCTCTGGCAGGAGCTCTGTTGGTGTTTCTTCCCTGGCCAGCAATGCTGCAAAGTGGCCTGGCTCCTCCTGGCACCTCCAACTGGGATCTGAGCCAAAGCCCAGTCCAAAGGGACTCACCTGGATGCTCCAGCCAGGCCCAAGTTCAAGGAGAAGGGATTTTTCTTTCCTGGACCTACAAGCAGTGAGGATGCTCTGTGTCCCCCCGAGCGTGGGGATGCTGCCCTGTCACCAGCACCAGCTGAGAGGAGCCAAAATCTGCCTCCAATTCCAGCAGGCTCCTTCAGGAAAGCACAGTCATGGCTGGGGGGAGCTAAAAGGCTTTTATGTTGCCAGAGGGCTCCAAAAATATCACTTCCAAAGTGATCCGGCATCAACGCACGCATCTTGGCTAATGGCATCCATCTCTCAGAACAAAGAGGGGGCTCTGGGAAAAGCTTGGGGAGCCCTGGACAAGGCTCTGGGAACACTGCCCTGCAGAGCCACAGCCCAACCAACACACAAACCCCATCTCTGGCCCCAGTGGGACCCCCTGCTCCTGCCCTAATGCCTGCTTTACCCCGCTCTCTGTAATTCCAACCGCCTCAGGAGGTTTTTTTTTGACAAATGTTAAGTTTCAGAAATCCATCCCGCCCTCCAGTGTCCCAATACAACAGCTTTTACCCAGTGAAGCCTTAATTAAAAGGCCTCTGCAGGAGGAAAAACCTCAAAACGCAGCAGTCACAGGCACAGAAGGACATTTACTCTCAGGAGGGAGATGATGAGACCCCTAATTTTTCTCTACTTGCTCCTTACTTCAAATCCAAGCATTACCACCTCCATCATCCTCACCTTGGGGTCACAGCCTTCCTGTCCTCAGCTGGACAAACCACAGCAAGCCAGCTCATAAGGAACAGCTCAGCTTTGCTCTTTTTAGTTAAAAGCTTTCTGAATTTCAGAGCAGCCTGTGAATCTGGCAGGGAAATTTTGGGGTGAGGCACACTGGGATGCTGCACTTTGGAGCAGCCCTGGCTCTCCCGAGGACCCTACAGGGCAGTGTCCCCAAGGAACAGAGGCAGCAGCAGCAACCATCCCGGTTTGTTTACCGATCCCAGCTTCTCCTGCTGTTTAATATTTCAGCTGGAGAAGGTGAGCCGGCACGCCAGCCCCTCAATTACGCAGGGTGAGAGGCAAACACTTGGCAGGCAGCGAGCACATCAAGCTGCCCACAAGCCTCGCAAATGCCTCCGGAAAGGAAGAAGGGGGGGAGAGAGAGAAAAAAAAAAAAAAAAAAAGAATATTCAAATTAATGAGCCGGCGGGTAATGGAGACTTGGCTGGAAGTGATCCTGCACTTCGCCGGCGGAGCAGCACGCGATGTACCGCTGGCGCTGGATTTTCCTAGGGCAGGGAAGATGTTTGGAGAAGTCCTTGAGCGCTGTAACTACAGCACGGCTGCGGCGGGCAGGGCAGCGCTCCCCCAGCCCAGCCCAACTCCGAAACCCCCAATTCCTGCCCCGCTGGAGCCGCTGGAGCCCCCCGCGACAGAGGGGACCCCGCTGGGATGGGGGCACATCCCCGAGCGCACGCGGCTCGGGGCTCCATCCCCAAACCCCGATTTCGGGGTTCGGCCGCGGTTTGGATTGCAATCTCTCCCTTTCCGCAGCGCAGGGAGCGAAAAGTCCGAGCCTGCGCCTGCATTTATCCCTTCAGCGCGACCCGCAGCCCCCCAGCCGATCCCCGCCGTGCCGCAGGAGCTGCAGCAACTCCCGAACCGCCCGAACCGCCGAACCCCGCTCCCCACGGCGGTACCGGGTCCCCCCTTCCCCTCCCGCACCCCCCGCGCCGAGGGTGAAGGGCGCGATGTGCGTGTCCCCCAAACCCAGCCCAGCCCAGCCCAGCCCGGCCCGGCACGGCCCGGCCCGGCCCGGCCCGTCGGCGATGCGGGCTCGGCGCTGTCCCGGGCGCTGCCAGGGCCGGGCTCGGGGCCGGGCCAGGCGCGGGGCCGGGCCGGGGTCGCGGGGCCGCGCTCACCTGAGGGGCGCCGGCCCCCGAGGCTGCCCTGGGCCTGGCGCGGCGGGGCCGGGCGGCGGCAGGAAGTGATTCCAGCCGCTCCTCACATGGACTTTCCTGACCTCGCCCAGCAGCGCCGGCAGCCGCCGCTCAGACCGGCCCGGCGGGACCGGCACCGGCAGCGGCTCCGCGCCAGGGCCGCCCGCGGGGCGGGGCGGCCGCGGGGGCGGCACCGGCCCGGGGGACCCGCGGGAGGAGCCGGGGCGGACCGGCCCGGACAGCCCGAACCGCCCCGGGCCCGCTCCCCACAGCCCCGGGCCCGGGAGGGGCGGGCACGGCCCGGAGCGGGGCGGGAACCGCGGGGCTGGGGCTGCTCCCAATGTGTTCTACTTATTTTATTTTATTTTATTTTATTTTATTTTATTTTATTTTATTTTATTTTATTTTATTTTATTTTATTTTATTTTATTTTATTTTATTTTATTTTATTCTATTCTATTCTATTCTATTCTATTCTATTCTATTCTATTTTTAAATTTTATTTTAATTATTTTATATTATTCTATTCTATTCTTTTTATTTATTATTTTATTTTACTTACTTTATATTATTCTATTCTATTCTATTTTTCTATTCTATTCTATTTTTATTTATCATTTTATTTTATTTTGCTTATTTTATATTATTCTATTTTATTTCTTTATTTTACTTTTAAAATATTTTTTATTTTATTTTTATTATATTTCTTTCTTATTTTACTTTTAATTTATTTTAAATATTATTTTATTTATTTATTTTTAAACTACATTCTATTTATTCTATTCAATTTTATTCTATTCTATTCTATTTTTTAAAATTTAATTCGAGTTTTATTTTACTTTCATCTATTTTACTTTACTTTCATCTATTTTATTTTTTTAAATTTCAGTCTATTTTATTTTTATTTCATTTTATTATCTCCTAATATTTCACCTCATTTTATTCCTTTAATTAATTTCTTTTTTTTGCTGTTTATATTTTTTTTTCATTTAATTTCATTCTTTCCTTCCGAATTTCCTTTTCATTTCTTTTTTTTTTACCTGATAATTTTTTTTATATAATGCGCTTCCACCCAGGAAAACCCATTGGAGTTTTGTTTTTTTTCCCAGCCCAGATCTGATGTCCCAGGGAGATGCCCTGTGCTGCCCCACAGCTCCACAGCTCTTCCATCCCCTTCTGCACAAAAACCCTTTAAAGCATCGCAAAAAGCAGAATAATCTGAGTTGGGACTGCTCGAGCCTTGTGGGCACATTTCCATTCCAAATTTCATCCTATAGCCTGAAAAAATTAAAAATCCTCCTTTTGCTTTGTTGCCTCCCTAAGCCCAAAATATTAAAATCAGCAAATTTGCATGATGAAAGTGTGCAGCATTGGCCCTACGTCTGCTAAAGGAATTTCAAAGGAGTAACAAAAAACCTCTTGAAAGCAGGAGCCTCTTGCTGGCTGCTTTGCATGCGAGATTATGTCAGAACTTCTGTGAATCTGGAAGTTTCTTTCCTCTCACACTCACCAACATTCATCATTTCGAGGCTGCCTTAAAATCTGCAGCAAAATATCCCCATATTTTAAAAATCAGCATCCAATGCCTAGAACTGCTCAAGGCTGAGGAATTTCATTAGCACTTGACACTTTAAAAAACAGTGTCAGGTCAGGACAAACACATTTGCTTTTCTGCTCAAGATAAATTCGGGTTTTTTAGGGTTTTTTTGTTGTTGTTGTTGTTTTTTGTTTTTTTTTTAAGAAATGATGTATGAGAAATCTGTCCCTATTCTGAGGCAGAGCAGCCCAAATCCTTCCAGTGTGACAATCCCAGCTCCCCTTGCTTGGTTTTCATTGAAGCATCTCAACACCCTGAAGGAGCGATAGGAAAAGGGGGAATGGCTTCCAGCAGAGAGAGGGCAGGGCTGGATTTTGGGAAGAAATCTTTCCCCATGAGGTTGGGGATGCCCTGGCACAGGAGAAGCTCTGGCTGCTCCACCCCTGGAAATGTCCCAGGATGGGGCTTGGAGCCACCTGGGACAGGGAAAGGTGAAATATGAGAAATATCTGCTGCAAGAACTTCCCTGGGGGGTGACCAGCACTGTCCCCCTGAGCACAGAGCCCACATCAGAGCACCCCTGTGTCACTGAGGATGTGGGGACACCACTCAGGGACCCTGTGTTGTCCCCAAAATGTTTTCCCTGAGCAGCTCCAAGCAGGGATTTGGGGTTTGGAAACCCCCAGCCCCTCTCTGAGCATCTCAGAAAATCCAGCCATGAGCTGCAGGGCTGCAAAACTCCAGCTCTTCCTCCAGCAGGAGAGAAAATCCGAGCTCTGTGACTTTGAGAGGCAGCAGAGCCTGCTAAAGCTCCAGTCCAGGAGCATCCTCCCTCCCTTCAGCCATGGACGTTTTAAAAATGTTCTGTGATGGAGAAAGAAACATTTCTTAAGTACCATTTGATGTCTCAGAATGGCTCCGGGGCTAGAGAAAACATGTTTATTTACTACTCTGCTGATTTTAATGCGAAAGATTGGTTCAGTGAGTAGAGGAAACAAACCAGGCAACATTTTCCATAATGTCTGCAAAGTGTTCTTGGGCTGCGGAAATATTTTCTTTCTTTCTCTCTCTCTCTCTTGCCTGCGTTTTTTTTCAATCTAGCATTTCAAATTGAAGAATGGCTTGAGGGCTGAAGAAATCACTTGATAAAATACCCCACATTTACATTCTTGCAGGAGAAAAGCTAACTTTTTTATTTTTTTTTCCATCTGAACAGTGGTTTAGTGAAGCAGAAGAAACAATCCTGCAGCATCCCCACGTCCCTTTAACCCTTTCTGGCAGCAGCTGTTCAGCTGAACTTTTGCTGTTCCCTGTAAAGCTTTGGGGATTTTGTTCCTTCTCCAAATTCTGGGCTCTAAGGCCACTGAAGGTAGCTAAAATACACTTTGCAGCTTGATTTCCAGGTGTATTTCTGGATGTCTGGGTAAGGGAGCCAGCTTGGCTGGGGACCAACCCATGGCAAAGCATCAATTGCTGCACCAATCTCTGATTTATTTTGTGACTTTCCAACAAACTTGGCAATGAGCAAGACCTTCAAGGTGTTTCTAATCTTCCTGCCCCCGGAGATGCTGCAGTGGGATTGCCCCTGGACACAGCTGGGACTTATCTTTGTGGTGGTGGGGATCACCCTGAATCATTAGGCTGGAGGGGATACTGGAAAAATTGCAAAAATTTAGGAGTCTGCTGGGAAACTCCTTATCCTGCAGCAATACATTGCAAAGCACATCAATTGTCATGTTAGGAAGATTTTTTGTAGTTTGCTTTGTAGGTAGAATAAGTTTTAACTCCCCCAATATTTGTGCTGGGCTGTGAACTACAAGGCTTTGTGGTAGGTGGAGAAAATCTCCAGAAATTTTCCCTTTGATGGCCCATTCAGCCACCACGGCAGCACAATTGATATTCTTGGAGGGAGGAGAGGACACAGCAGCTCTGCTCCAGCCGAGCAAAGTTCACTGGGATTAGCATAACACCGGGAATGGTGGCAAAGAACGAAACAAAAATGTATCAGAGCCCCTCGTCGATGTCCTTTACTTATTAATGCCAGAGGGATCTGCCTGCTCCTCTCCTGTTCACAGTGAACTTTGCCAGGTGATGAGTTCTGCTTGTTGTGCTCCCTCCTGCAGGAATAGACAATCTTTAAAACAAAATGAGAATATTGTGAGTGAGGGGAGAGCTGGGGCAGGGGGGATTGTGGCAAGCAGCAGAGCAGAGGCTGTGGCCATGGAGAGCAGTGACTGCCCAGGCAGAGCCCTCTGAGCCACAGAGCTCAGGTGGGGCTGAAGGCAGCTCTAACACAGCCTTTCCTCCTGGAAAATGGACATGAAGAGGTTTGATGAGGTGTGGCCATCCTGGGACTTCTCCATCTGCTGGCCCTGCCTCTCCTGCTGTGGTGTCTCCATCTCCCTCCCCGCTGCAGGGTTTCTCTGTGCTGGCTCCTGGCTGGGATTTCACTGAGAAAGCTCTAACCCTGCTGCACTAAATCTCTCCTGGGTCAGGGGGGTCTCATTCCAGCCCAGCAATGTTTTTGTGTCAGCCCCCAGAGCTCCCCTGGGGCTCAGAACTGGCATTTTGATGGCAGTGGAGCTCTCTGAGCCTGGCCATGACCCTGCAAGGTCTCTGCCACACAGGCCAAGAGCCACTGTCACTGCAGCTGGGACAGGGAACATCCCCCACAGCCTCCAGGGCCGTGCAGTGGGAGGGATGGGGTGTTTACACCACATTTTGGGACAAGCCCCTGAAATCTCTGCTCAGCCAAAGCCACAGCACCCAGGGAGATTATTCCTTACCCAAGAAAGTCTTTTGTTTGTTGTCTTTGGTGCCTGTTCAGCTCTGCCTTTTTTTCTCCATGGGGTTTTTCTCCTTCCCAGCTTTTTGAGGGGTGTGAGGCTCCAGCTCTCCCAGGGATCCTCCATCCACCCCAGGGATGGCAGCCAGGAGAGGGAAGCACTGCTGGCAGGCTCTGGGGCAGGGCTTTCCCCCATGGCCATGGTGAGGTCACTCTTGGGGCAATGGGATGGAATCAGATGTTCATGGAATCCCTGAATGGTTTGTAAAGGACCTGTCTCAGGTCCAAGGCAGGGACACCTTCCACTATCCCAGGCTGCTCCAAGCCCTTCCCAACCTGCCCTTGGACACTTGAAAGGGATGAAGTTAAAGTTGTTATATTTTATGAATAACATAAATAAATCTCTGAGTTCTTTACATGAAGCCTCTACACATGAAGCTCCAGCATCGCCCTGTGCCACGCAGCTGACACGGTGCAGATGTGGATTATTTTTACTCCAGCCAGACTTATTTGATTTACATTAAAATGATTAGGAATAAGTTAAAACAAACAGAAATGAGATGTCTCCAAGGCAGCTGCTTTGTCCTGACCAAACTGGCACAAGGCTGTGTGTAAAAAGGCTTTACTTGTTAGTAAATAGAGAAATCCTTCAGATCCTGCCGGGAGAATTGCTCCAGAAGCTCAAGGCACCGCTTGTTTCCAGCTGGGTCCCCCGAGGTGAGAGCAGGACAACAACAGAAAACTGTGTATCATTGGCCTGCTTTTAGTAATTATTTATTATATAATGGTGTGGTGCCTGTGCAAGCAGGAGAAGAGAAAGCCCAGCCCTGGGAGGCATTTTCTGGCTGTGTTAATTCATGGCAGGTACTCACAGCCTGGCTCAGCTGAGGCTGCCAGCCTGGGAGCCCCTGACCTCCCTGGACACAGCCTGCAGACTGTTTTCCCAGGAGCAGCATTAAAATAAACTTCCATAAAATGATCTGCTTTCATCTTGAAGATTCCACGTGCAGGTGGATGGCAGCCCGTCCGGTAAGCGCTGTTGATATTTAATTGCCTCTAAAGCTCAGAAATGGTATTTAAGTCGAGCTGGCACAATTCACAGGATGCCACCAGCCTTGCTGTGGCTGCCTGCTCTCTGTCTGAGCTCTGCCCATGGTTCCTGCTCCCCAGATGAACCATCTGACACTGGGCTGTGGGAGCAGACGTCCCGTGAGTGCCGGATCCAGGAGCCCTGGGAGGCTGTGGCAGCTCACTCCTGCTGCAGCTCTGCACTGCAGGCAGGGCTGGCTTTAAAGGGTTTGGAAAGTTGGAAAGGAGCTTCTCTTCTGGATCTGGCAGAGGAGGTGGAGCTGCTCCCTGGGCACCCCTGTGATGTGGAGGGGTGTCTGTGGCCAGCCTGGGGGATTTGGGGACACCGAGCAACACCTCATTATAAATTTTAACCCAAACTCCCTGCAGACTCTCTCAGGCCTCTCACAGAGTTTGGCTCATTTCTTTGATACAACCCACACCTTTTCAAAGTTTTCTTGGTTCATAATTTTAATTAATTTAAAGCTGACCACTCAGTTGATCGCTGAGCCGATAAATGGTGCTCAGGCTCTTCCTTCAGATCCTCTCACACCCCTCACTGCTTCTCATGTGGGTGCTCAGGAACACAAACAAGATGCCTTTAAATCAAAATGCTCAGGTCACCCTTGGAGGGCAAATAACTCTGGCCAGGTGGGAAGGGGAGGAGGTGGCCATGTGCCTGCTGTGCAGGAGATGATGATCCCCTCGATGAGAGTGTGAAACTGCCAGAGACAGAGTCAGGCATTTGATTTCTCTAAGCTAAGCATGTAAATGAGCCTGGCATAATCGGTCTGTGTTTCCCCTTCCTTTCTGTAGAGGAATATTTTGGGTTGAAGTGTCTGTGATGTGACTGATGCAGCAAGTCAGCGCTGTCAGAGCCTGATTCACGAGTCGGTGCTGCAGTGCTGGGGGTGGGAGCGGGTAACCTTGGCTCCTGCTCCTCCTCCTCCTCCTCCTCCTCCTCTGCTGGGATCCGGTGTCACCTGCAGGTGCTGCCAGGAGCTGCTCTGTCCCTGCTGGGAATGGGCTGACACCCACAGGGAGGGTTTGCCTTGCCCATGGCAGCACGGGGACAGTAAAACCAGCAAAGCTGGGCTCTTGGTCACTGACAATGGACCAGGCAGGGGCATGGAGCAGCCCAAATGTCTCTTGAAATATTGCTGCTGGACACAAGGTGGTCTGGATTTTTGTTGTGAGGGATCGAGTGACTCTTGGTGCTGAAGTGAAGCCAAATCTTTTCATATTTCCCACAGAACTCGAGTGTGATCTTATCACAGGAGCTGCGGTGGGGCCTGTGCATTGGCACAGCTCCTTTGCTATTGTTGAGAAAGTCTTGGTCTGAGAAAATTTAGGGTAACAATGATCCCTCCTGAAGAGTATTGTTATTCTTTATTCTGTGTTTGCCCTGGTAGCTGCACCTTCAAAGCAGAGAGGGCACCCCAAAAAAACTCACTGCTTCAGCCCACCCAGGACAACACCCCAAGAGAGGGGAGAGAGCTTTGCCAGCCAAAGATCTGTTGGAAAGAAGCCTTCAGCTGATTAATTTTCCAGGTTTCCCACAACTATTTTGGGAGCTTTTGTTTCCCATTGTTGTAAGACAAATTTCCAAGCCACTCTTCACGAGGAGCTGGGCAGGGATGTGATGTCCAGACCCATCCATCCCTGTGGGATGTTTCCACCTGTTCCAAGGTGCTCCTGCTCCTCCTGGGGCTGGGCTGGGCTCCTGGCACCAGGCAGGAGGAGGAACTGGAGCACCAGTGACTGCACACAAAAGCCTGGGAAAAAAACCTGCTGTGATTTACCCACACAGAGTTCAATAAACATTAGATCTGATGGCATTCATCGTTTTTTCATAGCATGCTCGATTACTGCTTCAGTTATTGCTCAAATGACATCATTCTTGGCAAAGGAATTGATTGATTTTTTAATGAATATTCATATGGCATTTCAGCCAGGAGTAGGCATTAATATTCTAAGAAAGAAGAATGAAACGTACATCCTAATTTAATGAATGATTGTAAATATGTATCTGATGGATAATGTGACAATGAGCATTTAAAAAAGCATCCATAGTCACCTCGAGGGCTTTTTTTGGGAACAAAGGGGCAAGCAGGGTGCAGGCAAGGCAAAGGGGTGAGGGATGGACTGGCCAGATCTCACCACGGATCTCCTGTCCCTCACACTGGGATTCTGCAATGCTCAGAAATAAATCATATATTGATAACACTCGTGGATCCCAGGTGATGCTGGAGCTGTGAGGTGTGAAACAGCGATGAGAGTGAGACGTGAAGCTGGACAAAGAGACAGGAGGGACAGGAGAGAGCCCCATTCCCTCCTGTGCCCCTGTGTCCCACCCCAGAGATGCCGGGGGCTGGCTGGAGGCAGGTGAAGCACGGGCTCAATCCCCCCGTGCAGCTCTGTCATGTTCAATTCCCTTCATCAGAGCACGGCTGCCACGCTCGTGGTCCCCGAATGTACATATATTTGTCCAATGTACATATACTTGTCCAATGTGCATTTATTTGTCAGACATTCTTAAGATGTCTCCCCGTTCCGAGCACTGATCCTTTGTAACACTTGTACTGCTCAAACAGCGACAGCAGCCCCGCTTCTCCCCCTCGTGCCATCCCAGCTTTGGGAAACGCTGAAACCCCCGGCTTAGAGCCTCTGTAAAAGCATTTATTTGAAGGATATTTAAAGGGAGGAGGGCGCACACCTGAAGCATCCTCTGGAAGCGGGGACAAATCAGGGCATGGCCACTCCAGCCCCCGAGGGGACAGGCACGAGAGGCTGGTTGTACCCAGCAGCGATCCATTGTGCTGACAAAGCACAAATGCAAAAAAGCAATCCCCGAAATTCCCCGCAAAACTGCGGGACCTGCCCTGATCCGAGGAATGGGGGCGTTAATAGGGACAGAGCTGCTTTTCCTCCCCTTTTCCCTTCAGCCCTAGAGCTGGCAGGGAAGAGTTTTAACCTTTGGAGGGCATCTCCAAACCCGCAGCCGCGGCTCCCGTTCGCACATCCCCGTGCGTGGGACCGAGTTTGCCGATAAAAATACAGCCGGAGTTATGCTTGGTATGGAACAAGCAGGCAGTAGCTGCCCAAGACTTCACAACATCCCGCTTCTGGCTCGCCTCCAAAGCACCAAAACAAAACAAAAATTCAGTTGGCATCTCTGCGGATTGAAGCGAGTTTTTCTTTCTGCAGCAATTGCTGAACAAACGTTTCGATACTTGTGCCGCCGCCCCCGCCGCTGCTTTCTCCCCCGAATCATGTGCTGGAAGGATGGAAAAGATGTTCAAGGTCATGGGCGGGCTGTGGAAGAGAATGGCAGAACCCCAGGAGCACCGAGGCTGGGAAAGCCCTCCCAGACCAGCGAGTCCAGCCTGTGGCTGATCCTCACTTTGTCACCCAGCCCAGAGCACTGAGAGCCACTTCCACCCCTTCCCTGGACACCTCCAGGGGTGGGACAACCCTTCAAGGTTTCACCACCCTTTCTGTGAAGAAATTCTTCCTGGCCAAACCTGCTCACTGCCCATCTCTGTCCTCAGTGGTCTCACTGCATTCTGTCACCAATGCAGAGCTCAAGCCATGGGTGTTGGGCACCTTGGCCCAGCAGGACCTGCAGGAGAGGGCTGGCTTCTCCAAACCACTCTCTTATCATGCTGGGGGCTTTTGGACTCCCAGGGAGGTGCAGCTTGTACACCTGGGCTGAATTAACCCCTCTGTGCCCGCCCTTCACTTTGGAAAAGCAAATTCTCCTTCCTCCCATGCACGGGCTGCTCCCTTGCACCAGCCAGAAAGGAGCAGCAACCCAGGAATTACAGCAGAGTCAGCCTGGGAAAAATCCCACAGCAGCAGCCTGAAATGAGGGAATTCAGGGTTTGGCCTCATATTTCTTGTGTGACACAGGACACAAACAATGTACATCTTCTGTAGGTTTGGGTGTTGTAACTTGACCTTCTGGGCTTTGCTTTCAACTGGTTTATTTATTTCCCCAAGAAGAGGCAGGTTTGCTTGAGAGGAAACAAGGTGAAACCCTGACCTTGCTGAAAGCACTGAGAGTTTGCCATTGATTGCAGCAGAATTAGACATTTACAGAGAGTTATAACCAGGGGTTCAGCTCTCGCTTCTTTGGTGCTTGATCCTTTAAAGGAAGAGAGCAAAAATCCTCCAGCCCTTCCCTGCATGCCCACAATTCCCCCTCCTGCCCTCTCTGGAAGCAGCTCCAGCCCTTGAAAGGTGTAATTTTCCTGTCCTTACTGTAGCACATCGCTATCATGTCGTTACTGATCAGAAAAACCCTCCTGTGTTTTCTCTGTGCCCAGCCCTTTCCGAGGGCGTTCACAATGCGTGAGCACGGGCACAACTCGACAATCAATCAATCTCTGTGGAAACCTCCCCCTGCTCTTGCAAGGAGCACTCAGTGCACTCCCCTGGCTCTGGGCAGCCAGAGTGCAGAAATGCATCAATTTGGGTGATTTTTTACCTGACAGAAGCCTCCCCCCCAAAAAGCTGCAATAGCGACTTTGCAGCCCAGACTCCCCATGTACCCAGAGGAGCTCTTTGTACAGTGTCTCAATCAGTACATAAAATGCTTTCAGTGAAATGCTGCCTTCTTCTGTCTATTTGTCACAACTGATGCTCTGGTGAGCAGTAAATAGGAAATTTGTTGGCAAATCAGCACTAGCAGCTCGGTTTGCAAGGAAAGGCTGGAGCACAGAACTCAGGGCAAGTCCCTGTCGTGCCTCGTGCTGGACCCTCAGTCCTTGAGGCTCAGCAAGTCCTGAAGGCACATAAATCTCTCCTCAACAACCCAGCAAAAACCCAGACAGCACACGGTTATGCAATTCCCAGCACTTCTGATGTTATTAAAGGGGCTGATTAAAGCACTGCATGCACAAGAATTCCCCATCAGTTTCTCTGGGAAAGCTCCACATTGAAAATTCCGGCCCTTTTCACTGCCTGTGCTGCTCCCCTCCTCCCTCCCCTCATCCCCATCCCCGTTGCACAACGCTGGTTTCATGTTTGCCACCAGACAGTTTGCAGTCAGCCTCACATGGAAAAGAAGGAAGTAACAGTGCCTACATTGCACAGAACTGCAAGCAAACGCCTTTCCAAGAAACTATTAAGCAGTGCTCATTTGAAGTTTAAACCAAAAAAAAAAAAAAAAAAAAAAAAAAAAAAAAAAAAAACAAACTTGGAATGATTTTTCTTGGCTCAGAGCTTTTTATGAAATTCAGATTTGAAGCGAAATGTGGCCAGGCACCAGCAGTGGGGCAGCACAGGCAGGGATGTGCTGACAGATCTGAGTCCTCCCCTGTGCCAGCCTTTCCCTGGGTGTTATCCCCTGCTCCCCAGGAAAAGCAGTGACCCCTTGGGGCACCCCACAGCTGCCCTGTGCTGACCCTGCCTGGCCCCCTGCCCCATCACCCCTGGCACTGCCCAGGGCTGGTTTGGAGCCAGCAGGGCTGGAGCTGCGTGGGTGCCTGTGCCCAGGGATGCTGGCAGGACACCCAGCAGGACACAGCGCTGTGAAACAGCCCCTTTGTGCTGCACACAGCAGCAATTGTTCCTCGGGAGCTCTGCATGGACGAGCCCGCTGTCCCCTGGTGGCTGCAGACCCCCTTGATGGCAGAATGAATGAGCAGGCAGCATTAAAGTAACCACGTTGGGCTTTTCAAATATACAACGCTGGGATTTATTCTTTAAAACATTGCTCGTTTTTTGAGGCAGGGAGATAAGACTCCTAAAAAAAAAAAATCTCTTTGCCCATCTAAATTCTCCCCATTACCGAGCAAATGGTTTGCAACAACAAATTTATTCCGCAGCGGCTCCTGTGCTCTTTTTTGTTTGAAAAAGCCACAAACAGATTGTGATTTTCTCTAACAGATTCACCATCTGGGAAATTTTTCATGCAACTCCTTTCCTCACTGGGAGCAAGTTACTCAGAGGGGAATTCCCAGCAGAGAGCAGACTCTGAAGGGATGGGTCGTTCATTTAATTAGCATGCATAATCTGGATGTCCTTACTCAGGCAAAAATCTCACCAGGGCCAATGGGAGATTTTCTTTTTTTTTTTCAAGAACCAGCTAAGGACTTTGGTATTTGTCTCTTGGTGTTACATAGAGTGTTTTCCTTGCAGGGAAAAGTTGGCTTTTGGCTGCATTGGAGGCTCTGATTTACTACAGCTCTGTGCATCCAAGGTCAGGATGTGGCCCTTGCAGGCAATGTCACAAGGCTGAGCCCTGGCAGCAGCAGTTCCCTTTCACACACTTCCCCAGCCCAGGGAACATCCCACATTTTGGGAGCACGCTGTGGGGTGGAGGTCAGCGGGGGAAGAGGCTCTGCAGAGCCCAAAGGCATCAGCACAGAGAAGCCTCCTGTTCCTAAAGCAGGGATGGGGAGGTTTTTTCCCTCAGCAGATGAATGAATCACTTGGGAAGATGCAGGAAGTGCAGGGATGCTCCTTTCATCTGCTCCCTTACAGCTGCTCCTGTGGAACATCAGCTCTGAGCAGACCCCACTCTGCTCCCACCTCAGCACAGCTCTGAGAGCTGCACAAGGAGATCTTACACAGAACAATTTTCACTGGCTCATTACTGGACAAAACTTTGCTTTGAACTGACATTTTCTGGGCACGACGAGTGCTTTGAAGCAGGGAGACAAAATTAGTGCAGGGAGTTGGCAGGTGAAGAAATGACAGGGTGTTTTTTTTTCTTTCCCCCAGCAGCAGAGCTGTCCAGGAGCTATGGAAACCTTGTTTGGCTAAATAAAAACGCAAAAAGATAACAAGGCTTCATATTTTCCAGCAACGTGTTTGCTGGAACAGCATTCTATCTGTGTGTGCTGGAGGCTCCAGAACAGCCAAAGCTGTTCCTGAAGGGAAATGTGCTGTGCTGTTCTCCACAGCTGGGAGTAAATTCTGTCTCCTACCTCGCCAGGAGGGAGGAGAATCAAGTCAGTGATGTAGGAGAACCCTGGGAGGAATTGCAGTGAGGCAGGTGAGAGGCTGGTTTCTTCTCCAGTCTGTCCCCAGTGACTTTTTGAGACTTGCAGCTTTAAACTGGGACAAAACTTGGCCCCAAAACTCCCTCTAGGAACTGGGCAAACAAGTTCAAAAAAGAATTCCACATATTACTGAAAGTGAAAATACATCCACTTGTCCAAATCCTCCTCTCTCTCAGAAACCTCATTCCCCTTCCAGTTCTCCCCTGTGACTCTTCAGCTCTTGGGAGAACAGAAAGGAGCATCTCCTACACACATGGGGATGGTGGGCTGCTCTGTCCACACTAATGTCTCCAGTTTGGTCCTGTCCATACTGGTTCTCCAAAAAACCTGAGCTCCATGGGCTCCAGCTTTGCCAGTCTGGAGAAAAGTCCTGCCCAGCATCTATTTTAGGGGTTCATGCTGTTGAACACCACTGTAGTAGCTTCCACATAAGAATAATAGGAATGACAGAGCCCACTATAGCAGGAATATTTCTCTATTCCCACAGGAAACATCACAACTGTGTCCTGAAACTTCAGCTCTGCACAGGGGAAGGAGAAACACAGCACCTGCCAGGAATTCACTGCTCTGCCCCTCAGTGGGAAGAGACAGCTCCTTCCTTCCCCCTACCCTGCACTGCCCTGCCTCAGAGAATCACAGAGTCATCAATTTTGGAAAAGACCTCCAAGATCAAGCCCAGCCTTCAGCCTAAAGTGTGCTCCCACCCTGCCACCCAACCCCCAGGACATCCCCACGTCGCAGCCAGAAGAGGAAATCCTTCCTTTTCCTTCCCAGCCCATCCACCAACATGTTAACAACCCAAGTTTAATGTAGGTGGCATGTTTCATACAGAATCTTACAGGCACCCAAAACACCAGCTGGTGCCATGTTCTGAGGAGCTAACGAGGTGAAATCCAACATTTCAGTCTCCTTCCAGCACTGCCAGGCTGAACAACAGGCGCAGCTCCTCAGGGATCCCCCTGTCACCCAAACACCTGGAGAGCTCTGCAGCCAGCAGGACTCGTTCTCCAGAGGGTTTGGAATAGCTCTGCAATGGACACACTCCCCCAGATCAGTATTTCTAATATTTATCTTAATTAATTAAAGGCTTTTTTTTTAACCCACGATGTAGAATAGCAATGTTTAAAGAGCAAATGTGGAAAGAAAGGGAAAATCCAAACAAACCATCTGCTCTTGCTGTTCAAGATGGAATCTGCATGAAGGAATGCTGAAATGAAAACTGCAGTAATTTTAAAGTCATTTATATTTTTAATAGACTTTATATATTTTGGAGCATAATCCATTCCTCTCAACACTGAATTTGGAAAAAGTGAAATACCCAAAAGAACATAAAACTTCCCAGTGAGGCACAGTTTGCAAGAACCTGCTCAAAATGAAATATTTCTGGCAAATATCATTATAAACCACTCCTGAAAAGCAGAAAGTTCAACTTCCCCTGTTTCCTTACTTGTATTCTACAATGTTTTGTGTGTCCCTTTATTGAAAACGCCAGATTTTTCATTTAAATTAAAGGGAGGGAAAAGCTCAACTTATTCTTTGCATAAACATAATACAACATTTAGTCTGCCTCTTTCTCCCTCCCTCAGTTGTGGCTTGGCTCCCTTTCAGCTTCTAAGAAAGTTTAGGAATCTCAATTCTGCAAGAAAGAAATACTTTGGCAAAATAATCCTAAAAGCTTTTTTAAAAAATTAAAACCAATAATTTTACATTCTGAACCATTCCCAAGACCTTACTTAATGTGCAACCTCCTGGGGATGTTGTGAGGTTTAATTAGCTCCAGTTGGAAAATGCTTTGAAGAGGAAAAGTGCCAAATATTGCTCCACTCAGGTAGAGCTAAAATGTCTAAATTATTACATCATAAAACAAATAATTTGAAAATTAACTCCTCTTCCTTGCCAGCATGACTTCACAGGGACTTCACTTCCCCAATGTGTTGGTAGGATCACACCAACAAGTGCTGGTGATCAGAGATTTTTGAACATCGTGGTGCCTTTGAGGCCACCTCAATTACTTAATTTTGGGGTTGTCTGACTCTGTTTGCCACAGGAGCCCTGATCCCCAGGGAGTTCTCAGTGCAGCTCCTTGGCCACCTCTGCAGAAGATGCTGGGAAGTCTCTGAGCTAAAGCAGCTCAGCCCCAGGGTCTCTCTGGAGGAACATCTGGGCATTTGGCAAAGGTTATTTTTTGTGATTTAACAAGGACACGTCCTTCTCCCTCAGAACACAACGTGAGTTTGTTGAAGGTGTAAAAGTGAGGCTCAATCTCCTTCTCCCTGCACCAAGGACATGATAATGACCCAAGGCTCCCAAGATGAGATTTTAATGAGGTTCTGCTCCCCATCAGTCACTTCTCCACATCTGCACTTGGCAAAGGGGGCTCAGCCTCCAGCAGTGACCTTGTGAGGCTCCAGCTCCAGGGCAGATCCCCCATCCCAGCAGCTGCCCAGCAGGGACAGCTCAAAAAAGGCTCACTCGTGGCTGTCATATTTATGGAATAAAGCAGTTGGCTCGCAGTCAAATTACAAGTGATGAAAAAGGTTGTGAGACTCCTTGTACCCACAAGCTCCTTTGTTCCTTGACCAAATTAGCGCTGGAAGAACCACCTGCTATTCATGTGTTAATCGCATGATCGCTGCTCTGCTTTACAGGCTCGCACACATCAAAGCCCGCGGTGTCACCCTGTTCCTGTGGGGGTTTTCAAAGAACACCGTGAAACCAGAGAAGTTCACGACCTGCCGACAGCCCAGACCTTTATTTCCTTCGGAGCCAGAACCAAACCACCACAGGTTTGGCCAAGCAGGTGAGTGTGTCCATCACAGAGGACAAGCAGACTATAAATCACCACAAATCACCTTTTTTTCACCCAAGGAATGCTGAAGTTCAGTCACTGCCAGGTGAAACAAGGTGCCACTGCCCAAGCAGGATCCCAGTTGGTCTCCCAGCCACAGCAGGGCTGTTTGCTGGGAGCTGTGACAGGTTTTCAGGAATTCTGGAGGAATTCTGAGAGTCTCCCCAGCCCACGATGCTCCTGGCTGGCAGCTGTACTGGAGATTACTGTACTGGGGGCTGGGGATTACTGGGAGCTCTGTCTGCACACAGAGCAAGCTGGAGCTCAGACCTACAGGACATTCAGGATCTGGGGTCCACAGAACAGTCCCAGAAAAGGCTCTGGGGAGCTCTGTTGGGAGGAAAGTTCCAGACACCAGTTTGTGACAGATGCTGATGCTACATCTTTGCTGCAGAAAGAGCCTCTGGCTCTCTCAGGGCTCATCTAAAGTTCACACCACTGTGGTCATTATTTATTCAGCTCTGCTGTTCAGCTGCATTATCTGTGACACTCCATAATGATGGAATTTTGGGGGGTGCTTCAGCTTTGGGCTCCACACAGAAGCTTCTCTATTTTCTATCCACAAGCCTCCAAACCAAGGTATGACAGCAAAAGACTGCACCACTCACAAGCTGAAATGGAAAGGATCTTTGCAACTCACAGCTCTGACCAAGGAGATAATAAAAAAACCAGTCACATAATTCCACTCTTGCTTATTTCCCTATGATTGATATTGTGCAGAGAGGGAAAAAGGTTCTGCATAATTTTTACTAACTTGTTTTCAAACAGTTTCTTAAAGAATGCAGGGAAAAAGGCAATATTCCATCATAAGGCAAAACAAACAAACAAAAGCAGAATAAAAATAAACTTTAGGGCAGTTTCTGGGCTCCATAAATAGAGTTACTTGACTGACTGCACAGTGACATCTTAGATCAAGACCAGTAGAACTGAGCTTAAAATTCAGCTGCCTTTTTGAGCTGTTGGTAATGCTCTGCAGTGACCCTCCCTGTCCCTGCTGCAGAAGTAGAACAATTTGTGTCATTTCAGGGAACAATTATTGCCAGCTCAGACTGCACTCAGCTTCTAATCTCTCCTAGGTAAGACAGTCTCACCTCATTGTGCTCTGTGAGACAGAAGAATCTCTGTGAGAAAGCTGGAACGAATCAATTCAGGGAAAAGTAGAACCAAATGCCAGGATCTGAGCACTGAGGATCATTGCAATGGGTCCCCCTTCATCACTGCAAAATGAGAACATATTTGCCGTGACTGGGAATTTCAGGAGCACATGATGGCAAGTTCTGCTCCCATCCCTCCTGTGGATTTGTGCTATAGGGGAAAGACTCAATTACTCAGCACTAAATGCCTGAGAAGGACAAAGCCACTCAAAGCTACATAATCACCTTAAAGTGGATGAAAACAGGAGAGTGGGGCAAATGTATGTCTTGTATAAATCTAAAAATAAGAGAGGGGAAAAAAAACCCCAAAGCCCTACAGTTAGTTGAATTTTGGGCCCAGATTCTTATTGGGAATATACAAAATGAAAACCTATAAGAAAGATACTTATTACATGCCTGAGACATTAAGGAACATTTTTAGGAAAATGGTGAAGATGGATTAGGAGTGTGGAGTGCAAAATTATCTGGCTTCTGTCTTCCAGATAAATCATTGTCTTTTTCATGGCCACAGGAATACAGGAACAGCAGCAAAAGAGGCTCTTATGGATTAAAAGAAACTTATAGTAACCAGCACTGTGCAAAGAATAAAACACCCAATCCAGTGTTACACTTTGCTAATCAAAATGGCACCTTGACCTTCAAATAGATACAAATTCCAGAGACAAGCACGTTCATTTATCCACAAAAATTAGCACTGAGAAATAAATTAATTTATATTAGAATTAAAAAAAAAAAAAAAAAAGAAGACGATATTGACACATTTCAGGGAGTAGAAGAAAAGCCACCTCCTGATCCCACATGCTTGGTTTTATTTACATATCCACAAAGACCATGAAACACCAGCCCAGCCCCCCCACCAGCAGCATGGTCACATGGATCCCGTAGATGAGCAGTTCATTCATGAGGCTGAAGTCCACCCGCCTCCGGCCCAGCAGCAGCAGGATGATGGAGAGTTTGTACTGGAAGCGCAGGAAGATGCGGATGCCGAGGTACTGAAGGCAAAACAAGATCGACAGAGCCACCCAGAGGATGGAGGTGAAGAGGCTGCAGCTGAAGTAGAGCAGGAAGCGGATGAAGCCGTACATCCAGCGCGATTTGAGATAGATGTCGAAGTTGTTGTACTTGGTGCGCACCAGGTGCGTGCTGCGCACGGGGCCGCAGGCGGAGTGCAGGCACGTGGTGTGCGGGCCGTGGAACGAGCGCACCCGCCGCGGAATGGGGATCACCGGCATCGGGCCCCGCCCCGCGCAGCCCGCCCCAGGCCACCAGCACCGACCATATCAGGTGGCAGCAGCGCGACACAGCCGGCGAGCTGGCACAGCGAGGGCTGGGCGGGATGGCTGCGGA
Organism: Muscicapa striata striata; assembly: GCA_030060385.1. NCBI lineage: Eukaryota > Metazoa > Chordata > Aves > Passeriformes > Muscicapidae > Muscicapa > Muscicapa striata. The sequence continues at coordinate 1,845,752 of JAREIS010000026.1, read as the reverse complement.
GGGAGACACCTGTAGGGAGGCACAGGGAGCAGACTCGGGTTTGGTGCTGGTCAATAACACAGGCAAGAGAAATTTTCTCTAAACAAATTTTCTCTAAATAACAAAGCCAATAGAAAGTTTCAGTTCTCCTGAAGCTGCTGAATAGAGCAACTTATCTTGGCCGATTTCAGTATCAGCGCTTACATCAAACATCAACCTCTTCCCTTAAACCTCAACTTCTTCCTTAAACCTTCCCTTCTTCCCTTAAACCTTCCCTTCTTCCCTTAAACCTCAACTTCCTCCCTCAACTTCTTCCCTTAAACCTTTCCTTCTTCCCTTAAACCTCAACTTCTTCCCTTAAACCTTCCCTTCTTCCCTTAAACCTTCCCTTCTTCCTTAAACCTCAACTTCTTCCTAAAACCTTCCCTTTTTCCCTTAAACCTCCCTTCTCCCCTTTGCCTCTTTGCTTCTTATTCCCCAAAACACAAACAAACAATTTCCAAGCCTCGTTCCAAACAAACTCCCCAGCTCATTATAAAGTTTGCTGCGTTAACACTGGATAAAGAGGTTTGGTCTGAAATCATCCTAATTCATAAATCTTTAATCTAAGCCACCCTGCAAGAGCCCACCCACCTGAGCAATAATATTCATGTGAGAGCAGTAATATTAATGTATGTGTTTGCACTGGGTCATATTTCCTTTAAAAGGAAAAAAAAAAAAAAAAAAAAAAGGCGTTCTCAGAGTACTTTTGCAAGTGGATTCCAGATCTGTGCTCATTTCCAAACTTGGCAAAGCTTCACCAAATAAACAAACTGAAAATAATGGAAGGTCTTGAAAGAACAATGAGGCAATCATGTTTTTCACACTCCACAGGATGTACCTCCCCTGGCTCAGGCCAGCCTTGTGCTCTCACTGTCACTGCAAGGCAAGGCCAGGCAGCCTTTCAAAGGCATCCACCAGTTTATTTCTCCCCTTGGGGACCTGCAGAGATAAGTGAAATTATCTTGATCTTCTGCAGTGTTTAGGATTTATAATCTTAACATCCTTCCACACACCCATTGTTGCTGTGTGAGTGATGAGCAGGAGCCTGTGAGCTGCTCTCTGCTTCACCCCAGGCTCCTGATGTGCCAAATTCCGGGAATTATGAAATGACAATGCTCTCATCAGATAGTGCTGGAAAACAACAGGGACTTCCCCAGACTCCTTGCACACCCAAGTGTTCAGATCCAGGCAGATCTTTCCTTTGTTGAACCAAAAATCTGACTGTTCTTAAAATTAAAACTAATACAAGAGTTACTTCAAGAATCCTTTAGTTTCATTACTAACAGAACTAACCACAGAGCAAATGATAAAGCTACAGGAAATTGTATTTTTGATATCAAAATCCTTCTCTGATACAATGTGTATCAGTGGGGAAGTCTCTGCCCTGCTTCCTGCCTCAAATTCGATGGAAATGGAAATTCCACTTCTGATCTCTCCTGCTCAGCCCCACGTTCCAATTCCTTTTGGAATTTTATAATTCCTTACAGAAATGTGAGGCAGTATTGGCTCTACATGGAGCAGGGGCTACCAAAAAATGGAGTAGGGGCTAAATTATTATTTAAGGCACTTAGGAAACCAAGGATTCTCCTCAGTCATCACAGACCCCTCATAATTTTAGGTGCCTCTTGCCCTGTTTCCTGTCTGGAGCCAGGAAATGCCAATCAGAAATGTGCAAGGCACAGGAATTGCTCAGACACTGAACCAGCACTGCCTAAACCCAGCCCAGTTCTGTGCCTGGAGCATGTGACCCCACACACTTCCCACATGATGGGTATGAACTGCTCAGCATTTGCTCCCAGAGATATTTTTGGAGGACTAAAGCAAGACAGGTCAAAAATCACATGCTGGGGATTCAGAGCATTCAATTCCTGACGATGCAGCCTCTCCTTGCAACTTCCTTTATCAGGACACAAAGTTTTCCAGCAAACTCTTGCACAGTTACTGTGCCCACCACGGGAACAAACAGCCTCTGGTGGGTTCATGCTTTTTGGATGAACTGAAATATCAACACTGGAATGTGGGGAGCACAAAATAAACTCTGAATTATTACATTTTAGGGGCGCTGCCGTCCACTCAGCAGGTCGGGGCTCCGCTGCCTTTCTGAATTCTTGGAACAAAAGAGTGAAGTTTTCCTGTGACACCTTCTAGGAAGAGTGACAGAAATTGCTGAGCTGCTTCATAAACTCACAACTCTCTGCACAGGAACTGACCTAAAAGAGAAAATGACACAATAACTTTCAATTTGCTTATTTTGTGCATTAAAATGCTCATAATTACCAGGCCTCTCCTCAAGCATTAATTTTTAAGCCCATGAAGACTCTAAAAAGAATCCAACACTCAGCAATATATGGATTCCAGCTTCCTGATCCATGCTGGGAAGAATCAGTGAGCTGCTATTCAGTGCCAGGACAGAAAATCACAACCAGCTGGTGCTGGTCACCTTCTCCTGCCACAGACTGTTCTGGGGCACATGAAACACGATGCAGGAAGCACAGACTTTCCAAACTGAGTATGGAATAGCAGATCCTCCCCTGGAGGGTGGGAAGGCTCTGGCACAGGGTGCCCAGAGAAGCTGTGGGTGTCCCTGGATCCCTGGAAGTGTCCAAGGCAGGCTGGACAGGGCTTGGAGCCAGCTGGGACAGTGGAAGATGGGATGGGATGGGCTGAGAGCCCTTCCAACCCAAACCCTCCCGTGATTCTGTGATCATCCCCCAGTCTGTATTTTGTACGTGATGCCCACAAACAGGTTTGGACACCCACTCCATCATTTTGGGGGCCAACTCTGTCTTTTCAGAGCATCATCCCACAGCTCAGATGATTCCAACTCGAGGCACCTCCAGGCCGCTGTCACCCCCAGCACCACGTTCGTGGTGGCCTCCCCAGGACGATAAAAACGCGAATAACTCTTCCTTTAGGCGAGATCTCACTCCCTGTCCCTTCAAAAGGGGGTGTGCGGTGAGCAAGGCCGGGAATCTCCGCATCCCTCGGGCATTCCAGGCAGGATCTGCCCGGGCTCGGGGCACTCCCACTGCCGGAGGAGGAGCGCTCGCAGCGGTCACCCGCCCGGAGCTGGCGGGACCCCCCGGCGGACCCCGAGTGCTCCGGGAGGAGCCGCACAAGGTTAGGGACAATGACAAATAAAGGTTAGAGCCGAGCGATGAGCGCCGGGAGGAGGGGAGACGCCAACTCCTCCTACATCGCCCCGATCGCGAACGGAACCGCGGCCGCTCGGGGAAGGAGCTGCGGGAGGGAGCTCGGCCTGGCCTTCCCCGGCATGGCCGCGACTCAGCCCGGGGACAGGGACACCGGGCCCGGCGGCAGTGACCGAGCTCCCCGGGGCGGAACTCCCACCGCCGCAGGGCGAGGCCCGGGCCCCGCCGCCCGCCAGGCCGTGCCCCGCACTCACCGTGGCGCTCAAGGCCGGGCCGTGCCCCGCACTCACCGTGGTGCCCATGGCCGCGCCGGGCCCGGGCGGAGCGAGGCCCGGGCCGCCGGGCGCCCGCTCTGCGCATGTGCGGGGGCGGCTCCGGTTCCTCCGGTTCCGGCGGCGGTGGCGGGCGGGGAGCGGCGGCGCGCGGTGATGGCGTCATCGCGCCGCGCCGGCCGGCCGGAAGTGGCGGGGACGCGTTGCCCTGGCAACGGGGGCGCCTGGGCCTGGTCACTGTTGGGGTCACACCGCCGGCCGCTCCTGGGGTCACACTCAGCGTCACACCGGGGGTCACTTCTGGGGTCACACCGGGGGTCACACTCAGAGTCACACCCAGAGTCACAGTGGGGGTCACTCTTGGGGTCACTCGAGGGTCACACCAGGGCTGAGGTGCCGTATCCGTAACCAGGCCGGCAGCCAAGGGTTGTCCAGAGAATTCCCAAAAGACCCAAAAAAGTTCCTAAAAAACAAACAGGTGGAGAAAAATTCAAAACAATATAAAAGGAAGGAAAACAACTTCCTCCCCGCTGCTTCCTCTTGGATTTAATTAGGAATTCTTCTCCATAACGGAAAGAATACACAACTTTGATTTTGGCTCCCTGCCCCACTTTCTGTCTGGGCAGTGCCACGGTGGAAAAACATTAAATAATAATAACTCAGGCCATCTGTCACCTCTCAGAGTTGCTGCTCTGCACAGGCCAAACCCCTCCTGGTGTCCTGGTGCCTCCCGGAGCTCCTGCTGGGCCTGGTTCCTCCCTTTCCCCTGCCCTGCAGAGCAGTTTGGTCCTGAAACACCAGAGGGAATTCTGGATAAGGCAACAATTGGAGAGTTCTCCTGGGAAATCGGCATCTCCACGTCCTCCATGCACCTCCTACTGGGAAGGAGAGGGGGATGTGGGGAGCTGAGACATTTCCCCATGGGAGCATCTGTTTGGTGTCTTGGATAAGCAGGAGAGCCTCCCACATCCCATTTATTTCCCTCTGCCATTTTTGGGGACTGGAGGTGCAACCCAGAGATGGGAATTTCAGCCCAAGCAACAAATTATGAAGGCTTTATCTTTGCAGTTTTGCCTTGATTAATCATGAGGATGCTGCTGAGTGGAGGTGCAGCAGTGGGGGCTCCTGGCATTCTGCAGGAATCCCAGAAAACCCCAGGGAGTTTCACAGAGTGACCCCACAACCCAAACATGTGTGTGCACCAGTGCCAAGGCCGACACTTTTAGTTTTTTTTAGGTCAGGGTAACCTTCAGCTCAAGGCCAGGTTGGCCTGGTCTAGTGGAAGGTGTCGCTGCCCCTGGAAGGGAGTGGAATGAGAGGAGTTTTAAATTCCCTTCCAACTCAAACCATTCCCTGATTCTACAACAAAAACCAGGACAGCCTCGTTTAATTTCCTGCCTGGCCCATTTTGACCTCTCTGCTGCTGAAATGCACTTGGAGCTCCATAAACAACAAACTGCCCTGGGGTCAGGCACGAATGGAAGCTTTGACATTCAGAGAGATCAGATCCTGAAGGAAGGCTCCAGGCAGAGCCCGCAGGGAACCCGCCCACAGCCCTCGGGGCTGTATTTCTTCCCCGTGCTAATTTTACTAAAGACACAACTCATATTCCTGTTGATTGAACAGTTTTGTGTTGACAGCGTTGAAGATTTGTGATGAAACTCATCATCAGCCCCGAGAGCGAGCCATTAGTCCCCGTCAGCGCGGCTGGCGAGGCCTCGGGTATTTTATGGCCTGCTCTGAAGACAAACATACACATTTATATGTCACTTGTTGCAATATAAATGCTAACTTGTACTTCTTTCAAAACTTTTAATGAATTGTACACATTTCGCAAGATTTATAGCGAGAAGCGGCCGGCTCAAAATATTGCTTTAAACATATTTGTCACTTTGGCAACAGAACAAAAAAAAAAATCTGGAAGATACTGCCTTTAGAAATAAATCATAAATATATGCATCTTAAAAGAGTTTATTTTGGTCATTAATAGTTGATGCTCCCTCCCCCACCCAGTGCAGGATTTAAAGTTAAATTATGCAAAATCAAAAACAAACCTTATAATACTTAATCAAACATGCATAAAACTGTCAGGGCCAAATAAATTCTCTCAATTAACTTGCTTCAGATTGTGATTGCATTTACTAATTTAATCAACACTAGAATAATTTGGAGACTGGGTAATGATGAATTGCTGTGGTGCTGCACGTGAAGGGCCACTAAGGTGGTGTGCTGAGGCAGGAATGCAGGAAATGCCTTCGAGGCTGAGGGTACAAAACTCACAGCTGAGTAGTCACAATCATTTTGTAATGGAAACATCTTTTTTTTTTTTTTTTCCATTTGGAGGGGAATTTTACCAGCAAATGCCCTTCATGGACAGCCCTTGTGTGGATGAATGGCTCCAATGTTAGTCCATGGAGTCAATCTCATTTCAGCCCGAGATGAGTGAAGGTGTCAAACCTGCAGAGACTTTCCTTCCCTATTTTTAAGTCATTTTGTGAGTGTGATCTTTCCCTGGGGCAGCGACCTCCAGCCCTGCTGCCTTCAGTCGTTTAGGCTGGAGCTGGAGTAACAGCCCTGTAATATCGAGATGTCCTTTAGCTCAGTCCTTTTGCACTTTGAATGGATCTGCACTTACAATAAAATGGGCCTGACCCCTGCCTAGGAAAGCTTTCAATACTATTACTTGTGGAGAGCTAAACATTACACTTCTGCAGGCGTAAGCAAGCTTTTATGGAGAGGTTCTCATTTACAGGTTCATGTGGAGGAGGCTGTAAGGTGTATTCAACCCTATAAAATACCTGAACCTCCAAAAATCACACCCATATTTGGTCTTTAACCTTTCCACACCTGTTTTACAAAAAATAACAATATCCATGTAGCTGCTGTGGGAATGAACTCATTGCAAGACTCTCCTCCTCTCTCTTTCTATCTCAGAAAAATATATTTTCCACAGTCTAACTGACCTTTTTGGCCACTTGTTATTTGAAATGGGGATTGTAAGCTTTATGAATGTCTGGCACTCAGCACCATTTGGTCCCCAGCAGAAATCAGTAAATAAAAATCCATGTGCTGAAGAGAACATTCAGAAAAATAGTTAACAAGTTTCCTTGGGTGACCCAGAAACAATTACTTTCCCAGGAGTTCCACAGCCATGTAGACATCCATAATTCTTCAGGGTTTAAAGATAATAAAGTGTTAACATGGTACTTTTCAAGCATTCACTGCTGCCTTCCAGTCATATCCAAAAGCACCATTCAAAACCCACAGCATCTTAAACTCCCTTGGGTTTTGCTGAGCAAGAAATAAAACAAATGAAGGAATGAATTCTTTCTTTTTCCTTAAAGGAGATTTAGGACTGAGTCTGGCCCTTAAATTTTAAATGTAATCGATCCTCCCTGCAAATCTAAAGTGCAAAAGCTTGTGAAATAATTTTTCCTTATTACTTCTTTCCAGAACTCGTCTCGTGGCTGGAAATGTCAGCTTTAATCAGTTTGAGGAGATTTGCATGTGGTCAATAATAATGCAGCCTATTAGACTAACCAAATAAAAAGACATGTAGCAGAAAGTGGAACTAATTCCCAGTTCTGGGGGCAGCACTCCCAGCCCAGCTCTCCCAACTCCCCAGGGCTGCAGAGTTTGGGGGTGTTATTTGGGGTCTGGCAGCTTTGCATCCCGAAGGGGTGAGGGATGCAGAGAGCAGCAAACCCTGCCCAGGACACCCTGCAGGCTGGGAGCAGCAGTGCCAGCTCCACGCCCAGTGCCAGCACAGATGGTCGGGCTGTGGAGCCCAGCGAGGCCAGGCTGCCGTGTCCCTGCAGGAATCCTCCTCCTGGGAGAGTTTTATGGGTATATATATTTACAGGTGACTTGTGAAATATAAAACTTGAGCAGTCTGCAGTTCCTAAAGAAATAAATGATTGGTGTGAGGCTCGGTGAGACAGTAATGTTTGATGTATTCCATCTATGTGACACCTCAGGCTGCTTTCGGGCATAATAATCCTCTGCTGCTCTAAAAACAAACCAGGGGATGTTTGAGGGGCTGGGGGCTGCCTGCCTCCCCTCTGCCCAGGAAACTGCTGCCTCCCTGCTGCAGGAATCATGACAGGGAGGGAAAGTCCAGTGCTAGTGTGGGTGAGATCCCAACGAACCCACAGAAGGTTGATGCACATAAAAAAAGTGTGTTGTCCTTTAGCAGGGACACTTGACTACCCCAAAAGACAGAGCCTCACTTGGCTGGCTGTTCCCTCCACCTCTGGAAAATGGAAGGTGGTTATTTTAAAGATGCTGGAGTCATGGAAAGATTCCTGCTGACCTGCAGGGGCTGGAGCAGAAGCCAGCTGCACACATATGGCGAGTGAGTAACTGTCTCTAAAACAAATGAAAATAGAATCAGATGCTTTGCCAGGGACAGAATTCCTGCCAAAGCTTGTTGCTGCATCATGTTGGCAAGTCCTGATCTGGCTGATGTCAGAAACTGCTTATTATGCAGAAAACTCTTGAGGAGAAGTGTCATTATTGCCTTCTGTTCCTTTGTAGGCTGGGTTTAATTTAAGCAGGAGACAGTAAAACCCAATCCATCCCTGCCTCGTGGAGCTGAGTGGGATGGATGAGGAAGCCTCCCAATCCTCTGGCTCTGCAAAGTGCTTGTCCAAGAGTGGTATTTCAGGTCAAAGTAACAGCTTTTCTTTGGGAATTTCAGTTCCCTGTTTTTCTATTCATCAATACTACATCTCAAGCATATCATGTGCAGAAGGGCCCTCTAAAACTCATTGCATAGATCCATCAGGATCCTCCAGATTTGTCTTCTCTGGGGTCACTTTAGCCACAGCAACCTCCTGTTGTGTCACCCACAGTGCTGGGCCATGCCCTGTTTCAGTGACAGGAGAGCAGAGACAAACCTTCGGTTGGCAGAGGGGTTTGTGCCTGAGCTCTGAATCAATGACATCACCTACTCTGGGCACTGGCCAAATGTCACATTTAGGGACAGCATTCAGTTCTGTGGGATCCATGGAAAGCTGAGCTTGCCTGTGTTTCTTAGGATTTATTCCAGAGCATCACATGGAGCCAAGTCCTCACTGGCTGGGATTAACCGTGATGGCATCACTGTCAGCACGAGAGGGTCCCCTGGGCCAGGAACCCAAAACACCACGTGCTTTCTGATGGGGTGCTCTAAATACATCTCTAATAACCTCATTTTAATGTACATTACTGTAAGAGCTCTTTATAAAATTACTATTTTCCAAAACCAATAGGGAAGAGCAGATGAGCATCCCTGCACCCCAAACTCCCCGGGCAGCATTTCCTGTGTGGGGCGAGGCTCTGCCCTGAGTGGCCGGGGCTTGGGCAGCCCTGGAGGGTCCCCACGATGTGGGGCAGTCCCGGAGGGTCCCCACGATGTGGGGCAGTCCCGGAGGGTCCCCATGGTGTGGCTGAGCCGGGGCTGTGCCTGCGGCCGCATCCCACGTGGCGGTGCTCCTGCCCCAGGGATGCTGCGGCTGCCGCGCCGCAGCCGACACGGAGCGGCGGGGAACGGGCAAAAACAGCTCCGAAATGTTGGAAGCTTCGAATTCAGGGTGAAACCTTTTTCCCGAGGCTCTCTCGGTGTGGAGCAGGCTCGTCTCATGCCCTGGCCCGTTCCCCCGATACATCAAAGCTGTGGGATGGAGCGGAAAAGCATCAGCGGGAACCTCCTGCATCCTCTGTGATGGATCCTCCACCGAGCCTTCTCCACCTCTGTTTTCGGAGGAAATAAATCAAACTCTCACGTTTCTGTCGGACAAACTGCGCCCTTTGTCTCTTTTGCTAAGTGGAATTTTGTCCCTGTGGTCCCAGGGGAATCGGCACTGGCAATCCAAGAGGTCTGAGGAAAGGTTTGGCAGCAATTTGGAAAAATGCTTTGCTGACAGTTTGAGAGAAACTTCTGGTGCTCAAAAGCTTTTCAGAGTATTTTTGACACTGATTATGCATAGACTGTGTAGTGCAGAGGAGAAAATGACTTTCCAGCATCAAACAGTAGCAAAATCTATACCAATAAAAATTATCAAGAAAAAGGAACAAAGTGTTTATAAGACAAAACTGTCTTCAAATTTATCAACAACGATTTTCAAACTGGGGGGAATCATTGCAAGGAAATAAAGCTGATTTTGGTGTAGATCACAGCACTGTCCCTCCATCAATAATATGATATATATTTTATTACCACAGGGAGCACAGGGATAAGAGCTGAGAACATTGCTTCCAAAAATGCCACACTGAGGGTCACACAATGGATGTATTTCACTGGAGTGTCTCTGCCAGGATGAATCCTGCTCCTTGCTCCCTAACTTTCTGTAATTCACTTCCAGCCTGTAACTTACTGGTGCAACATTTTGCTCAGAAGAACATGAAGGAGACAAAAACCCAAAGCCCTCATCAATCACAGCCTGGCTCCTGGTACAATTAGCAAGTTCTATTATCTTAAGAATGACACTTGTAGCACAGAGCAAAGCCAGGCTCACCCAATATTCTAATTCTGCATGGAAAAAAGGGAAGGCTTGAATTGCATTAGCATTGCATTAGATTCCCATGACTTTTTATATCAGCACTTGTGAGTTATTTATGAATTCATTTATTTACAAGGACAGCCCTTTCTGCATTCAGTTGCCATGGTTGCTTTAACTCCTGTATCCTATTAATTCTGGATGTTATGAAATAGATATAGATCAGACAATCATTGTGTGGTGGCGAGGTTTTTTTTTATTATTCTTATTTTACTGTTTGGTTCCCTGTGTCCTGACCAGAAAGGCTTTAACACCCATCATCTCTCCAGAGTATCCACTGCCAGCTGGCTGGGGAGCTGGTGTTGGGGCAATTCCCAGAGCTCTCCCCCCTGCCAATCCTTCCTGGCACAGAGATGCAGCCTGGGCTGGGGGAAATGTGGCAGCTGATTCCTAGCACAGAGCCACCCACTTTGGTTTGAGGCAGCAAGTGAAGAGCAGAGCTGGGAGCAAAAAGGGAATTCAGGAGGGCCAAGTGCCAGCTTGTCATGGTGGCACAGGGGGGCATTCCTCACCTTTGGGAATGGCTGCAAAACCTGGTGTGATGGGGATTAGGTTTTCCTGCTTTCCTCCTGGACATGGTCTGTTTGCAGAAATCACAGTGAATGCCAGAGTGCCAAAGCAGGCTCAGCCCTAGGGAGAAGCCAGAGGGGTTTTTGTCACCTCAGAGAGATCAGAGTGTTTGAGAACACAAATCTCACATGCAGCTACTCCCCAACTCCTTCTGGAAGGACAGGATCAGTCTGGCTGCTCTGCCAGCTGAGGGACAGGGAGAAACTTCTCTGACAAGGGAGAGCTTTGAGGTGCTGCCTGTTCCTCATCCCCACACTGAGTGGGAATGTTCTGTGAGACTGGGATCTGCTGGGCCCTGGAGTTTGGGATTTGTCCCTTGGAGAGGACAGAGGTGCTGCTCAGGGAGGAGCATGGTGCTGTAGATCCCAAAGCCAATGTGCTGGAAGTGTTTTGTAATAGAATTCCACAAGAAAATTAAATCAATTACTGAGTCTAATAAAGCTCTCAAGGTTTTTAATTAAATGAAGTTTTAATTAAGGCAGCATGAGTCCATGCTCTTTTGATATTCTGCTTCAGACCCTAGAGGATTGTGACTCCTTTCTGTAATTTACATGGGCTGGATCAATCACCAGACTTACAAAAATGTGAGAACTGTGTCAATTCTGTGGGGTGAAATACCGTACATGAGCCTGGAACTCCCACAGCTCTGGCTGGGAGGGGTTTTTAGCTTGGGATCACCTTTCCTGCCATGGGGAGAGCATCAGCCTGAGCTGAGGTCCTGGGAAATGTCCTCTCCCTAGCCCAACCCTGCCATCAAATCCAGGAGGCTGCTGTTGGTGGGAAGTTACATGAACTCAGTAATTCCCTGCTCCACACATCTCCCTCTTCCCTCACCAGAGCCCATCCCAGGCTGTAACTCTGGTTCAGGAGCCAGGCAGGAAAACTGCAGGCAAACCAGACCCACATCTTCCAACCTGGACATCTGGTAAGTGGCCCCAGAATGTTCTGTCTCTATTTTAGTCTTGTTTTGCACACAATATGCCCAAAACATGCTTTATTTCTTAAGGAGATAAGGATCTTTATGTAACCCATTTTTCCTTAACGCTAAGTCCTTTGTCAGGATTAAAGAATCCTAAAACATCTGTACAGGCTTGGGTGGCAGATGTATAGAACAAACAGCCTAAAATAACATGGAATATTAACCTACTAAATGAGGTATTGAAAAAAAAAATAAAATAAAAGGACCCTCTTGCATTCTTAGTTACAGCCAATTGCTGAGCCTGGCTACAGTGCAGGTGGATAACAAGTGAGAAATGGGGATTTTCATCTGAGGAAGAGAGGGGAGAGGAGGGATCTTTGCACACTGTGTGTCTGCAGAGGGGGCAAAGGCAAACCTGACTCCAGCTCTGCCCTGCCAGGGAGCCCCTCTCCAGTGCTGCTGGTCCTTGAGTCCCAGGGCAGTGGTTGAGAAAAGCTGGGAGCTGTGCAGAGCACAGGAACTGCCCCCTGCCAGCTCCGTGGGTGCTCCTTTGCTTTGGCAGCTCAGCATGGATGGATGGATGGCTCAGAGCACTCAGTGACTGCTCTGTCAATACCCAAGATCAAACCTGATGCAGTTCAAAGTCTCCAGAGCAGGTCAGAAATCCCCTGCAGTGCCTTGGCCAGTTAGAACCCAGCTTTAGCAGCCTCTGCCAGCCTCATCTCCAACGATCCATACAGGTCCCATCAGTCCTGGCCACAGCCAGCTCCCTCCCAGGCAGCCAGACCATTAGTGTGATTACTGGAGGTCATGAAGTTCAAACCAAAATGTCAATTTTCATTTGGAAGAATGGTCCCATTTTAGGAGCAAAGGGAATTTTTTTCCTCTCTCAAAGAGACCCAGAGGTGGAATCATTGCTCCCCAAAGACTTGCAAATTTCTGGCCAGCGAAAGGTGCCAATAGTTGCTGGAGCCAGTGAAAAGATTAACAAGGGTCACCAGTGCTTTCCTCTTTGCCTGCACTCAAAGGCTCTGGGGCCTATTTGGAAGATATTAACCATTGCCTTTACCTTCTGCACGTTCATCACTGAGTTTGGGGTCTTTATGGATTTATTGACAAGACAGTGCCCATTAATCTTCCCTGCAGAATGCCAGCCTGGGAGTCACTCAGGTTACATCACCCTGCAGACAGGAGCCTTTAGCCAGAGTTTTAAAAGGAAGATGGAAATGAGGTGAAGAAGGTGGTGGCTGAAGCCAAGTGCTGCTCTGAGAGGCTCTGGGGCAGGGGAAGCACCCACCCAGCAGCCTCTGCCAGTGTGTGAGGGCAAAACCCCACCTTGGGGAGGCTGCTGGACTCTGCTCATTGATTCAGCAGGGTCAGGATGACCCCTCTGTGGTCTGGGGTCAATTCAGCAGGGTCAGGATGACCCCTCTGTGGTCTGGGGTTAATGATCCCACGTTTGGAGATGATTCAGGAGAGCCGAGTGATGGTGAGAAGATGGGTGCTGACCTCACCCAGAGTGTCCCGGGCAGGGCTGGTGATGACATTGGAAGTTTTAGATGTCTCCTTTCAGGAGAAACTCAAAACAGCTCTAAAAGGCCTTTCTCACAGCAGGCTGCTGCTGGGAGCACTGGCTGGGCCACTGGCACCGCAGGGTGGCACACGGCAGGGCAGGGTGGGCTCCTGCCCACCTAGGACATGTCACACTTTTAAAGGGAGTTTTTTCTTCTATGTCATTGTGCTAAATAATTAAGTCTGTTCCATCTTTACCTACTGACAATGTGGCACTTAATTAAGTAGTTTAATTAGAACCTGGCAGCTTTAATTAAGTTTAGGACTGTAGAGGTGATTGGGAGCCTCCAGCCGAGTCGCAGAGCTTTTCCCTGGGGATGAAACGTGGTGAGGGAGAAACCTTTGCTCCCTTGTCCATTGTCCTTAGGCACACCAGGGAGGGAACCAACACCTTGCTGCAGCCCCCCAGCATCTCCCAGATGCTGAGAGAGGGTTTGAGGACCATTTGGGAGAGCTGAGATCACCATGGAGCAGGAGGGGTTGGCCAGGAGGATGGGTGGGACAGCAGGAGGGTGTCCTGAGCCACAAGCTCTGCCCAAACCTCCTCACCCTCAATAAACCTGAACACCTGGGAAAGGTGACTCTGAGCAGGACAGGTATCACAGGGTGAAGGCTGTGGTGGGCTCAGAACAGCATCTGCAATTCTACACCATGCCCAGGGCTGTCTAAAAGATGTATTGCTTTTTAATAATGTAAATATGTAAATATTACCGAGGTGCCATTAATCCTCATTGCCTCAACATGATACCACTCTTAAGAACAAATGTAATAAGAGATTATTAATATGCAAAGGAATAGTACATTAACCTGACTAACACCAATAAATTCTCAGCTTAGCACAAAGCCAGAGGTTGCTCATGGAGCAGCCTGAGCCCTGCTTGCCTTGGGCCATCTCCAGCAGCACCCAGAGGAATCCCAGTTATCCCAGTAGGATCTCTTGCCTGGGGATCTCAAACAACTGGGAAGGAGGAAGGAGGCCCTGGGAGAGGAGGTGAGTAGGAGCAGGCTGGGCCAGGCAGACCCTGCTCCTTGCTTTGGAGCCCAAACTGCTGAAGGTCCTTTTCCAAAGCCTCACATTTCCCCAAGGGATTTCTTGACCCCTTCTCACAGCAGATTAATTTTAAATTCTAAACATTTATTAGCAAGGAGAGTCTTGTTGGTCCCAGAACCACAAAGTTAACCCAGAATTTCTGGCTGCACTTGCTAAGATGTGACCAAATCCTCCATCTCATTGGTGGCTGGAATTTTTTTCCCAAGAAGCTGCACCTTTATTCACAGCCCTAAACTCCAGTTCTGTTAAAGGTTTCCAGCCCCCAAGCTGGGTCCAGTGCAGCCCCTTTCTCACTGCCTGCCTTTGCTGGTGTGCTTCCTCTTGGAATAGAAGCACATCCAGGGATTACACATTGGAACAAGTGTCCCAATTTGCAGGTTGCTGTCACCTCTCCTTGGCCCTGGCAGGGCAGCCTCTGCCTTGAGCTGTGTGAACGACAAGTGGGATCAGAGGGAGGACACAGAGCAGACCAAAAGGAGCAGGGGAAGCCATAAAGTCTGAATTTAGGGCTTGAAAAGGAAATTATTCTGTGCAAATGGCTGCTTCAGTTCAAATCAGCCCTGCCTTGTAAATCCTGCTCATGGCTCTCAGGAGGGAAAGCCAGTGAAACAGCCAATATTTCAGGAGCACACACTCCCAGAGACCTTCACCTCTCAGTGTCCCCGAGCCCCACTGCCAGGCACGGGCCTGGAGAGCAATTCAGGCACCAATGCAGTCATGGTTTATGCAAAAATTAACCTGTTGCCCTTACTTGGGTCAAAGTAATTCCGTTTAATTTGGTAATCTGGGCCCTTTATCATTAATGAGTCCTTGGGGGGTGGGGGTCAGAGCATCTCTTTTTTGGCTGAAGAGAGCAGCAGAGATTACTGTTAATATTCAGGCTGTTCAATAGAGCGAAAGACCTTTTGCTGTTGACAGTACTGCTGGTTTTCACCTCATTGGTGAAAGGAAATTGCCAAATTAATCTCTCACTGGATCTGAAATGAATCCTCTATTTTGTGGTTAATGAACCTCAGAACCACAGATTTACCTGGGTAGAGTATATTGAGAAATTGTACACAGTAGTTGTCTGCAAATAATCAAGGTAATATTGAAGGAAAAGAATAAAACATAGTTTTCTTTCTGTGGACAAATTAAGTGGAACACAGTAAAATCATCAGGCTGATTATTTTTTCCCCCAGAGCATTACAGGACGATGGAACTGACTGCTGGAGGATCTGGATAAGTTTTCCCTATGAAGGACCTAAAAAAGACATGTAATGCAAATTCACGCATTATATGAGCATCTACTGCTTTTAACCCTGGAGCCTCTCATCAGCAGGTTGCTGAAGGCTGCTATATCAATTAAACCATTCCAAGCTCACATAAATAAGGGTTTAGGCTGACCAGAAGAGCTCCAGTTTATCTGCCTGAGCTGTTTTTGTCTGTCCCTCACCAATGCCCTCCTTGCTTGCTCAGCCAGAGCCTCTGGTGCTCCTTTCTCCCCTTCCTCAGCTCACATTGAGTTCACTGTGCTCAACTTCATTTCCCTTTCCAGAATGTGAACCTTCCTTTTCCTTCCAGGGTTTCTTTCATGCATCATCATTTTAGCAGCCCCTTTTGTACTGGAAATCTGTTTGCCACATGTTAGCTGGAGCTCATCTGCTAAGATCCTCAGTTAAATATTCATGGGGAGGGAGCAGTTGAACTCAGGTTACACAGCAGAGATGAGAAGGGTGTTCTGGCAGAAGAGACTGACTCCATATCAAGTTAAAAACCCTGTGGAAATGGTTTACCCCACATAAGGCCTGGGCATGGAGAGGTAGGAAAACATCCCAGTCACACTGTGCTGCTGAAGTGTCACCCATGAAGTGGCACCCTGAGCACTGCTCTGGTGGCAGTAAAACACTGCATGAGCTTGTGGCTGTTAGAGAGCCAGAAGGAACTTCCAAAATGTTGAGTTTTTAATGGGAAAAGAAAAATGAAGTGTCCTTGTGTTGCACGTGTCCATGCCCAAACACACAGGGAAAGGAGATGGGTTGGACAGGGACTAGCATCAAAGCTGCTGTGCCAGTCTGAAGGAGTGACTCACAAAGGTGATGCTTGAGCAGGGCAAGGTGGAGAGCAGCACAGGACCCTGTGCCTTTGGAGAAGACTGGGGACAGGACAGTGGCCTCAGCCTTTGGAGGAATGGCCAGGACAGGGCCCTGTGCCTTCGGAGGCTGGGGACAGACCACCCAGCCAGCTCCTCTCCACCGGCTCTTAACTGCCACAGCCTGGGGACAGGAACAACAAGGGCAAAAGGACAAGAGAGCAGAAGTCAGTCTGGGGTGTCGGGTAACCGGTTACCTGAGCTCTGCCTAAAGGTAACTTCCTCATGAATAGCTGTCCCAGCAGCGACATGCGAGGCTGGTGAATTATGCAGGGCGGGGCGCTGAGCAGATGGCACCGCCGCTGCAACCCGAGCAGCCGCACGGCGCAGCACGCAAAGCCCGCCAATTAACCTTTCCCCAGGTTTCCTCTTGTCTCGGGGATTAAACCTCCTTCAACCCCCTGCGCTCCACTCCTGCCCGAGAGAAATGAGTAATCCCCCAAATAAATAAGGGAAAATCGATTTCGATACCTCCGGCAGCCCGGTGAGATTGTCACAATGAATTGTCCAATGAATAGCGGCAGGTCTGGGAGGGTTCGTGCTGCCTGTGGCACTTGCAGCTCAGGAAGGGTCCCACCCCGCTGGGCTAAAGACAGCAAAAAAGTGAATTCCACTCCCTGTCACTCCACCTTGGCACGCAGTGACCACACAGGGTGGCAAGGAAGGGAAACATGAACGTGGGCAATGATTTACTACTTAGATGAAAAAAATATTTGCCAAATGCGAGGCGTTCACCTTGGTGCATGACAAAAGCTATTATTTTAACTATGATACTTGATCCTCTTTGTAATTAAACTGATTAATTCACAACAATAGAGTCTATATCGCCTAATACTTTTAATTAACAAAGTGTTGTACATATACTGGCAGAGCATTACTGGCATGCTTCCTAGGCAATACACTTAATTCTGTAATAAATTATTAGGACAAAATGACTAAGATGCATTGCACCCTGGAAGAGACTGTCAGGAGAGAAGGACTTCAGACTCTTGGGCACTGGTTGGACCATCATGGAGCAGAAGAGAGCCTGGGGAAGGTAAATTTGTGCAAGTGCAACACTGACAGCTACAGCACCTCCAGAATGAGCTGACTGCAGAGCCAGTCCTGCTCCTGCCAGCCCTGGTGATTCAAGAATGGGGTCACCAGCCAATGGAGGGACACCCTAGGAAGGAAAAGAGTAGAGTTACCAGGGGAAGAAAGCACCAGAATGGAACTAACCAGCAAGACTTGACCCTTGGCACATGCTGGACTTTAGATCTTAGCAGTGACCAAAGTTTTAATGACAGTCGTTCAGGTATGAGAGGGAAACTGTCTTGTAAAGTAAGAATATGGAGGTTAGGGAAAGGATCCTATGTTTTTCCAGGTTTATTATGAATCAGTTAAGAGACAAATACCCTAGGGCCACATGCAAAGCAAAATTCATTCCTGCAACTTTTATTGGATCACAGTTGAAGAACCTCACAGTCACAGGTCATCTGTGTTACTTTAAGACACAATCCCTGGGGTCAAGCTAATTAGCACCAGGGATCACATCACAGGCTTTTCCCTTTCCTCTTTGTTTCTGAGTCCTCTCTGACCTCTGCTCAGAGCCTTCCAATCACCACTTGCCCTCCAGTTTTCTGGCTGACAGACCTGTGGCTTGGCTCAGACACTCAGCTGAAGAAACATCCAAGTTTCTTCCTCTTTCAGTTCAGTTTGGAACCAGACAAGAGACAATCCATGGCAAACACAACTTTATCCCTCTCTCCAAATGATGGCAGCTGTTTGCTGGAGAGACCTACCCATAACTGGTTCAGGTTGTAAGAGCCCCACAGCAATCACAGCTGAAGGGTTTTCAGCAGCATCCAGCTGGGGCTGAGCACATTCCCCCTGTCCCTGGGCAATGTGGGCCAGCACCACTTCTCTGACTGGCAGATCCCAGCCTGTTGTGCTTGGTCAGCACATCACAGAGATGAGTTTCATGCAAAAGCTGAGCCTAGCCCCAGTCTCATAAATTTGTTATGCATTACATCCAATTAATGTAAATTATTACAGTGACTAAATAATGGCTCTGCATCAGATAAGGGAATAATTGTAAGTGAGCCTGAAAAGTCCCAAGGTCCAACTGTGTTAACCCTTTCCCCTGACTCCACTGGACCTGGTGTGAGGACTGGGAACCAGCCCAACTCCTTTGCCTTTGGAAAGGGGACATGGACATGCAGTCCTGTCTCTGAGGCAGATTTAGTGTGGGCTTTGGGGGTTCTGTGGTCAGAGTGCCCCAGGCTGGGAGCTTATGCTCATCAGAAATGCCTCCAAGTGTCTGTGCTGCTGAGACCTGGAGGGACCCTGGTGTGTCTTTCAAGGCAGAAGTGGTCATCAGTGTTTGCAATAATTCCTGGGCTCAGATTAAATGGAATAAAGGCATGAGTTCTGAGCAATAAATAAATAGTTCTCTCCCTGCCTCAACGTGCTTCTCATGGATTCATTTGCACGCTTTCCTGCCTCTTCCTCCTTGCCTTGCTTGTGCCCAGCTCCTCGTGGTACCTGTTTTACCTTGGCAGAGCAGCCCACAAATCATAGTGACACACCAATCAAGAGATCTGGAAATTTTTACACCACTCTGCCTCTTGAAAGATGAGTCACCTTCTGCACCACGTTCCTGGGCATCCAGATAAATCTGTCACAAACTTCTCCTTCCCTCAAGGTGCAAAATTCTCTCTCTCTATCAGTAGAGCTGTATTTCCTCCTTTTAAGCTCCTCTTTCTTGCCCCAACACACATTCCCACCCTCAGCCATCTCAGTATATTTCTCCCTTTGTTCCTGTTTCACTGACAACTTCATCCTAATAGTCTCCTCAAAGGAATGATGAATGCATAAGCTGCATATTGATCACTGCAGTGATTGATTACTGGATCTCTTTGACAGATGAGCCTACTAAGGTAGTTGCCAATATGGAGGTATGGATGGCAGGACCCCCTTGTACAACAGTCTAATGGTATCTGACCTGATAGGGCAGAAAGGCAACTCCCTCATTTCAGCAGGAAAAAAGGCCTCTTTATACTCTTTATAAAATAATTCATAGGAAACTTAAAACACTCAGACACAGAGAGATTGCAAATGGGGAAATATGATGGATTATGGGTTGAAAGGAGCCGACTTCTGGAAGCTAAATTGATCCCCAGGAAAATGTTTTTGTCTGCTGTGAAAAATGGGCAATATCTCAGCAGCTCTGGAGGGCTATAATCTGGAAAATAATTTGCTTTTGATTTCCTTTAGTTTCATGCAGGGTTTTTTTTTTTTTTTTTTTTTTTTTTTTTGTTGGTTCCTTGCAGGCTTTGTTGCTCAGCTGGGAGAATCAGTGATGAAACAGGCGAGGGATTAGCCATGGACAAATATGAGCTGATCCTTACTTATGCTTATAAAGCCCTCACCCCACCCAGTGTCACTTATTCCACAGGAGATGTTACACCCCCTGCAAACTCTGCCTGCCCAAAAAAGCAAAGCCAAGCACAGAGTTGGGCATGAGTGTATCTGAAATAAGTTAGAGAATCTGTATCCATGATCCTGCAGAATCCTGCAACCCAATGTGATGAACACACTGCTTTTCTGAATGTCTCCAGCTTGCTATGTACCTCACTAACAACAAGGAGTAGATTGCACAAGGTTTGCTCAGTCTCCTCACTCAGTCTCCTTACTCAGTGAGAAAGCCTCTGCTTGTGATCCTGTGAAATGGGACGCACAGTTTTGGGAATACTACAGCGCCAGGCAGGCAGGAAGGAAATTCTTATTTACTTATTTACTGCTTCTGCCCTTCACCAGGGTGTCCTGCCTCCCTAATTTAGGGGCTGGAAAGAGAGAGAACATAGGGGTGGTCAGTAAAGCACATTTAGAAGCTTTTCTTCAGCAGAGGAGTTTCTTTTGCTTCCATTTTTTATTCAGCTTCCCGCTTCTACTGCTGATAACGAGAAATATTTTGGCAACAACTAGAAGAGTTTTGTCCGAGTTCAAAGTGCTAAGAATAAAATTTATAGGAATAGTTACAGCCTCTCAGTGCCTGGAAATTCCTTGGCAGTAGGCTTTTGCTCCAGAGAAATATTGAATCAATGGTGTGCTAACAGCTCAGGAGCCCATTACAATAACACGCATACCTTGAGTCCAGACAATCAATAACTCAGCGGGATGCAGCTACCAGAAAACAACAACAAATTAGTTAGATTTCCATAGACTATACATTTGGTGAGTAATAATCTGTAAGTGGAAATGAACCCAGCCTGGAGAGACCACTGAGCCAAATGGAGATCTTTTATTCATGGCTTCAACTCTTCACCGAGCAGGATGTTTGGGGAGGGCTTCAACCTTCTAAATATACATGTGCATGTTTGGCTTTACACATATTCCTACTGAGCCCAGCCACTTTATTGCTACACTGGAGTTCTGTTTGCACAGGTTTTCCAGGATAAGCCAGGATAAAGGTCCAGCAGTGAAAGACTGCCAGGCTTAAATTTAATGTATCTTATTATTTGCACGTTCCCACTTTGAGGTATGGCCGAAAATCCCTAAATACAACCCAGAGGTCAAATCTTGCTCAGGTTACATATTATAACTGCTGACTTATAGTCTTCTAAGTCAGCCAGGATTGACCTCTGGCTGTATAAAGCACTTGAAGCATAAGAGCTCTCAGAACAGCAGAACCACAAATCACCAGGTCTAAGTACTACAAACAGTTTCGAGGCCATTTCCATGGTTTCTCTACAGGCAAACCCGTGTTTCCTCTGAGATATCTAAGTTCATTTTTCTCCCTCTGGAATAATGAACATTTGAATACATTTTTAATCATAAGTGCCTATAAAAGTTGGTTAGTCCTTTATTGCTAGAGAAAAGTATGAAAAAGCACAGGTGACATCCACACCTCCCCTACTGATTTATTCAGGCCACGGCTGTGCCTGTCCTGTCCCTCAGAACACCTGTACAGAAGAGAAAGGGCCACAAAAAATGATTTAAATTACTTGGCTAAATTCAAAGGAGCTCAGCTTGCTCATCTAAGTGTAAAATTAGATCAGAAAGTAGCCATGGAGCATCAAAACATGAAATGTTTCTCACGCTCACCTAGGGGGCAGTTTCTGAGGAGGCAGATTTCACAGGCTGGGAGCTGATTTTATCTGCTCAGGCATTAAACTCTCCTATTCTTCACAGATTTTAAGGAGCTCTTTTCTGAATACCAGGTTTTATTTTGCCAGCTGAAACACAAGTACCAAGGAGGATGTGTTACAGAGATATATTTACTTATTGCTTTTAGTAAAGTCTAAATGTCTCTCTGGGGAATGCACATCTGCATTAAAAGTGGCCTTTCCAACAAGAGCTGCTGTTATTAATCATAAAAGCTTTTAATTACATAGTTCTGACTGGACCTAGTGAGTGGTTAACATCTGCAGATAACACCAACCACTTGTCTCTGTATTTCTTTTTATTTTATGATCATTATGTAGTTATCGTTTATTTATAAGAAACACAAATTTTCAAAGGGAATAAGAAGCCTTATAATAATTCTGAACTTCTGGATATTTCCAAGCCCTGCTCCACGCTCTGATCCAAGCTGAGAACAGGCAGGAAAGAATCTCTTAAATGAAGACATAAAGATAAAGCTGTGCCTATCACAAGAACATACATTAATGCTCCAGGAACATATGTACCTGTGGGGGTGTCAGAGAGGGTCCAAAATTGTGAATTCCATTTTCAGGGAGACATTTTCATATGGATGTGGGGAAGCATTCAGCAGTGTCATGGAGTGATCTATGGCTATTGCCAACACAGGCCAGGCACAAGCACTGCAGTGAACTTCCACACTCGTGCACGTGTAACAATTTTTCATGGATCTGATGAATTCTGCAGCGACGTTCATCGCAGCAGGACACATTATTGCTGCAATATATGACTATCAGTAACACCTACAAGCCTTTAATATTCTGCAGCTGAACTGTGGAAACAGAAGAAAGTCACTTGTAAATGCCTAATTCACAGTGTAAGTGGGTTGTCTGTCAAAATAATGCTCCGATGTGAAACTTCAAGTAGGAAGCCTAAAAATCAAAAAAATGCAAGGAACCTCTTGATGAATGTTAAAAGCAGTTTAGAGAAGGAGAAAACGACCAGAATACTTTTCTGCTTTCGTCCTCATCACAGAGTTGCAATTAGCTCTGTCTGTACAGGTATCTAATCACAGGAATTTCTGCAGTCTTAGCAACCACCATCTAAAGACTAAAGAGGGCTGTTTCAAGTGACAGGGCTTTGTGGGCAGAATATGGAGAAACAAGAGGGAAAATGAAGGGCAAAATGGATTCTGCCCTTCATTTTCCCACTACAGGAAATATCTCCTGCTTATTTCTAACTCACAGTTCATTTGTTCCAATAGAAATATTGGTTAAGTGTGCTGTGCTCCAGGATTTGCAGCTGTTCCTCTACAGATGGAGTTGGTCACCATCAGAGCACCCAGTCACTCATGGAAACAGATCCTCAAATCTATCCCCCAAGGACATGAGAGTTAGGAGGTGGCAGAAGAATTTAAACTTGGAGGAAGAATGGACTGAACAGAAGGGTTGCAACACAAAAAAAAAACTAAAAAATGGGCATTTTGTGTTACATGATGGGATTGTCCACCCCTGCCTCACTCCAATGCCAAACCTGCAGTGGGATTTGCAGCCTGTGAGTCCATCAGACTTCACCTGACTCCAGACTTTACCTATGTAATGGTGGTGGTGTTTTGCACCACTTTAGTGATTTGTCTGGAGTCTCTTCTGTCTTCACTCAGAGCCAGAATTAAAACCCATGAAGGAAACTATTTTCTTATGTTTGGCCTTGATTTTTATTAAATCTTACCAAAAGTACAGAAAGTTCAGCAATGCTTCTAGCCACCAGCTAGAAGCGAGCAAAATGGAGATGAATTCAGTTAGCTACAAGATCTCTTAAAGCTAAACAGTCCAATAGAGAAATAACACCTATATTATTTATACTTTTAACCCAATAAACAAATTCTCGTGACCTTCAGTGTGGTATTAACTGTCCAACCAGAAACTACTGCCTGAAACATGAAGAAGAAAGATGAGCACCAAAAAAGAAACCATCCAAAATCATCCATCTTGTCCCATACCCAAACCTCAAATTTAAAATCCTTCACCATGTGGAGGCACATACTTCTGTTTAACTACACACCCGTGATTTTATCTCTATTACTCAAATTTGGAAGGCTTCTCCAAGACCTCAGGTCAAAAGCAGTGCTCTCCAGGGGGTCAGTTCCACAAAGCACAGAAAGCTCAAAAAACTCAGGTTTCTGGAGTCCAGAAACCAAATCCAACTACATGGTCCTGGCATGGGGCAAACAAGGAGCAATAGTTGCAGAAGCTGCAGCACAAGCTGAGGGAGCTCCCCTCTCCTGATCCAGCAGGACACATCCTCGTTGGCATTCCCGTCATTGGAACCTCCCGACAGCTCTTTGCACGAAACATCGGCCAAGGCTTTGGCAGGAAGTTGTGCTTAACGACAGACTCTCATAGGAGGCACTTGATTATATTAGACAGATAATTATTGATCCAGCTATAGTTTATCCTTGCTGCCTAATTTCAATAAACAACAGCTTGGGGGAATTAGCAAGGGATTCTGTTCCCCCTCCCCCTGCTTCTTCAGGATTTGTCAGAAACAAGATGATTTATGTGTATTCCAGTAAGATTCTCGTTTGTTGGCAGGCTGCAGGGATTGTTTGGGGTTGGAAGTACTAAGCTTTTATATTTAAATGCTTCCATGAGAGTATTCATGGGTCTCACTGCCTTGCATTGTAATATCTGAATAACAACTGTGACTTATGCAAACCAGTTTTCAGCTGTTCATCGGGATCAATTTTTCATTTTAAGCAACTCCCTGCCATCCCAGAGAAAAAAAAATAATAATCTGATAGGCATGAAGAGTGAGACTCTGGGAAGGCAGAAATACTCTTCCCTTTTTAAATAATGCACAACTCATTTCTGGAGCACTTTCAAATGTGTTGCTTTCTATTAAGCACAGATAATATTCTGAGGATGTCCCCCCCTCTTTCAGGTGAGGCTTTTAGAATAGCAAAGGTCCACAAAGCACAGGCAGGATGGCCAAATAATTTCAGTTCCTTCAGGGAACACCTCAGAGTAATTTCTCTTTTTAAATAAAAATCTCCCATTTGGACAGTGAAAGAAAATTCTTATTGCTAATAGTTAGATGTCTGGTAAATAAATTTTTAAAAAACATCCTGGTTTTATTTCTGCTTCCTGGCTCGTTTGGGAGTCCCAGTTGCTAGAAGACTGCTCAGGATTTAGTTGTCTCTTACTGGCACGATTTGGAAGCTTGCTGTATAATAAACACTTCATTAAGCACCAGACTGATGAGTTCCAACACGATTTACAGATGAGCACTTGGGAATGATCTGCTCACTTCCAGGCTTCCCAATGGGAACCAGATCCCAGCTGGTGGTTTTCTCAAGGCCAGTTAGATTGATGCTCTGGTATTTCAGCTTTGTGCAAGAGTCAGGGTGGCCAAAATTCTTTCATTAGCTACCAGATACAAAGGTCACATAGGAAATGGCTTGAGTGGGTATCCATGAAAAATCCCTGATTTGGCAATATCTGTATGCTCACAGTCTGTGCTGTTAGGAGGAGCCTGGAGTTTTTGCAGGCATCAGCAAGGAATCCTTTTGTCCAGGAACACAGAAGGTAAACAGATTCTATATAGGGCACACCGTATTTCATACTGTCATTTAATTATTTACTTTACTTCTAAGAAAGGTTTCAGGATAACCTTTAAAAACTGAAAACTAAGAATAAAAACCTAAAAGAAACTAAAAAAACCCCAACCTTCTTCCCATCTTAGTTCCAAGACCTCCTTACTCCTGAGTCACAGTCCCTATTATAAATTCTAAATTTTGCCTGGAAAAAGGGGAGATAAGGACCTGTTGTAGCTGAGAATCCCAAAATAAACTGTAAATCGGAGATGGCACAGTCTGCTTATTTTCTTTGGCCTCCCACAAAAGGAATAAAACCCTTTTCCAGGAGCTTTTGCAGTAGTGGGGCAAGAGAACAACCTTCCAATAGACACCTGGCTTGGTTTGGAAGACTTAGTGGGGAATATCCCCACAGCCCATGGGAAGAGAGCCCAGCAGTGAATCACTGAGCTGACAAAACTTAACAGGTTCAGTCAAGAATTATTGGTGTGAGACAGTTTTTACAAAATATTGAGGCTCTTTCAGAAGAGACCCTGTGCTATTTTTCACTCTTTTGCAGCACAAGCATCCAGGATCTCCTTTGCTGCATATTTAGTGAACAGCATCTGCAGCATCTTAATTACAGTAGCTGTTCTCATCTTAATCTCTTGCTTCAGAATAAGGTTAAGTGTAATCTGTCCTAGATTCTTATACAGATGGTTCGTTTCTTAAATACTTGAGAAGAGTTTAGTCGATCTTTAATTCCTTAATCTGGGAACCAAGACCAACCAACCTGATTTTGGCTGATATTTTAGCAGATTTTACAAGAAAAATGTAACACACACACACTAACACGAGTTGATTCCTTTTCAATATTTTTTTTTGCTCTAATGAAAGTTGCTGGGAGTGAGAAGATCCACATGACTCTGCCTTCCTCCCATTTAACCCAAATAATTACACAGCATTATGGATAAAGAGCACCTGAATGTCAGAAGAAGCCAGCAAATATCAATTTTCTTTAGCTGAAATATAGGAGTTTCTAAACAGTTCAATAATATAATCAGTAGATTTTTTTTTTTTTTTTTTTAATCTATAACTAGATTGCTGGCATTGCCAAAAAATACAAATCCTGATTGGACATAGATTTCCTTTCTGAAAAAAAACCTGTGCCTACCCAATTATGATCCTGGCAAGTAACAAACCGAGACACACAATGACAGTTTTCAGTTAGATTTATATTGAAACACAGCAGTGAAAAATGATGTAAAATTTTAAACCAGAGTTTTGGTTTTTAGTTATTTATCCGAGCCTTGAACCAAACTTCTTGGCCTTCACACAACCATGCAGAAAATAAAAGGGTAGATTTTTAACTCCAACTAAAGGAATGAAAACCTCAGGGGTTCACTACACTTTTTCCTGTCTGCTTCAATCTCCCTTTACGAGCTGAGTTGCTCTTTTATTCCCAGTATTGCACCAAGGGAACCCAGCTGATGAGAGCACAGTTTCCCAGTGAGAAGCAATGACAGCTCCCAAAAGCAGCCAGAGGAAGCTTTTTCAGCCTCAGTTATTAAATAAGAAATCACCATCCCAAAATCCTGTGCCAGTGTCAGCCCAGGATGCTGAGTTTCACTCTGCTGTCCAGCACAGCTCTTCTTTTCCAGAGGAAATAACTGTTCACCTCTTTAAGCTAATAATCACTTCCCCATTTTAATTCCCCAGCTCTTGGCTTGTGCTTATGATTTCAAGCTTTGCATTCAGTAAGACCCTAAAGAAAGCTCAAGAAATGAGCTC
This sequence comes from Muscicapa striata striata, assembly GCA_030060385.1. Classification (NCBI taxonomy): domain Eukaryota; kingdom Metazoa; phylum Chordata; class Aves; order Passeriformes; family Muscicapidae; genus Muscicapa; species Muscicapa striata. The sequence goes on along the minus strand of JAREIS010000026.1, from coordinate 1,819,042 downwards.
CCCAATAGTCACTTCTCTTGGTGGGCTCATCCAGAACAGGCTCTGCCCATGCTGGCCTTTGGCAAACCTCCAGGGAAAGCTTTTTGACACCCTTTCCAGCAATCCTGGCAGCTTCACATAAGAATAATTGAGATATTTTATTTCCCCTCAAACACAGAGTGAGGAATTTTCTGGGAGCATTTTAAAAAAATAGCCATGATAGGCATAGAATTATGGAATTGTTAAGGTTGGAAAAGACCTCTGAGATGATCAAGTCCAAATGTACATGAAGAAAGCCCACAAAGAAGATGGAGAGGGAATTTTTACAAAAGTGTGTAGTGACAGGGCAAGAGGGAATGGCTTCAAACTGAAAGGGAACGGGTTTAGGTTGGATGTTAAGAAAAAATTTTCACCGAAAGAATAATAAAGTACTGGAACGCTTCTTCCCAGAGAGGTGGTGCAATCACCATCTCTGGATGTGTTTAAGAAAAGGCTGGACATGGCACTTGGTGCTATAGCCTAGACTCTGAGTTGAGGTGTTAGGACTTAGGTTGGGCTCGATGATCTTAGAGGTCTCTTCCAATCTCATTATTCTGTGAGTCTGTGAGATTTTAGGAAGAAATTCTTCCCCGTGAGGGTGCTGAGGCCCTGGCACAGGCTGCCCAGAGGAGCTGGGCCAGGTGACACTCCCAGAAACGGTGACTCCCCTGCTTCCCTGGGCACCCTATGCTTGGCAGCCCTTTCTGGGGAGAATTTTATCCAAATATCCAACCTAAACCTCCCCTGGCACAACTGGAGGCCTTTTCCTCAGCTCCTTTCACTTGTTACTTTGAGATTGGCAGGACTGGAGGCAAACGCTGCAGGATTTCTGCAGGGTGAAGGAGCCATTTCCCCCAAGCCTCAACCCCGCACGTATTAAGGCATTGATCCCAGTTAACAATAATCTTTATTTATGTCCTTGATAAATCAGCAGTTCCTCAGGCCCAGGACCCTTCCAGAGCCAGGTCTCCCTACACAATCTCTTTGTCACAGCCCTTTCCCCCCTGCCCACACTCAACTTCCCCAAGTTCCTAATGTGCCTCTTGGCAAGCCGCAATTTTTCTCCGGGATTATAAATTTCCGCGCTCGCTGTGATCCGGCAGCTGCCGGGCTGCCAGCGCGCCGCGATTGCTCCCCGGTGACACGAGCAGATCGATTTCTCGCCTCGCAGCGCGCGGGCGGATTAACACAGTGATAAATGGCCGGGGATTGATTTGCACTTAATTGACAATTTGGTGAACCTGCTCTAAAACCCCGAGGTTTGGCCCCGGGTAATGGAGCGGGATCGATCCGTGAGGGGAGCGCGGCGCGGGCCGATAGGGGGCGCCAGAGGCTGCGGGACCGCGGGGCCCTGAGCGCTGAGGGGAGCTGGGGGGGGGCGCCTTCCCGCCACTCCCGCCTGTGGAGTCACATCCCTGAAGGGTTAAAAAACCACAGATATGGCACCGGGGGACACGGGGTAGTGGTGATCGTGGTGGTGGGGCTGGGGTGATCGTACAGCGACGAATGGTTTGGGTTGGAAGGACTTTAAAGCTCATCCTCTGCCCTTGGCCTGGTCTGGGACAGCCACAGATTCTCTGGGGAATCCGTGCCAGGGCCTCACCACACTCACAGAAAATTTTTTATTTGTAGTATCCAATCTAAGCCTACTCTCACTTTGAAGCTACTCCCCCTTGTCCCATCACTCCAGATAAAAATAAAACAATTTCTCTCCACCTTTCTTGCAAGCCCCTCTCACATACTGGAAAGTCACAATTAGCTCGCTCCAAGCCTTCTCTTCTCCAGGCTGAGCTTCCCCAGTTCTCTCAGCCTTCCCTTACCCAGCTGCTCCGGGAGTGCTTCCAAACTCATTACCTCTGGCTTTACCTGGGGCATTATGTTTATCTTAAACGTAACATAAACTCCCCCCAGGATCAGTCACCTGTGACTACAGGGCTTTATGGACAAAGCAGGAATGGGCTTGCTGGCAGGAGTGAAAGTAAAGGCCAGGAAGGAAGTTAATTAACAAAAAACTGTAACCTTCATTTGCCTTTTCTGTCATCTTTTGTTCTTTCCTTCTGTTGTGCCAAATCCCACAGCTTTTACCCAATTGCCCCACGACACAGCCTGCATTATATGATAAAAGCTCTGTGCAATTCATGACAGCACAGCAACATTATCCTCCAGTATTTATCTATTATTTATCCCAAAGAACTTTAGAGTTGACAAGAGAAGCACTATGGAGCCAACCTGTTAAACAGCTCTTTTCAGCCCCACCTTGTGTTTGAGGTTTCTGGAGGGCTGTGTAACTGCATGGCTGTGTGAGCACCACTCAGGCATCCCCTGAACATAAAGGATGTCTGAATTGGGAGTTTTTCCAGTAACTTTTTAAATTCCGACTAACTGAGCTTCAGTTCCAAAAAAAGCATCCACAACCACCTCTGCATTTCAGCTTCTAGGTTAAAAGTTCTACATCTGGTGAAATAAATTGCCAACAAAGCTGAATCCTCATATTGAAGAATTGCTTTAAGTTTTACATCTTCTCTTCCTGCTCACCCCCATGCCTTCTCCTCCCAGGAAGTTGGCACAAACTGATAATGAGTTTCAGTTTGTGAAACAGATACAGGACTCCAGAAAGGATGAGTCAATAGTTTGATGGAGCAGATCGTGCATTCCCACAGCTGTGTGTGCACACATGTAGAACCCTTCTCCCTGGAACTGCAGAGCTTCTCCAAGTAGTGGAAGCTCTGAAAATAATCACAAGAACTGCAGCACACACTGCCCTCACAATGGGCTCTCACCCTGCAAGGCAGCCCTTCCTTGAGGGCAGAGTTTTTCCCAGCTCCAGGACTTGTCTCCATCTCTGTTTCAAGCAAGGATGAACAATACCACCAAAAACCTCAATCCACCTTGCCTACAAGAATATTTTGTTACACTGGTTATATAATGGAAAGGAGATAGAGAAGCAAATTAATCACATGGGATAAAGAAAAGATCTTTTTAACATCACCTGTGGCTCTGTAGCATCTTTGTACTGATTACAGCAAAGGGAAAACAGATGAGAAGCCAAGTCAGAATGCACTGTCAATACATTTCATTGGAAATGAAAGAACAGGTTTACTCATTAATTAAGAACCATATCAAAAGGCAGCTAAAATTACATGTAAAGAAAAACTTGAAATTTCTCTGGCCCCAGAATGACCTCCTCTCCTGCCTGCAGCTCTCTTTGTATGTGGTGTAGCCAAACCTCTGTGGGCTCCTTACCTGGAGAAACAGGAATGTAGCTGAGGGTGCCAGGTAGCAAAATAACAGTGGTTGGCATAATAAATGAATGCAGAGTTATAACTCCTGGCATGGAGAGAGTTTAAATAATTGTATGTTCAATGATTTTATATCCTTGTGCAAGAATCAAGAGGTGAAATAAAACCTGATACTGCTAGAATGAAATAGCACCTTCTGACAACTCCAGTGTGGTAAAAGCTGGTGACTGCTAGCATTCGTGTTTTAATTATTGGATACACATAAATCATTTATTACACATTGATTTGTTTTTTAAGAATGTTTTGGTAGTGTGAAAATACCTGGTAATTAACTTGTGATCAGATAGATTTAGCCCCTTAGCAACACAGGGGGAAAATCTGAAGGCTTATGTTTATCAACCAATTCACTTTTAGTTCTAGAAACAACTCCAAAGCTCACAGGTTCTTGCTAAAGACATGGAAATTATCTTGTGGAAAGTAATTTTAAAATAGCCAGAATCCTCCCTGTCTGGAAGAACCAAAAGTAAAGATTTCAGATTCATAAGAATTTGGATTTTGCCTGTGATTTTTATTCAGTTCCTAAGCTGTATCCAGAGGAACAGCTAATTGGATTCTAGGAGTTAATTAGTTGTTCAAAAAGCATTGATAGAAATAGCTGAGTCCTTGCTGTAGCAGAAGTCTGGCCCTTGTCCTCAGTGTCCTTCTGCTGGCTCCCGTGGCTCAGGGTTTCACCCAAAAGATTGAAAGCTTCACAGCAAAGAAATTGTTTTACTTACTGCACTTCTACAATGAAACTCTTAATAAAGAGACTTTCCTCTAAAAACAAGCAGGGAGGAACGGAAATGAGCTACTTATAATCAGCCAAGTCAAAGCAGCAAATGAACCGGCTGGTTTGAGTTTCTCATTGGGATGCTATTCAATGCCACTGTTATTTCTGAGCACACTGGTGCAGCCAAGTCTGGAAATGGAGGGATTTGGAAAACAACAGGAAGAAATTCCATATCCCCTACCTGTCCTGTGAAATGCTACAGGAGACCCGTGGATAATTATTGCCCATGGCAATCTGAATCAGGGGACAGAGGGTTAAGCCCAAGTTATTTTGAACAATAGATTTCACTTTATTTTCCTGTTTCCTACTTTGCAGACTTACATTCTGAGGCTTTACTACTTAATCCCCACTGTAGTAATAAAAATTTTTAATCCTGTGTTTAAAATATGAGATTTACTTGTCAAAATCTGGATATACAGCGTGGAATTATAATCGCTGTTCAGCAAAAGCAATTCCCCTCAAGTTCAGGCTGCTGTTTGGGAGAGCCTGGCAGGTGCTTTGTGTCAGCACTGGAGGAATGTGCAGACTGCAGAGGTCACAACAGCTTTCCCTACACACTGGGGACATAAATTCTTACGTATTTCATAGCTACCAACTCAGATTTCCCATTTTTCTCTGATTTTGTGTTTTAATCCCCATATTCTTACTGGGGTGTTAATAACAAGTTTGGGTTCCTCAGTCAGCACCTGCCAGGCAATTACTACCTGGCAATTAATGTGTAAAGCATTTATCCAACACAGAAATGAAAAGCAGGTTTGTCACAGACAATGTCACAACCACAGCTGGGCACTGCTCAGCTTTGCACAGACTCAAGTTAGGGAATTTTTGGCACCAAGAAAGCCTTGGAAGCCTCAGCAGGGATCACTCCCCCACACTGGGCACCCTTAGCAGGCCCAGGACACCCAGACCAGCCAAGCACTGCCCCAAAGGGTCAAGGTTAAACTGAATTAAAGTTGAGATGATGATAAGGAGCAGATGTGGGATCTAACCCAGATTAACATCCAATTGCAAGCACTGCCTCTCTGGGAGAGGGAATTCCAGGCTGACCTCACCACTTTATTATTAAACCTGAAATATATTCTTCACTGGGACAACATTTCGTTTCTTCACCCAGTATTTATTCAGAGCATATTTGGAATGTGCCACACTTTCCCGTCTTGTTTTACAATAATATTAAAGAGAAAATATTAAACTCCTTATGTTTTAGTGTGGTAAAATTAATACAAATATACCTGAGCTGTTTACTGGATTTTAAACAGCTCTAAGCTCCCATACAGGTATACAGATATTGGAATAATTCTGTTTCCAACAGAAGTATCTCCTGGAAAAAGTTAGATGCCAATTGATCAAGGATTTTCTGTTTATGTGGATTTTCTTCTGTTTGGTTGGTTTTGAGACAATAAGCTGGGAATGTTGTATTTATCCCAGTGCCACCTCCCCCAGTGTTAATCTTCTCCCAGGTGGAGAAAAAAAGATGTTACTTCTTGGATAATTTTTTTTTCCCTTAAATTGCACCATTCCCTTTGCATTTATGCAGCTCATCTCCCTTATTAATTTAAAATAAATAAATAAAACTCAGTCTAGGAAAGGAACATACAAGGAGACAACTTTTGGCAGGGAAGGGTCATTACTCTGGGGTGTTTTCAGGGTACCTGGTTATTTCAGCATTGCTTTGAGATTGTTTCTAACCAGCAGCTCTTTATCTTGTTCAATGGCAAGAACACTTTCCTTCCAGGCTAAAAGAAGGTTTAAATCTCGGTGAGGAAAAGGAAACCTAGGAATAGTGATTATTTTTTCTTAATGGAAAATTATAACTATCAACTAAATCATCCTTCATGCTAGACACGACAGACTTAAGCACTTTGAAGTGATTGATTTTTAAATGATATTATCATTTCATGGTTGAAGCAGTAATACTCTTTGCTTTTGCAGACACTGTGTATCATCCTATTCCTTACCCAGTGGAGACACTATTAAGTAGCAATTTGGGGCATTTATTACTAGAGATGGAGATAAAATTACATTCTTTTACTTGGACAATGCCCACATGTCTCTGCCATGCCAGGTCATGTGCACTGCCCAGGGCTGGATTTATCCAGGACATGGTGCTGCCCTGCTTTTTGCTGTTTTCCTGACAACTGCTCAGTGTCCTCTTTCTGGCCAGGAAATGAGGACTCAGCTGCTGGATGGGCCACCCAAATCCCACCTGCAGCCAGCCCTGCCTTTCACCCTGTTGGTTAAACCTCTGCTTCGTTCAGGGAAAGAAAATATTCAGAGAACACATCAAAAGCATTTAAAATGCAATCAGTCCTCAGCCAAATATCTCATTTGGTTATCCTGACTTGAAAACCTGTGCTGCAGAATCAGAGCTGGGTTCCAGCTGCAGCTCTGAATAAAATAAAGATATTCTCTCTGCCTCATTGAACCCTGCACAGACTCCCTTCCCAGCACATCTTTGTCCAAACACTGTGACCTAAACTGCGACAAATGGAGCCAACCTTTCCATCAAGAAAGCCTTAATTTATGGTGAGCAAAGAGCAACAAATCACAGCCCCTCAGATTTATGGCCCCCAGGATCTGAATTGACCATACAGCACAGCAACCTTTCCAGCACTCTAGTCATTTCTTTAATAAAGTTGAAAATATCAAATCTGCATGCATGCAGAGCCACCCCATCAGAATTTTATGTAAAGTGCACAATAACTTTATGGGTGGTAGTAACGTATTACTCCTTGTAATTTCATTATGTAAAAAGACACAGTTGGGATCTCTTAGGCCCCTATTTCAACATTTATGAATTAAATAACAGAATGTATGCAAGGCTGGAATTGGAGAACATTTTCCAACAGGCAGAATTGATGAGGAAAGGTCCTCACTATTTTATGAGGCTGTAACAAACTCTTTGCTGCATAATTAGAGAGAATCTGACAGAGAATGAGGCAAAAAGAATCAACAAAGGAATGGAGAAATCTGTCAAGATGGGGATAAAGCAAGACTTGGTGCAAATTTAGAACCTTGAAACAAACCTACCCTGAGCTGCAGATAATTCTAGTATCAGACCTGGCTGTAAACTTTAAGACTTGTGTCTGTCAGCAGGAGAAGTGGCAGCCCCTTGGGTCAATCCAGAAGCCCTGATGGTTCCTCCAGCAGCTGCATGGATAAACCTTTGCTGTGTCTTGTCAAACAACAAGAACATGTTCATGCCCTGGGTCTATTTCTCCTCTCCTCCCCACTCCCAGAAATCTTGAGTTGAATTTCATTTAAAGTTCAATAGTTTGCTCATGGTGGCTGTACAACCAGGGAAGGAAAATCCTGCAGTAGATTCTGGGTTTATGATTTTATGCTTGGGACATCTCATGGCCTGAGTTAAGTAAACTCTAACCTGTTTGGGCAATACCTTTTGGTCCATAGAAATGCCATTATTTAGACTATCACAATCAATAAATTGGATTTTGCTTTTGCAAGTGAAAGGGCTGTTATTTTTCATACAGTTTGTCAATAGGCTCCAGGTTGGGAGATATATGAAAGATATTCTACTCAGGCTAGAGAGTTATGAGCTCTCAGGCATGAATTATTTAAGTTCTTTTCACTTCTATAAAAAAATAAATACAGAGATGGCCAAAACAGATGCCATAAATTGTGGGTTTGATGTAGGATTTCCATCTTTCCTTGTCTGCTCTAAAAGCAAGGTTTCTTTGTGCTGAAAATCCTTTTACCATTTGCATCTGTGCAGTGAAAGACATTATTATCCACTGAAATAGTGTCCTGTGAACTGGACTTACAGGTGAAGACTTACTGCACTCACAGCTGTTGGGTCACCCTGGGAACTGAAGCAGCCAAGGACATTTCATTCCCTCCTGCCCATTCCCTCCCTGGTCTAGACCCCAGGAAAAGGCAAGAGGCCACTTTCATTTTTTCTGATATCTCTGCAATTCCTGCCTTTATGCCAGTCTAGCAATTACCTGCCCCCATGAGCTACTGTAAAGAAATCTCAAAGGAAACAAATTAATTGCAAAAATTATTTGAGAATACAACAAACTCTGTGTGATCTGGACAGAGAGTTCCCATGTTCCAGAGGTTTGAAATCTGTCTTCCAACCTGCCCCTTCTTGCCCTCACACCCCAACTCAGCAGAATTTCTGCCCTGCCACGATCCATTCTTTCATCCTGATGTGCTCTATATACACCTCATCAGCATGTTCAATACATATATTTTCATTTACAAGTGTGCTCTCAAGAGCCAGGACAGGGAACAGGGCTGCCAGATGCTGCAGGGATGTTTAAGCAGAAGGGGAATTCTTACATCCAATCTCATGTATTAGGATATTGGTTCCCTTTTCCCCACCAGCACATGCTTGGAGCACTCTAAGCCAGCCAGCTCTGCCCTTGCTGTTTCCTTACCCAATCCACTCTAGTTAAATACCTTTTTCATAAGGAGTTTTAAATTATAAGTCTAAATGAGGCCTATAAATTATACTTCATAAAATCCTGTGCACATCATTTCCTCACAGAAGAGGCTCCAAAGAAATATTTTCCATGCCACCACCTATGTTCCCATCCCTTTGCAATATAACATTTATTCTAATATTAAAATGGCAGCTGCTCTATAAATTGTGAATCATTAGCACTCTTCATTGATTTTTCCCTTGCAGCCTGCAACCCTGGGCAGCGACTGTGTGTGAATATCAGTCTATTGGATTGAGATTCATATCCTATTTGAGGGTCAAAGACCGAGACCTCGTGAGCTTGAACTTCTATCAGCCTAAAGCTGATCAATACCTGGAGATGTATTTGATCCTGGCTGCTAGCACAGATTAAGTGGCCATAAATACAATCAAAAACGTGAGGCTGCTGGGGGAGCAGGAGCCCAGCCATGGAGATGCCAGCTCCAGGGGGATTTCTGGGAGCAGGGGCAAATCTGCAGAGCTGGGTCCTGTCATTTTGGGGAGGCTCAGCCTAGCATGCAGCTGGTGGAGGAAGAAAGGAGGATTTGCAGCAGAGACAGGATGCAGTGTTGTTTTTTATGATGTTCCTGCTGAACATGGGACCACTTCAAGTTCCCATACCCCAGATATCCCAGGAGGTGAGGAGACTCCTCCTGACATGGATCAGAGCCAGCTGCACAACCACTGCTCAGCTTGGCATGGACACCACAGCTGGAAACACCAGGAGGATTAATTGAAAAACATTAAACAGATCAAATAAGTCCCTTTTCTTCCTGTGAACCTTCTTCCTCCCTATCTCCAAGTGAAACTTTAAATATATGATTAAAATGACCTATTAAAGAGAAAATACTCATTCCATTTGAGTATATTAATGCTGATTCTCTGCTGGCTGAGGAAGAAAAAAAAATCCATAATCATAAGCTTATTAAAGAACAATATCCTTAGAGGGTTTATTGTTTTCCCCTTTAGATAGTGCAATGCCTTGAAAAATAGACATGGAAACAGAGAAATAAAGACACTGTTGCACTGCTCCAGACACCAGGGCACTCAGGGAAATTACCTCCCTATTTTTAGGCATGTTTAGAACAGGCCTATTTACACTATTACCTTTGATCCTAAACTCTAATTTAAATTATTCTTTTAAATGCTTGAGAGATCCAGAGGGGAAATAATTAGAAGTGGCAGGAAGTCTGGAAAAGCAAGAGGCTTTTCTCTGCTGTGAGAAGGGGTGGAGGATGCAACTCTGGGCAAGCAGCAAAGGACACAAACCATCCTTTGCTCTGTGTGGGGGGACCAGTGGCATCACCAGGGCACCTGCAGGATGCAGCTCCCTCAGGGCTGATTTTAGGAGAGAAGTCTCTGCCTGGCTATAATCAAATACAAGCTGATGTTTTTATTTACATGGTTTCATGTCCTTGCAGTGTCCTTGGGGGGAAGAGACTTCATTATCATAAAGAATATGTTTTTATTCCGCTACATAAGTACTACTTATTATAGTCTCATATATTTTCTGACACTACCAAGGGGTCTTTATTGTTGTACATCAAGGTCACTGACAAGTAATATATTCAATCTATTAAGTTATTAGGGAGATAAATAATTTGGATGCAAGCTGAACTCTGAACTTTTACCTTTTCCCCTGACAGCCGGGTAGTTTCTTGGCATTCATACTAATCTCAGCTCTGCTTGAATAGTAATTCCATTAGGGTTATGGCTGCAGCTATACATATGCAATGACCTCAAACACAATTTCTTTATGGACATGGGCAATAGGAATATTAAAATTTTAAGCCAAAGAGGATGTAATGTAACTTTACATTATTTATTGTAGACACAAATCCTTTATAATATTAAAGGATAAAGAATTAATAAAAGAAAGATCCCATAAACAATCCATAAAGTCAAATGTAGTTCTTGATTTAATGCAATTGCTGTTTAGTGTCTTCTGGTTACAGACTTACACTTCATTAAAAAAAATCTAGTCAAGAATCAGGAGCATCCTGGTAACTCAGTGGTCCCTGGGTGGTTTGGAAAGCAGCTTTAACCCTCTGCTTCTGCTTGTGACAATCTACACAGGGATGGTCACAGGCCAAGGAGTGGGGAAGCTTAATCCAAAGTTATTACAGTTATTTTAGTCCCTGAAACCAGGACTAACTAGTTATTTCAGTCCCTGAATCTGGGATCAGTTTGCTAAGCAAACTTTCTGTGAGACCACACAAGCTCTTCCTGCAGTCAGGACACTTTGGGATTGGCTTTAGCCTGGCAGTGCCCCAGGGAAAGGCTCTAGAATTGGGAGTTGCTCTTTCTCCCCTCCCAAATATTCCACCAAGGAGTTTTCACTCCTGATAAACCCAGCTGCAGGGACTGTGTGCCTCTGAAATTGCAGTTTGGGAATGTCATGTACCAGATTCTGGGAAAGGAAATGTTTGGGAGCATCATCCCTGAACACTGGAGCAAGGACACTGCTTCCTCCAGGCTGATGTTGTGTGATCCTGGTATCCAGAACTTTAACTGTGCCAAAATCACATCATATTTGATAGATATTGACAACCAATATTTTAAAGCTCCCTTCATGTAAATTCTCTCTAATTTAGATTTCTGATGTCAAGAGAATGTAAACCTTGCTGAAAACACCAGTAATCTAAATAATTAGCTAAACTTTGGAGGAGGCTTTTTTCTAATGAGAACAGAATGAAAGTGGAGGAAATAAACCAACGAGACTTTCCTATTACATTTTATATTTCAAATATAGAACAGCTATGATTATCACTTTTTTTCTCTGTGTTTATTTGGGATTGGAGCTTGGGGGACATATGAGAGAATATTCTAATTACCTCCTGGGCATTCTAGAACTACCACTGTTAACGAATCTGGGTTGTTTTTCCAGAGAGAGGAATAGCTGTGTGATCCTGCCCAGGGAGATGTTTTATTCCTGCTGCTGAAGACAGAAGTCAAACCCATCTGGGCTGTAGCACTACCACAGTCAGAGTTCAAGCACTTCTTTTCACATTCTCCATTCTCACTGCTTTTTTTTTTCCCTCCTCCCTCATTCATCATCCCCTGCCCACACCCTTTCACCATTCCTCAGTGTCTTCTTCCCACTGGGAAATCTCTCAGGGGCTCAGAGCAAGTTGCTCCCCAGGCACCTGCAGCCCCCACCCCACTCTCCTTGGGTTTCTGGGCACAAAACAGCCCCCCCCAGCACCCAGCCCATATCCCTCTCTCAGCCTAAAGGGAATGTTTGTGTATGATGTTTTCACACTACAACGTGCCAATAAATAAGCTTGATCCAAATTTTAGTTTTTTCTCATTTTTCCTTTTTTTTTTTTTTTTTTTTTTTTTTTTTTTTGGTTGTACTTGTTGGCCATTTGGGCTTCTCCAGCTCTGCCCCAAGTTTTGTATTGCAATAAGCAAAATTCACTTTACATCACCACTTTTAAACCAAATCTCTCCCATGTGCTATTATTAATTTAGATTCAGTAGAACTATTGCTGATTAAATAACGACCCATTGATTGTAATAGTGAATTGGGGGTTACTGAACTTGAGAAAAGAGCCTTTAAAGCACTTAGAGTGCAATAGTGGAGCTGTTCTGCCCAGCAGGGCTGGTGACCTGTTCTTGAGTGGGCACAAAGCCAAGCAGAGTGAGGAGCTTTGGGACTCCCCCCGAGCAGCTGGAGCCTTCCCCAAGTCTGCTGTTCAATAAATCAGTGATGGATGGGTGTGTCAGGTGGGCACAGCCCTAAAGAACACCCCTGAATTCTTTGGGATGGCTCTTGGGATGCTCCCAGGGATGGAGTTTGGCCCTTCCAAATGAGCATTGCAGCCTGAGGAGGGGTCCCTGCAGGCAGGCTGGGATATTCCTGCAGCCTGCTGGGGAGCACAGCCCCCCTGTTCAGGGAGGGACACACCAGGGTTTAGCTCTGCTGCTGCAAATCAAACGAATGACATGGATTTGTGGCCTATCATCTTGACAGCCTCCTTTAAACTGCTTATTTTAAAACAGGATAAACAGAGGATTAATAACCTTGCAGAACACAGAGAGCCTGGTTCCTCCCAGGGAAGCCTCTGTAACATCCCTCCCCAGCAGCTGGGTGAGGATCTCACCCCCCTCCCACCCTGCACCCTGAAATTGTGTCCCCAGGAATGAGCTGCGTCCCCCTCAGCCTGCAAAAATAATTCAGGATACTGCCCTGATTCAGTTATAGGAATAAGGTGATCCTGAAAGATGATTTTCCTCTTCACTGCTTGATTTAGGAGGGAAGAGGTCTGGGTAGTAAATCTGAATATTTTCTTAATCATCAGAATAAAATCATTTCAAGGCCAACTCATGTTCCTACACTGAGGAACAGTCTGCTCCCCCCACCCCTCATTGCAGTTGGGTAGAAATGCTCTTCCAAAACATACTTGCAAGTTAAAGCTGCTGAAAAATGCACAGTTTCCTTCCATTAAACACAAACACACTTGTGTTTACAAGTGAGTAACTCCACTGAGCAGCACAGGGGGGATTTTATCCAAGCCCTCCTGTCACTCAGTCATTTCAGGACAGATTTTCCATCCTTTGCTGCTGGACAGCCCCACAGAACCCGTGGGTGAGCAGGGAACACCAGGAAGGTCCCTTTCACACTTCTGCCAGACCTTGCTGACTTGAAAATGCCACATTTGCAGCAAAGCAGCAGCACATCTAATAAATCACATCTGTACACTGCTTTATTCACAGGCACTGACAGTTTAGGATTGACGACACCCAGGGCAACCTAATGTCAAGCACTCCTAATGAAAACTATCCCATTTTGCTCCAGTAGCAGCAGCTGCCAACAGACATAATCTACTGGCATATGGAGAAGGCCATGCTAATCCCTGCAAGGTCATTAACAAGAGGGTGAAAATTACATGCAAAGCACCAGCTGTGGCATCCCTGCTGCCTCACACTTGCTGTAGCAGGGGCAACAGAGGTGAAAAATGTGGTTCTGTCTCAGCAGGCCAAGAGTTGTGGTAGAGCAGAGCTATTTCCACCCCTTCCTTCCCCAAAGCAGGGGTCAGTGCTGCTGAAATTCTTCCTGTGCAGAGGAGCTGGGAGATTTTCAAGTGTGATTTCACAGGAGAGATGAGCTCCAGGATGGCTGGAGAACAAGGGGGGGTCTCAGTTCACCTTGTGACATGGACAGGAGCCGTGTCCCACCTTGCCAACAGCCTGAACAGATCCAAAGAGCATCTTCCCACCCATCTTCCCAAGCAAATCCATGGAGATGTGGTGCCTGGGGAATGGTTTAGTGGTGGACTTTGGGTTTGATGGTCTTAAAGTGCATTTTTTTCTCCCACATAGCACAGAATTCCAAATGCCTTCCCAGCAGTGAGGAGCAGCATTACACACAGACCAAAGTCTCCAACCTGTCTTTCCTCCAACCCTTAAACCAAAAATAAGGTCCCTGTCACTGCAGCCTCACCTCAGCTTTGTACATTTTAACATTTACATGCACGTGAGCTCTGCTTCCATAATCCCAAACACACTCCCAAAGAATATCCTACCCCCGTATTTACATGGGAATTCAGCATCTCAGTTTGCCTTAATGTTAAATCCCACAAACATTTTTATAAGCCATAAATCAAAAAGTCTGTTAAAACCCCTCAGCAATGACTACCTAAAACAAATCTTTTCCAATTTAAATCCCAGCCTGCATAACGATCAATCCCATTAACCCCCTAATTGTTAACATTACTTTGGGTAATGTTTAAAAACATTAATTTCAAAAAATGTAACAGGAGAAAAGCTCTTTAAATCGGCAAAAAGATAAATGGTCTGCAGCAGCATGACCTTTCCCCATACCACAGTGACACTGAATTATTTTATTATTTACATTTTCATTCTTCCCTGGAAAAATGTTGACAAGGCTTTCACCGACAATAATGGATACACAGTAACATCTGTGGGAAGTGAAACTGCATCAAGAGCCCTTCCTCGATTCCTCATCACCAACCAGCTTTAATTAGGAGTGCAGAGGTGATTCCAGAGTGAGCTGGCTGAGCTGTGGGAGGGGTTTAACCTCCCCAAAACCTGAACCCCACCAGTGCCTCCCTGCCTCGAGCCCAGTCCCTTCAACTGCTTTTCCAAGATCAATTTGGCTGATAATCCCCATCAGGCTGCAGGCTGGGACAGCACAAACCCACCGGGGACAAGTCTTGGCTTTCCTTGGGTGCAGGGGGACATCCCCCGGGCAGAGGCTGTGCCGTGGGGTGCACACACTGTCCCCAACACACAAAACACACCCCAAGGTGCTGCTGCAGGGATCTGTGACCTTACCAAGCCCCTCCCCAGGGCAGGCTGAAGTTTGGCACCACCCCTGCACTAATTCCCAGTGGGAGCAGGGATGGGCTTCAGAAAAATGAAGGGAACTCTGGTTTTTCCTTCCTCCATCCTCTGCTGAGCATTTGGGGCTTTAGAAAGCAAAACATCTGTCCTGGTGGAAGTGGGAGGTGACTCCTGAGTGACTCCTGTCCCCACAGACACAGCAAGCCAGGGGTGGTGGGGCCAAAATCAGCCCTGACCCATGAGCCTCCAACAGCTTTCCTTGATATTCCAGCAGCCTTCCCTGATATTCCTGCTGCCTGTTCCAGCCCAGCCCTGCCCCTGCAGCCCTCTGGGCACGGCTGTACCAAGGCTCCCCACGCAGCAACTCGAGCCCTTCTTCTAATATTAATGACAAATAATGTGTCAACCCCCAGAGGCACCAAGTGATCACATTTCAGCAGTGCTGTGCCCACAGGGGTGACACAGGCTCACCTGAGCTCCAGGGTCATGCAAGGGGCCAGGACAGGTGCCAGGGCACAGGGACACGTCCTGTGCACATCATGGACAGGCTGCAAATGTCTGAGCTGCTCCTTCAGGGTTATTTTGGTGACAGCTCCTGCAAACACTGACACTGAGTGGTGGCTCTGGGCTCACTGCATCCCTGTGCTTGGTCCAAACACTTCAACTCACAACCCTCATGTTGAAGTGGGAGAGAAATATCCCACCTGATCAAAGCATGTCAATTAGTGCTCATCTAAGTTAATGAGATGCTTCAACTAACACAAGGGAATTTCTTTCAGAACATAATGATTTTTCTGTTGGCAAATCTAGTGATAAAAACCTGCACAAATCTGTATTTCCATGGAGCTGGGCTGCAGTCTGGCTCCAGACTGGCTCGGGGTGGTTGTGCTGCCCTGGTGCTGTGGCATGGCAAATATCAGCATCCCACAATTAACAGGCAGCTTATTAATCCTTGAAACTAAATGAGCCTAGTCCTCCAGTCCAGAAAAACACTTGGGGGACCAATTCTTTATTTCTGAGTGTATGATTAGTACAAATTAAAACCAGAATAAGTTTTAATTTTGCCACATCAAGCAGGTTCATCAAAACATCCTTAACCCCCAGAGTCAGATCCCGATAAAGGCATAACAAGGGGATGTTTCAACTAGAATGATTAGGATAGTCCAGGAAAATTAATTTTGAAGTTCATGGCAGCCTCCTGTCAGAAACAGGCTACAGTGAGGAGGGAACGTTCAGGAAATGAAAGTGAAAAGGCTGTGCTAAGTACTGCTGGTGGCAAGGAACAGGACCTGGCTCTGCTCCTCCTCAAACACTCTCATAAAAGGATCACGTCCTGTGAAGCCAATCTGAAACTGGAGCTCAATTCCCAACCACAGAGCTCTGCTGCCCAAATCCTCCCTCGTTTGCTAAAGGCTCCCATGGCTCTGGTTTGGGCTGCTCAGAGCCATTGCAGCAGGTGCTGCTGGAGGGGGGCCCGAGGGGCTGACTGACACAAACAGGACAGCATGGGATGTTCAACTTCACTTCCCAAAAAGCACAGTTCAAAGCAATTTCCCTTTAACACTGCTGCCTTCTGCCAGCCTGCCTCTGCCCAGAACTCTCAGCCTTGCTTTGCTCTATCAAACCCACAAGGCACCACCTGGGCTGTGGGATCTGGTGCTTCTGGTGCAGGGATCCACCATGCTCAGCCCCACCTCAGCCCCAAGGAAAGCTCCAGCCCTGCTCTTCTGCACACACAGACACAGCTTGGCTTGTGCCTCTGTGTGTCAGGGCTCTCCTGTCCCCAGCACAGGCATCCCCAGAGATGAGGCAGCAGCAGACCCAGAGCAGGTTCCCCTCCAGGAATGGGAAAGCAGCAATTTCAGCATCCACTCTCCAGACAATACTATAACTCCTTTCAAATTATAATTCACATTTGAGAGAACAAAGCAGAAACCAACAAATCCTAGTGCAGCTTGTACATAGAGAAGGAAAAGCAGCCACAGCTCATGTGTGGCCTCAGAAAAAGGAACCAGCAAAGAATTTCAGCTTCTCAAACCAGGCTGTGTTAAAGGCTCATTATACAGCAAGCTAAGATCATCTCAGCTTTGGGGGTTTGGGGGGTTTTGTTGGATTTTGTTGTTTTTTTGTTTTTCCATTTGAGAAAATAATCACATGTTGGGAACCAACCTCTTTATCTGTTTCTTTTATGGTCCACACAAATGCCAGGACAAATCCTGAGGAAACACCAAGCACTATGTCCTGAGATGAAATCAACCCCACACCTCATGATTTTGCATCCATCTCTCCCAAACACCACCAGCACAACTGACCTTCAATCCAGTGGGAAGGCTCAATCCCAAATCCTACATGGTCAGCAGAGAGTGACCCCAAGATGGTTGAGGGAAATTAGGAGCCAGCAAGGACACAACCCTGGATAAGGGGAGCCAGGAGTGTTGAATGACTCCCCCATGGCCTCACCTGTGGAGCCTGGGTGGATCTTGGTGAGGCTCATCCCTTTTTCCAGGCAGATTTGAAGAAATCACCTGTTTCCAGTGGAAATCAGCTGTGTGGGTGTCTGTGGGAGGGAGGCTCTGCCCCTGCACTTCCCTTCCCTCCTGGGCTTTGCACTTCTGTTCCCTGCCCTGATTTCCCCCAGCACGGGCCAGGGGAGCCTGGCCTTGCACCCCATCCCTGCTGTTAATGAGTATTCCAATGGGCTGCTTCCCCAGACTGAGAACAACATCCACCCTGGGCAAAACACAAGTGATTCCTGAATTAATTTAGATTTCCCGCTGCCTTGTTAGAGCAGCTGGGTATGGCACGCTTCATCTTCCCTGCAAACAGTGCTGCCCTCCCTGGGGGACACTCAGCACTTTATAAACCTGTCAAGCCCTTAAAGCCGGTGACCGTGAGGCTTCACAACAAAACCTGGGGAGGTTTATGGCCACACACACACAGCAGCCAGCCCCAGAGAGGATCCTGCACGGGTGGGTTGGGAACTGAGGGGATGTTGTTTGGTGCTGTGCTTTCATTTAAAAGCAAGCCAGCAAAAAAAAAAAAAAAAAAAAAAAAAAGCTCTGTGTGATTTATTTTAAAGCATCCAAGCTGCTGCAGCCTGCGGTGCTTTGCGAGCGTGTGTATGTACACGGGAAATGGGAGATTGTCTCCAAAGTCATTTGCATTCATTCCCCTCTCCCTCTCCTCTGTGCAGGGAGTGTTTTTATCCTGCAAACGGCTGAATATCTGCAACTTGTGCAGAAATCTGACTTTGGGGTGCAGAGCACCTGATCGAGCTGGGTTTTATTTAGGAAACATATTGTCAATTCTCCCCCCTCCATTGAGTATTTAGCTCTTCTTAGACAAGCTTCATAAAATGTATTTTTTTACACAAACAACATTTTTTAGCATCTCTAAAAATGACCTACTCAGGCCAAGCTTTGGGCAGAGCTGGGCAGGAAATGGCCGGTGATCCCTGGGGATGCTCCCGGTGATGCTCCCGGTGATCCCCGGGGATGCTCCCGCTGCCCCGAGCTGTGCCCATCCCTGGAGCACAGGGGAGTTTTTCCAGGCTGGGCTCGCTCCCTGGGGCCGAGCTCAGCTGCCGGACGCTGGCTGTGTCCCAGCTGGAGGCGCTGCCAGCTCGCAGCCCTGCGCTGCCCTCGCTGTCCCCACCCGGCCGTTTGCTCAGCCTGACAAGTCAGCATCTGATGGAGCCGCTGCCGTTTGGGTCCCTCGGGGATTATGAGATGACTGCAGCAGGTCCCAGCTATTCTCTGCAGCCCAGCATGTTGTTGCTTCATTAAACGCCAAATTGTTACATTAATTCTAACTGCCCTGTAGAGATGTAGCTGTCAGGAATGATTTACTCGCCTCCAGCTGACTCGGAGACTTTTTCCAGGCTCTGCAGAGGCGCTGGAAGAGGCCAGGGCCTGGGTGGGAGAGGGATGCAGGACTTGTGTCCAGCCAGACTCTGCTCTGCCCTCCCTGGAGGGGCAGGGACACTTCAGACCTCAGTGGAAGAAGAACCAGGGAGCTAAAAAATCGTGTGGAATTTGCTTTTGCTGAACCGTGGGTGGCTGGTGAGACAAGTTTCCTGCTAAGGCATCTTTGCTGGAATATTTCCTGAGACCAAATCTCTGTGACTCTCTCAATGGTAGCCAGCAGCTCTGCCTGTGCTGCAGGAGGAAGATCCAGAGGTTTCCCTGCCTTGCTCCCAAGGATTGTGATTTGGGCAGGGGGAGGTGAGGTGGGATATGAGGGCAGAGGGAACACCTTTGCTCAGATGCTCTGATGCATCTGGGAGCAGCCACCAGAGGGGACCTGAGGATGAGCTGGCTGTGCCCACCCTCCCTGCTCCCTGTGGGTGAAGGGTTTCACCCAGCCCACACCCCCACAAGGGACACTGAGGTCCCCAAACTCTGTGCCCAAGCTTCTGGCCCCACTTTGTCATTTCCTCCCCTGGAACAGACTGGATAGGAGAGGAGGTGTTTGTCCCCTGGGACAGGGATTTGGTTTCATTGGCCTCACACAGGAAATCCAAATAAGAAAAAAATAACTGCTTCTGCTTTTTGACATAAAATCTAAACACGTCTGTCGAGAACACAAGTGTAGGCACAAAGGTGAATATGCTGTTTGGGAAGAAAAAAAAATATGAATACAGTAGATTTTCCTCATTGAGAAAACAAAAAATTTCCTGCCTCCCATGTCATGCACTGATGGAAATCAGAGGAGGTTGTAAAGGCACCTGCAAATTGAGCAGTGCAAACCTCCTCTCCCTGACTCTGCCTGGGTTTTACAAGCTGTCATTCAGTTGGACAGTGTTAGTTTTATTTGCCTCTTCCAAATTGCTTTTCTTTTTAACAGGAAGAAAGCATTTATATTAATGGAATCCTTGAGCCTCGGCCCTGAAAGGAGAGGCTGAAATGCAATCCCTGAATTTGAGCTCAGGACACTCAGGGAGCTCCTCTCCCTGCTCAGAGCAGCACAAGCACCAACAACTTCCAGCCCTGTTCTGCCTCTGAGAGCAAAGCACAAAGGCAGGAGGGAGATTTGCATTTCCTCCTTTCTTAAATTCAGCCATCCCCTGGGAATTCTCAGGGGCAGAGGAACAACAGTGCCCGTTATTTACTGGGAGGAAACGATGAGAAAAATATCTATAAAACACAGGTTCGACTATTGCAGTTATTAGACTGGGTTCATAACAACAGAATTATCCTAAAACCAACTGCATTTCTGTCTTTCTGTTGTTATTTCTCAATTTTTAGGAAATAAAAGTATTTCAAAGTATTCTTTACAGTCTTTATATTAAAATATTATGAATACTTAAACTGCCAGAGTATTTTGACATAAAAGCACCTGCCCAGATTAGGTGAGGGTGTTTCTAGACACAGAATTCTTGAAAATACAAACTCCTCTTTTCTCTTTTGGTGAAGTTCTGCAATCTGCTTGTTTTAAATCCTACAGTTTTCTATTTACTCCATAAATTTCCATAAGAAATGTCCCTGTGGTGTAGCTACAGGCTGGCAGCAACAGTTGTCTCTTTATTATTCACTTCTGGAGAAGGAAGGAGAAGCTGCCGAGCCCAGCTCTGGACTCAGGAGCTCAGAAAGAGACAGATTTTTTCCTGGGTTTTCTCCTTTCTCTGCCATGTGTTTATCTGGATATGTATTTGTGTGTAAATATAGAGATATATATGCAATATGTTTGGTCAAACTCTCTGAGGAATTTTCCCCTTTCTTTCTGATTTCTCTTTGAAATATTTCCATGTCTGTGTTTCACATTCACAACTTTCTGCAGACAGGTATCAGGCTATTTCTTGTTGCTGTATCGGCCACCACCTTTGCCAGAAATGCTGAAAAATAACAATGTCCCATCAAAAATACGAGCAAACCACAGCAATCCTGTTCAGATCTCCTAAGAATTGCCAACCCCCCATATCCTCTTTTTTTTTGTTGTTGTTCCAAAGCATTTCCACATCAGTGGGTTTGCTCCTCTATTGAAAAGGAATATTTCAACACTTTGTTCAACCATGGCGTCAAGTTTTAAGAGCTTTTAGTTTCAGGTTTTTTATTTACTGCTATTGATGTGAATTTAGCAAAAGACTATTCAAAGTTTAGCTGACAAATTTATTTGTAATCTTGAAGTATTTGATCATCAGAGAGAAAGCGAGAATATAAATAAAAGACACTGGACATCCACATAATCTACAGTTAATTCCATAATTTTTTACAGATAACAATATACATATTGTCTTGCCTTTCCTCACAATCAGCTTGCACGATATCCATGGAAAAACACAAATGCCTGGAACAGAGTCATATCCCCAGGGAAGGGGGAGCTCACTCCAGCAGTGCCTGGGGAAGGGCTCGTGTTAAATCAGCCCGACCCCCAAGAAGGTTTTTGGCAACAAGACATCAGGGTGATTTTTGAGACGCTTTGCAGTAAAACTGATGCGAAGAAATTTGAAGGAAAAGCATAAGATCCAGCCCCAGTGTCCCTGGGTTAAGAAAATTCACCTCTTGAGCTCGTGATAAACGTGGAGTTACTTGGTAATAAATACATCTATTCACGGTTTAATGCTTATATGGAAGAGTCAACCTAGCAATCTACAAATTAAAGAGGGGAGAAGCAGAATTAACGTATAATTTTCATTTTACTAAGGAAAAGGGCTGTTGATAAATGATTGGCATATTAAAGAGCATTTCATTTTAGAAAAGTTAATGTAAATTCAAAGTAAAACAAAACATACCGCATTGGTGCGCTTTTAAAAAATCTGTTGGAAGAACAGAGAAGTTTTCCTACCATGGATTTCTGAAGTGATTCACTATGAACATTTCTCCTATAGAAATATAGACATTGTCACACCTTTCACCGTGGATGAGGATTTTGTTTTCCCTTAAAAATGTTTCAGTGTGGATGGGTGATGGAGCATAGTCCTTGCTTTGGAGAATGCACTGACAACAAAATGCAAAATACCTCCTATCAAATCTGTAAAGCACAAGTCTTGGTGTTTGGTAAAGACACGAGAATCAGTTTGGTTTGGACGCTCCGGGTGCCAAGGGTTGAGGTGCCAGGGCCTTTGTCCACCATCCTCTGCCAGGATCTCCAAAATCCCCTCTGCTCCCTGCTCACGGCTCGTCCCTCTGTCCTTCCCAAGGTGACACTGAGCAGCACCGAGTCCTTTCCCTTCCCACTGCCTCCATCAAAACTGAGCGTGGTCGACCTCATCCAGCCAGGAGGCCGGGCTGGCCGGGAAATCCGGGTACCCCCCGCTGCTGCCCGTGGAGAGGTCGGAGCTGGGTCCGTTCCCTGCCAGGACCCTCATGGGCTGGGGCACCCCTTGTCCGCTCTGTGCCATGATGGCCAAGCCGTTGTCTGGGTAAACCAAGCTGGAGATTAAGGGCTGGTGGCCTGGCAGTGCCTGCAGGGCCGCTGGGGACTGGGGGATGCCGTAGGGGCTGCTGGAGCGCAGGTCGTGGTACTGGTCCTGAGCCGGGATCCCGCTGTGCTCCAGGGCAAAGCTGCCGTTGGTGCCAGCCTGCCTCCCCAGGGCAGGGGATGCTTCACTGAGATTGCTGTAAATCCCATTGGAATGGCTCATTTCGGACATGGAGGGCTCATCTGAAAGGGAAAAGGGCTGGTTTTACTGGTGGAGCGATGCTGGAGTGGACTGGTTTTACTGGAAGAGCATTGTTCACCCAGGAACTCCTGCAAGCTCTGGGTATAAACAGATTAAAAGGATGGGAGCTGAGCAGCCACGCTCTTCCACTTGTAATTCCTTATTATTCCCATCCTTATTGAGAGATCTTCATAGGCAGCCATGGGATTATTATTTTTTTCTGAGTACAAATGTCTAATACATCTTGGATTTTAAAAATATGCATGAACAGTACATATTAAAATATTAGACTGTAATTTAAAAATAATTCTTTAAAGGGGAAGTGAATTCAATGTCTTTCCACTTTTTGTTTCTATTTAGTTTTGAGGTTTATCTTGAATTTTTGATATCACTCTTAGGAGCTACCTGAACCAATGAAAGATAAATTCCCCATTGCTCAGGAAAAGAGATGTTAAATTAAGGTATTTGTCTGCTAGGAACAGGCTAATGAAATCACAGGAACACAGAATGTATTTTTGTGGCTTAAAAACACTCCTGAAAAATGAGCAATATTTTTTAAGTTCCCAGCAAAAATTGTTTATATTCATTTGGGGCTTTATGGACAGTTAGAGCTGTCTGTTGCCTGGGATACAAACCTGTTTGTGCCATCGAGATCTCAATAATTGTTTGACATTTTTTAGTTATTATTTATAGACTATTCATATTTAATGAGCTGATACACAGTGTGTATAAACAGACTCGAAAATCAAATAGTTTTTAGGAGCACGGTAGAGGAGCTGAGATGAAAAATTGTGTGTTTATAAATACACAGTCTGTGTAAATATGTACAGAGCTCTGCACTTCAGTTTCTCTCCAATTCCTAAAAATGATACAAAAATTTGGGATGGAGCTCTGGGCTGGGTTTAGGGTTATGTAGAACATGTCCCTGCAAATGTCACCCAGCCCAGGGCCCCATCCCTGTCCCTGCAGGTCTGGAGAGTTCAGGGTGAGGCTGCACAGAACCAGAGCTGCTGTTGGTCTGTCCTGGGTTTGTCACCAGAAATCTCGGCTCCAAAAAGGGGACACTGCTGTAGAAGCAGCCTAACACGCAACAATTTCCTTTTTGCAGCACAGGAACAGCTAGCGTAGGACTGAGGAGTCCTGATGAGCAACTGCACAAATAAAACCGTCTCTAAATAACACCAATAATAATAATAATAATAATAATAATACATGAGACTAGTTTTCTCGTTTTCCTATAGAAACGTTCAGGTTCTGGGCTTCCTGGTTTTTTGTATTTCCGAGAATCCCGTGTCTGAGCAGCGGCTCTGACACGGCAGCGCCTGCCCGGGGAGTTCTCCCTGCTCTTCCCGCAGATTTTGGGTCCGGCCGGAGGCAGAGCGGAGCTTCCCCCGCGGTGAATCCCGCGCCTCTGCCCCTCTCCCGCCTCGGCCGCTTGGTTTCAGCCGCGGTTTTACTGCTGACAATTGTGACCCGGCACCGAGAGGGTGAAACAGCCGGGGCACAGCCGGAGGACACGGCCCGAGCTCGGCTGGGGCTGCGGGGACCGACCTGTGAAGGAAACCTCGGCGTCGCTGTCGGGCCCCTCCTCCTGGATGCTGTCCTTGTCGGACTTGGATGTCCCCCGGGATCGCTTCATATTCCTGAAGTACTGCCCCCACCGCTGCCTCCCCGCGTCCTTCTTCAGCCTTTTCTCCTTGGCCCTGCGGTTCTGGAACCAGACCTGCGAGCAGGGCACGCCGGGGAGCTCCGAGCCTGCGGGGCCGCTCCCCGCCCGGCCCGGCCCGGCCCGGCCCGGCCCGCCCGGCCCCCGCTCTCACCTGCACCACCCGCATGTCCAGCCCGGTCTCCGACGAGAGCTGCTCCCGGACGTGCCGCGCCGGCTTGGGCGAGTTGTTGTAAGCGTTTTTGAGGGTCTCCAGCTGCTTGGCCGTGATGGTGGTGCGGGGTCTCTTGGCCGTAGACTCAGCCTCTGCCGACACGGGGCGAGTTATGGGTGAAATCACCCCCAACTTCACCCGACCCTCCCCGGGCTCTCCCGACGCCCTCCCGCCCGCTGTGTGAGCCTGTCCCGGGGGGCAGGAGCGCCCCGGCCGCTTCCCTGCTGCCCTCGGGGGTGGAAGGGACGGGGCAAGGGGTACCTCTCTGCTTGGCAGTCTCATAGTCCGCCTTGCAGACCAGCCTGCTGTCCTCCATGAGGTAGAACTCGTCGCCGGTGGCCAGCTGCCGCTTGCAGACGATGCAGGCGAAGCAGTGCAGGTGGTACACGAAGTCCTGGGCCCGGCGCACCACCTGGGTCGGGGGGATGCCCTGCTGGCAGGCGGCACACTTCGTCCCGAAGCGCCTGAGCAGGGGGGACAAGCGGCGGCCGCTGAGCCGGGGGAGGCCGGGCACGGTCCCGCCGGACCCGGCGCTGTCCGCGGTGCTGCCCCGGTGCCGCTGTCCCGGTGCTGAACCCCAAACGCGCCCGTGCTGCCCGCGCCGTGCCCCCCACCCGGCCCCCGGCCCTCCCCGTGCCCTCCCCACGCACTTGAAGAAGTCTTCCTTGCAGTAGACGCCGTCCCCGCGGCTGAAGCACTTCTCGGCCAGCTGCGTCTGGCAGTCGGAGCATTTCAGGCACTTGCTGTGCCAGTGCCGGTCCAGGACTTTGAGGATGAACCTGTCCACGATGTGCTGGTTGCAGCCGGCGCACAGCGGGATCTCTGCGGGGAGGCAGCCCCCGGTCAGCCCCGGTCAGCCCCGGTCAGCCCCGGTGGCCCCTCCGCCTCCCCGACCAGCCCGGCCCGACTCGCCCCGCCGCCAACCGACGGCGGATCCGGGGGCTGCCCGAGGAACAGCATGAAAAAAAAACCATTATTCGTTCAAATTCGTTGTCGCCGCGTCGCGAAGAGCAGCGAGCTCCCGCACACTCGGGGAGAAGTGCCCGGGAGAACCGGGATAAACACGAAGGGAAGAGAAGGAAACGGAATTAACCCCCCGGGCGAGCCGCCGGCAAAGCTGTAATTATCCCAGGCTCTTTTTCCTTTTCTAAAAAAAAAACCCGGAACTTCCAAAATTTACCTGCGAGCAACGGCGGGGTCGCCCGAACGAAAGAAACTACCAAAAATTAAGAGAATTGCACTGAAAATAAAAACGCGGTAGTCTTGTCCCGTGCCCCTCAAGATACCGACAGAGATCATACAGAAAGAGATGAGGATACAGTTATGGAGAAATAGAGATATAAAAATAAACAGACACAGCAGTTAGAGAACGAAATGTACAGATATATAGACATAAATATATAGATTTCAATACGTAGGTATAGATAGAAATAAGTAGGTGGAAATATGGATATGAGGTACATAAATACAGATATATCGATATAAATAGAGGTGGAGAAATGTATGACAGGGCTGTACAGAAACAGATAGATACGGACATGAGAGTATTCCTATGTAAAGATAATTATATGTAGAGATACGGAGCTGCATCGCCGTGCACAGGGCTAAGAGGTGGAGGTGATAATCGTTATCCCTAACAATTCACCGCGTCCAAACAAACACCCCCAAGAGCGGCAGCGCTAAAGGCAGCGGCCCGGGCCAGGACGGAGCTCCGGTCACGGTAACAAATCCCGCATTGTCCCGGTGCAGCCCGGCCCGCGGCTCTTACGCTGCATGGCGATCCGCGGCAGCTCCGCTGGCTCAGGCGGGCCGCGGGCTCTGGCGCATCTTCCGCGGGTGCGGCACCGCCGCTCTCCCCCCGCCGGACCCCCCCAAATCACGGCGGCTGCTGCCCCCAACTCCGACCGCCGCCTCCCCCGCTCCGCCGGGGATTTAATTCGCTAAAGCGGGTTATTTTTAGACGCCGGCCCTCGCCGCCGGTGCCGGTCTGAAGCGCCGGGCAGGGCACGGCGGCGTGCTGTATTTAATCCCCCCCGCCCCCGGCACATCCCCTCCCGCCGCCCCTTCCCGGCTGCGCTCGGCGGGAGGGACGCGGCTCCGGGCGCTCGGAAACGAGCCCCGACGGGGCCGGCGGCGGGCGGGCGTCGCTGCCCCGAGCTCGTTTGTGAGCGGCGAACCCCGGGATTTACCCCCGGCCCGGCCAAAGCACCCCACGGTTGGGTCCCCCCGGCGGAGCGAACCCTCCCTGACCGGGCCTCGGGCACGGTAAACCCCGCCGAGCCATTCCCGCTGCCCCCCGGGCCCCGACGGAGCCCAGGACGGCGGGGCAGTGAACGAGCATCGTGTCCTGCGGGAAAACGATGCCTGCGGTGTCCTTCGTTCTACCGGGGGCTCCATTTCGGCGGTGTCTCCTCCGCCTCTGGAGAGCACAAGCAGCTCCCGTTGCCGGGACAAACGCTCCGCTGCCCCGGCCACGATGTGCGCACCAAGGGGACAGCCACGGAAAGGAGAACCGGGGTAGAACCGGGGGCACCGGCCCGTTCACGGCGGCTGCGGGGCTGCGCAGTCGGTCCTGCTCAAAGTGACACCTCTGACCCCGCACACCGGCGAGGCCCCCGCCCCGGTTCGTCGTTAATTTTTTTTTTTTTAAAGCCGCATCGACCGCTTTCGATGTTGGCGAGAACCGGGACGGCCCCGCTCCGGGACCGGACCCGCTGTCCCGAACCCAGCTCGGCCTCCCCCTTTGAGCCCCGGAGCCCCGGCCACGCCGGGGGAGCGCAGCCCGGTTCTCCCCGTCCCGACAGGGCTGTCCCCGTTAGTTCAACGGGACAAAAGAAGAGAGTTAATTCTTCTGAGAGAAGAATTAACGGAGTTTTTCTAAAGTGGGGAAAAAGCCGGGTGGGAGCCGGGCAGGGGAACGCGGGTGGTTCCCGCAGTCGGAGGGAACCGTCGGGCACTGGAAAGTCCCAATTTTGTCCCTGTTCTCGTTGAGCGGGGAACGGTGGGACCCTGGCGCAGGAGCCGCCGCCTTTCCCGGGATCGGGGGAGCCGCAGCCCAAACCCGACGGGACCCAAACGGGCACCGGGAGCAGCCGCGGAGCGGCAGAGTGCGGGGGCAGCGAGGGGGGCTCTG
Organism: Muscicapa striata striata; assembly: GCA_030060385.1. Lineage (NCBI taxonomy): Eukaryota > Metazoa > Chordata > Aves > Passeriformes > Muscicapidae > Muscicapa > Muscicapa striata. The sequence goes on along the minus strand of JAREIS010000026.1, from coordinate 1,791,590 downwards.
ATATCGGGGAATAGACAGAAGAGAGCGAAAGAGAGCGCGGGGCGGGCGGGACGGACCGGGACGGATCCCCCGATGCTGTCGGGCCGCCCGTCCCCGCCGCCAGCCCCGACAGTGCCCCGGGAACGCGGAACCGGCACGGACGGAGCACGGCCGGGCCCGGCCCTCCCAGAGAAGCCGCCGGTGCCTCCGCGGGGGGACGCGGAGATCTGCGCGCCTCCCCCTCACCTGGGCTCCGCGGGAAGGGGCAGAGCTCCGCTGCCTTCTCCGAACCGGCTCGGACCCGTTCCAGCAGCATCGCGGCCTCGGTGGGCGCCGTCCGAAGGGCGCGGGTGCTGCGCGGGAGTGGCGGAGCGGCGCGGAGGGGCGCGCAGGGAGCGGCGCGGGGCTGGGCGGGGCGGGGGGCGCGGGGGCGGGCCGGGGGCGGCACCGGGCCGCAGCTGGGCCGCGGTTCAGCCCCGGCCTCTTTAGCATCACAAAAGCGGCGGGGGGAGCGCTGGCCCCGCCGTCCCACGCGTGGGCTCGGGCTGCAGCCGCCGCCCTCGGGCTCAAAGCGGCCCCGGGGTCCCCGCGAACCCCCTGGCTGAGCACGGAGCGGCTTGGGGGAGCCGCCGTCGGGGGGAACCTCCGCCCGGGCCCGGCTGCCCCCCGGCTGCCCCCCTGCCCAAATTTCGTTTGTCCCCGCGGGGCGCGGCTCCCCCGACGCCGCTCGTGGGCTGCAGGAGGGGGAAGGAACTCTTTTCCCTCCGCTAATTAATTAACGGAGACGGAGCGGGTGTCTGCCCCGCGGCGTGCGGCGGCTGCGGGAGGTTAATTGCACTAATTGAAGACGGGGCGGACACGGACGGAGTGCGTGTGTGTGCGGAACACGCGGGGCTGGGTGAGCGGGAGCGCAGTGGGGCCGTGCGGGGCCTGGCTGTGCTCACAGGTGTGGGGTGCGTGTGCCCCGCAGGTGCGGCTGTGTTCTGCTCCTTGCACCGCGCGTTCCCGCGTGTGCGGAGCTGTCGCTGCGGCCCCAGGGCCGTGTTTGTCCGGGAAGAGCCCCGTGCGTGTGTGCAGCGCTTGCCGCAGGCAGCCGGAGCTGATAATTGTGGTTGTTACTGTGAGCCCGTTAATCCCCCGAATCCCTTTACCTCCTGCTCGCAGGGGATTACAAATTAATAAAAGCAGCTTAGGGGCGGGAGCCTCCAAACTCACATATGCTCCTGCCGACGGCAGCTCCGGGACTTTCGCCCGCTCCTGGGGGCGGCTGTGGATCCCCCGACCCCGAGACACCCACCCCGGGGTGCCAGACCATCCTCCCCTCCTCCGGGTCCGGGCTGTCCCTGGGATGGCTCATCTGGCCGGGGACAGGCTCCAGTGTGCGGGACAGCTCAGCCCTGTCTGCCCGCGAAATGCAGGGAGACGCTTTGGGGACCAGGGTTGGGGTCCCCAAATAAAGTACCCAGGAATGCCAGGCGGGATTGGGGTCCAGGTCCTGCCCCAGTGCGACCAGTACCGTGCTGCAGTGACACCGGGTGCCACCAGCGTGGGCCCCTGGCCCTCCCCAGGGCCATGAACATCTTCTGGGGGCAGCTGATGACCCACACGGTCCCTTTTAAGCTCGGTTTTTAAGTGGATTTTTAGTCTGAGCCTCTAAGGAAGCCCTTTAAGCAAACCCGTGTGTGGTGGTGCCGGTTCTCCGGGGCAGGGGTGGGGCAGCTGTGGGAGGGCAGGGGCTGTGTCCCACTCAGGACAGAAACCAGGGGCTGTGTCCCACTCAGGACAGAAACCAGGGGCTGTGTCCCACTCAGAACAGAGAGCAGGGGCTGTGTCCCACTCAGGACAGAGAGCAGGGGCTGTGTTCCACTCAGGACAGAAACCAGGGGCTGTGTCCCACTCAGAACAGAGAGCAGGGGCTGTGTCCCACTCAGGACAGAAACCAGGGGCTGTGTCCCACTCAGAACAGAGAGCAGGGGCTGTGTCCCACTCAGGACAGAAACCAGGGGCTGTGTCCCACTCAGAACAGAGAGCAGGGGCTGTGTCCCACTCAGGACAGAAACCAGGGGCTGTGTCCCACTCAGGACAGAAACCAGGGGCTGTGTCCCACTCAGGACAGAGAGCAGGGGCTGTGTCCCACTCAGGATGAAGAGCAGGGGCTGTGTCCCACTCAGGACCATCAGTAGCACCTGCCAGCCCCATGGTCTCTCACACTGTGGCATCCAGGAACCCACAAAATCACTTTGCTGATGTCTCCCTGCCACCCTCCCATGCCCTCCTGCTCAGGGTGCAGCAGGCACCAGACCTGCCCCTATCCTGCCACTAATAAAAACCAACCCTTAATAAAAACCCACTCAAACATTTATTTCTTCCTGGTTTATTTTCTCTTCCCTCCTTCAGATTCCTTAGCAGTTCCTGAGAAATCTGGGCTTAAAAATACACCTCCCCAGGCTGATGGATCTGGTTTATCATGGACATGTTCATGAGCTGTCCTGGCAATAGAGTTCGGCTCAAAACAATTTGCAAACACAGGTAAAGAGCCCAAACACATCCACTTTGCCCAAACATTTGCAGTTTATTTCAAACAAGCACATTAATTTACAATTTTAGTACAAAACAGTCACTTTTTCTTCCAAGAGAGGAATGAGACAGTAAAAACCCAACCCAACCAGAACAGACTTGGAAATGTCAAATTATTGACTTCAAATAAATAGAACATTTAAATTACTGAACTGGTATTGTCACTATTTTCAACACCTCGTGCAACACCACACCTGGGACCTTTGTTCCCATCCAGCTCTGTGCAGGAGCAGCAGATTGGATTCACTGTTGGAAATATAAAATTAGGAGTTCTCACAAATAACTTCATTAGGTTTCTTTAGTACTTGAAGCTTTTGTCTCTCCTGGCATATTCTACTCATTTTATTTTAATATTTCCTATTTGAAAACATCCTGAGAGCAAAGAAAGCTCCATGAATTACAAAGGGCCAAGTGACTGCTCCCAGCACAGCACCATTCCCACAAAAACCTCTGTGGACAGCACACCACACAAATAAACCCCCCAAGATTGAGAAGGTTGGGCTTGGAGGCAGTTTTTAAATCAGGAACACTTTCCTGGCAGCATCACCATCCCCCAGCACAGACTGTATTGTTACAGAGACATAAAATGGTATAATTTGTCATTAGAATGAGAGAAAATAAACCCAAGCAAACCAAGATTTACTCAAGTGAATTCAAAGTCAAGAAAACCTTTCCAGATGAGGACAGGGAAGTGAAAGCTTTGGCTGGTTCAGTGGCAAGAGCTGGAGCACCAACATGTTCAAGCAACATCCTAATTCCATTTACTTTATACTTTTATACTCTGAGGAGACAAAAAAAGCCACTGAAGTTTGAGCATTGATTCATTTTGTTGTGTTTGCAGCAGGGTCACAGCAATGTGGAAGTTAAATGTGTGTAGCAAAACCCCTAAACTGTATTCCAAACCCACATTTGCTGCTCTTTTCAAATGGCAAAATCTTCCATACAAACCTTCAAGGCCTTTTGCAGATGAAAATGAGCAGAATGAGCCAAAGCTTATGAAACCAGATCTATGTATTTGTTAGAATTCTAAACAGCAATGACTGGATTTCAACTTGAGGATGTGCAATACTGACAGCAGGAATTAACTGGCCCAATTTTCCACATCCAATATTGCAGTGCTGGGTTAGGTTTTCCTGGTGCTTGGATTTTCTTGTAAAGCTGGGATTTTTGTCCTTGCTGGTGGGCTGAGAACACCTGCCTAGATTAGGCCACCTCAAAGTTACCTGATTTTCAAAACTCAAAGTGGAATCTCCAGGTTTTCCTCTGTATGAGCCTTGCCCTGGGATCTCTCACTGGATTCCAGTCCAAACCAAAGGGCCCTGATGAGTCTGGAGCCCCTTCCCCCACGGGCTCACCATCACTCTCGTGCTCACAGGGGGTTTGAATTTCCAAGCCCAGCCCCAGAATGTTGTTCCTCTGTTTGGGTTTTATTCTGATAAACTTAAGCTGCAAGGGACATTGAATCTTTGCAGCTCAATTCTGTCATTCCTAGTGGATGCTGCACAGACATGTCAGAAATGCTCAGTTTTGTGAACAGCCAATACCTGATGATAAAAAAATAACCCTGTGGAGTTTTTGTGCTTTTTTTATTGCCAGGCTTCAAACTTTCTGTGCTGGGGCTTCTGAAGGAAATCAGAGGAGGACACACCAATGGTACAAATCCAGGGAATTGGCTGGGGACTCCTTATTCCTTCTCGTGTAACAGAGGAGCCAGCAAACATTCAATTAAATTGAAAGATGCAAATGTAGAATTGAAAGGAAAAGCCTTTTTATATAACATAATTAATCTGGAGAACTCACTGCCACGAGAAAACATTGAGGCCAAAACCTATTAGGATTAACTAAAGATTAGGTAATGGATAACTAGAACATGCTCAATTACATTGGATAGGATTATAAACTTCACTATCCAGGACGTGAATCATCCCCCCCAGCCAGGAGCACAGCAACTCCTACTCCCAAGGATGATTTTATAATGTTTTCATAGTTTCTTCTCACTGCTGCTCCATGGACCCTACACTGAGCTCTAGAGGAAACTCCCACATCCCAGAACAGGGCAGCTCTGACCTCACCCATCAGGGAGCTGGAAATACCAAGGGAAGGGTTAATTGCTCTCTTGTGATGGAGAAATTCAACAGAAGAAACTCAGTATTTGCAGATTTTCCAATCTGTTCTGCCATGGTAACACAAATCTTGCTGTCCTTCATTAAAAACATTGTTTTCCTTTCCTAGAGTTCATCAGGATTGGTTTCCACCTGGATAACACCATAAATACTCAGCAATAAGGATCAGGCTGCTAATTGTGCCCCAAAACTCTCATCCTAGGGATGACACACACACACACACACATCCTTGGCTGGAATGCACCAGAGAATGGATGAATGATTTGAACATGGAATGCTTCCTACTTTAAATATATAAATAATATTTCAGAGAGTCACAGAGGTTTAGAATGGATTTAATCAGAAGAGAACTCTTGTTTCCTGAAAAAAAACCATCAGAATTCCTGCTTCTCCCAGTGAAGCAGCCAAGGTACCATTCAGAGGAAGCATTCAGCACTCAGGGAGGTGAAATCAGCTCTGGATGAATTAAAAAAAAAAAAAAACAACAAACACCTGACTTGAAAATACACAAAACAATATCCAATTTCCTCCTCCAGCAGGCACAGTGGATTGCATAATGCAATGTTTACTCTGGAAATGAGTAAAGGATGTTGGTGGGAAGTCATGGAAAAATCTAAACTGCCAAATGCAACGCTCCCCTGTGAGGACATTGACGTGGCCTTGGGCAAAGCCTGGGGATCTCAAGGCCAGCTCCACCTGTTCAGCAGAACACCTGGGCAATGCCTTGGGAAGAAAGGGCTCTGACACAAAGAATACTGCATATAAAATCCCTGATCATAAATATTAAAGCTGTGTCTGGGACCGAACAGCCACGTACAGCGAGAACTCCTACACCGAGGAACGGGGATGCTTCACTTTCCAGCGCTTGGATCTCACCCGGAAAAAAAAGTACATGATCATTAAAAACAAGGATGATGCCACGTAGAGGATGACACACAGACTCATGTCCAGGTTGGAAAATCCAATCCCCAGGAAGGACACAGCCTGCCTGGTGCCTTTGAGGCTCACGGATGCAGCCGCGCCTTTGCTGCTACCTTGGACAGCTCCAGGATTTCCCATTGGTTTATCCAACACCTTGGAGCCTGGATCTGCTGGGTTTTCCTTATCCTGGGGCTTCTCTTCTCCATTTCCCCCTGAGTTCTTCTGCAGGTTTTTGTCTTTCAGCTCCCCTGTGTCTCCCTGCTCGGTGTCGCTGGGGTCGCTCTGGCTCTCGGTGTATTTATAGAGAATATTTTCACTGCTGTAGTGGGACTTGAGGAACTGTAGGACCTGGTCCTCATTCCAGCTGTGCAGTCCTTTGATCTCTTCATGACACGCAGGACAAATGTCTGGAGTTGGCCACTGAACTTTGGGGAATTTTGGATCTTCAGTCAAATCACCTAATTGGGAGAAGAAAAAATATAAATAGAAAAAAGTCAGGAGGAATGAGCTGGGCAAGCTGCACCAGCAGACACAGCCCAGGGAGCATTTTCCACTTTCAGTGAGGTTGGCATAAAAAGCCACAGCACAAGAACTGAATTAAACAAAGACAATCACAAATTTGGAAGTTTTCTCATCAATTCTGACCGGAAACGTCTCAAAATACAAACACTAAATCACAATTATTTCCCTTTTCTCACAGTAAAATCTGCTGCATTTCAATCCCAATCCCAAATCCTGCAATTGCTGCTTTCAGAAGGCAGGAACACACAACTGGCTGGGCCCTGCAGGGTTAACCTGAATTATGGTGCAAAACAAACTGCTCTTTTCACTCCTTAATCCCTGTTTTCTGCCTGGCTTGCAAGAGCAGCTCCAAGGGCAGACACTCAGATATTTTCATGTTTCTGTGTTCTGAACCATTCCATCCCTTGCTTTTCCACAGCTCTGCATCATTACCAGAACAAATTGTTTGTAGTATTTTAAAAACCATGTTCATGTTTAAGATGTATTTTCCAGCTAAAAAACCAAGTTTTTAAATATGTAACATTGTCTTGAATTGGATTTAATTTGAACATTTCAGATGCTCACAGCTTTGGCCACATTTCTGAGCTGAATGCTGCAGCTGGTCTCACACTTTGCTCTAAAAACCAATATTTTAAAATGTGAATGGAGATAATTTTTAGAAAAAAAATCTCCACCTGGTAAAACCCCCAATTTATTTACCTGATTAGTACACTAGCACTTAAAATATTTTAGAAATAATAATTTCACATTTTATTCTCATTTTATTCTTTTTATTCTTTTTAAAAGCAGGAAACTTCCCCAAGATTTTGGTAAAATAAGGGATTTGAAAGACATTAAAAAATATTTGTCTCCTTGATATTTATGAGCAAGAGAGCAAATTTGCTTTTTTTATCCTAAAGATCACTCAGCAATCAATTTGTTTCAATAGGAAACACAGAAACAAAATGTGTTACAGCAAGGTTACAAACAGAAAGCTCTCTGTACTTTGTGTTTTCCTGCCAAGGAGGGAAATGCTGTAAATCCTGGGCATTCCAAGGGAACAGGGAATAATTCAATAGGGCAGAGCCATATCCAGCCACCTCCTGACCCCCACCCCAAGGTGTTCTCATTGACCAAACATCATTTCTCACTCAGCTCCACAAATACAGATGCAGCTTTTAAGGGTGAAAATACATCACTGTCCCACAGAAAAATTTTAGCAAACTGAAAAAGCATAATTTAACATTATTATTTATTCCAGTGTGTTTATACTTCTTACTAAAAGGGTATTTTAGCTGGCTGCTGCATCACCTAAATCAATATCCATGTGAGTTTTCCAATACCTTAATGTTCTAAATAAGTGCATTGCTCCACCACTTGGCAACTCCAAGTCCACAGGAGTTGCCTGTTATAGGAACCAAAATTAGGGGATGCTTTTATTTAATCTCTTATTATTTCCTTTTTTTCTCTTCAGAGAAAGGAGGCAAACTGTTTGTACTCACAACAGTATTTAATTCTTCATAAATCTTGGGAATGCAGCAGGAGCATAATATGAACACAATGTAGCATATTGAAATTGTAACTAATGCTGCATTACCCAGATCCATAACAGCAGACAGGGATTTAGTGCAAAGAGAAACCAATTTTCTTTAGTGCTTTAGTTACAGAATGGATTAAACACAACCAGTATTTTAACAGCACTTTCAGTCTAACTGAAAACACAGGGATCTGGAGGGGGGCACAGATTTCCTTTACACAGTAATTTTATTTTATTCAGCTGCTGATCTGCCAAGAGTTGAGGCTCTTTTATCCTGAGGAAGCCTCTTGCTCAATTGCCATCATTCTCCAAAACAAAACAAAGGCAGGTTTTAACCCTAAACTGGTACAGAAAGAAATGGAATTATTTTTTATCCACTGCTAAGCAGCTGAATTGTTCCTTTCATTTGTGCTCCAGAAAGAGCCTCACCAAGCAACAGGTGAAATCTCAGAAGAATCCAGCTCTGAGAATGATGCTTTTTATTCTCTACCAGCTCTGTCTCAGGGGTTTCTGTCCCTACCTGCCAGCCTGTTGTTCACCACGTTGTGTTTCTCCCAGAGCCACAGGACAGCCTGGTCCAAGGTTTTCACAGAATCCATGGATTCTCTGGCCATCTCCTCAAAGTGCTGAGCACAAGCCTTGCACCCAAAGAAGTGCTGGATGTATTTCCTCATGACCTGCAGCACAATTTGGGGGCTGTCCTCAAGACCTACGAGACAAGGGACAGGCACAGCTCCAACAGCAGGAAAGTGAAGTGGGGGAGAAGGAAAGGAAAAGTTGTTCCATGGAATTGACACCTGATCTGAAATGAATTACTTTTGCAATTTAAAGTGGCTGTTTATACATAAATACACACATTTATATATATACACACATATATACTTACATATATATATAATACAACACATTCAGTCTGTACAATTGTGCTCACAGTTACCCTGAACAATCAAATAAAAATCAAGTGGTCTCTACAGTGAAATTTCTCCTTTCATAGTATCTTAAAATTTGAGGGGGAAACCAAACTTGGTTTAAAAAACCAGACATTATTTTTATCAGAGAACACTGTGAAATTGTTAAAATATGCAAAATCCACACTTTCTGTATGTCACAACTCCTGTGGAATTAGAAACTTTCTCCAAGCTCCTGCCCAATAACTACATGAATGTTTATATTATGCATTCACCTCTATATTCATGCCCAGGCACTGAAGTTATTGTGACTTTGCTACTGAAAAATCAAGAGTCAAACCCCTGTGGTGAGTCCTGCACAAGGTGCCTGTGAGGTCTGTTTGTTACTCCACAATTCTGAGGAATTAAAGAGCACCACAATCTCATTAGAGTTAATAATTCCATGGCTTTTTTGGCAGGCTCTGGATGCACAGAGCAGCTGCTGAGCAACACTTTGGAGAATAAATCAGGAATTCCTCCTAAAATAAACACAAACACGTGATTCTTTCTATAACATTCACATTTTCACACTAAAGATAATACAAAGGAATAATTAATTCAATAATTAATTCAGCAGGAAGATAAGGCCTGCACAGGTTGAGAATTTTGTGGCCTTTCTTGTGTCAGCAGGTAGATCCTTACATCTCTAAGTGCCTTGAAAACCTGATATAATTTGTTGAAATCCTAATGGTTTCATCTCTGTCTCACAGAATTCCTGATTCATGCTTAATTGACCCAGTAAATTATGTCAAAATGTATTTAAAAATGTCCTGTGTGTTACCACGAGCACACACTTGTCAAATTAAACACATTTTATGGTGCAGATTGATCAAATTACAGACTCCTACTGCTGAGCATCATGAGTAATTTACTATTGTTTTGTTTTCTTGGGGAAAAAAAAAAATCAACAAAACAAAGCCTGCTCAAACTATCAGGGCACTCATCTGTTATAGATATGGGAAATATATAAAGACTGTCATCAACAGCTTTATTTAGAATAACAACAGGATATTCTTAAACACAGCAGCAAAAAGAAGTCTTTAAAGCCCAAAAGAAATCCAAAAAACAAATGATTTCTCCTCAGCCATTCAATATCTGTGATTGAACAGACATGTATAAATAAAAGCTATGAGATTAAAGATGATTAAATTACTGCATTAAAAGAAAGGCTGGGAAATTATTTTGGAAGTTGAAACGAATTTCAGGCAGAACAGTTTTACCATTTATACTGAAATATGTATTTAGGAAAGAAAACAACAATAAACAGAACCAGTAAATTATCTCTTTGTGGAGAAACAAGAGATTCATACACAAATTTAATTTCATCTCTTCTCCTGTGCAATGGTACACCCTTAAAAATTCATTTTGTGGGGAAATCTGTCAAATTCAGCAATAGATTTAAAAATACCAGGTAATTCATTATAAAATCCACAAGTCTGTCTTATTCACACCAACACATCCTGTTACCTAAAACCACATTTCTTGTAAGTAAGTGTGCTCAGGAAATGATTTCCACAATGGTTTAACACATCCTTGGGTGTGAGCAGCTCTGCCCTGAGTTCCTTTGGATCCCTCCTGCTGCTCCCACTGCAGGTTCACATTTCCCCATTCAGCATTAAAATGTATCCAATAGAACCCAATAAAATCATTTTATCAAGAAAGCCACAGGGAGTTCACCCAGAGTGCCAGGCCCTGGAGCAGAGGGGATGATCAAGAAAAATCCATCTGCTTCAGAAAGAAAACAATTGCAAAATGGCTCATTTTGTTTGTTTTTCTTTTATCAGCCCTGAGATGAATCTTCTATTAACATCTGCCATGTATCATTGTGTAATCCTCCTTTTCTCTTCCCTCCCAAACTACTGCAATTCAGGGTAACCCTAATCTTTAAAGTGGACAAGAACCATAAAACCCTACCTGTGGTGGGAAGGATTAGGGAGTACATCATGCTTTTTAGTAGATGGGATTTAAACAAGCAATAAGGAGAGGAAAACCTCCCAAGACATAATCCCACAGTCTCAGACTGACCCAATTCTTTCACCATAAGAAGTGATCATCACATATCTGGCCCGATTTCCAGCCAGGGTTAACTGTGCCAATGAGTTCTCAGGTTCTACAATGTATTTTTAACTTCAGGCTCATGCTTGAAACACATCATTTGAGGTGCAGTTTTGTGGAGTTAAATATTAAGAATTTTTTTTTAGATTTAATCAGAACACTTTGGGACTAAATGGGGAAATTTAAGTTATGCAGGATCCAGCTGAACAGCTCAAAACCATCCCTACAAACTCACTGGGCAGTGAATGCACTAAATGGAAGAAATTCAATCTATTGCCCCATGAACAACAAACAAAACAAAGAGAGAAACAAAAATCAACAGCAGAATGATTTGCTACCAAATAATGCCTGTTCTGCAGGAGAACTATTCAGATTTGAAGGATTTTCACACTGACTGCAAATAATGTTGGACAAATGTATGGATCTGTAATGTGAAATAAAAAAAATCCTTTTTAACACAGAATCAACAACCAGTAAATTGAAATTTTCTCAGTTTTATGATGTCCATGTAGAATTCTCATATTCCTTGAAAAAGATATTTGAAAGGCTTTAAATGAAAACTAAATAGAACTGTAACCAAACAAAGCACTGTTCTGGCAAGAATAAAACCCAAAATTTTAGCATTAGTGATTCTATTTTCATTAGGTGAGGAAAATAGATTTTATAACCAGCATGTTTCTTAAACAGGAATAATCACCAGAATATTAACACTCAGCTTCACAAGATGCTGCAAGTCTAAAAATGAGCAATTTTACAGAGTGCTGGCAAAGTAGTAAATCACTGCAGGGATTAATGACAGGTACATTCAGCTCAAAAAAAAAAAACCCAAACAGTCATAACACTCAGTATTTAAGAAATAACATTACAGAAGGATCAGCTAATGGCTGCACATCTTTTATAGCTACTGAACTGAATGGTTAAACATCATTTTCCTCAAATTTCATTCCCAGTGCAACCTCAGGTAATCTGAATCATTTTCACCCTTTTTCAGGGAGCTCAAAATTTCTTTGTTTCAAATTCTCTATTTTTTCCTTTTCCTTCTTTATTACTCCCAGCTTTAGGGCCATACACTTTATTTAGCTCATTTCCAAACCTTCCTGCTGCAGCCAAGCTCTGACCCCTGCTGGTGCAGCCCTGCAGCCACTCTCCTCCACAAATGGATCCCTTGAGGATTTACACACCAAAAAATATTTGCTGCTCACCTGTGTTTATCAAAGCTTTTGGTTTCAGGGCAGCCTGAACAGTGAGGGTATGGAAAAACTTCCAGAGGGAGCAGCTGTAGCCCCTCAGCTCTGGTCTGCTGCCCTGGCAGCCAACCCACTGGACTTTCCTGGGGAGAAATATCCCAGAAATCTGAAAAAAAAAAATAAAAAAAAGATGTATTTAAGGTATGTGCTGCTTGAGTGTGGCAGCACAGTTGATCCCACATAGAATTGAGGTGATCCAGGGTAAAGAACAATAAATGACTTTTTGCACTTGTTAATGAATTCATGCTTCAGGCAAACAAAAATCCTCATCTTAGATACTCTGAAGCATCATCATAAAACTCACTCCTTTTGGACAAGATACAAATTGTTCAGTTATTGCCATCAAACTTACTAAAATCAGCCTGACAGAGCACACAAAGCAGTTTAACCTGTGAAGAGTGTTTTTTTAAGAACACAACACACAAAAATATTCCTGCACACAGACAAAGCTCCAGCTTCCCTGGGCACATTCCAAATTCCCTATTACTCCTCAAAGTGAACATGATTTACAGTGTAAAGCTTTAACTGGCTGTAAAATTCAGTATTATTTCTTATTAGAACAAATTCACTCCTTATTCATTGCACCTGAAATTCAGTGCAAGATTTTGTTTCTGAGACTTCTCTCTCCTGTTCCTAAAACACACAAGAGGTTTCCAAATTTCAGATAGAAATAGGGAACAAATTGTTAAGTTCTGTGAAAAGAAAACCTTATCATAGGGCTTTGCCAAAGTGGGATGGGATTCCAGCAGGGAAATCAGAGAGTACTTGGGGAAACTCTTAAGGAATAATGCACATTTCAGTGGGAAAATTTCCCATCACTTAAACTCTGACCTTCAAGAGAATCCTGCTGATAGCAAGCACAGCAAAGTCAGAAATATCCCCTAGGAATCTTGCACCCTTGGGGATGACATCAGGGAACAAGTATTGCTTGCTCATTATAAAACCCAGGCAGGATTGTTTCAATTCTCTCATTTCAATTTCTTTGTGTGGATGTGGGTTGGTTTTTTTTTTTTTTCTGCTAATGATTTCACTTTATTTTTCATTTTAACCTTCTTATAACTCCATTATGACTGGGGGAGCAGCAGTAAGTGATGTCTTAGATTGATATAGAATCTTATCCTTTCCTAATGCCCTGTTTTATGCTGGCACTGGGAACAGCTTACCCGCATTTTGTTGTTGACTAGATCCAGGATAGCATCATAAGGGATTTTGTCTAATGGAAGGCTCACCAGCCACTCCTGCAAGGTCTCTAACAACTTCACCACAGGCTGACGGCCAGGAAAGAGCTGAGAAAAAGAAATAAAAAACATTTTCAAGCACAAATCTCATTAGCAGCGAGCATTAGACCTTAGGCCGAAACATTTTATCCAAATGTTTTTGCTGTCTGTAAAATGCTTCATTTTGTTTTCTGATGAGCAAATTAATTATTTGTTCTGCTTTCAGTAAAATGCCATCTCACACCAGCTTTTGCTTATGAAATTCAACAAGTTTTTTTGTGCAAAATGTTAAAAATGAAGCAGGCAGAATGCTACAGAACAACTCGACATTATCTAGGATTTCACATAAAGATAATTCAGTTCAGAATGTTGCTCAAAACAGCAAAAACACCTCAGTGAAACAGAGAGGAGAAATCCCTATTTTTGGAAGATGAATCACAAAAATTAGCTCTTTTCAGTCAGATTTCTCTAAGTTTATTTGTTATCCAGAAGAACATTTTCCTTTTCACGTGTAACTGATTTCCAAAGTGATTTGGAATCTGAGACTTCCTTAACTTAGAACTGCCACAGCCTGGCAGATGAGTGTGAGGAACTGTAAATCACTGGTAAGGCCATGATTTTACAGCAGAAATGATATTTTGCTTTAATGAGGGTTGGAATTATTACAGAATTAAGTCAAGTATCTGCCTTTCTTTAGGACCCTTTTAGAGGGTGCAGGATTTCAGTCAGGAAAATTCCCCAAGCAGGGAATCAGAAATCTCTGTGCCTTTGGATTGACCATGACTATAAAAAGGAGAAGAATATAAAAAATTTCCTAACAGAAACATCTGAAAATATGAATGAGAACAGCAAGGAAAGTGTTACATGACAAAAATTAAAAAAGCAAATAAAGAACAGCAACCCCTGGTGGGACAGGGCAGGTGGAGATTCCCTAAAAGAGAATATTTCCCATTTATCACCAATAGCCAGGGAATCAAATGACATCAGGGAAGAACAGAGGATGTTTTAGGGATAATGTGATGGAAAGATTACCACCACACTTTCTTAAAGAAATGAGGCCAGCTGGAGATTTCTGACCTCTGATGGCTGCAGGGGGGAGCTGGCTGGGTAAGGAACTGTCTGTCTGATTTTCAGATAAACCCAGATATTTGGAAATGGTTCATATAGGCCTTATTATTCCCTTAAGAGTTATTGATTCACTTTTTAAAAATAAAACACAGTGTTAGCTACACAGTGAGTAAAAATAAAGATAGTTTGGTCATTTCAGGAAGCTAGAATTATAAAGTTAAATTATTTTAAAATTTTTCAAGTCATATCACAGTACATTATATATTTTCTTTTCATGCAAATGTAGCACATAAGGATTTTTAATTTTAAAATACTCAATTATATTCAATAGCTCAGTGATTTTTGAATACCTATTTAATTAAAAACAGAGCCTCAATTATATTCAAAACTCAGACAGAAGCTACTAACATCTCTAAATAGAACAGCATTTGCCAAGTATGCATTAATGAAATCCAAAAGTCAAGAATGAAAAAACAAAGGTTGATTTAATCCCGCTGAGTTACAATAGCTACTTATCCTGAAAATCTGATAAATGGACTATATTTACAGTGTTTGTTCAATATGTTGCAGACTACTTAAGCTTTATTTAATTTTGAGCCCCCCAAGGTGAAATTAAATTGCATTTTAACCCTGTAAGTATGTCAGAACAGCAAACAATACCTCAAAAATAGCCTTTAAATAAACCCACCAAACTCTTTTCTAAGCTACTGAGGATGCACACACTTAAACATTTTGAGAGACTTATGTCCCACGATAAATCTTCTGCTGGAGTCACTTTACCTTCACAAATAATCAAAGGCCAGAAGTGCCTACCTTGGCAGAGATGGTGACAAAGTCCTTGAAGGTTTTGAGCTGGGCTCCCTGGAGCGCCCTGTGCGTGGCCAGCTCCACCCGCAGCAGGAAATGCAATCCTGACTCAAGGTCAGCCATGTAGAGCCTGGACCTGCAACACACATCAATCCTGCTGCCACTCCTCTCCCCACCACTCACACAGCTCCAGCTGATGAGAGGAGGGGGCATTAAACCCCCCCAGCACTGGCCACCCCACAGTGATTACAGAGTGTCACAGGCACAACCGAACATCAGAAAGTTTTTTTTTATATTTGACTGAACTTTTTGCTTCCCAGCCAGCTTTACCTTGTAATGAAATTACAGCCCTGGGTAAGGAAATTACAGCTTCTCTGCTGGGCTGGCCACAAACAGAAGCAGGACATGCTCTGAACAACAGGGGATTCTACATAGGGCAGGGGTGCAAACAAGACTGGAAATGTCAGTGTTGGAAAGGACTGAATTAGAAATCCTCTCCCAAAAGCTGCAGTTTTAATGCAGGTCCTTTAGCTCTGAGTTAAAACACAGCAGCTCTGAAGACAAGAGTTCTGACAGGTACAAGTAAAGAATATAAACCAAATAAAACATTTTCAAAGTTCCTTCTCACAACCAACATAACTAAATTCACTTTACAAAGTACAAATGCATCAGAAACCAAATATCCTCATAACTAAATCCACTTTACAAAGTACAAATGCATCAGCTTTCAATGCTTTTCAGGCAGTGTGAGACAGAAACAGAAATTCACAGTTAGCACTTTTTGTAAAAGTTCAGTAGCACTATTGTTGCTAAGAAACAATTTAAAAAATCATTGAAAAAACTGTCTGCTCCCATCTTCTAAATAATATGCAGGAAAGAATATATTAAAAATCAGAATAATCTAGAATCATATATATTACATCTATAATTTAATTTAAGCCACAGACTTATTCTGAATTTATCTCCTTAATTAATAAAGTACTCACTTAAATTATAAAAACCAGCAAAATTCTGCTTCAAGTTTCTTAAATAAAGAGACATCCACATGAATGCAGGAGGTTCTCCAAAAGGATCCTATTTAGAAGATACTTGGAGTGGAGATTCATGTCAACAAGATTTTGCCTTGCTGGAAAGCAGCTCAATTTAACCAAGTTGTTTTGTTAACAGAATGTTCCATATAAAGTATTTTATAATAGTCACTGAAAGAAGATGACACTAATAGTGTCTATGAAAGGAAAATAAATATTATATTAAATCACTCAGCCCCACATCTTTTCCATCTAAAGATGCTGAGGGATTATCTCTCTGCAAAGGCTTTGCATCCTTCTCTCAAAGAGGGAAAAGAGGGTGAACATAAACCTCAGAGGATTTGGGGTGATAAACATCTTTTACAGTGACTTTAGTATTTTCTGTTCTACTTGGATTTGACAAGCCCTTTTCAGTGGGCACACACAGAGAATTTCCTACAGGAATGTCACAGCTTGGTATTTTATAATTTATTTTTTCAGGGACACTTATCACTTCTTTCAGGTCGTGGGTGACAAGACCTTGGTATTTTCAAGACAACTGAATATTTCACAACACTTCTGGTAAAAACATTCCTTCCAGAGCAGTGCAGACATTTGCTGCTAAAACCAAAATACCTCAGTAATTTCACCTGTGAATTGTTTGAAAAGCTGCTCACAACTGAACAACAATAAATAAAATATAGAACTGCACTAGGATTTTATAATAAATTACAGCACAGCCACGTGGCAGGAAAAAGCTGCAGATAATTTTTAATAACCAAGTTTATAAAAATCAAGGGTGTCACTTACTTATCAAACTCTTTCCACACCTTGATTTCTGTGTTCTCATCTTTGTTTTCTGGAGCAGGCAGCTGCAGTGGCAAAAGGAGTTTTTTCCTTACACCTGGCAATGACTTCAAATATGAAGAAAAGAAAGATCGTAGAGGCTTCAAGCTGCAAATGGACAAAGAGAAATCACTTTTAATCTCAGACTAAATGAATGTCCAAAGCAAATAACTGTATTTATAAAATAAGATATTCACTTTGGTTTATGTTTTACAGTCCTAGTACAGCATGGCCTATTTTGATACAAAGTGAAAAGAAATAATTCTCAATTTATGAGTAACAAATCACTTGCATTAGGGGTGTGAAAGTCCATTCAAAACAAGAACAAATAATGTTTATCCAAATGTCAGTTACAGAAGAAATGGGTTTTCTTAAGAACTCTGATGCTTCATCTATTTTTTCCACTTTTATTCAAAAGTTTTTTTGTTTGAGAAGTATCACAGTAACAAATTAAAGCTATAAATAGGCAACAGTGGTAAGTAAAAGCAATATTAGATCTTTTATTGATAATATAGGGAACACACAACTTCCATCAGTACAATGTGTTTGATGTCAGGACATCAAATCCAGACATTTTTATAAGTTAAGTGAACTTTCCCATAACTCTCTGACAGATAATTACTTACTTGTTAATTAACCCATGGCTGCCATTGGGCTGTATCAGGTAGCATGAGGGCACTGAGGTGACCCCCAGTTTCTCCAGGAAAGGTTTATCAAAATTCAACGCTCTCCTCACCACAATGTTTTCATACTGGATCAAGTCTAAGATAACCTGGGAATAAGAGGATGCCAGGAATTATACATTGTCCATGGAATATCCAATCTTGCAGGACAAGACACAGAAACAGATGAAGTGTATCATCCTTTAGGGGCACCATTAAGCTGCTTGCAGGAAGTGCAGCTATGGCTGCTCTGTGCACACATACAATTTCCCTTAAAGAAGATTTCTCCAGAAATTATTACTCCTATCTTCCTTTTTTTATTTTATTTTTTCTTGGTTTATTCTAGTCTTTTCCTTCTTCCTTCCATCAGTGATGACACATGGCCTCCTTTTCTTCAGCAGGATGGGAAGTTTTGTCCATTTTGTCTTGTGTTGTTTCTATTTTCTGTTTCACTAAACTATTTCATAAAGCAGAACACTAGCAAACTTTTTATTTATTCTGAAAGCAGACTCCACTTAGTGTTAATCAAATGACTCTGTCTTCCCCTCTAACTCTAGATAATAAAACCAGAATGTGATAAAAAGCTGAAGAACTTTATAACCTTCACATTTCTTCAGTAATGCCCACCCACATCACCACAGCACAGAACAAATGCCTGGAAGCAGCCTGATCCCAAAATGATTCCCATTTTTGGCAGCAGAATCTCCTCCACTCATCACACTGGGTCATCTCAGCATCAAATCTAATTAGAAACATTTTGCACTGGATGTTTCCACATAGATTATGCTTGGATAATTATGTAATTTTTTTTTCTTCACTTATCCTAGATCTTGGCAGGAAGAGAAAAAGTAACAGTTGTCTGAGCTAACAGCATGCTCATTAGGTGGGGAAATGATGCCCAATCAAATATTTTATCAGGAAGCAAAACCTAAAGACTTCCTCTGTGTTTCTGAACTGTGTAAATAATTTTTCCCAAATTTCTATGTGAAGAAAGGGAACTGGAGAATTTAGATTATTACACAGTTGGCCAGAAGAATGAGTACTGAAGATGGTTCTCTAGTAGTAACAAAGCAATAATGTAATCTGGCAATTTTTGGTGTGATCTTTCAAATTCTTGAAAGAAAATTGTGCTGAGAATGAAATTGATAAATTAACCTTCTACTAAAATAAGATTGAAAGTTAACATGACATCACATTCTTTTGTAAGCAAGTTCCTCTGTGTGACTGAACATCACACCCCTATAAAATCCCATAGTTTTATGATCCCCCAAACATGTGTGACCTGCTCTAGTGCTGCAATCAGAGAACTCTTGCTTGGCTTAAATAACCTCAAATCCAGCTGGTTTATTGATGGAACCCTGGTCACTGAGAATTTTAGACTTTCTGTGCTCACAGGCACTGACCCTCAGGAAAACACTACATTTGTCCTAAAACTGTAGAAAAAAACTTCCAAAATTAAATAATACAACTAAAATTACAAGTGTGTAATTTGAATAAAAATATGTAGCATCACATAGTAAAAAAACTAAGTTTAAAGTCTTAAAATATGGTAATAAATATAAAACAAAATGGAAGTTTTAGAGCAGTTTATGGTTTATTCACAGTCACTCTGCCCCTCACAAATCCCACGTTACCTCTCGGCCCACGTAGGAGCTGTTGCTCTCAAACACAATGGCTGTGTAGTGGTGGCTGTTCTTGTCAAAAAGAGATGTGAGATCACTGGACCTTTGAAGAAAAGAAAAGAAATTTAGCACTGAATGCAATATACCCACTGCTACTCATGGAATTTCCTTTCACAAGCTCATAGCAGAACTGGTAGTAAAAAAAAAAATCTAAAAAACAAACAAACTTCATTTATAATCTTCTACAGTTTATTTAATTCACTGAGTAAACAGAGCAGCTGCATTTGAAAACAAGGAACTTACAACACTGGCTCCAGGGGTGGGCAAGCTGGAGGTCTCAGCTCCTGGGAATGGTTCTGGAGGAAATCAATCATCATCTGACGAAGGGTTTGCAGCTCTCGATCTGCTCCTGCTGGGAACAGGTTCCAAAAAACCACAACCCTTCAGAAAACTGGGCAAAAATGACTCACAGCAAGGTTTGCTGTGCATGTGGGTTTTCTCATGCTTTTCTGGGTCAGCTCTTTGCTGTAAATTCAAACTTAAAACCCAGCATGCTATTTGGCTGAAGAAAAGGAACTAAGGATTTATTTATATGATTTCTTTTTAATGTTGCTGTGAGATCATATTTAAAAGCTGTCATTCCACCCCAAAATTAATAAAACCTCAAGACTTTTCCTAATGTATCCATCTGCCTGCCTTGCTGATTTTCTCTTCAAATGATGCTTAATTCTTGATGTGAACATTTTCACAGTGGGCAACTTCAGCAGGATATTAACCACAAATTAAAATCTGCCAAGGTGTCTCATTCCTACCAAATGGAGAGGCCACAAAGCCATGGAACAAGAGGAGGAAATAACTGAAGTGTGAGAATATTTTATTTGCTTTAAAAGAACCACATTAAAAAGTAGAAAATACTTCAGATGCCCAAGAGGTAAAAGTAAGGTTCTCTTGTACAGGAAGGGTTAATGATGCAGGTGGTCTCTCCTCTGACCTCTGGCCTTTTAAATGTTCATCCATAGAAAGGAACAACATTACTTTTGTCCCAGACAAACCACCTCAAGCTGTGATCCTGTCAAACCCTGGGATAAGCCTATTTTCAGGGAGTCACCATCTGAATAGGGGCTCTCCCAGTGCAACTCAGGGTGCCTGGAAAGTGGCTGAGGGATCAAAAGGCACCGAGTCAGGATTGAGCAAACTGGATCTCGTGCTGATGAGGAGTGTGGTGGGGAAAAAAAAAGGGATTAAAAAAAATAACAAGCCACTTGTGAAAATTAATAGCTACATTTAAAAAAAAAAGGAACGTGATGCCTAAGTTTTTCTAAGAAATGTTTTGCCTGCCTAAAATTCTGATTAATACCTCATTGAGTATTTCAAGTATACATGAAATATTCTGTCCTAAAAAGCTGTTTAGTGTCCAAATTGACAGGCAAAGGGATTTTACTTGTGTGACACTTGTTGGCTGACAGGAAAAGCACTCTGGGTATTTCTTACAGTCAAATGTTCTTACCTTGGTAATTTTCTCCAGTTGTGAACTGTTTTGTAAATGCTTTGAAGTACTGCACAGGAGAAAAGAAGTCATCTTATCAGATAAAAAAGACCAGTTTAGGAACAAAAACAGCTTTCAAGAGTTTTTACTTTTACAGCTCTACCTAAAAAACATTTTTATTTATCAGGTCAGGAGACAGTTTTCCCTCTTAGCCTATGAGTTCCAAAAAGCTGCTTCTCACCTACCTGAATAAAAATACCTTAATGTATAATTCAATGTATAATTCAATGGTGTATTGATCCTGTACTGCAAACATGAAATGAACTGATCACCAAATCAGTGCTACCAACTGTGTGTGTACTTGGAACTATTCACATTTTCCCAACTCCCTCCAGTGGTTAAACAGGAGATCTAAGGGAGCTTGGCTGCCTTATGGTACAAAAAATAAAATGGAAAAGATTCTGTGTTTATTAAAGAGGATATAACAATTTACACCTAAAACTTTGAAGATGAAAAGAAAATATTGGTTTTACTATCAGGGTAAAAGATCACAAATCCTACACTGAAATGTCTCCTGTTCCCTCTCCATCCACCACATTCTGCTCATACTTAATAATGTGATTAATACAGACTGACTGAGAAGGTAAAAATTGCATTTAGATTTAAAAATGAACAATGGCAGATACTTTTGGCTAATGTGGAATCCTCTTTAAAAGGCAGTTTAAGCATTTTATTATGAAAAATATTGTGAAATTAATCACAAAAATAGTGAAGGATCCATCAAAGGTAAACTTTTCATTGGTCATACAACCAGCTGTTTTCATGAGGCAATTTCAATGTGCTCCCTTTACTTTCACACACCAAAACTAAAACCATTATTAATAATCCTGTAACATCTGAATTTGAAAAATATTTATTCAAATGGTTATTATCTAATAAATCTGTTGAAACTAGGGGTTATATGCATGTGATAACATGATACTTTACAGAATGATCAATAAGAATTTTTCAGATTCAGAACTGAACTAGTGCTCAAATTCAGCTCTTGCATTCAGCAAAACTCCCTCAAATTAATATTTCATCAACTCTGCAGTTTTTTCAGCAAAGCAAAGCAAAACTCCAGCTACAGAACAATGAGTTACACAGTTTAATTATTATAAAACATCAAACATTGCCTAAGGCAGGATGTTCTGCCACTTACCCTAATAGTTGGGTAATAGTGAATCCCATATTCTTTGCACGTCTCATAGTTCCCTTCTTCCCCACAGTCCAGCACTCCAACTCTAATTGCAGATTCCCAGTCTGCAAACAAAGATACTTTTCAATTTTCAGCAGGAATGAGCACAGATCCCAGCTGATGAATTACCTTGCTTCCCATGGAAACCAGCAACAGGACTCAGAGAGATTCCAGTGGCATAAAAATCCAGCCCTGGGTCGATTCTCATTTGCCATTCATTTCCATCCCCCAGTGTAACACAATCTACTGATTTTTAAAATAACCAAAACCTCCCCGTTTTTCTTGGCTGCATCAGTGTTTTCCATGCCCCTAAACCAGAGGAATCCCAGCACACAATGCAGCAGTTCCAGGGGTGAATCCCGGAAGATGAAATCAGGGCCAACCCAACACTTGCAAGGAACTGATTGAATTCCTCAGCTTTTCCCATTAGAAATAAATAAAAAGTGCCCATAAAATAGAGTATGCTGAATGTATATAACTGATAGAATTCATCCAACAGTTACTCACCCACATGACTGTCAATTACAAACCCATAAATTTGATGCATCTTGTATTAGAGCTTCTTTAACAAGCTGCTTTTTCTCCAACTTAGAATTTTCTGAGGCCTCAGAGTTACACACAACCCCAGTTCATGCAATGTCTGCTGACAGCTGTATATATCTGGCAGTATTGTTCAGAAATACATTACTTATACCCCAAAAAATACCTGAGTTTTAACCAGAGTGTTTAATAGTTGAGTTTGAGCATTACTCTGACTTTCCTTTATAGCAATAACCACAAGAGTTCAGGATTTCCATAAATATGCTTATATAAGTTCAATAGAAGCTTTCAACTAACTTACAGCTTTTCCCCTTCTCTTTTTGCTGGGAATTTATCTTTTTGAGCCAGGCTCTGCTGCAGCAATCACTTTAAGGAAGAACCACTCCAAGAGAATCCTTAGACAGTTGCTTTTTAAAGCACAGTTAAATCAAACCAGCCGTGGGCAGAATTTGAAGGTCCCCCAAAACTCCCAATAAAATTTAAAAAGCACTAAAATTAAACCTGCTTTTATAGCAAAGTGCACCAAAGTTTCATCAAGCTGTTGGACAGTTCTAGTCTCTGAAATTTAGCTTGACCTTTCCTTGTGTTTGGAGGGGGCCAGGGCAGCTGATGGAGAGGTTTGTGCTGAACATGCCAAGGGCTGAGCGGGCACCAGGAGAGCCCTGAACCACGCTGGAGCAGATGGGCACCCATTCACAGCAGCACAAAGGACACAACAGCCCATTGCATCAAATAAAATGCAAAATACAAAAAAAAGTTTGGCTTCTGGTTATCTCCTCCATTCAACTTTCACCACTCCTCCTCCTCCTCCTTTTTCGACCTGTCTGGATCCTCCTCCAGGCCATGAATGGGAGCTCTATGAACACAATGCAAATATCCCCGCGCCACAAAGCAGCCCCACCCCAGCCGAACGCTCGGGTTAAAGAGCACCAGCTGGGATGTGCTGCTTTGCATTCCTGCTGCTGCAAATGGAGCTTTTCCTTTCCAAGGGATGCCAGAGTTGCTGGAGTGCACAGCCACATTCTGGAGTTACTGTGGCACTGGAGCCTGGGCTGGCTTTTTTGAAAATGCTGATTAATTTTAAATTAGCATTAGTGGTTTTGAAATACTGACTCACAAGCGATGGGAAAGAGGCAGATGAGGGATGCATTAACCAACACAATCTCTGTTTATGCTAAACAAGCTCCAGTGAATGACAGGACTGTGTTGGACAAACTGGAATCCTGCAGGTGGGTCAAACCTCCCACGTGAGAAATGCCAGAGCATCGACCAGTGAATTACAAGAAATCTATTTCCTTTTTATAAACCTGGGTGTTTTCTATCAGGAAGTTTCAGTCAGGGAGGTAAAAGGCACATCACAGGCACCTCTCTCTCACAGCTACTTGAGAGTTGCCTATTTTCACACTTGGCTGTTTCCTGAATGATGACAAAGTGACTGCAGCTCCCCACCAAATGTGTTCAAAGGACAATTTGTAGCAGGAAATCATTACTGCTGGATTTGAAACAAAACCTTTTAAATTTGGACAGTTACTCCAAATTCATTCTGTGTATAATTCACAGGTTGTCCTATGTGGGATTTCCAAGAGTTTGTTACTACAAATAATGCCAGACTGTGGATTTTTGCTGGAAAGACTTAATCATCTTTTAGACAGAAAAAGGACAATTAACTCTAATTGTCTCCTAACTTTGGCCACTGCTGTAATAAAATGAAATGTGTGATTAGGAAAGCAGCAGCACTGACTGAGCTTAAAGCCTGTTCTGAGAGGGAGTATAAAAATAAAACCATAAATTTCACAAAAGCAAACACTGATCCTAATTTTCAGGATTATGTTCTGTTGTGAAGTCTGCCATGGTAGTACTGCCAAGATTTAACAAATGAGAAATGAAATAAAAATTAGGTCTATTAGCACAGGCCTTTTTTGCAACAAACAGTTACATCAATTTAACTGGATTTTGTTTGCACAACAAATCAGCAAACATAACCCCAGTGATCTAGAAGTTCCCTAATATAAAATCTGCATCCTCAAGCATCCTGCATCCTTTAATATCCTAGCAGATGAGTAAATATTTTTGAGAAAGAAATGTTGAGACAGATTAAGTGGGCAAAATGTTTTGGGTTTGGTTTCTTTGATGAAGCGACCAATGAAAAGTGTGACTGTTCCCAATCTCCTAAAATCCATTCATCCAACTTGAAAATGGAAACATTTGGTTGACAAGTAACACCAGAAGCCAACAGCATCTGCTGGTTGTGCCAATGTCCACAACCATTCAAAATCTACTTTCTAAATAAAAGTTTTCATAAAAACTCAATGGATTAAAGGAGAGAGAGGCCTTCAACTGATATTGATACAAGTGCATAACAGCATCTGCAGTTACCATGTCTGCAGGTGAGGAAGAAACAATATATTTGAAGAAGTCTTTACAAGTTACAAAATTATCACACTGCTGTAATCCCACCTAAATCCCTGTCTTATGTTGACCAAAGCTCTGGCCAGTTTGTGCTCTTCATGCTCTCCACTGCTGTGCTCAAAGACCTCCTTGTTACTTCAAAGAGGATCTAATATTATTTTGGCCACAAGCAGATTCAAGCAGCAGAGAAAATGTTACATAAACTTATGCAAATTAAACAGAAAAAAATTCCTGGTTTATAAACAAACCCTTCATGCAAGTAAGGAGCATTTGAAGTGCTCTGAAAACCATGACTGCTCTGTGTTTTTCTGCTTTTGAGTTTTCGCTCATAATCACAATTCCTCAGCACGTGATGGGTTCATCAGGATCTATTTTAGGGTGAGTTTCCATTTCCATACATCTAAATGTACACCTAATACTGCACCTACATTTCATGTGGGTTGTTAACACTTCTCAGAGTGTCACAGAACAGCCAGAGCTCTTCAGTCCCTCTTAAAGTGAAGCCATGAGTGCATTAAAACTGCTGTATCCATCCTGGAAATGTCTCTTGGGTGAAATGTGAAATTAAGAGTAGTTTAAAAGCCTTTTATATTGCTATATTAAGCATAATATCCTACAAATCTGATCCCAGGTTTCCTCCCCAGCAGAAGTACTGCACCCAAATTGATACCTCAGGGGCCTGTTTGTTTCTTTATATTTCCTTACATCTACAAATAGAACTGAGGAGGCTAAGAGACAGCAAGACAGGTCCCTCAGCATAAGCTGTGGAGGCCACCATTACTTTTAAAGTCACTAACTTATAAATCTGAAAACCCAATTCTCACTTTGCTTGATTTTTGTATTATTTTCTGGTGGTCCTTTTCCCCCTTTGGGCCAATCCACACCACACTGAATTTTCAAGATATAAATTAAATGTGTGTACAGCCTCTCCAGTACCACAGTCTTTTTTGTTTATCCTCTGAAACAAGCTGCTCTCTTTATAAAACATTTAGAAGATAAACATCGTGCCTCAAAGAGTTCAGTCTAAACAAACCTCAGGTACACAGAGACACTTACATGCAAACCCACAGCTGGACTGCTGTGTGCGTGCAAGGTGATGTTTTACCCCTGAAATCCTTCAAAACCTTTAATTTGGACGTGTGCTTCAACCAGCCACCCCTTGCTCTATCCCATGTGCTATTTTGGCTGTGTGGCACCACCTGAGCAGGGATGAAGGTGATGCTCACACACCAAGCAGGAGATAAAGGTGATGCTCACACACCAAAACACAACCTGAGCAGGGGATGAAGGTGAGGCTCACACACCCAGCAGGGGAAGAAGGTGATGCTCATACACCCAGCAGGAGATAAAGGTGATGCTCACATACCAAAAGACAACCTGAGCACGGGATGAAGGTGATGCTCACACACCAGAGCAGGGGATGAAGGTGATGCTCACATACCCAGCAGGGGATGAAGAGGATGCTCACACACCAAACTACAACCTGAGCACGGGATGAAGGTGATGCTCACACACCAAAGCACAACCTAAGTAGGGGATGAAGGTGATGGTCATATACCAAAGCACAACCTGAGCAGGGGATAAAGATGATGCTCACACATCAAAGCACAACCTGAACAGGGGATGAAGGTGATGCTCACACACCAAAGCACCGCGGCTCACACAACCCCCGGCCACACGTGGCATGGCCCACAGGTGACACCGTGACCGAGGCCCCGCGGTCCCCCAGCCCGGCGCCCCTCTGGGCACCGCCGGGCCCTGCACCGGCTGCGGGCAGGGCGGGAGGCCGCGAAGGGCCGCGGGACAGGCCGGGCCGGCAGGGCCGTGTGCGGTGACCCGCTCCGAGCCTCACCTTTGACGTCCCCCGCCAGCGCTCGCCAGGTGGGCGCGAAGGCGATGCAGTGGCCGCAGGACGAGCTGTAGAACTGCACCACCCAGGCGGCCGAGGAGTTGAGCAGCGCCGGCCGCACGGAGCCAGCCGTCAGCACGGTCAGCGGGTCGTGCCCGGGCTGGTACAGCCGCGCCGTGGAGGCGGCCACCAGCAGCAGCAGCAGGAGCAGCGCCCAGAGCAACGCCGGGAGCGGGAGCAGCGCCCGCCGGCCCCCGCCCGCCGCCGCCATGTTGGGACGCGCCGAGAGGGGCGGGGCGGGGCCGCGCCATAGCAACGCGCCGGCCATGGCGGCCCGGCCTGAGGGCAGCGGCGGGAGCCGATGGGAGCGGGGTCTGCACCGCGTCCCTGAGGGGAACGGAGACCGTCCCGTGCTCCTGGGAGGAGCTGGGATTATTCGTGTTCCTGAGGGGACCGTCCCCTCAGGGAAGCGGGGACTGTCCGTGTCCCTCAGGGAAGCAGGGACCGTCCGGTGTCCCTGAGGGGAACAAGGACTCTCCGTGCCCCCTGAGCATTATAGAATATGTAATTTTTTTTTTCTTTAAAAGTAATGTTCTTTAATGTTTGATTCAATGCGTGAAACAGCAACGAACAAGCTCCAGGTGTTAGAAAAACGCTCGTCATTTAGGAGGCCGCACACAGGAGCAGGTAGCCCAGAGAAGGTGTGGGGATGAGAAGTGTGACTGTTCTCAGTCTCCTAAAGCCACCTCAGCCTCCTCAGAGCCACGGGGCGCGGTCCTGTGCCCCGTGCTCTGGGATTACCCTGCTGGGCCAGGAGCTGCACTCCCCAACCCACTGTGGTCCCTTCCCGTCTTCACTCTGGCCTTCTGTGAGACCACTCGGTGGCCAAATTTATGTGACAATCGGTATAGAAAGAGAAGAGTTAATTTCACGAATCCTCTCGCTGAGCAGAGATGAAAGCAGGGCAGCCTTTGGGTCGAGAGCTCTTTCATCCCAAAGTACCTCCCTCGCAGGGAAGAGCCACCTCTCCTCAAACAGAAGCTCTGATAAAAGGCTCTGTGGAGGTGGTTTGATAGAAGCTCTGTCCTTTCCATTAATTCAGGATGAGCACTGGTAATGGATTTTAGCACCTTTTATAGCTCTGGCCCAGTATGGAAATCTCCTTTCATTTCTAAATACAAGCCCAAGAATTTTCATTACATTAATGAGAAGCAGAAACCCAACCGCATTCCCTGAGAAGGGTTTCAGAGGAGTTTAAAACTCAGATAATGAAAGACTGAGGTCTCTGCAAAGATAATTCTTGCTTCTGTTACTCACAAACACTTTTAATCTTTGAAGAACAAGCGGGAAACAAAGGGGTTTAAATTCTGACTTCAGGCCCATCGGGGGAGTTCAGGATTAGAACTTAATTTATGATTGTTTGTGGCCAGCAACCCTTAAACAATACAAGAGTAAAATTCTGCTACTTTTGCCTTTTCCTGACCCTTTCTTTTATTTGACCATTAAATCTAAAGTGGTTCAGACACTTACCTTTGATCCATATCCTCAGCTACCACCTAAATGGTTTCTCATATCACATCCCAGCTTTGGGGTTTTCAGTCTCTATTTTTCTTAGGACAGCAAGCAACAAAATAGATGGTCACAATAGCAGAGCCCAACAGCTTCCAAGAATTGAAAAAACCTTGTAGCAACTGCTAATTAGGATTTTAAAAATCTGCAGTGCCTAAGATATTTTAGAGCACATTTTATTCAGAAGAATTGTTAAATGTATGAAGATGAAAGAGATGGATTACAGGAGAATTAAATGTAGGGTTTAACTGAGAAATAATCATTTTCTATGAAAGATAATGACTCCTCTCGAGGCTAGTATCAAGATTTATTGACCCAGGAGGTTAATATTGATCAAACCCAAGGCAAACAAAATATTAGACCTTGAAGGAGAGTAATCTTGATATTGAAGCCTTGCCACAGAGTGAACAGGTCAATATATCTGGGTGCCAGAATCTCAGGTTTTGAACAGGGAATGGTGGGGGATATTAAACATGTCTGACATGTTCTGTGGACACAGTTTTTATTTCATCAGCAGGAGGTACTTTATAGCTGTGTCCTTCCCTGCAGAGCACCGTGTGAGGGTTCAGGCTTCACTCCCAGCCCTCACTGCAAATCTGATGGGTCTCTGCCTCAGGTGAAACATAAGGCTACAATCAAACAAGTCCTTCAGGTATTTATTCATATCTAAGTGATATTTTTAATAGATTTCATCCCAAACACAAGGAGCCTGCAAAACCAGAGTGAGAATAAACATGAAAAACCAGAGTGCTGCAATTTATAGATTTGTTATTGAATCCAACACACTAAATCCAGGAAGAAAAAAACAAAATAAAAAAAAAAAGAGTTAAATTCTGCTATAAACTGACAACAAGAAAACAAGTAACTTATGTGGATTAACTAATCAATGAGGATAAAGTCAGAGACAAGGAAATGTAGCACTAGAGACATGAAAATACTTTACAGGATAAGATACCAGTTAAGACGCTGGGGGCAGAAGTTGCCTTTTTATTTCTGTTCATATGGCAACAAGCAGGGGAGGGTTTAATATGCCCAGCAAAACAAAACAAAAATGCAGCCATTCACTGCTGAGAAGAGCAGTGTGTACAAGATAATCTGTAATTTTAACTGATTTCAGTGAAAATAAATAAGCCACGTGTATAATATTTTATATGAAAATAAATACAAAAACAATTAAGCCAACAGCATTTAAAAATACAAACATAAAATGTCTTTCTATTCCCCCAACCAGATTTTAAGCATTGTATTTTTAAATCTTAAGTTTATATATAATTTATCGTTATTGATCCTGATTTTAATTTTATATGAAAAAAACTCTGAAAGAATAGGATTGGGAAAACCTGATCTCTTACAATCAATTATTCAATAATGAATGGTTTCTAGATTACAGTAAGAAATATTTGCACAGTATTTATTTTAAAAAGAACTAACAAAAATTTGATTTTCTCAATACAAAATAGGTGGGACCAGAGCAATTAACATAGTGAACAATTGGCATGCTGAGAAAATGCTTCTATTTCCTTGTCAAAATCTAGCTTTTTCCAGTTTTGCCAATACCAAAGGAGAATTGATTTCCTCTCTTTTGTTTATTACATTCTCAGCACCCCACATTGGGGTGTTGTAAAAATTCAATGGGCTCCTGTGAATTGCATGATAAATAACCCAATTACAGGAACGTATCTAATTGTTAGGAATTGAAGGTGCTGGTGGAAAAGTCTCCAATTTAAAGTGCATCACATCAGTATTTGCCTCATTTGCATAAAATTATAGACATTTAACCTGAATGTCTGGCTCCAGGTCCTGCCATTCCCTGTGCCACCTCTCCAGGCTCCTTTCAATCAGTTCCACAGTGTATTAAAACAAAAAAGATGGTGCAGAGTCACCTTTACAACAGGCTTTTTTCAGATAAATCTTATTAAGAACTCTGATTGTATCAAGGATCAAGCTATCAAATATGGCTTCAGTCATCCTCATCTTCACTGTTAATTCATCATCCCCATAGGAAGTCCACTGTGATTCTTCTTTGTGGAGCTCCTGGATCTAAATATTACATGGAAAGGATTTTTTACTTCAAAAATAAGAGCTTCACAAAAGTATTGAGACACTGCACCTAATCCAACAACTTTACATCTGCATCATTAATTTAAATCACTCACAAGAACTGGAGATACTGGATTATTAATTCAATTTTAAAAAGGCAGTAATCTGAAGTTAAGTAAATGTGATTCTTACAAATGGATGAGAATTTCTAGTTTAAATCTAGAGGAAACAAACAAATCCCCATTGGAAAATCTGCTTACCAGAATAAGGTCCACTCTGTCTCTCTTACAGTTTCCATACTTGGTCATATTTAGGAATTTTCTTTTCATTTCTAAGTCATTCTTTTCCAGGCTCATAATTTTAATTATTTCACCCTGAACAAACGTCTACAAAATAAAGAAGGCTGAAAAGAGCTCTCCTCATAAGAATTCTGGTGGTGTGAAGGTTCCAGGTGAGTGACAGGTGCCAGTGTGAAGATCCAGAAACCCAAAGGTTAAGGAACTGATCCAGAGGCAGCCAATCAATACTGGCCAACATTTTAATCATAATTTTACTTTAGAGGTTACACACAAAATAGTCATAATTAGGAGAGTTTAAGGCCCATTCCCATTCTTAACTCCATATATATGGAATATTTTGACTAGGCAGCTCAGTCTGTATTTATTCAGACATTTCAGAGTAATTCTTCTCCCATCACCTCAGTTACACTGCCACAATCCTCACAAATTTCACATTCTTTTTGTGCTATTGCAATCTCTACTCTGTTCACTCTTGTTCCTGTACTTTCCATTGCCAGAACATACCTTGACATCACTGACATGTGTCCTTCTGCAGAGATGTCTGGAACAGTGAGATCCCACATTTTTTTTCATCCATGGGAACACATTTGGCTTGGCAGTCACTTGAAATTCTGCACACAGCAACTCACGGCTCAAATCAAATATAACCTGTAACAAACTCAGCAGGATACTGAAGTCAGGAGAACTGGATTCCTGTCCCCAGCTTTCCAGGGAACTTGGCTTTTCTTGAACAGACCCAAACCAGACACTGGCTCAGGTGTCCAAGGTTTTATGGTGGAACTCTGGCAAAACTCTGGATTCTCTGCAAGGACATTTATTCTACTGGAATTATTCTGTAGCAAATTGCAAAATACTCCTGGTAGTACCTTTCAGTGTCCCTTTAGTTATATTTAGTGTTAGAAACTGGAATAACATTAAATATTAGCTAATATGTTTCAGCCTCCAGAACACTACAAAAGTTAATTAACAGTTAGTGCATTAAAAATACCTGATTATACATCCTCTTGCTTTCTGCTTCCAAATCATTCCCTGGGAAATCATTATATTCCAAGTACTTTGGCACATTGATGTTCCTGAAATTTGAATTTATGTTCTCTGGGGTCCATAATTCTTCCACAGCATATGCAGACAAATTTTTAACATAAGAACTGTTATGTGGTATCACAAGAGGAGTTTCCACAGTTTTCTTCCAAGGAGCTGAGTGCCACTGGTCTAATTTGTAAAAGTATTGCTTTTGTGTCTGTCTCACCAGCATGTTTTGGTCAGAATTAGGCTGATCAAAATCTTCAGAGCTTCCAAAAACACCAGCATCAAGGATTTTTAAAAGGAGCTTCAAGAGAGAAAAAGAAAATACAGATTAAATATTTCATATTCTAAAACCATCTTATTCATGGGCTCAAAGAAAGGCTTACTGATGTATTGTTAAAAAAAACCCCAAACTTATTTTAACTGTATTTGGCAGAATTCAGAATTAGAATTACAGTTCTGGAGTTCCATGAAGATTTTGACATTTAGCAAAATTTTTATTCTAAATGTGGAACTGCTCTCCCTTCCCACCACCCTCAAAGCAATTTTCTCACAGCCAGAAGCTGGAAAGGAGTTGGGCAGATGAGCTGACAAGTGTCCAGGTTTGCTCTGAAGTTAATAAAAATTGACATTTATACAGGTTTATCAGTTTTGACAACTGACAATTCCAATCAAGAAATCACATTTTCTTTTTTGGACCATACACGTGCTAAGCAATGGATACAGGACTCCTTAAATAAGGAATGGGTCATATGAAGTGAGCAGTATGGTTCCTGACACTGATATAATTTTTATGGATGATGAAATACTGGGCCACACAAATTCTGGCCTCTGTAGACCCAGCTTCAGGGCCAGCACTTGAAATAAAAACTTTTTCATTTACTTACTGGCAAAGTGGTTGGAGAAGTCTCTGGAGATAAAGGAAGTATCTTGTCTGCTTTTGATCTGTGTTTTCTTTTAATCTTCTTATATTCTTTAACTGCATCATCTATAAATTTAGTTACAATTCTGTCTGTTACTGTGTGACAACCATGAACACAGAGGGTATCAAAATCACCCAGTAAAACATCAGAAACGGTTGCAGATGGTTCAGATAAGGCAGCAACTGAATTTGCTTTGAGGAGAAATGGTTTCTGATTGTCTTCTTGCCTCAGGCCTTTGCCATAATTCATCATGTCTTTTTCAAAGGCACTTTTATATTTGTGTTGATCTGTTTCAGAAAATGCAATTAAAATGTCAAACAGAAGTTTTTTACTGACTTCACTTGCAATATCATCAGCAAGTTTAATTCTTTTCTGATCCTCTACCAAGCAACAAATATTTTTGCTTGTGTTTACCTCATCTGTCTTGCTTTTCTTTGGAAAAGCATCTTCAAATATAGTTTGTTTTATTTGTGACAGTTCTGTATTTTCTTTATCTGATCCCAAGCACATTAAGTTCTTTTGACAGAGGAATTCATTACAGTTGCACTGGCTAGAATGGGGAAACTTTTGCTCTTTTCCAGACGGGGTACTGTGTAACCCAAACTGGTTTTCTTTCACTTTTGAACCTCCTGCACTGTTTGTGTCCTCTGCAAACCCCACCCTCTGCTCACCATCTTCAGAATATTTGCTGTCTCCTTTGAGGGAGTCGTCATCATCATGGAAGGAGTCAGAGTCTTCATCCCCCATATAGCTGGAACTATTTTTGTTAGCTGCCAACAGGTGTGAAATCTCACCAGGTCTGACAAAGACCCCACAGTGCTGAGCACACTCAAAATACTTCACCCCTTCATAAGTTCCAGCATTGTCACCTTCAGCTTTGTCCAGTGCAACACCAGCCCAATGGCCAGTGCCAAAATGAGTCTGGCCTTTGAACATCAGAGTTCCAGGCTGGCTCTGCCTTACCAACACTCTGTCCCCAATTTCAAATGATGATAATGGGTCATCACTGTCCTCCTCAGCATTGGGCAGCTTTTCATCCACTTTGTATTGTTTCATTGGGAATTCAGGGGTTTGACTTCCACCAGAAGAGTCTGTATTTGACACAGGCAGAAACTCCAAATGCTGCAAAGGTATCTCCTGTTCTCCATGCTGGTTTTCTGATAAACAGCTGGAAAGAGCTCTAAATGTACATTGTTCTGAGAGACAACCAAGCTGAGTTGAAAAAGCACCACTTGTCTCTGCACGGAGCAGGGGAAATTCTTCAGGCATGGTGTTATCAGGTAATGGGGGTAATGCATCCATTTCCAGTGATATATCTTCATCCATGCCCTGACCAGACTCTGAGCCTGTCATTTGTTCAGGTGGAGATGGGAAATCATCCGTGCTGGAGGCAGGATCACCATTTTTCACTGCATCTGCACCTAAAGGGGGAGGAGGAAGATCTCCACTTGGAAATGACAAATCCTTTTTGTTAGAGGATGGCAAGTCAGCATTTCCAGAGGACAATCCTTCATCCACAGGACACAGCATTTCTGACAAGGTATCCTCATCAGTTGGAGGGAGACCCTTATCTCTACTGGAGGCTGCATCAGTGCATGAAGGGCAGGCAGCCGCATCATTCCCCAGCGTTGGGATCTCCTGAGAACAGGGTTTGTTTCTGCTGCAGCTTTGTGAAGCACCCACGTGTGGCTCATCCACTCCCTCAGAAGGGTTTTCAGACTGACAGGAATGTGTTGACTCCATTCTGGAGGCATTTGCTTTGTCTGCTGGAAGGAAAGAAAGCAGGTGATCAGTGCAGCCAGGATCCAAGGCGTCTCTGGGGTGTTCCTGGGAGAGGGATGAAGTCTCAGCTCTGTTATCTTCAGGCAGCTCACGTTCATTGTGTTTGTCACTAGGTGATGTTTTCTTTCCATTGCTTATTGTTATTGGCATCTCTTTTGAGAGATTAGCAAACACATCACTGCTGTCACTGACAAACTCTTCTGGGACACTGACATCTGTGTCCTCTCCATGTTTCAGTTCTAATTCTGGGTCTGAAAGGGAACTTTTTGAGATGTTGATCCAAACTGCAGACACTTCCTGGAATTCTGAGTGAGAAGAGTCTGATTTGTCACTTTCACATTTCCAAAAGAAGTTGTTCGACTTGGATGATGATTCTGTGGAAATTAATCCTTCAGAAAACGCTTTTAAATGTAGTTCATCAGAAGCTTCAAGAGAAATATGGTCCAAAGGCTTCAAACATTGAGTGGCATCCACCTGATGGATCTCAGAAGGGACAGACACTTCCACTTCTTTAACTGGAACATTTAAAAGATTTTTTTTTTTAAATCAGCCTTAAAAATATAATTTATAGAAGAGCTTGCTGATAGATCACTTAGTATACACAAATCTATCGTGCTCCTCACTATGATATCTAGGTGTAAGTTAGGAGTTGGACTTTATGATCCTTGTGGGTCCCTTCTAAATCAGGATATTCTGATTCTATGAACTGCAGAATGATGGTTCATTAGAGAAATGGCAGTAATAGAAAATATAGCCACAATATGTAAATATTTATACTACAGCTATTTTGCATATCCAGAACTATGTAAATTATAACTGACTCATATATAAACAGTTTTATTTTTTACCTGTCCTACTGAGAGTAAGAAATATGAACTGAGTATAAAATCTGGAAACAAAAATAACTCCAGCATGTCCTGTCCAAGTCTATCTTCAGCTGATCTATGTTCTTTTTAAAAGAACAGCCTTAAATTCTTGAGAAACTGTCTCAAAAGAGAGCAAATTGTTAATGACACAATCAGAGTAAGTTATGATTTTGTTCTGGGGAAGCAGTATAATCATATCTCTTAATAAACCATCTTGCCCAGCAGTGATTTATACAATGGCTATAGTGAGCAAGACACTGTGGTAATAAATGAGAAGATTGTCTCTCTTTCCGTCTGGATTAAAATTTGATTCAAGTATTGAAACAGATTGGACATAATAGCATTAAATATGATTGACCTGTTCCTTCAAGAGTATTTTCTGCCTGAACTAGGCATAAGTTACACCAAGTAGGAAGCATCCCCAAGCCTTTCACTGGGTACTTTCTGCCACAGGGATGAATACCTTCATTATCTTTAGGATCATGGTTTGAAGGAAGTGCCTTTTCCTCCAGCACAGATTCCTAGAACACAAATATGAGGAGATAGAGTTAATGTCATAATGAAAAAGTGCACATAAACAACACACTTATTTTGACTTCATGTTCCTAAGTGCCAAATGAGTCTTGTGCTGGTCCTGTTTTTAAGGCAAATATAATCTGGGCCAGCCTTTCTTTAGGCATTAATGGAATTGCAGAGGTGGTCCTTACCAGAAATATACACTTTTGGCCTTTTCTTGTAATCAGTGTGGCTATAGGTTCCATTCCAGCTGAATTTGTAAGTTCCAGTGGTAAGAAAATATCCTGAGCATTAAGGGACTGCTCCAAACCTGGGAACTGCTCCACCTGTTTCTCGGGTTGTACCAGTGATTTCTTGTTCTCAGTAGAAAAGCTGTAAAGAGTTAGACATGGAATGCTTCACTTCTGATCAGGATAAAATATGAACATACCCATGCAGGTGGATAAATAGCATAATCACCACTCTGCACTCCTACACAGGACAGAGATCTATGGACAATCAGCCAGAATTTGGGTGCCTTTGAGTTCCACCAGCCCCTGGCTGCTCCAGACTGACACCAGTATTCACTGTTCTCCTACGAGCAGCCTTGTCAGTAATAAGAAGTGAAAGCACAGCCAAGAAACCTTTTAAAGATTTCTCTGACTTGTAATCAATAACACCATGAATTATAGATCAGTTCCATGCAGGGATTTATTTGAAAGCCTTCCCCTGTGGGGACTTAAGTAAATGCACAAACCTGACTCACCACCCTGCTAAAGCTCTGGGTAACACTGAATGAAAGGGGGGTTTAATTCATATAGATAAATATATGTCTTTAACTGCTTTTTCTCTTCCTGAAGCAAAGGAGATTTTTATTCTGAGAAGTGTGGATGCTGTGGGGCTCTCATTCACACTGCTCAGCTCCTCCAGCCCAGCAGGAAGCAGACAAGGATACAGTGGATACAGCTCCTGGGGAACAGCAGGATAGGGATTTCTCCGTCTGACTAAACTCCTGAATTATATCTCACTGTAGGATTTTACATGACACCTCTGTGCTTCAGTTTAAGTCTAAACTTTAGCCCCATGTGGTTAAATCCTCAGTGAAGCACAGACCAGCTCAGAGGGGCTGAGAGATACAGAGGCTTAGAGCCAGAGGGTGACAAAGGAGTGAATTTCACCAATTAAATCAATACATTTCTACTCATTCCATATGGGTATTGTGAAGCCTAATTAATAAATAGTTGCAAAGTGGTTTGGGTTTGTAGTTAAAGCCACCATGAAAACATGAACTGTCATTAGCAGTTGTGTGGCATCATTAAAGGTGCCCTGAGGAGCTCACCATTTGGGACAGAATGATAAGCAGTGATCTTGATTTATGCACTGCTTGAACACAGAAGTTATAAAAATTTATCATTAATTCCCTCTTTGGAGTATCTAAAGCTCACACAATTATCTGGGACATACCTGTCTCCATCTCCACTGGATTTGGTCTTATCTTCAGCAATACTGGGAAAAGTTTTACTTACCCCTCGTATTTCTTGCTCTTTGTATGCTTTAGCTGGACACAACTGTCTTTACTCCCCAACTTCATAACCTCCTGCTTCCCAGCCAAACTGTGCAGCTTTTCCTGGAGTTGTGCTGTTGAATGCTGCATCATTAAGATTTCTCTCTGCTGCTTTAACAAAAGCTTCCTTTCTTGATGGGCTGCCCTGTGGATGTTTTGCAGGTGCTGGATTTCTGCCTACACAAAGCAGAGAAAGAAAGGAGCATAACAGAGTGAAGATAACAAAGAGCTATACTTAAAAATATGTATAATATTTCTTAACATAAGGCACTTTTAATCCCAAAACACTGTGGAAATTCAATGTGTAGGTGTTTTTCATTTTTTATAAAAAAATTTCAGTTTTATTTTTCAGCAGGCGTTTCACCTGTGAAAAACAATGACAGGTAAAGGGATATTTTGATGGGGTGTCAAGTGGTGAGACCTTTAAAAATGTATTGTCTTCAGATCATTCAAAACTACAGGGTGCTTGTGGTTTGCACTAGGAATTCCTTTACTTAAAAGAGAGGTTTACACTTTGTAAGGAGTAGGACAGACATTTTCTGACTACCAAGTGTAATTATGAACCCCGCATAGTAGAATAACTGAGACTATAAAATTAGCTGTCAGATTAATTTAATATATTTCAACATCACAGGCATAAATCAGTGGAAACCTACATTATATGACCTGTTTGTTATGGCATAAATAGAAAAAACCACAATAACAGTGAGATAGCAGAAGAGAGAAAAAAAGATGTTTTCTTTTATGCAAGATTTACAGATTGCTGACTTTGGCACAAAACCCACCTCACTGTGGGTATGTAGGAAACATGCAGAATAATGGATGCAAAGTGATTTTTTTTTTTTTTTTTTTTTAAAACTTGCTCCAGCAACTGCAGACACCTCCCTGTGGATATGAGAAGAATCCCAGCTCCTCTCACTGCAGCATTACCTGCTCCCGTTTCAGCTCCATCAGAATTTTGTGCTGCTTTGCTGCCATGGCAGAGGCTCCAGTGCTATCCTGCAGGTTTTCCAGAATGCTGGAGATCACAAGGATGAGAATCAGAGTCAGATCATTAAATGCCTTGAATTTATGGATGGGAGCAAAGCTCCTCTCAAAGGAGGGGGTATAGAAGTAGGTATAGAAGGCTCTGCAGCCCGGTCAGTGCTTAAATTCCTCCATGAGGGCTTTCCTGGATGCTGATGGACACCTCACTGTCATCCCTGAGGGCTCCTCAGCCTGGTCAGTGCTGATGGACACCCCTCACTGTCCATCCCTGAGGCTCCTCAGCCCGGTCAGTGCTGAAGGACACCCTTCACTATCCATGAGGGCTCCTTCTCCTGGTCAGTGCTGATGGACACCCCTCACTGTCCATCCCTGAGGGCTCCTCAGCCTGGTCAGTGCTGATGGACACCCCTCACTGTCCATCCCTGAGGGCTCCTCAGCCTGGTCAGTGCTGATGGACACCCCTCACTGTCCATGAGGGTTCCTCAGCCTGGTCAGTGCTGATGGACACCCCTCACTGTCCATGAGGGTTCCTCAGCCTGGTCAGTGCTGATGGACACCCCTCACTGTCCATGAGGGCTCCTCAGCCTGGTCAGTGCTGATGGACACCCCTCACTGTCCATGAGGGCTCCTCAGCCCTCACGCCACCACAGACAAAGCTGCAATAGAAACTCAACTCTGCCCTGGAGACACTAAAACCATGCAGGCTCCTTTCCTCTCCTCATGTTTTACTTGCTACGTGCTTTCTAAGAAGATTTTACATTTATTGTGTTCTGCTGGAAGGAGGAAATCGGGTCCTGGCGCAGCAGGCCTCCACCGGTGATGCCCCATTGCCCCCTCACCGTCTCCGGTGGCCCAGCCAGGCCAGCTGGGCCCGGGCCCTGTCCCGCAGAGCCTTCCTCCGGAGCTGCAGCAGCACTGCCTGCTGCCGAGCCCGCAGCTCCTCTGCCCTCAGGCACTGCTGCACCACGGCCAGCCTGGAACCACCAATGCTGCTGGAGCCTCCCAACTGCAGAATGGCTGCGCTACACTGGGGACAGAGCAGAGCATCAGCGTCATCGCGTGAACAGTTTGATAGAGGCACTAAAACCAAAAAAACAACCAACCCAGAGAAAGAAACACCCCTCAGACTGTTTGGAGAGCTGGTGTTACCTGGCTGTGGGAGCTGGCCTGGTCGCTGCTCTCTCCAGAGTTGTCCCAGGTCTCCCCGTGGGGCAGATTCACCCAAGGTGACAGCAGGTTCAAGGTGTGACAGCTGTGCAGTGACTGCCTGTGATCTGCAAGGCAAAGCGTTAACGTCACCAAAAATAAAATATCTGAAAAGAAGAAAAAGAGTCCCCAAAAACGCCTCCCCCAGTACAAACTAACATCCATTTCTGAACTCAAAGCGCCTTTGGCAAAGACTTGTCAGCCGAGCCCATGCACTGCCCTCAGCAGGAGCTGCAGGACTCATCCCTCAGCTGGTCACTTCCAGGAGCAAGGTATGGACACCAACCTCCATTGTGAGTGAAATCATGGTAAACAGGTAAAAATTTAAAAAGGGGCCCATCAATAGGGTAAATAACTCTCAGCTCCCAACATGATTGTCTTAAAAGGGCCAGGACTACAAAGGAAGATGGCCATAGTTTAAATATGCACAATGAACATAAACATTTAGGTCAAAATTTTCAAAATTAGTTAGAAAATTGTGTTCCAGGCCAGGTTGAATGGGGCATTTTCCCAATATCACCAAGTCCTTTAACTTCATGTTCACCTCCTTGAAGAACTGAGCAATATGAACCTCCTTCTCCTAGAGGTTTTCTTTCTCCCAGTATTTTGGGACCCACAGGATTGGGATCTCTTTCTATCTTCAATGCAGAGTGTCTCAGTGAACCCATCTCTTGATTACTGAAGGTAAGAAAAAGGAAATATTTTCTTATTGCAGTCAGAGATATTATTTCAATTCCTTGCTTTCACAGCCAAGTCCTCCATGGAGATTGAATCTTTTCAAACCAGAATGTTGCTCATTTTTATGTGATACTGAAAGTTTTGCCTGTGCAAAGGTGCCTTTCTGGTAATTGCATCCATAAGACCCTGGAAGCAATTCTCAGGTCTTTATGCCACTTTAAGTGAACATAAAAAAGTGCACATACAATATTCTAATTTACATCACGGGCATGATAGTAAAGCAAAATGAAAAAAAATTGTACTTTTCACACAAGTTCCAGAGGGATTTCTACTTTTCTAAAAGTGCAAGATCTCATTAGAAAGGTGTTAATAACGTAGCTTGGGCATAAATCAGAGTAAAAATAACTATATAGAAATTACTTTAGTGGCCCAAAATATTAATACAGTCAAACCACAGGCCAAATCCTTGGAGTGCCTCACTGTATCTTGCCTGCTGTACCTGCCAGCAGCAAAGTCACCTTCCAACCAGTGTCCTCTCTGTGTCAGCTCTCCGTGGTACAGTCTTGTCACAGGAGGATCACTGCCTCTGGAATTCCTGCTGTCCTGCACACACAGAAATTGTCACACACCTCAATGATCTATTTGAAGAGGAAAACATTTAAACCTTTTTTCCTCACCCTCTTTGGAAAGCCCCTGGTTGTAGATAATGCCTTTCCTATGCCAACAATTCCTAAAGAGTTGGTTGATTTATGGGCTGGGAGAAAACTCTGTGGGGATATGAGGGTAAGGTGGTAGAGCAGCTCACAAATTGCTGTGCATTTAGAACTGCTCTCATGAGAGATGGGGCCTAGAGGTGTTAACCCAGAATCTGAAATCATCACTTACCTCTGCACCAAGCTGCAGCAGGTCCCTCAAAAACCTGTGGCTTTCCTCAACCTCCTGCTTTGCTTTCTCCCTCAGCACCACAAGCTGCTGTTTCTGCTGTTCCTGCTGGAGCTGTGGTAGGAAATGACACACGATAAATGGTATCTTTAACCAGGTGACAGAACAGCTGAGAGCTGGGGGGCAAAGGGCAGGACAGGAGTTGCACAGCCACATCCTGCTGCCCTGGGCAAGCAGAACAAATGCTGCCTTGGCTGCTGCACAGCAACCTCTTCTCACCCACCAGGGCAATACTAAAGTCTCCAAACAACAAATTGTGTTTGGCACCTCACTTTTATAGTCCATAGGGTTTATAAACCTGACTCAGATCAGCTGGTGCCAACTGATTATGGCCTAAGCACACCTGAATCAGGGGATAGGGAGCAACTTTTCCCCTGGGACAGCAGAACTGGAATCCCCTTTTCTCCTTACACAGGTTTCCCACTGACCTTCAGTCTGTGAGCCAGTAGTAGGGAGGTTTGCCTCAAAATGTCCACGTGGCTCCTGTGTTTGTCTTCCAGCTCTGTGCTGCCAAAACGTTCCTCACCTGCAGAAGTTGAGGGGACCATCACAAGGGGAATGTGTGCATTGTTCCAACTGCATTTTCCTTTTGAATCCTCCCTGCGCCTATTTTTGGAAGCCTCCCAAATCTGAGATCTGCCTTTTCTCCTGAAATAACTTCTCTGCATACATTCACTACTACCATAACTGTAGAAGGAAAATGTCAGTACCTACATCCTGCCAAGAAATGTGTGAGCAAAAAGTCCTCAGGTATTGGGAACTGGCAGGACTTGAAGGTGTATGCCAGGAGAGAGGAACGAGGAACAAGTTCCTGTTCTTTGTGACACCAACAAGATCAGAGCCACTGGGTACAAAAGAAAAACTTCCCAACCTTGTGACAGGTTTCCCAAGTGACAAAATGTCACTTTTTTGGGAACTCAAGCAGCATCCTGCATGTCCTCCGTCTGTATTGGGATGCAGGCTGGTTCCTCTCTCTTTTGTCCCAGAGGGGCACAAATTCCTGGGAAAAAAAGCTTTAATTTTAAAGTCAGGATTTTTTCCCTCTTGCTCCAGGTGCACTGTTTTTACTGCTACTTCCTTAATGCACCTCCTTGCCTGTGTGGGACAGTGCAGCTGATATCTTTACCAGCAAAATGTTCTTGGCTGCTTCAGCTTCTCAGATGAATTGCTCAGCTTATGCAAACAAGTTGTGTGTTTATTCTGTGCTGTGCCACTGTCACAGCAACCAGAGTCATAAAAGAATTGAAGTGCGGGTCATAAATATAAATAGGTTTGATTTGGAAACTTGAGATAAAATCTCTGTCTCTATCCAGGTCACCTGAATCAAAATTACCCCGTGGTGCAGGATAAGCCCATGACATGCAGAGTTTGTTTTTGCTTTGCAGACTGAACACAAGGAGCAGAGATGTGGGCTTGTTTGCATGCCAGGATGGGTTTTGGGTTGTGAGTGAAATAAAATATTAAACCTTTGAGCCTGGTGCAGATTTTCTATTAGAATGCTGCTCTGTTTTTAAAAACAGCTTGATTGCAGATTTCACTTTCCTCCTACAGTGATACAAGACTTCTCTTAACCCCCTCCTTTTCAGAGTCAATACACTGGATGGAAATATCATTCTTTATTTTGGTATTGAGCCTTTCTTGGTTTTGGAGAGTGGTTTGAAAAGGCAAAATCATACTAAATTATCTAGACATGCCAAATTCAGGGTTCATCTTTTTAGAAAGAATTTTTGCTTTAGCCAGTCTTTCTAATTTTGAGGACTGAGTCAGACTCTTTAATGCTGATAGTTAACTAGAGATGATTTTGTGCAATGACCTATTTAGGAAAATAGAGTGGATGAAAAAGCTGGGTTTTGTACAGGGAAGTTTTATTAGTGGTTTTAAGCAATGCAAGAGAAAAAAAGACAAGTGAACAATTCTTCAGTGGGTCCACAGATAGCACTTTAAAAAGCTCCTTCAATAACAAATAACAAATAAGGTAATTCTATTTAAAAAAAAAAAAAGTTACAAGCTATATTTATTGATGCTAAGTTGTCTGAGTAGCTTTTAATACTAATATCTGGGCCACTCAGAAATATGATCATCTATTAGGATATAATTTAAAACCTGACAAATATTTTCAATTTGTGCCTCAAACTGAACAATGCTGTTGCTGTTCTGCCCAAAGCCCAACCAGTGGTGTTAGCCTCAAAGTGATTAAAAAGTTTGCTCTGATCTCTTTTCCCTCCTTTTGAATGTCATTTTCCTAATTGTGGCTATTTCCAGATGCATTTCTTGTGTTGTAACATCCTGCATTAAAGAAAATACCATCTGGCTAAACTTCACGTCCTTTTAGGTGATGATGAATGGCATTTACTGCCTACCCAGATAGCTTCAATGTGCATACACTCAGCCTTGTGAAAAAAAAAATGCTATTTATTAAATCACTTTCCGCTGCACCTGCAGAATCTCAGCAAAGCCCTGTAGAATCTCCCTGACATATAATTAAAAAAGCCAGGCTAAAAGTCTCATTTTTCTAATCACTTGAAGCAAGGCAGAAGCATTTACTGCTGCTTTACTCAAGGACAGCTTTTTCTCTTTCTGCCCATGTCAGCAATCAGACCAGCCCAGTTATAAGAAAAAGACATACTTGCAACTTTAGCTGTAAGCACGACTTTGTCTGCATTATTACTTGGAGGTGTAGGAATATGGGGTGTAAAGTGTCCTGAAATGCTGCTGTGGACTGGAACAGCAGATCCAGAAGGAATTGCCCCATTTGCCCCCATTTGGGCAATCCTTCTCTCCAAAATTACCATCTTAGCTCAATTGCTTTATTATTTCAGGATGCTCTCCAGGTAAAGTGAAATACCACCCAGATTTCAGCACTCTCTGTGCAGGAAAGGAGCTGCAGTGATGGCAGGTGAAAGGGGAGGAAGAAAAGAGATTTGGTAACTCCTGGTCACAGCTGAGAAGTGCAGCACAGGCAGTTTGGCACTTCAGCAAAGACCTGTGAGCCACAAGCAGTCCCCAGGCAAGAGACATGAAGGCTCTGCCTGTTCCCTCAGGAAATCCAAGGGCTGAGCTGCCCTCTGAAGTGCCTTGGAGAATCTGGATTTCCACAGCTGCTAAATCAGGTCCTTCTCTCCTCTCCAACCACGTCTGGTATCCTGCTTGTCACTGAAGAGTGGCTGCTTACCAAACAAGGGGATTAACGTGGCCTGTGCTGCTCCTGTGCTCTGCATGTTTTGTGTTTATATCTAAATCCCCTGGTGTGCAGGGCTGGCCTGGGTTCAGCTCCAGCCAGATGTTGCAGCACATGGCAGTGCCTCACCCTGCTGCTGCCCCTTCTCACACAGAGCTGCAGGGCAGCTCTTGGCTCAGGATAGCAACAGAGCTGGGCCTGAACCTGGGCTTAACCAGAATCCTGAATTTCCATTGAATGGTCCTTCTGTTCCTCACCAATTATTCCAAACTCTCAGACAGTGACAACATCACTGCAGACACCTCCAGAGGTGCTGAAGGCAGGGCTGGAGCTCACTGGAGGTGTGGGAAATACAAAACAGGATTTGGGAGGGAACACGAAGAGCTGCCTTAGCTCAACACAATCCATCAGAGCACCATTAGCTGAAGCCATGCTGATACATTTCTGTGCTTATTCCACTAATTTAATAATTTCTCCCACTTCTAGAAGCAAGAAGGCAGCTCCCTCTAGTGATACAAGAAAATATGTCAATCAGCAGTTTAGGGGAAAGATACATATAAATACACTTTCCTTGTAATTCAGGTTAAAATTCTGCATTTTAAAAACAATGGAAAACATTCCATTTGCTTTCCTAATGCAAATTACTTTAGAGCAGTAGCCATAATTAAGCTTCAAGAATTAGAA
Source organism: Muscicapa striata striata (assembly GCA_030060385.1). Classification (NCBI taxonomy): domain Eukaryota; kingdom Metazoa; phylum Chordata; class Aves; order Passeriformes; family Muscicapidae; genus Muscicapa; species Muscicapa striata. The sequence goes on along the minus strand of JAREIS010000026.1, from coordinate 1,746,714 downwards.
AATACTTTTAAAACAGTAAGTTTTAACTTAAATATTGTTATCTCTCAAATAAAAAAAAATTTAAAAAAAAGGAAACAAAAAGTCTGGTCTAATGAAATGAGATTTCTGGCTCATTCAGTCTAGTCTGGCTCAAAGGTCATTCCCTAGACTATAGGAAGGGGCTCATGCAAAATATTGGGGTTTTTAAAAATCATCTACTTGTCTTATTTAATAGAAATACAGAAATGTAGATATTATGGGCTGTATTCAGAGGGCATGCTGGAGCAACAAGGAGAGTACAGCTCATCTCCCAGCTCCCTGTGGGAGAGCTTTGGAGGTTTGGCAGGAATGACAGAGAGGTTTTACATAGTGGTGTAATATGCAAAGCCCTTCCTTATCAGCTCATTGCTTATACCAGGATTTGTGCCTAAACTGATGAGAAATTAATGTAAGTGCAATATGAAATTCTTCCCAAGGCTACCTGTGGAGACAATTTTTGTTCACCACAGCATGGGTTTATAGGATTTGCAATTCTGGGTTTTATACTGACTGTGTTTAAAAAGAAAATTCAACAATCCAGGACAAGTTTACTGTCTTACCCCATGTAGTAAAGAAATATTTTGCGAATATCTTCTCTCTGTTTCAAGATGTTTGAAATGAAATTTGTTATTTTGCCAAGTGTGTTAACTACAGAAAATCTTCCTTTGGCACAGCAGTGGGTGGTCAGGTGCCGTGTGTCCCTCTGAAAGGTAAATATGTGCATTTGGCAGCAATTGTGGAGTTACACCTCATTATGTTGCATGTGCACGGTGACTTCTGTGTCCCATGAAAGGACAGAGCCAACTGCTGGGCAATGCCTCCGAGCAGACAATGCAGCTCTGAATGCCCCATCCCTGCTCAGGGTGGGGACAAAGCCACTTGTGACCCATATTTCAAACCCACAATTTGCTGAGCACGACAGTTCTGTGCCTCCTGTGCAGCAGCATGGCCATGGTGGGAGTGCTGCTTCCCAGTCCAGCCTTGGGCTGGCAGCTCCTGCAAATGCCCAGGGAAGGGGAAGGTTTCTCCTGGCAGAGACACCAGGCAGCAGCTCCTATTGTTCCTGTGGTGAATAGTGGATGGCTGGGCCTTGCAGAACTGGGGCCCTCAGTTATTAATAGTAAATAAATAGGTTGTCTTTCGTTTAGGGTAAAACATTTCAGACAAAGGCTTTGCTGCCCAATCGTCTAAGATGCCCTCCTGGTCCCAGGGGGGAGAGAGAAGCACAGTAAACAATGCTGGCTTCTCCACCACCCCAAAATCCAATATGATGTATAAAATGTTGTGAGGAAAACAATGAAGAATCCTTAATAAGAGCAAAGGCTTTTTGTAAGTACCCTCTTTGAGGAAAGGTTATCTGATCTTGTTCTTTTGTCTCGGGAAAGCCCTTAAAACAATGCACCATCTGCTCCTGTTTGGTGGGAGCAGGCAGAGATCTCTTCAGACAGAGCGCTCTGCACGCTACTTGTCGGCTTTTAACCCTTTCAGCCACAAACTTTCCCTTGTTTCCGTGCAAACCTTTGCTCTGGGCAGAAGTGGCCGTGCCCTGCACCCCTGGCCAGCACCCAGCACCCTGCAGCACATCCCTGCTTTCCCCCTGCACCCTGCCCATGTCCTGTGCCTGGTGTCTCTTGCTGTCCAAGCAGGACAATATCCCACACTGCTCAGACGGGGGCTTTGTAAAGCTCCAGAAACCTTCAGGTGAAGCTTTGAGGTGCTGGAAATGTCTCTGAGCTAAATGGGGTTTGTTCCACCTGTAGCTGTCACTGTGAGCTGAATTCACACCTGTGACAGCACAGCATGGAAAAGGCAAAGAGCTTCTATTGCATTTTATGCAATTTTAATCATAATTCTGTATCATCTCTTTGTGCATGAATGTTGAGAGGGCAATTTTTCATGCACCCCTTTTTCACCTTGGAAATCTGGAAGAAAACCATCTATTTGAAATTCCTCCTCACCCTAGAAAATTTTTCAGCCCTAGTCAGAACCATCAGCAAGAATTCTGTTGCAATGAGGGACTGTTCATTCAATTGCCACAGCACAAGAAATACTTTGGGAGGGCACCGAGTGACCCTCTAGGAGATGTCACCTTACCCAAGTCCTGCTCAAAGCTGTCAGTGCTCAGAGTGGCAGAGGGCTGGAAGCTCAGGCTGTCCCAAATCCTCAGGCTCTCTCCAGGAGATGGGTTGGCCATTTCCTCTTGGTTCTGACCTTTCAAAACAGTCTCACATCCACACTGATCCCTCCGTGCCATGAGTTCTCCCTCCGGGCTGTGCCAAGGCAACAACAACAATTACTAAGTTTCTGAGATGTGTATAAAGCAATCTTTTGAACTCTCAAAAAAAAAAAAAAAAAAAAAAAAAAAAGTTATTTCATTTAAACAGAACTATTACATTTTGTCAAATGGAAACAAAAGGCTCCCTGAGAAGTCATACCTGGCAACGAACAAAATCTCCTGTCTTGTACCTTGATGTTGTCAAGAAAACTAACACTCATTTTTACCTACTCTAATTACTGCTCTGAAAGAGCTGGGTATTTTTCAACCTGGTGGCAAACACAAACAACAACCTTGCAGTGTAGAAGCTTAATTTATGAGGGTTGCATTGTACAATCCGTGCCATTGTTGGGACTTGGTTGCACAATCCAGCTCTGAACCTTGGCAAAGAAATCTGTTTAGAAACACAAAGTCCTGAGCTCTGTTCCAATGTTTCTGGGACTTGTGCTGAGCACAACTAAGATCTAGGAGTGATACATATACTTAAATATTTCAGAACAGTGTCAGCACCAAGTCCCACAGATGAAGGCCTCTGCTAACTGATTTTACTTTGTTTTGCTCTGTAATTATCTGAGCTTAACTAAAAAGATTAAGAAAGAAGGTGTGAAAATGGGCATTTATTGATCAAACCTCAGCTGAACCACACGCAGGGACACTGAAACACTGAAATGGTGACAGATGTTTTTTATACAGAAAAATGAATGTGGAATTTTTTTTTTTAATCAGCAATCAGCTTAGGGAAATCTTATTTCATTTTTCCTGTTAATAAGCTTTTCTTTGTTTTTCATGACCCAGAAACTGCTAAAACGATTAGTACAGCTTCCACCAACGCCTCTTGGATGTATTCTTCAGGAAGTGGGAGCAAAGGTGGATGAGAGAGAAAGAACAGAGGAAACAGGGATTTTTTACAAAGCAGTTCTAATATTCATTGGTTAAATGTGCTGAGTTTTGTCTCTGCAATTGTGTTGTGATGAATTTAGGCACTGGTTTTTCTTGGCTCTTGGGAAATGCCTACTCTGCTTGGGGAGACTGATGCCAAGGTTTGTGTCCTGGGAAGGGCTTCAGTGGAAATCAGTGCAGATTCTACAGAAAATCCTGGGTTTCCACAGGAGTGGCCGGCAACACCTGCCCTCCAGACACAGCCAGCCCTGCATAAACCACAACTCTCAGTGAGGCTCTCTGAGTTTGCACTAAAGAGAAAGCATTGCTGAGTCCACAGGAGGAGGCAGAGCTGTGATCCAACAGGTGACTCTCCAGCCACCACCCTCTGTCCCGGCCCCTGAAGTCACCCAGAGCATTTTCAAATCTGAACTTACAGCAAAAAATGGGATGATTTTTTTGATTCTTGAGAATGCAGCCACTTATAGAGGCAACTGAAAGAGAGTAAGATGGAATTGCCCACACATTTTCTGGCAGTTTGGAGAATTCCCATCAGTGAGTCATTTGCATCAGCAACAAATCTCCACCAGCCGCCCCTGCAGCCGGGGGAGCAGTCGGGCATGAAATGGGAACATTTCTTATGGAAACAGGCACCTGCAGGATTTCGTGCATGAACACGAGCTGCTGCTTTCAGAGCTATAATTAAACATGTAAACAGCAAACTGTGCTGTTGAAACTGGCTGTGGAGAAGGTCATGCTCAAGAGTGCTGGATATTTTGTTTTTGTGTATGAGGCCGGCACACAGTCAGTTTTAACAGGTGGCTTTGTTCAGATGAGAGAGAGAAAATTTGGTCTGTTGTATCAAATGTGGACTCCTAACTCCTTAGCAGTGGAAGTCAGAGCACAGACCCAACTCAGCTGCTTTTACCATCACATTTTCTAACCCAGCTTTAGCTACATCAAAGAGAGCCTGTTCTATAGAAACAGGTTTACAAGACCAAGAATACAGTACTCACCCCTCCTGTCAGCACAGCCTGTGAAGTTTTGTGTGCAAGTTAAGAGATAGGCTCCCTTCACTGCCTGCTGACACTCCCCACAGAGAGTTCATGCACTCAAAATGAGAATGTTCCTGCAGCAGGAGAAATTACAGCCCTGCAAAGTTCCTCAGCCACCTCCTTAGAGCACACTGCTCCTTTATCTGGTGGCTTTCTGCCTGATTTGATCTGTAGTGAATCAGGTGATATCAGATCAAAATACCTGTGCCAAAGGAATCATCCACTTTTGTGTCCTGTGAGCGTGCAGACTTCAGGAGAGGTGCAAAATCAGACTCTAGATTATACACAAATAAAAGCTGAGGACAAAAGACAGGCTTTTACTCTGAGCCTTTGTATTAATGATGTGCTTTACCAGTAGCTAAGGAAGGGTGAGGCAGGGTGGCCTTTCCTTTATATTATCCCTCACTGTCACTGCTGCAGCATCACAGGGAGCCCTCAGCCCACCAGGAGATGAGTCTGGAGTCATTCACAATACAGCCACACTTTCCACTTCTAATCTCTAAATACAACAATATTTTATCTGCAAGTAGCTCTCCTCATCTTTTGAAGCAGCACTTGCAAGAGGGTTGTGATTTACTGTTTGAGAGGTTTTATTGGTGTTTTTTCCAGTGATGCTCTGAGGACTTTTTACTCTGGCTGCTTTGCTTTCTCAGTAATTGCATTGTTCAGCAGATCAGTGCAATCTGTCTTACTTCTCCTTGGTTTGATGCTTGTCCCTTACAGCTGGGGGGCTGCTCCTGTTGGCCCAGGGGGCCCTGCACCTATCACCATCCCTGTGAATTTGGGTGGTGTCAGGACAAGAGTGATGGAGCCCATGGCTGCTGGGCTGTGCTCCCCAAGGTGCAGTGCAGACACAGCTCTGACTCTCTCCACTGCACACAGAGTGCCTGCTGCTCATGTTTTATACATTTGCCATCTTCTGTGCCAGAACAGCTCCATAATCCTTGCAACTGATCTCCTGGAGCAGAAATCAGCCCAACCTCTGTGAGTGTGGTGGCTGTGCACAAAACCAGGGTTTTAACTCTTGGTAATTAGTCCTCATAACTTTGATAAGCTCATCTGTCTGGACTTAGCTCTCCAATTTTCATTTTCCTCCTGTTAACTTTGCACTGTAAAGCTGTAAACAATCTTCTTGAAAAGAATGCTGGGCCTAATATGCCACCTTAGATTAAAAAGAGAAAAAACTTCTTTTTTCCCACTATAGAAGTTTAACTGCAGGTAGTTTGGCCCAACCAGCTCGTTCCCAGGCACCATCAGAGTGTCCATGTCCATGGAGCAGATCCATGGAGCAGATCCAGGCCATTCCTGGATCCCACAGCACCAACTCCTTGCCCTTGTCTCTGAATGGACACTGTGGCCAGTTCGCTGCACATATGTCCTGTCTTTGGTAATGCCTGTCCAGGTCATATTTAATCTTCCAGGGCTCAGGGAATCTCCTCTTCTCTCTTCTCTTCTCTTCTCTTCTCTTCTCTTCTCTTCTCTTCTCTTCTCTTCTCTTCTCTTCTCTTCTCTTCTCTTCTCTTCTCTTCTCTTCTCTTCTCTTCTCTTCTCTTCTCTTCTCTTCTCTTCTCTTCTCTTCTCTTCTCTTCTCTTCTCTTCTCTTCTCTTCTCTTCTCTTCTCTTCTCTTCTCTTCTCTTCTCTTCTCTTCTCTCTCTTCTCTTTCTCTTTTCTCCGTCCCGCGGCTGCGGCGCCCTCCGGTGGCGAGAGAGCGTCACGGCAGCGCGCCCGGGACCCACCGGAGCAGGGATCCACCAATACCAGGATCCACCGCTCCCGGTGAAACAACTGCTCCCAAGAATCTACAGCCCCGGGGAACTCACCATCCCTGCTAATTATTTGAAGTCTGTGTGGCACATTCAGCCGAGGATAATATATCCAGCTTTGTTATCCCCAGATTGCCAACTACATGGGGTCGCGTTTATATTTCCTTTCTTACTTCTGGGAAAGCCTAGGCAGCAGGAGGGGAAGTGATGTGTTCAAAGTCAGTGGCAAAGCCACAGATAAAATTATAAAATGTCATTTCAGAGATGCAATGAGAGGAAAGTGAAGCCTAGAAGATCCACTGCTCCGAGTATGGCTCCATGCTGAATTGGTGCTCCGTATTTTAAATACATGCAAGACACATTTAACAGAAAAAATATCCAGCTTTTTTTACCTTCTAGTGAGGAATCTGTGAGCTGGAGGGGCTGGGCTGGTTGTTGGCTTTTCATGCCATAGAGTTATGTCCACCTTGGAGCCCTTATTCACAGGGAAACCTTTTAAAAAGACAAATGAAGACATTTAATAAATATTCTCTACATAGAAATGAAATGGCTCAAGCTTTGGCATCTATTCACTGCCTACTTATATGTGAGCACTTAATACAGCTCTTCTTATCCACAGGTTTCTAACTACATGGGCTTAGGTTTATAATTCTTTTACTTCTGGGAAAGCCTAGGCACCAGAAGTGACATGTCCAAAATTGGTGGCAAAGCCACAGATAAAATTATGGGATGTAGTTTCACATGTGCAAGGAGAGGGGAGGAAAGTAAAACCTAGGAGAGCCACTGCTCAGGGATTTTCCAAGGCACAACATTTCTAATAAATAGCCAAGGGGTGATGAAGTTTAACCCCCACTTGTAGCTTTGAAACACCTGGGCAGTGGCACCCGAGCATCCCCGTTGTCATGTCAGAGGATTTACCTGGCAATGTGTTGCTCAGGTCTCCTGCAGAGCTGAGGTAACTCTGTCCTGCACTATGAGTGATCCAGGGCAATTCTTTCCTTTCAGCATTCCCACCAGGCAAAGGAGTTGGCATTTCCTTCTGTCTGTCCGGGGCTGCTGCTCCCTCAGTGCTGCCCCCCAGGCCAGTCCTGCCCAGTCCATGGCATTCCCTAGCAGATGTCACACGAGGCACAGCAGAACCTGTGGTGTCCAGAAGCATTTGTGCAGTCACTGTCCTCTCTTGCCCATCCCTGGAAGTCTCAGGTTCTGGGACAGAAAGAGGATCACTGTAAAGGTCCAGAGGTGTCTCTGTTGATTGTTTGTCAGCAGAGGCTTTAACCCAGCTGGCTGCACTCAGCCTCTTCCTTGCCACATCAATTTTTTCTTCAAGTTCCCTGGACAGACTGTGAATGGCTCTCACTCGATCCTGTTTGCTTCTGGGTGGAGAAAGCCCAGAAGATGAGTCCTTGGAGGAAGGTTTTGCATCGTTCTGAGGAACAGAAAAGCTCAGAGGAGGTGAGTGAAGAGCTGGCAGAGAGCAGTCCCTCAAGTCTTCACATTTCAGGGGACTGAGAAACCAGTGTTTGGATTCCAAGGGTGCTGGAGGACCTGATGCCTCTCCTTTTTTAGGTGGTTGAGCTGTTTCTAGGAGTTGATGCCTGTTAAAAAAAGCCAAGAGAGAGATGTCTGCAGTGTCAGCTGAGAAAGAGGCTTTCTAGGATGCCTTTTATGTCTGAGTACCTGCTTGTGTGATCTTCAGGTGATAGAGGAGAGGTTGTTTCATCCACCCAGGCCATGAAACTCCTTTCCAGAACTCCCCCACTGGTTTGCTCCTGAAAGAGAAGAGCCCAGCAGTGTAAGCACTCAACAGCTGGCAACAGAAGGGTAATGTTTGGCTTTTATTCCACCTAATAATTTGCTCATGTAAGTGGAAAACTGCCCACACCACAGAGCAAACCTGTTCTTTTAGCTGAGGCACTGGAGATTTCCAGGTTTTTGGGCTGAAGTCGAGGGTTCCAGCCCTACTAATGAGCCCAGCAGTTTATGCCATAATTATAAGCTAACTGCTCTGTTTTCCTAGATAAAACTTTTTCTCCCTGGCACTTCAAAGCATTTGTATGAATTATTTCATATCCTACATGGTGCTGCACTGATCAAGATCGGAGGGGTTTCAATCTGCCACTCCTTAGGACTTACGTGCTCAAATTCACACTGAGGATTTCCTTTGGCAGAACCTGTTTTCCCAATGGGTTTATGCATCTCATCAGGACATGATTTCTTCCCAACAGCTTCTTTTTGTTTCCTGTACACTTCTTGCAACCTCTCCTTCCTCAACTCCACAGCCTGAGCCAAAGACTTTTTCTCTTGGAGGAGTTTTTTCTTCCTTTCTGCTTTTTTTCGATACATAAATTCCCGCACACTTTCAGGGCTGTAGGGGTGAGGTTTTTTAAGGTTTATCCTCCTCTTTGAAGGTTGCTTAAGGTTTTCTTTATCAGACCCTTTCTGTCCCTGAGCAGATGCACTTTTTCCTCTGCTGCAGCTTCCTGAGGTGCTGGGCTTGACTCCATCTTTAGTTAATGAAAGTCCAGGTGAAGGAGAATGGATCCCTTGGGGTTGGTGTTTCACAGCATCTCTGGGGAGCCTGATATGTCTGTGTTCCTTACAGGACTGGCTTTGCAAGAGAAGGTTCCTGAGTGCTTGGTTTGTATCCCCTGTGGGTGCTTTGCTGTCCCTTTCAGCCTTGCTGGGACTGACCACAACTCTTTGTGCTCCAGGGCTCTTCCCCACAGATTCATTTCTCTTCACTCTGGAGCTGTTTTCCATCACTGGCATTGCCCCAAATCCTTGACCTCCTTCCAAAGGTTCTGTGGGAAAGATTTGGAAACAGCAGTGATGTAACTATTTCAGAGAGTAACAGCTCCTGTATCTATAGGGTGCATCTCTCTACCACAGCTCTGAGGACTATTGACATGTCTGTTGTAAAATCTGTGATATTTAAGGGATAAGGTAAATCTGTAAAGGTGAAATTTGAAGTTGCACTGGCCAATTATTATTGCAAGAGCCATTCAAGAAAGATGCTCAGAAGGGCCTGGAAAGTTTTTGTTTCAATTAGGTTTAACAAACCCTTTTTTTGGGGGTGTGCCAAAACAACCAGTGGTGTAGAGGGACAGCTGTACCAAAGGTTTTTGCTGTGCTCTGCTCCCCAGTTTTGCTCCTCAAATGTGGAAGTGGAGGGGGTGGACCCAGCAGCCTTCTGGCCAACTTCTGACCTTCTCTCCATGCAGAAACACCAGGTAGATTCACACCTGAAAGAGGGTTTGTATTTAATTATTAAAGCCCCACATGTTCTTTGAAAGACTATTGTAACTCTCTCATTCAAGTCTATTTAATGAGGATTTCCAGGAATCACACTCAAAGTGTGGGGAGATCTAAAAAGTTTCAGTCAGAGTAGGTTTAAAATAAGAAAAAGTTGGTGCTTCTTTGATAATAAAAAGTTTTTAAAGACTTGGACTTTGGAGGCTGCCAGAGTCATGAATCAGATGAGTTCATAAGTGTAAAATTTGAAGGTTCAGTGCTTTCCTAAGGCTTTACCAGCAATTATATTGTTTAACACTTGTAGTGTGTTCACACAGTTCTTACAAGTTTCACTCAGAAACCAGTGACTCCCAGAGGCCTCAAGAATGCTGAGAAAAGGTCAGGACTTCCTGGGTACCAGCACATTTGAGAACTGAAGGAAAGGGCATAACAAAATTATTCTTTTCCTTCTGATTCTTCAAACTCACCAGAGGAAATTAATTCATTTTTAAACTGTTGAGAATCAGCAGGATGTGGTGTGGAAGAATCAATGGAGGATACAGGACGAGGGACAATGTCTAATGCAGAAATAAACACTGCAGAGTGCAGCACAAACAAATTACTCTTGCTTAATAGGTGGTGTCACATAATAGACAACATTTATCACTGTTTTACTTCATAATTTCAGATTGCATTCACAGCATGCCAATACTTGCACAATTATGTATTTATTGCAAACACTTCTCCAGCACAAGGTGGCTGAACAGGTTCTTAGTTGGGTTTTGCATGGAAATTCCACCTCCTCAAAATCTCCCCCAGTTAAAATACTGAAGGTTTTTTTTTTTTTATAGGAAAGATTTTACTCTGAAATCAGCATCAGCCTCAGCCCATGTGGTTCAGTCAATGGATTGAGTCAGGCTTTTCAAGCTGCTGCTCATAACTTGTCTGTGTGCTGAGCTGGGGGCAGCAGGAGTCAGGGAAGCTGCTGGACACAAAGGATTTCCCAAGAGAGATTCCCCTGTGCTTTGGGAACAGTGTAGGGCAACAGCTTCTCCTACCACTGAAGGAGTCACAGCCAACAACTTTTATTTCTTCACTGGCAGCAGCCTCTGAGATGCTCTGCAGGCTCATGTGAATCGGGTCACAGGGGGAATGATGTTTTCCAGACGAGGAAGAGCTGCACTCCCTGTGGGGCTGAAGTCACTTCCTATAATCCCATGGATTTCCTTTGGAAGGAATTGTCACCAGGAACACAGAGGGAATTGCCAGATTCTGCTGGGCTCAGGAGAGCTGGGGTCCATCCGTGTCTTTAAGGAAACATCTTGCTCTGTCACTTTGTGTTGTGTTTAGCAGTACTAAAAATGCATTTCTTTTGTACCCTGTCTTAGTTCTTCTGAATGCACCAGACAAATTAATATGTGGATCTAACAATCTTGGCCTCACCATGTTGTTTATTTCAATTAAATCTTCTTTTTATCTGCATCGTATTCATTAACTACAGCAACTATGATGCTAAAGTTCAAGAGCAGCTGCATTTCTGATGAGAACAGTTGATAGAAGAAACTCTTTTGATTTAAATATTCTCCTGGGTTTTTTCCCTACCTATGAACAGATGAATATTTTATAGCCGTGGTGACTTAATTTTTTGTTAACTACAGCAAATTTATAATTCATCAAATTCCTGAGTACTCTGGCTCTGACCCCTGCCCCTCATTCATCTCTTTGTAGCCCTGCCTTGGCTCTTTCAGTGACAGAAACTAATAGCCAATAAAGACACCATGACACTGGCAGTTACAATGATGAATGCTTCACGTGGCATGGTCTTATTATGACCCACTCTCTGAGGAAGAGCAAGCCATTTTTCAAACAATCCATTAAAAAAAAAAAAAAAAAGAGAGAGGGAGAAGGAAATTATTACATATTTCATGCATTTTAAATAATACTTAGGGACTACAGCATGCTATGCTGATAATCCCATCTGGATTAGAGAACTTGGATTTTTTAAAATTTCTGCTTCAAACAAGATAACTGGGAACTTGGCTGGTGTAAAGTACAACCCACAGTACTTCCACTTCTTCCCCACAACATCTGAATGCAACCATTTCTATGAAAAGCTATAGCATTAAATGGGTAAAATGATGCCAGGAATTCAAACCTGCCCTTAGAAATACCTTAGGGCAAATAAACTTGAGAACCAGCAATTGGGATTTGGATAATTGATCTGACTTTTCACTGCCTGGATTCAGTCCCTGCTTGGCAGGCCAGGAAAAAATCCCTGCCTTTGGTGGCACCCTTAATTCATTAGGGAAACAGAAATGAATAGGTGGCAGACAGCTCTTCCCACTGAAGAATTATTTTTCATTACTGATGATTTTTAATTCTGGCAGGTCTGGAATTCAATTGCTGCTGGCAGTTCTGTCCATCAGTCCTTGTAATTTCTCAGGTTTGTAAGGTTTTCAGCCTTACCTTTCCCTGCCACTGCTCTCCAGAACACAGGGCTTGGATGAAAGCTGCCTCTGGTGTTGTGTTTGAATTCTCCATGCTGAGCTCCTCTCTTTTTGGTCTTTAATCAGGAGGTGAAAAAAACAAAAACACAGAAAAGAATCAGTGTAGCTAAAATGAAACTTGCTGAACCCAACAATCCAATCCCAGCCCCATTCCCTTAGAATACAAAAGAAGTCTTTGTATTGAAACTGGTCACCAAACATGCAGGACTCCTCCTTTATTTTGTTTTTATTGTATGGATGTCCCAGCAAAGGAAGCCATGGCCTGGATCCATCCCTGAGGCTCTGTCCATGACCCTGCCTGTCCATAGAACACAATAAACAGTCCTGCCCAAACTGCTGCATCCCTTGGTGCCTCTGGAGATCTAGGCCAACCTTTCCATCCAGAGCAAACCCTGAACACTTGGGGAAGTTCCCAATTATGATACCTCATTGCTAACCTGGGATCTTTGGGGCTTTTTTATAATCCCTTCCTTGTCCAGGGATGCTAAATCCTTCTCTACCTGGTACTCTTCATCAGGCAAGGAGAGAACAGAGTTGAGTTCAGAAAAAAACTAAAAAACTAAAACCCAGAAAAACAAATGTTTGAGAGCCATTAGGCTGCAAGGAGCTGTGCAGATGCTGATACTCAACAGCTGAGCTCCTGCACGTGTGGAAAGCAGCACTGGGCTCCCAAAGATGGGCTGCAGGTGTCTGACAGAGGGAACACTTGGCAAAGCAGCTGTGCCACACTTCTTTCAGTAACAGAGCACAGCAAAGTGAACAAGATGCAGCTGGATTGAGTGTCTGGAGCTGTTAATCCCCAGCCTCAGAGGCTGTGTCTGTCCCACGAGTCAAACAGTTTGTCTGGCAGTTCCCTCAGTTATGTAAAATGGTCTGGGTTAAAAACAAACTAAACCAGCCTTCCCTTGGGAATGTCCCAAGGAGGCTCAGCCTGGATTGTGGTCTGGCTTCTGGCTTTGGGAGGGGTAACATCAGGCACTGGTGACACAAAGTGCAGCTGGAAAGGGACACGTGGCTGCCACAGACCTGAGGGCAGCACCACAGCATCCCTGCAAAAGGTGGCAGGGAGCAAATCCAAGGGAAACACCCCTGGAAGCTGGCAGGGTGTGCCAGGGATGCCAGTGCCCAGTGAATGAACACTAATGCTATTACAGCAATGAGATTTATTTCGTGCAGCTTTTCAGCTTGGCTCCTCTAGTCCTGTATTCCCTCAGTAATCCTCGACTCCACGCCTTGCTCCCAGCAACCCCAGATCTTGAACCACACTAAACTAAAGTGACAGCTGTAGATGGATGGCTCTTCAGCCCCAAATTTAGCAGCAAAGCAGGATAAGAAGGTCTAATAATATTTGCTTTCAGATCCACACCACTGAATGAACTGTTAAATCCCCTGTAATGCCTCTGAACTACACAATTCCTGCTTTAAATACCTGTGGTGCCTTTCCTTACTACTCTACTGCTGGCTCCTATTCCGTGTTTTATATGTGGCAAGAGGAAGGATGTGGGAGGAAAGGGGAGAAAAAAAATAGATTTGCAGCAAATTCTTTACAATTTTAAGGAAATGTATGAATTTGTGTGTGCTGGAGAATAGATCCAGTGGGGAAGTGAACTCAGCGAGCAGGGTGAGATGCAGAGCACAGGAAAGTTTGGACTTACTGGACTTATTAAATGGATTTATCACAAGAACATGGGTGATGCCCCCCAGATACCACAGGGAGAGATGGAATCTGTGTAAGTTATTCAGCTGTGCCAAAGCACTGCTAGGGAATACCCAGTTCCATCCCTTCTCCACAGATTCCAGACCACCACTGACCTCTGTGAGCTGGAGCAGGAGGGGCAGAGGCCACTCTGCAAACTTTTCTTTTCAGGGCCCTCTTTGGCAGGGGTTCTTTAGCAAAAATCAGGTGTTCCTGCTCCCTGGCTGCTGCTTGCTGCTTCCTCTTCTGCTCCTGGATCCTCTTCTTGAGTTGCTCTAACTTATTTTGGGGTGATTTTCTCCACAGCTCCTCCAGCTTCTGATCTCTGGCCTTGCTGGCTGCTGGAAGCTGGGATGTGGGAAGCAGGAGAGCCGTGGGCATGGGAGTGTTGCTGCCACACAGGACAGAGAAGGAGCTGCTCCTTGCAGGGGACTGAGGTGAGTGATGCAGAGAGCAGAGAGATTTTTCCTTCTCTGCTGGGAATGCTCTTGAATATCCCAACTCCCTGAAATTGTCCCTTCTTGGGCTGTCCAGGCTCTTTGCAGGTGCCCATGTCCCAGCTGAGCCTTTTCCATCCACAGCCCAATTCCTGCCAGGGCTGCAGCGTCCTGAGGCTGCCCTGGGGGACAGAGGGGACATTCTGGATGGGCTCTCAGGCAACCAGGTCTGTGAGCAAGCAGGGGAGAGAACAGCAGAGCTTCCCTCTCTTCAGAAAAAGAGAAACGAGGGTCAGTATGTAGGAATAAAAACTGTTAAATTGGTCTAAATTAAACACACTGAGATGAGTGACTGCTGAGTTTGTACATGCTCTGATGGTGACCTCAGCATCTCCACAGAATCAGCATTTTGCCAGTCACCAGCAGTCTGGCAAATGAAGATAATATTAGGGAAGTCCAGTGCAAACTGTGATCTGATATGAGAAATTATGAGCTTGGGCTGAGAACTGATACAAGCACTGCCTTCCTCCACTGCCTGGTTGATCACAGCTGAGGGAGAAATTCTTTGATGACTCTTTTGTTCCTTTTTTTCCCCCAATAAACAGTAATGTGCTGAACTTTTTCTGAAGCCTTGCATCCCAGAATTTTAAATCCCTTTACGTGTGCCTCCACCAGCTCATCCCCAAGTGCTGTACACTCAGGTTATTAGTTACCTGTGGGCTGGAGCAATCTCATTGCTCTTTTTCTCACTCAAAGCTGTTTCATCTTTGCTCCTCTCACCACCTACAGCACATCAAAACTATGTCAGTGTCAAAATGTCAAAAATATTCCTTAACCATTAAATTCAAAGAGCAACTTTGACTGGGGACTATCCCCCAAAAAACTGTCCCATAAATATCAAATAAATATTAAAGGCTGGCAGCTGAAACTGTTCCCAGCCAATAAACCACCTCAGAAACAAATATTTAACTGATGTAAAAATAACAAGGAAAGTCTGTTCTTGTCATTTGTTTCCAAGAACATTCTTGAATTGGGTTAAATTTTCTTCTCCCACTTCATCTTTTAGAAACTGTTTTGAACACATTATGTATTTCCTGCCAAAGTTAGCAAACAAAATGCTGCATTTACATCACTCCAGGTTATCTCTGGGGAAGAAATTCTCAGAGGAGAAGCACAGGGAGTTTTTACTGTGCTGCAGCTGGTGGGTGTTGATGCTGCAGCTTTTGCTTGAGCTCTCCCCAGCAAGGTGTGACTTCCTGTGCATTGTGATATTTTTTTTCTGGGAACACAGAAAGCTGATGAAAATACACACTTGTCTTAATCAAGAGGGTTTTTCACTATCTCCTGTCACCTTCCCTTCCCTCCAGCACCACAGCAGTCCCATCTCAGCAGTTTCCCAGTAACTCAGAACTCACCAAAGCTCTTTTCGTGCCAAAGCTTTCCTCTGGCTGCCTGTGATTTGACACAGCTCCACGTTTGATGATAAAATTTGTTTTCAATCCTTTGTAGCTGTGAAAAAGCAGATTTTTCTTTTGAAGGGAGACATATGTTTTGGGTTTTTTCTGGAGTAGCTTTTTGCTGGCATCCACTGCTTCTCTGATTAGTTTTGCAGCTCCTAGTTACTGTGTAAATACTGGCCTGTCTGAGCATGTTCCATGTGGCATTTCCTACAGTTGGAAAGAATGCAATTGACTGGGAAGATAAGAGGTGAAATCACCTCTCTCCTTCATTTACACTTTGCATGTGTGCCTCAGATTTTTACTGATGTTTTTAAAAACAGCTTAAGCTGGAGGTGACCCCAGTCAAGAGCAACCTCAGCAGTGGGATGCTGCTGTCAGGCCTTTGCTGTGCAAGCACCACCCTGTGGGTTTGGATAATATTCTGCATTTATCCAAGGAATGTCAGTTATGATGGCAGCTGCTGTGCTCACAGCTCCATTATGTTCCCTGCTAAGAGGATGATAAGACAGGGGGAATGCAGAAGATGTCCCAGCTGTTGTTCTGCTCAGGGCTTCAAACACAAGCAAGGCAAAACTTTGTCTGTTCTTGTCATGAACTTTGTGAGTGTTGTGAAACTGGGTAAAATTATTTGCTTTTCCCCTTACCCTCTCTTTGTTATTTAGCAAATAAAGAGGTGGTGTGTTCACTGGGAAAAAACAAACCAAGTGGAAAGTTCACATTGTTTTCAATGGCAGTATTTCTGTGGAATTTAGTTGCACAGACAGCTGAGAGAAAGAGATAAAGGTGTGTGACAGCAAGTGCTCCCTGAACTGCACATACCACTGCTTTGGCTTCCTGGAGACTCTTCCAAGCCAAGGCCACAGCTGTAGAACCAAGAGATGAAAGATATTTTAGCATCTCTTCACTATTGACAGTTTGCCCTCATGCCCAAGCCAGAATAGATCACTGAGCTGGTGGCTGAAATACAGACTGCTCCTGAAAAATTGTGTCTGGGCTGCTTTTGTATCTCAGTGTGTGCTGAGTTCCATCAGCTCTCTGTGCTTATTCAGCAAAATCCTTGCTGATATTAGCACACATTTTAAGAAGACTGAGCTGAATATCCCAATTCAATCCTGTTTGTAGTAGTTGCTTAAAAAAACCAAAAAAACCATACAGGATTAATAGTGAAAGAATGGCTCATGTCTTTTTATGAGAAGAAGACATAAGTAACACATCAGATAGAGAGAAGCTCCTGCTGTGAACTCATTGAAAACACTCAACAGGAACTGAGCTGTGATGCTTTCAGGCTGAGGAGGTTCACAGAGCAGGTTTCTTTAGAAAGCAGCATGAAATGGGGGTTGGTGTTGCCAAAAGGGTTATGAACAGTTACAAAACTGCCCAGCACTTTCCAAACTTCAAAATATTTGCTCCATTGTGCCTGAAGTCACACAATCCAGATTAAACTAAGCACTAAAGTCTTTCCACAAGCAGTAAATTCTTGGGTTTAAAATAAAGTTACACAAGTCTCTGCTATGACTGTGCAGAGGAAAGTGGAAGCTCATTACCCACATACCAGTTAGAGGATCCAGTTCTCCAGAGGCAAAGCTGTTCTCCATCCTTCAGCTCTGCTACAGCTCTGCTTACTTGGTCTCTGTATCTGAAACAGCCACACAAAAAGACAGGTCACTGCTGCCCTCTGAGAACAGCCCAGGGCATTTATATGTTGATATAAATATAAATTTTCTCATCCCTTATTGCTGACTGCCCATAAAGAGCCTCAGCATTTACATTTTTGTAGTGTTTCCAAATGTTACCTGCTATTATTAATTTTCTCAGCATTGTGAAGGAGTCTTAGGAGAGGCAGGAATATGACAGAGCTGGTAAATGTCCTGCTGTGGGTCAGTGCACTTTGCAGAGCTGCCTGGGAGCTCAGGAATGGTCAGAGAAAATCAGCTCCATCCATCCATCCATCCTCCATCCATCCATCCATCCATCCATCCATCCATCCATCCATCCATCCATCCATCCATCCATCCTCCTGGTCCTGCCACTTCAACACTCACCTTTTGAAGCTTCAGCCATGCCTGGAATGAAATCCCCACTTGGAGCTGTGCAGAAGCCCTTTGGAGATGATCTGGAGCCTTCCAAGAGTGGCTGATCCCAAAGCAGAGGTGTGAGAGGGATCCCAGCACTGAACTTCCCACGTGCTGCTCCTTCCCTGGCTGAGCCATCCACAGGCTCCAGCTGCTGCTACCAGCTGGGCACACAGGAGAGACACATCCCAGCTCAGTCCCTGAGCCCCGGGAGGAGTGGGAGGACCAGAGGAGTCCCATCAACCCCTCCAGGGCTCAGCCATGCCACACCTTTGTTTGTGCCTCTCCTCGCAGGCGACAGCGGCCACAGCACAGGGAGGGGCTGTTGGGAGCAGAGGAGAAAACAAACAGCAACAAGAGGAGCCTGAATGCTGATCTCAGCTTGCAAACTCGTGGCAAGGTGCCAGCAGATTTTGTGACAAGCCCTTGTGTCCTTTCCAGGGTGTTTGGCATCCTGGCAGTGACCACTGGAGAGGACAGGGCAGGGTCACCAGCCTGGGGCTCAGGTGGGAACAGCTCTGCACTTCTGGGATGCCAGAGCAGGGACAGGGACCAGATCTCCCTGAATCCTCATCCCAGGGCATCTTTCCTCATGGCAGAGCAGCTGTTCCCATTCCAGGGCATCTCTCCTCACACCTTCCCCTGTGGGCTCACCCTGCTCTCAGTCACACCTGAATTCCTGCTTTCGAGACAGCAGGGGGCTGAATGTTTGGGTTCTATGTAGGGGAATTTTAAAAAAAGTTTCTGCTCTTTATGATTATAAGCAAAAACTTGATAATATAAAAGAAATGTATACTAAAGTCTCAGGTGAAGCTTTTCCCCTTTTGTGGGTATCACTTATTTTAAGCATCACAATTTTTTAAGTGTAAGTATTTGAAATCTGGGCTGTAACCATTGAGGTTCTCCAGGTTTTGGGTTATCCGGAGGGAACAGTCTGATAAACCAACAGCAGAGGGCAAACACAGCCTGCGCACTGGAGCTGCAGCACTCGGTGCTCGGAGCCTCCCGGCCCCAGTTTCTGCCGTGACAGCCCAGGGGAGGGGCAGGTACCACCTTGACAAAAACAGCCTGGACTGGGAAGCAGCAGCAAAACTCTCTCAACAGCAGCAATTCACTTTTCTTTTCGTTTTCACTCTTTTTATGAAGCATCTGATGGACTTCAGTGGGCTGTGATGTCCTGGACATTTCTTACAACCCCTCAAAATTACCTCTGCAAAGCCATAAAACACATTTCTTCTTACCCCACTTACTGCTGTTGTGGGTTGAATTGCAGTGAATACCCCAAGAAAAGGCTCTGTATCCTCTTCTTCTACCCCACTGCAGAGCCAACTGTGTGCTGTTCCATCAGCATTTTGGTTTATATTGAATCTGACTCCTTTTTCTTATGTCTTCATTTATTTGTTCATTCTTTATAACTCCACAGATTTGCTTCTAGCAGCAATGTCAGGACTGTGAGTGTTGGTTATTACTGGAAGGCACTCAGAGGGTGGGGTGAACACTGGCACCACATCCTCCCATGCCCACGCATCCCTGTGGTCTCTGAGAAATCCTCTTGAAGAAACAGACTCAGCCTAATCTAATCAATGTCCCTGCTCAGATACCCCCAGAATCTCAGCTGTTCAAGCCTAACCAAACAAGGAATTCCTGAGCTGCAGGCTGCAGTCACAAAGTTCCCGTTTCAAGCTGTTCCAAGCCAATGTTCTGGCCTGATTAGAGGTTCCAGTGCTGGGAATGCAGAGCCTGTCCAAGAGAGGAGCCACAGCTATTCCAAGTGCACGTGTGATAAGAGCCCTGACTGCAGCCTCAGGGTCAGGGGGGGAACCTCAAAGAGGGGAGAGAGCACAATGTGCAACCTCAGCAGCGGGAAGGCAACGCTTTGGGAAGATTTTGGGAGGGTGGGAAGCTGTGACAGCTGCCAGGAAAGCCCAGGGCTGGTCCCAGCCTGCTGGGATGGTGGGAGAGCCAAGTGGAGCAGGAATGTCTGTGCTGTGACAGGCAGAGCTCAGGCAGTGACGCTGCTGCAGTCCCTCAGGTCGGACTGGCTTCTATTTTGGCTCCATATTTTCTCAGCAAGCTGTTGGAGCTGACAAGAGCCAGGAGAGTGACAGATTGCCACTGTGTTATGCTGCACATCTTGGAGTGTTAGACCACAAATCTGCTGAGAAATGAAGTGAAAGCTATCACTGGGCCAAATCCCACTTGTGCAGCGTGTGAAACTCCCAAGTCAGGGAGCTGAGTGTGAGCTGAGGTAAAGAGGAGCAAATCCATTTGGATTTGTGTTTTAGATCTGGATGAGCAAAATGAGCCAGTCATGTACAGATCTGTCCTGCTGACTCCACAGCTCCTGTCTCATGGAACCAAGGCAGGAAAAGGCCCCAGGTTTTCACTCCCATGGCATGTTTGAGGCACCAGCCCCCAAAACACTGAATTTCCCCTACTGAGTTACTCCAACTGCCACCTACTCATTTTAGCAAATCAGACAACAGGCTATGGCATATTCAGAGCAAGTTTTACAAAGGAATTTTAGGCTTTTTTTGGCAAGGATACTGCAGAGTTTCTGACCCCCCACATGGGGTTATCCCACCAGGAGCACATTTTCTGGGTTTGAATCTTCTTTTTCTGAACCAGCACTTCCCCCTTGCACACACAATGCTGAATGGGGCAAGAATGGCCCAGCTCTGCCTCACTGTGGCACTCAGAGCTCCAGTGGGGATTCCTGGTGTTTTTTCAAAGCAAAGGCAAGTGGGTTTGATATTTACTCAACCCTCTATGAAGCTGTTTGGAGTCCGAAGATTTGTTTGATATGGACTCAGAGGCTTCAGTTTTTGCTGCTGTGCACTGTCACTATTTAGGAAATATTTCACCCAGTAACCCACAAGGTCTAGCAAAATTCAGGAAGTGCAGATGTATGTGAACCAAAACCAGAAATTCCTCCTAAGTCTTGGTGTTTTGAAATTTTTGCACCCTCCAGACATGCTCCAAGATTCTTACAAACAACCCACAGCTCTGGCAGACACACTCCTTTATTCTCTTGCTGGTTTGCTTCCCATGCCTGGTTTTGTGGGAGTGTTGTGAGTTCCCTCACTTCTGGGAAATTTGTCCAGCTAAAAGGAAAGAAAATGGTATTTCTTTGCTGATTTTTTCCAGTGCCTGACTAAGCAATTTTCATGGAAAACCATCTTCACAGCAATTCTCAGTTAGCAAACAATTGAAACCCAAATCTAGACTTCGATTGCTGGATGTGACATGAATTTTGTAGGGAGCACACAGGGGGAAGAAGCAGCTGATAAAAAACCAAGTGCACTGCTCTGAAGCCTGACAGCCAAGGGCCAATCCTGCAGCCACTGGAATGTGTGACAAAACATTCCCTGAAGTTAAAAGGGACAAAGATAAAGACACTTAATAAATTTGGATTAGATTTGAACCCACAAGGAGCTTAGGGGACCACTATGCTTTGAAGTCATTCTTAGCAGTACTTATCATCTCTCAAATCAGCTGCATAAGACTGAGACAAATGGGCTGCCCCATTAATGGTGCCATGTCACAGTTCCTGAGATAAGACACAAATTTCTTCCTCCACAGGTAATGTTGTAAGATATCAGTGTTCATGTAAAACACCCGGAGACAGAGGAGGAGTCTGATTTTTGTTGGTACCACTGATAACATTTCCTCTGTTTTGTTTTCAGTCCTAGCAGATGTAATTCCTAATTCCTTCCCACGTTGCTGGGAAGCAGCAGATCCTTTTCCCTTGGGCTGTGCCATCCTCAGTGCCTGAGTTGCACTGAGTGCTGAGAACAGCTCGGGTGCAGGTGGGAGGCTGCCCAAGCTCAGGGAAGGATTTGCTGCAACAAGGACACGCTGCTTCTGCTTGGCTGGCAGCCAGAAACACAAGGGAATATCAAGCTTGTATTTTCCTACTGATGTCCTAAAATAACAGGAGTAATGTGTGTCAGGATAGAACTAGACCTTCAGAATATCTGGATTTTATGCTGCCTGCCAAGTGGTGTCTGGCAAAGGGCAAGTGTTCTCTTGATGTGCTAAAATACAAATCCATCATCCAGTTATTGGGGGAAAGTGTGTTAAGATAGGAAATAGCTATCCATGGCCCATTTGGGTTTTTTTCCTATCAATAGGAGACTGTGTGAATGGAATCTGAAGTGAAAAAGGGGGGGCTGCCTGCACGGTGCAGTGGAATGTGGGAGAGCACAGGATTGCCATGGAAACCTGCTGTAGTAAACGGGGCTCTCCAGCTGCAGGAGAGGATTTATAGTGCCAGGGCAATTTAAATCACCAATCTACAGGTAAAACGGCACATTTCCTTCCACCTTGTCTCCCTGCACTGCCAAGTGAGAAAGAAAGGGTATGTGGGTGGTGAGAATTACAGAACAGAGTGATGAGGTGTTAAAGCCTGACCTAAAACACTCAGCAGCTGATGCAAAGATTCTTTGGATCTTGGTGGGGGCAGGAGCAGCCCCGTGTTTGCTGTGCCCCAAACCAGAGCAGCAGGCACAATACCTGTGTCCAACAACCTCACAGGGATGAGAAGCAGAGTCCATTCCCTGCTCACATAACCCAAGATTGGAGACCCCACAGCTCAGGGATGCTCCCAGTTTGTTCTTTTGGTTTGGAGCTGGGGAAGAGTCCAGCTGGTAAAGCTCCCAAACCAGCCTGTTACACCTAAAAGTGAGACAGAATTTGCTGTGAGCCCCAAGCCCTGCTCTGCAACAAGGGATCAGATAAATGGGGAATGATTTACTGTGGTCTGATGCCCCGTTTATCGACACTCAAGCACAGTGATCTATGGAGTGCTGGGAGACAGCAACAACACTATTTTTGCAGTGCTGCCTTCATCACCATTTATTACCAGGTCCTGAGTGCCTGAGTCCATAATTTCCTGGATCAGACACCACACATCTGTGTGATCCCATTCCCAGCTAAGGACAGTAGTTAAATCTGACTTATCTGGAACCACCATGGGGCCAAGGTGGGCTTTAGCTCCTCTAAGTTTAACCAATTTGCCTTTTCATCCTACCCTGCAAACCTCAGAATCTCCTGATTTACCATGGCTTAGCATGACTGGATTGAAATATGCAGGTTGCTGCACACCTGGGTATATTTGTGTCACTAAATATAAGAAGGAAAATTCCTTTTGAGCTGAAAAATGCAGATTCCTTAGAGGCAAAGTCTCAAAGCTCTGTGCATTCTGTGAGGGTGTTTTAATGTGCTCCACAGCTCTTCCTTCACATGCTACTTTGTTCTGCTTCAACCTTTCAACAAGGCATCAAATAGCTACTAAGAGTGGCAAGATTTAGCCTGTTCCTTCAACAAGAATGATATGTTCAAAATCCAAACAGTCCAATTAAAATCTAGGAATTGGGTCCTCCTGTCCTACCGCTGCCACAGCCTGTTTTGAGTCCTGCCCACACAGCAGATGCTGCCAGCCAGAGTTCCACATCCCTACTGCATTTATTCCTCTCTGGAGTGCTCTCCTTGGACCTCAGCCTTTGAAATCCCTCCTTCCACCTTTCAGCTCTTTTATATCTACTCAGCAATTTGCAGGCCATTAATCTCAGCCCTGGCATCAGAGCTGCTCTGCCCAGTCCCAGTTGGGACACCAGCACGACTAGCAGAGGTTATGAGAGCAGAGGAGCTTTATAAATCCCACTTGCTAAGAGCAGTCCCTGAGGTCACTGACCCTCTGCTCATAAATTCACCTGATTCCCCTTGATTATATTTGTTCCACCACTAAATGCCAATCCAGAACAGTGTCAGTGGACAAGCAGCAGGCTAAGCCAACACAACAGGCCAGCTCCTGCCTTGTTATGCTCTGTCAAGTCAGGTTGCCCTCAGATTTGCTGGAGTTTCATTCCTGCTGTCCCCTGGGATGCCAGGCAGCACAGTCATTTAACCCAAGAACATTTATGACTGACTGGAATTTGTTTGTCTGGCCTTTTTTTTTTTTTTTTTTTTTTTTTCTGTTTCTTCAGATAATCATGCAAACCAACAAAAATATTGCCTTATTATCGACAAAATTAATCTAAATGGAGCTAAGTGCAAAGGAAAATAGATACCAGTGCCTGCCCATCTCCAATGGAAAATAAACCCTGCATATGTTGAAGGCTCGATTCCCTGCTGATGTAAAGTGGTGCAGCAACCAGAACTCTCCCAGTTTATGTAAGCAGGGAAGCTGACCCCGAGGAGTTTCTGTTTGCTTGCAGCAAAGAGAAACAGCAGATCCTGGGCACCTGGAAATGATGGTTATTTAGGGGGCCAGGAGTGCCAGCACTATGCAAGAATTTGGTAGGAAAATGTGGGCTCAAATATTTTTCTGGTAGGAGAGCATTGAGTTTGTAGAGACCAAGGTCCAGGCGAGGGAAATGTGCTGTCCTGTCACTGGACTGGAAGGGTTCCCAGGTTTTTGGGTTTCTATGACAACATCACTTTGCTCTGGAGTGAAAGTCAAAAGCAGCAGCCAGGAGGGAGGGACACTGCTCCGAGGAGCCCTGGCTGATTTTTGCTTTTCCAAGGAAAAGAGAAAGGATGGGGATTGCAGACATTGCTGTGCCAGTCCCAAACCTCTCCCTCAAAACCTGTTCTTTCCCCTGGGGGTTGCAAACAGCAGAGGACACAAATGTTTGATCCCAGTGGCCACTTGGAGCAAACGTTGCCGTTCATTTCCCCCCTCGGGCTGAGAATCACCCCCGGGGTCGATACAGCACAAACACGGCCACAGGGCCAGGGAAAATATCAAATATCGGCAGATAACCCTGATCAATGGGCAAAACAAGAGGAGAGTTTTCACAGCTCACAGGGCAGATTGTCTAATTAAAGACCTGGTGCAACACAAACACTGGGTGAACATTGCATCAACCCCAGAATTTGTGCATTTTTAGCACCACTCTTCCAGACACCACCTAAAACTGAAAACTTAATTGTGCCACTGTTTAATTACCTACATTTCAAAATCACCTCTTATTTCCAGACTGACTTGGCCTCGCTGCATGTTCTGGATGTGCTGCTTTCTCCTGGACTAAAACACTTTGTATTCCCAGAAAATTTCTTGTCTATAAAGTTAATTCTCACCTAAGGTTAAATCAGACTTTAAATATCACTTAAGCAAACAGAATCAATTCACCTGCAAATTTTGCATCTCTCCTGTAGGTGATATTTACAATCTTGGCTGCAATGGTGCTTTGATAAAATATTGGATTGATAAAAGTGTTGGATAACACTGTACCAAGAGTAAATTCTTATGGACACACTAGAAATTCCTTCATCAGATAATTACTTTTTGATGCATGTTACTAATTTTTCCATCCATTTAAATTAAGCTACATTGATTTTTTTTGGGGGGGTACTATTTTTAACAGAATGTCATGCAAGATTAAGTTAATTGCTTTGCAGAAGTCTAAATACATTATGTCAGCAGAATTATCTTTATTAACTGAAATTATATGAAAGACTGCTTCTTTGATGAACAGTTTTCTGGAGCAAGGGATTGACATTCCTCAGCCCTTTTGACTGCATCCCATATCAGCATTGCACCAGCATTGGATTAATGAGGTACTTGGGTAATCTCACTTACTTTTATTCTAAGATATTTAATAAAATCACAGAATCACAGATGGGTTTGGGTTGGAAGGGACCTAAAAGTTCATCCAGGGACACCTGTCCAGCCTGGCCTTGGACACTTCCAGGGATCCAGGGGCAGCCACAGCTGCTCTGGGCACCCTGTGCCAGGGCCTGCCCACCCTCACAAAGAAAAAGGATTTCTTTGGACCTTTGCAACTTTCCTTGTGTTCTGTTATTTGCTAAAAAAAATCAGCATTAATTGTGTCTGTCAGTTGCCAATCCTAAAACGAGAATTATTACTTTTATAAAATCCTGCTTAATGTTGCTAAAATATTGTCCTAATATTCAACTAGAATGCTAAGAGTAGCCTTACCTTCAAATGCAAGAAATGTAGGAAAATGTGAACAAACTGGGCAGAGTTGGGCTGTAATTGGTGGTAATTTTGCACTGCCTTTCATTGCTGATGGAACTCGATGGGCTCAGACTGAGTCTGTGGTTTGATGCAGTTTTGGTGATACCCAGAATGTGTCCCCTGTCACCAGCTGCTGAAGGGGCTCTGCTGCAGGAGCCTCTGTGGTTGGTGACAGAGACTTCAGCAGCAACTTCTGCTCTGCCTGCCTCTGATTCACTGAATTATTGGGAGTTACACAGAAACAAGTTCCACCCTGAGTGTTTGGAAAGCACTTGCAGAAGCTTGACTGAATAATGCAATTACACTGCAAATATTGACAGTCTGTTTAAAAACAAACCCAAACATGCTTGTAATTAATGTCAGTACCAACAGTTACAGCTTCAAAAGGAAATAAAGCCCCCTTCAAAGGTGGAAATGTCTATTTCCCCCTCTGGGCTTTCAATTCTTAGCACAAGATTATTCTTTATTTCAGTCAATGCCAACAGGAGTTTTCCCAGACTTCCAGCAGAAGAAATTGGGGTTTTGTCTGTTGACTCTTGGAAATTGAAGTTGGTTAAACAAATGCACTGCCAACATTGTAAATAGAAACTGATCATGGCTGAGCTCTGGGATATTTGTCTGAGCAATAGAGCTCTGACAAGGTGCCTCCAAGAAAAGCTCCCTGGTGCTGCCATCAAAGCTTCCAAGGCCAGAAAATCCAGCATATTTCTGGTGAGCCCCAAGAGAGCCTCCCACCATCCCACTGGGGTCTTGGTTGAAGCTCTCTTGGAACAGACACCACCAGGCTGTTGAGTTCAGCTGCAGGAACAGAAGAGCTGCTCCCAGGCAGTGAGAAGGGATGGGAATTTACCTGGGGATGAGAAAGAAGCAGAAGTGTTCCTCCAGCATGTCCAGCTTGCTGCAGACATCACTGGGTGCCAGGGCGAGCTGCCCCTTAGGGAACTGCACCCAGAGAGGAGATGCTGGGGCACAGAGGAGGCTGGCACGAGGCAGAACTCTGCAGAGAACACATCAGCTCCTCTTCTTGAAACTTGCTGAGTTCAAAAGGCTCCCCAGGCACTCTGTAGAGCCATTCTGCTCCGAGGTGAAGAGCAGATTGCAGTGGAAGAGGAGCTGCTGGGCTGTGGATGTGAGGGATACATGACATTAGCACAAAGGCATCAGGACAGTCCCCTCTGGCCTTGCCTAAAAAATCTCCATCTCCCCAGCAGGCCAGTGCCAACCCACAGGGCTCCATTTCATCAGACTCTCTATGAGTTGGGAGCAAGGGCATTTAAGAGTCTCTTGCTATTTATTTAACAAAGCATTTTCAGTCAAGCTGGAAGGCTGAAGGAAGCGGATGAGCTCTGTTGCTTTGTTTGTCTCCTCTGAGGCCCAGAGGAGCATTAATGAAAAGGAAATTCAGGGACACCAGAGACACAGGATGTATAAATATGCACAAAGCAAAGGCCAGATCCTCAGGTGCACCCAAACACGAGGGGATGGAACTTGTGAGAATCATTGAGGACTTGATGTGTGTTTTCAGTGCTGTACCAGCAAAGAGAGGTGGGCAGGAGGGTGGGGAAAGAAAGGTAAGACCCCACTGGCTGTGTCCCTGCCCCTGAGCAGGGCTTGCATCCAGCTCTTCTGGAATCTCATCCACCCCAAACTGGGCAGCTGAGCTCTCCTGAGCCCCTCCATGCTCAGCAGTTGTGGCTGGTTCAGGAGTGCCAGCACACAGCTGAATTATTCAGAGGAGCTCATTACTCAGAGCTTTTCCTGAATGTCTGTGCTCCAAGAGGTTTTTAAAAGAGAAAATCACAGACAGCAAAACAACTCTTCACTCTCAGATGATCCTCTTTATTTCAGGTATGAATAATACTGCTGGCTGTGAGTCTCTATTACAGGTTATCTGCAGATTGTAATAACCTTTTGTGCTTCTACTTTGGAGATAAAATAATGGTTCCTCACTGAGTCCTTCCTTCTGATCAGAGGAGTTTTGTTGCCTTAGGACCAGACTCAGTGGAAGGAAGGATTGTAAAAGCCCTTGAAACTGTAATTTCTTTCCAGATCCTGAAAAAAACAGCTGTGTGGCACAGCAGTTTTATTTAGACCTGTTCAATCTTTCAGCAGCATGGAGGATTCTGTTCTCCAAACACAGACATTGAACCTTGTCCTTAATTTGTTGTTTTAACTAAAGGAATAGCTAAGCACTCCTGCTGAAACCCATCTCTGCTCCCTCCCCACTCTGCTGTGTGGCTCTGGGCTGTTCTGAGGAGGATGTTGCTGCAACTCATGTAATTATGCTTTATGAAAACCCCAAAACAAGGCAAATGTTCCTGGTTCAGACAGGCCGTGTGTGTGTGGCCCTGATTTGCACACCAGCCCTCAGACCCTCCAGGGGCATTTTTACTATTCCCTTTTATTTTCTCAAAGCCAACTCCTCTGTTACCCATCTTCACACTGCTGTCAGGCTCATTCAAACTCCTGTGCTCACATTAGAGATCTCCAGCCATGGTTCCTTCCTCAGGAGGGATGGGCAAAGGTCATTTTGTTATCTCCACTTTACAAACTGGCATGAGGCAGCACCAACAGTGATGCTCCACAGGAAAGCAGCCCTGGCCAAGGCTGCACATCATCCCTCCCTTCCAGCTCTGTGTGCCTGGGGAAGAGCAGGATCCAGCTGAAAAATACCCACTGTGAGCTCTCATCTCCTGCACACAAAGGAAGCTACATCCACTGGGGTATTCCGTTTTTTAAAAGGTGCAAACTTCCTCCAAGATAAATTTATTTCCATGTAAATTCGTGGCTGTGAAACTGATCTAAGTCAAGACAAAGTTTCTTCAGTTTTGCTGTGTGGTTCTTTTTTAGGCTGGTTTAAACCCAGAACTTCTTTGCAGGCTACGTTCAGAAGGATTTAGAAAATGGAATGCAGGACAATAGCAAAGTGCTTTTGGAACCTGCCAGCTTGGAAAAAAAAACGACTGTGCAAAATCTGGTGATTAATCACGGCTGTCAGCAGAAAGAGAAGACAATTACAGTGCCAGTTGTGTAGTGATTTCAGCCGGGGTCTGTCAGCCTCAGAGCCTGAATTGCAGAGCTCTTTTTGCACACAAACCCCAGCAGAGGCCCCCAGCAATCCATTCCACGAGCTGCAGGAAAGCTGCCGTGCTAATTAAGATGAATCTTTGTGTTTTGGAGGGAGTGCCTGGCTCTGGAGTGTCTGGGTGATGAAGACATGGAGACAGCAGAGGGATGTTCCTATGTCCTGGCAATTCTTAACTCATTGGCAAAATTTATTGTTGACTTCTGCCTTGCTGTCTTCCCTTGAGCTTTCTGTGCCTTCCTGCTCTCAAGGCTGTCTCATCCAAGTGGAAGGAAATATGGCAATACTTGGAGCTCTTTCATCTTGTGATAGTTTTGGTATCAATTTATAAAAGAAATGTTAAAAATTGCCCAAGAAGTCCTAAGGATCCTGCAATCCTACTGCTTAGAGCAGTGATTCTGCCTGCTTGTAAGTGAAGGTGTAGACACTCAGAACTGGGAGGAACAAGATTTTGAGCTCTAAGATTGCAGAAACAAAAGCTGTTGGAGGTGCAGGGGTGAGTGAGGTCAAAGGAAGGTGAACCCTGCATTGCCTTTGATGGATTCTGGCCTGGCTGTGTTGTACCCTGCCCTGTTCTTCCACTCCTCCTTTTTTCCATTCTGCAGCAGCCCTTTTAATGTCTAAAGATTGCAGCTCCACTTCTTGATCTTATCTGCACTGAACAAATCAATTCTCATACCTTCCTCTCGTAGGTCACACTTGTCACATTCATCTGGAGCCTCTCTAATTGCTTCAGGTCCTTCCCAACACATGACACAATGTGCACACAGGTCACCAGAGGAATTAGTGGCATTTCTGAAGTGCTGGGGTTTCTTTCTCTCTCTACTCTTATAATTTTCATGTTTTATTGCAGCTGAGCAATGGATCTGAGTTGTGGCTGAGGTCCAAGTCTTTGCAGGGAGCTTCTTGGCATGAACATGTAGGGTTAACCAAACCCAACCCACAGCAAAGTAATTGAATTATTTCATCTAATGAATTCGAATCTATTGTGACCTATTTGCCATTTGTACAAGAAGAAAGAGAAGCTGAGTTTGTCAGATGATAAATTATCCATTGCAAATTCATGAGTTTGAAGGCCAGAGGGGACCATTATGCTCATCTCAGTCTGACCTCCTGCACAAGCCAAGCCCTGGGATTTGACCCAGCGATTCCCGAGTCGTTAACGTGGGGGTGACCCACAGAGCTCTGTGGAACACCAGAGATCTGGCTGGAGCCCAAACTGGAAGCTGGCCTCCTCCCTCCTTTCCCCTGCTCTCCTTTCCAGCATTGTTTCTCTGAAGGGCAATTCCTCTGTCTTCCCACACTTGCTGAATTCCAGCCCAGAGCTGGGGCCCAGCTCAGCTTGGCATCCCCAGTGCCTGGGGCTGAGGAAGGGCTGCAGCAGCAGCAGCACAGGCTGGGTTTCACCTTCTGCACTCATGTCCTTGTCTGGAAGAGGGGGCAGCCATGGACAAACATCCCCTTCTGAAGGGCCAGAATCTCTCAGGGCTGAGCAGTCCCATATTTCCATGGCTTGTGAAAAGCTGCTTTGCACCAGGATGTTTGCTGCTGTCAGTGAAACCACAAAGCTGGATAAAAACTGGCTGCTGTGAGGCACAGTGCCCCAGCTCCTTCCATTGGGGGTTCTGTGGCTGGTTACTCAGGGGGGCAGGGGGGTTCCTTTTTTTTGGGATAATAAGGCACCCAGGACAGCACCACAGCTCTGTGGGAGAGGAGACAGGTCTCAGCAGGATGGTTTCAGCTTTCTCTGCTGTGGTTTATCTGCAGAATTGAGACTATTCCTAAGCTGAGGCACAGACACAAGTTTGTTTATGGGGTTTTGTTTTGAATTTAAATGCTCAATCAATTAGCTCTTGGAAAGTAGGCTTTTGTGGTTTGCTAGTGGGGTGTTATTGATGATGTTCTTTCCTGAGCAGGATCTGGGTTCGCTCCTGACAGGGGATCTGAGCAGATCCCCAGGGTGAAACAGGCAGTAAGCAGGCATGGCTCTGCATTCCCACCGACCACAGGGTTCTGTGTGTGCAGAACAAGATGCTGGAAGGCAGGGAAAGCCAGAGTTTATAGCTGTGTTTATTTGGGGGTGGGTCTGGGATGACAATGACGTTTGATCTGCTGTTGTTGGGTAAGTGGCCCAAACTTTCAGCCAGGTTTCTTCTGAGTGACCAACTCCCTAACTTTTCCAGGAGCATCTCAAGTCTTGGAGAACAGGGGCAGCTGGATGCAGTGTTTGAAGATGACCTGCATCCTTCTCTAGGTGTCTAGGTGGAAATAAATATTTCAATATTTAAGGCCCTAAGTTTCCACAGGACATGGTTAACTGAAAGAAGCTGCTGTGAGCTAGAGAGAAAATCCCTTTTCCTGGGGGATTCGTCCCTACCAAAGAGAGCAGCCAGACTTTGCACAGCCCTGCTGAGCCAGCACAGCAAACACAGCCCTGCCAGGTCCTGCCAGGTCCCAGCTGCTCGTCCTGGCTGCCTCCAGCTGCAGACACTTTGGAAGATAAAAGAGCTTTGGCCAAGCCAGAACCGAGACTCATTTTGGTTTTTATCAGCTCCACCTGGGCAGAAATCAGCTATAACTGCAGGTGTGGTGGCCGCACCTCACCGCGTGCCTGGAGCTGCTCTCAGGTACCATCGGCGATGTCAACGGCGGGATGTCATAGGGGGGATGTCAGCATGGGGATGTCACCGGGGGGATGTCACCCGGGGATGCCGTGCCCGGGGCTGCGCTCCCCGTCCCGCGGCGGGAGGGAGGGAGGCAGGCCGGGTGACATCAGCCGGAGGAGGGGCCTGCCCGCGAGTTTCTTTGCTCGGTGCATCACTTCCCGGCGCTGCCATACTCCGCTGCCCGCTCCCCGCCGCGGGGCCGGCGCCCATGGCGAGCCCGCCCGGCGGGGACAGCCCCGGCTCCGCCGCACGGCGCTTCTACTGCAGGTGAGCGGCACCGCGGGGAGCCCAGCCCGGCAGCTGCAACCAGCAGCGAGCCCGGACAGCCCTGGGGACAGCCCCAGTGCCTGGGGACAGCCCCGATCCTGGGGGACAGTCCTGGGGACAGCCCCGGTGCTTGGGGAGAGCCCTTGTGCTCAGGGACAGCCCTTGGGACTGCCCCTGGTCCTTGGGGACAGCCCTGGTGCTTGGGGACAGCCTTGGGGACAGCCCGGCCCCGCAGCTCCGCCCGTGCCCGAGCGCCGGGAGCGCATAGAGGCTCGGGAGGAGGGAGCGCTCATTCCCGGGAATCCGGGAGCTGTTGCATGGGTGGGGATGCAGCGAGAGGAGCGGGGAAGGACGCGGAGCTCCCTCCGCGGGGCAGCTCCCGGTGCTGGGAGCCGGCCATGCTCCGCTGCATCCCTGGCGCTGCCCGCTGCCAGCGGCTCCTCTGCCCCACGAGGGTGATGCTCGGAGCTGGGCATTCGCATGGCAGCTCCTGATCGCACTGCAGAGACTTCGAGTCTCAGCTTTAAAACTGGGCGCTACAGGAATTCACACAGGGATGGGGGAAAAAGGAAAAAAAGAGCTCCAGGCTGTTTGGTGTTCATGGCAATGCCCGTTCTCTTCATTTAGATCAAAACTGGAAAAGAGTGAACCCAAAGAGGACTAAAGGAGTGACTTTGAGGCCTTACAACATTGGTCGTGCTGCTCACCATTGTGTTTTAGCTCTCCTCTAGCAGCCTGAAGTGGAGGTTATGCAGTAACTGGACTAGAGGGCTGAAAAAACACTTCAAGCATTCTTGGGCATGGGATACAGTAGCTTTTCATCAATTCTCTTTGCATGCTCTGCAGTAATTAGCACAGCAGCTAGTGGGTTGTCTGCTTTAATGAGTGTTGGTTCATTAGGGAGGGCAGCAGGTGTTTCTCGGTTTTGTTGTGTTGTAGAGCAACTCCAGGGGAAAAGGAGGCAGCAGAGTTAATGTCATTGCTCTGCCTGCTGTGGGGGAGCTAGAGCTGGGGAGAAACCTGCTGGACTTTAACCAGACTTGGGCTGCTTCTTTCTTTCTCTTTGTTTTTCTTGGTAAGTTTTTGGTGACTTTTGCAAAGGAAATTTTAGTGGGAGGCTGCTTATCACAGAAATGTGCCTGCACATGAACACTGCTCCCAGCTGCTGGGGAAGAGAAATGGGAAGCATTTTCCTATGACTTATCTGGGTGGCTCTGGCAGGACATGTGGTTTTAAAAAGTCTCTGCTGTGCCTTTTAGGCCTTGAAAGCATATGCTGGTGGAGCCTCTGTCCCTGCTGCTCTGCAAGATCAGTGGTAACTTAGTTTCTTCCTTAATTTCATTTTTGTGGCAGTGCGGAAACTTGAGGGTGAATTCAGTGCCTCTGACTGGTGTGACAGTGAAACCTCAGGTGGCTGGGACTAAAAATCCAGTACCTGGTGCTGGGTTTAGTATATGGGGTTTTCTTTTTGCCTGGGAGTGTTAATTGAGGTGTAAGAGCTGCAGAAGGTACCTGTGCAGGCAGGGAGTGCCAGACCCCTTATCTGGGGAGCTGGGGGAGGTATTTTCCTTCTAAGAAATGGGGGTGTGTGGGGTGAAACATGTCAAAAATGAAAGTGTTTATTCATTTTAGTATGTCCTTTAGTGGCTCCCTAAATTCAGCCCCTCCTAGGCAAAGGCACGTGCTCTGTTGTGCTGGCAGCAAATAATCCGTGTGCTGACTGGGGCAGACATCTCCATTTACAGAGACTGGAGTCAAAACTTTTGCTACACCACAAACCAGGGTGTTTGTGCCCCTGTGCAGCTCTGTGTGTCTGCATTTGCTCACCTTTCTGATGCCATTTGCTGCACAGAGCTGAGAAGTTTCAGGGAGGGCTTGGTGGAAGCTGTGGCTCTGCAGGGCTGGTGTGTCTGTGGGGTCAGCTCCTGGTCTTGGGGCTTGTTGGAATTGTCCAGTTCTGTGGTTGTGCTCACAAAGTTGAGCTGGCCAAGTTCTGTGTGAGCCTGGATTGCTGCTTTACCTTCCATGGTGTTTTGGGCTGGTAATAATTTAAATGCAGTAATTCAGCTGTGTGTCACTTCTGAGGACTTCTTGGGCAGAATAGGGAGAGCTTTGGGCAGAAATGTGAAATACCTGCTGGCAGCAGTGTCCTGCTCTTCTCTGTTGCTGCAGGTGCTCCAACTTGCCTTTTTATGCTGGCTGGCTGATTTTGAAGGTGTGGGAAGCACCAAATCCATCCAGTGGTTCCCCTGGACTGTGGAGAGTGACAAGCTCATGCTGGGGACAAGTCCACCATGGTGCAGAGAGATCCCCTGGGTTTGGCCCTTGCTTTTAAAAGGCCACTCTGGAGATTTCTGGGTCTGGGAGGGAAACATGGACATGTCCTGGGGAAACCCTCACTGTGCTGCACTGACATCATGGAGATGTTATTGATCCCACACAGAAAGAACTTTAGATAATGCTGCAGCCAGTCCAGAAATGCATTAATCTGGCCTGAGAACTCGGATAAAAGCACACCTTGTTTATCCCTTCCCTTCCCCTGCTCTCTGTTCTCCTGCAGTTTCTGTTTTCCAAAGCACTCCTGGCTTTTGTGATGTTTACAAACTTCCCTTGATTGTGTCACAAACAGTCCCCATCTCGCTCATTAGTGTCACCAGGGCGAGGACCTGACCTGAATGTGCATCGGGCAATTACAGAGTGCTCTGAGCACCGCAGAGCTCGGAGAGGAGGCTCCTTCCTGCCGTTCTGATGGGAAAACTGGGCTGGAGAAACTGCTGGCCTCCTGACATGGAAGGCAGGGAGACAGGGCACAGCTCAGCCTGGTGATTGAGGCAGAGTAAACTGGGGTTTGCAAAGCAAACTGGGGAGAAAATCCCCTATTGGGGTGAACCTCTGTCCTGTTTTTGTGTGTACACAAGGGATAACAATACCATGAAATACTTCTGTATTTTCCCTAGCTCTTGTGAAGTAAACTCGCACAACTTTTGAATCTGGACTTTATACAAGGCAAACAGCTATTTTCTTTTCAAGAGGTGGTATTTAATTGTATCTGCCTGAGGTGAAAATTAGCACCAGCAGCAGTGCTGGGTTTGGAAAAGTGCAATCAGCTTCCTCTGAGGGATTGGGAAAGGGCTCAGGTGCACTGCCAGAAAGCTGGGACTGACCATTTGGTCTCTGTTTACTCTACAGATTAAACTTGAAATTGCTTATTACATTTCTGAATGCTGGTTCAGAGGTTTCTGAAATAGTCTGATTTTTCTTCTGTTGGCAGTCTCCAACAGAAAGATGGATCTTCAGGCAGAAGGATGTGTAAAACAGGACAAACATTTCTAAAATAGCTGTCCTGCATAATAGCTGGCCTGAGCAAAAATTATATGATAGCTTAGCAGGCAGTGTTGGCTTTGTTGACATCTGTCTTGGGATGTTTTGAACTTCTCACTTGTACTTTCAGCACTGGTGAGTCATGTGGTCATCCCAAAGTGGAGCCAAGCAAGACACTGAGTGTCCACCTCAGCAGGGAGAGGGATCCTTCTGGGCAGACCTGGGACTTGGTGTTTTGCAGGTTTGCCCAGGATTTTGGGCATCCTTTTTGATTTTTCTGTGTTTCACCTCATGGGGTGTGGGGAGAGAAGCTCTGTCCCTGCTCCCTCTGGTCTCCCGTGGGACAGGGCTGTGATCCTGCTTTGCCTGTGCCCTGTAGGTGCTGCTGCAATACAAACACTTCTCCTCAGGGCATTAATTGGGCTCTGTGCACATGTAAATGGAGCTGAGGTGATGCTCTGCCTCCTCCCTGTGCTGACTTGCACTTCACTGGTTCAGGTTCTGCTGGTTGTGCCTCTCCTGGGGTGAGAACAATCCCTCTGGATGCTTTATCCCCAAATCCTCTGCCTTGTCCAGGATGTTTGTGCCAAGCAGACAAGAAAGAGAACGTTGAGCCTTGGCCACGTGCTTGTGGTTATTTGAAGTTTGCCTCTGAGTCAACTGAAGTCAAATCAGTTTGTGACTCAGCTGTGGCCTGAGGACACCCCTCAAAATCAATTTCCTGCCAGATAAATGTTAATAGTCACACCAGAGCTGGGTCTGGAGGCAGCTGTGACCCTTCCCTGGAATGCTGGCTGTGAGGCAGGAGGGAGCTGAGGTGCCTTTTGCTGCCTGCTGCACTGGATGCTCCTCTCCTGGGAAAGGGTCTCCAGGAGCTCATGGCCAGCAGGAGAGCAGGGACACTGAAAGGGTTCCTGTAAGCAGGAGATTGGTGTTTGGATCATGGTGCAGTGATTTTGTTCACTCCATGAGTGGTGGGTCCTGTTCTGGCTCCAGGTCCTGCCACAGCTTTGGTTGGTGTCTGCAGCCATGAGCTGCTTATGCCACAGGAAAATCCTGTGTGTGATTAATTTCTGTTTTCCTGGAGGATGTGGCCAATTAGGGATCTGCTGTCTCTTATTTTCAAAGTTAGGGGAAGCAGTGCCTGTTACACCAAAGGATGAAAATGTGTGATGAAAGCTGAGAAACTGATTTGTTATAGAAGAGTGATTTTTAAAATCCTTTTTGGATCTTCCTCTCTTGAGCCAAGTGCAGCTGGACCATGACTACTCTGGTGATTGAGGACAGGAACAAGCTGCACATTTCCCTTGGCATTCCCCTCCTCCAGCTCAGTGATGAGTGTCCCAGACATTGGATTTTTTCCTGATACATTACATAAACCACAGGGGAAAGCCTCTGCCTTGGTTGTGCCTTGAGGATGAGCAAAGTCATAGCAGAAAGGCTTAAAATTGGAAATGCTGATAAAAGTCTGGGGAATCAAATTCTCACTGATCCAGGCCTCAGGCTTTGAGGGAGAATCTGTGGGAGGCAGATAGGGATTTTTCTTCATGGGCTGGCAGTGATGGAATGGCTTAGTTTGTTAAAGAAAGTTCATGAGAATGGATGATCCTGCCTGGACTCAAAGCTGTGGGGTGTGTGTGTGTCCCCATTAAAGCAGGGGGTGCCCTGGGGGGTGACATTCCCACCTCTGCTTCTGTGAGCTTGAGCTGGAGCGAGGGCAGGGCTGGGACAAGGGGTCCCTGCAGGACCACCCTGCTCCACCTGCCCTGAGCCTGGCCTGTGTCCTGATCTGGGACTTCCCCCTTCATCTGAGCTGTGCTAACACATCCCCAGGACAGAACTTTGGCACTGCTCTCTTTGCTTTCAGCTCTCCTCAGAGCAAGTGCTGCTCTGTCTCAAGCCTTGTCTCCCCAGCTCTCCTGTTCCTGTTTCCCCTCTGTGCTCTCCTGCCTCCTCTCCAGCAGACCAGACTTTCTGTTACTGGAGAATATAAACTGCATTTTTGTTGTGGTATGTTGATTTCTTGCTGTCTCATGTTTTTGCACTCCAGGCAGTGTCCAAATCTGCTTGAAGAACAGGTTTGAGCTCTGTCAGGTCTCACACTGCAAGAAGCCACAAGCAGCAAGTTTCTGAAAATTGAGAGATGGATTTTATTTAACTCTTGATGCTGTTCTGCTTGAAGAGCAATTTTATCTCCAACTTGCTCTGAGGTATATCTGGTGCTGTGTCCCATCCCTCCCATCCCAGTCCTGCTCTCTGTGCCCCTTGGATCAGCCAGCCCAGCTTCCAGAATTCCACTTCCCTCTTATAAAATCCTTTGCCAACCAAAGCCACGAAACCCAAATTCGTGCTGGTCTGGGCTGAGTATCCCAACCACAAAGTGAGGCTGTGAATTCTGGGCCTGGGCTATTTATATTGTCAGTGGGAAAGCTTTTCATTGACCGAGCTGCTCCCTCCCTAAAGATACTTTTAATTAAATGTTATTTGACAGATCTGACTTTCTAATTGGCTTAGATTTAACTGGTAAAAATGGGATTTTTTTTTTTTTTTCCACTGAAAGCTGAAGAAAGTAGGAGTGATTTTGTTGGAAGGCTATTTGCATTCATAGTCATGTCCATCTGTTGTTTAATGTAATAAGCTGATGGAGTGGGAAAAAAAAAAAAAAAAAAAAAAAAAGCCAAGAACTCCCCACAACCAGAAAGTCACCATCCCTGCCAGTGCTTGATGAGGAGAAGGCAAAAGGGACACGGCTGCCTCAGCTCTGGAGCTCTCTAAACAATGCCCAGCAATGTTATGCAACTGCCTAGGGAAGGAAGTGAAAAATTATCATTACAGTGCAGTTTCAAGGGCAATATTAAATGAGCAATTTGCAGCACAGCTCTGCACTTAAGTGACTTAACTCACTTCTCCTGAGATAAAATTAACAGGGCTGGTTAAGGACAATACCATGACCTCTGTTCCCTTCAGGAGGGGGGCAGAGACAGGCTCTGTTCAGAACTGAATCTGAGGCGTGGGGCTGAGAGCAGCCAAACCCCAGCCAGTGCCATGGCCTGATCCTGGGGGTGCCTGGGGGATCTCTGTCCCCCTGAACCCTGGAGAAGGGGGACAGGCATCTGCTCAAGCACCTCATTGATATCAGCTCTTCCTTATTTCAGTGGAAGGGATAAGAAAACCTTCTGCAAGGGCCTGGATGCTGGAGCAGCAGCAAAGCCCTGAATGAATGGTTTGTAAAGCAGTGCTGCTGTCTGTTCAGTATCTTCAGGGTGGGTAGGAGTCAAGAGCTTAAAAATTCATTCCCACTTTACTTCCAGCAAGAGGATTTTGCCTGAGGGTGCTGAGCACTGGAACCACAAGTGTTTCTTTTCTGACTCTGAGATTAGACAGGATCTGTCTGAAGAAGCTTCACCTTCTGTTGTGAATCAGTAGCTCTGTGCAGCTGCTACCCCTGGAGGGATTTTTGGAAGAGGAATATTGGATTGTCTTGGCTCTCCTCAAGCTTTTCTGTTACCCTTTGCTCTTACAGCCTCTGGAGCAGCCAGAGGGGCTCCTCACTGGGAGTTAGGGGCTAATGCAAGAGAAAGACCAAGAAAAATGACTTAAATGGAGAAAACACTAATAACATAGCTCAGTGTAAGAGCTGTTTCATGTTCCACCTGGGAGCAGATGTTTTGTCTTGGAAGCTGCTTTTAAAAATGCATGGGCAGGGCTGGAGCTGTCAGTTCAGTCTGCAGCTGGCTCTGAGCTGCACAAGGTGGCTGCTGGAGGCAGCTCTGGGCACACAGGGGTCACAGGGCTCCTGTCCTGCCTGGGGACCCTGCTCTGCTCCCCTCACCTCCTGGCTGCCAGGGAGCAGGGCTGGCTCCTGAGATGGGATTTGGGACAGATTCCTTGATCTGCAGCCTCTCCCTGGGAGGATTGCAGCAGACTCAGCCCAAGGAGATCAGCTTTGCCATAGGGCAACACAAATAATTTATAATGATGCTGAGTTCCCCAGGGAAGCCTGGGAGTGCTGGGACTGTGCTCCCTGTGTGTGGGGCAGTTTCTCCATGCCTTGATTAACAAAATGTGGATTTGCAGGTAGAACAGGGGGCTTTGCTGTGTCAAGTGCCTTTCCCAGTTCTGTCTCCAGGACTTTCTAGACACTTGCAGAGCACTGGGCTGTGTTTGCTCTGGGGGTGTCACAGCAGGTGCCATTTGAATGTTCACCTGTACCTGGTGCTGCCTCCTTGGGCACTTTGGTGTGAATTACTGCATTTTCCTGTGCTCTGGAGCAGCTTCAGCCTCAATGAGTTAGTTGTGGGACAAGTTTCTTGTGTGATCCATGCTGCAGGTTCTTCGGGCACTCCATCTGTGGAATATCTGTTCATGCCTGAGGAGAGCTGGGAAATGCTGATTAATATTCATCTCTCTGGGGCTATTTGTTAATTACTGTTATTCATGGTTTGTATGATGGTGCTGAGTGGATCCTGGCAGGGTTGCATCCGTTCCAGGGTTTCAGAGTGCATGGTAAACACCAGTATTTTATTGCAGCTTTTCTGGGAAATACTGTTCCTGTTTTCAAGGGTGGGAAATTGTACAGCCTTCAGGGTGAAAGAGAATAGAGGTGGTAAAGCTGGGAGCTGAATGTCCTGACTCCCACTCCTTTCCTTCAGCACTTCCTCACCCACGTCAGAGTGAGGGTAATTGTGCTAATTGTGAATTGGGGACCTTGGCTTTGTCCTTCACTGAGCCGTGCTGGGCAGTGCAGCACTGGTGTCACACGAAATTACAGTGGCTCTGCTGTTGTAAAAGGGAGCAGAAAGTTGTTCAGGAGGGAGTTCCCAGCTGGTGAATTGAATTCCAGGCTCTGCCCGTTTTTACAAGGTGTGCCTTGCAAAGGGAGCCCTGCAAACCACAGGAGGAGGAGCAGCCTGGGTGGCCCTGGGCTCTGGTCACTGTGAGCAGCCCAGTGCCAGGGGCTGGCTTGGAGAAAGCAGAACAGCTCTGAGTGCTCCAGTGACTCCAAGAGTTCTCTGGCTTTGAGAAGAGAGCAGTTAATTTAAAAAGGAGAGAGGGACACAGAGCAATTTTCCCTGTCAGAAAATCCTGTGAGTTAAATTGTGTGAGTGAGTGGAGCTGCCCTGCCTTGGGGGTGGCTGTCTTTTGGGGTATGGTGAATGATGGAGAGAGAAAAGCACAAATCTGTATTGACAGTCAGGCAGGGAGGGTTTGGGATGAGCAGGAGCTGCCAGGGCTTTGAGGAGGGTCCTGTCCTCACTGTCCTTGTGCACTCACCATATCCCAGCTGGTGCTGCAGCAGCAGCCCTTTTTTTAGCAGCTGTCTGCAGAGATTTGTATGGAGGAAATGCTCTGGGGATTGGATCTTGCTGCAAAACACAGAGGCCATCAGATCCAGCTTGTTTATCAGCCAAGCCTCCTGCAGCATGAAGGCAGGAATACAAACCACCAGCGACTCACAAATGAAAATACTGAGCTGCCTAAGCCACGGGTGCTTCTCTTTTTCCCCTGACAAACAAGCCCTTGTGATTGCCAGCTTGGGAAGCCCAGGGGACAACATCTCATGGTGCTTGAGTGGAGACTTGCATCCATAAAAGCGGCTGAATGTCCTGGAATTGTGATACTCCACGTGTACCTCCAGGCATTTCCTGCCCTCTGAGTTCAGCTGAGTGTCTGAGCTCCTGCATGGGTCTAAATAATAAAACATATGAGTTCACTGAGATGTGCCCAGAATTTTAAGGCCACAGCCCTTGGCCAGCTCTTGTATGAATTGCTTCCATCAGGGCAGCAGTCCAGGAAACGGCGAGCACGAGCTGCTTGGTTGATGGAATTCTGTGGTTTGGTGCCTTCCTGGGTAAAGGCAGGAGGAAAGGAAAGCTGCTGTTTTCTTTTGTGTCCCCTGGTCCACAGCATACTCAGGTGAATGAGGAGTTAATAGTGAAATGACTTACAATGCTTACATCTTCCTCTGCTGTTCTGAAGAAAAGAAAAACTCACTCTGCAAGATATTCTCTTCAATAAAACCATCCTTTGGCACCTGTGGTTTTGGCAGAAAGTTGTCATCAGCTGTGCCAGTGAGTGACCACTTGGCAGAGGGGACCTGTCACGTAAGGATGAGGAGTGAGCAGAGAAAAATGTTGTGTTCCTTGCACTGAGCAAGGTGATTCTCCTGTGGGAGAAATCCCTTCCTGAATGGTGCTGGGTGAGGTTCCCCCAGTGAGATTCAGGAATTCCCCTCAGGTTTTCTGGAGGAAAAAGCTCTGCTTTGTGGAGTTCCATGTGGGGAGGGCGGAGATCACCTGCCCAGGGCAGCTGTGTGAGGAAAGGAAAGGGGAAAAAGAAAAAGGAAGGGAAAGGGGAAAAGGAAAAAGGAAGGGAAAGGGGAAAAGGAAAAAAGGGAAAGGGAAGAAGGAAAGGGCAAAGGAAGAAGGAAAGGGGAAAAGGAAAGGAAAGGCTTTGCAGACCTGGCTCCAGACAGAACTGAGTCATTTGTCGAGGCTGACACTCTCGGAGCTGCTTGCCTGAGGCTGGCATGGCTCAGGCAGGAGAGTGAGACTGCAGCTATCCAGATACACACAGAGGAGAGAAAAGTAACAGCTCCAACATGTGACTGGAATGGAAGTAAAAAAAAAAAAAAAACCCATCCCCAGTTAAAGCCATGTGTGTTGGTGGATGGATCTGCTCCCAAAAGGTTCCTGGAGGCTGTTTGTGCAGCAGTAATGCAGCCACCCTGAAATTCCCTGGATTAGAGCAGGCAGGATCCTCCAGCACATGAAATCCCTGTGGGAACAGAGCTGTTCCTGCATGGCAGCAGCTCCCCCAGCCCACCACCCTTAGGGGTTAAGGTAAGAGCTGTCTTGTCAGCTGTCTCCTCCCTGTCCCTGCTCCTGAAGCACATTTTCCATGCAGCCTGGTGCTGTGCCATGTGTTTTTTTCACTGCTGGATGATGATGATGTCTCTGTGCAGGAGCAGATTTTCTTTTTCTGCAGACATGCATAATTCAGTTGTCAGGATAAATGGGCTCCCTGGATTTGGGCATGTGTGTGAGCCTGATGCTGGGTCCTCCCTTCTCTCAGCAGTGTGAGGCAGGAGGGGAGCAGGGAATTCTCCCAGAGCTCCAGAGCAGCAGCCTGTGGTCTGTAAACTCATTGCAATACCTGTGAGGTTGCAAGAAGGATCTAAATTAAACCTGAAATAGGCCTGTGGAGAGGAGCATTCTTGCTGTATTT
This sequence comes from Muscicapa striata striata, assembly GCA_030060385.1. Classification (NCBI taxonomy): domain Eukaryota; kingdom Metazoa; phylum Chordata; class Aves; order Passeriformes; family Muscicapidae; genus Muscicapa; species Muscicapa striata. The sequence goes on along the minus strand of JAREIS010000026.1, from coordinate 1,704,767 downwards.
GGGAAGACTTTTAAGAAACAGGATGTTCATACAAACTCCTCCTGTGGAAGAGCAGGACCAGAGCCCACTTCACCCATAAAAGATGTGATCCACTTGACAAACTCTTCTCAAAATATGTTTGCTGCTGTTTAGACCTGTGACTGAGCTGCACCAATGCCACAGTGTCAGAGCCAAACTGCTGTGATGTGTGGGGAGCAGCAGGACTCACCTCCCTGTGCTCGATTTTCCAGGGTGGATGTTTTCCATGGAGCCATTTTGGGACAGAAGTGCTGAAAATCTGGGGAGATGCTGTGGAGGGCTGAGTGCCACAGTGCTGTGGGAGCAGGGAAAGCAGCCTGCAGGATGCTGGAGGTTCCCTGCAGAGGCAGCAGCACCCAGCACAGTGCCAGACAGCGAGGCTGCTCTCGTGGAGGAGCAGAATTCTCACCTCACATGGAGCTGTGGGGCTTTCTGGGAATCCTGCCATGCATTTGGGGGCTTGCACATTAATCTCGTGGCATGCACAGATTTTTCCACAGTGCTGTGGAGTGCCCTGAAGTACTTTGGGTGCTGGTCTGCTGGGTTTGGGTTTGCACTGAGGAGCTGGAGGAGCAGTTTTAGAGGTGCTGGTGAGGGTTGCACTGGACACCTGGTTGACATTTGAGCTCTCCCTTTGTTTTTCAGACAGATGTGGAATTATCTGTACAAAATCCAGAGGGATGCCCTGTGGCTGTGTGACAGTCAGGGAGAAGAGCAGTGTCCAGTGTGAGCTCTTGTTCTGTTGGCCTTTTAAACCCATGAGTGTCTGATTTTTGGCACCCTGGTTATTTTCAGGGAGAGCACAACAATGCCTTAAACAGCTCTCTGAGCAGGAGACAGCTGCAGAAAAACAATGTGAAATGGGTGCAATCTGCTGTGCTGCAGCTTTGCCAGCAGCAATCTGTCCTGGTGGTGCTTCAGCCCTGGCAGGAGCTGTGCCCACGTGCCCTGTGTGACCCCAGATTGGCACCTTTGTGACTCCCTCTGCCTTGGGCACTGAGGGAGGGACTGTCACAGGCTCTGCCTGCCATGCTCTGGTTTGATTTCACCCTCCTCACAGGCTTTACCAGGTGGTCATTTGAAAAAGAAGTTGCTGCATGTCCCTGGATTTGTCTGGTTCCTGCTCTTTGCTCTCCAGCAAGGAGGAGGGGCCAGGTGTGTGCTGGCTCTGTCTCTCAGGTCCCATCCAAGCCCCTTTCAGGTGCAGCTGCTGCTGCTGCAGAGCATCCTGAGCGTTCTCTTGGTGAGCTGGGATGCTCTGCACATCCCTGGCTCAAAGCCTGCCTGGCCCAGGCTCAGGGTGTGAATTTTCTGATGGATCCCCAGGGCCCCTCTCTTGGACTGAACCCTTGGCTTGGGGCTGGCGGAAGCAGATGAGACAGGAAGGGAACAGACCCAAACTGGCTGGGGCTGCTGTGCAGGCAGTGTGAGCAGCTGGGGTGTGAACTTTGCCGTGGTTTCCTTTTCTGCTGCATCACGGTGACCATCCCACTGCTGTGCCCTGAGTTTGCAGGGGCTGTGGGTGGGAAGGAGGCAGCACAAGGGGAGTGTGAGCAGCCTCCAGCTGCTGCAGGAGGTTTGGGATGAGCTGGGACACGGGCAAGAGCCTGGGACAGGCTCCTTTGGCTTTGTTGTAATGCAGTCCCTGCTGTTTCTGGGGTTTGGCAGCACCTTTTCCACACACAGTTGTTTTCCTGCTGCAAGCCCATGCTCAGAGGCAGGCTGGGAGAGGAAGGAGAAGTGGGGGCTGCAGCTGGAGGGGTTTCCAGGCAGCTTGAATGGAGAATAGACTGGGGCCTGTGGGAAAACAAGCCTTGCTTTCACTTGAGAAAGTTGTGCAGGAAAGGAAACCTCACCCAGCCTGTGCAGCTGCCCAGAACAACTGGGGTGATTGTGCTGGTGGCACTTGTGGAGCTGAGCTTGACCCTGCCAGCAGCTGGGGGTGGCAGGAATTGGGGCAGGAATTGGGGCAGGTTGGGATGGTTTCAGCTCAAGCTGTCCTGGCTCTGGCACTGCTGTGTTGGGTTCCTCTGGGATCCACCAGGGCTCCTGGCACCCATGGGATCCATAAGGACCCAGCAGCTCCTTCTTGCCCACCAGGACAGCAGCCAGGCTGCTCCCATGGGAACTGGCTGAGCCCCCTCTGGGTGTCTGGGGGCAGTTTTAGAGAGGAGTTATCTGTACATCTCTCATTTATGGTTCTTCTGAATTTGGAAAGACCCCCAAACCAGGACCTGCCCATTTTCAGTGTTAAATTTGACCTAATGAGCTCCTCTATGCTGGTGGGTAATAGAAGCTGAATGGCATAAATGAAATAGGTAACAAATAAAATGATAGTTTTCATTGGATGGCTGTTCTTGAGGCAATTACTTGTTTTTCTAATATATATAATACTTGTAACCTGCTGGATTCTGCAGTAAGTTTGTTTAAATCATAGCATATTTTTTAATGAGAGATTTGTTGACCTAATTGCCAAAGTAAGTTTGTAATGAAAAGTCTCTCAGCCTGCATGTCCTCTCCTGCTCTCTGGCTGCTGGAAGTGACTGAAGGAAATAGCACTTCAGTGCTGCTGAAATCATCCCCAGAGTGCTGTTTAATGGCAGTGTGATGGATTAACCTCATTAAAGGTGCTAGTGTTGTACAAGAAAGCAAAATACTCTTGGAAAACTCAGGAAGCTTCCTTCATTGTGCTGAGTTCATTGCCAGCCTCCTCTGTGACAAAATAGAAATGTCTAAAACCCCATCCTGGTGCAGGTGCTGGCTTGCCTGGTGCTCTGCAGGGCACATTTCAAGGGACAAATGCTGGGTTTTGTGTTTCTGGGAAGGAAAGAGCATCCTCAGGCACCAGCATCATGACTCCACTTGTGTTTGGCAAGCTGGTGCTCCTGGCCTCTACATTTATTTCTCTTTTCCTCAGATGGCAGCTGGTGGTTGGGTTTATGCCCTGCTGATGAGCTGTGCAAAGAAATTCTCTTCATTTTGTTCTCACTCTTCTTGAAAGTGAATTCTCCTGCACAGTTCTCCTTCAGAGAGTTTGATCAGTTCATACACTTGGTGGATTCATAGTAATTTTTTTTTCCATTTGGGAGTCAGAGCATGTTTTAATGAATTAATTTTCAAATTGATATCTCCTTAATCATCACTTCTTCAGACCCTGCTAAGTATTTGCATCTTATAATTTAAGTGCTTTGAAACTGGCTATCAAGTGAAACTGTTAACCAGGCTGAGATGAAATTCACATTTGCACCTTAATCTCGCCTGAGCATTTTCAAGTGCTGGAAGTTAATTACATCCATGGTAGTCCTTTGATACTTGAGTAATTTTGGAGCACAATGACTTAAATTTGTGCTCATTGACTATTAGAAATTTCACTCCTCAGCTGACAAAGAAAAATTTCCTTGTGCTCTCTGTTCTTCCTGTGGGTCCAGCTGGATTTGTGGGCAGCATTTGGGTCATAGGTTCAAAATAATTATTGCCATTTACTGAGAGGCCAAACCTTCCAGATGTGGATCAGGTTTCTGCAGGTCAAGGATGTCTTGAGCTCCTGGAGTTGGGGGATTTTTTTTGGGCATCTTTGGTGGTTGTGTGGCATCGTGCTGAGCTGTGTGAGCATCCCTGGGTGGATGGAGGTGCTGCACCCCATTCCTGATGGGGCTCCTGGGTTCCTTTCCCTTCTCTCCAGCAGACTCACAGCAAGGCAGGACTTGTCCACAGAGCCTCAGCTGCCTTTTTGAAAAATGGGGAAATTGCTGCCCTCACACCCTCTGCAAAATAATTTGGAGTCCTTAGGTTGAAGTTTCTGCACCTACCAACTCAGCATCAAAAGCTGCTTCATAAAATGCTCTGAACACAGCAAATAACTCCCATCTGTCCTCTGCTCTGCCATCCCCAGGGATCAAAGCCACAGAGGTTGTGTAAGCAGGGGAATGCTGGATGACTTTTGCTTTCCAGCAGGCAGTTTGAGTTTGAGTTTGGATTTCTGACAAGGACACAGCTTGTTGGAGCCATTCCCCATTGAAATGGGGTCTTATTCAGCACTGCTAATAAGAGGGTAAAGGCAGCTAAATACAGCTGTCTTCCTCAGTGTCATTTGGGATTTATTAGCAAATATGCAGTGGAATTGAATCCCTTGTAAGTACTCTGCAGCTAATGGTAGATAGCAATTAGCTGAAATGACTACTGTGGAGCACTGATGCTGCATCAGTGAGGGGACAGGAAATCTGGAGCCAGCACACAGACCCAGCAGCTTCCAGAATTCCCTGGAGTTTTTTCCCTCTGGATTTTCTGTTTCATGCCCTTAGCAAAAGGCTGCAGTGAAGATTGCTCGGTCTGGGTGATCCCCAGAGCTCCAGCTTGAGCAAACACTTCCCCAGCAGCACTGAGTGTCTGTGGGTATTATTATTTTTAATTATAGATATCATTATTTTCAGCTCAGGGGTCATGGAAAGGACTCACTGCAATGTTCCTTCCAGTAGGAACCTCCTCCCCTCCAGATGTGAAGGGATCTGGCTCAGCTGCTTGGAACCAGTTCAGAACTGGGGAGCACTGGGTGCAGCACTCATGGTTTCATCTCTGACCTTTTCATCTCCAAACTCAAGGAGGTTTTGTTTCCTTCCCCTCTCTAACGAGGTGAGGTGTAGGTCAGGGTGTCTCAGGGGTTCTGCCCTTTGGCTGGAGGGGAACCAGCTCCTGTGTGCTGGGTTCCAGCTTCCAAAAATGCTTTGAATTGGGCTAATTTCATGTATATCTTGATTTGTTTGTCACCCTCCCTGGCAGTCTGTGTTTGAGACAGAAACCTGCTTGTCAGGAGGGGATTGGGATGTGATGTGAGTGAGGGGGTCTGCTGTTCCACCAGCTCTGGATTTGGGAGTGAGATAATTGAATATTTTCATTATTCTCCTGCCGGGTTGCTGCTGGATGTGTTAATGATGATGATGATGGAGAGGAGCAGTGTGGATAAGAGGGACCAATGATGGATTGGTGCAGTGCTGTGGCAAGGAGATGCTATTTAAGGGTAGGAATTTGAAATCACCTGCATTTAGGAGCAAGTAATGGGATTTTCTTAAAATTAAAGCTCATTTGGGAGCAAGTGAGAGAAAGAGGCAGGTGTGGAGTGCTGGGCCCTGCCTGGGGCAGAGTAAACAGGGAAAACTGCCCAAAAGCCCTGGGGCAGTGCCCCAGGCAGAGAGGAGCAGTGGCCTGGGGCTCAGTGGGTGTAAATTCACTGTGAATAAATGGGCTGTGCCTCGGGAGCATCTGGAACAGCTTTCCTCAGGTAGGGAAGCAAAGGAAACTCCTCAGACTGCTCCCCATCAGTGGAGGGGGCACATCCCCAAGGGCCTGAAGCCACCTGGAGCTGGTGGTTCAGAGCCATCAGCTCCCTCTCAGGTACAGGAGCCCTGCAGGGCTGGGAAAGGAAATTGCTAAAGGGGAATAATTCCCAGCTTGATTGACTGCAGCACACCCTTCAAGAAAGTAATTATTTAAATGCATATTTAGTTCGTTAAGCCAGTGAATATGCATTTACACTGAGCACCTGGTAAATCTGATCCCTTTTTGGTTCTGAAGGAATGTTTAATTGCCCATCACCAGCACTTTGGAATTAGATTTATTTTTGTACAAAACCTAATCAAATTGCAAGTAAGATGCTAAAATCTGTTGCTTCACTACTTCATATCAATAGAAATACTAAAGGGGACTTTTTTACTGCTTTTGGTGGTTTTGATGTTGGTTTTTTTTCTGCCTTACCTTCTGTCTAAAAGCTTGGAGTTTTGAACTACACAAGGTCTAATTGGGAATGAGTTTTGCAATCGCCCCCACTAACATGAACCAAATATCTATAAATACCTTTCCTTTTCCCTTTTCTCCTTTTTTTTTTTTTTTTTTTTTTTTGAAGGCAGTTTCACCCTGCAGGCAGGAAGAGTTTCTCTTGCCCTGTGATATCTGCAGCAGACAGCTGACCCCAGGCTCTGTCTGGTGACACAATAATTATTTTCTGTGTACCCTGATGGAGTTGTTGTCAGCAGTGACAGGTTGCTGTGAGCAGGGCAGCCCTGAGCAGGGTGTTGGGAGGTCTCAGTGTGTGATGTTCCCACTCTGGGGACCTCATCATCACCCAATTATGATATCCTAATTAAAGTGTTTGACAGCAGTCCTGGTGATCTTTGATAATGGCACTGGTGGCACCTTGTGCTGTTCCCTTTATTTCTCACAGTGTCCTTGGCTTCCCCAGAACTCCTGGCACTGTCTCTGCCTTCTCCAAATTGCTGAAAACATTTGATATATGTAAGAATCTTTGTATTTTACCTTTTCCAGAGGCCCATTTTTGCTGTGGAGTTCTTTGAACAGGCTTGCAGCAGGCAAGAGGCAATCTGTGCTCCAGCTCCTCATTAGCTGCTGCCTGACAGTGATGGGTGACCCTGGGAATTCTTGTTCAAGGCTGCTCCTCCCGTTTTTCTCAGCTCTTTCTGCCTTCACATCAGTTATCCTTTAAAGAAAAACTTGAGGAGGAGGGAGGGAGGCCCTGCCCACGCTGGATTGGGAAGGTTTCCTGTCCCTTTTCTGCTTAGAGAGTGTGAGGAGCAGCATCCATTCCTGGCCTGGACACTGGCAGGTGTCACAGTGATGGGGACCAGGTCATCTGCCAGCATCGTGCCACCCACTCACTGCCCTGGCAGAGCTCTGGGCACATTGCTGAGTGCATTCTGTGGCCAAACACTGCATTTATTTGTGGCTCAGCCCCACTGCTTCCCTCTGCTTTGGAGCTCTGGGTGTGCATTCAGAAAATGCACAGACAGCAGAAGAAGAGGTAGGGATGGTTTGGATCTTGTCTTTGACTGTTTTCCCTTTTCTGGTCTGTCAGGGTGTTCAGGTTTGTCCTTTGTTTGTGTTTCATGGTTGAGCTATGGGCTTTGGAAGCTTTTAAAAGTGGGATTTTAGTTCAGTTGAATTTGTTCCTTGGCCTTTAGTTGATTCCTCTGCCCTTGCCTTTGTGTCCCTGAGTGCTTTTGAGCCTGAAGTGATTGAACTGTCTGCAGAGGTGCTCCCCAAAAGCAGCTCTGAGGGGCAGGTGAGTTTTGCAAGTGGGTTGTGTTTCTGTTAACAACTGCAATCCTCATTTATTGTCCAAGGCAGTGAAGGCTTGGCAGAGCAGGATGCAGGGAAAGGCCTCCTGTCCCTTCCCCTTGTTTGCTCAGGTCCCAGTCCCAGCAGTGATGTTAATTAGATAAGGCAGATACTCTGCAGAGCAGCCTGTTCAAGGACAAACAGATTTTAATTAAGGGCTGTGTGCAGTGGCAGGTCGTGTCAGTGCCTTGTGCCTGGGCAGTCCCTGTGGGAACACCAGGAAAGCACCCACAGAGTGGGAGTGGGGCACAGAGTGGGCTCTGGGGCTCCCAGCTCACTTTGGGATACAACAGATGTGATCCCACCCTTGCAATGTGCACCTGGGTTTTGTTGCTCTGGGAATGGGAACCTTCACTTCAAGCTCTTAAAATCCCCCAAGAGGTTCCACACAAGCTGTACAGCAATGCCATGAGTTTGGGAATTTGGTCTCCACCCCAGTTTTTTGGACTGTTCACAGCTGGTGAACTCAATTTCTCAAAGACAACCACAACCTGGATATTGGAAAGAGTTTTGTTTGGGTTGAAATTTGAGCTCAAGTTAGTTTGCTTCTGTCTCTGCCACCACCTAACTGGAATCCAGCATTAACTCCAGTGGCAGTGGCTCATTCCTGCATTTCAAGTCCTCTCAAGTTTCATCCCCACTAAGCTGCTGAAGTTAATCCTGCTGATTTGAGTACAAGATGTTTCTGGTCTTCCTTCTGTCCCCAAGCTCCTTTGGGATGTATCAGCAGAGACTGGTCAATACCTGATGATGATGCAGGATCTACAAACCATGGATCTACTTTGGGACTGATGAAATTTTAGTGGGATCCCCAGGCAGAAACTCATTAACTTTCGTGTGGTCTAGCAAGAGGATCAGCAGAGAGAAGTTAAATGTTTTTAATCTTAATATTTTTATTCCTGCTGTCAAACAGAAGCTGAGGCAGGGATAAATGCTGCACTGGCACCACAAGCAGCTTTCTTGTGTAAATAAAATAGCCACTCAAATGTGGGCTTTGCTTTGGAATGAAATGTTTGTGTGGGAGTTTGGGGTGGGAGCTGCTTCACAACCCCCTCCTCCCTCTTGCTACCTGGTAGCTTTGGGGACAAATGACCAGCAAGGCAGAAGAGGTCACAGGTGTGTTTGGAGGGAGAGTTTAAAACCAGATCTCGTGCTATTTTTCTTTTGTTTGAGCAGTTCTTGTGGTTGTCCTGGCTTTGGGAGATGCCAAGCTTTGGGTGTTTGGAACCACATGGAGCCGACTCAGCAGGGAGCTTGCCAGGGAAATGGGCTTGGATTTCATGAGGAGCTGCTCATGGAGGAGCTGGCTCTGTTTCCTGGCAGCTGAGACAGCACCCTGCTGCCTGTTTGTAGGGAAAACGTGTCAGGGATGGTGTTTCCTTCGTGGGGCTGCTGTGGGAGCACCTCTGGGGCTGGAGTGTGCAGGGCAGCTTGTCCTTGGGCTGCAGGGCTGGGGCTGGGCTTGGGCTCCTGGGTGCCTTTGGGGAAGCATCTTCAGGGCTCAGCAGGAAACTGCTCCAGGAGGAGTCAGCTGGGCTCTTGGGCTGGGTACCACAAATTTCCTCCAAGTGCTGAGAACAGACTGGAAACCACCTGCAGGCATTTATTATCTTCTGACAGACCCTTGCTGTTCTGCCTCTGGACAAGGGAGCTCTGTTTTTTACTCAGCAAATGTCCACCTTTGACCTAGGTAATTTTGACTTCTGAAAATAAATTGAGCAGAAAAGGAGCAAAGAGAAGGATCAGGAGAGAGAAGCAGGAACTTGCTCTGTCCATCCCCCTTGGGAAGGGGCTGGCTTTGCATCAGACAGGACATTCCCAATGAAAGCTTGGAATAGAAATAGAATAGAAATAGAATAGAAATAGAATAGAAATAGAATAGAAATAGAATAGAAATAGAATAGAAATAGAATAGAAATAGAATAGAAATAGAACAGAAATAGAACAGAAATAGAATAGAAGTTAGGATGGGCATGGTCTAACAGGGACAGCTGTGACTTAGAGAGGATTTGGTGGAGCACTCAGAGGGGAGTGTTTTCTTTCTCTTGAAGCAGTGTCACTGCTCACAGTGCTCTCTCTGACAGCCTGGAGTGTGCCAGTGCCAAAGGTGCCAGAAAGTGCACGGGAGGAAAGCTGGCCTGGAGGCCAATGTGCTGAGTGCCTGTGGAAAAAGTGACAGCAGGAGAGTTAATGAAAAGCAGACACTGAGCTCTAGGAGCTGCTCAGCCAAGAAAATCTGCACAGTCCAGGGTTTTCTCTGGTATCCAGGAAAAACCTGTTACAATTTGGCTTCTCTCTCTGTTACCCCAGAGAAAATGGTTCAGGTATAAATACCTGGATGTGTGGCCTCTGTAGCAGCTGGAAGGAAAGCAAGTGTTACTCCTGTGATGATGATTCCTGAGCTTCTTGTCCAGATTCCTACTGGGAGCCCAGGGGCTGCTTTGGCTGCTTGCAGGTGGAATCTGGATGCTCCTGTGTTTTGAGTCCAAGGGGAAATTTAAAGGTGTGCAATGAAGCAAACTCTGTAACCATTGCAGAGCAGAGTGGGAGCACTGCAGCCAAACTCTAGAAATGATTCCCTTGTTTTTGGCAGGATGGAGGCATCCTGCCTGGAGCTGGCCCTGGAAGGAGAGCGCTTGTGCAAGGCTGGGGACTTCAAAGCTGGGGCAGCCTTCTTTGAAGCAGCAGTGCAGGTGGGGACAGAGGACCTGAAGACTCTCAGTGCCATCTACAGCCAGCTGGGCAATGCCTATTTCTACCTGAAGGAGTATTCCAAGGCCCTGCTGTACCACAAACATGACCTTACCCTGGCCAGGTGAGTGTCAGCACTGCTTCATCCTCACCAGGCACAGCCTTGAGTGAGGGCAGGTTCTGGGTCTGAACCCAGAAATACACATCCAGAACTGGCCCTGATTGTCCTGTGGAGAATTTGGGACACACCAGGGATGGGCCAGCTGCCTTCAGAGCAGGGAGGTGGAGAAGGGGATGTGCATGTGAGGAGGGTGCCTGGAGCAAGAGCAGGGCAGTGTCCACTGGGTGCTCCCTGTAAGGACCTGCAGCCATTAGAGCAGCTCTGGAACAGCAAATAGGGAACAAGGATCTGCCTTCAGTATTGTAGGAGCTTGTGGGAAGCTCTCCAGCCAGATGTCTGTGCTGGGAAGCTGCAGCTTAAATCTGCCTCCAGCAGCTGGTGAATAAAAATCTCTGAGCTCTTTAACACCTTCATCTTGTAGAACCATTGGGGACAGAATTGGAGAAGCCAAGGCAAGTGGCAACCTTGGGAATACCCTGAAAATACTGGGGCAGTTTGATGAAGCTGTGGTTTGCTGCCAGAGACACCTGGACATTTCTCAGGAGCAGGGAGACAAGGTAATGGTTCCAACAGGAAATATTTCCTGGCTTTAAAAATAACCTGTCTGCAAGTCAGCAAATGTGATCTGGTGAAGGTGGGCTTTGGAAGGAGCTTGCAGGGTGAAGCTCTCCCTTCTGGCTGCCATCACACATCTTGTGCTGCTGAGAGGGTGAAGATGGGAAAGGAAAATTTGGGCTTGCGGTTCTGAAAGGTGGGAAAGGAAAATTTGGGCTTGTGGTTCTGATCATCTCTGCCCAGCACTGGAAAGGTCCATGCTGGGATGTGAAGTGTAATACCTTGCTGTTCTTCCTCCCTTTAGGTGGGTGAAGCCAGAGCTCTCTATAACATAGGGAATGTTTACCATGCAAAGGGGAAGCATTTATCCTGGAACACAGCCCAGGACCCAGGCTACCTGCCTCAGGAAGTCAAGGACACGCTACAGAAAGCTTCAGAATATTATGAGTAAGTCCCCAAGCTTGTCCAGTCCCTTCTGCTGCAGGGAACAGGACCACTGACTGAGAATTTGCAGATTGTAATAGATAAGGAATATTTCCCTGAAATGCCAAGCTGTGTTGGCAGATTAATCTCAAGGAAGGTGAGAAAAGGTCTCTTCCAAAATCTGAGCTAAAATTCATGCTGGCATTGGCTTTGTAAAACTCCCTGTGGTTTGAATCGTGATCATGCAATGAAGTGCAAGTCTGTTGAGCAGAGCTGTGTTGGGAAGCTGAGCTCAGCTCCTGAGGCCCCTGCTGCTCTCTGCTGGCCTCGGTGAGGATGGATCCCTGCCTGCCTCCATCCCTGTCACCCAAGGGAAGAGTCACTTTGAAGTCCTGGTTCTTCTCAAGGATCTGCACTTTATCTCACTTGTCACAACCTTCCTAAATCATTTCAAAAACCACTGCCTTGTGCCACATGGGAAGGTTGGCAGCAGAATTCTGGGCTCCTGTTTTTCTCCTTGTACTTCAGAGTTCTGCTTTTGTAATGCAGCTTTTAAAATAGGCTTTTTAAGGGAAGAGAGTGATAAGATCTCATATCCCTCCCCTCACATCTGAGGATGTGATAATGCCTATAAATAGCTCACCACCCTTTTTCCAAGGAGTGGTGCATGTAGCACAGCCAGGGGGTAAATTTGTGCCAAGGGTGAGTGCTCCACCATTCTCTGTGTGTGTAAAGGGGGTGAAAACAAGACAAAGAAATGCCAGGAAGCTCCCAGAGCAGAGCATGGGGCTGTGGGTCTTGCCTCTCTCCCTGGAGCAGGACAGGGAAATCTTCCTGTGGCCCTGGTACTGCAGTGAGGTGACATTTTCTGATTGAATGTGGGATGGATCAGAGCAGGTGTGTGAGCACAGGTGTGATTCCTGCACAGAGCCACTCATTGCCTGAAGGGACAGAGCAGCAGGACCTGCTCCCCTGGCTTGGCACCAGCTCCCAGGGGTGTCCAGCTCAGGTCACCCCTGTCACTGTGCCCAGGTGCTTGGGAGGGAATTGCTCTCCTCTCTCTGTCTGTGCCAGCTCCCTCCCCGTGTCCCTTGCAGGGCTGTGCCTCATGCATGTCCTGCCTTGCTTTCTTTCAGGAGGAACCTGTCCCTGGTGAAGGAGCTGGGGGACAGAGCTGCACAGGGCCGTGCTTATGGCAACCTTGGCAACACCCAGTACCTGCTGGGCAACTTCAGTGAGGCCATTGCCTTCCACAAGGAGGTAGGAGACACCTCTGCTCCCCCCTGGGCCTGGGAGCAGCTTTCCTTCTCCCCACAGCCCAGCAAGCACAGGGAGATGTTTCCCCAGCTGTTTTCCTCCCTCCTGTGTGAAGCCCAGGCTCTGCCCTGTTGTGCCAACTCACACTGAGCAAATCTTGCTCCATCCCCATCAGCACCTCCTGAGCAGCTTGAGGGAAGGGTGCTGTTGGCTTGGAAACCAAGAGAGGTATCCAAGGGCAAATTGCAGCTGGGTCTAGCAAGGCTTTTTTTTTTTTTTTTTTTTTTCCTGCTCTTAATTTGTCTCAGTCTAGATTTTAATAAATGCAAGCCATGAATTTAATTAAGCTGCTGAAAGAGCTGTTGATCAAGAATAAACAGTGCTTGTAGAACATAACTTTCTGCAAAGCTTCACAGCAGAGGTGAGGTGACAAAGTCCCTGCCCCAGTTCAAGTGCAGTGTAGCTGCTGTTGCAGTGTGTGTATCAGTGGAAGGTGGAAATTCACTGCTCCTCTCTGGATTTTTAAATTGCTGGGGGATGCAACACTGCCACTTTTCCAGGATGCTGAATTGCAGAAGAGGGAGAGGTTTCCTGCTGGTGCACAGGCAGGTCCATCACAGCCTCAGCAGCCCTGGGGGTTGTTCCCAGGGCAGCTGCTGAGGGCCAGGAGGGTGTCCCTGTGTGACTGAGCTGTGTCTGCTGCAGCGCCTGGCCATCGCCAAGGAGTTTGGGGACAAGGCAGCCGAGCGCAGAGCCTACAGCAACCTGGGCAACGCCCACATCTTCCTGGGCAGGTTCGACATCTCTGCCGAGTACTACAAGTGAGTGTCACCCCTGCTCCCTGCAGTCCTGAGCTGTCCCAGCCCATCCCTCACCCCAGGGGCTGTCACAAGGGTGCTGCAGGGTGTTACTGCCAGGGCCTGGCACTGACCAGGGCTCTTGGTTCCTTGCAGGAAAACCCTCCAGCTCTCCAGACAGCTCAAAGACCAAGCAGTAGAAGCCCAGGCTTGCTACAGCCTGGGGAACACGTGCACGCTGCTTCAAGACTATGAAAAAGCCATTGAATACCACCTGAGGCACCTGGTGATAGCACAGGAGCTGGGAGACAGGTAAGGAAGTGTCTCAGGTGAGGGTGAAGAGCCCTGACCCTTCTCTGACCTGCTGTTCTCTCGTGCTGGGCTTAAGCATCAGTGGTGTATGCTTGAAAGTCATTAGAAATCTCTGTGCAGCCAGCCCTCAGTCCAATTGTCTGTCAAAAACATGACCTGATTCACCTTTCTGGTGTCATTCAAACCTGGAGGTTGTGCCCTCAGTGCTGTGTCTGTGTGGGCTGAGTGGGATTCCTAATGAGAGGTACTGGAAGAAAATGCATCGTGCTCAGTGCTTTGCCAGTGGCTGCTGCTGTGTTATCCCAGGAGAGCTTCTTATGTTCACAGAATTTTCCTTAAAAAGGAAATGTATTTTCCTTAAAAGCTGCATATTTAGGGGACACAAGATGTGCCACTTTGCCCTGTTGCTCTGGGTTGATGCTGGAAACCTCCATGCACAAGTGATGTTGCATGGAGATGATGTTTCTTGGTCTTGCTCCTCATTATTTAGGAGGCTTCGCCTTTTAATTTTTCTTAAATTCAATTTTTTTTCTTTTTTGAGAAGTTGGTTCATTTTCCCTGGATATTCTGATCCTGAGCCCTCTTGCAGCCAAAGTGACTTTGCAGCCAGCTCGCTGTGCTGAATTCCCTTGGAGCTGGGTGTCCTCCACTAGATGGAGCAGGGACATCAGGCTGGGAGAGCTGTGCCAGCACCAGGACAGCCTCTGCTCAGGGCAGGCACAATCCCCCAAGGGTGAATCATGCTGTGGGGGTGCAGCCTGTGGGCTCCTGCATCTCTGGGAACACACCCTGTGAGCACAAGGTATTCAGCAGGGTGACAAGAAAAACGTTGAGATGCTGATCAACCCGCCCAAACCTCTGAAAAGGGAGTTGCAGTCATGCTGAACCTCCCCCTGCGCCCCCAGGTGCTTTTTTTATCCCTTCTCCCCCCACATCTGCTGGTTTGCAGAGCTGAGCAGGCTCTGGGGAGCAGGAGGCTCCTGCAAACAGCTGCTGGAGCTGGAGGGGCCAGGCTGGGTTTGGGCTCCACCGTGCCCTGCTTCCCCTGGCTCCTGGAAACCAGCAGCAGTGCCCTGCAGACCTGGTGGAAATCTGTCCCTGAGCATCTCCTGGTGATGCAGTGCTGGGGCTCAGCTGGAGCTGCTGCCTGCCTGCAGTGTTCTCTCCTTGCCATTCTCTTGCTGGTTTAGCTCTGGGCTGCTGATGAGCCAGAGCTGGATGTTGCATTTTGTCTGTGCAGTGGTGTGAGGTGCAAGCTGGGCAGGAGCTCTGACTTCTCCTCTTGGTGCTCACCAGTGAAGCCAAACCATCCTGGCTCTTGCTGCAGTGCTTAAATTTTTCCCTGTGGGTCCAGTCCTTTCTCCAGGCTGTTCATCCCCAGCTCTTGCTCAGCTCAGTGTAAGAAGAGTTTAAGATGTCCAGCACACTTCATTTTCCAGTGCAGAGCCTTTGTGGAGGTGGAAGCAGAGCAAGGAGCCTGTCTGTCAGTGCTCTCCAGTGCTGGCTTTGCCCAGCATTTCTGTGGTTTGACAGTCTCCTGTTGTGCAGGGTGGGAGAAGGAAGAGCCTGCTGGAGTCTGGGGAATGCCTACGTGTCCCTGGGGAGCCATGAGCAGGCTTTGCACTTTGCAAGGAAACATCTGGAAATCTCCCAAGAGGTAAGAGAAGCTGGTGCAAATCAGAGGGAACCTGTGACCCCTGGTGAGAGCAAGACTGTTTTTTGCCAATAAGTTGCATTAATGCTGTTACCTTGCTCTCCCTGCTCTGGGAAGCCCTTCTGTTTCAGTTGTGTTCTTAGGAACTGCAGAGCTTGGCTGGAAAATTATTTTGATGGGAGGCTCCCATCCTTCCCCTTAGTGACAGCAATTGTGTGAGCTGTCCTTTGCTCTTAGCCAATGTTCTGGGTGAGAAAGGACCTGGAGGCTTGTCCACTGGCTGGCCAAGGTGTTGTGCACCCAGCAGGTGTGAAGGCACTCAGGTTCCTGTTGGTGTCCAGTCTGTCAGATCCCCTTTGCTGAGCACAGGGAGATTCCAGCTGAGCTGGAGCTGCAGTGTCCTGCTGCAGGGGATGCTGTCCCTGGCTGCAGCAGCCCTGTGCCACAGCCACCCCTTTTGGGCTCTCCTGTCTGCAGCTCCCTGGTTTCACCTTGGGCTTGCCCAGCTCTGTGCAGCTTTCCTGCTGTTCTCAGAAGTGCAGAAAGCCAGAATTCCATTGTTTGCTCTTTTCAGTGTGTTGAGGAAATCGGCTGTGGCCTCTTTAGTCTTCCCCAGATGAAGAAATTGCCCTCTTGAAGCACTAATTGAAATCACCATATGTAAGTGTGCTGGGTGTTCTCCTGCCTGTCTCTTAGGTTGGCTAAATCTCCGAGTAGGGCTGACACAGCAGCCTAATTACAGATTTAATTATACTTATCAGACACACAGAAGGAACACTGTTCTTTGGCCTTGTACGTTTTAGGACAGATTAACTTTCCCAGCTCTGCTGAGGCTGGGGCTGAGTCCTCAGAGCCAGACATCAGCTGAGGGGCCATGGGAGGATCATCACTGGTGGTCCTGGGGCCTTTGGGGGTGCAAGGGAGACCCAGCAGGGTGGGGGTCCCCAGTGTTGTCATTCCAGCTGTGTCAGGAGTGGGTTCCTCATGGCAGGTGGCTGATGAAGTCCCTCCATCATGAACTGTGGAGCAGTGCAGAGACTGTCCCTTTGACAAGCAGCAGGATTTTGGCCAGGAGAAACCTTGTGGAATTCAGCCTTTTCACGCTGATGTTCATAACTCACTTCCCATCACCTTCTTCCCAACAAAAAATCTAATGGTGGCATTTGAATCCAGATGAAAGCAGCTCAGGGTAACCACACTGGAAGCTGCTTCAGTTTGATCAGAGGTTACTCACAAACTCCCACTGGAATAAAGGACATGTACCTAAAAACCTTGGAAGCTGCCCCTAGTGCTCTAGGACACTGCTCTGGGGTACTTCTGTCATCTCAGAGTGCAGCTCCTGGGAGGCTGAGGGCACAAAAGAGGGCTCTGCTGTCATGTGTGTGTGTGTGGCACGTCCTGCTCGGGGTCATTGTCCTGTCCTTCTGTTCCTGGTCATTAATGGGGCTTTGGAGATGATCCGAAATGAGTGGAAGTCAGGGAAGCACTTAGTAATTGAGCATCAAGGACTGTAAGACCTAACATGGACGTAGTAATTTCTCTGGAGATGATGTCAACAGCAAATCTCCTGTAATTGGCAGGGGGATTTGTGCCTGGTGATAAGCCCTTTGATCTGCCTCCCTTTACTGGCGCTTGGGGCTTTGTCATAAATAATGTGGGGATTTATGGTTTTGTTCCATGCTGCAGTCTGTGGCAGGGCACACAAAAGAGCTGTTGCCAGGCATTTAGCAGGAGTCAGGCCCCTCCAGGGGGACAGCCAAGGTCTTCCTCTGTCACACAGGCTGCTCTTCCTCTGAAGATCAGAGGTGACCTCTCTGTGTCCGCTGCTGCTGTGCAGCACAGCCATGCTCTGGTTTGGTTAAACACTGGGGAGGATCCACTCCTGTGTCCTACAACTCCTCATTTTAAGCAGCAGGAGCTGTTGGACACATCTCTTCCCAAACATCTAACATCAGCTTCCTTGGCCTCAGGCCAGCCAGAGGTGGGAATTGGGACAAATGTGAACTTTGGAAAGATTTTTTTGGAGTGTTGTGTGGGTAGATCACCAGGAACAGCTGGAAGTTGTATGGCTGTGAGCCAGGAGAGAAGGGCTTTGGGGGCCCTGGTGTGACAGTGCCCAGGTGGCTGGTGGCAGCATGGTGTCTGGAGCTCAGTAACTCTGGAAACCCTTGAGTAAGGGGGCTGGAGCTGCAGGGCTCTGCCCATCCCTGTGTGCCTGCAGGACAGCCCAGAGCTGCACATTTAGGCTCAGTTCTGTGGCACTGAGCTGTGTTTTGGGGTGCAGCACAGCAAGCACAGCCCCAATCCCAAATGAGGAATTAGGAATAGTCCTGGAGAGCTGTGTGCTGTCTCCAAGCTCTCTTTTGGCTGTCTGTGTGCTGGTTTTGGGGTGGGACTGGCAGACCCTTGTTTGGGGGCTGTTTGCTGGGAGCTCCCCATGCCTTTAACCACAGCCCTGTTGGTTTTTCCTGCTGCAGATCGGGGACAGGAGCGGGGAGCTGGCAGCACAGCTGAACATGGCCCAGCTCAGGGCAGCCCTTGGCTTGAGCCCTGGAGATGAGGATGGGGCTGCAGCTCCTCCCTACTCTGGCTACGAGGCACAAGGTGAGTTCCTGGGATTTTGGTGGCCTTGGGAAGTCTCAGGAATTCTGTGGTGTGGGGAGGGGAAGGCGTTTGCAAGTGGGCAGGAAATAAAAGTGCTAGAGCAGAATAAGGCTGTGGAGAGCCCTCACCACAAAGGGGACTGGGATGTGTTTGCTCTGTGCTTTCCACAAGCTGCAAAGGCAGGGAAGGATCCCCAAAAAAGGGAACAGAAGGGGTTAATGAAATTAATCTGCATTGGGAATGAAATTCCACGTGCTGTGCAACAAACCAGCTTTTGTATCTTTTAAAGCTCTGCAGGGCTCTTTTCTCTGATTTGACTGATACCTGAGGCTTTCAGTGGTGACTGGCAGGGATTTTTGGCTGCTCTTGTTCTGATGAGCACCCAGAACAAGCCTGGGACATGGACTAGAGGCAGGTTGGGACCATCAGCACTGGCTGGGTGACACCTCACCCTTGGAGGCCCTGCAGCAGTGCTGAACATGGACACAAGATGTGGCTTGGTCAGAGCAGCCAGAGTGGCTTTACTGAGCCCTGGGTCACTCTGCCTGTGCTGCCAGGATAGCACACAGCTCACCACAGTGCTGCCAGCCTGACCTGGGCTCTGTCCTGGCACTGCCCACTGCAGGCACAGGTGGGTGCCTGGCATGGGCACTTCCAGCTGGGGCAGGTTTATTAATTCACACCAACTGCATGCCAGGGGGTGTCCACTGATGGAATCTGAGCTTGCTGGCACAGGCACATTGCCCTGTTGGTAGCACTGAGGTGGAGGGATGGTGCCCTGGGAGGGGAGGAGAGGCTGGCTGTGCGTGTCTGCCCTGGTATTGATCTCCAGGCATCACCTGCTGCAGCTTTTCCTGCCAAGTGGAGCTGTGCTGAGGGAGCCAGCGTGTCCTGGAGCCCCCCTGGAGCTGAGCTGCTGCCTCAAATGCTGTGGGGGCCACAGCAGCTTCCCCAGGCTCCCTCTGCACCCAGCTCCACTGCAGAACTCATTCCTGGCATCTCCTCAGAGGCTCCTTTTGGCAGGTTGCTGTGTTGTGAAAGGGAAAGAGGAAAAGAACTTCGATGTTGGTGCTGTGTCTGGGTCAGAGGGAAGTGTGGATGTGGCCCATGTGCTGCCCTGCAGAGATCCAGATGTGCTGTGTTAACATCTGGAGCCAGCAGTGACGTTTCTGTTGTGTGGCAGAGGCAGAGCTGTGCAGGTCTGTGTGTGTGAGATCCTGGAGGGTGGGAAGGGGCTGAGCAGCTGCAGTCACAGCTCTGGAGGTTGCAGTGACCTCGTTAATCCGTGCTGCTCACATTCCCAAGGCTGGAGCTGTTTGTTGAGAGAAGGACAAAGTGTTCTTGAGAAGAACATCAGCAAACTGGGATTTGCAGTGCAGGGAGAGAGGGATCTTGGAGAGCAGGATTTCCCCTCTCCAGCTCCTGGGAATCTGCTGGGGAGGTAAAAACCCAGCTCTGTGCTGGGCTGGGGCCACAGGGAGGGAGTGTGAGATCCCACCTGGCTGAGCTCTCAGTGCTGTACAGGTGGGGAAGGTGCTGGCCCTGTCACAGGAGGGTCTGACTCCTTGATTGCTCCTTAACTTTTATCCTGGCTTCAGCTCTCTAATCCTGCTCTTCAGTGGAGGATGAGAGGCCACCAGTAAGTCTCTGAGCCCTTGAGGGGAGATGGATTTAATGACTGCCAGAAATTTTGGTACCCTCCTGTGCACCTATTAAATGATTAGAAGAGCATAATTATTTATATTATTAATAGCAGCAATTTACAGCCAGAGGAACATCTGTTTCTGTAATAGGGAGCAGGTGAGAGAGTTGAGATTCAAGTTGGCTTCTGAACCAGCCGTGCCTTTTTGATGTTGACAAATCTCACGGTGAGGAGAGCTTTTTTTTTTTTTTTTTTTTTTTTTTTCCATTCAGATTATTTTTCCTGCTTAAGGTTACAAAATGGCTGCATATTCCTGAGGATGCTGAAATTCTCTGATTAGGTAAATGTGATAAAAAACCACCAGTTTCATCGAGCAGGTACAGGAAAGCTTCCTAGCAGAGGCTGAGCCAGGTTTTTCACTGGGATGTCCTTCAGAGGTTACTTCTGCTTTTAGGGCTTGGGCATTGCCCTTCCCTGGGCTCTGGGGGTGGAAGGAGTGCCTGATGTTTTCCTCTGCTGTTCTGGCTCCCCTTGCTGAGCTCTTCATTATTTTAATTAATATTCAGAGAGTATTTGGATGTCAGAAGACAAAGCTGGAGGCCAGGGAAGTGGGGCAGTGCTGCAGAAGTCTTGTGAAAGCAGCGACCTTGTTGGGAAAGGCAAACACAGAGAGCTTAAAGCAACAAACTGGAGGAAGCTGGAGAGGAGCTGGGACATGAAGTAAATAAACAGGGGCTGGGTTTGCTTCTCCAAACAACCAAAAATGTGGCCCTGAATAAATCTCCTTCTCTTTCACACACTGCAAGCTAAGAGTTGAGTACTGGCAGGCTTTGCCTTTGGAGAGGAGTGAAGGACTTTTCTGTGGCTGCATGGGGTTGTTTTCAGGGGTGAAGGCAGCACTGGGAGATCCTGGGGAGCAGACAGACAGCACTGGTGCCCTTTGCAGATGAGTTGATTTGGGCTGAAGCTGCAGCATCAGCTCTGTGAGGAGCTGCCTGTTGGGAGCACTGGGCTGACCCTCCCTGCTCCCAGCCTGGAGGCAGCACCTGGATGGGGGAATCAGGTCTGGGGATGCTGCTGTGATCCCCTGGGGTGTGGGATGGGAGCACAGGGCAGGGGTCACCCAGGGGATGGAGGCACAGAGGAGCCCTGGCCACCCCCTGTGCCTCTCCAGTGAGAGCTGACTCTGAGCTGCTTTTCTCCTGCTTTTGGCAGCTCATCAGCCTCAGCCATCACCTGCTGGCAGCAGCAGTGTCAGGAGACACGAAACAACCTCTGCTGGCAGCTGGGGTGGGCGGGGAGGCTGCAGGTGTTGCAGGAGGCGTGGGCATGGGGATGCTGCCAGAGCTGGCTCCTGGAGCAGTGTCTGTGCTGTTTGCAGAGCACAGCACCACTGCCCTGCTGGGCTTGGCTTGGGGGCAGGGAGGGACTCAGCCCTGAGCCTGACAGGCAGCAAACCCAGTGCAGGAAACTGCAATCCTGGAGTACAGAACTCTGAGTAGTTGCTGTGATGTTGGGCACGTCTTTGATTTCAGTTTCCCCTCACACATTGGTGCAATGGGCATCAGCTTTTCTCTAACCAAGGCTGGAATAAGCTTATTTGCAAATAAAGCATTGGCAATTTGGGTCAAAGAATGAACCTGATTTGCCCCTTTCTGCTCATCTCCTGCTGAGAAGTTCTAGGCATGAGGCTGCTCTGCTTGTTTGGTGCTCCAGAGGCTCCATGCTGGGAATGCTCATCCCTGGGTGAGGCAGCCCAGCTTCAGGTTGTGTTCTGCAGTGGGCACAAAGCCCCACTCCTTCCTGAGCACTGCTCAGCTCTGTGGGGCTTTGGCTGTGGGGCTCTGCATCCTTGATGCAGTTTTGAGCTCAATCTCTTCACAGGAATCTTTGAACCCTTGGATCAATCAGACTGGAATAGAAGAAATCTGCTTTTATGTTTCCCAGCCTGTTTGGTTTTGTTTGTTTGCTTGCTTTAAATGTCTTTGAAGTACCTAAAAAGTGTTTAGGGCTGATGAGACAGGCAGGATTGACCATCCGTCTGCTGATGCAGTTGGGGAGGTGGTGATGCTGCTCCCCCTGCCAGCCTGGGGCTGGGATGCTGCCCAGGGACAGGGACGTTCCTTGCCTGTGCTTTGCTCAATCTTCCTGCAGAAAACTGTCAGCTGAGGGATGTGGCAGTGTGAGAGCAGCATCTTGCTGACAGTGGGCCAGCCCTGCTCCCTCAGGCTGTGATTTCACTGTCTGGGAAGCATTTGCCTTCCCTGGGGCAGAGTCGGGGTCACATCCCCAGCATGGAACCTGCCCTGTGTCCTTACAGCAATTGAAAGTGTTTAATGTTAAATATCCTCAGCTCTATTTGATTTTCCCCAGGAGCTGATGGGCTGCAGCTCAGCCTTTTTTTTTTCACAGTGAAAATGAAGGCCTGAGGCCGTGCTGGTTAATGGGAGCTGCTGACACAGGGAGTGATGGATGAGGTGCTGGAGAAGCAGAGAGGCTTTTGGCCAAGGGGAAGGAAGGATTGGTGACCTGGTGGCTTTGTTGTGCTCCAGCAGGTGCTCAGAGGGAGAGCTGGGGCAAATATTCCCATGTGCCTGCAGGAAGGTGTCCAAAAATCCTGTTTGTGGTGGCTCTTCAGGGAGCAGGGCAGGAGGGACAGGAGAGCTGGAGGAGGGTTCTGGAGTGAAGGTTCAGGACTTCTCAAAGATGCCTCTTCTTTACAATGAGTTTTTTTTCTAAATCCTCTGTTGTTACAGCTGTTAAATCATTCCAGCAGCACTGATGGGGGGGATGAACCTCTGAGTCATTTAGATTTTAAATTCAGTAATTCAGCACTCACTTCAGACTGCCCCAGTGTTGGCTTTAGGAAGTTTTAAGATACTCTTCCCAAGTATTTAATGTTCCTCTCTCATCTTGCTGTGTGCATGAGCCTCCTTCCCAGCATCAGTGAAAACACAGCAGGAGTTCTTGGCTCACAGCAGAGGAAATGCTCCAGGACTGGAGAAGATGATGTTGTGCTACTGAAATTTGTTTTATCTTGATGCCAGGGGAGATGGCAAGTGCTGGAAAAGAGGATGAGGAACAGGCCAGTTCTCAAAGCCTGTGGCAGAGAAGGCACCACGTGGCTTGTGGCAAAGCCATCCATTCAATCAAGATTAAATCTCTTCTTGTGGGAGGGGAGAATTTTTTTGGAAATCACTGGTCCTGGGCAGGCTGAAGTTCCCTTTGGCTGCAGTTCCAGACTCCAGCAGCACTCCCAGCCCTGCTGTGCTGCCTGCACCTTCCCCAGACAGTTCCCCTTGGTATTTGCTGAGTAGGAAATGCCACAGCTGTGGTGCTGCTCTGTCCAACAGCCTTTAGCAACAAGATTCCTCTGCCTGCTGTACCTTTTATGCAGCACAGAGCAAGAGAAGAGAAGGAGGCAGTTCTCTTTTCTTGCCCAGCTAGAATTTCTTTTTTTCTCTGGTAACTTTCTGTACAGATGGCCACAGTCTGCTGTGGCATTTCTCTGAGCAGGACAAGGCCAGACCCTCAGCAGAGTCCCTGTAATCTCTTTTGAGTGACCTCAGGACCATCCTCCTGCCCTGGACAGCCAGCCTTGGCTTAGCAAAAACAGCTGGCAGAGCTCAGGATCCCAGTCCAGTGTGGTCCAGGAACTGTTGAGAGCTGGTGGCTGATCAGGAGGAGGGATCAAGCACATTCCCCTTCTTTTTTAGAGGATTTTACTGTGGGTGCTTGATGGCTGCTAAGCTGACACGTGGCTGCTCCTTCTCTGCCCTCCCTGAGTCAGCCTGGAGGACAAAACCCTGTCCTTGGGCTTGTCTGGCTGCTGGAGATGTTGCCCCCGTTAATTATGGTATGTCACTTTCTAGCTAAACTCTGGTTTTGATCTCTGCTTGTTCAACACGAGCTGATAAAGGATGGTGGGAGGTCATGAGACTCTGCTGGGTCCTGGCAGGGAAAATCCTGCCCTTAGAAGCAAGGCAGGTGTTGTGCCAAGTCCATCTCACTCCTCTTGAATCAGCCCTGGGGTTATGAGCCTCCTCCCAGCCTGCTCCACCCAGTTCAGTTTATCTCCCAAAAGATCCTTCTGTCCCCACAACTGTTCCTCTCTGAAGCAGACGATTGCCTGGGGGGGTTTTGGTTACAGGAGGCTGTGCCTGACATGGCCCAACCTTCCCACAGCCTCCAAGGCTCGTGTTTGCCAACTGTTTCAGGGTTGGGTGCTCAGTGTTTGTTGCAAATACCCCTCCTAAATATTTCATTCTTTGACCCAAATTGCCGGTGTTTTATTTGCAAATCACCCTTGGTTAGAGAAAAGCTAATGCCTGTTGCACATTTGGGGGAAAACTGAAATCAAAGCAATTACTCAGAGTTTTAAGGCTACAAATAAGATCCCCTTGTACTCCAGGACTGCAGTTTTCCTACTTTGAGTTTACTCCTACTGGGGGAAATAAATAAGAAAAAATAAGAAAAAATAAATAAGAAAAAAATAAGAAATAAATAAGAAAAAAGAGTAGCTCCCTTGTGCCATTTCTATCTGCAAGGATGATTTTTCTTTCCAGGTTTTAACTCTTCCAGTGAAGGTGAGGGCTCTTGGCCAGTGATGCTGAGCATCTCCTTGTCCCCTCTCCCCATCTGAGAGCCCCTGTGGCAGCTGCTCCCCCTGGGTGCAGTCAGCAAACACTGCAGGGCTCTGGGTGCTGGCTGCATGAGCAGCATTGCTGTTATTCCTGATATTTTCAGCTCATTGCTCAGCTGTCAGACTGGCTTGTGGAGATGCAGAACTGGGGTGACAAGAGCACAGAGCATCTTCTGCCAGATCAGCCAGACGAGCATCTTGAGGCAAAGGGAGCTTCTCTTTGTTGCCACATATTGTGTGCAGCTTTTTTAAAGGAGCCACAGAGGAGAAAAGCTGCAGGATTCTTGTTCTGGAGCAGGGTTTTGTTGTTCTCAGGGCCTGTGGGAGGCTGAGATTTCCTTGTGCTCTGGATCATTGCCTCCCAGCAGAGCAGGGATCATTCCTGGCCTTGTGGTTCCCAATCCCAGAAGGAGGCAGAGCTGTTGGGATTCCCTGGTCCTTCCCTGCCTGCAGGACTGGGGTGAGCAGATGGTCCTGCCCATGGATGGGCACACAGCAGCTTGGCACCAGCATTTTATGGCCCAATCTTCATAAATAACTGATATTATTTGCTTTCTCTATTTAGAGAAAAGTATTGTTCTACCCTAGTAGCAACTGGGAAAACAAATGCCACCATTTATCAGGCGAGTGCTGACAATAATAGAGGTCAAGTGGATTTATAGTGCCAGAACCCATTATGTGTTTGAAGACTAATTAAAGCCTTAAATGAGATGCTTGTCCTACTGGAGGCTGCTTTTTTTTTTTTTTTTTCCCCCTTCTTTCTTTTCCTGCTGCTGTGCTTGTTTTCCCCCTCCCCCTTCCCTTTTAAGAGCTTTTCTGTAATAATGGAGCACGAGGCTGACAGAGCTCCCCTGATTAGATGTCAGCAGCGTGTGATTTGAGCTGCTCCATGAGCACTGGGAGCACTGGACCGTATCTCCACTGTCACTTCAGAGCTGGCAAGGGTTTCCAGACCAGCATTCCACCCCAAACAACTGGCTGCCTGCTCTGATTTAATTATCTTGAGCAATATTTAGAGTTGCCTGCCAGAATCAAGGCTTGGGTCTGTACAGATGGGGAGAGGTACTGTCCAGGTCTGTGAGAACCCAAGAGCCAAGTCAATATCTTGGTTAATAGAGGGGAAATGACCTTTTCATGAGAGCACAGCACATCCTGGTGCTGGATTTGTTGTGTTGTTTGGGGTGCCCAGCCTGTGCTTGGTGAGGAACATGGGGCTGCTCAGCTGGAGCCCTGCAGGCAGCGGGGGCTGATGAAACCCCACAACCTTTCCCTGTTGCTTTTCCATGGATCCCCTGTCAGGTTGAATTCTGCCTGCTCTGGCACAGCCCCCCAGAGGGATCCAGCCTGTTCCCAGCTGCACAGACAGAACTGGTGCTGTGTCTGCTCCCAGAGCTGCAGGAGAGAGGGGGAGAGCTGGGGTTTATCCAAGCACATGTCAGCTTGATGAGAGCTCCTGCCAGGGCTCCCTGAGCCGCTCTGCACATGTTCAGCTCAATCTTGTCATCTGCAATCTCTTGGAGATGGAGCCAGTCCGAGGGGGAGCAAAGCTCTGTCTGCCCAGCTTGCCCTAGTGCTGCTTCCTATGAGCTGATCCCATCACCATCCTTGATCAAACTCCCTTTTGTTCTCTGTGGCTGCAGGTTAAAGACAAGAATGTGAAAACCGTTAAACTCACCTCAGTGACCAAGTTGCAAAACGCAATTTTCAACTTTTCAAAAAGTTGAAATTTTTTTTTTTTTAAATCCCCTTGGTTCATGGTGCTGTTGAGATCACAGATGGGGAGGAGGAAGAGATTTTGAAAAAAAATATTTAAAAAAAGGAACAACACCCATGAGCAGTGAAAAGAGCAACATGCCAGGAGCTGCAGGAAAACAGGGCATGAATGCAGCCAGTCAGGAGCAGTGCTCAGCTGATGTTCACAAGAAGGTTTCAACTTGCTCTCTTTGAGACCTCAGTAAACCTCCAAGACAGAGAGAGCATTTAGAAAGGCCCCTGAGGTTTTCCATTACTCTGCAGCAGGCTTGGTAAACATGCCAATAAATGCTGGGGAGAGAGAGAGGAGGAAAAAAACCTTCCAGAGGAGCAGACCTGGTTTTTCAGCTGCTCAATCCTTTGCATCCCCCACTGCCACTGTGGATCAGCACTGGGGAGAAGGAGGCAGAGCTCAGCTTTGGCTGGGCATTAAGTGGTGCTGCAGGTATTTCTGGGAAGAATAAGTTGGGAGAGGCTGAGAGTTACATCTGGAGCCACCTGAGGGAATGGAGATGGAAAGTTAGCAGGACTCCTCCTGTCGTGGGACACTTGTGAGTATGGGAAGCTCTGCTCTCCTGGATGAGAACGTGTGGGATGAGAAGGGGAGAAGCTCCCACACGTCTGGTGGGACTTGCTGCTGGTGTGGATCCAGTTTCTTGTAGCCCTGAGTGACAGGGACCCTCTTAATGCTGCTTGTTTTAGTGCTGGGGAGTGGGGACAGCTTTTTGGCCCCAGCACTGGCTGGGATTTCTGGAAGAAACAGCAGAGTTGGATGAAGTATTTTGTAATTCTGAACTTCTTCCTGCCTCAGCTCAAGTGTGTGTAAACCCCACACAGTCACAGACAGCCCCCAGCATGAGAGCAAGAGGAGGAGATGAGTTGTTCTGCTGGGGTAGATCAGCTGCCTGTGTCTATTAAATTAACACCAGGCAGGTTTTCTCTGCTCAGAGATTAATGGCTGCTGGCCAGCGGTTCAGCTCTCTGGGAGCACACAAAAGCACCTGAGGATGGAGGTGTGTAATTAATGACTCTTTAGACAGCTGGAAATGATGTGTGTTTATCTAACTGGGCACACTTTGCTGCTTGCTTGCTTTCCTGGAAGTCGCTGTTAGCTGGGGCCACGCTCCCTTCCAGGGGCTGGGCTGGCCCTGGAGCCCAAATGTGCCTCTGAGGAGCTGCCTGCAGGTGATTTTTACTCCTGATTTTTACTCCAGATCCCTCTTTGCTGCTGCAGGTTAGTCTGAGAGAAGCCACGAGCAGCTGTAGCAGTGTCCAGAGTGCCTAACTGGGAGCCACTGGGAACAACCCAGTGCTGCCTTCCCCTCTCTGAGCCACGTGGCAGCACCCAAAAATCCTTCACCCCCCTCAGAGCCATCTCTGCATGCTGAGGATGGTGGAGCAAAGGGAGTTTTCTCCAGGGATGGAGCTGTTGGGTGTTAGGAGGGGCTGCCCAGGGAGTCACCACCCCTGGAAGTGTTCTGGGAATGACTGGATGTGGCACTCAGTGCCCTGATCTGGTTGGCACGGTGGGAATTGGTTGGATTTGAGCTCTTTGAGGCCTTTTCCAGCAGAAATGTTCTGAGCTGCTGGCTGTGTGTGGAAGGGGCAGAGGTTGATGGAAATGCAGACTGCTCCTGCTGATGTGAGTTCAGTGTCTGTTCTCCACCCCCAGCCCTGATGTCAGCCCTCCTGAACTCAGAGCCTGCTAATGAATCACCTGAAAACAAAGCTGGTGCTGATGTGCTTTTTGGGGTAGGGAGGCAGAATTGTGCAGAAATGTTTTGCTGATGGGGATCTTTGTGGCTGCAAGCAGTGCATCCCTTCAGGGTGGCACAGACACAAGCTGAGGTCACTTGTGGTGGGTGTTCATGACCCTGGCTGAGCTCCCAGCTGCTCTGAGCTTGTCTCTTGTGAAGCTGAACTTTCCAAAGCACTGCTGTCCTTGGAGCTGGTGCAGTTTGGACACAGCTCTGGTGGCATCTGGAGCTCTGGGTGTGCTGGTGCAGGAATCCCTGGAGCCTTTTTCCATTTAATCCCCATGCTCTGCTTTCAGCCAGCTTTGATTTGTGAATTTTGAGCTGTCAGATTTGCCCAGTGAGCAGCAGTGACCCCCTGAGCTCAGAGGGACAGTGAGCTGGTGCTGCTGGGTTGGGGAATGGGGGGTTTGGGGAGTTTGCTGCTGCAGGAACCACAAAAAGCTCTGTGGTTTCTGTTCTCAGGGCTCAGCACAGGGATCACTCCTCCCCCAGGGTTTCAGCTAAACTGAGCCTTCAGGAACCATCAGGGAAGGGCAGAAGCTTTCCCAGGTGTGCTGAAAGCATCCCAGGGCCATTCTGTACATCCTGGCTGTTTGTCAGCAAGGCAAGAGCAGCTGGGAGCAGGCTGGAGGTAAAGAGGGTTTGGAAACCAGGAGTCAGAGCTGAACTGTGTTTCACCCACTCTGTTGTTGTTGGAATCAAACATCAAAATCTTATGAAATCTCAAATAAATATCATAAATCCTGCCAAGTTTTGATTCCTCTCTCAGGTTCAAGGCAAGATTTTGTTCCCCTTAAGGCTGGGCCTGTGATAGTTAGAAAACATTTGCTCCTTCACTTAGTTTTCCAGCCTCTGTGACTGTAGAGAAAAGCTCAAAGTTGAGTCCCAGAAACATTCTTTCAGTTAAAAACATGATGATAAAGCAGAAAACCCACAGATGCATTAAATCCTCCGTTTGTTATGATTTTTCTCAATGCCAGTCCCATGACTTTTTGTGGTTTAGGGTGAGGTTTGTAACTCCTGCATTCCAGAGACCTTGTCTGAGCTCAGGGTCGTGGTGTGACCTGGCTGCAGCTCGGTAGCCAAAGCCTCACACAGCCCTGTGCCAGTGCTTTAAAAACACCCAAAACAAGAGGGAAAAAGCCCCACATTTGAATCTCAAGGCCAGCACAGCTGCATCATCCCATCCCTCTGACTTTCAGTTAAGCAGAGCAGAGGATCTGCCGTGGTTTGTGTTCTCTCTGTGTGACATTTGTGCTGTTGGTGACACCCCCCTGATATGAGAGTGTTGTTCTGCAGGAGCCAGGCCAAAGAGACTCCAGAGGAACAGCATGGACAGCTTAGACCTCCTCAAGTTCCCTTCTGAAAAGGTAAGCAAAGATGTCTGGCCTCAGAGACTGTCAGGGGGAATTTGTTCACAGATTTCAATGGGTTTGTTGTTGACTGGCTTCATTTGCAGGGAAATGTGCAATTAGCAGATATCATTGGAGTCAGTGGGATTAACCAAAGAGGGTTTCTGGAGAGCTTGGAGGAGAAGAACAGCTGGTCTCACTAAAAAGGCACTTAACACTCAAAGCTGAAAAGTCACTTCTGGGCTTTTTTTGAAGCAGCTCTTTATTGGAAGGATCACTGTGAGCAGTTTAGCCCCAGAGTGGCTGTCAGTGCCTGACACCCCAGTGGAGTGACAGAGGGGGCAGACAGGGATGGAGCACTGCAGGAGGGAGAGGGTTTTACTAAAATACTGCAGGGTTTGCTCCAGAGTTTGTTCCCTGGGCTCCAAGGATTGCTTTGCTCCTGGGAATGTCAGATCTGAGCAGATCAGTGTTTCCTCTGTGTCCCCAGGGCTGTTCCTGCAGCAGCTGGGGGCACTGAGCCCTTCCAGCCTCAGGGATCATTTCAGCCTCAGAAAATCCTGCTGGTGCTGCTGAGAGCTCAGCCCAGCCCATTCCCAGAGGAGGTGACCAGGCTGCAGCCACTCTGCCTTTTTGGAATGTTTTTGGCACAAATCATCCATGTGCACCCAGTGCTTTCCAGGCACAGCTCTCCTGAGTGTCCCAGGGAGTATTTCCCCTTTACAGAGGGAAAAAGCTCACCCAAGCTGCAGGTGGGTGCACAGGGTCAGTGGGAAACAACCTCAGGCTTGAGAAACCATTTAGGTACCTAAAAATCCCAGTAAACACAGGGAAGGCCAGCCTAAAGCTCCTCCCTGAATTAACTGTCTTTGGAAAATAAATTCCAAATGTCCTGATGTGTTTTTATCAATTCTCCCAGTGCCCCTTGGCTGTTCAGGCTCCTGCCTGCTCTCACCAACGTGACTCCATCTCTGGGGTGTCATGGAGGGACAGCAGTGCCTGAGGTCAGGGGACATTGGCTGTGTCCTCATCAGAGCAGCACAGCCCTGAGGGCTGCCAGGGGTTTGGCTGATGTGTGACTTGCTGTTGGTGCTGTTGGTTTGTGCTCTTTGCTGTGAAAGCTGCCCAGCACTCCATAGCTCAGCAGGGTTCTGGGTTTCAGGGTGCCATGGGAGGGTGCAGCCCCAGGAGCTGGGGGGTCAGTGTGAGCACTGCAGCTCTGGGTGCAATTCCTGTGCTCTGTCCCACTCACAGGAGGGGCACAGCCCTGGAGAGGCTCCTGTGCTTTGTGCTGTGCTGGGGCTGAGGAGTGAGGAGCAAACCCATGAGCTGTGACCCCTCCAGCATCCTCTCAGTGCTGTCTCTGCCAGAAATGCCTTCTCCTTCTCCTCTGCCTTCAGAGCCAGCAGAGCCCCCCTGTTACCACACTTCAGGAGCTCCTGTCCATTCCTGTGTTGGGGCACAGGCAATTCCCAGTGCAGGAATTCTGCTCCCTGCTCACCCTGCTCTCCCCAGGGTGTCTCTCACTCCTTCATTTGATCTGCTCTGGTTTTGTCTCCCAGCCTCTTGTTTATTCCTTTGTGTTCCACATTCAAATCTGTTTCTCACATGCTGCCTTTCACCCTGAAGGTGCTGTGATTGAGTCATCTCTCCTGTTGTCATGCACTGAGCAGTTCCAGGCCTCCAACCAAGGCACTTTCTAGTTCTCATTGATATTCACTAGGCTGATTTTAACATGTGGACACTGGCCTGGCTGTGCTGGTGCCATCAACATGGCAATGAATCTCTCCCTTGTTCTCACTATTGCTGTTTGGGATCTCTGTCCCCTCCATTTCCCCACACCTGGGGTGACAATCCTGCATTTCTGTGTCTGTGGGAGCACTGAGCACCAGCCCCTCTGTGCTCCTGTGGGTAGGAGCCAGCAGAGCTCCACGAAAATCTGAGCCAGGCAATTGCTGCAGTGACCTTTTCTTGCTTTCCCCAGGACCAGAATGGGGACAGCCACCACGTGGGAGAGCTGAAGATCTCAGGAAAAGAGTTCTTGTCATTACCTGGGAGAACGAAGAAGCACCGGGAGCACCAGAGCAGCTCGGAGAGGAGAGCCCAGGGATCAGGAGCATCCCCTCTGCATGCTGGGGAACTCCAGGCCCAGGTGCCACAGTCGGTAGGAAGATGGTTTTAATCTCCAGTGCTCATCTGGGAGTTTCTCATGTTTGTTTTTACCTCATTTCCAGCTGGGTGTGGGGGTGGCAGTGGGGATTTTTGGCTGGAAAACAGATTCTGTAGCTGTGCTCTGTTTGCTGGCAAATCCTTTTTGCATTTTTGAGCCTCAGCATCAGTGTCCTTTTAGCAGAGCAGTGGTACCAGTCCCCATCACAAACTGGTCTGTGAGGGATTGGCCCTCAGTGTGACATTTCTAACCTTCTCTTGGGGACAGGAGTCTGGAGCTGAATTTATCTGAGTTTAGGACTGTCAGGATTTGGATTCCAGAAAAGCACAGCAGTTTGGGTGCTTGGTGGAGCTTGAATTGATCAGCTCCTGGGCTTCATGAGGAGTGGGGTTGGTGCCTTCAAAAGCCAGAGCCTTTCCCAGGTCTTTGGTGAGTGACCAAAAGTGCTGTTTGCCTTTGCCAGATGTGGGACTGCAGATGTTCTGCCTCATGCTCTGATCACACTGATGGTCAGTGTACAGACTGCTCTCTTAGAATTCATCAGAAATGGCAGAAATCATCATCCAGGAGCTTTTCCTTGGAAGCAGCATAGGTGGAGCTCATTTCCTCAAGAGCTGCCCTGATGTTGGTGATTTCCAGGTTACTGCTCCTGTGTGGGGAGCTCTGCTCAGCCTGTGCTTGGCTCCCTGGGGGATGGTGAGGATCCATGTCCTGGGCAGCTCCCCAGGTGCCTTTCTGCTGGTTTTTGACAGTTCTGCTGGCTTGGGGCCGTTCCCTTCCTCTGCTGTTGATGTTTGTTGTGACACATGGCAAACACAAATACTGGGAGCTTTCCTGCAGCTGGGCTGGGTTTGTTCCCAGCCCTGGAACCAGGGCTCACACCCACAATGATGGCACGTTCCTGGGCCGTGGGAGGGGGCTTGGAGGTGTTTGAACTCAGGGATCTCAAGTGAGAAAAACCCAAATCCTCAGCTTGTTGCCAGGAGAGACGAAGCGTAACAGGAACCATCAATGATCTCATGGGTGCTTGGAAGTGTTTAGGATTTTGCTTTACACAGAGTCTCTAACACACTATCACAGTTCTGTGATCATGCAGAGATTCCAGATGGAATAAATCCAAGCCAGAAAAGATAGGTCTGTTTTTTTGTTGTTTTTTCTTTTTTTTCCTTGGCATTTACAAAAAAGCGAAATTAAATATTTTCATGCTGGCTAAGAAAGAGTCAGAGCTGCAGAGCTTGGGATGAAGCCTGGCTGTGCTGGGGGGATGCTTGAAGGTGTTTCTGGCTCTGAGTCCTTTGTTCCTCATCTGTGGATCATGGGGAGAACACGTCCTGCTGTACCTGTGTGCATGAGTGTTGGACACATCCCTTTTTTACCACAGACATTTCTGATTTTCAGTTCTCTGACCACTGGAGACTGAATTTTTACACTGAGGTGGTTTTTTTTTTTATTTTAGACTTCTCTGAGCTCATTCTTCATTCCCAACTGTGCTTGTGGAAATGATCTGCTGGGAAAAACATTTCCTGCAGCTCACCGGTGCAAATATGATCATTGAGAGGGGAAACAAAGCTCATCTGAGCCAGAGAGGAGACAGCAGCATGGGGGCACACAAGGCAATACAAAGAGAGAAAAAAACCACTCCTGCCAGAAATAGCCTTGTATTTTTAACTCAGACATTCAGCCAGAGACCAAACAAAAGCCACGCTCCATCAAGAGCTGGGAAGAGCATTCCTTGGGAGTGTAGCTGTGGATCCATGGGCTGGGTTTGGAAAAAAAGCTCAGTGGGGCTTTGCCAAGCACTGGTGACCCCTTGGCAGGGCTGGTGGGGTTTGGGGAGAGGCCAGAGGGCTCTGGGTGGCTCTGGGGACATGGTGGGGTCATTTCAGGGGAGCTTTGCTGTGCTGCTGCTCCCAGGCTGACTCTGCAGCACAGGTCAGACCTCAGAGTGTTTAAAGTCAGTGTTGTCCTGTGGGATTTGCCATGAGCAAAGCAACCCCACCGTGTTCTGCTGTCGTAGGGGAGTTGAAAAGCTGCAGTTCCATCCATGGGAGCCTTTGTAATCCAAGGGAGCAAACCCCACCTGAATGGGAGAGAAGCTTTACCTGGTCAGGCTGTTCAGACAGCAACTCCCCCAGATTCCTTATTTTGCAAGGAAAAAAGAAAAAATTCTCTTTAATCCATTAAGTCTTTAATTAGAGGTGATCTCTAAAGCTTGATCTGAGGTGCCACAATCCCTGCTGTCCCTGCAGAGCAAAACCCAGACTGTGAGCAGGGAAAAAACCTCCCAGGCCTCCCAGGTGATGGGATGTGACCTGTGGATGAGCCCTGCTGTCAGCACAGCCCCTGAGCTCCATCCCAGAGGGTTTCTGCAGCCGGGGGGATGAGGATGAGGATGAGGGATGAGGATGAGGATGGGGGGGAGGTCCTGGGGGTGACTCAGAGCTCCTGGATTCACTGCCCATCCCCTGCCTGCTGTTTGCCTCCCTCTTCCCCGTGCTGTGCTGGGGTAATGCTGCTCTCCTGCCTCCCCCGGGGAGCTCACAGAGGCGTGATGATGGCTGTAAAGTTGTTTGAGCTTGGGATGGCAGGAGCCCGTGGTGGTTGTTATTAGCATTGGCAATGATGCTGCTAATTAGCGAGCTGCTGGGAAACTCCCCACGGGAGGAGGGGAGGGAGGGGAGGCCGGGCAGAGTGGAGTGAGCAGGGGATGGAGAGCAGCCTGTCCCTCCTGGCAGCTCTGTGGAGCCCTGAGAGGAGGCAGAAGCCGTGGGGATGCTGGCCTGGATGGGAGAAGCCATGGCCCAGGTGCTGCAGAAGGTAGGAGGGCGGGGCAGGGCCCCCAGCTCAGAGCTGCCACTGCTGTGCTGAGTGTGCTGCTCATGCAGGAGCCTCCTCACCCTGCTGGGGCACACAGGGGATTCCTTACCTTTCCCAGGGCCCCTGAGCTGGGGGAACATCCCAGCCATGGCTGGTGGTGGCTTGGAGGAGCAGGAGCAGCTCTGGCAGGGTTTGGGGGTGAGCAAGGACAGGGTTCTGCTCACCTGTGAGCCCAGGTGTGCAGCTGCCAGGGGGAAACCCAGGGCTGTGAATGCCTGGCTCTGCACAGCAAAGCAGGATTGGGTCTGGGAGAAGCTGGTGAGGGTGAGGTGCTTTTGGTCACGTTTTTGCTCTGTTGCAGCAGAGCCCTGAGCAAAGGTGGCTGCATTAAAGCTCTGTCCCTGTGCCTGCAGCTGTGGGCAGCCAGATCCCAGTCCCTCCAAATCCCTCCCTGGGACTCGTGCAGTGCACACCTTCTGAGTTTCCTCTGTTTTACAAAGAACATCAAAGCAGAGGTTTTGTACTACATGAAACTTGCAGAACATCAAAGGCTTGCTCATGAATTTAACCCCTCTCTCCACTGTGGTGAAGGTCAGAATGCTCCAGCTTGGTTTTGACTTGGTAGCAGATGTGTTTTAGGGGGTTATTAGAGGGTTACTGGAAGGATGGGATTTTTTAACACTTTAGAAATATCTGAGATTGTGTCCCTCACCCTGCTCTGTGCAAAAAGGAGAGGGCCCATGGAAGGAAGGGGCTGTGTATTCTGGAAAAGACTTCCTGGGGACCTGCCCCAATTCTGGGCCTGTGTTTAAGGTCAGAAGTCTTTGGGACTGAGCATGAGACAGAGCTCAAGGGCTAAAACACTTCATTGTGTCAAGGTCCAACAGCTGGAGCAAAACCCATGGAGCAAGGTAAGGATCAACCCCAGCCCTGTCTGGATGTGTGCTCTGAAATGGTGCTGAGATGGGAATGGTGCTGAGATGGAAATGGTGCTGAAATGGAAATGGTGCTGATCCTCTGCACTCTCCCCTTCCCAGGGAGTGATTCCTCACTCTCCAGACCTGCCCCCCACCCTGTCCTCAGCCCAGCCCATTTATAGCCAAGGGCAAGAGGAGCAGTGTTGGATTGCAGTGACAGCTTGCAGGGATGGGTTGCTGATGTACACTGAACGATTTTCAAGCACTCTCCAAACATTCCCTGGGACAAATGTTTTTATAAGGCCTTTTTTATGATTACATTTAGAAGCAGCCATAAAAGAAAGGAATTTTTGGTAGGTCACACATCCCCATCCCAGAGGCAGGTTGCCAGAGTTCTTGTGATGGTTTTCTGTCTCAGGATTTATTGGGGGTTGTTGGGTTGCAGGGTGCTCTGAGGACCAGCCCTGGGGGTGGTGGCAGGGGGCAGATCTGGAGGATCCTGCCTGTCCCTGCTGAATCAGGGGCTGTCCAGGCAGCTCTTGGCTGTCAGGTGTCCCCATCCATGCCTGTGCCTGCTCTGGGAACTGCAGGATGGGCTGGGTGGATGCTGGGGTGCAGGGATGTGTCAGCATTGGGGGTCCAACTGCATCATTTCCCTGGTTTCCTTGGCTTGTTTGGGAGGAGATTGATACTTCCCAGTTCCCTCTGGAGCTGGAACTTGGGGTTTACACCAGGCAGCTCTTGCTGTTCTGTGGTTCTGGGCACCTTCCCTCTGTTTTAACATCAGGCTGGTCCCTGCTTCATCTCCCTGATGTGTGAATCCCACAGCACAGGGGCAGTGCACAGCACACCCTCCTTCACCCCACAGCCTCCAGCTGCAGGGCTGTAATTATACCATTAGTGCTGCTCAGAGTTTCTGGTGTAAACGTGCTCTGAGAGCCAGGGAGTGGAGAGGAAGGGAGAAGCCAGAGCCAGGGAGAGAGGAAAGGCAGCTGCTGCTAAATTTAAGACTGTTCCTATGACACCTGGAGGCTGCTGTGGTGGTGTCAGTCCTCTTGGAAGTGAGCAGGTAAACACAGAGCTGTGGCTTGTTCTGGGAGTGCTTTATCTTCCTGTTCAGCTGCTGGGACCTTCCAAAGTGCTCGGGGCAGGGAGGCTGTGCTGGTTCCTGGCTGGGGGCAGGAAAACCTGCAGAGCTCGAGCCTGACAGGTATGGGGAGGCTCTTCCAGGGGTTTGAGCTCTTGGGAGAGGCAGTCAGGGATGTCTTCTCAGAGTCATTTCTCTCTGAGTCGCTTTGTTGAGCTGTAGGGTCCTTTTTATCTCCTGTTCTCTGGCTCTCTCTCCTTGCACAGGTGCTGCACAAGCCAGGGGAGGTGCAAGAGCTGCTCTCCCAAATCTGGAGGTGCAGCAGAGCCTGAGCTAAGGCTCTCAGGAGTTCTGACAGTAATTCTCCAGTGGGACTTTGGTCATGGGAGGCAGGGAAATAAACGTGGGGATAGAAAACCTCTGCAAAAAGTGGCAGCACAGAGGTGGGGGGAGGCAGCAGCGTTCTCTGGCTTGTGCTGCCTCTGCTGCATTCGTTGCCTCAGAGGCAAATTATCAGTTTCTTCCTTGAATATTAACAGCTGCCAGGTAATGAATTCCCCCTCTCTGTTTTATAATGGCATTAAAATTGGGATTTGCCTTGGTTTTCTCTGTAATTATCCAATGAGCCTGTGTGAGTGAGGGAGGCAGGGCAGAGCTGGCTCTGCTGCAGGCCAGTGTCCTGCCTGGGGGATGACCTTGGGAATGACCCTTCCTGAGGGGCAGATCCAAGGGATTGAATTTAGGAATGACTTCCTGAGAAGGCAGGAAACTTCCATGTGCTCCCTGGGACAGGGCTGGTGTTGGCAGGGCAGTGTCTGTATGGGCTGCAGGGATCAGTGTCCCTGATCTCCCTGTCTCTGGGATATTTCTGTTGCTTGCACACCCTCTTGCTGTGTTTTCCCTGTTCCCAGGCTGAGGTCAGGCTGTGGATCAGAGCTGAGCTGTGTGCAGGGGAGATGGGAGGCAGGATTTGTACAAGCCTGTGCCTGTGCATCAGCCACACACAGGGGAAGGAGCCCTGGGCTGTGCCATGTGCAGGAGGGTGTCCAAGCCCTGCCATCTGCAGGGGTGACACCAAGGACACCCAGGGTCTGGGTGTTTCTCTGCTCCCTCAGGTTGAGGATCAGGGACTTCATTTTCTATCCTTAACTGGCTGCATGTGGAGGTCAGCTCTGGAGCTAGGAAACTGTAAAAAATACTCTGATAAGAGAAATCTGCTCTAGGAAGGAGGTAAAAACTGAGCTGGTTGTCCAAGGTCCCCCAGCAGACTCGTGGTGGAAGGCTGAAGGTCAGTGAGCCAGGCTGGAGGTGACAAACCAAGCTCCACAATCCATTCTTCTCCCCTTGACTCACTGTAACTGAGTTTGCAGTTATTGGCACTTTGAAGCCATAATTGAGGTCTGCTCTCCTCCTTGCACAACCTTTTCTCCCAGCAAACTGTCAGCCATCAAGTGGGATGAGACAGTAGAAGAGATGTTACACTCACCATTTCCTAGAAACTGTCACTTTAAAGAGAACAGCACTGAAAAAAAAAAAAATTAATTGAAGCCAAACCCAGAATGATAAACCTCCAAATGTTTGATTTCTCTCAAAATCTGGAACTTTTCATTCCTTTCTCTGGTCTCTGCTGTGCCTGGGGCACTTTGTGCCCTCACAGTTCTGGCCTCTGGTATTTATTAAACTTCACATGGCAGAAGAGCTTAAAACATGTCATAGCCCAGGTACTCTTTGGATGTAAATCAACCTAACTGGGCTTAAATCCCAGGAGCTGGGGTGACACCAGATGACAAGGGGGCCTGTGGTGGCTCGGGGCTGTGTTTGATTTTCTTGCACAACCATCCCTGAACTCGCAGCTGTGGCTGGTGGGATCTGGCATGGGTGGGTCCAGCTGTGCTGGGGAGGGATCATGGTCTGGCTGTGCTGCTGGGGCTGCCCAGAGAATCCTTTCAGTACCAATACCTTGTGTTTCTCTTTATGTAAATTATATTTTAAACCAGGAAATGCATGCTGATATGTTTTCTGGGTTTCACTGAAGGCCAGAGCTGTATAACCAGACCAGCTCTGTCTGAGCCTCATCTTTGATTGTGGCTGTTTCAGCTGGAGGCTCCCCCAGAGGACACAAACACAGCACAGCCTTGGGGCAGGTTTGGCTTTTGTCTGTTATAGCCCAGCTTTGGGGAGCCCAAATCACCCCCAGAGAGCAGCTACTGGGGCATCCTGCTCAGAGCCCACCCTGCTGCCTTCCCTGGCACCAGGCAGCTCCATCCCTGGAGTTTGTGCTCAGGGAGGAGGGTTCCAGGAGGCACTGACAGGCAGTGACCTCCTCAGGGGACAGATTGTTCTTAAGTCACTGTCCCCTGCCTCTCCTCTGGATTTAGGGTGGCCTTGGGGTCTCTCTGAGCTGTCCTTGCCTCTGTACTTAGGGTGCAGGAAACTGAGGCTCCCTGGGAGCTGGCTGAGGGTCCTCCATGGCTGCAGGAGAAGGATGGGAATCCATGAATCCCGGGAAGGTTTGAGGGCTGTTTTTGGAGCTCTCCTGATCAAACCTGCTGTGGCAGCAGGAAGGGTCCCCCTGTCCCCAGATGAGTGTGAAAGCAGCTGAGGAAGGGGCAGAATTAGAGGTGCAGGCAGCAATTCCCAGCTGGGCAGAAGGTGTCCCTGGGCAGAAAGTGTCCCTGGGCAGAAGGTGTCCCTGGTTTTGGCACTGGCTGCAGGCTGAGTCAGGTTAACGTGGCCTCTGCTCACACCTCACCTTCAGCATCCACATTTCCCATTAGCAGTGCTATTTTTAAGCCTCCCTAGGCAGTTAACACCAATTAATCTAAAAAAGTGCAAATAATGTTTTTTTTCAGAGCCCCTGGCTCATTCCCCTTCCCTGTGTGGCCCCAGAAGCTCTGGCAGAGCTGAGCCCAGTGGAGTGCTCTGAGTGCAGGGATGGCTGGAGAGGTCCCCTGGGGAGATGGGCAATTAGAGCAGGGCCCCAAACCATCCCATGGATCCAACTTTTCCATCCTGGATTGTGCTGTTTGTGCCCCAGGGGAAGCTGCATGTCCCTGCAGTGCTCATGGAAGAGCAATTGATTCTGGAGAGGCAGCAGAACCAGGCACTGGGTGCAGGAGGTGTCACTCCCCTGGCACCTGCAGGAGAGTCCCAGGAGGATTTTTTTGCCTGTATCTAAAGCCACTTGAATCCCAGTGCTCTCTGGGCACTGTCACGTGGAGCAAACCCCAAGCAGGGTGTAGTTTCACCCTGCCCTTTGCAGTACCCAGAGCAGGAGATGCTTCTGGCTGATAGGAGAAGCTGCTCCTGCCTTTGCATGTGATTTTTGTCTTGCCTGTTTCAACTCTTCTGAGCAGGTCAGACCATGGCTGCAGTGGCAAACCCACAGGTACCAGCCCCAGGAGCCCTCCCTGCCCCAGCAGGGCCAGGATTTCGTGTTCTGTGGGGTGCCTTGCACAACAAAGCCTTGATCTGGAACGCGGCCTTGGGGCGCTCCTGGGCTGGCAGTAAATAATAATTAACATCTGGGCGTTTGCTGAGCCAGGGCTGTTTATGTGCAGGCTGGATGTGTTATGGGTGCTGCTGTGCATGGGTGTGCACAGCTCCACCACCAACTTCCCCCATCCCCACCACCCCTGAGGAAGGTGCTGCAGCTGCTCAGCTCCTTCTTCAAACCTCGCTGTGCTCAGAGCAAGTAGGTGTCTAAATAAAAGTCTGATTCAAGAAAGCAGCACAATTTTGGCAATCCAGAGACAAGCAGGCTTTTTTTTGCAAAGCTTTTTCAAAGCAAACTGTCAGGAGGTTCCATTGTGAGGTGCAGGGAGTGCAGGGGATGGGGGAGCAGAGCATCTCTGCAGCTGGAGCTCTGGATTGTCTCCATCACCAGAGAGGAGCTCACCTGCCCTGCTCCGTGGGGCTTGGAGTGGGGAGGTGGGTAGGGACAGTGCTCTATATATTAACCTTGTGCTAATTAATCAGGAATATGGGTTATACCCTTTCAAGCAACCGAGTTATTTCAGTTTAGCAAATTAGTGCTGCTCAGCTGAGGCTCCAGGGCTGAGCAAGGTCCTGGTTCCACCCCTCTCCAAGTGCAGAGTCAATCACTGCAGTGAGGTGTAGCCAAAACCCTGTCTTTTGCTGCTTGGGTGTGTGTTGGTGTGCATAGCCAGGTACCACAGCCCTGCTGAGAGCTACACCCCAAAAACTCACTGCTTGTGTTCATCCACCTCCAGCCTGAGTTGTTCCAAGCAGTAGTTCAGGTTCACTCCCAGTTTTGGTGTTTGAGGGATCCCCCAGGTTTTTAATGGGCCAGACTGACCTCTGCAGCCACTCACCTTCTCCAGAGACTGACTGGGGTGAGAATGTTTCTACCTTGTGTCCTTGGTTAGTAAAACAAGCTCCTGGCATGTTTCTGTTAAATAGTGCCAGAGAAACCCAGCATGGTAAAATTTACGGGCCATAGTAAATCTGTCAAAATCCACGTGGAAAAGTTGCTACATTAACTGCAGAGGACAGTTTGAATACTCAGAAGAGGAACCAGGAGTAATTCCCACTGGTCTCAGCAGTGAGGGCTGGACTGACCCGGGGTTTCAGCACAGGTTGTTGCATAGCTGAAGAAAAAGTGTACATCCCATATTAATGTGATTGTGGCACACAGTGGCCCAATCTGGTCACAGTGACTTGCAGACATCAGCACAGCAGAGGTGTCAGTAACACTTCAGGCAGACACCCCCAGGCTCCCTCCAAATGCAATCAGAAATGAATTTGTCACCTGCTGCTGAGCCCCAGGCCGGGGCTGGAGCCGTGTGTGGCAGCAGGGCATGGTCCCAACAGGTCAGCACTTTCTGTATTTCAGAAGGAGGGAGCGTGGGTGAGTTATTTTGATTTTGTTTGGAACAATAAAACCCGAGTTATTTGAAATCTTAACAACAGAACCAGCTTTTAGCACCGGCGTTTATAGGGATGAGTGGGCGAGTTGTTTAAAGGGAGAAAAATCTTTGAAAACAGTCCAAGTGAGGGTGATAATTTCATGCTCCAAGGGAAGCTGTGCATGTCCCGGGCCTGGGCAGGGTGTGGATGGGCTGTGCCAGGGGCTGGGCACAGCACAGTGCAGGGCACACGTGTGCCCAGGGCACGCTCAGCTCCCTCAGCTCCAACCTGACGTTGTAGGTGGTGTCTCTGCAGATCACAGATGTCTCACTCATTCTTCTTTGCTGCATCCTAAACTCAGAAGGAAAATGTCATTTCCTCATGTTGTTCCAAGCGCCGACCTCCTGTGTGTGGGCTCTGCCCCTCTGTTACACAGATTTTCTGCATTTCCCCCTATAGCAGCTGCAGATTCCCCCTCTCAGAGCTCTCCAGAGGAGGCTCAGCTCTTCAGATTGGGGCAGAGTTCCTGTCCTGGTTCATTCCCCTGCTGCCCCTCTCTAGCCATGGATCTCAGCCCCAGTGGGGATGGGGCTGCAGCACCAGCACTGAGCTCACAGGAGCTGTGCCTGTGCCCTGCCCTCCCTCAGCCCTTCTTCTTCTCTTCAGTCAGGGACAGGTACCAAGCCAGGAGTCCTGATCTCAGGTCCCACACAGTTTCCATCTTTCTCTGGAGATTACTGTTTGATTCCTGGAGATGAATTTACTGGTGTGGAATAGCACAGGCAGTTCCCCAAAGCTGCATTTTTTTTTGTTCAGGTTAAAGGGATTTCCTATTTTTGCAGTGAAAAATGAGAATGAAGGACAAGTGTGGACAGAGAGCCGAGAGTGCCAGTGGGGCTCTGTCCCCAGTCTGCCCTTTTGGAAAAGAGTTTTCTTCCCAGTGCCCCATTTCACTGTCAGTAATTCAGTAATTCCCATTTCACAAACATGAGGTAAGAGCAGCTCTTTGGCTGCTGCGTGGCATTTCCATCTTTCCCTCTTTAAAACCCTGTTGCAATTAGAAATTTCCCTCTGTCGAGCAGTGTTACATTTAAATCAAGAGCTGCTTATGGCTGAGCAGCCTCAGCTCTTGCAATAAGACAAAAAAACCACACGTATCTAATAATACGAGGAGCAGGAGGACTATCAGGAGCTAAAAATGGTCCTTCAGTATTTCGGTGCTTTAAATCCAAACGATCAGAGTGTGTCTGTGTGTGCACGGAGCTGCCTGTGCCTGCGGAGCCGAGCGTGTTTGCAGATGTAGTTTGGGAGAATCGATCCCGATCTATTTTTAAGGTGAAGTGAGTGTGGCGGGTGGGAGGTGAGGAGGTGGAAGGAAAGCTAAATATTCACGTAGCTGCACTGTGTGTTTAAGAGCATCATCTAATAACGGGAGGCTCGTGGCAGCGAGGTGAGGGAGAGCGAGCAGCGCTGTCGGAGCGCTCCGCACGCCGTGCCAGGGCTGCGGGAGGAGGTGGCAGCGGGGCTGGCGCTTTAAACCTCGGCTGGCACCCAGCGGGGCACTGGAGCCGGCGGCACACCCGTTCTTCACATCGCTCGGCACAAATCAATCCCGGGAGAGGGCTGGGAGAGGATCCCGAGGGGACTCGGGCAGCGGGAGCATCCAGCGCTGCCCGTGTGAGATGTGCGAGAGCCGGAGCGCCGGGAGGAGCTGAGGTCAGTGAGGAAACTCGGGCTCGGGCTGTGTTTCCTTCTGTCTGGAATGAGAGGCTGCATCGGGAGGAGGTGGGTACGGAGACACCGAGGATTCGCTCGGGCTGGGATGTGCCGTGTGTGCTCGGGGGTTTAAAGTTTTCAGGTAGCTCCGGTGTGAAGTTTTTGTTGTTAATGTTGTTGCAGCTGTGCTCGCTGCTCGTGTGCGCTGTCTCTCGGCAGAGGGTGGGCGCTGGGGCCGGGGGGGACACGGGGTGTCTGTCACCAGCCCTGCCTTCGGGGGGAGCGTGGCAGCGCTGCCCGGGGATTGGCACAGAAAGGGAAGCGCTGTCCTGAGCAAAGAGCGGGCGGGTTTTACAGCGCTGCTGCCTCTGGAGCTGCCCAGGAGTGCGGACTCCAGCCGAGGAGCTGGTGGCTGGGGACAGGGACAGCCCCGCTCCGGAGCACAGGGACGATTCTCCAGTAAAACAGGCTGTGGATTTCAGCCAGGGATTTCCTTCCACTCCTCTCCTCCAGCCCCCTCTTGCCTCTCTGCAAACCTCCCCCTCGGTGCCTTTCTCCAGGTGAGGTTGGGAAGTTCAGTGCCTGATGTTTTTGGGGTTTGAGGTTGTGGCCGTGCCAGAGGTGCAGCTCCCACGGTGAGTTCTGCGGGGTGAGGTGTGGGGTGGTGCAGGATAAAGAAAAGCTGCGTGCAGGGGACTGACAGCCAGCCCTGGATGAGCTGCTCCTGGCACTGGTGGTCACCAGCAGCACCAGCCCTGCTTCTGCCTGGAGATTTTAAGGTTGGCTGCCTTGGAAAGAGCAGAGGTAAGGAGTGATGACATGTCTGGTTCATGGGGGCAGATGGGGCAGGGCAGGTGGGCACAGATTTGGGGATGTGGGGATGGAGAAGTGCCAGGCCTGGGGCAGGAAAGCGCCTGCTTGGGCAAGGATTTCCAGGGACTTTCCACAGGGGGGAACTTGGTCCTGGGGACTGATTGCTGGGTCCTGTCCCAGCTCTGTTACTGTGGGACGTGGTCAGGTCA
This sequence comes from Muscicapa striata striata, assembly GCA_030060385.1. Lineage (NCBI taxonomy): Eukaryota > Metazoa > Chordata > Aves > Passeriformes > Muscicapidae > Muscicapa > Muscicapa striata. The sequence goes on along the minus strand of JAREIS010000026.1, from coordinate 1,661,467 downwards.
CTTCATCTGCAAGTTGTGTCCTTCCTGAAATCAGGTGGAATCGTGGTGGGCACATTGAAATGCTGAGGGCAGCGAGCTCTGAGGGGGAGAACTGCTGTGTTACCCCTAAACCCACCGCCCTCCCCTGACCTAGGCACTCACCAGACACCTCCAGGCAGCAGCTCCTGAGCTGGATCTGCTGTGCCAGACCCACCAGGGTCCATCCACCCCTGGTCCCAACTGGCTGTCCCCTGGGAGGGCTGGACAAAGCTGGAGTGAGCAGCCCTTGAGCCTGATGGCTCCATCCTGCACTGGGTCAGGTCTGCAAGAAGCTGAGCCTGGAGGAGAGGAGGGGAACCAAAGGCAAGTCACTGCCCTGGGGACAGCAGCTGTGAGAGAAGCTGGTCTGACAGAGGGACGAGGTTTGGCCCTTTGGGTGGCTCTTGGGTGTCTGTGGTTTGGTTTGGTTTGGTTTGGTTTGGTTTGGTTTGGTTTGGTTTGGTTTGGTTTGGTGGGTGCAGCTCCCTTTGAAGGGGACGTTCCACCCATGTTTGGGTGACCATGGAATCGCTGAGGGATGTGCCATGACCTGTCCAGCACAGAAATACCTGCTGTGGTGCTTGGGGACCTCTGGGGTGCTGTCCCAGAGCAGATGTGACAGGCTTTGGTGGGGCTCAGCAGCGCTGTGGGAAGAGCTGCACCCCGAGCTGCTGTGGGGGCAGCAGGAAGCTGTGGGAGAAGCCACTGCCAGAGCGTTAGGCTGAGGGCAACTCTGGCAGCAGATGTTGGTGTAGTGGGGGCACAGCAGGCCCTGAGGTGCTCAGGTGCCACAGAGAGATTGGGACGGGGTGCTGGTGCCAGGATGGAACTTGGCAGTGGGAACGTGTTGGAGAAAGGTTCTCTGCAGAGTCCTGGGTGGGCAGCAGGTCCAAGGTGGAAGCCCTGCAGGGCATTTGTGGGCTGTGGCTTCAGGTGTTGGGAGCTGGGAAGTGGTTTGGTTCTTGCAATGAGGCTTTCTGCCTTTGTTTAATGGCTTTCCTGAACCCAAGTGAAAATGGCCCAGGGGGTGAGGCACAGGAGTCAGTTCTGATTTTGTTTTGCCTCACCTGCACATCTGGAGGGTCAGACTGAGGAATTTCCACAGGAGATGCTGCTCCATGTCCTGCACCTCTGGGGCAGAGCTGGGCAGCCCAGGACCTTCTCAGCCCAAAACTGTGACAGATTTTATTTGGTGTGAGAGTTATCAGAGAGGAAAATGCATGGATTTGTGCTTCTCCATGAGGTGTAATGACCTGGCTTGGGGCTCCTGAGGAGCTGGTGGTCCCAGCCTGCAGGGAGAGGGGACAGTGGCAGAGCAGGCACCTGTCACTCCCTGCAGCTGCTTTTTGCTGCCTTTCCAACGCCTCAGCTGTGATTTTACACATCCTGAATCCACCTAGGCAGGTTAAACAGCCTGTTCCTCTACCATTCCTCTACCAGCAAGAGAATCTGTGCAAAAACCTGGTGCCTTCTAGTGTGAGGAGAGGGAGTCCTGCTCCCTGCCTCTCTCAGAAAATGAGAACAAAGCTCTGACCCCCATCAGTGGGACCTTCACCTGCTTGGCATGGTGCCACCCCTGTCCTGCCCAAGGTCAGGGAGCAGGAGCAGAGGCTCCACACTTGTCCTTGTCCCTGTGTGGGCAGAGCTGGGAATGTGTCTGTGCCCCAGCCAAGGGTGAGTGTGTTTGCAGCCAAATGTGCCCCGGGGTGATCTCTACAGTGCCAGCAGCCCCTGGGTCCCTCTGCCCCGGGCAGATGAGGTTGGTTTTACTCTTTGTGACAGTGTCTGGCTGCCACAGGAAGGTGACAGTTGGCAGAATTTGGGCAGTTGCAGTGCTGGAGGCAGAGGATGGGGATGAGGCCAGACAGGGACACCAGCCATGAGAAGTGGTCTCGGGGCTGGAAAGCAAAGCTGGTGCCCAGGAGCCGTCTGGGGACGTGGCTGTGTGTCTGTGCTGTGGCAGGGCTGTTGCTCAGCCCCATGAGGGGATGCCCTGGCTCCTGGAAAGGCTCCTGCCCCTGGCTGTGCCAAGCCCAGGGCGAGCACAGCTCGGGAGCAGATGGTGAGCCCCAGGGCATGATCACACCTCCATCTGCCCTCACAGCTCCAGCCTCGGGGCTGGGAGCAGCCTGGCAGGGAAGGAGCCCAGCACTCCATGCCTGGTCATATTTGGGCATTTTAATTAGAGAGGTTGAGGCCTGGGGCAGGGTTTGGCTGGAGGGAGCCTGGTGCCCGCAGGTGCTGCCCTGGGGCTGGCACAGCCCTGTCAGCACTGCCATGGCCCATGGGCACTGACCTCCTGCCCCTTGGGTGCCACTGGTACCCAGGCACACAACCAGCCCTGTCCCACACCTCCATGCTCTGCCTGCTCTCCCTACTGATTCAGAGCATCCTTTTCATCCAGGGGCATTGGGAGCAGGATCCTGACAGCCCAAACTGCAGGGTCTCTGCAGGATGTGCTGTGGGGGGATCTGGTCTCTGTGCTGGGGGCTCTGGCCATGCACTGCCAGGCAGCTCCTGTGAGCTGGAACTTCTCCCTGGATCCAGGACTGCTCTGATTTACTCCATGCAGTCGTGGAACAGCGGGAGGGAGGCTCGGTGTGAATGAACTGGTTTCCTCTACCCTGAAATTTGGGTCACACAACCAACATAGCAGAGCTGTGAGAGATGTAGTTCACTCTCAGTTCAAGCCCAAGCCAGCTTTGATTTCTGAGGTGCAGCTGTTGGTGGTTCAGAGGGTCCATTGGAGCTGTGGCTCCATTAGTGGCTCAGCACGTGGCAGGCAGGAGGTGAGAGGGGTTTTTCCCCTCCCTGATCAGCTCCCACATTGCCAATGTTCCTCTCTGGCCCGCTGCTAATTTTGACACTGCCCTAAATAGAAGCTGAGTGCATCTCATCTGCTTTGCTTAGCTTACAGGAAAATTGTTTTCCTTCATTTACCCAATCCAACTTGTGGCTTTAACCCTGTCAGCACAAGTCCCTCCCCACTGCAGAGCTCCCATGAAGGGCTTTGCCTGCCCCTGCCATGGGAAGAGCTCTGGTGGGAGCGGCGCCGTGTGTGGTGGGATTGGGAGGGCTCCCAGGCTGCCCAGAGTGGCCACCAGCAGAGCTGGGAGAGGGACTTTGCTTCATCAGCAGCCAAGGGAATCCCTTGCTCTGCTGGAAAGTCTGGCTGTGCCCTCTCCAGCTCTCTGGTGGAATGTGCAGCCCCTCAGAAGGGACCCAGTGCTCCTTCCCATAGTGGTCTCTGCTAGAAAATAGCTCAGACAGACCCAGTTCTAAGAGGTTTTGGTTGCTTTCTGTTGTGGCTTTTTTTCCATCAACTGGTGGGACCAGCTTAGTGTGTATGGAATATCCCCAAGCCTGGCAGATGCCACTCTTATCACTGGCTAATTTTATCTCCCATTCCAAATGACTCTTTGGAAGGATCTGTTGTTCCTGCTGCTCTGTCTGCTCCACACAGCCCCTCTCCCTGCTGGACGTGGCTTGGAGACGCTGCCTCCAACACGAGCCTCCTGCAGCACAACTTAAATATATCCCTGTCCAGTGCAAGGTGCTCATTTGGGGCTCTTGTGCAAGAACTGTTGTCCTGAAAAACTGTAATTTTGTGGCATTTTCAGCTGGGTGACTGCTACAAGTGCTGTGCTGAGGAGATGGGCAGCAAGGGGAAGTGTTGGGGTGTGAGGGGCAGCGACCTGGAAAGGTTGGATTTAGCTGGTGGGAAAAGCAAAACGCCGAGCTTGGGCTGAGCCCTGGCTGGGCACAGGGCAGCACTTCAGGGTGGCTGCACAGTTCCTCTTACCCTGCTCTGAGCCCAGCCCAGCAGCTCCCCTGGGAGCAGTGCCAGGTGAACGCTGTCTCCTTTCCTCTCTTTCCCATTCAGCCTCCAGGTTCCTCTGCAGTGACAGCAGCTGCACGAGGCTGGTCCGTGCCCCGGGCTCGGGTTCAGGCAGCCTCTGGGATCAGAGGCACCAAGGAGGCTCCAGGCTGTGGGGCTTGGCACAGCCAGGAGCCTGAACAGACCAGGACAGGGCACGGCTGTTCCTGAGGGATCGGAATCAGGGACTTGTTTGGGGCGTTGTCACTCTGACTCTCCTCTCCCTTTGCAGAAAATCAACCGGACCCCTTCGGACGAGGAATGCTTCTTTGACCTGTTGAGCAAGTTCCAGAGCAGCCGGATGGATGATCAGCGCTGCCCGCTGGAGGAGTGCCCAGCTGAGGCTGCAGAGGCAGCTGCCACGCGGGTCCCTGCCCTGGCAGAGCGGATATGTGAGCACCCCTGCGTCCCCAAGTCCCCGTTCCTGTGGCAGGGACACTGCTCCGTGCCCAGCTGTTGTGGTTTGCCCCGCATCCCGTGATGTTTTCCCTGAGCGCTCTGAACTTTAGCAGCTCCTTGGCAATCTCTGTCATTATTTAAGGAAGGAAAAAACATTCTTATGTAAATGGTTGCTGAGGGAAAGGCTGGAGAATGTGAGCTAAGGTTTGGGGAGTAAATGACTGAGAGAAATGAGAAATGCATTTGGGTTTTTTCAGTGTGGGTCTTTAGGTCTTGGATTATGAACAGGGAGGTTTAGCACAAGGACTTGTGCCACTTCCAGTACCTCCAGGAGAAGATGATGATGGTCATTGCTGAGGAGCTTTGTGAGAACCTGAGGTCTGGGACAGGTCAGGCTTTCTCAGGCAAGTTAAAATATTGCCAGTTTTTGTAATTGCGTTGCCATGGAGGAAAAACTTCTGGATTTTGTACTGTTCTTGGATGTGGTGGTGATAGGTGCTGTGTGAGGACAGAGGAGCCAGAAGGATGGATAAACAGTGGGAAGCTGCTCAGGCAAACAGCTCAGCCCTAGGAAGGACAGGGATAAATTGAGGAAGGCGCCTGACAAACAGGGCAGGAAAGGCAGGGCTATGTTTGCACTTGGGTTTTGTGGCTTTTTCAGTGTTCAGGGCCTTTGTTTAACCCAAGCTGGGGAGAAGCTCTAAAATGCACGGATCACCCTCACATGCTTAATCACCAGCACAAAGGGCTCAAATCTGATATTTAGTTATTATATTTAGTTATTTAACCTGATGGATTTGTTCAACATCAGTTTCCAAATGAATATTAAGTGCAAACGGGAGAGGAGACCCCTGACACTGCTCCCAGAGCTGCAGCACGAGGAGCATGTGCCAGGGCAGGGGCTGAAGCAGAGAAGATCAGGCTGTGGCAGGAAGGCAGGTTGGCTGTGAGGTGAGAGGGTTTTTATCGTCTAAAAATAAGGTGGAAATGAGCATTGCTTTGTCAAGAGATGCATTTCTGCCACACGAGTGCATTTGGCTGTAACAGCTGTGTAATTTAGGAGATGGGGTTGAAAATGCAGAGCTTTATAAAGAATGCACAAGCAGCCCCACGTTCTGTTCGGCTCACTTGGGCTCTGAGCCTTTTGGACTTGTTATTTTTGAGGATTCTTTGTGAGCTGAATTGGAGGAAACTCATCCCTGCGTCAGCACTGAGATTTTCTTGTGTTTCTGCAGCTCCATGAGCTGGGGCTCTAAGGACTTGTGTCGGGAGGCTCGGAGCAGGCTCTGCTCCAGTGCTCTGTGCTCAGGGAAGGTAACTCCACTTGAGCTGGATTTCTCAGTTTTCCTTTGCTGGTCCCTGTCCAAGTGCAGTGTCTGTTTGGGAGCCTTTCCCTACCCAGCAGCTGCAGGAGCCAACAGGCTCTTTCCAGGGAGTGCTGCCCAGAGGTGTTTCCAAGGGTCAGTGGTGGATAGATGACATGTACTGGTTCTGAACTGGGACCCCAGCACCAGCACAGCCCAGGCTCTGCTCTGTGGGATGAGAACCAGAGCCCAGGAGTGTTCTGCTGGTGCTGATGGAGGTTCTGCAGCCCATGACAGCCAGACTCACCTGGGCAGTGCCTCTCCTTGAGCAAACAGCCCGGATTTCTGGGGAGGTGCTGCCAGGTGAGAGGCTCATCCAGGCCTGGGCTTTGGTGATAGCCTGTCTGCAGTTATTCCCAGCTGTTGGGACTCTGTGGGTGCCTGTCAAAGCCAGAGGGGCCACCAGGAGCTCTGTGCTCACCTGTGATTGCCCAGCTCTGCCTGTGCCTCTTGGTCCAGGTGGAAACCAGAGTAGAAGTGGCAGTGCTGGACACAGCAGGGATCACACGCAGGCAGTGCTTCAGCCCGGGGCCACCAGATCTCCTGGGCTGAGGTGACACCTTTGGTGGCCTCCAGGAGCTGGCCAGGCACAGGCAGGGAGCCCTGCAGGGGACCCAGCTGTGCAAGGTGGGTGTGTGAGCTTCTGCTTTACCAGAGCACCTGATTCCTCTGCTGCTGCCTGGGTTTGTGTGGGTTGAGAGGAGTTTGGGAGGGGGATCTGGGCTCTGCAGCTCAGGCAGAGAGCAGTGACCCTGCCCTGTGCTCTTCTCCCCCAGCACAGTCCACCCTGATGACATCTCCACAGACAGAGGAGTTCTTCGACCTCATCGCCAGCTCCCAGAGCCGGCGCCTGGATGACCAACGTGCCAACGTGGGCAACCTGCCCGGCCTGCGGATAACCCACAACAACCTGGGCCACCTGCGCGTGGAGGGGGACGCCCAGGAGCCCGGGGACGAGTTCTTCAACATGCTCATGAAGTGTCAGGTACGGGCACAGGGCTGGGCGGGCTCGGACACCTCTGCTCCTGCCCCTTCCCCCAGGCAGGGCTGTCGTGGTGCTAACGCCCCTCTGTCCCCTGCAGTCCTCCAGGATCGATGACCAGCGCTGTGCCCCCCCAGACTCCATCCCCCGTGGCCCCACCATGCCCGATGAAGATTTCTTCAGCCTCATCCAGCGTGTCCAGGCCAAACGCATGGACGAGCAGCGCGTGGATTTGGCCGCGGTCCAGGAGGCGGCCGAGGAGGAGCAGCAGAGGCCTGGTTCCAGCTAAGAACTGGGCTTTGCTCTGGGGGGGTTGTTTCAGCTTTATTTTGTTTTTTAAAAAGGAAAAACAGCGTAGGTGGTTTCAAGCCTGAATGCTCCTGTGCTCCCAGTCTTGTCCCAGGAGCTGCACCTCCATCGTGTTCCTACAGGAGAGCCCAGTGAATGGGGGACAGTTTTTAATTATGGGGGTTTTTTAGGACACTCAGCCATTCTAAAACTGGGCACAGCACCTGGAAGACTTTAGCAGCCCCTTGCTGATCACCTGAAACCCCCAGGAACTTGGAGGAACCCACAGGGGTAGTTAACTCCAACCTCGATGTCTTTTATTTCCACAACACTTTTATTTAAACAGGGAAAGGGAAGAACTCCTTCTCCATTTTGAAGTCTTCCTGTCTTCCTGACACAAATGGCTCTGGATCCTTCTCTGGAACATCTTGTTCAGCTTTGTTCCTTCTACAGGAGAAAAAGAGCCCAAGTCCTTTAAACCTTCCTCCACCCCAGCTGCATCCTGCTCCCACACACCTGAGTGTATTTTAGGTTTGCTGAGGACTCTCTGAAGAGCCCTGGACATTCTCTGCTTCCAGCTGCAGCCCTGCAGGACCTCCTGAGCAGGGGCAAAGCCTCGCTCACCCTGAGCTTTAGTGGGATTTGTTACCTCTGGAGCCCACAGCAGCCCCATGGCAGGGGCTGTTCTGGGCAGGGGCAAGGAGGAATGAGGTCTCTGCCCAAGTGTTCAAACAGGGCAAACAGGGACAGCTCCCGGTGATGTGAGGGTGCTCAAAACAGAACCTGTGTGTGACAGGGCCCTGCTTCAACAGCCAACAAAGCTTTCTGCTCACAGCTCAGCCCTCTTCCTTCTGTGTCCAAGAGCACCTCTGGCCAATGGCCATTCCCTCCTCTTTTTCTCCCCAAACCTGCACTGAGCTGCTCCTAGTGAGGCACTCTGGTTCTGTGCACCTGTCTCCAGCCTCAGGAGAGCCCCAGCCTGTGGGGGCTGGCTGGGACTCACATTTACTGTCATTCCTTCCCCTTTTGGACCAGCTGGAGGAGGGGAGCAGGGACCTGTGTTTTTCCTTTGCTTGAGCAGACACTGTGCTGGACTTCAGAAACTCCAGTGCTGAGTTGTGCTGGAGCAGCACCGTTCCTGCAGAGAACAAATCAGCACTTCCCATTCCCATTCCATGGAAACATTCCCAACCAGCAGGGAGATATTTTTAGACCAGTCATGCTGCTCATGGGGCATTTACCCTGCCTGCACTGCCCATGTGGAGTGGTAGCTGCAGTTTACCTGGGAGCACTCACCTGCTGCTTGGCCAAGGCTGGGCCTCCCTCCTGGGGCTGAGCACAGCTCTGGAGAGGGGAGAGGAGCTGCCCCTCCCCTACCCACCAGCCAAGCTGGCACTTGTAAAAGAGAAAAACAGTGATGATGATGACCTGACCAGCTGCAGGCACAGGCTGTGCAGCTCTTAGCCAGGTGGTGAACTGGAACCTGACCATTAAGCTTTCAGAGATATTACTGAGGTATTATTTGCCATATACTTGAATGTATGAGCTTATTTATTTTTTACATGTGCATTTGCTAATGTCATTTTAATGGGGACTTTCCAACCCACAGGTACTTGTTTTTTTTCTAAAAAATAATCTGCCAAATGGATTAATATATTAGAAATGAATACAGCTCAAGGGGAAGGGGTGGGGGGGGATTGTGCTTAATAAATATTTGTGTCTAAGCTTCAGAGCAAATACTCATTTCCGTTATTTCCTGGCTGACAGCAGGGCTAATCCTTGGGAACAGGGATGGAGGTGAATGGGGATCTCTGGTAACAGACACCACCACCTGTGCTAACAGAATGCTGTGCCTCTGCCACCACTATCCCAGCTCTGCCTGCCTGCCAGCATGGATGTGGCTGTGGGGGAAGGCACAAAGCCCTGAGAATTCCCTGCCCAGAAGTTTCCAGGACGACAGGGGAGACAGAGCAGCCCTGCATGGCTGAGAAAAGGCCACTGGAAAAGGCTGAGGAGAGGCTGAGCTGTTCCTTTCACGCTCTGCCTGGTCTCGGTGCCGCCTCGGCGCCTGGCCCAAAGCTGGGCTGTTCCCCAGAGCCTGGGGACAAGGGCAGGGAGTGCTGGGCACAGCCCTGGCACCAGCCCCTAGGACAGACACAAAGCAGCAGCACCAGCTCATTCCAGCACAGCAGGCATGAGCAGGGTGGTGGACTGGGCTTGAAGGTGGCCTGGGAGCAGCAGTTTGGATCCTGAGCCCTGTGAGGATAAAGCCAAGTCACAGCTGAGCTTCCCATGCCTGGCTCATTTGTGCTGGCCACTACCAGCCCTGATCTAAGATTAATAAAGAGCCACCAGCTTGTTCTCATCAGGTGCTCTCACACCTCTGGGTGCCTGGCACAGCAGCTCTGTGTGTGACCTGGGGACAGAAGTGTGTGCAGAGGCTCAGATTCCCAGGAGCAGGTGACCCCTGGCAGTGAGGGATGGTGTCTCAGCTCCTGTCTCTCCACCCTGAGCAGCACAGGCTTGTTCTGAGCCCCTGTGAGCAGGGGGCTCTGGCTACCACTGAGTGTCCCGAGCAGCCTGCAGTGGTGGCTGCTGTGCTGCATCCTCCTCTGTCCCAGGTCGGGAAGAGCTCTCTGGTGCTGACATCCTCTGGAGAGCCGCGGCATTGCCGGCCCGGGCAGCGCTGCTGCTGCAGCTGTGGAGTGCGAGTTACTGCAGCTGGGCTGTCCCCAGTGCACGGCAGGTCCTCTTCACGAAGAACCCTAAAAATCCAGCACAAACACGACATGCTTCCCTCTCCTACCGAGCTATACACAGCACCCAGAGGCACTCAAGACAGAGCTGATGTCAGGCCTGGAGAAAAGCTGCTTCTCCTCACTCCCTGCCTTTGGCTAAAGTAAGCCTGTGTGCTTACCTGTGTCCCCTTTCCCGAGCAAACCTACTGCCCCATGACACAACATTTTTCAGAACAAATAGCTTCCAAAGGAAGCAAAAAAATCGGTTTTTAGCCTGCAATCTTTTACCAGCAAATCTTTTTGTATAATGGGCAAATTCCTTCCCCTGATGTTGGCCTGAACGTTCAGAGCAGCTGCAAGAACTGCCACCCTCCATGCTCAGAGCTGCAGAGGCAGCCTCAGGGCACAGGGACCTGTCTCTGTCCTGCCCCCAAAAAGCAGGTGGTGACAGAGGGCATTGGGACAAGGAAACACTAAAACCTAGAAACAGCCAACACAGATTTTGCTACATTTTGCTATATTTTTTTACTATAACACAGCAAAAATTGGCACCACCTTCCTGTAGCTGGGACCCAGTAACAGGTAAGAAAGGTGAGAAAAACAGTATAAAAAGCCAGATTGTAAATGAGTTGTTTCCAAGGCAACACGGATCCTGCAACAGCTGCTCTGTTCCACCCCATCAAAGGCATCAGCACCATGGAAGCAGAATGCTGATTTTCACATTAAAGGTAATAAAACAAACACTTTTCCAGCAGTGCTAATAGGTGCAAGCAGCCCAGCTCAGGGAGAGGACACAGCAGTGCTCTGAGAGGCAAGCTCTGTTTGTCAGTCCTGGGTCACTCCAGCAGCTGGCTGTTTCAAGGAGAGTTGCATCCCATCAGGATCTGAGAACACATGAGCTGGCTGATGAAGTTCCTGCCCCTGTTTCATCACTCTGCACTGACACACCCACAGGAATGTGACAACTTTCCTGGTGCTCTCACCCAACACTTAAAATGCAACACAAATGAAATTGTTATGAACACTCCACATGAAGGAAACTCATTAATGCCTGCAATGTCCTCACTGAATCCTTGGCTGATGAAGCACCACAAGCACCTGGCCATGCTTGGCTGAGAGCTCAGCCCAAGACACAAAGGCTGAGAAAGGTTTTGCTGCTTTCTGTGGCTCAACGATGAGGGGGAACCACAGAGATTGTGTGACCTCTGCCCTTAGAGACACTCACAGGATCCTGAATATCCTCCTGACAAGCAGATCCTCCAGCAGGCTCTTCCAAACTGAACTAGTGTTTGACTACAAACTCAAAACCCTAAGAAAGCACAACATGATCACCTCAGTGCCTGATCCACCACCACCCGAGAGCTGCATGCTGACAAACTCCTACATCTGTCATTTATTACTTTTTAAATTTCTAACTAATCTTAACATGCTGCAGTAACACTAATAAGCCCCTCAATATCTGCCAAGACAACTTTATAGGTCCTCTACTTCTCTCCACCATGCTCTACAACTATTAATTTTGCCTTCACACCCACACTCCCCCTCACCAACAAGTTGTAAAACCCTCATGCTGCAGCTCAAGTGGGATCAAAATACAAACCTTTCAGCCCTGACATGAGGGGCGCAGAAACAAAATTCTGGAAGATGTCAAAATAACAGATAAAAACAGCATTTGGCTGCATTAAGAGCAGGTGAGCTAACTTTCCTGCAGGGTCATTCTGGCTTTAGAATTTTGGGACCCATCTCCTCAGGTGGTATCAATTATCCCCTCTCTTCAGTTGCCACACCTGAGCATCCCTAAAACCTCCAGCTCCAGCTGCACCTCGCTAGGTGAAACACACATAGACAAAGAATTTGTGGCTGCCTTCTCAGCAGGGAACAAAGCCAGGCACAGGACATTGATGGGGCACTGAAAACTGCCCTGAAAGTCAGCAAAACAAGTACCAGGAAAAATAGCAACACCATCTCTAAAGACTTGATCAAAGGCAAAACTACACAAGGCAAAGACACACAACAGAGAAAACCCAACACTCGAGTTTATTTTAAAAACAGACAGTTGAAGTCAGGGAATGAGGGTGAAGAGTCTCTTGCCACAAGCAGAATGACCCAAATCCAACATGGCAGGTGTGTCCCAGAGGCCACAATCCCTCGTGTCAGGTGTGTCCCAGAGGCCACAATCCCTCGTGTCAGGTGTGTCCCTTGCTGCCAGGATCTGGGGGGGCTTCCCCGCCGTCCCCCTCTGCCAGCTGACCTTGGGGCCCGGGCTCTGCTGAGCTTTCCAGCAGCAGTTCCAGGGCTTCCTCACCAGCCACACGTCTCACCTTCTCCCCTTTGGCTGCCAGGATCTCCTCGATGTTCCTGGACAGCGATTTGAGAACCAACAGTGACACCACACACGGAATCACAGGCACAGCACCAGGAAAACCACCCAAAATTAACCACAGAAATCCACCCAAACCTTCCAGGACTACCTACACCCACTAAGATAAATAATCTAACAATTACAGCTAAACAAAAGCTTTTAGAGGTATCTCAGGAAGTTAGAAATCGCAGGAAATCCACAGCAGATCAATCTACACACTTGAAACATCTAAGGAAATCCAGTAGTGAAGTGATGAAGCCTGAGGAGAACAGCAAATCACCTGCTGGCACCACTAAGGCTCCCTGTGTATCCCACAGCTTCTGCTGCAGCTTCACACCAATTTATTTGGATCCTACACAGCGACAGTCAAATTACAGTGACTGAAAACTACGTGTTGTAATGACATGGATGAAACTTTTAGTATGAGCCCCATTTTTTAAAAAAACACTGAAAATAAGCTATCAGCTCAGGAAGCTGCAGCTGGGAGCGGGTGTGAGGCACACTCACCTCTTTCCCTCCAGGTCGGAGAACCAGCCCAGGTTGTCGGCGATGACGTGGTGGTTCCCGCAGCCGGGACAGGTCACGATCACCACCCCGCGGTGGTAGGCGGCCTTAGAGATGGATTTGGCTGAGCGCGTCTGGCACACCTGAAAAACAAAGCGGATTTTATAAGCACGGTAACTGCAGCTCTTGGGGCTTTTAAGACAAAAATGCTCCTGCCATTAAAAGCATCCTCCCTCTATCACCTCTGGCTATCCCAATTCGGCTCCGTTGTGTTACGATGTCGTGAGTTCAGCCCGAGACACAAAGGCTGAGAGAGGTTTCACTGCTTTCTAATGAGGATCCACAGAGGCTGTGGGACCCTCACCCTCAGAGATAACCCCAAGACCCCGAACATCCATCTCCAACACTGAGCTTGGACTTGAACCCGCCAGGGGCTCCTCCACTCTGAATTAGTTTTTGCAATTTTAAGACTAAGAAAATAACTACACCAGGAGTCCCCCGGCCACCCCAGCGACGGTGCCCTCAGAGCCCCCCGGCCCCACGCCCACCTTGCAGGTGTACACCAGGCGATAATGCGTGGCCGGCGGCGGCCCCGGGGCGGTGCAGAGCGGGCGGGCCGGAGCGCACAGAGGCCCCAGGGCGGTGCAGAGCGGGCGGGCCGGAGCGCACAGAGGCCCCGGGGCGGTGCAGAGCGGGCGGGCCGGAGCACAGAGAGGCCCCGGGGCGGTGCGGGCCGGGCCCCTCAGGCCGGGCGGGGGCTGCGGGGCCGCCATGGCGGCGGCTCCCGGAGCAGCGCCCTCAGCGCGCGCTGCATGGCGCGGCGCATGCGCGCGGGGCGGGCCCTGAGGCGCCGGCGGCCATGTTGGGTGCGGGCGGCGGCCATGAGGGTGTCGGGCAATGCCCTTCATTAACCCGTTATTAACCAGCAGCGCAGCCCGGCCCTGTCTCACATTTAAACCCGTTTATTAACCGAGGGGGCGCGTCAGAGCCACGCAATAGCGCCGCTGTAGCACTTTTCATAAATGGCTGTTTGGATGGTTTTAAAATCTAAGCAGTCCGTTGTGAGTGAAATGGAGAGGCACAGCTGCCCTAGAGAAGCTGGTGTTTCCCTCACAGATTAGCTCCCGAGGAGCCTCTGGTGTTGGTGTTGTCCCTTTCCAAGGGACTTTGGTGTTGTTCCTCTCTCAGGAGCCCTCGGTGTCGGTGTTGTCGCTGCCAGAGGTGTTCTCCCAGTCCGCCTCATGGTGCCGGTCTTTCGGCGCCCTTCTCATTGCTCTTTTTCTGAAAACCAGACCAGACATAGAACTTTTAGAGGGTGTTTTCTGCAAACAAGCAGCATTTCATACTGTCAGCATGTATCAGTCCCTTTTGTGGTTCATTTTAAGCCATCCATGAATCAAGCTTGGGGACAGGAAAGGGGAAATAAAAATCATGGATATTTCCAGGTTAGCCCTGCTTACTGCAGCCCAGACCTTCGGTAACGCTCAAAGCAGTCCTTCATCCTCCTCCTCTCCTTTTCTGCCAGCTCCTCATTGGCCAAGCCACACTCCTTTAAAAAAAAAAAAAACAACCAAAAAATATATCAATTTATTCTTGATCAGATCAGTGTTAACACCAGGTTGCTTCCTGCATCTGCAGAGTACCAGCAGGTTCTCTATTGTGTGTGCAGAATGCTAATGCTTCTGTTTCACACAGTTTTACTAAATTTATTCCCTCAACATCTGTAATTCTAGGAGTCTGGAATTTTTCCAGTAATTCTGCAGACAATTACACTGGAAACATCCCCACCCAGAGATGAAGGGCAGAAAGTAATTAGAAGTTTTTTATTTACAGATGGAGAAATGTCCACTGTAAATGTTTTGCTGTTCAGAGCTCACCCTTTTTGGAGGGCGGATTCTGCACTAAGTGCTCAGAGTTTGGAAAAGCAGGAGCTGCTGACATGCTTTTCCAAGCTGGTAAATCCATTATTAATGAGAATATTAAAGATAACAAATCCCAGTCATGGTAAAGAAGAGCCCACAAAGATTCTCTTACACTTCGTGATTTTGGGGGCAGATGGATCCCTCGAGGGCTGAGTTCCTTGTTTTGTACTTCCAGGCAATCTTCTGAAAGATTTAAAAAAATAAAAAAAAATTTAAAAAAAAATCACAGCTTTGCTCAGAGTTGCCATTGCAAAGTCACTTCTCCCTCCGGCAGTTCTTCCAAGAGAAGAGCTGTGGTGTAACTGCACAGAGTCCACAGCAGAACTGAAACCAAGCCCAAAGCACTCAAAACTCCATCCTGGGATCAATCACAAGTCACTTCTTATTTTAATTGAGCCTTGAATATGCCCAGAATGGTTGAGTTCCTTACCACACTCAGAAAGAGACAGCTTTCTACTTCCAACTTAAGCAGGAGCAAAACAAACTTTTGCCAAGTAGCTCCTCTGCTCATTGCATTAAAATAATATTAATGTCAGAGGCCACTGTGAGAAATGTGTTAATGATTATTTTATCCATAATTTCTCCCTGTTCCCCAAGTTGTGAATAACATGGCACTTCACACCAGACCCTATTTTGGTGAAACTCCTTCTTTAGTGACCAGGTGTTACAATATATATTTTTGAACTAAGCAAGGTAGAATAACCAGAAAAAAAGCCCTTTTTGGATCAGTGCTGTTTAGTTTTAGTGAAGAATCTCCCATCTCAATGAATGGAAAGATCATTTAGATCTTCCAGAAGACCAAAACGGAATGGACCATCCTCCCCAGAACTCTGCTCAGTGTTTTCCCCTTACTTTTAGCTGTCTGTGTATCTTCATCCAGGTGACTGTGAAGAACAAGCTGTGGGGCAGAAAACAGAGCAAGAACATCAGAACTGTCTGTAGGAACAGATAAAGGAATACAAAACCCAGAACATGCTCGAACCAACCTCTCTCTCCCTGTTGCTGCCAGCAAGCAGCAGACTGAGCCAGGAGTTACAGATTTGCTCATGGATTTATCCTCCATTAACAGATCCAGCTTCCTTTGGCCTTATTTATACTTTTGGCCTCCAGACAATGTGACAATCACTCCCTCACTGAAGTTAGGAACTAAGTGAAAGTCTTTACTACAGACAGCCCCAGTGTAAGACTTATTTTTGCCTGTTCTCACACAAGACAGACAATTAAAATTAATTCAAAATAATTCAGTTCCATTGATTTGTTTAGACTCAACAAATCTTGCTGACTGGTAACTGTATCCTACACTTAGAATTTCAGACACAGGAGATTCTGTCACTGTCTTGCTGGCTCTGGACTTTTTGATATCACTGAAATGAGTCTAAGCCATTGAAAACTGAGGGAACTGAGCACAAGTGAGGAATTCAAAATCATCCTAGACTAAAGTGAAAGGTAAACAAGGCACCCTACTCACTTCCTGGGAATCTCTGGAGGAGGTGTCATCCAGGTCAGAGGTCTGAAACAAAAACAGAATACATTAATCATTCCTCATAAGCAAGGAAGTGACAGCAAGAGAACATACGGGAGACTGAGAACTCCAGAAAACACAGAAGTGTGGACTTGATGCCTCCTACATGCCTGTCTGGCCACTCAAGAAAGTACACAAGATGCCACATTAATTAAAATATATCTAATTTAGTTCCAGAAAACTTAGCTCCCCATTTTCTCTGAATTGCTCACACCCAGTCTCTATTTTTAGTCACTCTTCGGTGGTTGAGGAACCCCTCATCACCTTTGGAAATGCTCTAAACACAAACACAAGTGGCCTGAGCTTGCATCTACCCAGCTCTTCCATGCCTGAAAACAGGGTGAAGGCATAGAAACCATCACACCTTTCATTTTCTAAACTCAGCATTTGCATGGCAATGGTTTTAATGAATTTTGATGGTGGCTCAGGCAGTATTCACTGCCTGATGAGCTGGAGCTGCTCAGGTGCAAAGGCCTGAGAACAGCCACAGTCTGACCCCATCCTCAGCTTCCCAATCCCATCAAGGGGAGGAGAGTTGTACCAGTGAGGGCAGCTCCAGCTGCAGCCTTTTCAGCTTGGCCTCGGTGGCCAGGAGCTGACTCTCCTTCTGGAAGAGCTGCAGCTGCATCTCGTCGCATCTCTCGCCCAGCTCCCGGATCTGCTTGCGGTAGGCGTCTCTCTCCACCAGGTTCTTGGAATACTGCATGTGGAACTGCTCTCGGGTCAGGAGAGCCTGGGCAGAGGGACAGCACAGGCATTCACACAACAGCACAGACAGGCTGGCACTGTCTGCCCAAAAAGCAGTGATAAGCACTGAGGAATGTTTTATCACCTGGTCTCTCTCCGAAGCCACTTCCTCCATCTGCTGCAGAACTGCTTCAATCCGTTTTTTGTACATCTGCGAGTCCTTCCTCAGAGATGTGCACTGTAGCTCTAGCACCTCTTTTTCCTCTGCAAACTGCTGAGACAAGGTCAAAAGCACCTGCTTGTGGGCAGAGCCTGAGCCAGACTGTCCCCACTCCCGCTCTGTGCCACAGATTGCTCTGGCCAGAGCTCCGTGGGGTGTCTGAGCTGTCACCTGTCACACACGGAGTACTACAGTACAGGTACTACAGTAGGAGCAGCAGGGATTGCTGCTGAGCAGCTGCTCTGCTCCACGGGCAAGACACTGCAGGTGCTTCACCTCCTGTCTTATCCATGACCCTCAGCAGGAACTTGAACAGCAGCACCTACTTTGTCTTGGAGCACCTTGGCTCGGTGCAGCTCCTTGCGCAGGCTGTAAATGGTGTTCAGCAGCTCCCGGCGTTCTTCCACGGTCTGGCTGCAGTCACTCTCCAGAGCTTCCTTGGAGAGGCTCTTCTCCAAGTTCTGCTCCCTGGCAACCTGCAGGACAAAGGCAGAAGTGAGACAGGGCCACCATCTAACTCCTTATCAGTTCTCTCCCCTCAGGGCTCTGGGGCAACAGCTGACCCCCACAATCTTCACTGCAGCATCGCTGCCCTGGCTGCTAGAAATAATTCCTCAACCACCTCACCAACCTGGAGAGTGTTTTCCAGCTCCTGATTCTTGGCCAAGAGCAGCTCCTTCTCCTGCTGGATCTCCCACACCACCTCGTGGCTGGGGCGCTGCTCTATGGCGTGTTTCAGCTTCATGGTGTGCTTCCTCTCCAGCTTGCAGTCATCCTCAGCCTTCATGAGGCTGTGCTTCAGCTGATCGATCTACGGGAAGGTTCAGAGCTCAGCAGGAGCAAGGAGAAACCTCTGGCCTGCAAAACCAGTTCTCTGCTCCCCAGCCAAATACAGGACAAGTTTCTCCCCAGCTTTGTTTGTGCTCTGGGGACAAGAGTCCTGCCTGTGTGCCAGCAGGTGCATCTTCCTGTGCTGCCTTTGTGAGAGCAGCCTTGAGTGAGGGGAAGACTGGGCATCATTCACAGCATAACTTGTAAAATATGGACCTACAGGGCTGAGGTAGGGACCACAAAGACACATGCTGGACAAGATGCTCAGTGCTTCATGCTGGACTGGAGCATCCTTGGCAAAGACAAGGTGCTCAGCCCAGCCTTCCAGGCTCAGGTAAGAATTGGGAAGCTGGAGAAGCTGTGACTGACCTCCAGCAGCAGGTCCCTGTTCTTCACAAGGGCCGCGCTCTTCTCCTCGCTCTGCTTGGCGTAGCTCAGGGCCAGGCTGTAATTCTCATCCTTGCACTTGCGCAGCTCCTTGCTCAGGCTGTCCCTCTCCTCCTTCATCCTCTGGGCACGCTCCTGGTGCTTTCTGAGCAGGCTGTCCCTGACCCACATCTCCCTGAGCGTGTCCTCCTTGGAGTGCAGCCACACCGCCAGCTCCTGCGCCTTGCGCCGCTCCTCCTGCACCGCGCTCTGCAGCTTCATGATCTCGTTCATCAGCACCTGGCTCAGGCCAGACTCGCCAGCTGTGTCTGTTTGGGGGGCAGGGGTCACCCTCTGCTGTCCTACCTGCTGCCAGGCACACACAGAGCTCAGCTTCCCCTCCGTGTCACTGCAGCCAACCCTGATGGTGTGTGATTAAATTATCCCCACTGTGCCTCTCTGCACCACAGAGTCACTGACACAACAGGCAGAAGGAAGAATTCATCCTTCTGTTTCCTCCTCCCCAGTGCAGCCTGTGACACCAGGGCTTTTATTCCCAGAACCATCCCAAAGCACACATGGAACAAGGCAGGGAATGCTCCTGACTCTGCTCAGCAGCACCAAAGAGCTGTTGTTGAGAACATAAACATTACCTATAATCATAGAGAAAACCCTGCTGGGCTCTTTGCCAGTTATTTTCTTATACAGCTGGGGATAATAAAGCTCAAGACTCTCCATAAATGCCTCAAAGCCCTTGTGTCCTGTTCGCTGAAGAATGTCCAGGAGAACACCTGAAATCATGACAACAGGATATTCTATTCAGTTATTTCTGTCTTTACCTGTTTGTAACATAAGAAAAAACTGGCTTAACTTCCTCCACATAGTCCCTGGCATCCAATCACAGAATAAATTAGGTTAGAAAAGACCTCTGGGATCATTAAGTCCATCCTATGACTGAACCAGACCATGGCACCAAGTGCCACATCCAGGCACCTCCAGGGAGGGTGACACCAGCACCTCCCTAGGTAGTCCTTCCAGTGTCTAACTGCCCAGACAATCCCAAACCAACAGCTTGGAAACTCCACAAAAGTATTTGAAGTGCTCCCACCTGCCTTCCGCTTGCGCATGACCAGGCTGGGGTCATTGAGGACCTGCTCCTCATCATCAGGGCTGAGCACTTTGCACTGCCGCAGGTAAGGGGTGATCCGGGAAGGGTCAATCACTGAGATCAGCTTCACACGGAAATTCTCCAGGTTATTCCAACAGATCTCATCATGATCCTCTTCCAGCATGTCAGCAGTGAGGGGAATCAGTGAGCAGCGTTGTCCTGTCTGGAATAAAACAATCAAACAAACAAACAAGCAGCCCCTGAGCCTCTGGGAGCAGTGTGGCAGTGGTGGTGAAACCAAGGACGTCACAGACTGAGAATGCAGAAGTGTTTTAATTAGCTGTTGCCTCTGCTTTACGAGCAGTTCACTCCTCTTTCTCCACCTCCCAGCATGTGAGATCCCTCTGTTCTGTCTGACCACACAGACATCAAATCTAACATCCACAAGAGCTGACACTTTACCTCAGAGCTGTAAAATAAACTTTTATTCCCTGTTAATATCAGCCATTCACCTCTGCAGTCACAGAAGCTTCCTGAAGTCTCTTCCTGTGTCCTGGCTCTGAGAAAATCAGTCTTGGGTGCAGCCTCCCTCTGTATCTTGACTAGAGAAAAGATAATTTCAGGAACATAACTGGGTTGAGAAAAAAGGGGAAACTACTCAGCTATACCCTAAGATGGGAAAGGGAAGGAAAAGAAAAAGAGAGATAAATAAAAAAAGCAGAAGCCAGAATGGGTGATGGGGGAGGAGAAAGATGGTAATGGCATCATGAGTCAGCAGCTACACATAGGCAGTGATTTTCAATTAATTCTGGTTTTGTTTTTTAATCTGCCCCATGGAAGTACCTGCTGGGGTCCAGAAAGTTTCCTTGTGCAGTGGTAAGAATGAAAGTCACAGCCATAGGTGTGTGCAGCTGATTTCAGGGGACAAAACAAGCCACAAAATCAGAAGAAGGAGGCTCTTCAAAGGCTTTCCAGCTGTTAACATCTTTCTCCAGGAAAATGGGTGGCAGCAAGAACTCACTCTTGGTTTAGAGTTCAGCTGAAAAGATGATTTCCTATACTGATGCCTCTAATTTTGGATGTCCTCAAGCTTCCAGCACAATTATGACAAGAAAGGAAATCAAGTCTTGGCAAAGCAAGGAACATCACCCCTGATTCCCAAATGCCAGGCTGTGGCCATGGCAGCAATAAAGGAGCAGCCCAGCAAGCAGCACTGTGATAATGCTGAGCATCACCAGAAGATCTGAGCCTGCCTCCCCCCTTCCCACAGCCCTGGAGCTGAACTCAGAACTCACTCAGAGTAGTTTTTAAAAAAGCCTGGAGAACACACAGGCTCTGATGCCATGGCAGCATGACACATGTTCCCATTAGCTTCCCACTCCACTCTTTGTTCTGCTTTCTAAGTTTACTGAGACTTTTTCCATGTTATCATTAGGGGTAGGGCAGAGATGCTCAGAGATTCTTTCAGCCTGTGTTTCTTGTCATTAAATCAGCTTAACACTAAAAAAAGATGCAGTACCTGTGTCAGCTGTGCCCTTGCTGAAGGTAATCAGTGTGTCTGTTAACTGACCAGTTTAGCTTGGGGAGGTTTCTAGTGACAAATCAATTTAATCCTGAAAAAGGGCAAAGCCAGCTGTGCTCTTTATGCAATTTTCCCACAAATAAATGACAAGGGCATCTTTTGAGCAGCATTTGCAAAGGCCAACAATCATTCAGAGCACAGCTCACCTTTCCCACCAGTGCCTCACTGTAGCAGCCTGGGCACAGCACCCACAACTGTGCAGCAGCTCCTGCCACAGCTGAATTTCCTGGAAAAGTGATGTCTATAATGGCTTATGGAAAACAGAGCACACTGCAAGAGGAGAGACTTCCACAATCATTCCTATTGCTCCATAAAGTCTTGACATCAAATTATTGCAAGACTGGCACTCAGTGACCCTCTGCCTCAGCTCTGCCTGAAGAGCCCTGGTGGAAAAGCTCAAACTCCCAACTCCCCACTACACTCAGGGAAGTTCAGTCAGTGCAGTGGAATGAAGTTTTCACAGCACTTTCCCTCTAGATTTTATCAGCTTTGCCTCAGCTAACCTTGCACCTCTCTGTGAGACAGAAATTGCTGGGTTATAAATGAAGAAACAAGTTTTTTTTTAAGTGATTTGTGATGTCTGTACAGGGCAGGCTGTGGAAGAATCAAGAAAGAATCCTAATTCAATCCTGCAGTTTTAAGCACATGAATATTCATTCCCCCTATTTTCCCTGGTTTTCATGCAGCCTGAAAACTTCATTTTTCTCATTAGCAATCACTCTCATACACACATTATTAAAAGCACTATTTACCAGGAAAAAAACCACGCAGAACCCATCAGTAATTTTTAAGTGAGAAAAATAAAACATCTGTATTTCAACAAATACTTAAGAGTCATTTGGATACAAAATTAATCTGCTGCTTATTCCACAGTATTCAGTCTGTGGAAAGCAAAGCCAAGCAAAAACCAAGCAAAGCCACAGTCACAGCACTAAAAAACATCCAATTAGCATATTCTGAACATGGATAAACATTCACATAAATAGGGGGCAACACAAGAAGGAAATAAATAACCACTATTGCTCATTTCCTCAGATCTCCAGCAATATTCCCCCTCAGCATCTATGGCAGGTGGGAGTCTGAAAGAGCAGAAGTCTGTGCCTGAAAGATTTCCCCCCAGCCAGTTTCCTTCATTTTTACACCTTGCCTACAGATGCAGATTTTGTTGAGGGATGGGAAAATCAATCCAGCATTTTCCTCTTCCCCAGGTCCATCCAGTCAGCATTGGAAGTGGTAAAAGTGAACAGTGCAAAGATTATCTCCTCCTGCCATGCAGGGAGGCAGAGCTCATTCCAGTGACCCCTGTAACAAAGCACAAACAGCTCTTATCAGTCACAGCATTTTTACAGGGAAGTTGCCCTTTTGGAGTTTATAAAATGGATTTTCAAGAAAAAAAATCCCCAACCAGTCTCATCTGACATCCATGTGAATCACTGTTCATGTTTATTCCACCCAGTGCACCAGAAGCCTCAGCAGGTATTAGGACATCACCCATTTGTACCCTGCAGAAGGTGACCTGTTATAACTGTACAGAAATGAAGCCAGATAGGGGAAATAAACTCCAGTATTAAAGAACAACTCCACTGTCAAGCCCATAGAGTGCTACCAACTAGGTGCACACTAAGTAGGTTTGGGGCATGAACTAAAAGGCTGCCAAATGTTTGAATTTCATGAGTTTATATATAATTTTATCCTAGAGACATCACCTTTCCCTCTCCCCAAAATATTATCAGCCTTAGGCTGTGATTGATGGTGACTGTAGAACTCTGTGTCCTCAGGGAACAAGAGCAGAGATCATTTCAGTCCTTTCCAGGGGTCATGATTCATTGTCTAAACAGAACCACAGACAAATGTGGTTCAACTTGTCAGCAAGATGTACAAACCACTGAGGAGCTACTAACACATTTCCTTCTCATATCCTCCTCCTCTTCCTGACACGGGCACTTCTCCTGATCTGGGGAGCTCTGGCATCAACCACATCAGTGCAGGAGCCCCAGACAGACTGAGCAGGGCTCTCCTCAGCCCTCATGCCCTGCAACAGAAGCAGGAGATGATCAACACAAGAATTACAAATAACCCATTCAACCATCTTTTTGATTTAGGGAGCTCAGCAAGACTTCCAAAACAATCTTTTGTTTGCCTTCAAAGTGAAGCATGGGACAACATTCCATTACCAATGTCAGAGAAGGCACCAAACATCAGTTTACAGAGTGAAAACAAAGGCCTGATTTCAAAAATTTCAGATTATAAACTGAAAGGGGAAGGGAGCTTTGACACCCATTTCTGGGAACTGTCATGGCACATTTAAGGTGCTACATAAACCATGGGCTTTCACCCTCCCAGCTGAGCTGCAGAGCTTTTCCTTCCATCAGCTGCAGAGCTGTGTTTATTCAAAAGGACCACATTTCTGCTACACTTAAGAACACTGTGGGCTTCCCCCTGGATTCCAATGCAGTATTTATCTGGCAGTGATTTTCTGCTTTTAGCTCCTGGAATCTCTTTTACCTGATTTAGTAAATCAGTATCATTGTCTCCAGGCTCATCCTCATGCCTCCAGTGATCCTGTGCTCCTGTAAATTCATTCCCACAACTCTCTCTCTCAGACACTTTTTTCTCACTCTGCCACTCCTCATCATCACTGTCCTCATGTTGCTTCCTGCTGGCTGACAGAGTTGTTGTCACTTTAGGAGGAGGCAGAGTTGCCAGGACAGCTGGGAGTGTGAAGGCTGCCAAGAATCTGGCTTTGAGCAGGAGGTAAGCAGGGTTATCACCCAGTTTCTGCTGCACCAGTTCTCCAATAGCATGGAACACATCCCCAGTGCCCCTGTCCCCACTGGCCTCAGAGGGCAGCAGAGAGGCTGCCTGCTCTTCCAGAGCTGCTTTCTGCACAAGGAGCTTTGAGAGGGTTTTAATGCTGCAGAGGAAAGGTGGCAGATAGGGCAGCCTGGTCTGCAGTGGTGGCACCTGAACCCCTTGTTTCCCACTCAGCCACTCCTTCACCAGCCCCTCATCCTCCAGGGAGATCAGGCTGAAGTCAAGGAGATTCTTCTCTGCACTGGAAGTGCTTGGCTGAGGGGGAACATCAGCACTTGGTGGTTTGGAGGCAATGGGTCTGTTCCTCAGTTCCTGGGCACCAGAGCAACCAGAGTTCCCTGGGACATTGCTGTGAGGAGCTGCAGGTGCTGGCCACAGCACAATCTCTGTGCTGCTGCTGTCTGGACTGAAGGATGAGCCGTTTGTTGAGATGGAATCACTGCTCCTTCCCAAGCTGGTGAGACTGGGCACAGGCTGGCAATCAGAGCCCTGAGTGCTGGCAGGGGGCTGTGTTTGGGGCAGCACGATGGCACACGGGGCTGGGCTGGCAGCTGGAGCTGCAGAGGAGTCTGGAGCCATGGAGGAGCCATCTGAACATGCAGGGGTGACAGCAGAAACGCTGGATGTGCTGCTTCCAGGACACACTGAGCTCAGAGGTAAGAGAACTGTGGACTGGTCAGCTGCCTTTCCCAAAGGAACTCCTGCCAGCTGGGAACTTGGCCCTTTTGTCTCTGCACTGCTGGGGAGAGGTGGCTTTGCTCCAGCTGGTACAAGAGTCCCTCCCAAAGCAGAGACATTGCCATTGGAAGTCACATTTGTCTGACACTGGCTTTTCCCAGCAGCAACTGGTATTCCCTGGGGAACACCCACCACAGTCTGGACAGTGCTGGGGAGCAGAGTGTGAGGGATTACAACCCACTGGAAGGGCAGGATGCTGTTGGCAATCACAGGAGAAGCAGCTTGTGGAGGGACAAAAGCAGGCAGCAGGCTCACTGGTGTCTGCTGTGGCCTGTTACTGTTCAGCTCACAGGTGACTGGTGTGGAAAGGGACAATGTGCTGGTGCCAGATTCCAGGCCAAGAGGCACCACTGCCATCTGGTGAGGCACTAAGGCCTGGTTTTGCAACACTGCTGAAGCTGAGTTACTGGCTGGGACCTGACCATTGCACCCTCCCAGCTCTGGGGCCTTCTCTGCTGCAGCTGGATTCACACCTGGACAAACCCCTCCTTCAGGGCTGCTTTCCAGAGCTTCCTCTTTTAGTTTCTTACTTGACTGTAGATCAGTCCCTTTTGAGCAAGCAGGGCTGTCCCCAGTTCCTGGCATTGCTGAGGAATGGTTTTCAGGCACAAGAGCAGAAGCAGAACCTGCAGCAGAAGTCCTTGTGGGCACTGGTGAACCCTGTGCTTGTGTCTCTGTCCCAGCAGCTGCTGCAGATTTGCTCCCTGCTTGTGCAGAGGGAATGATTTGCTGTGGTGGGTGCTGGATTATCAAAGGCCCTGAAACCAGCACTGGAGAGGCAACCAGCACTGTCCTCTGCAGGGCCTTCTTGGCCTGGGACTGCCTCAAACGCTTCTCTCGCAGCAATTCTGAGACAGTTTTAGGCTTGTGCTGCTGCCCCTGGCCTGGGGGAGCTCTCTGCCCTGCTCTGGCACAGCTCTCCAAGGCACCAGTGGCACTGTTCTGTGCTCTCAAGGCACATCTCCTGACAGCATTCCTTGGAGTGCCCCCTTGGGAATTCCTCTGAGAACAAGCTTGGGATGAGTTGCCTGCAGAGGAGAGGACATAAAATGACATGAATGAACACTATTTCCAAAAGCCATTTCTCATTAAACATCAAGGAACATGGCAAAATTCCTGTTTGTGAGAATTCCTACAGCACCACAGTCCTGATTTCATCAAGCAGGTCCCAACAACTGAACAAGGGGTAACTGCCCCCAGAAATCAGAGATGGGCCAGGAATGCACCTAACACCCCAATGAACTGGTGCAGTGCCACTGGTTCCCAAACCCTCCAGGGCTTTTTCCAGTCCTTACCAAAGGGGAACATGCTTAAAGATCCAAGAGCTAGCAAAAATGAGCATGAGAATACAGGTTTCTCCTTCAGTTAAACTGGTTATTAATGTAACAGTGATAAATTATGTGAAAGTTCTTGCACATCATAAAAATAAATGTTCTGGTAGGTACCTGAAGAAGTCTTTGTATTTTGGGAAGCCTGTAAAAAAAACAATATATTAAATTATACTTCTGATAAATTTAAAGATGATTAAAATAGCACAGATGTGAATCAAACCCACATCTGCCACCTCCTGAACAAATGGCCAAACAACCAGCATTTAATTCTGCCTCTGAACCAAAACAAACTGCTAACACACATATAAACTGTGAGGCCACACAATTAAAGTGCTTATTTAATCAAGATTTCAGTGGGAAAAGTTTAAAAACACAATACCTGCTGAGGGCTCCTTGCATTAGCCTTAAGCAGCTCCAACTGCCTCAGCTTCCTCTCCTTAATAATCTTCATACAGCCTTTGGTATCAATCTGGAAGAGCTGCAAGGTGAGAGCTTCATTAACATTTAAATAAGAGCAAAAATGTTCTGGTGGAGTCAATGACAACACAAAATAGAGGGGACATGCTTTACATGCAAGATTGTGGGGATATTTTACACTTACAGAAAAAGCCCTGGCAGGATCAGATTTTGGCTGCAGGACTTATTTAAGAAACTTCATGTGCAAACCATGAGGGCAGATTAATCCAGTAATTAGATTATTTGTTTAAGAAACAACGATAAACCATTTATTTAAGCCTAAAATACTAAAAAATAAAGACTTGCACTGTTTAAAAGCAGGTAATGCTCTTAGGACAGTAAAACTTACACGAACCAGCAGTGTAAACAGGGGAGTGCTGCTGAGACTGACTGACTTCAGCTTCTCGTGAAGAGCAGCAGCTGGAAAGAAACCCAACATCCAAATCAGCTGGGAATTCACTCAGAAGACATCAGAAAGTAGGGACAAAGGTAGGATGGGTCCCCAGTACCTTTAGTCTGGTAGAAAGCCATGCTCCCAGCCTGCACAGTGCAGGGCAGCAGCACATTGCCCACCCAAGGGGTCACTGCCATCAGCAGCCTCCTGTTGAGGCTCAGCCTCCTCCAGCACTCCCTGTGGCGGCGCCCAGCTCTCTCTGGCAGCTCCTGCAGCCCCTGGGCAGCAGCTGCACCCCCTCCAGGGGGCTTGGCTAAAAGGCTGGCAGGAGGTTTTAGCATCTTTAATTGCCGTGCGTGGAAAAAAAAAAAAAAATACACAATTAGGAGTTCCCATTAGGAAGGTTCTGCCATTAGTCACAGGACAATCTATTCACAGGGCAGTTAGCACAAAAAAACTGTGAGCTTTTCCTCTTGGGATTACAGTGCAAGGTCTGTGATTATATAAAAATAAATTCCTACTAAGCACAGCTGGGCAGTGCTCATGTCACAAGAGCAGACAAGACAAGAGGCACTCACCAGTTTCCTCTGGAATCCTGTGTTTCTCCTTAGTATTATTCTCACCTCCTCCAGGCTAACCTGCAGCACGTGTTTTCCACACTGGGAAGCCTGAAGATGAAAGCACACAGGAAAAGACAGAAGGGAAAGTCACTCCAAGAAAATTATTAGCACTGGATATGCACAACAGATACAAGTTTTCAACATTCCTGCTGTTGAAGGTATCTTATTAAATGAAATCAACTCTGAATTGAATACCTTTACTTTTAATGCTTGTGCATCATCACAACACTAAGTGTGTATTTCATAAAAGCCTTTGTGTGAGCAATCTACCAAAAACTCCAAAACCAGAATTTACTGGGTAATTATCTTCGCATTTTTGGCTTAACAGTACAAAGGAACGAACAGCAAGATGTTATCTGCTCATCACATCATGCCCTTGCTGCAGCAGCTGCACTTCCCTTCTAACTTCTGATCCAAGCTCCCATCCCAGCTCACCTTGGCCATCACTTCTGCTGGATTCTTCACCAGCACATCTGTGGAATAGGACTGTCCAATGCCCCTCAGCAGGGTGCTGAGCTCAGATGATTTATCTGCACCAGCCCTGGCAGCAGAGAGGAGGGATTGGATTTGGTGTCTCTCCCTGGCTGCCTCCTTTGTGTCTGTCCCAGTTGGTATCCAGAGGTCAATGCTGGGCACTGCACACTCCTCACTGCTCTTGTTGCTGCTCTCCTCCTGCTCTGAGCTGTCTGCCAGGTCCAGCTCCATGTCCTCCCCACTGCTGCTCTCTGACATGCTCGAGCTCTCCTCAGCGTGGCACCATTTTCTTGCCCCAGATCTCTTCCTCTTGGTCAAAACAAGCACACACAAGTTTTAGTCAGTGATTACCCCTGGTTTGCAACTCTCTCAAATCAGGAAGTTTCCTTCTTCAAATGAAACAAGATTTTTGGAAACAAGACCATCTTCAACATGGTCTTAAGCAACCAGAATTTCTTGAGTGCCTTGGACCCAAACTGGCAACTCATGAGGTACAGAAAAGAAAACCTACATATATCCCATCCTTACAGGCATTTCAAGGCAGGAAAGAATTCTGGATAATACACAAATATATAGCAAATTAACTTCAGCTCTTCAGAACAAAGGCTGCTTTACCCAGCAAAAATTTAAACTGTGAAATCCACAACAAAAAACCATGATTGTGTGAAATCAATGTAATTTTTAAAGTTGATTTCACAGGATTCCACTTCTAGTTTACAGAAACTTATTTGAAGAGATGGAACTGTGACACAGCAGGATTTCCATAATACCTTAGAGCCAACCATCTGTTTCCACTTGCTCAGGCATTGGGAGCCAGTCCGATGTACCAGGTCTGAAGCTATTTTACTCCAGTGACCTGAAAAGGATGCAGAGGATGCAGAACATTTTTATTTGTGCCACAAACTCAGCAACAGGCCTTTCAATGCAGCCATTAAACACATATTATAAATTTCTCTGGATAAAAGACAAAGTTACTGCATGAATGGATCTCAAATCCCTAATACAAACAACACACAACACAAAGAAGCTGTAATCATCAGTACAAGGCAGAGCCTGCAGGACTTACAATGAGAAGATAAAACCTCAATGACATCTCTAAACTTCTATAGATTAAGCCACAGAAACACCTACCCAGGCCATGCTTCTGTACCAGTTCAATCAGCTGATCCTCTTCCTCCAAGCTCCACTTGCCTTTCTTTAGATTCCAATGCAATACCTTTAAATACCTTCAAAATGAAAACATTAGTCAGAAGTAAAAAAATCAGATCATCACTGCACTCCAAGGCTGAACAAAACCAGCCTTCCTAGGCAGAGCTCTCCCTTATTGCAGGGGCTGGAGTGGCCTGAACTCACCGATCCCGGCACTGGGCGTCGCTCCTGCCCGGCACCTCCGTGCGGATTTTGTACCAGTCCTTCTCCCCGTACTTCTCAACTGCAGCCATCAGCATCTGCATGCACCAGTCAGAACAAGAGCTGAAATCCTCACCAGCATCAACCCTAATAGGCCTGAGACAGCAGCAGTTCTATTTGTTTCCTGTGCAGAACTCTGGACAGAAGTGTTTAGGAGCTTTTAAGTCCTCTTGAGCTGTGAAGTGCCCACCTTGGTTTGTTTTACACTCCTCTGTGCCACTGCTAAAGCTCAGATCTACAGCCAAGCCACACCTCAGCAGTCCAACATTCCCACCCTGCAATTCCAGACCCAGAGAATGGAGCTTACAGCATCTTCCTCTGGTGTCCAGGCTCCTTTCCTCAAGCTGGGGTCCACACTCTTTGTCCAGCGGTAAATCAGCTGAGCAGAATCTCTTCCTTCCATGTAATAAGCAACTGGAAATTAAAAAGTTTCTTTAACTCTGTTGTAATTAATGCTTCTTCCTTCATCTGGACAACAGCTGCAAGCAGTGATTGCAATAAGCAGCACTTTAATTCCTTAAAAAATGGTGCTCAGCCAGTTTCAGCTGAATTTCCAGTATGGATAAAGGTTTCAAGAGATATTAAGTTCCTGCTGATATAATGAAACTTCCAGATAGGTACAGGAAAGGCAGAGATCACAGCTTCCACCAAGGGAAAAAGAATGGGAGAGTGAAGCATTCCAGGTGAATGAAAGGTTTGTCACTTGTGGGTCACTTACTTTTCTTGTATGGGATATGGCTTCCCACTCTCATCTCCTGAACGAGCTCCAAAAGCATCTGATCCTCCTCCTTGGTCCATTCTTTCCTTTTTAAATCTTTGTTATAGATTTGGTATTTCTGCAAGCACTGGAAAGGTGTCCTGTGGGTCTTAATACCAAGAAAACAGAGAGAAGCAGGTAACTGGTTATTTATGAGGACAAAAAGCAAGAGAGAAAATCTAAAAAAAAGAGAGAAAAGCCAAAGTACCAAACCCTTTTGGCAGTGTTCTTGGACACTCCTCAGAAAACATTCATTAACAGTGAATTAGTATTACCATTGTTTTTAAACCTGACAAGAGGCAAAGTAAAGCCAGAATGAACCAACTTGCCAGCTCAGACCTTACCCCCAGCTCCTGGGCAATGGTCTGCCAGTCCAGGTAGTTGTGTTTAGCAGCTATCTCCTTCAGATTCTCTATCTCCTCCTCAGTCCATTCCTCTTTGTTGATGCTTGGATGCTCCCAATTTTGCCAAAACTTCCTCAGTTCTTCTGAGCTACGTTGTCCATCAAACTAAAAGAAACAACAAAAACATGTTTAGTCTCAGAGCTGGGATTAAGACACCTGGACAAACAGGAAATCCAGTGTTTTACATTGCAGATATGTCCTACTGCCAAGTCTTCCAGAATTAAATCACCAAATTTAACAAGCTGAGATCACTTAACAGTCAACTTGGAGAAATGCAAGATGGAAACACTGGATTCAAACCAGGTCAGGTGATTCTCAAGAGGAAGGACACATACATCAGAAGCTATGAAACAGCTGATCCCCCAACTCACATGAATGTTTGAAATTTTGTCCCAGTCATGCTCATCGAATCTGTTTCCTATTAAGTCACCTTCTGGGAGTTGGCTAAAGCAGAAGGTAAAAAGAGGAAGAAAGAATCACATTAAATGGTTAATGAAATACTTTGTCTTCTTGATCCTGCCTCATCTCATTCCTCCCACCTGTTCCTGACTTCCACAAGAACTGAACACTCACATTAGCAGGAGAAACAATTAATGCCATATCCAAATACATTGCTCTAGATTTGTTCATGAGCAAAAGCTCAAAAATATGAAAAAAATCAGACCTCTGCTCCTTTGTTGCTGAAGTAAAGAGCATTTAAAGCAGCACCTCTATAGTGGGTGCAGGCACTACACTTTGTGTATCAAGAGCCAAACACATTTCTTAGTAAAGAACTGTGGAGATGACAGAGCTGCAGAGCCACAAAAGCATCTCATTTTTCACAACCCAACACCAATGACCCATCTAGAAGTAGGAGGAGGGAACTTTTACAGTTAAGCTCTAAGAAACTTCATTTTTCACCAAAAACATAGAAAGACTTCTTACTTAATTTCCTCTATTTCTTGCTCCAAGTCTTTGATTTGCTTTTCCAAGATCTGTTTTTCTGCTTCAGTCTTGACTTTCTCCAGTTTCTGATTCCAATAACTCAACCTGTTCAAAGACATTTTTATCATTATTTAATAGGATAGGTGGGAATGAGGTCAATGGCATCAGAAGATGTACAGGACAGACACCTTCTCCATCAGTACCATTCCTCCCTTCAAGTTTATTTCCACACAAAACTGTTCTCCCAGGTTTTCCCACAAGGCACACTCATTGCCATATTTTTGCCCCTTCAATGCAATCCCTGGCCTAGAACAGGTTTCAAATAAACCATTTTGGTGTTTACAAAGAGAACCAATGGTTGCTGCAACAGCAATTTCAGCTTCAAGCCCTGCAAGTATTTTAAGTTACACCACAGTGCCAACGGGAAAAAAATAGATGTTTTAAAATCCCACAAACACAAGCAATTTAACACAGGAACTTGCTGGAGGAAGGTGAAATCTCCATATCTCCCTTCTCCTTTCCCAAGCAATGTTTTCAGCAGGAGAAAAGAGGATTTTTGGGCAGTACTCACTTGAGCAGCTTTGGCTGGAGCAGGCGCTGCAGGCGGTCGCTCACCACGGATTTCTGCAGCAGAGTCTTCTCCCCAGTTTTCCCTAAACCAGACAGGGGAGCAGCCAGACATCAGTGCAAAACCACTGCCAGGAGACACCCACTGCTCCCAGCACCCCTGGGAAGGAACTCTCTGCAGTGAGAGTTTCCTGCCTAAATCACCAACACCGTGTCAGACTCAGGCAAGGCACCAAAGAGACCCCAATAAGGGAATCACCCTGTGACACTTGGAGCTGCAGGTGTCCCCTGAACTGCCCTCATCTGGCCTCTACCCCTGCACCACCTTAATGTGTTGAGGAGTGCTCACAGGAGCTGATACAGCAGAACAAATGGAAAAGGAGTAATTAATGACTCATTGAAATAATTTATAGAGCATCCCATTTCCTTTTAATGACTTTTTAATGAGCCAACCAGAGGTGTTGATGTTTAACTGCAAATAGAAACACACACACACAAACAATATGAATATATACATTTTAAATATGAATATAGACATGTTACAGCTCTTCTAGAAGACTGAACAGCAAGCAGACTTACTTACACTTGGTTGAATGCAGCTGTTCAAAGGATTTGATGCCCTGAGCTGCCTTTTCCTTGGCATCTTCATTGGAAGGAGGGCCCTGGTGAGGATTAGAAGGGTTAGATACACTGAGAATCAGACAAAATTATTGTTCCTTCTAAAAACTCCAGCATGAACTGCTACAAACATAACTGGAAACTCAAACTTGTGCAAACTGTCACATTCACACTGCTTAGTTACCTTTGTTAGCAAGAGCTCACAGGGACATATCTTAAATAGAAATATTACCAGCAATTGCTTGAATATATTAATACATTGGTGATGACAGTTGACATCTTGGCTACCACAAAAAGCCAAGATCTCCTTTTGCCAATGGCTTTTTAAAAACACACACACACAAAAAATACAAATAATTGCTCCAGAAAATATAAAAAAAAAAATTACAGAAAATCTCAGAAATGGAAAAAACTCAGTTTCATAGACAACCAGATTTCAGTGAGTGCTTTAAATAGCAGCATGGAATTGGGTCCTGGAACTCAATTAAGACAATTAAGTTAAACTCAAGAACATTCAAGCCCCTGGTGGGTGCAATTATTTACTTACAATTCCTGTTGTTTTATCCTTAAAGTATGGCTTCATAAAATGACCCAAAAACACATTTGGTGGTAGATTTCTGCCATCTCCTGCCTTGGCTGGTTTTGGACCATTAAGGTCACCTATGATTTCCTTCTGCAACACAAGAATGAATTGAACAGCATCAGTGTCTCCTCCAAATTCCTGATTTCAGGGAGCAGTGGCTGAGCCCTCACAAACACCCCAGGCAGGGCTCAAATCTGCAGCATCACACTGTAAAATCAGTGCAGGATTTAGAGGCAGGATTTGGAACTTCCTGAGCTTACACAGTGCAGATGATTTAAAAGATTAATAAAATACTAACTTGCCACAACAAGCTAAAATATAACATGTAAAATACTATTTTTTATTGTAAGATTCATCAGTTAAAGAAATCACTTGAGTCTTGAGCTTGAGAGGAAGGAAGGATGGCAAATAGCAACCCAGAAAAGCTCAGAAATGAGCATTGCACTCCTGCTTTGCTCACCTGCTGTTTTTTGTTTTGTGCAATGAGCAGCTCCAGTTCCTCAATCTTTTCCTTGATAACTTCCTGGTACACATGGTTCATCTGCAGGCAGGTTTCTGGATCCTGGGGCAGGCTTTCAATATCATCATCCTCCTCCCTCCTCCTCCTCATCATCATCATGATCACCACTGCTGTCCTCTTCTATTTCCACTTCCTTGAGGCAAATAAGGCATTTAGGGAGAAAACAAAGAAAAGCAGTTGTTTGAAAAGCAGGTCTGTACCAATCAGTTCTGTAACTCAGCACTTCCTCAGCTGAACCTGCTGTGTGCCCACAGCCTGAGGGGTTTGCAGGGACACCATCAGGGAGGCCTCTGACCCTGGCACTTGGCACAGAAGAAATCTCTGACACTGAATAACAAAGTCCTGAGCAGGAATACCCAAAATTCGAGTTTTATTGAGCACAAAGTCAAGGTAATTGCTTGGATTTCCCCAGAGGAGGGTGAGGTTTCTCTTCCTCCTGCTCCCTTCAATAGACAGCTAGAATAGATATCTAACAGAATAGACATCTACTTAAAGAGAAAAAAGTTACCATTTCAGCATGAGAATCTTCATCATCGCCATCTTCATCATCACCATCTTCATCATCATCAGCTAGACAAACAAAATACAAAAATGCTGACTGTAGTGGGATAAAAGAAAACTTCAAGCCCAAATATTTTCAATTAAAGCACAGAAGAAAAAGCACCAGAGCGATTCCAGACGTGACTATCAGTGAGTTTGGACACTGGCAAGTAAAAACTGTATTTAGTTATACTCCACTTATGCTTTTTTGTTTTTATGTCCTGGAGAAGGTGAAAAAGAGCAGCTCTGGGTAAATACAGCAAAGCTGAATCGCGGCCCTGCACACGAGAGGCTCCCGGGTGTGCAGCCACCGAACATTCTAAGCCAGGAGAAACAGAAACTTGGCACCAGCAGCCCCTCAGCATCCCCCGGGTGTGGTACAGAATTCTGAGAGAAGTTGCACAGAGCCCTGCGATCCAAGCACGGGTGGGTGAAGCCTCTCCGGACAGAGACGCTCGAATTGTCACCGATTTCTCTTGGCTCTGGAAAATGAACTTCAGCAGGGGCAGGAGCGCTGCGGGATAGCGCAGCTCCCACAGCAGTTTGCGAGGAGCGCTCAGACCCCGCGATGCCACTGCTGGCGGTATCTGGGTGCAAAGGGAACGTGCAAAGCGCCGGTACCGGCGGCTGCACGGGGAGCCCGCCCGAAGCCGTACCGGAGCTGAGGCTGGAGTCGGACAGAGGCAGCTGGATGTCGGCCCCGCCGGGCTGCAGGCTGCGCTCCAGCTGCTCGATCTCGCGGCGGATCTTTTCCCGCTCCGCATCGAGGTCGAGGCCCTGAGGGGAGCGGAGGGGCCCGGCCCGGCCCGGCCCGCGGGACATGGCGGCCCCGCCACTGCCGGGGATGCGCGGGCCCCGCCTCCCAGCTCCGCCAATCGCTGCTGCTGGCGCGGGTCAGCTGACCCGGCACGTGACACGGCGCAGCCAATCCGGGCGGGGCCCGGCGCACGTGCACGGCCAGGGGCGGCAGCGGGGCCGGGGGCGGCAGCGGGGCGGGGCCCGCGGGGCGGCAGCGGGCCTGAATGGGACCGCGGCACCGGGACACCGCGGCAGGGCCTTCAGTGGCACCGGGACAGCGCCACTGTCGGCCTTTCCCCCTCCACAGCCAGAGCACTGAACGGCACCGAGAGGCCCAGCCGAAACCTGGGGAATTGCACGGGCAGAAGGGGCCGCGGTGCCCGCCCAGCAGGACCGGGGGTGTGGTCTGGTCCATTCCGGGTTTAGGGATCCGTTGGCTGTGGCTGCACCGCAGAGGGGGGAGGGAGAAGCCAGGTCTACAGTTTAGCACGTCGAAATGAGGCCAAGTATCAAAAATTCACTTTTTAGTAATGGTTTCCATATGAAAACAAAGTCCTCCGTGTTGTGCGAGTCAATGTCATCACTGTCCATCGTCTGACACCTCAGCGATTCTGTCTATGGATTTCAGGAGATCAGCAACGAGCTGCAGGGATTCTGCTCCAGAGAGCAGCTGCCTGGAATGGGACAGACACAGTGTTAGGTGTGGGGACAGGTAGTTTTGGCAGAGTTTTTCCATTCTGTGTTTTATCAAGCAGCATTTTATCAGGACTGGAAACTCAGAGATTCCCACTTTCCACCTATTTTTACTACCTACACTTGGAGGAAAACACATCACAGGTAAGAACATGGAGTAACTCCTCTAGCACACAACACAAACCCCTGCATTTCAATCCTAAAAAACCCACTGAGGATGTTTACTTGTGAGCCCAGAATGTAACCCCATGCCTGGGAGGGCATCAGGAGAGTTGTCCCAGCCCAGCTCACCTGATGGATGCTTTGGAGCTGCTTGTGACCTGGAGCAGGTGCTGCAGGGCCACCTCTGCATTCTGCTTGGCCACAGCCAACCCTGCCTGGCCTGCCCGCAGTGCCTCGTTCTCCAGCCTGGAATTCCTCAGCTCAGCCTGGGGGAAAGGGCAAAATCCACGTGAAACAACCCCAGAATTCCAGCAGATACTCTGCAGCTAAGGAATACATTCACACAGCAGTTTGTGGGTGTGGAATATAATAATTAACTAACACAAGGATAACAAATACAATAAAACAATGTAATAAATAGTGACTGGAGTCCATAACCAGACTGCCTGGAGTGTCTTCCCAGAATCACTGAACCATTAGGGTTGAAAGGACCTCTGGATGTATCCAGTCCAACCCTCTGCCAAGGCCATGTCACCTGGAGCAGGTGACACAGGGACATTTCCAGGTGGATTTGGATGTCTCCAGAGACACAGACAGAGTTTGCTCCAGGGCTCTGCCACCCTCCATGGACAGTTCTTCCTCATTTCAGTTTCTGGCCATTGCTCCTCATCCTAGCACTGGGCACCTCTGAAGAGTCTGGCATCATCCAAGCCCTCTCAGAAACACACTCAGCATTTTCTTCAGAGCCTACAAAACCCTTGCAACATCCTTTCCACTGGCTCAATTCCAAGATGTATCCCTGCAGCCCCTGCAGTGCTGCTCTGTACCTGGAGCTGTGCATTTTCCTGTCTCAGTTTGGCAGCGCTGTTCTCAGCTTTGGCAGCCCGTTTCTGCAACAGAACAGAGATTATTGAAACCACAGCGTGCTGAGGATAAACCAGGCAGCTTGAGCTAGGTGGGAAGGAGTGATTCCAGCACAGAACTCGGAGGAATATGGTTTGTGTTACACCATATCATGTGCTGAAATGTTCTAGGAGGCAGGAACAGCTCCCTCCTTCCTTCCTCACTGCTCCTTTTTGGGATCTGCAGAACCTCCCCAGCCTCACAGGGGAGAATTTCTTCCTGACACCTGATCTAAACCTCAAGCCAACACTTACAGTCATCAGCTGGAGATTCTGCTCCACGTGCTGCACCATTGCTTCCAAATCCTGAGCTTCTTTTTCTTCTTTGATTTTGTTTTCCTCGAGCTTCTTCTCAAGCTTCCTCATCCTTAAAAAAACATAAGAAATGGCACACAGTAAGCACTTGTACCATTAAATACTTTATAAAGGAAATTCTGGGAAAGGATCAAGAATCTCATGGTTTCATGTTATAAGGAAAATGAATTCTCACGCACTTGTCTGCTTGAGTCTCAGACAGAATCTGAAGCTTATTGATCTTGCTTCTCAAAATAGCATTCTCTTCTTTTAGCTAAAAACAGAAATTAAAAAATTCTCATTAGGGTTGAGGTGCAACAATACCAACAATGCAAGATCATTAACAGAATATTCAGCTTTAATACTGGAAGTCCTTGTGCTTTCTAATACATTCAAGCTTAACTTTATCTTCAGTTTACCCATCCAGAAGCCACTGTGGGGCACAGGAATGTAGCACGGAACCACCAGTGCAAATGTGACTAATTAATGCTGCCGATTTTAAATAAACATGACCACAAGGGGCAGGAGCACCAGTAAGCCACCTGGGTCATGTGCGGGGCAGCAGGACAGAGAAAGTACAGGACCTGCTCACGCTGAAAAGCACATTTCCAGAGCGAATTCTCTTCCTCAGCAGCTCTTGGAGGCAGCAGGCTGTACGCTGAGTTCTGCAGCGAGCCAGCAGCCAGCTCAGAGCTGGTGGGACAGATGAAGGTGCCGGGAGGGCGGACAGCGCTCACCTGCTCGTAGCTCGGCTGCCGGGAGGGGCCACGGGCCGGTCCCGGGGCGGCTCCGAGCCTGACCAGGTGGGCCTGCTCCACGGCCAGGGGCTGGTAGCTCTCGCTCCACTCCTCCTCCTCCTCCTCCTGCTCCTGCTCGTCCCCCGACTCTGCGGGCACTGCGGGCAGCGGGGGCACGACGGGCCCGGGCCAAGCCGCCTGCGGAGGGGACAGCGGGGCTGAGGTGGGTGTTTTGACGGGACGGACCCCGGGCGCGCTGACCTGCGTGTCACCGCCCGGGCCGTCACCGCCGCGGGACTTGGAGCGCACGAACTCGCGGAAGGAGAAGGGGTTAGGCTCGGCCGGGTCCCCCGGCGGCGGCTCCGCTACCGGCAGCGCCGGCGCCGCCATGGCCGCCTGAGGGCGCGGCGGGGCGGGGCGGGGCCTCCCCGGCCGAGCGGACCAATGAGCGCTCGGCCGCCACGGCCGCGCCCAATCGCGGCCCCGCCCTCGCGGCCCCGCCCCGCCCCCTGACCCCGCTCTCCCGGTGGCGGAAAGATGGCGGCGGCCATGGCGTGGCTGCGGCGCGGCGCCTGCGGCCCGGCCCGGCGGTGAGCGTGGCTCTGGCACCGCGCGGGGGGCACGGCGCTGGGGACAGCGTGGGGACGGGCGGGGATGGGCGGCAGCGCTCGGGACCGCTCTGGGAGGGATCAGCGCTCGGTAGCGGCCTTGGCGGAGGGGCGCGCCCGCAGCCCGTGACGGTGTCCCGGTGTCCCTCAGGTGCGGGCTGGCGGCCGGCCGGAGCTACAGCGGCGGCGGCGCCTACCCCAGCGTGTCGCTGACGTGCCCGCTGCCCGGCGTGCCCAAGGCCGTGTTCGCGGCGGCCGAGAGCCGGGAGCGCTTCGAGACGCGGGTGACGGTGCTGGAGAACGGGCTCCGCGTCGCCTCCCAGAACAAGTTCGGGCAGTTCTGCACCGTGGGCAGTGAGTACCCGGCGGGGCTGGGGGCAGCCGGTGTCACCTCAGCTCCCCCCAGCCCCAGCTGCGGGTCGGGTTGTGAAGAGCGGCAGTGTAAAAGTCACGCTGGTTTATTCTCTTCTTTACACCAGTTCTGGTCAATTCGGGATCAAGACACGAAGCGAAATACCTCAGTGGTATCTCCCACTTCTTGGAAAAACTGGCTTTTTCTGTGAGTACTGCCCTGCAATGCCCAGGGGTCCCCAAATCTGCACAGCAGCCAAGGAGGGCCTGACCCGCAGGAGCTGTTAAAACATTGGTGACAGCATTGCCAGAGTCGCAGAATCTTAATTACTTATTAATTATCATGACTTTAATTATAATTTGGAAGTCTTTGTGGTTTCACCTCCAAGGTGAGGTAGAGGTTTCACCTCCAA
Organism: Muscicapa striata striata; assembly: GCA_030060385.1. NCBI lineage: Eukaryota > Metazoa > Chordata > Aves > Passeriformes > Muscicapidae > Muscicapa > Muscicapa striata. The sequence continues at coordinate 1,622,589 of JAREIS010000026.1, read as the reverse complement.
ACCATTTCACTGAAAAAACATAGAAGATGCTCTGGTTTACACTGAAGGGTTATAAAAGTTATTGCTTTACTAATTAATAACACTGGTATCTTCTTCCTTAGTCCACAGCTCAGTTTGGCAGCAAAGACGAAATTCTCCTCACCCTAGAGAAGCATGGAGGCATTTGTGACTGCCAGGCATCGAGGTGGGTGTTGTAATACTAACAGCACTTTGAGTCTCTTTTTCTGCTCTGGAGCAGGAAAAGCCGTTTTTTGTTCCCAAGCAGCAGAAATCTGTTTGTTTGGGCTGCTGGGAGGCTACAAAAGTGAGCCTGAAAGGATGATAAAATTCAGATCTATTTAATTTCAGAAGCATTTAATGATTAAAACAACTTCATTTGTGATTTCCTGCTACTGAGATGACACTGAATGACCCCAGAAGTAACTTCTCAGTGCAGAACTTGTTTATTTTGTTGCAGGGACACCATCATGTACGCTGTGTCTGCTGATGCCAGAGGCCTGGACACCATGGTCAACTTGCTGGCTGATGTAACACTCCAGCCCAGGTTATCAGGTCTGGCAACACAATCCTCTGCCTCAAAAAAACCCCATTTCCAACATATGGTTTGCTCAGAATTCTCTCAGAAGTGACCTTGCAGCAGCTGGGTGTTTGTGTGGGGGTTGCCATCCCTTGCTTTGTCTCATTGCAGATGAGGAAATTGAGATGACCCGAATGGCCATAAGGTTTGAGCTGGAGGATCTGAACATGAGACCTGACCCAGAGCCTCTCCTCACAGAAATGATCCACGCGGTAACACACTGGGAATCCCACCCTGCATGCAGCCTCCTGCTGCCTCGTGCTTTTTGCCAGCTTCAGGGGTTGTTTTACACTGTTCTAAAAGCAGATTTTTTGTTATTCAGTTTCTGTGATGGGAGAATTTGGCTGTCCCATCACTCTGAAATCCAGCATTCTCCACATGGGGAAGATTCTAACCCAAACTAAAAAAAAAAGCAAACCCTCTCTGTAACTTCTCTTTGTTGATGTGGGTTACAAAATTTTACTGAGTTGCACTGACATCTCTCAGATGCTTAATGCCAAAGCAAAAGGAGGTTTAGAGAGGGATTTAGGGAAAAAATGAAGTGATGTTTATGACTTTAATGTGTCTGTTCCCTTTTAGGCAGCCTTCAGAGACAACACAGTGGGACTGAACAGGTTCTGCCCCGTGGAAAACACAGACAAAATCGACCGGGCCGTGCTGCACTCCTACCTGAGCAGTTACTACACCCCAGACAGGATGGTGCTGGCTGGGGTGGGGATTGAGCACGAGCACCTGGTGGAGTGTGCCAGGAAATACCTGCTGGGGGTGGAGCCCGTGTGGGGCTCTGGGCAGGGCAGGGCTGTGGACAGGTCCGTGGCTCAGTACACCGGAGGCATCATCAAGGTACGTGGTGGAGGTGGCATCCAGCACCTTGCTGGGATTTGCTGATTTCTCTACAGGCTTTTTGCTTTTCTTAAGTTACATTTCATGAGTATGAGCCCAGACTGGCCAATGACAGCTGCTAATTGGGTGGCATGGTACTTATTTGGAATGTATCAAACTGGGTACAACAGCTGTGAAAATTGGTGTTAATAATCTGTCTGCCTTTCCCACAGGTTGAAAAAGACATGTCAGATGTGAGTCTGGGCCCTACTCCCATCCCAGAGCTCACCCACATCATGATTGGGTTAGAAAGCTGCTCATTTTTAGTAAGTATTAACCTAAAATCCTTCATTTTGTATGGCCTATACTTGGAGAATCCCAGGATCAGTGATCCATTACAAGAATATTGACATTTTTGCTGCTGCATATAAAAACAAGCAGCATCTTCCATGACATTTTGCCATTTTGCTGAAGGCCTTGACCTTCACACTGCTCTTGTGCTGTGTTTTTTTCTCCCCTTTACTCACCCCAGACCCTCGAGAGCTCTGCCATTACCTGAGTTTTTTTGTTCCAATCCAGGAGGACGATTTCATTCCTTTTGCAGTGCTAAACATGATGATGGGAGGTGGTGGCTCTTTTTCAGCTGGAGGGCCTGGCAAGGGCATGTTCACCCGGCTGTACCTCAATGTGCTCAACAGGTTGGTTTGTCTTGCTGTTTAAGGGGTGGCAGAAACAATCCTGTAGCAGGTTTACATGAGGGAAAAAAGCAAACTCCACCAGGTTTTACATTAGTTTGTTCTGCTTGGAATGTGGGACTGGTGTGTCAGTTGGCATTTTAAAAGGGTTAAAGTAAAGGGCAGAAGTGACCAGGAATTCTGTTTTCTTCTGCTAGTCCTGTCCATGCTTTAGTCTGGGAATATTAACAGGATTGGATGTGTGTTGTCCTGGGTTTGGTCTCAAGGATTCAAGTGCAGAGAAGTGAGTAGATGCCACATGCATAAATTAGCAGAGGCAGGGATTGACAATTCTCATTGCATTGCTAAGAATCCTGAAAGTGCACTAGGAGGATGCTCACTGTCCTTGTTGAATTTTCACATGGTAAATTCTGGGTTTTCAGTTTTAAAATATGTTTGTATACTCACAGGCACCACTGGATGTACAATGCCACCTCTTACCACCACAGCTATGAGGACACAGGTCTCCTGTGTATCCATGCCAGTGCAGATCCAAAGCAGGTACAGAGTCCTGTCCTCAGAGACAGGAGTCCCTAAAAAGTAGCCACCACATCACTCAGTACCAGAGAGTTCTGTGCACACATTTTTCTGATCTTCTTTCCATGGTCTGTTTTCCCCAGGTTCGGGAGATGGTGGAAATCATCACCAGGGAATTCATCCTCATGGCAGGAGCAGTGGGAGAGGTCAGCAGCACATCTGAGTTTGCAGATGGTCTTGGAGATGCAATAATCCCTGGAAGTGTCCAAGGCCAGGCTGGACAGGGATTGGAGCAATCTGGGATAGTGGAAGGTGCCCTGCCCTGGCAGGAGGTGGAAGTGGATGAGTTTAAGGTCCCTTCCAACCCAAACCATTCTGGGATTCTGTGAATGCATTGCACTGACTGTGCTACAATGGATTTTTATGGATAATTTTGTTACATGTTTCTGTAAAAGAACACAGCAACATTAGCAATGCATCCACAAAGAGAGAGGTGTCTGCAGAACCCTTCCATATTATCTTGTACTGCAGAGCAGCAACCAGATTTTTTTTTTTTTAAATTTCCTGCTCATTCACAGGTGGAACTTGAGAGAGCAAAGACACAGCTCAAGTCCATGCTCATGATGAACCTGGAGTCTCGGCCAGTGATCTTTGAAGACGTGGGGAGGCAGGTTTTGGCAACAAACACAAGGAAGCTACCTCATGAGCTCTGTGCCCTCATCAGTGAGTAGACAAAGCTTTGCCTTGTGGGCAACTGTACCTGCAGTTGTAGGTACAGTTAAAATATTCTTGTAGCACTGATGAATTACTTCTAAAAGCCTGGAAGCATAAATACTACAGAAATACATTTCAAACTGAGCTTAATTATTTTCAAGCTAACACAGGGCTTATTTTAGTCAGCAGGAAGGGAAAATAGAATCATAGAAGAGAAGATATGGTTTTCTGAGCATCAGCCTAAAGCTGCTTAGTGCTGTTCACAATGGAGGTGTCACAGCTCTGCCTTTTTTCTCCCTGCAGGTCAGGTGAAACCCACTGATATCAAGAGGGTGGTGACTAAGATGCTGCATAAGAAGCCAGCAGTGGCTGCCCTGGGTGACCTGACAGATCTGCCCACGTACGAGCACATCCAGGCCGCCCTCTCCAGCAAGGACGGGCGGCTCCCGCGGCTCTACCGCCTCTTCCGATAGAGCAGCGCCTCCTGCCCCACTCAAAATCCCTTCTTTTTTAATGGTTGGTTTTTTTTGTTTTTTTTTGATTCTCATGTTGCTGTACCACCCTCCCACCCCCTAATGCTCCCAAGCATTCTGTGCAACCATGGAGCTGAGCAAAGCTGCTTCGGAGCACTGGACTGTGAAGAGCTGGTGTAAGGAGCTGGCTCTGGAGGAGTTTGACCCTCTGAGTCGGTTACAAGATGGGTGTTGACACCCTTCTCTTGGCTTTGGGGAGAACAGAGCAAGCCAAAATATTCATCACTACAATGAAAGCACATCTCTCAACAGCCAGTCACTGTCTCTTCATCACCCTAGCAGTGGAAGTGGGGCCATCACAAGTGCCGTTCCTGAGGAATGTGTGGCACCTTAAACAGCTTGGCTTACATGTCTGAATTCAAAGAATATCTTTAACTGTTACCAAGGTGAATAAAGACTTGGTCAGACTGAATTAGGAAAATAATAGTTACTGAGTTCCTGCCCCTGTGAAGTTAGGCAAAAGGTTTCCTGCAATCCAGGTTTTGTTACAAATCATGGATCCACTTCATCTGTGTAATTCACCATCTGACAAGGAGTCACCCACCTGGGAATAACTTCATCATCTTGCTAGAGCTCCAAGGAAAGCAGACCCATGACAGAACCAATTTTCTGTGGAGTTTCTCTGCAGAGGTGCTGTACACAATGGACACTTACTTGAGGATGAGATCAATCCTATTCTTTAGGTTTTTCACTTGGACATGAACTGTGCTAAAGAATAAAAGTTCTTTTCTTCCAGAGTTGCTATACAAACAGTTATTAAAGGAGTTGCTGCTGCTGCACCTTAAACTCGTGCCTCATTTCCTCAGTGTCACCCAGATGGACTTAAGGCCTTGCAAAAAGAAGACACAGTCTCACAGCAGAGGTGTGGCTCAGCTGGAAGTCAAGATAACAAAATCACAACATTTAGAAACAATCTTGACTGACACCATGTCACAGCCAAGTGCCACATGTGTGACATGCTGAAGAAATGGAGACTCAACAAAAGAATAAAACACTGGATTTATATAATCCCCCAATACATGGGTTTAAAAATAAAAAGACAGCTGCACTGCAGCTCTTCACTGCTAGATGTGTATGGTAAGGAGCAATCCAGCTGGGAGCAGAGCACTGTGAGACTGCTGGTACCTGCTTTACCCCATCCTGTCCTCATGCAACTCAAAGGAAACGTTGCATTGCTTCCTGCAGAGCCCACAGTGTGGAAGTCCTGTTCAGTTCTTGTGTATGCTTGTGAGGAAATAAAGAGACCTCTGAACAACCAGGGCAAGTAGTAAGAGTTCTGAAATTCATCTGCCAAGGGTGTCCTGAACTGGCAAGTGGAGCATGCTTTGTTCAATGCAAACAATTACAGAGAAATCTGTCCCACCCCTTCAACTGAAGACAAGTGGTCCAGGTCACCCAAACACACACCATGCAAAGAACTCTGGTTCTGAACAATAAAAGCTGGTTCTCAGTTAAGGTATTGCATTAATTTATTTTTATTCCTTTAAAAAGAAAGGAAATCCAAATACCTGATGGCTACAGACAGGTCAGTGCCATAAATGTACCGCAGAACAGGAGCCTGTCTGGGACAGGTTGCATAGTCAGCAGCACTTCCTCCCAGGTGTTTGCATGATGTTTTAGGTCCTAAGGTGATTAATGATCCCATCTGTGCCCATGAGGAGTTCTTAGTTATTAGCTGTACTTAACATTTTATCAGTGCCATACTGGTCCTTGTAGGATATATAGCCTTAAGACAACACTACTTCAAAAATAGCAAGTTACTCACAGTTTACTGATCTGGAAAAATAAAACCAAAAGGAATTGACTGTGACTGGAGGTAATGGAGCTGTGTGGAGCTGAGTGGCTGCAGTTGCTCTGCAAACCTCCCTGGTACACTCACTTGGCATCACTTTGGTGAAGCATCACACAGTGCCCTATTCTCAGATAAATTCCAACTGCTGCTGCTGCTGCTGAAGGCAGGTAGTGCTTAATCAGCCCTGGGGAGGGCAAGTGAGTTCAGGAAGGGATTGCTTCAAGCAGTCTCAGCAGACAAATATATGGCCTGAGAGTTTGGTATTTACCCCCTTAGTAATAGAAGGCCTATAGAATGATTATTGAAAGGCAATGTTTCTACACTTCAATGTACAGGAGTACATTCACATACAATTTGCTGTAGAGGACCCAAAAAGGCCAACACAGGAGCACCATCCATACACAGGATTGCCATGAACTGGTCCCTGTTACTCCTTGTACAGAATACCAACACTTGGCTACAGAGAAGGAGCAAACCCAACCCCACACTGGATGGAAGTTAATCTGACCAAACCAAAGGGACAAACAAAGAATTCACCTTTCTGCAGACTTTTCTTAGGTCCAGCAGCTGTGCCCCTGTGTGGAGGGGAACCAAAGGTCTGCACCCAGAGGCTTCCTAAGACAGTCTGGTTAAAAGTAAATCAATTGCACCAGTTGGGATGGATGTTTTAAATAACTTGACTCCTTTTCTTCGGCAGAAGCACTTGAGCTACATGGATTAGCTCATGCAAATGAATCCAGGATGAGGTTTAAGACATTCTTCACAAGCCACAGCAACTGCCAGAGGTGCTTATGCAGACAATTCCCTGCAGAGTTTGCCATGGCCTGAAATCCTCTTTTGGGGCACCTCTACCACAAGCACTGCAGAGCTTTCAGCTCAGGAAATGCTACATATGCTGCTGGATCTTTGGTCCTTTCGTTCGCGGCGTTTCAGGAGTTCCCTTGTAGCCCTCCTCCTTATTCCAATTAAATACAGATCTCTGTCAAACAGCCCTGCAGCCAGGGGGATGCTGCAACAGGAACACATACCAGCAGGTCAGGGCATAAATAAGTTCTTGTTTGCCCAGCATTTCCCTACTACTTCACACAACAAAGGGCACAAACCTGATTTTTACTTTCTTAAAGCAGTCAGCTACTGCTGGGGGAGGAACAAGAGTTGTTCTTCCACAGCAACAAGTTAAGGTTTTTCACAATAGTTTAAAATGCTGGTTGTAAAAGGGAAATGTACTTTAAATTTCAGCATGAACTGCTTTCATATATAGAGAACTTTCTTACTGACTTAAACTAAAACCCACTCATTTGAAAAGCTAAACCAGGTTACTGTTAACTTGGTGTGTTCACTGGTGTGGTTCATCTCAACAATTCTTACCTTGATTGCTTTAGAGAGGCCAGAGGAAACATGAGCAGCCCATCACACATTGCTATTTAATGGGTATTTAATACCCAGAAACAAAAATTCCCATTGTAATTGCACTGCTGATCAAATACTTTGAGAAAGCACTCTTCTAGATATTCAGCTCTTGAAATCCCTGACCATGTTACTCACAAAAATGAGGGTAATTCCAAACCAAATTTTCTAAGGAGTTCTACTAATACAACAGCCTACAGTAGCACATTAGAACTTGGGAGGATCTCAGAATACTCCAGTGACATCCAGCTGTGCTGAACTGCAGCCACCACTGGGGAGGGGAAACAGAACTGATCCTAAAGAGGGAAAGAGCAAGAGAAGAGGAAAACTGCCCATGCTGATAGGGAAAACAGAGAGCTGCATCTCAGATAAAACACAGATTTATATTCCATTCCTGTGGGCTCTGTTTATCCCCCTCAGAAGGATTAAGGCAGCAGGGATTTCAGCTGTCAGTGCAAGGTTTAAGCCCTTACTGCTCTGACCACCAGCATGTACTGGGTAAAACCCAAAGAGGCGTGCAGGGATAGATAAAGGAGAATATCCTCAGGATCACTGGAGCTATGAGCAATGCTGTGGAGCTGCAGGAGGTACTCACTTGTCTCTGCCAGGCCTCACTTTGACACGAAACAAGGCAAACACAGGCCGGTGGTCCGAGGTTCTGATGACAGGACAGGAGGAGTATTTGACAGCCTGGATGTCGTCCTTGTAGCGGCTGCGGAACACGACTCGGTCCTGGAGGCAGGGACAGAGGGGACAGTGATGCTGACTCCATCAAAGGAGACAAATCCATTCATTCATCATGCTCCACTTAATGAAATTAATGTGTCCTTGGATGGGGATCCATGCATGAAGTGTCTGATCCCAGCAGTTGTTCTGTGCCAGCTCTGAGCACTCAGGATGTTAGGCAGGGAAAATAAGGTGAACAGCCTGTGACAAACTCTCCCTTTGCCCACAGATCCAACAATCCTTTCTTCCAGAAGTCACAGCTGCCCTTAAGCAACAAATCTCAGCACAATTGAATCCCCTTTGACTTGTGAAATCATCCCTTACCGTGTAGGAGGGAGTCCTTTGTTTAGAAGTGGAGTCGTAGCTGTCTTTTCCTATGTCAAACTTGTAGGAAGGACGGAAATGGATATCAGCCTCTTGGAATCCTTTGAAAATAGACCCTGTAAGGGAAGGGGAGAACAGCATGAACAAACTTCTTCCTGAGAACTGGGCACTGTGTCTACTAATACTGGCTAGAAACAACAGCCAAGTACATCCCAGAAAAACCTGGGCTTGGGGTCCAGAAAAGGAGCAAGCTCCAGTCCTGACATGGAGAGGATGAACAATAGCCAGTGGCTGTTAAGTCAGTGGTCAGTTAAACAAAGATGTGGTCCATGCACTTCCCCTTCCACTGAAAGCTTGTGCTGCTTTGCAGATGCTGGTCAAATCTAAATTCCCTGGACACTGGGACAGAATGATGCCCAGGTTATGGAGGAGTCAGATGAAACAGCAGCAAATGGCTTGGAAGGTCACATTAAATAGAACAAACTGCTGCAGCCAAAGGTCCCTTGACAAACTGCCACCATATTTGCCAACTGCTGACTCCCTTTTTTAGGGAACTTAACCAAAGAAAGCAGGAGAGGTCTCCAGGAAATGGGGGCTGGGCTGACATTACTCCTGTGTGTAGGCATCTCTGTTTCTGGAGAGGAGGGAGACAGGCAGCTGCCCCTTACCCCGACTCATCTCACTGGTGAGCTGGTCATACACCAGCAGCTTGGACACGTCTGTGTCGGGGTGCTGGTTCAGGATGGAATCCACAGTCTCCCGGTCCTTATTCAGCCGGAAGTTGAAGTCACCAAACCAGAAAACTTCATCAAACCGAGTTGTGACATCACCTGCAAATTCACACCACAAGTGTTCAAGGGATGCTGCTGAATGAGTTTGAGGAACAGGAAGAAATTCTTTCTTTCACTACCTGGAGGTGTAATATTGACTATGTTTTCTACATGTGATCACCACTAATGCAGTAATTAACAACAGAAATGTTAAAAACCATATAAAAAGCTGAAAAGACACCAAACTATCTATAGGACCTAACACCAGAGGGAACACAAAAAGCTCGTGCTGCACTGCAGATAAAGAGTACGTTCAATTTCCTAGTAAAAGGACCTAATTATTTATCTAGGCATCAAGTTGTCAGCACAGTATTAGAAAACAATAATGGACTTTGGCAAACAATGCTCTGACCTGTGTACATGCAAAGTGACATAAGGCTTATTCTTACATTTTGAAATAAAGTAATGCCTAATTGTTCTAGAAAACACTTTGAAAGTGAAACACATCTGTAATATTCATAATAATTAAACCAAAATTATCATATTGCTAAAAAAATACATCACGTAAAAATTCTCTTTTGAATTTTCTCTCTCCCATTTAAATTATTTTCTCAAATTCCCAATTTCAAGAAAAAAAAAAATCATGTGAGTAATAACCATCCTCAGACCAAAAAGATCTGTTTTTACAGTCTCAAATGATCACTCTTCTTGTCTCTTTCTCAGTGCAGACAGAGACAATGCACAGACTCTGCAGATCTGGGCTCCCCACGCTCACAGTCTCACACTTACTAGAACTGGATCGATATGGATTTGTGTCCGGAACATTCTTGGGAAGTGTAAGGGCTTGAATGGTTTTATTGTAGTCCAGTTTCCTCTCATTCACTTTACTGTCCCCAGCTGCAAGACAAAAGCCCATTACTGTCAAGAATGAATCATTTTCATTCAATGACCATCTATGGTTACACCAGGAGCATCCAAAGGGTATCAGACATTTTCCACATGTAAAATGTGACACTCTGGGAGTGTCTGCACTGAATAATGATGGCAGAAAAAAATGTGGAAAAGGGGATACGATGGTGCAGAGTTCATTTCTGTTTCCATAAACACAGTTCTTGTGTAAGTTTGTTACCAAACAATCCTCCTCCCTTATCCTTCTCAGCTCAGCAATCCTGAGCTTTGGCTCCAGCCTGTCCTGCTTTTCACCTCTGTATTCCCACCCCTCCTCTCTCAACCAGGACATTTGTACCAAGATTACAAGTATCTCACATGTGAAGTGGGAGGTGATGAAGAGAAAGGAGGTCCCAAAAAACGTGAAGCTGATTCCCAGAGCTCCCTTGGTTTTGATCTGAGACACAATTCGAGTTGTCACCGTGGCATACTCCACTTCTGGAAGGAGGAAAAGAAAATGCTGTTACTGAAATGTTTCTGGCAGTGAGCAGGGAGGTTAGGAGAGGGAGAAAAGGGCACAGGCTGACACACACCTGAGCAGAACCAGATGAGGTCCCTGCGGATGAACACAGACAGGTAGAGCACTCCATGGGCAGCCGAGTGCAGCAGCACGTAGTGAGGGCCCAGCGTCTCCTGCAGGCGGATCTCCCACTCCCTTCTGCAGGAAACAACAACAGCTGCATCACACAGACAGCACACGAGACAACAACCAGGAGAGCACATCATTAATATCATCATGTAGAAGCTGATTTCTTGTTTATTTTTAATTATACATTTTAAGACTGATGTTTACGCAATTACCCATTTTTTGATTGGTGTTTTTATGTTGTTTACATGCTTTGTACACTTTGAGCTTTTCAGGTATGATGATTGGTTGCTGTTTAGAACTTTGCAGCTCACTTTTATTTTGGTCTTTTTAACCACAGTATTCTATTTTTCACTTTTATTTTGGGTTTTTAAATCTCAGTATTTTGTTTTTTAGCTCCCTCTCTCCCAATTTAGCATAATTTAGGTTTCAGTGGCTTTGAAGGGTTTTAAGAAGTTGCAGGAAAACACTTAAAAATGGCTCATCTCGTGCATTTGTTATAAACATTGGTTTAAACTAAGAAATATACAGAAAAATAACTAAGCGTGTGAAGAAACAGCAAAATATGCAGAAAAATAACTAGGCAGCAAAATATGGAGAAAAACAGCTAAATATAATTTGGCTGGTGCATACAATACAGAGCATGGCTTGGACTGTTCAGACATGGCACTGTGGCACAGACTTCTTCAGTATTTTCTGTGATTTTTTCCTCTAAATCCTATTTCCTTTGGTGCTCATGCAATAAAATTCGGTCTTGTTAAATGGGCTGATTATTGAAAATATTAGGAATATAATGGAGACTATTTCTAGTCTAATTCAAAGCAAAATGATTAGTTAACAATAAAAGAAGATGGTTCATTACATTGTTTTTGCTACCTGTCTGGACAGCCTTCTTGAACCCCAATGACATACATGTCCTGGGCAAAGTCTGGATCTGTTGGCAATAAGAAGTCATCCAGATTCACTGGAAGTTCCTATAACACAAGAAATTTAAAACAAAAAGAAAGAAAAGAAAAGAAAAGCAGTATTAGTTATGCAAAGATTTACTAGAAAAACACCTTGTAATTTGACAAAGAACAGAAAAACATCACCCCAGTCCTCTCCATAGAGCTGGGGTAACTTTACTGCTGCCAAAGGACCTGTGAAGATTTCTGTGCACCCACCTTCTGCCCCTGCATGTTCCAGGTGGCCACAAAGATTCCCATGTTCCGGTCAGGGAAATATCTGCTGAGTTCTTCTGCTCCCATTAAGGCACCACTTGCCAGAAGGCTGCCTTCCAAATAGCTCCTGTGGACAGAAGACCCAAAAACGAGCTCCTAAGGAAAGGGCATGGCAGCTGGGATATTGATGTGTAATGTTTGAATCATGAAGTAATCAGGAATATACCTTTGAGAAGAAGGAATTTAATATTTATAAAGTGTTCTGCTTGCCTAAAGTTCCTTCCAAAGCCAGGACATGAGGGTGATGGTGAGGCTGATGCTGTTGAGAAGACTAAAGCCATCCTAAATCTTCAGCCTCACTAAAACTCATCCAGACACAGAACAAAGAAATTGGTTTATAACTTCAGGTTGCCTAGAGAAGCTGTGGCTGGCCCTGGAAGTGTCCAAGGGCAGGCTGGACAGGGCTTGGAGCACCCTGGGACAATAGGAGGTGTCCCTGGTCATGGCAAGGGTAGCACTGGATGAGTTTTGAGGTCCCTTCCACTGAAATAATTTTGTGATTCTGATACCATTAAATTTGAGTACCTTGAAGCAGCTCAATTTACTTCAAACATAAAAACAGCTCCACCATTCCCAGTGTTCTGGCATCAGATTTCTCCTAATCAAAAATTCAAACTCACATCCTTCCTTCAATTCAGCTCATCAAATAAACTTCAAGAAAATAATTTATTGAGCCTAAGGTCTCAAAATATCCCCTTTGGGAAGGACAGACATCCCACAGCACCTGCTTCTCTGAAAGGACACGCTTACAGAGGTGAGGGATGCTGGCACAGGGACTGCATGTTGAATAAGCATTTTTAATCTTGCTTAAGCTCTGCAAATAATGATGAGAGAATAATGTCAGGGACTTCTGGGCGACCCAACACTGCCCACCTGGCTCCAGCTGCTTTAGGGAGGAATGAGGAAGAAAACCCTCACGGCAAACAAGTAACAACCTATCTTTGGGGGTTTTTTACCAGCTAGTAACACACGAATTTATCTCAGAATTACTTCCTTTTTACTACTGACTCCCACGCTTTGGATCAATGATTACATTTTTCTCTCCTGCAGAAGGTGGGGCAGAGGAGTTCCTGTGGGATACTGGAGTAGTTCCCAGCACATAATTTGATACTGCCAGAAACCAAACAAGTGCAACATCTGCTCAGCACTTCACAGGACTGTGATAATGCTGCATGACAATCTCAATTTAAAATATCTGGGTTATTTTTTTTTTTCTGTAATTTATCATTTCAGTTCAAATCCAATGTATTTTTAGGTTTTTCTAAAGAAGCATTTTTCCCAACTGCTGGCATGCACAGCCACTGCTTCTTAATTTTCCAGATTATGTTAATATTACAAGCAAACTGACAGCAAATCAGACTCGTATTTATGAAAACACTTATCTAAAAGGAGCAAATGCAGAGTATTTGCACTGATCTCTTCATCTTCCAACTCTGCACAGCAGGTTAAATAACACAGAACAGCTTTTGTGCTTCACCAGGAGCTCAGAAGTTCCCTGCCCAGTGGGATCCTCCTCCCTGCTAACACCCCAAAACCCAGGAGTAAAGCTGGGGCAGCCCTACCTGCTGCGAACATCCTTGGCTCGGATGGGAGTGAGCACGCTGAAGGTGGATTTCATGGAATCTGTGGAGCAGTTGTCATAGAGCGTCCCATTGCCCTGCAGCCTGGAGTCGCTGAGGCTGCTGCTCACCCTCCCAAACTTGTGCTGAGAATAATGTCGGTAATCCAGACAATCTGAGTCGATCCTATTAGCTGTCCTCAGCGAGTGGGAGGCCACGTTGAGCTCCATGGGGGGCAGGGGGCGGGCCGGCATGATTTGGGAGAGCCGGGGTTTGCCCCCCGCGAATCCCTTCCCCCGCAGGAGCCCCCCAAAGGCACTGGAGATCTCGGAGGCTCTTTTGCCCAGGTCCGAGGCGCTTCCCTTGCTTTTCCCTCCGGGACTGGCTTCCAAGGCGTCTGGTGAACTGTGCAAGGAGTCCTGCGGGCAGCAGGGATTGCAGGGGCTGGCCCTGCCCCTGGTGGGAGGGCTGGGGGACGCTTCCTGCAGGGAACCATTGGAGGAGCTCGTCTCGTTGGGATCAGTCAGACTTTCCTGACTTGTCCTAAATCGTCTCCACTTCCTCCAGCTCTTCTCATCCAGGGATGCAGCACGTTCCAGCCGGGGCTTCCGAGGGGGCCTTGGAGTGATGGATCTAATTTTCATATTGGCTTTGAGTTCTTCTGGCAGAAGCTTTAAGGTCTCACTTATAGGCGTGCCTATTTTTGGAGGAGCCCCATCACCTCCAGCCTCCTTTTTGGCTGCTTTTCCAGCTTTTTTTGCCTGCAGGTCCTGCACTGCTCCACCCTCCACGCTCCGAGTAAGACACACCCTTGAGTGCTGCGGAAACCCATTTGGAGTAGTCATTGTCCCCCAGGTACCGGCTGTGGATGCTGCCCCAGATGAAAAATTCCTCAAAGCATAGTTTCCTTCCCTTTTTCACCCTGTGGGTTCACAGGGCTTTTCTCAGCCAGCAAGACATGGGAATCGCAGACAGCTCAGCCTTTAGCTGGGAATGAAGGGCAGGTGAATGTGCAGGCAGATGCATTGTCTGCAAAAGTCCAAGACTTGGGATACCTGGATTCCCCCAAGAAAAAGATGTAAGAAGGGAAAGTTATCGAGCTGTACACCTTGATCAGAAAGCATCTCCTTGCAGAACGTCCCTCTAGGTACAACTCACACCTTAACGTGACCTTGTTAGAAAATCACTTATTATTTCCCGTTTTTTCCCCCAAAAGCAGAGCAGAGACCAGAAGCAGAGCAGAGAGCCGTGCAGGCATCAGGGCTGTGAACACCCTGTTAGCACGAAAGGAAATTCACGCTGCACGGAAAGCACAGCTCGCTGTCCTTGCTGCACACACGGCGCCACCAGCACCGGCAGCCCGAGGCCAGGAAATTTCCAGTGATGCCACAGCCGGGAAATCGCTGCCGCCTCCTCTGCCTTGCACCAACCCCGCTCACCGCCGCCGACACCGAGAAAATACCCCAGGGGCGGCTTTAGGGTATGGGAAAGGGCTTCGAGGACATTTCTAACACGGGGGAAGCACCTCGTCTTTCTGCGGCTACCGCGGACCGGCCTCCCCCGGCCCTGGGAGGGAAACAACACGCGGTGAGCGCAGCTCAGAGCGCGGCTTTGGCGCTGAGGGGCCGGGGCAGGACGGAGCCGACACCGGCCTCACCCTCACCCTCACCACGGCCGCGCCTCCCGCCCGCCGGGGCCGCCCCTTCCCCGCCGCCGCAGCCCGTTCCTCACCGCTCCTCACGGTTCCTCAGGGCTCCCCGCCGCTGTCGGCGGTCGCGGCGCTCGGTGCCGGTGCCCGTTTCGGTGCCGGTCCCGCTGCGGCCGCCCCGGCCCGGCCGTGGCAACGGCGGCAGCGCTGGGCCCGGCCCGGCCCGCCCGCAGCGCCCCCCGGCGGCCGGAGGAGCGCGCGGCAGCGACCGCTGTCACCATACGGGATGGAGGGGCGTTTAAAAAGCAGCTTAAAGTAAACGAGTTACGCTTAGAGATATTTAAAAGTTGTCTATATTAAACTATATACTGAAGGTTAAATTTTGAGCATTTCAGTAGTCACAGAATCACAGACTGGGGGTGGTAGGATCTTGAAGATTATCCAGTTTCCAACCTTTGCCATGGATAAGGACACACCTTCCATAAGCTCCCAGCTTTATCCAGCCCGGCCTTGGACACTTCCAGGGATGGGGCAGCCACAGCTTCTCTGGGAAACCTCTGCCAGAACCTCTTCGCCCTCCTAAGGAAGGATTTCTCCCCAATATCACATCACATCCAGCAAAGCCATTCCAAACACCAAACACTCCAGGCTGCCTTTCCTTACACAGATTATTCCCAGACAAACAGGAAAGGTTCCTCCACCCACCTCACTAAAGGAATAACCACAAGAAGAAAGTAAAATGTGAAAGTGCTCCAGAGCGCAAAATATTTTATTTAAGAATTTACAGTGTCAAATCTTACACTTAGGAAAGAGAGCGGCTCCCAGCTCAGAGGAAGCCTCCTTGAATGAAGTTGTTTGGCAGTCTCTACTGAAAGGAGAAAATAATCAGCAGCCTGGCTGGACTAGAGGAAAGCCAAGTGTCTGATTAGGTTTCAATTATAGAAAAGTAAACCACACTGACTGCTGCTGTCCATGTCTGGAATTGAGAATGGACCAGCACACAAAGGTTTCTAATCCCCCCAAATAGTGTTTTACTTGGGCTGCATACAAACCTTTTGGGACATACATAAGGCTATCACAATCTTAGAAAAGTGGTGTTAATCCAGGAAAAGAAAAAAAAAAAAAATGGGGACAAATACTGGCAATTTCACATTCATATTACTTCTACTCCTGGGCAGAAATTCAAGTAAAATCAAATAGTTTGGTGGCAAGTTCTAAATAAAATATGGCCTAATGATTTAATAAATATTTAAAGTTTATTTATCTCTTTGCAGATAATTCAGATTTTTCAGTGAATATAAACGCTGCATACCATGGTTTTCAAGATTTCCTATATTAAACCTAAAGATTTTAAAATCCGTCTGTAGAGGTCTAATCCATCTACTTTTAGTACGAAATTTAGCTGTTAGCTATTTAAGACCTTGGTTATTTTAGTAAGGGAGATTCAAGAACAGATTATTACACTGATTCTGGCACTCCCAAAAGGAAAAAAAAAAAACAACTTCCAAGCTGTTACCCCCCAGCTGCAGAGTGCCAGCAGTTTGAGAGAAAGCAAAGTAACCGTATTGCACTTAAAAACAAACACTCACTCGTCAAGAGAACAGCGTTGGCTATGATACAGAGCTCCTTCCCACTATACACTTGGCTTTACAGGTAGTCTAAACCACAAACTACATACAGACTAGGAGAGATCCAAATCAAATCAGGATTAGGTTACAGTCACAGTTTTCATTCAATATAGGTCGATTTATTTGGATGAGCTGCGGCCCCCTCCTGCCTCCCAAAACTCAAACCAGCACGAGGCAGCTCCTGGGTGAGCCTCTCCCAGGGGAACATCTCTGGTTCCACTCTCTGGCTGAAAGCATCACGACTGTGCATGGTCCTCTTAAGGCCACAGTGTTACCTTACAATGTGGACATGTTTGTTTTTTGTTTTTTTTACCCCTGTTGGGAGGGAAGCATCCTTCAGAAATTAAGGAATCCCTGAAACTATGTCTTGGAAGGTTTAAAATAAACTTAAGGAATAAATTGCCTATGCAATTTACAAATAGGTTTTGTAACAGACAGCAACTATTTCCTCTCTTGTGTCTATTCTTTATCACAGCAAAGCTATTTCTAGCCAGGTTTTGAAAAGGAAAAGTTACATATATTTCATGTTTGGTAATGGTTTGCTTAGATGAGGTGCAAGCATGAAAAAGATCACCCATCATTAGATTTCTGTCATGTCAACTGCAGCTGATACCACATGCCATAAGGCTGAATAGTTCTTTGCATACTCAGAACATGAGTGAGGATTCCAAATACAAAGCCATTGTATTCTACTTCAATGTTGGATACTTCCTCTGTCCAATTCTTCCCAGTCTTGTACTTCCAGTGGCTGCAGGAGACTGAAGAAAGAACAGGAATAAATAAAATATTCTGTAAAAGTGTCATGCTGGAGACAAAATTCAAAAAATAAAGTTTTGAATGGATTTGTTAACTTGAACAGGTGCCAGACTGATCTTTGTACACATTTAACACTCTATGTGCAACAACCCAGATGAAGCTGGTAAAGCACAAAATTATGTTTTGTTCAAAATATAAAATCAGACTGGTTTGGGTCAAAAAGGACCTCAAAGCACATCACATTCCACTCCCTGCCATGGGCAGGGACACCATCCACTATTCCAGACTGCTCCAAACCCTGTCCAGCCTGGCCTTGGACACTTCCAGCAGCCACAGCTTCTCTGGAAATGCTATAAATGCTAATAAATGCTAATAAGGATAAGGAAAAGGGAAGGTGAGACCTTCACTCACTTGTGCAAATTGAGAGGGGTTGTAGAATGGTACAGCTCCTGCTGAAGGTGCCCCCGAGGGTGGAGCAGTGGCAGCCTGGGAAGAGAAAACACTGAAATCAGCCAAGGGCAGAGAGGCACCCCAGAGCCTCTCAAACGTGGTGTGCAAAGTTATACAGAGCAAATACCCACAGGAATAATGCCAACAACATGGAGAGCACAGCCTGTTGGAACAACTCCAGAGTGCTGGTACAGTTTGCATCCAGATCCAGAACAGGGCTGGCTTAATGCAGGAATTGGCCAAACAACGGCACATGCATCAACTGCAAAGAGCTCTGCAGGTCCAAAGCATGCAAAACCAACACAAGACACCAGTGCAACTCCACTCAATTAGTACCTTCTGCCTTTGTTAGTACACCTCAAGACTTGCCCCAAAATAAACATTCTATGTCAGGTTTTGCTTTACTAAGAAATATCAGAAAGGTTTGTGTCACCCCTTTGTGGTGACTCCACAGCTCTGAACTTCCAGCAGAGATGAAGCATTCCTTTAATTCCTACAGGGACTTTTGCAGATGGCTCATTACCAATTTGAGACTGGCAGCAGCAGAATGAGTTTTGCTTGTATTGAGTCTTTTTAGGAGGTCTGTTAGGTTTCATTGGAAGATTTTTGGGTTTTTTTGTTTAAAATTAACTGATTTCTTTAGTATCCCAGAAAAAAGATGATGAAATTATGTGAATCTCTTAGGAACAAAAATAAAAAGCATGCCTGGATTACATGCACTCTCATAAATACACAAAACTGAAGACCCTGTTTGAGTGTAAAAAGGAACACTACATCATGATCTACTTGTAATGATATTTCTGTGAAATGAGGGGGAAATGAGTAAAAGTAGCATTAGTATTTGAGCAAATGCAAAATAAAAGATGGGTAGGGGGAAAGTAAATAAGTCAACATAAATGAGAATGGCCAGCCACATGTACCTGATTAAAATGCTGGCTTACTTCACGTGATAATGAACTCATTGAACTAGAGCGCGAAAGCTACAAAACAGCAAGAACACACAAATACAAAAAAACACAAATAAAAAAAGTCGTCATGCATGTCACTGCCCCAAGCTTCCAGTTGTTTTATTTCATTGTCAAAGTCTCACTGCCAAAGGTTAAACCAACTTCAAGTTAAAAAATAAAATAAAAATAAAACAACAAAAACAAACGTAAAGCCAGAAGTTAGTTTAAATCAAAAGGACTTCTTAAAGCACGGAATTATGTAGGTATAGAAAACATTTAGTAGGAACAAAGGTCATGTTACTCTGCCTGGCACACAGCAACTTGTTCTTCTTTTGTCTTGCACTTAATATTAGTGAAATTATATGCATGCATGGAGGCAAGAAGAGACCCTTCAACTGTTACTGACATTTGACTCTGAAAAAGGCTTTAAAGTATTTTTATAGGAAAAGGACATCACAGAATGTAGGATATGGAGGCTGAACTTCTCATAATTTCTGTATAATTCTGGAGGCAGTCATATCTCATCTTGGCTACTTATCAGCATCTGAATCAATTACTTGTTGTTTTAGATGGCCCATTATAAGACCACTACAATTAACTGTAAAAGGTCATTAATTAAATACTTTGCATCAAGCCTTACCTCGCCTGACTGGGAGCCATCAGGGTTAGGAACATGAAGTCCAGATCCAGGAGGAAGGGCTGCAGGGTTTAAGTACTGAAGAGAAACAAGGCATTTCTGTTTATTACCATTACCACAATGCTGTTCCCCATTTCCCTCAGAGACCCCACTGAGGCAGAACAATGTTACAGCACATCAGGCAGGTGTAAGGTGCAGTGTAAGACTCTTCCCATGGTCTCAGTCCCTTTCCTGCACCCATGGAAGCTGCAGCTCCACCAAATTAGGAAATGCAACCTCCCACTTCCATTTTCATTTTTATTTCCCTTCTGTTCTTTAAACATTAAACCACAAAACCTACAACAATATCATGCTCTATGTACCATAGCTGTGAAACTGCTGCTCAGAATTGTGAGGGGATTTGAATCAAAACTTTGAGTCCTTCAAACATTTCTTCAAACTCACCTCTGGTTCCCCAGCTGTAGCAAGGTCTGTGTTGGTTTGGTTTGCAGCTGATGTTTGCTCTGCTGCTCCACTCCCTTCCATGGGCTGGGATTCCCCTGGAACTACAGAGGAATTAGGATTTAGCCAAACACATCCCATAAATAGCCAAAAAACCTCCCCACAATCCTATCCACATACCTGAATTTGGAACAAACACGTTGGCAGGAATGGGCATTGGTGCCAGGGGGGCAAACAGGTCTGATGGTGCAGGAACAGCACCACTTGTCTTGGTTCCTCCTGGATTCAGGACATCCACATAACGGGCTCTGCTCCCAGCTAAACCAGAAACATGCAGAAAAACAGAAATAACCCTTGTGTCTATCATGCCTGTGTCTACTTTGAACAGTTTGCTGGTTAAAGCATCTTTCAGGATCAGGAAATAACACTCCAGGGGTACAAACAGGAATACCCAAGTCATGATACTGTGACAGCAGTGCAGGAGCTGGGCAGGAGCACAGCTAGCAACAGCCACAGCTCCACTGAGCTGCCTACTGTTCCCAAACAACCCAGGGAAAGTCAGCACTTCTGCCTTCATATTTTATGCAGGAGAAAGTCTTCAAATATCAGCGCTGGCTGTTACCTGCTCTCCTGGAGAACACGTTGACAGAGGCACCAGGTGGGGCTCCAGGCCCGGGGGGAGCAGCCTGAGCAGCTTTAGGAAATCCTGTTGGAGGTGGTGGAGGAGGTTTACTCTGCAGGGAGACAAAAAATATCCAATCACAACACTGATGTTGCACATTTTAATCCAAATTCAGTAAAAAGCAGCTCTTAAGAGACAATAACAAATTAAAGAAAATTGTGTGCCAAGTACAGATTTTTGTTTTCCACTTGGGAGTAGTTATGAGGACTCAGATTTTTACCTCTTCTTCTGGTTCATCCAGATTTACCCAACGTTGTTTCTGCTCATCCCAAACAATCTAGAAGAAAATCACAGTCAAAAACAAAGAGCTCAAAGCAAGCTGCTAAAAACATTAAAAAAACTGTAACTTTATTAAAAAAAAAAAAAAACTGGTCTTAGAATAAGTTTTGCAATCATTTGTTTACTCATCAAAACAATGTTCATCTGTTCATCCAGAAGAACATTAGGAACAAATTCAACTGTGTAAGGGTTTTTGATTTTTGGGGCCTTACTGATTTGTTCTTGTCATCTGGCAGGTGAGCCTCATTCTTTCCTTTTCCCATCAGCCAGCGAAACCAGGTTGCACCAGTCTAAAAACAAATTAAATTCACTCAGTTACTTCTTTCCTCTCAGTTAATTCTTGTTTCACTTTACAGGCAAGTTAAAACAAACTTTCATGCAACAACACATTTTCTATTAGGGACTTCAACTCTTAGCCCAGAACTGCAACTTAGAAGTAGAAATAAACAGTTTAGTCAGGACTTCTTAAGTACTGTGGACCAGGAGTTACCACATTTACTAACAAATCTCATCCAGCTGCAGGCACCTTTCTAAGGAAGTTTACCTTTCTAGGTGCTGCCTCCTTTTTTGTTTCTTTTTTAGTCTCTTTCCCTGCAGGAGCAGAGGGAGGAGGAGAGGGTTGTTTTGCTGCAGAGTTGGATCTCTCCCGTCCCACAGAATGAGCAGAGGACTCTGAGGTTGTTCGGGATCTTTGCCCATAGCCCTGGGTGACAAATACACAGGAAAGCACAAAGTTGTCATTGCTGCAGTGATGGATCACATTTCATCTTGCTAAAAACAAAAATACTTCTTTGAAAAATCCATGAACAGAACAGATCTAAAAGTTCTTACAAAATAAACCTTAGGATGGATCTTTGTCCTGCTGCCTGGTTACATATCAAGCCAGGACATAAATGCATAATAAACACCAGATAATTATCTGACACAGCATTAATTTTTTATCAAGAATTACCACACAAAGACATTTAATCTAATTCTTTGGGGATTTCCAAAAAACAAACTTCAAGACTTGCAATATAGAGCCCCCAAATCCTCTTGTGTTTGCATTGTGCTGCAATGCAGCTGAAGAATTGTGTGAAATAACAATACCATTTTGGCCATTCTGCCATAGAAATCATCCTCTCTCTGTTCAGGGAAGGAGTTTTGTGGAGGAGACTCTGGGGCAATTCTCTGCATTCCTTAAAAAAAAAAATTAGATTATGTTAGTAGGGACACACACCAACAAAAAAAACCAACAATGAACACCCAAGCCCCCAGGGCCCACAATAGTTTGAAGGCAAAAGTTTTCACTAGTTATGAGTTTTGTGCTAGAGACAACCTGGTTTTTTAAAGAGCAAGAGCTGCAATTGCTCTGATTTTTTTCCTCTCCTGTCTGGGTTTGTGTTTGTTCTAAACATAGGCCAGAGCAGGCCAGGGGATGCAACCATCAGGATGGAGCAGTTAAAGATTCCTCACATCTCAAACTCTGCAAAAATTACATTTCCTTCCCTCCATGTGTGTCAGGCTCTGCTGTCACAGAGTTAAAACTTAGCAGGGTCCTAGAAACTCATGTCCAGAGGCAGAAATCCCTGATATCCCTTGGAAATCCCTTGGAAACAGAACTGCCAGTCTCACTGCACTCAGGGATTATCTGTCAAGGTCTAAATCATGACCTGCTGAGTCTGACCTCTCTTTTAAAGTAAACCAAAAAAGCAGGATGAATTTTCTACAATTTTCTACAGATGTTTCTATACCATTACATGGTGTTTTTAAATTTCATTACCCAAAACACCACTATTTTTTAAATACTGAGATATTTTGAATTATTCCCTGAAACACTTCATTCCCTTTCTAAGGAAGAAAAGCTGTTTATTAAGAATCCAGACCTGTTTCCAGTTTTGTCTGCTCCTCTGGCTGTGGTTCCACCTCTTGTGGTGGCCCTCCTGGGGGTAGTGTTGACCCTAAATACAGTGGGGATGGTTCAGTTCCATAGGGATTTGAAAATCCTTGAGATGCAAAGCCAGGTCCTGGGCCAAGAGGCTGAGGAGCCACTGGGTAGAAGGGGACACTTCCCTGGTCACCAGGAGGAATCATGGCAGCTGAGCCATCAAGGACAGCCTGAGGTACTGCAGCATGAAAAAAATAAAACAGAGTTAAGAGTTGTAATTAAACAGAAATTCCAGTGTGACCCTTTTACCCTATGAATGATACAATGCAGAAGTGAAATCTCCCTGTTCCAACCAGCCTCTTAAGTGGTTTCTTGTATCAGAAACCCAAAACCTTTGTTTTTTCTCTGCCATAAAGGATATGAAACACCAACCTGAAGGCATCAGCTGCACGCTCTGCATCTGTTGAGCCATATTGGGTAACAAGGATGCCAGCAAGGCATTTTCAGCACCTGGCCCCACGTCACGGCCTCCTCCCCCATCACACTGACTGCCACGGTCCAGCTCAGAGCTGGGAGTGCTGCATTCATAGGGAGGGGGGGTGGATCTGTCTGTGTTGTAGGCTATTGCACCCTCCTGCAGGAAAAAATAAAATGTTATTAACTGATCTGTACCAGACATTCAGCTCACAATCAAGGGAACACAGAGCAAAGGAAATCTGAGGTGTGAAAAGAGTTTTTCAGTGTTCAGTCAAAAAAAAAAAACAAGTTGTCACCCATTTATAAGCAAAGATCAAACAATAATTTAAAGGGTGTATTTGTTTTAAAATTGAAAACCAGTTAATTAGCTCAGGGTTCAAATTTCTAACACATCTCTTTAAATAAATGATAATTATTTCCACTCTGTTATAATCTAGCAACACCAATCCACACACAAGGTGTTTTTATGGCAGATTCCCTGATTACTGCAACCTAATGAGTCTTGCAATTCTCCTTGCATTATGGTATTAAGAAAAATTTGTCTCATATAACTTCAATAATTCTGTATTGAAACTCATGGCACTAAAGTGTGGTAAATTCACTTGGTTTACACCATAACATTTGCAATTTAGGACATGAATATATAAGGTCACTTCCCATGTTTCTGTGATTAGCAGTGTAAACAAAACCACTTAAAAAACTGAATTTATACTAATCTTTTAAAGGGAATACTTCATGCTGAAAAGCACACACCATACCTTGATCTGTCCATCCACATGTCGAAGTGTCACTAACCAGGAGGGTTCAATAAAAGACTCCTGATCTGGTTTTTCTTTTATCTGAGGGTCAAACAGGCGCAGCTGGGATGACATCTGAGGAAAGGAACCATTGCAAAGAGTGAATTCATCAGCCACAGCTTCCCACCTACAACATCCAGCCACAAACACTCCATCCTTCCTCATGATACCTGGATTAGCTGGCCAATCAGCACAGGGGAATAGTAATGTGGGTCTTTGAGGACAGTTCTGGAAATGACTTCACAGTAGTGGAAAGCCTGGGCAGCAAGGCCCATCTCAGCCAGCCGACAGGCATAGATGAACTTGAAAACCTGGGGAGGCAAGCAGGACAAATTAACCAAGTGATAACAAATTAAAGGCAGTCTGACATCTCAGCTGAAAGCTCAGATATCTCATTATCACATCTAAAATGAAAGGAAAAAGCATTCAATTCTCCTCTTCCACCTAATGCATCCAGTAGAAGTTGTCTATTTATCTACAGTTTGCCAGCAAATTCTGCTGGATTTTGATTTTGGAATACAGAATTACAAGTGAAAGTTAAAATTCAGAAGTTCAGGATGTAGAGATGAAAAAAGTGAAAGTGAAATGACAACAGGAAAGCAGCTACATGGCATTACTATCCATGAATATTACATGCTACAACAGAGAAAGTATTTGACACACTGAATACAGCACGAGAGATTAAAAGCATGAATTCTGCCAAAACAGAAACCAAACCAAAACAGGAACAGCTCCTCACCTGGAAATTGGGCAAGCAGCCAGGCTGACTTCCTAGTGACTGTGCATATTCATAGGCTTCTGTTCTTTGAATGGCTTCATTGGTGGCAAACTTTAAAAATGGCAAACTGTTTCAAACAAGAGAAGAAAAATGTTATTTGAGCTGACAATAAACACAGATCTGTCAATGTCAGACACACAGCTCTGTTAGACACAAAATATCAACTACTACAGGACAGGACCTCAAATAGTTATCTCAAAATCAGCTAGTGAGGATAAGGGGAACAGTGCAATTCAGTCTTTCAAACTTTCATTTTTGCATTGAGAAAGTTGTGTTTAAAAAAAAACCAAAACAAAACAAACCTGTGATTTGATCCAATTAGGACAAGCTTTGTTGTCTTCCTTGTGTAAACTCCAAACCCAACTTGGGCCATAAGGTAACAAAAATGAGCAGCATCCAGCAGGCCTTTAGAAGCTGTAGAGAAATAAAGGACAGAGCTCAGGATATTTCAGTGGCATATTCAGTGTGCTGTGTTGTTTGGCTTTGCATTCAAATGCCTTCACAATAGAGACAAGCCCATATAAAACTGCTCCACTTTGTATTTTATAAAGAAATTGCCTGTTTGCAAAAAACAGGCTGAGCAATCAAAGCTTTTCCTTCAGTCATCACCCTGTTCACTTCCCCAAGAGTTACCAAGAGTGTCTCCCATGGTAGCAATGGTCCTGGATTCCAAGTCCACATTATTGGTCAGGTTGGATAACACCATTGCTAGATGAGGCCTCCAGTCTCCCCATTTCTCATCTCCACAGCACTAAAATTACAAGAATTACTAGGTCAAATCAGTGACTGCAGCTCTGCATGGGTGTTTCAACCTAAAAAGGATCAAAACAACTTCTCTGACATTCTGGGAAAGATTTCTGTTGGGAACTCCACTCCTCCCTGCAGCTCCCAGTGACTCTTACCGTGGATGCAGCTGGCATCCTTCCAGACATGAGCTGGTAAACAGTCTGCAGAGGGTCATTAATTGGGAGACTGTTGGCAAATCTACAGAGACATTGCAGAGAAAAACAAAACACAAACATGGGGTAAGCAGTTAAAATGTACTTCAGCTCTCAGTGGCAATTAATCTAACCTAGTTCAAGAGAAGGAAATGCTGTGTGAAAATACTACACTGAAGAGGAAATTACCCAGTGGATAATCAAAAGTAGAACATTCCCAGTGAACTGGTTCTGTCACTCTAACATCAGTCAGTCCAAACTAGGAAAACCTCTGGATTCTCCCCAAGCCAGCTAACTTTAACAAAATTGACAGTTGAGGTTTTGCAGTTTTTTCCAAGCAAGGCCACAAATGACACTGTTCAAATACTCCTTAAATGGATCAGGTGGCACAGAACAACTTCTCAGGTTTAAATTTATAACCAGAAGATCCCAGAATAAAAAGTAACAAATGAGAAATAAATACATAGGTAAAATTAAAGCATAAATCTGGCATGAACTACAATGGATAACCCATGACTTTAACATTCTCCACCTCATTAGCAGAACAGGCAGTCAAATTTTAATTTTTTAATCAAAAAGCAACCCAGTACCTGGTCATCACTCTTGCATGTGTCCTGCTGTCCATTTTGCTAGCAAGAAGCAGAGCATGACCCCACAAACCATGCTTCATGGCAGACTCCAAAGCATCCTAATACAGACACAAATTAGTTTCCTGGGCATAGCTTGACATATTATTCATAAAAACCAGTTCTACAGCAGTAATTTGTGATCAAATCAAAATATGTTTGTTTAGATAAAAGCTAACACACAACTCCAATTTAGCTTTAGATTATGAACTGTAGGGTAAATGTGTAAATGTAGTGTAAATGAAATATTACCTGCACTACAAAAGTTGCAAAAATAAGTAACAGCACAGGCACTCACTTTCTTACGGCCATAAAGCAGCAACTCCCTGAATCTCTCAGTCTCCTTCTCAAAACTGTCAACTGTGGTTAGAAGATTATCAGTGAGAAATGAGAGCTGGGCTTCACCAGATTCCTCTTCCACTTGTTCCAAAGCCTCATTAGTGAAATCAATCAAATTTGCCTCATTAGGAGACTTCCCAGGAAGCCACACTGTTTTATGATCTCGGAGCAGAAGTTCAGCCAGGTCTGTTCCCACAACAGTCTGTGTGTGTGGAGAGAAAACAAAAATTGAAAAATCTGTTATTTCAACACTGCCTGCATTTTAATTTGGCACTTCAACAGCAATATGTGAATATCAGCACCTCTGATGAGTGCCCAGCTTATACATTCCCTCAGTCTGTGACATTTTCCAAGATCAGTGACTGTAACACATATTCCTGACCTTTGCACAAAAACTCCTTGTATACAAAATACTTCAGGATAGATAAAAACTCAAGAAGTGAGACATACCCCATTCTGCCTGCACAACAGTACAATAAAGTCCCAAAGAAGACTTGCAGATTCTTTGTCAATTAAATTTTCATTCTTAAAGCACTGTGCAGCTTTACTTTGTGCAAAATTAATAACATCCACTTTATGTGTCTCATCCCTGAGGGGAAAAAAAAAAAAAGTTTTTAATGAGACAAATGTAAACATTCAGGTCATTATTTGTGATTAGTCTGAGGAATAAATTTAAAGCTCATGTATTATTTAAGCAGGGAAAAACCACAAATATTTTAAGTCAGTTTAAATCCTGTAATTTGCAATTAAGAAATAATTCCTGAATGGATAAAATTATTTCTGAAAACTGTAGGAACATACTTAGCAAGAGGACCAGGAAAGGCTCTCATCTCTTCTTGCTCTGGAGAATGCTGTAACATAGTCTAAAAAACAAATATAATCCATAAGAAATTCTTGTAACTCTAAATTTTGCTTTTTATAGATAAAACCCCCAGAGCTGAACATAACTCATTCTGCAATCAAGCCTCTTAAGAAAAATATAAAGGGTAACTTTGTGGCAACCTGCACAAGGATGATAAATTATGAAAATTACTTTACATTCAAGTTACTCTGTACATCATCCTGAACAAAATTATAAGGTGCTGGATGATCTCATCATGACTAAGTCATCTCTCAGAGGAAAGGAATTCTTAAATTTACTGTTTTACTTATGATTACAGCCCAAACAGATAAAGATACTGACATAAAAAAAGAGAAATCAAGAAGTTATAGATTTAAGTTCCCTGCTCCCCTTCCAAAAGAAAGACCTTGATTCCATTAATTCCCATTTTTCTTTTTAAACTTTACCTCCATGCTGTGGATTTCAACCAGAGCTGGCTGACCCTCAGAAGGCAGGTTTGGCAGAGCTTTTATTAGGAAACCCCCAGGCCCAAACCTGGCACAGACATGAGGCACTGAAAACTTCTCAGGTGTTGAGGGCCTTAAAGGTGCTGAAATGGGGAGAAAAGGAAAAATAAGAACAGGTAACCTGTCCTGCAGCTAAGTAAAGTTGCTGACGTGTTTACCCAGCTCAATAATCCTGCAGTGTTAGTGAAGAATACCCTGTTTTTGGATTTGGCTGAACTTTATAAGAAATAATCAGTTCCTTTATAATCCGAAAGTCCCAAATCTGAAGATAACTAGAACAAAATACAAAATACTGCAATAACTATAATAAAACTAGACTCCAGAACTTTAAAATCCAGCTATTGCAGGGACTTGGATTGTTTGTATCAGACACATCCCTGCCATCTGTGTACAAACACATCTTCAAAGAGCTGAACACACATCAGCTTTTCCAGAGAAAGTGTTTTGTGTGTATAGCACAGTGCTTTCCCTCACTCCCCAGCGTGTCCATACCTTGTTCCACAGCTGCCCAGCCTGTTTCAGCAGGGTAGCCATAGTCTGGGAAAGGCTGCTGTCCATCAAAGCTGGGATCAAAGGCTCCGTAGGGATACTCTGCGTGGAGCGACGCTGCCTGCGCAGGGGGGTCATAGGCATTACCTGTGAGGTCGTGATTGCTCCTGTACAGCTGGCTCTGGGCAGATCAGATTAGTGAGGGTTAGCTGGGAGTTACACAGAGCAAGCAGCACATGCAGACACTGAGCATGCCTTCCTGCCAGCTTTCCTGCTCTTGGGAACCAGCCTTACTGCACCACTGCCTTGCAGGCAGCCACCCTGTGAGACCCTTCTGTGCAGATAATTATCTTTGTCTTCTCCCAGTGTGGATGGTTCAGACACCCCTTTAGGGCCCCCTTGGATAAGAAATCCTTCCTTAGGATGACTCATGCTAGAGAAATATTCACCCCCCTGTACACCCCTGTGTTATTTTTTAGAATTTTTATTGGTCTTTATCTCTTTTAGGTAATCGGTCACTTTCTACCTAAAACCTTAAAGGTAATTGGATAGCTTTCAATTTATAACTCTACTGGTCACTTTTCAAGTCACCTCAACCCTATAAAACCCTTTGATATTCTGTGTATTTGGATTTGCTGATGGACCCCTTCATACAAATAAAATTGCCTACAGAATCTCTGTGCAGCTCTCCCAGATTTCTTCCTTGCTGGTTAAGAGAGTGCTGCAAGCAGAATGAAATCACAAAAGAGCTGATGGCCTAAGCCTAGGCTTTGCTTGCAATGAAGCACTCTGGAGCTGACTTCTGCCTTGAAGCAGCCAGAAGATCTGTTCTGTTTGGAACTTTTATCCAGGCTTGCTGTGGCAGTCTGGGGCAGAACCCCAGCAGCTACACTCCAGTGTTTTTACCATCATCTGATCTGTTCACATCCAAGCACGTTCAATTCTCTCACAACAGAATTTCTGTGTGCTTGTGTGAAAAATTAAGATTATAGCAAGAGTTCTGTTACCAACAGCTGTGGGTCAGAATAATTGTTCACCTCTGCTCTAACAGACAGAAAATCCCAATTGAAAAACCCCAACAAAAGCCAAATGATATCAGGTACCTAAAGATTAATGACTAAATGATTTCCAATACTACTTCAAACATTACTAAATGAATTGGAATTCAGACTGGAAAAGTACCTAAACTTCCAAGAAACACAATGAACCTATTACAGGTAAAATGACCCATTACATGAGCAAAAACTGTACCTCAAAAATTAGCCAAATATTCTCTGAGGTTTTCAGGTATCTGTATTTGTGGTGTAAGTGGATGAGTAATCAGTTAGCCTCGGTTTTTGCTTTTAAAGTCAAAATAACATCATACAAATATGGAATTAGTCCTGTAATACATCCCAAGCTTGTGATGAGAAAAATGACATGACACAAAGCCAGTGCACTACAGCCAAGCACAGGGAAGGTAATGTTCTTACAAATAGCAAATGGATTCAGTAGAGGAAATTTTCCATTTCTTTGTGTGTGGCAACTTGCACAGCTGAGTGCTGATTTTGATTAAAAGTTCTCTTGACAACTATGACAAACATTAAATTCAAAACTGTATTACAAAACAGCCTTAGCCTACGAAAGTTTTCAAAACACACATTCCCTGCACTAAGCCCTGAAATATTTTCATATTTTCTAATGCTTCACCCACTCCCAAGACAGCAAGTGCCAGGCTGTGTGTGCAGCTGGAACTTTTAACAGTGGTGGGAGTTTTGTATTATTTAATTAGTTTGTTGTCACTGTGGGGCTAGAAAGTAGCAAAAGAATACAGCAACAGGACTCCTCTGCCAAGCAGCAAGAAGGAGTGATTCATTGAAATGCCATGGCATTTATATAAGGGAGATCATGAAAAACAAAGTAGAAAAGACTCATTGGTCAAAGAAGGCAACACCTCCTTGAAAACATGCTTTCTGCAAAATATCACAAGATACTCAGACAACTCAGTGGTCAACACCAGGTGTCTGTCTGTGTTTTCTCTTTACATTTCCTTGTTTTGTCTCTGAGAAAGATTTCCAGCCTGGGAAAGGTCCTGGCTGGAACTAAGAAAAGTCAACAATGTGGGAAAAAAACCAATTAGGTTCCCCACGAGCCTTCAGCAGTGTCCACAGTTTGTTTTAGTTTTCTTTTTTTTCGCTTTTACTTAGAGTTAGGATTAACAAAATCATGATGGAAACCGATTTTCTCATGTTTGGGTTTGGTTGTTTATTAAATTTTTTTAGAAAGTACAGAGTGTTTAACAGCACTTCTAGCCACCTGCTAGAAGCAAGAAAAATGGCCAAAGATGTAGCTGTTACAAGGTTTTTAAAGCTAAACAGTTTAACAGAGAATTAACACTTACATGATTTGTACTTTTGACTTATTAACTAGATTTTTATGACTTTTAATGTGACACTAACTAGAAACTACTACTTGAAACTTGTGAAGAAGGAAGAAGAAAAAAGATGAACACTGAAAGAGAAAACGCCTAAAATTTTCTATATTATTTATACTTATCATCATACTATAAAAACTTGAAATTTAAAACTTATCACTGTGTGAAAGTAATAGTGTATTTTGTAATACTGTATTTCTATTTTAATTTTCCTAGTAAAGAACTGTTATTCCTAATTCCCATATCTTTGCCTGAGAGCCTCTTAATTTCTAAATTATAATAATTTGGAGGGAGGGGGTTTACATTCTCTATTTCAAAGAGAGGCTTCTGTCTTTATCGGCAGAATAAAGTTTGTCCTTCAAACCAGGACACATTCATTAGTACACTGGCTGGGAAATTCAAACTAAACCAACACAATCACTCGTATTTAGAAGCCGTTTCGAAGGCTTCAGGAGAAAAGCAGTGCTCTGCAGGGGGTTAGTGCTTGATGGCACAGGAAGCTCAGCAAGGGCAGGTTTCTGGGTGTGACAGGACTCACCTGCTGGGAGCGGGAGCTGAAGCTGCTGTGGTGGCTGTGGACGCTGCGGGAGCTGCGCAGGCTGTGGCCCGAGTGCTCGCTGTGGACGCTGCGCCGCTCAAAGTCGTCCCCGTAGGGATCCCGCTGCGGCTCCGCGTCGTCGTCGAAGCTGCCGGTGAAACGGGGGTCGTACCTCCAGTTCTCCTCGTATCGGTCACTCCTGAGGCACAGAGAGAGAGAGCAGCACTGAGCTCAGCCAGCCCTGCCACTGAGGGAGGGGATTGCCAGGGAAATGGATCTCACTCCACAAGGGCTCTTAAATCACTGCCTACACTGAGGCTGTTGTTACAGTAAACAACCTGCATTCCTTCATGGAGTTCATCCAGATTATTCAAGATACAGACCAGCATCATATTCAGAGTGTGTTCTAAAAATATTGCTATTAATATAATATAATATAATATAATATAATATAATATAATATAATATAATATAATATAATATAATATAATATAATATAATATAATATAATATAATATAATATAATATAATATAATATAATATAATATAATATAATATAATATAATATATCAGATTCATATTCTATCAATATAATATATTAAAATATAATATTAATATTATATTTTAATAATTCTACTGTATTTCTACTATATTTCTACTACATTTCTACTACATTTCTGCTACATTTCTGCTACATTTCTGCTATATTTCTGCTATATTTCTGCTATATTTCTACTATATTTCTACTATATTTCTACTATATTTCTACTATATTTCTATTCTATTCTAGACACATGTATACATATATACACATATAATATATTATAATATAATATTAAAATAATATAAATTAATATGAACTTTTGCTTTAGTTCCTGCTCTCTCGCTTTTCTTCTCTCCACACCGCCATCATCACTGCCCAAATAAGATAAGAGCTGCCACAGCAACATCAGCCCTGCCAGGACCTCAGTAAGAGCAGCTTCTACTTTTAATTAAAACTTTACTTCTATTTAGAACTCTATACCAAAAACTTTTAGCATAAACTTTAACACTTGCAACTCTGTGCCTTTCAAGACTAATGTGCCTTTACAATAAACAACTTTATAGCAACTAATAGTAGCAACTAACAGCTACTCAGCTGTTTAAAAAAAAAAAAACCACAACCCAACAAATGGTGCCCCAAATACCAATAAATAATCTACACTCCACAGAATGTTCAACTGGTCTAAAAACAAGTGCTGCTACCTTCAATCCTTGTGTCAGAGTGATGTGACAGCTCATCTGGTTTCCCCCTTTGACCAATGTTAAAGCTACAGAAAGAACTGGCAACACTGTGAAGTATGTGTAACACTGCAGTTGAATGTGAAACACTGCAGTTTAACAGTCTGCCCTGAAACCAGCACTGGGAGAACACGGATTGACAGGACAAACCTGCTGCCATATGGATATGCTTCTCTCTTCTGGTAAGGGTTGTGTTCAGCATCATACCAGTACCTCTGGTCATAACTTCTGGGGTCTCTGTACCTGGGGTCATATGGGTATCGTTCCCAGTGACTTGGATCTTTGGAAAAGAAAAAGAAATGGTTCAGATATTGGGAGGTTTTGCCTATCATCTTTTTCTACTCCTTTCTCTTTAATTATAAGCTGGTTTGGTCCTGAAGCACAGATCAATGTACTTGAAGCTACATAAATATTTCCACTCTTTTTAGTTTAAAAAAAAACTTAAAAATCAATTTCACACCTATCAGAGAAACATGGCTGTGACAGTTTGAGGGGTCTGTGCTTGCCATCAGATCTTTTCTAACATCTTTAAAACTCAATCCTACTATTTGTTATGACATTCACAGAATCTCTGTGATCAATCTGCAGAGTGCCAAGCAAAACATCTCAGGACTTGGACAGATGTTGCTTAAAACCCTCCCAGGCACTACACAGGCAATTACCTCCAGACTCCCAACGCCAGCATGTCTCAGGGAGCACTCAGATAATGATGGACAAAACCAAAATCCAGTTGTGAGTCAACTTCTGTCTACACACACCTAAAATTCACTTTACAGGTTTGCCTTCAGGTCACACACCAGGGACACACCCCAGTGAAAGGCAGCCTTGCAACACATGGAACAAAACTGTTCTGTACCATTACAATGCAGTTTTGCACAAAGGAAAGGCAAAATCTGTGGAAAAAAAATCAGAGCTCTTTTGGACACCTTACCTCCATAATCATAAGAGTTTGGGTAATAGCCTGAATAATAATCACTCCATCCACTTTTTCCATAATAATCTTCTGTGTACCCTTGCCTGAAAGAGAGCACACAAGTAAAAGAAAAAAAAAAGTTGTTATTCTCTTAAATCTCTTCTAAATTCAGCAGGGGGAAGGAAAAACTCTATGCCACTATTGATTAGACAAAGTTTCATAGTTAAAAAAATGCATTTCCAAGAAACCAAGAAATCATAAAATTCAGACTTTACAACCCAATATACCACTGAGTTGTTGTGTGCCATCAAAAGCTGACAGTCTTTAGCATACAACAATTCAGTGGCTTTATAAACTGCTTTGCTGGTAAGTTTAATTACTTACAGACAATTAATCACAAAAACTACTGCTATAATAAGCATCCTTTGAACTGTCTCAACAGAGAAGTCGATAATTTAACAATTCATTAAGAAATAATAGCTGCTCCAAATTTAACAGTTTTATTACACAGCTTACAATGAAGAAAATAATCATTTACAGAACTGATTTCCAAACAAGCACAAAAACCTGGCTAAAACCAACACAGCAAAGTAAGAGTCAGTGTATGGAAAAAGATTATTTCTTCTGATGAAAAAAGAAAGATGTGGCCATTATTTGAAATATCATGAGCCTTTATTATACAACATTTTCAGGTCATCATCCTAGAATTTCTGAAAAAAGCCAGGGGATGAATGTTAGATGAAAAATGTAGTGTCTACATGTATGTGCATGCACATGAATGTACATATATGTATACATCCATGTATGTTTGTACCTACACAGGTGCATTAATCTCATAAACACACCTGTGCACACACAGCAGGTGAAAATATTTAATGCCAGTGTGGAGTGATGGAAACTTCCACCTTTCCCTACAACTGGTCCTACAACTAAGAGTGCAAACTCCAAAGTGGCCCAGCGAGTCCAGGAGTGTGGGAAGTCTGCTAACACAACCCTCACTCTGCAGAGGAGGAGGTGTGATCTTATCACTCCAGCTTTAGCCACCCAACCAGTCTCCCCAGTCTCCTGCAGGGAGATCTTATTCCTTTCTCCAAGCAGAGTTCACAAAGCTGCATCACCACCACTGCACACTCAGGGCAGTTTCACAGACACACACAGTCCCAGTCTGACTGCACTGGCACTCACACATCAGCCCTGACACAGCCACTTTGAGCAGGCTTTGATCTGCCCACTGCCACACAGAGAAACTTCAACCCTTTCTAAAAATAGGAGAGTACACACCAGAAAGTGCTACTAGAATTTATCATCTCATTTTAAGAGCTCACAGCACACTTAAATTCACTTAAGAAAATGGTAAAAGTTATCACATGGAGCTACAGCCATTGTTTTGTTCTTCTCAAGATCAAAATACATCTGTAATCTGCTGGAGATGGTAAAAAAAAAAAATGTTGTATTTGTAATTTGATCACTGCTCCATGAGTGAACTACCAACAACAGACAAACATCATAAAGGGTTTAATAATTTCCAGACATGTAACAGGAGTTTCTCTGTTAGAAACTGGAAACCCCTCAGCAGGACAACAGTAAAACTTTGTCATTAATTTGAAGTTCATACAAATAATTTACAAAATCATCATCAGAAAGCAGCAATCCCTTCAAGGTACTTTGCTGCTTCTTTCTTGAGTAGAGACTTAATCCTGCTTTTATTTAACATTTTCAAGTAGCATCTAAATACATTGTTCCCCCCTCTCAAATGTCTTTATTTTGTATTAATCAGACAGATCAAGGCTTTTAAGTTTCCCTAATCAAAACCTGCAGTGAAATAAGTGGGTGGGACATGCCCACACAGCACCTCTGCCACCCAGACCACATTCTTGGAGCTTTCTGAGGAAAGCTTATCCACAACTAGGAATTGTCACACAAATGGACCTGACACAGCCCCAGGATGCTGTCACCTGACTCACCACACTCTTCTGAGCACCTGAACCATTGTGTATCCATGGTTCTGACAAATCCCACCCAATGTGCAAAACTGCCATTCATTAACAGAACGAGGGACCTCTGCTTAAGTGCAAGGCAGAAAATAAATGAGTATTGATTAATAACCCCATGGCCTGCACTGCTCTTTCACAGCAAACATCAGCACTGAGGCTATCTATCACAGTGACTTCCTGCCTGGCAGAAACACCAGCAACCCCCAGAGAACTGAATGAAAGGAATAACAAGCAAGAGAAAAGGCAGGGGAATTGTATCCTCTCCAGACATTTGATACCATCCATCCCTAGGGCAGCACACAAAGAGGTTTTAAATTCCACCCTGTGGTTTATGCTGTAGAACTCTGACAGGCATCACAACACTCCCTGCCTTTGGGGTATCCAAATCCTGCCTGAGGTTAGGAATCACACACCTGGAGGAGGGTCTGTCAGAGCAGTGGCTGGCCCTGGAGCTGGGCCGCTCGGGCTCGGGGTAGCGATAACTGCCGGGCTCCATGTAGGCGCTGTCGTAGTGTCGGTACCGCGGGTCGTACTGCCCATAGCTGTCCTCCTGCAAAAGCACAGGCAAGGCAAGAGGCTTCACACCTCCAAAATTCACAGTTCAAAACCAAAAAACATCACCATTCACACCTGAAGAGATGCAGGTTAATAAACTACAGTTTAGCTTTCGTTACTTTTTGTGGCAGAAGTTGTAGTCAATATCCTTGTAGCCAATATCCAATTTTAATACCCTAAACTTAAGGAAGAAACATTATATCTGGACTAAAGGCACTTCAATCTCTCAACTAAACCATCAATAATTCAGGCAGCAGATAGGAACAAAGTCTGAGCATCTGGATAGCCAAGCCAGTTATAACTGTCAACTTTCTCCAAAGAATCAAACAAATTGCTATGAGCTGACATCTGTGCCAACTGGAATTACTATCAGCAACTACTTAAATTTCCATAATCTTTGCAGAGTCAGTTTTGTTACTGCTGTCCGGATTTTCCCTACACTTAAACACTTAACGTGAATGCTCTGCTGAATGTTAATCGTGACATGACAATTTAAATTAATAACTCAAAAAAAAAAAAAAAAATTAATAGATACTAAGAGGGAAGAAAGGGAAAAGGGAAAAATAAAAACTTACCATGTAATAAAGGTGAGCTGCTGTCCTGGGGTCTGCAGGAGGATAAGGTGGTGGATATGGGGCCTGGTAAGCATCATAAGGATGTCTGTAGTAGTAGTAAGGGTTCTGGGGTGGACCAAAGGCTTCCTGAGGGGTCTGAGGAGGGGGTGGACGCTGCAGGTCTTGCTGCCCGTTGGGTGGCACTGCCTGAGCAGTGGTGGCAGGAGGGGCTGTGGCAGCTGGAGCACCTGGAGGCTGTTCCGAGAGCGGCTGCTTCCCAGGACTCGTCTGGTCGTACCTTGGCTGGGCTGAACCTGCCTCCTGGGGCCTCCCAGGCTGGGGACGGTTACCCAGCACCTGGCTCTCCCCCTGCTGTGTGCCTTTAGACCCTGTGGAAATCTGGGAGTCTGGAGGAACTGAGGACTGCCCAGATGTTGGTGGCTGCATTTGAGCTGCTTGCATTTGTGGTTGGGGTGGCAGAGCTCCCTGTGCTACAGCCTGGTGCTGCACATCTTTTGTCACCTGTTGATAGAAATGTTGTTTGTCAGGCACCTGACCAGCACCACTGGCTGCCTGTTGGAGTGGAGCACCAGAGGGTGGCTGATTGTGAACCTGCACTGAATTACTTGTGCTGCTTTTCTCCAACGTCCGTGACACGGTGAAGTCGAGCACTCCAGCAGCTTCTTTGCTACTTGATTGGTTTGCAGAATGATTAGCCTGTGCTATAGAATTAACAGGGGGGACTAGGCCACTTGCACTTCCACTGGGAAGATTTGTCCCAGGAGAAACCCCTGGCTTGCCAGCAAATTCAGGAGCAAGGCCTTCCATATTAATATTCTTTTGCCCTTCTGGAGTCAAATTAAGAGGAGTTTTCATAAGCAAGTTTGCAGGCTGATTAGAAGCAGCATCAGAATTACCAGGACTTTGTAATAAATTATGTTTTAACAGATTAGTATTTGGAAGTGCATTAACTAACAGAGATCCAACTTGCATCACAGGTAATGGCATGTTTTCCCCACCAGCATGTGAAGTTTGGGGACCCATTGCAGGCTTGTCCCCAACTCCAGAGTCCTTCATTGGCTGATTGTTTTCATTGTTGCTTAGCTGATTAGACAGAGAAACAGAAAAATTAATTGGCTGAGCCAAGTTATAGCTTTGATTAGGCTGAGCAATCAGGATAGGCTGATTTTGCAAAGACTCTGTAGGTGGAGAAGATAATAAACTTGCATAACCAGAACTTGCCTGAGACTGAAGTGCTTCCTCTTCTCCCATTTTGGGAGGATTCTCAAGATTTTCAAAAGTTGTATTTCCATCCTGGGAATGCTGCACAGCAATAGTCCCTGGTTTACATGGCTGCTGATTAGATAGGCCTTCTTCTGGTGGCTGGATGACTTCCACACTCTGTTTGGCAGGTACATACACTGCAGGAGCAGCAGGAGCTAGGAGAACATTCCCCCCAAAATTTGGTAACTCATTGTGAGCCCATAAAGTTGTCGCTGGGCTATCACACTTCTTAACTGCTCCCTGAGCTCTGGTTGAGGACCGTCTCTCAGATACTGATTGTATATTTTCCACAACAGGCCCAGAGTGCAGCGTGTTTCCAGCTTCCCCAGTGCCTGCAAGAGGCCCTGGGTGTACCTGAGGCATATAAATTGTTTCCAGATTATCTGGTGGCTGTTCAAGATTGCCAGGGGAAGCAGCAGGCACTGCTGTGCTCTTCTTGATATTCTTTTGGTTTGAGTGGTTCTCTCTTAATTCAACCACCATCTTTGCTTGGTCAATCTCTGCAGGTTTTATACCAACTCCATGGGACCTCACAGGTTCAAAAGAACTATTTGCACTTGTCTGAAACACTCCTGTAGGCTTAGGAGGACTTGGAGTGGGAGGCTGGGATAGATTGCCGTGGTAGTTCTTGCTCAGGTTTAGCTCACCTGAATCACCTCCCAGAGGAGAGGAGTCAATCTGTTTGAAGAAGCTGGCTGAAGATTCCTCATCAGGCTTCCCAATTTCCTGCTGGATGAATGTACCACCCTGCTCTGGGGGCCGTGCCGAGCTGGAAGTGCTCCTGTGGCTGATGCTGCTGTAGTTGGAAGAGACGCTGTCTGGCCGGCCGGGGTGAGGTAAGGAATCAGGCGCCTCCAGGTTTGGTCCTCCTTCAGCATGGCTCACAGCAGCGTTCTTGGGAAGCACCTGACCCGGGAAGGACCCGAACCTGTAGGGATCGGGGCCGGCAGCGGGGCACGAAGCGCTGATGTTCTGTGGTTCGCTCGGCAGCACCTCCTGATTCTGAATGCACTCCAGGTTCTCCACGTTTTCGTACTGGGACCCAGCAGCTGTGTCACCTATCTGTGCCTTGTCATCACCAGCAAACAGAGAGTGCTTAGCAGCCTCCTGATGGCTGACAAGTTTAGGGAAGTACTGGCCATCCATTCCTTTCTGTACCATCTCACCAGCTGAGCCTGCACCCAGCTGTGCCTGAGAGACAATATTGCTTGCCACCTGCTGAGGATGCACAGGCTGGTGATACAGGGAGGCCGAATTTTGCTGACAGGCATCAAACTCTGTTTTCTCCATTACATAATTTTTTTCAGATGAAAGTATTTCTTCATTTTCTGCCTCATCCCCTTTGAAAAACATGGAGAGTGTTCCTGGATCTCGATCTGTGGGAATAGATCTATTTGATGTTTCAGACATAGCTGCAGACTGGTTTTTGGGGTTGTTTTCCTGAGCTGTGGGAAGGACAAAACCAGAGTCTTGCAAAGATGGCTGTGGGTAAAACTGCTCCTGGTAAGGTTGGCTTAACCAAGGGTTACTCATTTCTGTGTTCTGCCTAAACACATTTCCTGGCTGGATGCTGTTCATGTGATGACTGCTGTTTGCAGGGCCATTTTTGCCATTCTTCTCACAACCAGCAGGTAAAGGCGCTTGCACGATGTTTTGTGGAATCCCTTGGTGTCCAGGACCCTGTGGGACGTTTGTGTGTGGAGGGGGGTGAGAAGCACTGACAGAAGGCTGGGAAATGTTCTGAACGTCAGTCTGAGGAGACGGCTCAGGATAGGGCACAAAATTCCGAACTGGAGACTGCAGGTTCCCTGGGACAGGCCTCCACTGGGGCCCAGGCTGCTGGGGAGGTGGTGGGAAGAGTGCTGCTGTGCTGGGTGCTGAAGGTGCATCACTTGGATCTCTACCAACATCCTGCCTAGCTCCAGGTTTGCTCCCTGCAGACACCATTCCAGGATGCACACTGAAAGAATTTTCCACTGCTGCTCCTGGGTTATAATGCACCGGTGCTGCGGGCCCACGGAGTCCGAGATCAGCACTGGGATGCCCTTCTGCAGCACTATTTATAACATAGCCCAGGGACGGAGAAGGAACTGGAACGTTAGAAAAGGTACTGGTGCTGATCCCTGCCGGAGCCACAGGAGCTGACAGAGGGGTGTGTGGTCCGTGAGGGCTGTCCCCGGCGCGGGCGGGCGGGGCATGCGCCAGGACTGGCTGCGGGAACGCCGGGGTGCTGCCCTTGGATGGATTCTCCAGAGCGGAGCCCTGGGGGGGTTGCCTGCCGAAGGCAAAGGGGTCTGTCACGGGCTGCACCGGCGCTGCTGCGGCGTTGGCCCGTTTGCCCAGCGGGCTGTTCCTCCAGTACATGTTGCGAGCCACGCCGGTGGGAGGAGGAGGAGCCGCCCCCGGAGGGACAGGCTGCGGTGGCTGCTGCATGGTGGCTTCTGGCAGGGACACGCGGTGACAAACAGCCCGTGGAGGCAGCAGAGAGGTTTCTTCTTCTGCCCTGCTGAGACAACACAGGTACAAGTCAGTTCCCTTTCCCACAATACTCAACCAATTTTTATTTTAGAAACTATATCACTCGAAGAATTTGAAGTCTCCCTTTTCTCCAGAATGAATAAGGAACTGACACACTCCACACTTGTATTTCTAAATCTAAGTCTGGCATTAATGAGTGTAAGGCTGTGTAGTATCAAAGCACATTATTTAACAATTCTATTAAATATATCCAAGTAAGACTAATGAGACACAGTTCAAACCCTCCAGTGGTATCCCACTGTCACATTTCCCAGAAATATGCATCACAGACAGGACATCAAGCAGCCTGGAACAGTGCCTGCAGCACCATGCCCTGCTCAATTTAATTATGAAGAGCTGAAAAATCATTATCTAACTCTAATTCTGCTAGAGATGATCTTTAGCCCTGCTGCACTGCAGTCCATGTGAATGGATCTTTTGACAGGTAAGATGAGAAGCATCCCAAGAAGGAATTCATCAGATGTTATCACCCTCAACAGTCCACTTTTGATTTAACCAAGAAAACATTGTGTGGCACAGCATGGTTATTTATTTTGAGAGAGGCAATTGCATCTTCAACAAAAACATTCTCTCTTCTAGATGGGTGCTGCATAGCAAATCTGCATTTAAGGATAGAAAAACAATTGACTACCTGCACCTATCAATGACCATTCTCACTTTAACACCAGTGGGACTTTGGCACAGTATCAGGGTTACAGCTGCACTTTGGGGTGGAAAGGACATGCTCAGAAGTAATCCAACCCCAACTCCAAACAATACCAGGCAGGAATCTGGTACACAGGAAGTTCAGTGAATTCATCAGGGTGTCTTTTTCAATTTTATCACCTCTTAACAATCTGGGGAGGATGGAGGCTGACAAACCAGAGGAATTCATCAATACTTATCCAGTGGAGTTCAGTGAAGCATTAGCAGCATATGATAATTATGTTTTCTCATGGTACACAACAAATATTGTTTACAATGTGCAGAGTGAAGTATCCACAGCAATTGCTCCATACCAAAAGCACTTCTGCCTATAAACGAAAAAAAGCTGTGCAGTTCTTATTTGCAGCTCTTCTAAGATTCAGTATCTTGTCTTAAGAGTAATAAAATGGGAAGCCAAAAAAGTCAGATGTTTGTAATCAGGACAAAACTGTAATAGTTAGGAGAAGTTCAAATGCAAAGCACTTCTGGTTTCTTATTATCAAAAATACTTTATGTATGCCATGAAAATTTATATCTAAAAAATTCCAATAAAAAGCACACTGACAGTGCCACAGCACATAGACTTTGCTGGACAACAACACCCAAAGAAAAAACTCTCCTGTGTATAATCCAGTCCCTCTTTCAGAGTTAACAGAGACTCTCAATTTCTCCTCTCTATCCGTATATTCCACAGCCATATCTAGAGTGAAGACTCCATAAATTTGTGTTTTATTAAGATGGGAAGAACAACACAAATCAGATTTCAACAGAAACATTAGAGCTCCATCAGTTTCATGCATTACTTGCATGTGCCTTCACCGTTCTTTCTAAAGCACAGCTGCTGAATTACATCAAGGAATGCTTACAAAAAAGTTTCAGGACTTTGCAATCTTTTCTCCTGTTACAATCCTGAGGTGAAGGTTTTCCAGCTGGCTATGCTTACCAGCCTTGCTGCCAGCCACATTTCCAGGAGATCCTTGCCCAATTCCCATCCCAATTTCCACATGCTTAAGGAACCTCTGGCTGTTCTGAGCATCCCCATTTATTTTTCATCATGTTCTTTGTTGTAGTAACCAGATTTTAAAAACTCCTCTCTGCCCTCCAAATAAATGCATTATGCAACATACTTTGTCCTGGGGAGGAAAAAAGCCAGTTAAATAATCTGCCAAGGCATTTATGTCCTGGAAAGCACAAACTTGACTGAACAAAATATTGGTATCTACTAAACAGTTCTGTTTTTCATAGAAAAGTTGTTTCTGAAATACAGCTGAACACAAAAGCCAACCTAAATACTCACTTCCAAATGTCTAATGTGGACTGTACTCCTTGCAGTGTCTTATTTTAAAAAACTCCTAATACTTTGGCATATTTTTGTAACAGCCAGTACAAGTAATTAGCTAATAAAAACAAGTGTAAAGTCCTACCTGAAGGCAGAACTTGTCATTCACTACAGGATCTTTGATGGTGCATGACAGAGGTTCAATATGAGGGATCAGCTTCCTCAGAAGCAAAGTTAATATTAACAGACTGCACACAGTAGTAAAAAGCAAGCAAGATTGAGGAATTAGTCCAAATAAAATGAACATGCCCATGTCAAGAAGATAACATGCCCCAAACAGAAGATAACTCAGTGCTACTGACCCTCCCTTGTGCCTCGTCCAGGATTAACAGAAATGCTGATTTTAAGGAATTTAGAAATCACTACACAACTTAAGAGCAATCCATTTCTGCTTTATCTAGTTTGGAAATTCTTAACTTTCAGCTGGTTTATTATTTGATAAAGAGAGTAGCCTGCTAACCATGAGTCACCAGGAATAACAATTGCAGAAGTTGTTTCCAGGCATACCAAAAAAACATTGCCAAAGAGAAAAAAAAAAAAAGAAGATTAAAACCCTCTAGACAAAGCCATAAAATTTATTTTACCTGATGAGCTCTATAGCTTCATCTATAAAGAAATAATTTCTCTGGGGGCGTTATTTAAATCTACCTAAATAAATTACTCTTAAACAGAATAACTATGCCCATAAAGCAAGTTACAGAGGACTAATGTTAACTCTCATACTCACACATGAACCAAACAACTAAAATGTGTTCATGCACAGATTCCTAATAAGAACAAAGTGACCAAAAAACCAAAACCAACTCACAGTAATCTCAAATACAGGAACAGCTGGAAAAATTAGATTTGCAGCTTTAAAATCAGCAACTACTTTTCTCAGTTTTATCTTACGTAGACAGCTGCACATCTGCACACATGTGGGTGACAGATTGAGCACATTCTGCATCATTCATGCCCCTGACAGATTCCCACGGGCTTTTCCTAAACAGCAATCAGAGTTAGAAATCCTGTTAAAATGTAACAACAGGACAAGGGGAAATGGATTTAAAGAGGCACAGGGCAGGTTTAATGAGATGTCAGGAAGAAATTCTTCCCTGGGAGGGTGGGCAGGCCCTGGCAGAGGTGCCCAGAGAAGCTGTGGCTGCCCCTGGATCCCTGGCAGTGTCCAAGGCCAGGCTGGGACAGTGGAAGGTGTCCCTGCCCATAGCGGGGGTGGAATTTGATGATTTTTAAGCTCCCTTCCAACCCAAACCAGTCTGTGACACCACGAAAGCAGCTCTTTGGGAATCAAAAGCACATAAGCAGCAAAAGCACTCCCGTTTATTCCCAAAGGAGCCCGACCACCAGCTCTTCACCGCAGCAGGTCCCGAGGCTCCCAGGCACCGCACTCCTGAGTCAGCACCAGTTGCACAGACCTGTGGCACCTGACAGCTCGGAAAAACAACCCTGACCTGGGACCAGCGCTGTCGAAGGGATCCGTGATGGCCAAAACCGAACGGAACCTTCTGCCTCCCGCACCCCACGGAATAACCTTGGGGCCCCCGCACAGTGTCCCTGTCCCGCCGCCCCACTCGAAACCACCCAGAGCGACCCCAATCCTGCGGGAAAAGCCCCGGGCAGCGCAGCCCCGCGACTGCGGCAGCGCCTTCGCCCCTCCTTGCGGCACCACAGCCCGCCGCAGCCGGGGCCGGGGGCCGAGCCCGGGGCTGCGGGACCCGCCGGCTCCCTACGCTGCAACAGCCCTGAGGCCCACGCTGAGGCACGGCGGGGTGGGCACCGGGGACACCGGGGCCCGCACCTGAAGCCCGGCGCTCCTCACGCAGCCCACCCGGGACTCGGGGCCCTCCCTCCAGGCACGCCCCGCGGTACCTGGCAGCCCCCGCCGGCCGAGGCCCCTCAGCAGCGGGCGCGGGCGCCGCCACCCTCGCGGCCCCAGCACCGGCCGCCGCCATCTTGGCACATCCGGCTCGGGGTTCCGCCGCCGCCGCCGACGTGTCACGGCGCGGCGCGCGATGACGTCACGGCGGCGCGCGCACCCGGCGCTGCCGCTGCTCGCCGGCCCCGCCGAAAGAAACGGGGAGGAGGGGCCGCGGGTTCGAGTCCTGGTTGGGGCGGCGGCGGGATCGAAGTTCGCGGGTTCGAGTCCCGTTCGGGGCGCCTCGTCCCGGTGCCTCCCCTGCGCGGCCCCGGTCTCGGCCCTCGGCCCGGGAGTGGCGGAGCGCGGCCCTGTGCGGGTTCCGGTGCCCTCGGCTGCCCGGTGCGGCTGCAGTGGCACGGGCGGCCGCCAGGGCGGGACAGAGCTCCGCGGTGCCGGTGCCGGTCCCGGGGGAGCGCGGCGGGTCAGGGGCTCCCCGGGGCTGCTGGAACGGAGAAATCCGTGTTTAGAGACAGGGGAAATGAGATTCTGCCTCACAGAGCCAAGCTGTGGCTCGCTGCAGAGCGAGGTCCTGTCCTGCACATCCTTGGGGGTTTAATTA
Organism: Muscicapa striata striata; assembly: GCA_030060385.1. Taxonomy (NCBI): domain Eukaryota; kingdom Metazoa; phylum Chordata; class Aves; order Passeriformes; family Muscicapidae; genus Muscicapa; species Muscicapa striata. Next base: position 1,577,704 of record JAREIS010000026.1, on the reverse strand, counting down.
GGAAGGGCACATTAATTGGGGGAGGCTGGGGTGTGTGTGTCCAAAGGCATCAGAATCAGACACGAATCCCTTAAGGATTTTAAGGCTGAAAAAGCACTTTAAGATCACCGACTACTGTGTTCACCACTAAACCTCTCAGGTGCCACATCTGGGTGCCTTTGTGGGCACTCCCGGGATGATGATCCCAGCATTGTTCCAAAGCTTAACCACACTTTCTGCGATGAAATGTTCATAAATAGCCAAGCTAAGCCTCCCCTGGCACAACCCGAGGCCGTTTCCTCTCACCTTGACCCTTTTTTCCTTGGAGCACAGCACTGTGTCCATCCTCCTGTCAGGGAGATGTCCCTGCCCATGGACATGATGATTTATTTAATTTTTTAATGATTTTTGAAGGTGCCTTCCAACCCACACCACTCCGTGACTCCACGAAAACAGCTCTTCGGGAATCAAAAGCACAGAAGCAGCACAAAACATTCCCGTCCTCATCCTCCTTTTCCCCACCAGCTCCCTCCTGCTTCTCCAGACCCTTCCTCATCATCTTTGTGAGTCGCACCTCTATTTATCTTTTCAGGGGGGTGAACCCCTGCTCCAGCACCAGAAAGAATGTCTGTCATCCGTGCTGATACACCCAAGAACAAGCCTTGGAGAGGAAAACACGACGACCTAAACAAACATCTTAATCAAGGGTCGTTATCAGTGCGAGAGCTGTTTCTGCACGCTGGATCATTAAAGCAGGGGAATATCCTCAAAGCCCGGGCCAGGCAGGGGAAGCAGCACTTTGATGCTGCTGTGGGAACCAGAGGCAGCACTGTGATTTTTAAGTGCCTTTCATCTCCCTCTTTTGTAGGAACATTCTTATAAACCAGCTTGTCAAATACAATTTCCCTGCGCAGGCATGAGTTGCAGATAAAGCCCTGGTTCTCCCTTGGTATTTCCCCCCAACAGGTGTAAGCTGAGGAAACATGGTTTTAATTAGCCTGATTGGCTTTTTTTTTTGTGTGCTCGATACCAGCATAGCTCACATGTGTGTCTATAGTTAGATATCTATGTTACATATTTAACAGGGGTACACAACACAAACACCCAACAGTGGGATCTCACCTTTGCTGTTCTCCTGATAAATTCCTGATTATGAAGAATTGCCACATTAAAGCATTCAATCCCTTTTTAACCTGAAGTTTTCTGGCTGGTTTGCTGTACTCAGCAGTAGTTCTGGATTCGAGTGGCCCATTATAAATGAAAACCTTTGCCATGAGGACAGCGTGTGTCCTTCTCTCCTGCTTCACAGAACCACAGAATGGTTTGGAAAGAACCTTAAAAATCATCAAATTCCACCCCCTGCCATGGGCAAGGACACCTTCCACTATCCCAGGCTGCCCCAAGCCAAATCCAGCCTGGCCTTGGACACTTCCAGGAATTGAGGGGCAGCCACAGCTGCTCTGTTCCTCAGCTCACCTGGGATACAACACAAACTATTCTGAATTTTTTTTTCTGGTAATTTATTCAGTCTTCAGGTTGCACACAACCAGAAACACAACCTTGCCCCACGAGCTTGCTATGAAAAGGATCATTCTTTGAGTTTAGAAACATGGAAGATGCTAAAGGAAGGTATCTCTATCCCTTACCAGTATTCTGCACCGTGTTGGCCAACTGGACAATCTGAGTTTTATTTATTTATTTATTCTTTCAGTTGCTGTGATTACTCAGACTACCCCAGCCACATTAACCCCTGTGTGATTTGAGCAAGGCTAAACCCGAGATGAATTTGGCTCCTTTTGTACATTCTTCAGGGGCTGATTTCAGCTGCAGCAACAATTCCTCAATCAGGACTGGAGCAGCTGCAAGCAACTTTGTGAGCAAACACCAACAGCCTGGAGGGAGAAGCAAGACAGAGTAGCAGTTTCTAAATGTCCCATCTAATTGAGCAGGAATAATGAAAACAAAGAGTGAAAAGAAAAAAAAAAAAAAAAAAGCCCTCCAGCATGTAAACAAATATTTCAGGTGCAGGGATTCCTCAGAGCACCAACATACCTGCCATGGCAATAGGCAGTGCTGATCTTGTTTTACTCCAACACTTCTGAACCCTTCTCTCGGCGTGGGATGTGATTTTAGTGTTTCTCAGCCTTTTTCACCTGGAGTGCTGGGAGGCAAATTATTGTTTTACTTAATTCAGTATATAGCATACTGAAATAGACAGTTGTGCTTGCCATGATCCAGTCACTCCTCGGCATCTTCTGGTGCTGGGGGACCTTGAAATTCAGCTCCCAAAAATCTTTAGACATATGAGGTGGTGAAGAGGAGCTTGTGGTGGGACACTGTGGGTTGGTTGGTGTGGGAAGAAGCCTTAATTGTGAAAGGAGATTTTGAAACTGGGGCCATTTCTCTTATTTCTCCTTTAACTTTACCTCAATCCCAGCTAATTTGTGACACCACAATCATCTCATGTACCCACAAGTTCTTGGTCCCCAGATGACTTCATAAATCTAAGTCATTTGGGGCCAAACACTTAGAACCTCAATTTTTTTGCATCCTTACTCCTCTACTACTTAAAACCCTTAACTGACTTCCAGGTTGAATTATCTCGTGGACAATTAATTAGTCGCTATCCACTTGCTTCTTTCCATGGTATTTACCCCCTTTTCCTCATCCTGTCCCTCTGACCATTCCCCATGGAAAATCCCACACTGTGAAGCCCCTTTTATTAAACACTCATTCAATGTCACATTGTTTTCCATGTCCCCATTTTTTTCATCCATTCCAGGCCAAATTTTGCCTTGCCCATGAGTGACTTGCTTTTTACACTGGACCAGGCAGGAGAGGATCCTCATGATGTCTCCTCATTTTGGGTTTGTTCTCTGTTAAATACCCCTTCCCACGGAGTTTGATGTTCCCTTTGCTGGAATGTCACCTCCCTGACCTCTGAAGGTGCATAGCACTGCTGTGGGTGGCACATAAAATGCCACTGTCACAGCACCAGCTGCTGACCAGGTGTACAGCAGGTGTTTGGTGGCCCTGGGTCAGTCTGGGGCTGGATACCAACCCTGTGCACACCACAAACCCTCTCCCTCCCCAGCCACCGAGTGGAAAATACCAGCATTCCAGGCTTATGTGATTTGGGAGGAGGTCAATGGCTCTGCTATTTATATCCAGTTATTTGGGGACTTTGCAGCTGCATTTGCACTGCAGAGTCCCTGTGGGGTAGAGAAAGAATTAAATTATATTAAATTAAATTACCTTAAAAATCCTGAGCACAGCGAGGACAGCAAACATTTCTGGGCGGTTTTTTTGCCCACAGTGGCACAAGTCAAACTGTCCCTCTGCTGCTGTTCCTGGGTTTTTTTTGCAGATGCATGAGGGACATTCTTTAAAACAGTTTTTCCATGTTTCCCCTTTCAGATCTTGACCTGATGGCCTGTTAACCCACAGAAGGTAAAAGCTTCCTGAGCACAGCCCCTCCTTCCTTGCTCAGGTGTCTCAAGTCAGTGAGAGTTTAGCAGAAGTTAAAGAGAAATTTTCATTGTCCAAAGCTCCTCTCTGAGTTTTCACACAGAGAACAAGATGTTGAGGAAGCTCCAGCCCTCTGTGCAAGGAAAGACAGCAGGTGTCAAATCCAGAATTCAACTGACCCATAACAAAAACACCAAGTTCCAGTTTTAGTAAAATCTAGATGCCCAGAAGCATCATTTATTGCAAATCAGTTAACCAAAAAAAATACATCATTTTTGCAAACTACAACTTTGCATGTAGATAACTTTATTACAGAAGATATCTTTTCTTAAACTACACTCTAGTTTATAAAACATAGGAAGATTCAACACCACGTGATGTTTTTATCACTCATATTAGGCGTGTCACAATAACAATGGTCTGAAATGTTAACTAAGATGAGTGCTCAGCAAGGCACTGTGCCTTGAGAAATATCCATTTTATTTGGTGTTCTAATAGAAAGGAATGAGGAAAAGGAACCCTTTTCTTAGGTTTTCTTGATTAACTGCTCTCTATCTGCCTGTCCCATACACGTTATCTAGTCTTAGGGTGTCTGCTTGCTTTTGCACCCGAGTGAGTGATATTCCAACACCTCTATAAGGTGATATATTTATGATATATTTAAGACTTGCTCATTTAGATTTTTGAAACAAAATCCACCTTTTCTTGATTAAAAAAAAAAACAAAAAACCAAACCAAAGAAACCCCCATATTTACAAACATTAAATCTGCCACAGGCTTATACTATATTTTACATGATACACAGAAAGAGTGCACATCAATATTAAAAAAAAGATGCATCACTCCAGGCTAACGTCACAGAACAAAATGTCAACGTTTCACAGCACAGCTGTGCTGGCCCCTTGCCCTCCAGTTTGGCCAGTCCAGCCTCCCACCAAAACCAGCAGCACATCCCACTGGGCACCCAGTGAGGGCTCTGCCAGAGGAGCTGGGGCCGGGCGAGCACGGGGGGGTGGCAGTGTGATAATGCTTTGTAATCTCACTCAGGGTGTCTGCACTGCCAGACACACCTTCTTTTAAAAAATATAGGCAGGCCCATCCTTAAAATAAGGATGTGGTTTACAAAGTTTATATTGGCATTTATTTCTTAAAACAGTTACTCAAAGGCAAACACGAAAACAAAACAAAAAAAAAAATCAGTAAAGATATTCAAAGTAAAATTAAGTCTCTTTTGTGTATATACTCCATAGTTATGGGCTTGCTCTCTTGGAAGTTTGGCAAATACATTTCTTTTTGATGGGGGACAGTATTCATGTTTTGTAGGGTTTTTTTTTAGCTTAGAAACTGTTCTTACAGGTCTATAATCCTGATTTTCTTTTTCTCTTTTTTTTTTTTTAAGATCATAAAAATCATTTAAATATATATATTTTATATATATATATAAAAACAAGAGAGAACAAAAATTTCTATTATCAAGGCAAATGTACAACTATATAATACTGAAATTTAAACAAAAATTCATGACTGGTACCATAAAATGTCCTCTCATATAATTGCAAAGGAAACATTTTACAGTACATTTAAAAAATTTGTCCATACTTAATTTTTTCCCCTTATGGAGTGGTATTTTTAGTCAATTTTTCCTTCCCCTCTTCTTTCTCACCTCTCTTTCTGAATTGAAAGAGAAAAAAATAAATTAATGGCATTTCAGAATCACAAATCGTTGCTTATAGCTTTACATAAACATTTCCTCTCAAATCAAACACAATGAATCCCCCCAAACAAAAGAGAACGTCCTATAAAAACCCTAATTTGTTGATTTCTCGAAACACAACTGGTGTCCCACATTGAGTTCTTAACAATAGAACATATAAATAAAAAGGCAGTGTTCTCATGTAAAATAAAAAGTACATAAATAAATACTAAAAAAAAAAAAAAAGGAATTAATTAGTCTTTTTCTTTTCTTTTTTTTTTTCTTCCTTTTTTATAAAAACGTATTTAAAAAGGATCCTTTAATAAAAGCATCCGACGTCCTTTTTAAAAAAAAGATCTCCCTCAAGCATGTGGCTCTCAGTGAGAGTCTCTAAAACATCTTTTTTTAAAATTTTTTTTTCACTTGAAGGCCTCGGGGATGTGTCCCATCTGTGACTGCATACTGGTGGGAGGGCTGGAGATGCCCTCGGACCAGTCGGACACGTTGGAGTGAGGAGAGGAGCTGGACCACTGGTCCGGCGACTCCGGCGACGGCGTCAGGAAAGGGTGGTCGGGCACCTGCAGCTGGTGGCTGGGGGTGTTGTCCAAGGGGGAGGAATAACTGTGCTGGGAAGGTGGGGTCAGGAACTGCGTGCTGGTCATGGGCTGGGCGAGGGAGGAGGGCAGGGAGGTGGGCAGCAGCTGGGAATCCTGCGGCAGGATGGTGTGCACGGCCATGGCGCCGCCGCTCACCGGCTGCAGCTCGGGCTGGCTCAGCTCCGTACCGAGGAAATTCTGCCCCAGCCCGTTGGAGCCGGGGTTGTGGTGCTGCTGCGGCTGCTGCGGCGGCTGCGGCGGCGGCTGCTGCTGCGGTGGAGGCTGCAGGGTGGGCTGCTGCAGGTTTTGCTGCTGCTGCTGCATCTGCTGGAGCTGCTGGCTCTGCATCAGGTGGGGCTGCGATGCCAGCCGCGTGTTGGGCATGGCCTGGTAGCTCATCATCTGTGACAGGCTGGTGCTGGGCAACCCATTGTGCAGAGAGCTCATCATGCCGTGCTGCAGGTTCTGGGGCTGCTGGTGTGCCCCGGGCTGCAGGTTGCCTCTCAGGGGGTTGTACTGGCCCTGCACCATGCCGTTCTGCAGCCGGCTGAGCCAGTCACACTGCCCGTTCAGCCCGGCCCCGCTGCCCACCGAGAAGCTCATGGGGGCACTGCTCATCGCCGTGCTGGGGCTGGACACCGGCAGGTGGGACAGGCGTGGTGGCACCGAGTCGAAGCCCATCCTGCTGGAGTTGCCCATGGCCATATCCTGCTTGCCCGCCATGTTGAGGTGATTGATGCTCAGGTGGGCGTCGGGCATGCCTGGCAGGTGGTTCAGAGGCATGGAAGGGGACTGCTGGAACGGAGAGGTCATCAGCGGGGGCGAGGCCACGTCCGAGAGGTACCCGTGCGGCGACTCCAGGGAGTCCACTGGAGACAGCACCCCGGAGCTGTCCAGCAGACACCCTTTTCCATCCTGGGACTTTTTCCTGCGGGCTTTGAGATCTTTGGCATCCTTGCCATTGCAGCTCAGCCCCTTGGTGCTCGGCTTCCTGGCCTTCTTGCCCTGCACGGCGGGCTTGAGGTTGCCGATGTAGCTGCTGGGGGAGCAGAGCGGGGGGGACAGGGTGGGTGCCCCCAGGGGCCCGTTGTGCAGCGTGGGGCTGCGCACCAGGTTGTACTCGTCCAGCAGGCGGACGATGTCGTGGTGCATGCGCTCCTGGGCGATGTCCCGCGGCAGCCGGTCCATGTGGTCCGTGATGTCCCGGTTGGCAAAATGGTCCAGCAGGACCTTGGCGGTTTCGTAGCTCCCTTCTCTGGCTGCCAGGAACAGTGGGGTCTCCTCCTGGAAAGCCAGCAAGGTTTGGTTAGGGGTTGAGCTCTCAGATTGTCCTGGCTAGAGCTGCCCAGAGCTGCACACCCATGTTGTTGGGAGGCAGAGATGCTCCCCTATCATCTCTGGTAGGGTTTGCTCCTTTTTCCTACCCTGCTGAGCCATGTACTGGAACCCTATGAGTGACCCAGAACGTGGCCACAAAGACATTGCCCACCAGGCACTGCATAGCTCCTCAAAATCACCCCTACAACCAAATCCCACAGTGCTCCCTTGAGCTAAATCCAACAACTTCATTCACAGCACAACAATCAAATCAGTCTCAGTGCCAGACATTTGTATTTCAGCCAGAAATCACTCTTTAACAGACTCCCCAAATGGTTCTTCCCTTGCATATATCAGCCTAGGAGATCCTACCTTATTGTTCTGCATGTCCTTATTGGCACCATTCTTCAGGAGGACCATTGCAGCTTCCACATTATTCACAGCAGCTGCCCAGTGCAGAGCTGACTTGCCTGGAGAGGAAAACCATTAAATACAACACACATTAGGGAGTGCTGAGATGGACAGCAAGCAGCCCTTTTGTCCCATGCCTGGGTGAGCTGGTGTTTTAGCTGCCTCAGTACCTAAATCATCCACGGCGTTGACGTCAGCGTGGCAGTTGATGAGGTCATCCAGCATGCCCTCCACAGCCAAACGAGCAGCCAGGATCAGGGGAGTGGTCCCGTCATGCATTCGGGCATCCAGGTCTGTTGCCCTGTTCCTAATCAGGATCTGCCACAAGAAGGGCAAAAGCAGAGGGAACACACACGTTAGGAGGGGCAGACAGCAAGGCACTGCAGGCATCCAGCTCCCAGCACCTGCAGCGCCCTTCCCAAAGGCTCCTCTCTCAACAGAGGCTTCACTCCTTACAACCCTCACCCCACACCTCGCCAAGGTGAGCAGGACAACACTCCTCACACAGCACCATTTCCCCCAGAAACCCCAAAACTGGCGGCACATGGACGGATTACCTGGAAGACGCCTTGTGCGTCGGCAGAGACGGCGGCGTGCAGCGGCGTCCGGCCCATGTTGTCCTGGATGTTGGCGTCGGCGCTGGCCTCCAGCAGGCGCTTGGCAGCGTCCGAGCGCGAGTACCTGGCGGCCAGGTGCAGCGCCGTCTCGCCCGTGCGGTCCGTCTGGTTGTGCAGGCTGGCGCCCTGGTAGATGAAGTCCGAGATGACGGCCGGAGCATCGTCCTCCTCCTCGCTGTTGCCTGTCTCCAGCCCGCCCCCGCTGCACGAGGCGATCATGAGGGGGGTGAAGCCATCTGGAAAAGCACAGGGGGAAAAAAAAAAAAAAGGCTTTTTACCCTCTGTAATGCAGGAGGCTCAGCCAAACGCTCTGCCTGCGATAGATGCTTATTCTCCTGGGTGCGCCGAGGCTGAGTTCCTGACTAGTTCTGAACATCAAACACGAATATCCTTCCTCTGATATGGATCTGAAATTCCTTAGTGGTATCTCACTACTCACTGCTTTCTCTATTTCATCTGCTCCATGTAAGGTGCAGTTTGTACAGGAGGCTGCTCAAAGCAAATAGAGTATGGCAAACACTTTCATTATTTCAGAGGACAATTTCACAGATGTGGGGAAAGCCAAGTTTTTGTAAGAATTTAAAAAGCTATTAACCGTTGTTAAAAACTTTAAAGGAAGACTGTGAAATGTACAGTTGGGTGGGAGGTGAGGAATATAGGAACAGCAGAGACATAACCTGGGTGATTTAATAGGTACTTCAGTAATTTCCATCTCAGTCACTGAACAAAAGAGCTCTCATGGAAAGCAAAATGTGACAGGGTCTCTCTCTAAATCACACACAACAGCAAGCCTGTGGTGCAGAGCTTGTAGCAGTGACTCTGCAACAGCAAGGGACAGGGAGGGCTGTGGGGCTGCTCCTGTGCAGGGGCTGAGGGAGGGTTTGACATGAGTGCAGAAGCTCAAGGGGTCCTTACCCGGCCCTCTGACATTGACATCCATGCAGTCAGCATCGATTTCCCCCTGTGGAGGCGTCGGGGCCATGGAGGAAATGCGCAGGTCAGCGGCGTCCAGGTGCTGCTGTGTCCACTGCCTGTGATCCGTCTGGTCATCCGTGTCCGGCAGCATCGCCTGCTCCTCAAACTGAGGGCAACAGCAGGGAATGAGCTCCCAGAAAAGCACCCCGGGCTGAGCTCCAGCCTGGGAAACTCTGCGAGGCTCCAAGGTGTGTGTTTGTCACAAAGGAGCTGAGAGCAGCCATGAGGGGCCATGAGGGTCCCTCTGCTCCTTCTGTGACAAACCCAGGAGCCACTGCCTGCAGCATAGGGAATGTGGCAGAGGCTTACCCTGAACTTCTTGGTGTCCAAGGTCTCCTCATCACCCCACTCGTTCTGGTTGTCATCCATCAGCGTGCCATCCGAAGCCTTTTTGAGGGGTCTTTAAAAATAAAACCACACAAAAAAGTTATCTCCTCTGCAGGAGCCGTTTGTGATGTTTTGTCCATGCACAGGCACAAACTGCAAGAAGAATCAACCAATTTCCAGGAGGTTCCCCTCAGGGTGCATTTCATTTTTTAACCAAGTGCAAAAAGATTATTGAGCACGAACCAGACAGAACACTGCTTTTTTCCCCCACGCAGAACTTTAAGACCCCTGATTCTCCTCCCTGCCACACCACAATGACACACTAGAGAACAAAACTCTGGGGCTCTTCTGAGAGAGAAGAAGGATGAGAGCCCTGCTGCACCGTGCCTGTGGGGTTAGCAAGCAAACTACTCACTTCAGTCCGACAGAATCCTCCCCGAGGGGCTCCCGCCGCTTCTTCTTGCTCGACTCTGTCACTTTGAAGCCTTCTGGGAACCAGAGCTGCCCATGCTCCCTGCGGCGCTTGCGAGACACCAGCACCCCCAGCCCGATGAAGGCGAGCAACACCAGCGCAGCCCCCACCACGTACATAGGATACAGCTGGGAGTTCTTCGTGGGCTCAGCTGTTTCACCTACAAAACAGTGGGGCACAAAGAGATGCTGAGACATTAAGCTGCATAGCAAACCAGGGACAGAGTGGAAATGAAGGAAAATTTGTTAATAGAGGTACCTAAGTCTGATCTAAATCAGCCCCCCCTCCCCAAAATAAGGTCATTTTATACGCTATTAATCAGAATTGCAAACTATCGGCAAATTCTCGGCTGCACAAGGCAGCCTGCACCAGGAGACAGCTTCACTTTTTTCTCCTTTAAGGAAAAGGATTAGCAAACTTCAAATCATTGCGCTTGCATTGAGCTGTTAAGACAAAAGGATTTAGGGGGGATTTTCAAGATACAAACTTCAACTCCTTGCATGTCACTGATTGATTGGAGCTGCTTGGGTTTTCTTTTTCTTTTCTTTTTTTAATAACTTTTAGAGTGATAATGATTTTGAAATAAAACCTGGAATAAGCAAAAATAATAAAGTAGGCTTGCAATTTTTTAAAAGAAAATACTTAAAAGGAAAAAAATGCAGTTTTGATAACCAGACTGTGCTCAAATGCAGCCGACTGATAGGTAACTAAACTCGGGGAAGGCTGGAAAGTTTTGGCTGTCTCTCCTCTCCAGCTGTACTTACTTTTGACAGCTTCTATTTTGTAGGGTATGTTCAGGTTGCCAAGGGAGGCCAAGGCTCCCAGGAATGCTGCCACATCAGTGGCACTCTGGAAGCACTGGGAGGATGACTGGATGCACTGGCGGTTATCAATTTCCAAGTAGACGATGGATCTGTGTGAGAGAAGAGTCAATAAGGAACAGGGAGTGATGACCACACCGAGGACACGATCCCTTCCCTCTTTAACCCCATCAATGGGAATTAGAAGGTGGGAACCCATCTCCTTGCTTCCCAAAGCCTGCAGCTCACACTCATGGTCTGTTGGATTTGCCTCGGTGAATGCTGTAAAATCCAGTTCTTTATCTACAGGAATGGAAGGGAGTCTCTGCTTCACAATGTTTTAAAATCACCCAGACACTACAGTATCTTAAATTATGCTGTTTGGGAACCTTCAGATCTTCTCACATCAGTTTCACTGCTCTAACTCCTTTGCTTTCAGGGGTTTTTGATTGAGTCCATGGAGAGGGAGCAGGTTAGATGTGCATGTTTACACCAAAGATCTCCAAACACAGATTGCAGTAATTGAGTTTTACAACAAAGCTCTAGAAAGCATTTCCCAGGGAGAAAATGAGGCTTAACTTAATGACTTCCTGAAGTCAGACAGTCAGTCAGGCCAACCTCTGCTTCCAGGTCCCACCCAGCCCAGCCCCAGCTCCCAACAATGCACAGGACTCCTTCAATCGTGAGAGTCGGTGCAGCATTGTACCAGGGATTCCTGAATGATCACTCCATTTTCCCACATGAGAGCAAAATCCGGTTTCTGTTCACACAGAAAGCAACATCTAAATACAATTATCTGGCCTACATCCTTCCCTTCCTAGCGTGTTACTATTATCAACACAGAAAACACACTCTGAGTGCTGCTCAGAGAAAATGGAGCCCTCTTACCCTCTGATGTCCATCTGGTCGAGCTCCCTCTTCTGCCTCCTGCCAGCCCTGGAGTAGAGGCTGCTCTTCACTTTGTTGATGACAGCACTGGGCATATCAGACCAGTCCTCTGTGGACCTCTTGATGTAATGTTTTTTGAGCTCCTCCTCATTGCCATAGTATGGGAAGATCATGTACTCCCCCTTGGGGTTCTTCTTGAAGACCACGTTGGTGTGCAGCACACGGCTCAGCTCCCGCAGGAAGTTGAAGGAGTTGTTCTTCAGGTTCTCAGGGGTGATGAGGACCACTACCACCAGTGTGCCATCTGCCAGCTTCTCTGGCATGTTGTTGGCACAGTCCAGACCATCCCACTCGCACTCAAAATTGTTGCAGCCCTGGTCGCAGTGACCATCCGAGAAGTGATCTTTGCAGTACTGGTCATACAGAGGGCTGGGTGGAAGAAGAAGCAAGGCAGAATAAAGAATTAGACCAAGTACTACAAATAACACCTATCTGCTGAGAAAAGCAGTGGTGGTCTCTCTTTGGTATAAACATTCTTCACTGTAAAACTAGTTTACACAGAAAGCAGCTGTTTCACGCAACACTGTGAAGCATTCACTGCTGCAGGTGAGAGTAGCTGTTAAATTATAAAAGAAAAAGGGAGAAATTACTGTGACTCAGAGAAGGCATGGGGACACAGAATAGTTACTAAGACCACAGTTGGTCCAGGAATCTGGGACTAAGCTCCTGCTGTTGCCAAAGACAATGTTTGGAAAATGCTTGGATGTTAACATCATCATGTTTCCTGGCTGCTCTTCCATCTGGGGTCTCCCTGCCTTGAAACTGACTGTGTTACTGCTGTGAGAGGGAGAATTCACTTCTGTGGAACGATACAAGCAAGGACAGGGAAGCCATCTGCAGTGAGTCAAACCCAGAGAGCTTCCAAGTGGATGTCAACTCATAAGGACCACAGGGAGATGTGAATGCTTGAGTTGCAGCCCCACAGGCAGCAGAACAAAATGCTGGGAGTGAACAGCAGGCCTTAGTCTAGGAGTTATACCAGAAAAAATCAGAGATGGTGACCCTCATGGGCTTTAAAACAAGGTCTTAAAGAAGCCACTTACTTGCACTGCCCCTCGTACTTCTGGCAGTCAAACCCATCGTAGAGGCAGCCAGCGTTGTTGCACTGAGAGTCACACTTGCCATCATTGAAATACTTCCAGCACTGCAGAGACTGGGAGCAGTTCTTCCAGGGGTCGTTGAAGTTGAGGGAGCAGTCGCCCCCGTCCCAGCCACAGGCGTGGTTGTTGCATTTCCCGTCGCAGATCTTGTTGCCGGCGTAGCCGGCGCACACGGCGATCTCGCACTTCTCCTCGATTTTGGGGGGGATGATGTCCTGCCCCACGCCGCCCTGGAAGTCAAAGTCGAGGATGTGGCAGTTGAGGCCGTTGAAGTTGGCGGGGCAGTTGCAGCGGTAGTAGGGGGAGGCGTCGCCGAAGAACTCGCAGGTGCCCCCGTTGTAGCAGGGGTTGGAGGTGCAGGGGCTGCTGGCCGGGTACTGGCACTCGGGGCCCGTGAAGGCCGGCGTGCACATGCACTTGGAGCTCTTGTGGATGGAGATGCAGGTGCCTCCGTTCAGGCAGTGCAGGTTCCCACAGGTGCGGGAGTCGTTTTCGCAGGTGGCACCCACGAATCCCTGGGGAAGGCAGGGCAAGGAGGGAGTCAGGGCCACTGATGCTGGGCTACAAGCAGCATTAACACACGTGTGCTCTGGCTAACTTAAATTCACCCTCTAAGACTAGTGATGGGTGAGAATAATCTTGAATGCAAAGCTTGCAAGAGCATCCCCTCAAAGAGAAGGGAGCTGCTCTCCACAGCCGCCTGTCCCACTTGGTGTGGTGCAAATAACATTCAGCCTGTTCTACCTTCAATCCTGAGCCATCTTCTCCATAACTCTATTCCAGCATCGTTGCAAGCGTGGAGGGTGCACATTTATGGATGCACCAACAGCAAAGCATCCTCCCATCCATGCCTATCCCAGCTGGGGAAGCCTCACGGGCTAAACTGGCCTCTTGACCACCCTTCATACCCACACAACATTCCCTGCTCAGAGCTGGAGAGGTGGGCACCTACCGGGGGGCACTTGCAGATGAAGCCACGGCCGGTGTTGCTGGCAACAGCACAGGTTCCCCCATTCCTGCAGGGTTTGCCTTTGCAGCCATCCACCACGGTGTCACAGCGGCGGCCTGCGAGGGAGAGGAGCGTGTGAGGAGCAGATGAAGGCGTGCAGGGATGCCTGGGGGCTGCAGGCTGGGCCCTGGGAGCAGAGAGGCTGCAGTGCTCACCTGCATAGCCAGGTCTGCACTCGCATTTGTAGTCGTTGACCCGCTGCACGCAGTTCTGGGTGCCGCGGGCGTCGCAGGGGTTGGACAGGCACTCGTTGACATCTCCCTCGCAGCGCTCCCCTACAAAGCCAGGGGGGCAGATGCAGCTGTAGCCACCTACCCGATCCTTGCACTTGCCATTGTTAAAGCACTTGGGCCCCAGGGTGACAGGATCAAAGAAAGGGCTGCAGTCATCCACATTGATCTCACAGTGCACCCCTAGAGAGAGGGGGGAACAACCCACACAGCTCATCAAACAGTATCGGGGGGCCTGCTGCTCCCCTGTGTGAGCCTGCCCTGCCAAGGGGCTGAGCCTGACCACGTCAGTGGCAGCCTGAGCCACCTCTAGGGCAGCAGGGACGTGGCAGCACGCGGCCAAGGCCCTGTGGCCTTGATGGCTAAGCCCACAAGCAAACACAAACCTCGCCCGCTGCGTTTGCTGCTGCCAGCCCGAGCAGCTAATGAGCAGAATCCAAGGATATCTGCACTCAGCCCACTAATGCCCCAGCCTGGGGAATTAATTTACCTTGAGTTCCTCTGGGGCAGGAGCATTTGTAGGTATTGATGAGATCGATGCAGGTTCCTCCATTCTGGCATGGGTGGGACAAGCATTCATTGATCTCCTCTGAGCAGTTATTTCCACTATAACCAGCCACACACTGCAAGGAGGAAAGAGGGGAACTATCAGAGAGGTTCCTTCCATTCCCACATGGCTCTAGGAGCACAGCCAGCACCCCAGTCTCCAACTTGGTAACGGGGCATCATTCAAGGCAGCAGAAAGGCAGTAAGTGAGGCTTTTTTCCCTGGGAATTCCTGCCCCTAGGCACTCACCTCGCAGGAGTAGCCTCCCAGGTAGTCAGTGCAGGTGGCTCCGTTCTGGCAGGGGTTGGAGGAGCACTCATCCACCTGCTCCTCGCAGTAGCTGCCGGTGTAGCCGGCTTGGCAGCGGCAGAAATGAGTGTTGCCAGTGTCAACACAGAGCCCCGAGTTCCTGCAGAGATGTGCTACATCGATACCTGTCAGGGAGAGCACAGCAAGATGCAGGGACCTTGGTGACACCCACACACCACAGGGCCATGTCCTGGCCACCACACATTCCACAGGGAACCACAGCCTTGGTTCCAAAGAGCAATCCTTGAGATCGCTCTGTGCCAGAGATCCTCACCAAGAGAACCACATCCCTGCCCAGCACAGGGGACACCTGGGGACTCCACCCTGTGCACATGGCAGGGCCTTACCTTGCTGCTTAGCAGCCACCTCGCAGGACACGCTGGGGACATCGCAGTAGAGCCCTGTCCAGCCACTGTTGCACTCACAGTGGTACAGGTTGCTGGTCTGCCAGCACTTGCCCCCATTTTTGCAGGGCGAGGAGTCACACCAACGCACCAGGTTCTGGGGGTGCAGAGCAAGAGATGAGGGTGAGGAGTGGAGACTGCAGTGACCCCCAGACTCCCACAGTAACCCCCCCATCCACCCAAGCTTTGTGTACCTGGCAGTTGAGCCCGGTGTATCCCTGGGGACAGGTGCACTTGTACGTCCCGTAGCTGTCCTGACACGTGCCCCCGTTCAGGCACGGCTTGGAGTCACACTCATTGATGTTGTGCTCGCAGTAGCTGCCCGTGAAGCCGGGCAGGCACACACAGGTGAAGGTGTTGATGCCATCCACGCACGTCCCACCGTTGAAGCAGGAGCTGGGGACACAGACATCACACCCCAGTGAATCACTGACGGTTGTCCCCAAGCCAAAGGCTCCACACACCAACCCAGGGGCAGCACAGGGACCTCAGCTTGTCGCAGCTGGCAGCTCTGTACCTCTCTGTGCAGTCAGGGGTGTTGTTCTCGCAGTGGATGCCGCTGAAGCCGGAGGGGCAGGTGCAGGTGTAGCTGTTGACGCAGTCGGTGCAGTTGGCCCCGTTCTTGCAGGGGTTGCTGGCGCACTCATTGATGTCCTCCTCGCACCTGGGCCCACGGAAACCTGCCAGGCACTCGCAGAAGAACGTGCCAATGCCATCGGAGCAGGAGCCACCGTTGTGGCACGGATCTGGAGAGGAGGGATGTGCATGGGAAGATGTGATGGGTCCAGCTGGGGTGCAGCAGCCCCACAGCACCATCCCCATACACATTCCCTGGCCACGTGGAGGAATGGGACTGAGCCCATGGACTGGGCAGAAGCCAGAATAACCCCACCAGGAGACTGGGCACAAGGAGAACCCCTGGCACACACTGTCCCCCAGCCTCCTTCCTTGGACTGACACAGCTCAACAGGGACATGCGTGAGGTGGCCCAAAAGCCAAGCAGGGCTTGCAGCACAGCCCAGGCCACTGCAGCCAGGGCTGGTCCATGCACGGGGAGGAGAATCCCAGCCCCAGGAAGGGCTGTGAGGCTCAGGGCTGGGCTGGGTGCAGTCAGGGCAGCCCCTGCTCTTACTGGGCTTGCAGTCGTCGATGTCGGTGTCGCAGTTGCGGCCGGAGAAGCCGGTGCGGCAGGCGCAGCGGTAGCTCCCGTTGGTGTTCTGGCACGTGGCCCCGTTCCTGCAGGGGCTCTTCACACACTCATTGATGTCAATCTCACAGGTCTGACCTGGGGACAGAGCAGGACAGGCACTGTGTGGGCTGGGGGTGCTGGTGGAAGCTCCCCAGGGGTGACAGTGACATCTTGGGTGCTGCTCACACCAGGACAGAAGCCAAGGGATGCAGGCAGTGGTTGTGTCCCATCCACCCTCTCCAAGGCCTGGCTCCCTCCCCTGAGCCTCTCCCTCCCTGAAGGGAGCAGGAGTTCTAACCCCCAAAAAGGCCACATCCATACCTTGCCAGCCAGGGGGGCAACTGCAGGAGAAGCTCTTGTAGTCCTCTGACTCCTGGCACTCGCCACCATTCTTGCAGGGGCTGCCAGCACAGGGGGCCAGCACGTCCTCACAGGTGTCTCCTGCACAGGCACAAACACCCATTGACACCCTCCAAAATGACAGGTGGCCCAAGACCCCGCTAGCCCTGTCCCCTGCCCTGGGCTGCTGCCAGTGTGGGGAAGGCTCTGAACCTCCCCAGCACACCAGGGTAGCCCAGCTGGGGCTGTCTCCTCCATCCCAGGTCACCCATGACCCTGAACCCCCACAAACTTTTAAGCCCTGGCTATCTGGGCTGCATGACAGCACTGCACACTTCCTTTGGAAGGGAAGTGCTGCTTGGGGTGTCTTTTCCCCCTTGCACTCCCTCCCCCCTTCCCTCTCTGCTGCTTTTCCTGTTTACGTCCAGCCAAGGGACACGTTCCCTCCGAAGCCTTATCTTCCTTGTCAGCCAATATCTCCTGAACTGGCCTTTGCTATTTTCCAGAGCCTTCCCCTCCCTGCCTGCCCAGTCCCCGTCCCCCCCAGGGGTTTCTATGGCCACTGGTGAGGGCAGGAAACAGCTCATGGCTTCCTGCAATTGTGCTGGGCTGCGCAAACAGGAATTGGCTCAGCAGAATCCCCCAGCCCTCGGCCTCGGATCGCCCTGTCCAGCACAGGCAGCGTGGCTGGGGAATGTGGGGTGTGAGTGGGGCAGCCCCTGGGTGCTGCTGCCCCCCAGCCACCACCCTGATGCCCTCCAGCAGCAGGAGGAAGAGGAGGAAGGGAGGAAGCTGCAGCTGGCAGCTCCCCAGATTTCCTCCCGAGAAGTGGAGTCGTGGCTGTGGGCAGCCCCTGGGCAGGGCAGATTGAGAGGAGCTTTCACGCTTAGTGCCAGCTCACTAGGACCAGTCTGGGGTCACACACGAAGCAGAAGCTGCAGAGAGCTGTGGTGGGACTCAGGGTGCTCCCCTCACCTGTGTAGGGCAGGAGGCAGTTGCAGGTGTAGCCAGCAACATCATCAATGCACGTGCCCTGGTTCAGGCAGGGGTTGGAGGCACATTCGTTGATGTTGGTCTGGCAGTTGGGGCCTGTTTAAGAAAAACAGATAGAAGTGGCTGTGATGGAGGTGTGCTGGTGGCACGGGGCTGAGGATGGGGACAGTGGTGACAATGACAACAGCCCACCCATTGCCCTGGAAAGCCTCCTGTGCTCAGCTCCAGCCCTGAACTCTGCTGAAGGTCTCAGGATGGCTGCACTGCCACAGCTCCCAGCCACACCTGGGGCTCCACTGTCCCCAAAATGAAGCCCCCAGCCCACTCAGCATCATGAGAATGCCCACCCCCAGCTTCCACCCAGGCCTCAGTGTGGGGGAACACAGCAGCATCCCTGGCTGCACCCTTAGGATCATGGAATCACAGACTTGTTAAGCCCTCTAAACTCATCAAGCCCAACCCCTAACTGAGCATCACTATCTTCCACATCCACACCCCTTTTGAACACTTCCAATCAGGATGACTCCACATTTCCCTCAGCTTGTTCCAGTGCCAGACCACCATTTCCAGGAAGAAATTTTTCAGAATATCCAATCTACTCCCCCACTTACCACTGAAGCCCTCCCTGCAGGTGCAGATGTAGCCACTGGTCATGTCCTTGCAGGTGCCACCGTTCATGCAGGGATTGGATTCACACTCATTGTTGTTAATGTCACAGTTTGTCCCACTCCAGCCAGGGTCACAGTCACACTTGTAGCTTTGGGGAAAAATTGGGGCATAAAGAGCTGGTCCATCCTGGCCCTCTAGGCTGCACCATTTATCTAGGGAAATATCTCAGAGCATGGACAAGCACCAGCTCAGGGGACAGATCCTTGCCTTCCTCTGACCCTGACTTTGTTGGGGACCCTTTGGTCCCTGCAGCCCCCCAGCAGCCCCCAGCAGCCCCCTCCAGCCTACCCATTCAATCCATCGTGGCATTTCCCATGGATGCAGGGGTTGCTGTTGCACTCATTCACTTCAGACAGGCACTTGGGGTCATGGAAGCCCTCGGGGCACAGGCAGGTGAAGCTATTGATGCCATCCTTGCAGGTGCCCCCGTTGTGGCAGGGGTTGCTGGCACACTCGTCGATGTTGATGTTGCACATGCGCCCTGGGAAAGGGGGAGCAAGGAACAGTTACCCCAAAAGCACAAACAGCATGGTGTGGGGAGTGCATCCTCCAGACAGTTCCCCCTCCAGCCACCCAGGGAATGTCTGCTGGAGGCTGGGATCTCTCTCAGGACACAGGGAATGCCTGCTGGAGGCTGGGATCTCTCTCAGGACACAGGGAATGCCTGCTGGAGGCTGGGATCTCTCTCAGGACACAGGGAATGTCTGCTGGAGGCTGGGATCTCTCTCAGGACACAGGGAATGCCTGCTGGAGGCTGGGATCTCTCTCAGGACACAGGGAATGTCTGCTGGAGGCTGGGATCTCTCTCAGGACACAAGTATGCTGGCTGCCCTGCAGGCAGGGTGACTTCACACCCTGCATCGCCTGCCTGCCTTCATTAAATGTGACTGACTGGGAAGGGGCCGTGCCCTGAGCTGCCTCAGTCCAGGAGGGAACACGGAAGGGAGGAGGTTTCAGCCTGTAACCCTACCTGCCATGGCTGACAAAGCCAGGCTTTATCTCAGCTCCCAGCGGGCCCGAGGACAAGGGGCTGTGCGAGTGGGGAGAGGTGGGGGCTGCTCCCATCAAAGCCCTCCACCATTTCCAGCAGCCATCAAACAAACCAGTCTGACAAGGCAGCAACCTGATACCCATGGGAGTGGGCGCAGCAGGAGTCGAATTCGCAGCACCAGACACCCCTTTGATTTCGGGCTGAGCCGGGGTCACCCTCCCAAACAAACAGCAGTGCTGGAGGGTGTAAAACCTCCTACAAGCAGGATGGCAGCATCCCCCCTCCTCACTGCACCCTTGTCCTGGTTTTGTGAGGCACCAGCAGCTGCAGGTCCCCAGGGTGTGAGGCCCTGCTCTCACCTGTGTACCCTGGCTCACAGGTGCACTCGTAGCCATTGATCTTGTCGATGCACTTGCCGTAGTCACAGGGATTGCTGGCACAGTCGTCCAGGTTGATCTCACAATTGGGACCTGGGCAGGAAAAATGGGTTGTTAGGGGGTCTCCAGGAGAAGAGGGGAGTCATTAAGAGGTCCCCAGCCCTGTCAAAGCAGTAAAACAAAGCCTGCTGGCACCAGCTGCCACCATCACCCCACAACAAAGCGCCTCCGCCGTGGGCAGCTCCCGGCTGGGGCGCGGCTCCTGCCAGAGCTGGGCACCAAACTGGGAGAACTCGCCCTCACCCAGGATGCCCCAGGCCAGCCCCAGCACCAGGGTGGCTGCTGGTGGTGGCCCAGGGCCAACCTGGCCCAGGATGAGGATGGGAGCAGGATGCTGCACCATGAGGAGCCCCAGGGGTGCCCCCTGCTCACCCGTGGTCCCTTTGAGGCAGATGCAGTTGTAGGCGTTGTTCCTGTCCTGGCAGGTCCCCCCGTTTTTGCAGGGCTGGCTCTGGCACTCGTTGATGTTGATGTCACAGCGGTGGCCGGTGTAGCCGGGCTGGCAGAGGCAGGTGAAGGAGGCAATGCTGTCCTTGCAGGTCCCATAGTGGCACGGGTCAGGGTCACACTCATCGATGTCAACCTCGCAGTGAGCACCCGTGAAACCTGCCAGCAGCAAGGGGACACGGGGTGAGGATGGGGGACATGGGATGGGGAACATGGGGTGGGGATGGGGGATATGGGATGGGGATGGGGGACACGGGGTGGAGATGGGGGACACAGGGTGGGGAACACGGGGTGAGGATGGGGGATATGGGGATGGGGGATATGAGGATGGAGGACACTCCTTCCCACCCTGTCCAGGTGTGAGGCAGTGCACCGGGGTGGCTTTACCTGCCCCACTGTGAGCTGTGGGACCCCCAGGAGCAAGGTGCAGGCAGGCAGCACCCCGATGTGCTGACGGTGGGGCTGTGGGACCCCCAGCCCAGGGGCTTTGTCCCGGGGTGCACAATGACCTGCATTAAAGCCTCCTTGGCTGCGGAGCGGGGCCCCGCGACTCGTCCCGGAGCGCACGGGGGGGCTGCTGCAAGCACCCCCGAATAATCACCCCCCCAGCAGCTCCTATTCTCCTGGCCAGCTCCCTCCCCGCTGGGTTTGGGGGTGGAGAGCCGAGGACAAAGTACAGCTTTGACTAGACCCCGCCAAGCCCACATAGCAGCTTTTCATCGGGGCTTGGCATTAGCAAGACACTAATTAGAGGCCATTCAGCTGGAAGATTTCTGGCGGGAGCTGCTCCACAAAAGAGCCACTGTTTGCCACCAGGGCTCAAGTCATCATTTTGTGCAACTGCTCCTTGGGTTTCGGCCGGCCAGCCCCCGCGGCCCTGCACCTTGCATCCCCATAGAAGCAGCTTTATTCCTTCCTTCCTGCCGTCCCCCTCGCTGCCGCCCTGGCGGGTGGGAGCACGGTGGGACGGCGGCTGCGGGGCCACACCTAAGGAGTGCCAGGCTCCAGACACCTGGCTCCAGGGCCAGCAGGCTCCAGAGCTCGACTTGTTCCGCCAACACCAGGGAAAGGGACATCCTGCCCCTATGGGATCACACCAGCAGGGACTGACCCCACTGATGGACGGTTTGGGGACACCTGCTGCAGCAGGTGCTTGGAGAGGTGGGCACTAAATGGTTTGTGGATGTGGTTTTATGGCACACCACGGGGCAGAACCCCCCAGGATTGCCTCACCTTCAGTGCACTCGCAGCTGTAGGTGTTGGGGCCATCCACGCACTTGGCCCCGTTCTTGCAGGGGGTGCTGGCACACTCGTCGATGTCAAACTGGCACAGGTGCCCGTTGAAGCCTGGAATGCAGGGTGAAGTCACGTCCCTGCAGGAGCCGCCAGGTCCCCTCCCTGCTCCTCCCCACACCCGTGGGCCCCCCGCATCCCGGCGGGTTTCCATGGGGATGGCTGCTGGGGGCCCTGAATGCGGGGCTGCGACCCACCATTGAGAGCATCTTATTTACATCTCTAGAGGAGCAAAGTCTCTGAACTTCAAAACCTCCTTTCACAGATTAACCGTCTCCCCATTCTCTGCTCCACCCCGTGACTTTGACACCGCATTCAAAGCCGCTGGTGCGGCCCCCCCCAGCCCCCAGCCCTCCTTCCCAAAGAGGGGCCTTTTCAAGTGCAAAGCCGTGGGGTTTAATCCTCCTTCCCCTCTCCCATGGGCCGGGGCTGGAGCAGCATCTCCTGCACGGGCTCAGCTCCTCATTGAGATTGGAGAAGCCTCCTTCAAAGCACCAAGAGGTGCTCCCTACACTCTCCCCATTTTGGAGGGCTATGAAATTTAAGGAGCCCATTCTTGGCTTTGTTTCCACCACGGTGGCAGCGGGATGGCTGCTGGCAGTGGGAGGGGTGCCACGTACCAGTGGGGCACTCGCAGTGGAACTCGTTGATCTTGTCCAGGCAGTTGCCGTTGTGCAGGCAGGGGCTGCTGGCGCACTCGTCCGTGTTGATCTCGCAGTAAACCCCCTCGTACCCTGCCGAGAGTCCCAGCACTGTCAGCACCACAGCACAGGGCTGGCACAGCCCCACACATGGTGGGATTTGATGCACAAGCTGCTCTTTAGATCAACGGGTTTTGGTTTGATCCAAGCCAGCATGGTTGGCAAGAGGAGGAGTTCAGTGCAGGGCTGATGGTGCCCAACTCACTTCTTGTCCCCCCACCACACAACCTTTACTGAGCTCTTTCTTTCAGTGCTGTCCCCAGGCACACAGCAGCTGTTGACCCAACCTGAAGCTCAGGGGCACTCAAAGCCCTCCCACTGCCCACCCCCAGCACTAAGGCTGAGCCCACAGGGCTGCTCACACACCGGGCATGCAGATGCACTGGAACTCCCCAATCTGGTCCAGGCAGGTGGCATCATTCTGGCAGGGGTTGGAGAGGCACTCATTGACATCGATCTCGCAGCGAGGGCCTGAGTAGCCCTGCAGACACTGGCACTGGAAGGACCCCTGGGTGTTGATGCACTTCCCTGCGTGCTCACATGGGTTGGCTCCTGTAAACCACAAGCACAGCTCTCAGGACTCGCTCCTGGCTGTGCCAGAGCCTTCCCCAGCTGTGCTGCTGTCACCCAGGGGAGCTCACCCAGAGAGCACTCATCCACATCCTGGTTGCAGGCTGGCCCCATGTACCCCGAGGGACAGGTGCAGATGGCTTTGCCATTGACGGGGTTGGTGTCGCAGTTGGAGCCCTCGTTGCAGGGGTTGCTGATGCAGGCATCATCCAGGTGGCACAGCAAACCTGGGCAGCCAAAGACAGGGGCACGTCAGGGATGATGGGCACACGAATCACTGCAAACCAAGACTGCAGCAAGGAGCCAGGGGACAAGGTGTGACAGAACAGGGCCTCACCTGTGCGGCCGTGGGGGCACTCGCAGTAGAAGGAGGCCACCCGGTCGTGGCAGGTGGCCCCGTGGAAGCAGGCGGCCATGGCGCAGTCGTCGATGTTCTCGCTGCAGTCCTCGCCCGTCCAGCCGTTGACACAGACGCAGTTGTAGCCGCCGTGGTTGTTGTGGCAGGTGCCGCCGTTCTGGCAGGCGTTGGGCATCAGCTGGCACTCGTCCACATCCTCGGTGCAGTACTGACCTGCCAGGGGACACGGCAGCTGCATGAAGCTGGCACTGGCCACTCCTGGAGCAGGACAGCTCTGCCCACACTGTCCCCCCAGGCAGGACCCGTCCTCCCAGCCCTGCCACCCTCCTTCCTGGCACTACCTGTCCACTCAGGTGGGCACTGGCAGTTGTAGGTGTTGACGCCGTCCACGCAGGTGCCCCCATTCTTGCAGTTGTTGCCCGGGCAGTCGTTGATGTTCTCCTCACAGTTCTGCCCCGTGAACCCTGCACAGAGGACACACCTGCCGTGATGCCAACTCCCCCACTGGCTGTGTCACACCACCCTCGCCACCCCCCAGCACCAGCAGGTTCATTATCAGGTGCTGAGCGTGTGCCAGGTGGCTTTGAAGCAGCTGCCTGGTTTCATCTTCATCCCCACCCTGCCTCTGGCAGGCAGCAGCTTCCTCTGCACAGGGCAGGCTGTCCCTGCTGCAGTCTCCAGCTCTAGAGACGCTTGCCCCAAGCAGTGCAGGATCTGAGTCCACACAAGCCAGAACGAAGCAGGGCTGCTCCCACGAAGGCTTGTGGCACCCAGTGCTGAATCACCGGCGTTTAATCTCACTTGTAAAGAGCCTCAGCAGCAGTGCTTGCCCCTAAGGGGGATCCAGATCCCTGCCAGGGCGAGTCACCGTCCCACACGGCACTGGGCTCATCCCTGCCCACTCCTGCTTGGATTTGTTATCACCTCCAGCTGACAGAATGGAAACCCTGCCACCCCCAGCCTCTCCAGCAGGAGCACAGCAGCCAGGCTCTTCTCAGAACATCACCTCTGACTGGTATTCCTGTTAAAAGCTGCATTTACTGTCCAACCCTCAAAGCTCTTGACTCATCTGCTTGGGGTCTGGGATGGCAATGCCAGCCCACTGTGCCAGTATCCATCTGCAGCTCCCTCAAACTCCCCAGGACACTCTGCAGGTCCAGACCAGGCTGCTCCCCACCCAGGCAGCACAAAATGTCACCTTCACAGGTAAGGACCACACTTATCCTCTGTGGGACCCCAGACCCAGCTGGGAGCCTTCCCCTCACTCTCTCTATGTTTTCCTCACCCCAGCCCCATCACATGGGGAGAAGCCACAGCTTTTCAGGATTGCTGGTGGGAGTCCAGAGCAGATAACACTGCACCTCATTTTTAAGCAGCGGGGCTGAGCCTGAGCAGCAACAACTCACAATGTCCTAGATACCAGGATTAACTCATTTTGAACCATCCAAATGAGTAATTAGTATGGCAATTACTTTAAACTCAGGGTTACATTCTGCAGTGATGGCACGATAAAACAGCCCAGATTAGTTTAACTTCAAGAAACCTGGTAGGGCCAGGCCTCTCTGGGAATGAAAAGGGGACATTGTTCCAGGTTTGCTGTGCCACATACCAGCATATCAATCACTCCCTTATCATGAGGAACAGCCCCCTGTCCCTCTGCAGCTCCTGCATGGTGTGGGATGGAGGAGGTGCTGAGGGACCCCCTGTTCCCTGCAGCAGGGGCTGTGCCACCCCACGGGAGGTGAAGCAGCTCCTGCAGGATGCAAATCTCCTGGAATGAACCCAGGGAGCAGCAGATGGGTGTGACAGCACTGATGCTGCCGGGAGCAGGGCTCTCCCCAGGGCTGTGCCTTACCCTGCCGTGCCCCACACTCAGGCTGCTCAGCCAAAGTGCCTCGTCAGCAGAACGGCAGGGCAGGGCCAGCAGGGCTCCTCCTGCCACCTCCACCTGCCCATCCCTGCTCAGAGCTGCTCCAAGGGAGCATCGCCCCCAGCAGCTCATCCTGGAAGGAAAGGTTTCCTCCCTGGCACTGCCCAGTCAGCCCCACACCGCCCTGCCCCTAAGGACAGGAGCTTTGCTGCAGCCTGGGTGAGCTGTGCTGCAGGTGAGGCAGCAGATCCTGCAGGGATCTGCTCTGGATGGTTAAAGAGATTGCTGAGGTACTGCGGCCAAAAGGTTTGGGAAGGGGGTGGAACCTCTGAATTTGTGTCAGACATCAGGACAAGATGCCCCACACAGCTCACAGGGATCACTGATCTCCCCCCAAGCTGGGCTGGGCTGCCAGCAGGGTGTGTGTGCCATCCCCTTCCTGATGCCACATCCCCAGCAGAGATGGGGCAGGAGCTACAGAGAGGGAGGCTGCAGCTCCCCACGGCAGTGCCCAGCCCTGCCCAGGGTGCAGAGCAGAGAAGCCACCACCCCTCATCCTGCTCTGGCCACTGCTGGGCTGTGGGTGACCAGAGGATCAGACCAACCCCACAAGAGACTCCTCAGTGCTGCACACAGCTTCCCTTGCAGGGACAGGGCTGGTGCATCCCCTCCACATCTGCCACAGCTGGCCAGTGTGGCTGGCTCGGGTCAAGAGCAGGAAACACAACCTGGTCTGAGCGTGAATCTGGGTTAAAACTCAAAAGTTTCATTTCTCCAGCTGACCCAGGGACAGGGGGAGCATGGAGCTGCTCAGTCCCTTCCTTTCCCTGCCCTTACTGCACTGCAGACCTGAGGGCAGAAGTGAAAGGGCTTGCTGGGGTCAGGGGAACCTTTCACAGCTGTTCTTCTCTGGGGTTTGCAGGGTGCCAAGCTCCTTCCCAGGGTGCCAAGATCCCTTCCAGGGTGCTGTGCTCCCAGGTCAGCCCCCACCAGGCCCCTCCACAGGAGCTCTCCATGCCAGAGCTGCAACCCTGCTGGGCTGCTCCAGAGCTTGCCAGAGGGAGCAGCAGCGAGCACAGAGAGGGTCTTCCTTCCTCAGCTCTGTTAACACTCGGAAACTTTCCAAAATAGCTATTCCAAGCTAATTATTCCATTCTGGAAGTGGATTAAGCTAAAGCGGAAAAAGGCACTCTTATTCTGGAATATGAGCATCCGCACAGGGGCCTCTGCTCAAACAGTTGTTTGGGAAGAGCTATTTTGGTGAAACACAAAGTATATAAAGCCCCCAGATGAACTCTCCTCCTCAGGCATCGCTGCCCAGCATCTTCCCTAAAGCACACAGCCAGAGGGTTTTGCCCCTCCCAGAGCCACAACCTGCAGGAAATTCAGGCACTGCTCATTTCATTTTCATTCTCATTTCATTCAAAATTCATTTAGGAGCCTCCCCACGCCCTTCCCCTCCCTACCTGGCAGGCAGGTGCAGTCGTAGGTGGTGTCCCCGATCTGGCGGCAGGTGCCCCCGTTCTGGCAGGGTGAGGGGTTGCAGGGCACGTAGAGGTGCTCACAGTTCTGCCCAGTGTAGGCTGGCTTGCAGGAGCACTGGTAGGTGCCCACCTCGTTGGTGCAGGTGCCCCCATTCTTGCACACGGGAGGGGAGATGTTGCACTCGTTGACGTCCTGCTTGCAGTTGGCGCCGTGGAAGCCGGCGGTGCAGCGGCACACGTAGTGGGCCTCGAAGGGCACGCACTGGCCCCCGTTGGCACAGGGGTTGGAGGCACAGGGGTCGGCCTGCTGGCAGGTTTTACCTGGGGAAGGCAAGGAGGGAGGGTGAGGATGCAAACAGCAGCTTGGTGGCAGTGATCTACACCGGGGTGGCAGGGATTTGGGACTGTAAGTGATCCCCCACCTCAAACCCACACTGCAGGAGGGTCAAAGCTCCCTCAGCTGCCATCCACTCACCCCCAATCAGGTTTGCAGGCAACCTGCCCACCTCTCTGAAGCAAAAATCACAGGCAGCTCTCCACCCAGAATTCAAAGAATGAAGTTTGGAAGAGACCTTCAAGATCATCAAGTCCAACCCATGCCCTAACACCTCAACTAAACCATGGCACCAAGTGCCACATCCAGTCTATTTTTAAACACACCCAGGGATGCGGTGTGTGGATGTTTTTTCAAACACACCCCACTCCCCAGACAGACCCTTCCAGTGCTTTACCCCTCTTTTCCATAAAAAACCCTTTCCTAACACCCAACCTCCCTTTCCCCCGAACCCAACGGGGCTAACCCCTGCCACGAGGTGTGCCCTGACCTGACCAGCCGGGCGGGCAGCGGCACTTGTACTCGCTGAGGGTGAGCAGCTCGCAGGTGCCGCCGTTGCGGCAGGGGTTGCTGAGGCAGACGTTGTCCAGGGGCGTCAGGCACAGGTCGTCGGTGAAGCCCAGGGGGCAGGCGCAGCTGTAACCCGCCGTGCCGCCGCGCACCAGCGCCGTGCACGTGCCGGAGTTCTTGCACGGGGAGCTCAGGCAGGGGTTGGGCAGCTGGCACCGCTCGCCCACGTAGGCACCGCTACACCTGGGAGACACAGACACCGAGATGGTCAGTCCCACCATCTGAAGGTCCTGAGTGTGATCCTCACCAGATGTGGAAGTTCTTTAGACCCTCACCTCATCTACTCCGGAGCTCTCAGGCTCCTACTTTGTCGGGTAATCTTAAATAAGCAAGCAGCTAATAGTTAAAAATGTTATTTATTACAAAGCACATCAGTCTCAACAGGTAAGCAAACAAGCAATAGCAAAAAGCAATGGTAAAGCAGCTAGCAATAAGCAAATGGCTAGAAGCCAGAATGGCTAAAAGCAACAACTCTCTCAGATACTTACTGTTATATAGGATTTTTCCAACAAGCTCGGACCACCACTCCCTAACCTATTAGAATTCCAGTTTCTTAGCACAACAGGTTATGTATAGAACTACGCATACACTCTGTCTTGTTCTATCTAAGAAAGCAATATTCTTACTATAGCTCTATTATGTCTAAGCACTGTCTACCACTGTGGGCCTTCACTAGTATATTTCAACCTTCACTAGAACACTCACTGCTACTGTGGCATTTGAAACCTTCCACTTACTAAAAGCATTAGAACTCACTCTAGAACTTATTCAATCCCTGCACTCTGATTTCTCTCTGAAGAATTCAGAGAGACCCCGGACTCACTGACTCCAACAAGTGTGGTGGCACCAAGTGGCTGGAGGGCACTGGGGAGCCCCGGGGATGAGCCCAGCCCCGCACACGTTGGGTTTGGCACTGGTGAGGCTGTGCCCTGGCTGCTCCAGGCTGGGAAGAGGAAGATGAAAGAGGTGCTGGGAACAAAGGCGTGTCCCGTGCAGGGGCCTGTGCTGACTCGCACAACCGCAGCCGCGGCGCTGACATCCTGTGTCTCGTCGCAGGGAGATTCTTCTCCCTCCTCTCCCAGCTGAAGAGGAAATTGAGGCACATGGGAAATGGTGGGGGCAGGAGGAGCATCCCAATACCCCAAATCCACAGGGCCAGGCAGCATGGGGACAGCCCTGCTCCCTGCCCACGCTGGAGTCTCTGCTCCACCAGGGCTATTTTTATCGTCCCTCCGTCCTAAATCACTCAAATACAATTAAGCAGGGGCTCAGCATTGGCTGGCAACAGGTGGCACAAGTTCCTGCTCCTCACGTTCAGCTGAGAGCTTCCCCAAAGCCAAACCCTGCACAAGGAGGGTGAGTGGCCCTGGCTGTTGCATCTGAGAAAAGAACCCCTGATGCCACCACCAGCTTTGCCATCTGTCCCCACTGGCCACCTGGGCTGCAGCAGGACTGGAGCTGGCACCCTGAGGGCAAATCCCACCAGCCATCCTGGTGGGTCTGGGCAGGATGTGTGGCTGGCAGGACCCTGCAGATGAGGATGGAGCAAAGCTGAGACAAAACAACCCCAGGGATGAGGCACAAACCCTCCCACGCCGCATCTCTTGTATCCTGCCTGCAACAAGTGATGCCACCACAGGTTTTGTCCCCAGCCAGCTCTGCTCACATTGCAGCTCTTCCAAAGAGGGATGGTCTGTCCTGGCTGTGCTGTGCTGAGCAGCCACAATGAGGACAGCATGGGAGGCATTCCTCTGTCCCAAACCACAATGGCAGTGCCACCACAGATCCACCAGAGGCCTTAAAAGCAGAAATAAACCTGGGATCCTGCCTGGCCAGGAGCTCAGGGTAAGGCAAGCCCAGCTGGAGGAGACGGGTGGGGAAGGTGACAGCACCTGGGCGCTGGGGGACTGTGGCAGCCCAGGCTCACACCTGCTGCCATCAGATCTGGTGGGACATGGCATTCCTGAGCTCCTGCATGGCCACCAAAGCTCCTGTGGCAAGGGGGTGAGCAGGGGGGGGGTCCCAGAGAATGCTGCAACCCCCAAAACAAGCCCGTGGGGCTCCTCTGGTGAAGCACAACCAGCAAACCCCAGCCTGGAGCCACAGCACTTTGCCAGCAGCAAGACCACGTTTCAGCCCTGCTTCTGGTTTTTTTTTTTTTCCCCGCTTCTCCTCTCCTCCTACTTTTTTTTTTTTTTTTCCCCTTTTTTTCCCCCCTTTTTTTTTTTTTTTTTTTTTTTTTTAACCCAATTCTGATTTCATTGTCGGGGAATTGTGTGAGAATTTGTCAGGATTCGGAGACATTTTGAGTTAATGAGACGGCATTATCCAGGCCAAATGAAAAAGAAAATGTGTATAATAATAAATCAGGGGGCATCTGCTCGGCACACAAAGGGCGGCGGGGAGCAGGTGTGCATCCTAATGAGGCTCCGCAGCTGCCGGCGCCCGCGGACCGTGCCCGGCTCCGAGCGCCGGCACCGGCGGCGCTTCTGGGTGGCTGCGCGGGGGAATGCGGGGCTGGGGCCGCCTGAGAAGGGCTCTTTGTGCGGGACAGGAGCAGGCACAGGCACGCCGCAAGGCTGTGCAGTCATCTGGCAAAAACTCCCGCACACGCCTTGGTTTTTTTCTGCTTAAAACAAGCCCCCTCCCCGATAGCGGAGAGCCACGGAGTCACAAATAGCAGGGAAAGTTGGGGGAAAAAAAAAAAAAAAAAAGAGGAAAAAGGAGAGAATACTAACAAAAATGCTGTGAAGACTGTACAGTCATCTGCCAAAAAAACCTGCCTCGCACACGGCTTTTTATTTTTTTTTTACTTTAAACAACCCCCCGACCCCTCCCTGATAGCAGAGAGCCACTCCACTTGGGAGTCTCAAATAGCAGGGAATGTTGGGGAAAAAAAAAAAAAAAAGAAAAAGGAGAGAATAAAAAAAAAAAAAAATGATGCTGTGAAGGTTGTACAGTCATCTGGCCAAAACCTCGCCTCTCACATGCCTTTTTATTAATTTTTTTGTTTACTTAAAACAGTCCCCCTCCTCTCCCTGATAGTGGAGAGCCACGGAGTCTCAAATAGCAGGGAAAGTTGAGGGGAAAAAAAAGAGGAATAAGGAGAGATTAATAATAATAATAATAATAATAATAATAATAAAAATGATGCTGGACAAAGAGTGCTGGTGGCAGCGCGGGAAGCGCTGAGGGTGGTGGGGACACCAAAGGACATGGACAGCAGGACCAGGAGGGATGTCTGGCATCCCAGGCAAGGCAAGAGGGCAGATGGGCTCTCTGGAATTGAGGTTTCTGTGCTGTGAGGTCGGGGAGATGGGAACACAGCCCAAAACCATCACACACAATTATTTTTCTGATCAATTCCGGTGCAGGCAAGTAGGGGTTTGAACAGGTGGATGGGAAACCAAGGTGAATCCCAGCCTGAAACTGGGCATGGCTATTAGCCAGGAGGTTAATTAGTGATTGGAAGAACCCTGAGGGGCAGGGAAGCCCCTGCCTGAAGGCACAGAGCAGGGTTGGGATCACTGGCAGTGCCAGGGTTGGGGGCTGCCTCACGCCTGGCTGGGCTGCTCAGGTGCTTTCCAGGCTTGTGCTCCAGGAAACCCCTCAAATTGGTAGATTATTTAAAAACTGATTTCTATTTGTTTGTATTAAGAGCTGATTTATGGCCACAATCAGCTCCAGAAAGCGAGGAGAGTGCAGCAGATGGCAGAGTTGGAAGAGTTCAGCGTGGAAGGGCTGAGATGGGCACTTGTGGGCCATAAAGTCCAGGGTACACTCATGCTCTGTGTTTCTCCTCGCAGAAAGGGGCATTCCCAGCAAATCTTCAGGAAAAAAGCAGCACAGCACAGGCTTCCCTCCAGCCCAGCAGTCACAGACCCCCTGTATGTTCCCAGCAACTCCCAACCTCACACACCCGCTCCCAGCACGGGCAAACTCCCAAATCTTTCCATGGTTTCAAACTCATCTTGGTTTCTGTGCCCAGGACATCCTCCTCCCTCACACTTGGTGGCTTCCACACCACTCCTGCATCTTCTGGAGATGCTCCAGCACAGAACGAGGCTGCTCCTGCCCTCCCTGCAACAGCAGGTCTGAGACAAGCAGGGAAGAGCACATTCCCAGCTATGGATGGAGCCACAGGATGAATTTCACTCTTCCCTCCCTTCACGGGTCCTGGAGCTCACTCACAGACAGAGTGCAGTTGAATTTCAAAGCCCAGCGACCTCAGCAGATTCTGAGAGCTCTGGCTGCAGAGGAAAGCCTGGAGACAAGTCTGGCATGCAAAGCAAGAGATCAAAAACCAGGTGAACAATCAAGGCAATCCAAGTTGTACTTAGTTTTCAACTTCTCCAGGTCTGGATTCAGCAGAGCTAAGTTCAACTCCAAGCTACAACCTCACCACACAGCCACCTTTCTCTCCAGGGACTAAAAACCTCTCCTAAAGCTCAGCCCAGGGAGCTGAGCTTTATTTTCTGTAAAAGACACGAGATGGTGTCAGGGATTCCAGGTGAGCAGACGTGGAGGATGCGACATCCCCGCAGGCTCAGCCAGGTGAGGATCACCCTGTGGTTTTTCCTTTGGCATTTCCCAAGCCAGGGCTACCCAAAGCAAACCCCAAGCAGCTCATGGAAATTAGCATAGGAGACATTAAAGCTCAGCTTTAATTACAGATATATGTGTTGGCAGAGGACAGGGCGGGTGCTGCAGGATCAAAACAGCTCAGGAGGGCCATTAGAAAGTGGCTTTGAGGTGGTGAAATGTGGCCAAGCTGCCTGGGGTCCTGAGGAGCCTCTGTGAAAACCTTGGTTAGGCTGGTGTGGTCACAGTCCCAGCTCCAGGCATGACGAGCACCCCGTTCCCAAACCAGGCAGGAATGGCTAAAAATACCAGTGTGTCTCCCTCACTGTTTCCATTGACTCATTAACGTGCTGAGGAGGCATCAAATGCTTCATTCTAGCCACTGGGAGAGAGTGATGCCATCCCAATCCCCATCCCCATTCCAACACACAATTCTCCCTCTCCCAGCACCATTCCAGCAGACAATCTCACAGCCCCACACTTCTGGGATCACACTGAGGGACCAGGCAGGACAGGGGACAGCAGCCATCACCCTGCGGATGTGGGTGCTCCTTGCAGGGGTGAACACACTGATTTACACCCCCTGGGTGTCTGGAACCATCCCAGTGGCTCTTTTTTTTCTGGGGGTCAGGCAGAGGCTGGGAGCTGGATTCCCACAGCACCAGGCTGGGATGTGTCTTCCCCCTTGGAAAGAGCATCTGAGTGCAAACTGTGCTGAGGGGGGACAAGATTAATAATGCTCTGAGCTGCCGGCCCATAAATCTGCATGATTCATAGCCAGTGTGAAGGGTGATGGAGAAGGCCTTGTCCAAGGTCAGACAGCAGTCCCTGGGGACAGCCTGGGAACAGCAACAGCAGCCCCAAATTCCCACTCTGCTCCCAGCACCAAATCTGGATCTGCTCAGCACAGGCACGTGCATTTGTTGTGTCTGCTGCACATCCTCGAGGAGTTACAGCCAGTGGCCCAACGCTGCAGCTATTCCAGCAGATCAGATAATCAAGAGCATGAATGAGCTGCAGGAGCATCAGAGCTGCTGCTCAGCTCTGCTCTACACCTCTGCTAGCTGGGCTGCCACAGCTTCCAGCCCCTCTGGCCCCACCAGCAGTTCTGGCAGAGCTGGGGTGCCCATCCCCTGTGATTCCTGATGCTTCCCAGCCCGTGGGTTCTGCTCTGGGTGCTCCCCCCTGTGTGGCTCTGGTGCTGCCAGCCCTTTGTTCACTCTGTTGCACAAGGCTTTTCCTCCGAGCCACCAGCAACAGGTTTTGTCCCTCCGCAGCAATGCGGGCACTGAAAGCATCCCGAGGCAGATGTTTCTGTGACCTCTGACCCAAGACTAATGTTTTCCTTTCTGCACTAAGCTGCCATCTGCCACGGCCAGCACAGATGACACCCAGGGCTCCCACATGGCAGCACGGGGGCTTTGTTAAACTGGGGATGCACAGCCCTGCCCCAGTGTCTCAGGGGGATGTCCTGGATGTGGGGGCTCAGCCTGCATCACCCCTCACCCACTGCTCTCCTGCCTGGTCCTCCCAAGGGACGCTGACCTGGAGGTAAAACCCACTCTGGGCTTAAAACGTACAAAAAAATCCAACAAGCAAAGTGGAAGCCAGGTGTAAACTGGAGCACATGAACTGAGTGCTCCCCCATGCCCATCCCAGGTTCAGGGGGCAGCCCCACACTGCAGGAGGGGACAGGGGGCTGGCAGGGAGCCCCATCCTGGCCCCACATCCAGGCTGCCTCTTATCTGCTCTGCTATCACCTAACCTCTTCCTCACCCTCAACTGCTGGATGCACAAACGGCCGTGGTTGTTTTCCCCAAGGTATGAGCAGCGTGGGAAAGCTGAGCAGAGCAGGCTCAGGTCTTTACTCCAGCACTGTTTTGGGGGCACTTTGAGACTAATGGGACCAGGACACTCCCTGGTGCTGGGTGTAGGGTGTCCCACCATGGGGAGAGGCCCCCACCCCAACAGTCTGGGCTGGGGGATGCCATTCTCTGCTCTGTGGTACCTGTGGCTCAGAACAGGCACCTCAGAGTCTCCCAGCACAGAGAAGGTTCAAGATCACAAGTGTGATGTTGAGTAGTGCAGAGGGTCCCCCTGAGGGACCTTCACACCCCCAGAGCCCTGTGCAGCAGCAAATGTGCTGTGTGGCCTGTGGGTGGCTGTGCCAGCGTGGTCGGGACCCCATGGAGAGAAGCAAGTGGCTGAACGTGAGCAGGACACTCAGATTTCACATATTTGCTGGCAACAGCTGAGGGACGGAGAAAGAGCCCTCAGGAGAGCCTCCCTTAGCTGCACAACAGCCCAGAGCCACTGCAGGCTGCCGCCTGGTGCAGAGTGACACAGCCCTACCCCGCTGTCCCCATGCCTCTCGGGGTAACCATCATCCTGGGGCTCACAATGGGAACCCAACCCCTGCCCCACAGCTTCCCCTGCACCCCAGCAGGGCAGCCCAGGCAGCAGGGAGCCTGCTCTCCATCAGGCAGCCACGCACAAGAGTCACCTTTCCAGTTGTGCCAGTGGCTCCCTGCCTGG
Source organism: Muscicapa striata striata (assembly GCA_030060385.1). Taxonomy (NCBI): domain Eukaryota; kingdom Metazoa; phylum Chordata; class Aves; order Passeriformes; family Muscicapidae; genus Muscicapa; species Muscicapa striata. The sequence goes on along the minus strand of JAREIS010000026.1, from coordinate 1,543,142 downwards.
CACAGCCTGGGAGCAACACCCCAGCTTTCTCCTGAAGTTACACCCTTCCCCGTAAGACACGTCTGCTCGCTGCCAGCCCAGGGAATCCTGATCTCCCCTGGCTCCAATCTGACCAGAGAAAAAGGCCAGTGCTTGGGGATATGTCTCCATGTCCCTGAGAGAAGAAACCTGTTTCTCACTGCATCTTATTCCATTCATTCTCATTCCACTGCCTCCCCAAGAATCCCTCCCGTGATGCATGGAACAACAGGTGCTGCTCCAGCCTCCAGGATGCCTTGGGAACATCCTGCTGACACAGGAGCACACTCTGGAGCCAGGGAAAGGCAGGGAGGTCTGGAAAACGATCCTGCTGGGGAATCAGAGCTCAGGACCCTGCTCTCTGCCCCCACCTCCTCACCCAGCATCACCAGGAGCACACAGAGGAAATGGGTGCAGGGAGATGAGGAATGCATTTGGCTGCTGCCCTGACCTCCCTGGAGCACATGGGGCTGTGGATGCTCCTGTTCCCTGGCAGCCAGAGGCTGGGGGGCTGCTTGAGCCCCCTCTGGCAGCAGCCAGGCTCACCACACCTCGCTTTGCTCGGTGGCTCCTGGCTCTGTGTGGCTGCTTCACCACAGCTCCCAGGAGAGCCAAGGCATGATGGCAGAGCTGCCCAGCTGCCTTCACCCATGTGGGGCACCCTAAAGCTGCCCTGGCACCTGTGCAGCCCCACAGAAACCTCCAGCAGCCACCACGGAGCTCCCGGTACCAAAACCCAGCACAAGACCTAAGTGGTGGTTTTTTATGAAGTTTCATCCAGGTCCTGCTTTATTAAACACTCTGGGACACCAGCCTGGGAAAAAAGCAGAGTTTCACACAAGGAGGTGGTTGGCAAAGCAGCAGGTTACTCCAAGTGACATCAGGTTAATAAAGCAAGAGCAGATCTCCATTCTTGTTTAATTAAAAAAGCAAACTGCAATCCCGAGCCTTTGATGTGTTTTTTTTTTTTCTCTTGTTCCATTTCATTTTTGACCTAGCCCAAGTCATCTAATTGAGATTTTAAGATCCAGACTTTCATCTGGAGAGAAACTAAAGGAATTCCCAAAGCTGGATATACTCCTGGACAGGAGTGGGGGAAAAAACATGCTAGAGCCCTGTTGCTCCTATGAAGGAAAAAAATGGCTTTGTTTCTTAAGCAAACATTAGTCAGGACAGTTTGGGAATCAAAGTTCCCATTGTAATGAAAAACAATATAATCCCATTACTAAGCAGAGTGGCCAGGCTATTCAGGGGTGGTAACTGGCTACCTGGGAAGGAGCTGCCTTTCAATGCAGCTTCATTCACAACAAACATGAAAGATGTCGAAGGAAGAGCCCAAGACAAAACTCGCCTCATTCCCACCCTCAACAATGGCTGCTATGAAATATTTGTTTTCCCCAGTCGATGTTTTTTATATCCTCTGCACAGCCCCATTGTTTGTGGGAGCCCAGCTCTGCTCTGCTCACCCCTGCTCCCTCTCTGGGGTGACCACGAAGGATGTGCTTCCAGCACAGGATCCCCAGGGAACACAGCCTGGGCTGAGGCTGGCACATGGTCCCATCACCCACCTGTGTCACCTTCCTGGGGCAGGTCCCCAACAAGCACCCACAGGGCCCACCAGACACTGGAATGGCCCCTGTGGCATCTGAGAACACTCCCTGCAACTGCTCCCTGCTCCTGCCCTCTAAAAATGTTTCACTCTTTAAGCCAGCAGAAGAAAAAGTCAGAATTTGGGGGAGATAAGGAATTTCTACCTCCACAGGCTGCCTGCCAGCCCAACATTGCTGGTGCCTGAGGTCACTCTTCCCTCCCCACCCCTTTTGGGGTAACTGCTGGTTTTCCTCCAGCACTTGCTGCCCATGCAGGTTGAATTTGCTCTGCTGTGCTCTCAGAGCTCTGGCACACACCCAGCCCCAGTGTCACCATCTCACTAAGTGATGATGGACTCCTTCTTTTCTCCCCTTTCCCCCTCAAACCAAGTTTTGGCTAAACACCGCACTGCCCCAGAGCCAAATATGGAAAACTCCCACTCGTGACCCCACCATCCCACTCGTCTAATCCTGAACTTAAAACCTACGATTAGGATCTCAACAGCCACCAAAAGTTTAAACAAGCTAAATTTAGCCCTGATATTTATAAACAAGGAGGAGAGGGGGGTTTTGCAGAGCACACGGGTGCCCCATGGCACAAAGCCAACCGAAAGCCAGAGAAATTCCTGCCGGGGATGTTTCAGTGGGATGGGGAGTGGGCAAAGGTGCCAGACAGGGATGGGTCCAGCTCCCCTCAACCTCATGGAATTCTGCAAGCAGAACTCCCAAAAATAGTTATCAGCAACAAAACTCTCTCCCACTTGGAAACCATCCGAGATGCAGCCGGGTGTCAGCTCCTGGGATCTGCATCCTGGGATTGCTGCTGCTGCTGCTGCTGAGTCTAACCAAGGAAACGGCGAGGGAGGAGGGAAGCCTCTGCCTCCGACACCTTTTGCCGGCAGAAATCCCTGTGTCAACATGACGCCCTCGCCGAGGGAGCGGGACAATGGTGGCGGCTCTGCCCTCCGGCCGCAGCCCGCATTCCTGCCCCCCTCCCCTGGAAACCCCCCTTTTGTGGGGAGCAGCAGGCCCTGTGAAAGGGCCGTCTGTCGCCCTGCCTTTTGACTTGGAGGTCTGTGTCTAACATTTTAATAGGGGCTGGGGGCCGGGGACAGACCCCCCTCCTCCCGGGCTGCTCCCCTGTGGGGTCACTCTCCCAGCCCGCCCCAAAGCTGCACATCCCAGAGGACAGCCACATTCCTCCACCTGCCCCAGAGGAGCCATCCCATGGGTTAACCATCCAGGAGGGCCTTTGGGAGGGTATCCTCCTGCTTCCCCCAGGCAGGGATGCTCCAGTTGGGCAGGAGTGATGGGAACGTGCTCTCCTCCTCCATGGCTGCTCATTGACAGCACAAAATTACCTAAAATAAACCACGGGACACTCACAAATGCTCAATGCCCTTGAGGTCCCCATCACCCTGCTGACATAGGACAGAGCAGCTCACAATGCCAAAAGCTTTGCCAAAAAAGCTCCTTTCCATGCTCCTCTTGGGGACAGGTGTGACAGTCATATCACACCACAGAGGACGAGGAGGAATTGGCAGCAGGACGCCAAACTCAGACCATGCACAACCCAGAGGGTAGAGGCAAAGCTGGCACTGCCACTCTCAGCCATGGTGATTTTAAATCAAGCCCAAACAAGAGAATCCCCATCCCTGGGTGCCCCTGTGGCACCCAGCCCTCCCAGCCCACCACCACCAGGCCACTTGCCTGCAGGGTGCCCCTTCCATTAAATAAGGGCAATGTTATAGCATCATTAAAACTTAATAAATCCATTTCCCATACAAATACCATTAAATTCAGGTTTTGGGGAAGGGAATTAGGGTGAAAACTTGTTAAAAGAAAATGACTTTGGCGCAAATAAATTTTTGCAACTTGACTGAGCATGAAAGTTTCCCATTAAAATGCGACTCGGCTCCCTTTGCTGGAAATGTGCAAGGGCCTAATAACCATGGCCTAAACATTAACTGTTTAACTGGCTTTTCCAATATTAACTCCAGGCTGCCATGGGGGGAAGGGGAGGACGTGATGGGTGAGAGCTTAAAGCAGACTTTAATTACTGCTGTGCGAGGGAGGCACACCCCGAGCTCGCTTCTCACCAGCATCCTGCTCCCATGGAACATGCTGGGATTTTGGGCTTGTTCTGTGCAGGGCCAAGAGCTGGACTCAATGATCCTTGGGGGTCCTTTCCAGCTCAGGGTATTCTGTGATTCTATTATTCCCAACAGAACTGATTTTGGGTATGGCTGGCTTGAAGCACAGCATGAATTCTTGCTGTATGTGAGGTGGTGGGGATGAGTTGGACTCAATGTCATTGTAGGTTCCTTCCAACTGAAAACATTATTTTAGGGGAGGGACAGAGCTCCCCATACAGTCCAGCCAAACATCTCTCCCCCATCCCAAACCTCACAGAAGTTTTTTATTCCTCATCTCTCACATCAAGCACTGCATTTACCAATGGGATCCTTCAGCATCATCGGGGTGCCCACAGAAGCTGTGGCTGCCCCATCTCTGGAAGTGTCCAAGGCCAGCTTGGGCAGGGTTTGGAGCAACCTGGGCTAGTGGAAGGTGTCTGTGCCCATGGCAGGGCTGGAATGAGATGTTTAAGGTCCCTTTCAACCCAAACTCTTCCACAGTTCCATGATCACCTTATTAACCACCAGCAAATTGCTTGAGATAGCAAGACCACAGTGCCACAGACCCTGCCCATGGGGGACCTGCCAGCATGAGGAGGTGACAGGAGAGGACTTCACCCACCAGACATGCACAAGAGGAAGGCAGAGTCCAGATGTGGGTGTCCAGGTGTGAGGAGGCACCATCACACCTGAGCTGCTCTACCAGCAAGACCCAGGTGTTAAACTCAGGGGAGCTCCCAGGTGAGCATCTCAAACTGTCCTGAGGAGCTGCTATGGCCTCGTGTCACTGGGACCAGCAGGGTGCTGCAAAGACTTCTCAGCATCACACACAGGGGCTCTGCTCTGAAGTCCAACACCTCTCTGCTCCTGGGTGCCTCCACATTCAGATACCCAAGAATCAAAAGTCCAGCATTCCCCCTTGACACCAGAGCAGCATTTCTGTCCTTATCCCAGAGCTCTGGCTGCACATCTGGGCTCGTGGGGGCACCATGCAGCAAGGCAGCATCAGGGACTGATGGCATTTGGGCACAGCCTGGGATGGGTGGATGCAGCACCATCCTTCAGGCACAGGGCTCAGCACCATGTGCCAAGTAATGAGATGAAAACACCATTTGGGAGGAAACTGGAATCATCCCAAACCATCACTTCTCCAGACTGCTGACCTTTCTAACCCTGAAGACAAAGCAGAGCTGCAGGAATAGCCCAGCTCAGGGAATGAGCAGCCCAAGTGCCCCTTGGTGCTGCCCCAATCCAGGCAGCAGAAGGAGCCTGGCAGGTCCTCAAGGATGGCTGCACACAGCCCTGAGTGGAGCAGGGCACCCTGAACACCTTTTTGGGCACTGGGAAGAAGACAGAACTCAACCAAAACCCCACAGCAGGTCTGCTTTCCCAGGAGGGGGTTAAGTCAAATCCCAGAGGCTCTTCCACATGGTGCAAAACCTTCACCTGGCAGCACGTTAACCACAGAGAAGTCTCCATCCAGATCCAGAGCTCACCAGCTCTCCCTAAGTGCACCCTGGGGCTACTCCCTCGTTAAACACGCTGATGCTCTATAAATTTCACATTCCACTCATGTCCACACGCCGCCACCACTTGGGACACCAACCAACACGAGCAAAACGAGGGTCACCACACCTCCAGGCCTGGAAAAAGCAGGTTAATTTCCAAACAATGTTATTTTAAAACTTGCTAACTGCCTCCTGATTATGTTGTCCGAGCCCTTAATTGGTGGGTAGCCTGGTCTTGCAGTGACTTATACGTGTCACCCTCATGCTGCATACAACAAACCATAATAGGCCAGGAGGGGAGGGCAGGTGTGAGGTATCAGCTGGAATTAATGGACGTGTTGTGGCTGCCAGCAGGAAGGAAGACAGCGAGTCAGGTGTTGAGATGGAAGAGATTTTGGTAGAATAAAACATACCCATATCATGGAGTGAGTGACCTCTAGCACCAGGGAGCAGAGCTCCATGCACTCTTCACACCATGAGACCATGGAAACTGAAGATGCCCCTGCTCATTGCAGATGACTTTTAAAGGTCCTTTTCAACCCAAACCATTCTGTGAGCACACAGCTTCGAGTAGCTGGGGGAGAACAGCCCCACTAACCTGAGGGGATGAATACCACCGTGAGCTCCTGATCCCCTCTGCATCACCCCATCTCTCCTGCTCATCTCTGTGCTGCTGAGAGACCTCCAGAGATATCTCCTCTCAAACATTTCCCATGTGCTTGTCACACAGGACAACCCTCTGGCCACCACAGGTACCCAAGCCATGAGAAAAACCAAGCAAAAAACCTCAGCCCAAGCCATAAAATCCCAAGGACATGGAGCAGGAGTGAGTGGGACCACCTGAGAACCTGATAACCATTGAGACGCCTTGCAGAGAGCAGAGATACAAACTTTTAGACAAGAGCCAAAACCCCCACTGCTGTCCCAATGACCTCAGCAGCTGGGCTTCGGTTTCTCTTCCACTGGAATCCACAACAGGTGACACTCTGGTATTTTTAAATCTCCCCTCTTACCCATTTCCACCTTGTTCTTTCCGAGAATGAGATCAGACTTGAAAGAGCCATCAAGAGTTCTCAACATGGCTGAATCACTGCTCGTCTACTTCTTTAAGAGCTTCCTCTGGTTGATTGTTCAACACTCCACCCTCTTCCTCTCCAGCACCGAGACTGCATTTTTTCTTTGTTATTATTTCATGGAAATAACGTTGGGTTTAAAGCACATGAGAAAAACCAAACCAGAAGGAAACTTCCGCCCTTTACAATGAGATAACAATGACTGAGCAGCTGAATAACTTGAAGGGCACAGAAACTCGCGGGGCTCACATCACTCCTCTGCCTTCCTGGATGTCTCCTGAAAGTTTTGAGCTAAAATAATCACCTCTTGCTGCTGTGGTCCCCCTCAGAATGCTTCTTCCCATGTTTCTGGCCTGCTGCCCGTGGAAGCTGGTGGTGGCAAGAGGCACCAGCTCAGGAGCCACTGCCCTGGCTGAACGACAACGCTGTGCTGATTCATAAACAGAGGAAGTACTTTAGCAAACTGACTTTTCCCCCTTTTCAGCACAAGCCCAGTGATTAATTTAACTTATTTTTTCCCTCTGCCGTCTCTTCTGCTGCTCTGAGCAAGAGGAGAACTCAGGCACAGCTCCTCTGGTTTTAATGGTGAGAGGCTGGTGGAGCAGGGCTGAAAGCTCAGCCCTCTTTCAATGCCATCTGCTTTTAACTAGCAGAGCAAGGGAGGTCCTGGGAATAAATGTCACATGGCACAGGGAGCTAAAATCAGCCCGACTCATTTGCAGGGATGCCAGTCAAAACTAGGGTTATCCAACAGTCTAATTAGGAGCTATCACTAGAAGTCAAAAATGACCTCTTGGAAAAACCTTCTCATTTAGTCTGGGAAAATGCCTTAGTCCAAGGCAAGTGCCTTTTCTGGAATGCCACAGCTCCCCAGCACCATGGAACCTCACGCCAAGCCCTGCAGCAGCCACCAACTCAGTCTGGACCTTTTAAAGCTCCATCTCTGGGACAAAAACACCAGAGCCTTCAGATGGGGTCTGTGCAAGACCCACAAAACTGCTGCTGCTGCTCTTCCAGCTCTGAAAGACCAGGATAACCCAGCCAAGATGGAAAGCAGCTCCAAAGGAGCTTAATTAGGGCGCTTCTGTCCCAAGCCCTCCAATCCTATGCTTGGTCCCCTCCATTCAATTAAAGCCCTGCACCGCCTGGCAAAGGGACAAAGCAAGATAAGGCACCTGGAGCTTTACAAACTATCCCTGTAAAATAATAAAAGGCAGAGAAAGCTCCTGGTCTCGGGCTGGCGGTTCCCTTTCCGTAGCAGGGCTGATAACCTGGGGTTGGAGTTATCAGAGCTGCCTCCAGGTAACCCAACGAGCTCTGTCCCGCCACAAGCGCCGGGACACTCGTCCTCTGCAGCAGCATCCCCCTCGTACGCTATTTATTTCACTCCACTTTCTAATTGGATTTGTGGGGGCAGCACAAAGGGGCTTTATGGCCAAACTTTGTTAAGTGCCAGGCCGAGCAGAGATGTGGCCAGCAGCCAAAATGGTGCATTTCACGCAGGCGCCAAAGGGCAGTGCCAAGCTTTTCTGCGTCTGGTATCTTGTGCTCTTGGCTCTGCTTTGTTTAAGAAGCTTGGAAGCAAAGCTCTTCGTCAAGAGATATTCAAACAAAGTGAAAAAACCAGGATATTGCAAGTTGCTATCAGGTAACTTGGGAAGTTGCACCTCCTTCAGTCTGGCTGTACCTCCAGTATCTGCCCCCATCGCCCTGCACAGGACAAGAGCTTTAACACACCCAGAGCACACACCTTGTGCTCCTGCAAAAACAACTCACACACACTCACAAAGCATCTGCAGCCAAGAGAGAAGTGGTTATTCACAGCCAGCAACCAAGAACTTCTTTAAAGTTAACTTTTCCTCTTAAAAAAAAAAAAAAAAACAAAACCAACCCACCCCGAGCCTACTTTGGAGGCTTCTCCAAATAGAGCTCGCACACATCAGATCTAATTAGATTCCATCACCATCTGCACATGAAATGTAAATCAGGAGTTGCAGAGACTTAAGAAAAAAAGGAAAGAATGACCACAAGGAAAAGGAGGGGTGTAAGGTTGGGGAGGGGGTGGAGGGTTGGGCATTCTGGGAAGCCATACATGATTAGTCACACAGCATTAATCTGCCTCCCTTAACAATAGCTGCCGAATTTTGACCGAATCCCAGCTGTCGCTCTTTGAATGAAAGAAAACAAGATTTAGAGCGTCAAGCGTTGGTAAGGGCTTCTGTGCAAAAAAAAGTGGCGTGCATTCATTAGTGCCTCACAAAGGGACCCAGCCTTTGTCCATTAAATTGCTCATGTGCCTGATTGATTTGCTGATTTATTTGCACCAAAGGGTTGGGGGGCTCAGCTTGGAGAAGGGGGCGGGAGGTGCCCGGCTACTGGGCAGAGTAACGGCACCCAGGCGGATTTGCAAAAAAGCAACACACATTGTCAAGGGAAACTGCCATTCAACAGGTTGGGATTGGAAATGCCTTCAGGTTCCTCCGCCGAGGACTTCCTATTTGGAAATTTGGGGTGGGTGGGAACGTCTCCCCGCCTGCTCGCAGCTCAGGCCATGTTCAACAGGCAGAGGGGAAATCTGGCCGGAAAACAGAGCCTTGCCCATTCACATTTCTTTTATGGAATAGTTTTAAAAAGGGAGCTGGAGTCTTATTCATTTCTCTTGGTTATTGTTCCCTGGGAGCCTGGAGTGAATCGGCCATCGCTGCGGTGGGTCGGTTGGTCCTTCAAAGAGTCCCAACGCTTTACACATCCGTTTCCCCACAATCAGCTTGGAGAAAGCGCCAGCCTGGGTGCCAGGTCCCACCAGGAACGCCAGGCTAGACCACAGCTTGGCACCAGCACTGACAGGGCTGCAGGAGGAGGTGCCCTGCTGCCCTGGCCATGCCTCATCGGCCCACGGACACCACTGGGGCAGCTCCAGCAGCCAGAGCCACAGAACCTCTCTTGAGTGTTTATTGGAGATGTACTAAGTGTGCAAGGGACTGAAAGGCAATGCTTCAGGGCCAGGAGGGAGTAGCTGGAGAACAGACAGACAGACAGCCTCCCTCCCTGCCTGACAGTCCAAGGAGCGCTGCAGGCTGGCCCTACCTCCTGCTCCATCAGCAGGGCAGTCTGCATAGGCTAACACCAGCAAAACATGGCCCTTTGCCCATGTTTTTTCACCCAGCCAGGAACAAAGCCCGATCCTGCCAAACTCGCGGTGACTCCTACACAAGCAGGTTATTCTTGCCACTCAAGGAAAGAAAACGCATCTTGCCCTATTAAATCCAGAGCCTTCAAAGCAAAGTCAACATGCATGTCAATAACTTTGGTCGGGGGAGATGAAAATCCTCTGGCTGCTCCATACTTACTGGCACACCTCCGTCCCGTTGGGAAAAGTTTCACACTTGCCCCCGTTGAGGCAGGATTCGGCAAGCTGCGAGCACCGTAAACCTGCAAACAGAGGGACAGCATTAGCCACAGCTCAGGGCCCTGGTGGCACCAGGGGGGCTGCATCCCCTGGTGTCACCTGGGCAGGGGACAAGGTTTCTGAGACCCCCAGACTCCTTGCACAGCCTGGTGAGGTGAGGTCCAGCACCCAGCAGCCCTCACCCGCAGGGTGATGCATGGGCCCCCTGCATGGAGAAGCTCACCTAAAAATAAACCCAGGGTGGGTTTGAGGGTAGGCTGTGCCTGCTCCTCCAGCAGGAGGACTGACAGAGAGAAACCGCAGATCAGGCCCTCGATTGACAAATGCCATTTGGGAAAAAACATCCAGCCCGGGGCCCATTAGTTACCACGAGCTGGGTAACGAAATGAGTCGCCCGTCATAACTTGCTATGAGTAAAGGTTTCATTGTCTGGCCCTCAGAGCCAAGTTCTGCAGAGTTACCACAGCAACTCGCTGAAAGTACCCAGAATCGCTTCCGATTTCCACCCCGGCTCGCTCTTCCCCTTCTCTGCCCGCTCGCTCTTCACGGTAACTGGTTCAGCGACACGCGTGTGAGCCGGGGCAGTTTCACATTGAGCGATGCAGCCTCGCACCGCCACCGCCACAGCCCAGATCCTGCCCTGGATGGGTGCCGAGCCCCGGGCTCACCCCGCTGGGCTCCGTGTCCCACGGCTCACAAACCGGGGTTAAGGATGATCACTCCAAGTGGGGTGCTGGAACTCCCGACTGAGCAAAACTTTCTGCAAACTTCGCCTTCGACGCCTCCCAGCCGTGTTGTGGGAGCAGCACTGCTGCATTCGCTCCCCAAAATACTCTCCGGAGAGGGTTACTAGCTCGGTCCCCGGGCACTGCAGGGTCCCGACCCCCCGGGATGGGCTGTCCCCCACTCCGTCCCGCACCCCAGCCGCTTTAGGGGCTCCTTTCCCGTGCCCCGACCCGCTGTCCCCGCCGGTCGCGCAGCGCTTTGCGGCCAAGCACCCGCACCCGCCCCGGAGGGGGGGCCCCCGGGAGGAGGGGGCGGCTTTCAAGAAACAGGAAACCGAGAAAAAATTTGCAAAACGGTCCAAAGCTCTCGCAGAACAGCAGCAGGAGCGCGGCCGCCCTGCGCGCCCCTCGGCCGGGCCGAGCTCCGCTCCCCGACGGCAGCGAGCGCCGCTCCTCGCGGCAGCCCCGGGCACCGAGCTGCGGCTCCCGGTGGCCCCGAGCGCCTCCTTGGGGGCACCGAGCCCCGGGCTCAGCCCCGGGTTCAGCCGCGCTTCCCCCGCACCGCTCCGGCTCCGGCCCCCGAGCTCCGGCCACCCCCGCGGGGCTCAGCCCCGCTCTCCCAACACGGTTCCGGTCCCGGTTCTCCCGCTGGCAACGAGCTCCGGTTCTCCCGCAAGAGCCGAGCGCAGTACCGGCGCATCCCGCGGCACCGAGCCCCGGTTCCCAGGCGGACCCCGCGCCCGGACCCCTCCCCGAGGGCGCCGCGCTCCGGTCCCGCTTCCCACAGGAACCTCCCGGCCCGGAGCCCCCGACGGTGCCGGGCTCCGGTGCCCGCCGTGCCCCGCTGGGCTCCCCGGTGCCCGCCGTGCCCCGCTGGGCTCCCCCGGTGCCCGCCGCGCCCGGCCCCGCTCCCGGCAAACTTGCGGCGGGGCGGCCGGTGCGGGGCCCGTGAGGCGGCGGCCCTCACCTCGCGTCAGGGCGGGCAGCAGGAGCACCAGGAGGCCGGGCGCCAGGAGCCGCTCCATCCCGCTCTGCTCCCGCCGCTCACAGCCGCATAGATCCGCGGGGCCTCGGCCGAGCCGAGCCGAGCCGAGCCGAGCAGAGCTGAACCGGTGCCTGTGCGGGTCCGCGCCGCCCCGCCGGGAGCCCCAAGCACAGCGCGCCGAGAGCAGCGACTCCGAACGCGGCGCCTCCGCGGCTGCTCAGCCCCGGCGGGCCGGGCCGGGCGGCGGGGGCGGGCCGGGCTGGTGCGGGGCGGGCCGGGCGCCACGGGACGGGAGGATGGGACGGGACGGGCGAGACGCTCCTCCCTGCCCGGCCCGGGGGGCCGCTGCTGGGAGCCCCTTCCCGCCACCGAGGGTCCCCGCAGCCCCCTCCCGGCCCGCTCGGGGTCCCTACGGGCAGCCCCGGGGTGGGCGAGTCTCTCTGTGCGGCCACCGCACACCCCGGTGCAGCTCCCCGCATGCAGGCTCGGATCAGCTCCTTCTCTCCGTGCTGCCACCCCAACACCCCCCTGCAGCCCCCCAAACCCCGCAGGGCAGCCCCCTGTTCCCAGTGCAGCCCCAGCACAGCTCTCACGTGCAGTCACCCCAGCACAGCTCTGGACACCTCCACAAACGGCCTTGCATTTCTCCAAGAGCAGCTCCGGAGCCCCCACCCCAATATTGGTGCAGCCCCCCACCATGCACACCCTGGATAATCCCAGTGTAGCTCTTCTGTGGTCCCAGTGCAGCTCCTGCACAACTCCCCCAGTCCCTGCACAGCCCCTGGGCTGCAGTACTGAGTGACCACAGCAGCCCCCAGACCCAGCCTGACCCACGGTGTGTCCGTGCAAGGACACACCAACCTCGGGACACACGGCAATGGGGTGGTTGTACCGCGGGGACCAGGACATGGCCTGACCATCCCCTGGGTGCTGGGAAGCTCAGTGTGGGGCTCCCCCTCTGCCCCCCACCTGGACTCAGGTGTGTGCAGGTACGCGGAGCCGTTTCCCACCCGGCTCCCCCGCAGGTGCCGGCAGCGTGCGCAGAGCTGGGTCGGATGTTGTTTGTTTTGTGCTGTGAACTCCTGAACTCCCAGGCAGAGCCTGGCCAGCCCCGTGCACCGCATCCACAAATAAACAAACACACTGGGAGAAGCGGGGAAGCCAAACCCAGGGGCAGCCCCACAACCCCCACATGTGTGCAGCTTTCCTGTTAGAGTGGTGGTGCCAGGGGGTGCCTGTGCCCTCAGCCACAGAGCCCCATTCCTGGCAGCCCCTGCTGCCATGTGCCACAGCCAAGCTTGGAAAACCAAGCTGGAATGCCCTGCCTGAAATCCATCCATGCCCTGAGCCCAGGACAGGTTGAAGCCCTTAACCTGGTGTTTGTGGGTGTCTCCCACAAACCCACCTCCCTCGGTGGCTGCAGAGCAGCACTGATGGGAACAGCCCATGTGAAGGTGCCTAGAAATGATGCTTCCTCGTGGGGTTTTGGGGCCCTGCTCAGAGAGGCTGAAGTGCCTGCAAAAGTGGGGAGCAAAAACTCAGAGTGTGGAGAATTCGGGGTACCAGCTCTCCCAGGGACGTGGGTACTTAAATCCCATTGGACTCCTGTGTCTACCCCAAGAGCTGTTGGTGATTATTGGATGGCTCTTTTACAGCTCCCAAACATGAGGACATGGAGGGATGGCTGCTGGCCTCTGGTTGAAAGCTTGGGAAAGAGGAAGAGGAAGGAGGGTCGGCAACGGGTTAATGGGAAGGAGGTGACACTGTGGTCATCTGTGTCTCTCATCTCAGGGTACCTCTCCACCAGCCCCCAGGCTCATCCCATCCCATGCCAGCCCTGCTGTTATCCCACTGCTTCCTGTTGTAAACTATTTCCAGAGCAAGTGTGAAACAATTAAACAAACTGAAGGGCAGAGTCTGCTCACCAGATCAAAGGCGTGAGCCCTGCAGCGGTACCTCGCTCCTGCGGCTCCCTCCTTCCCTCTCCTCCTGCCTTCCCCACTCTGGGCTCTAAAGCAGTGCCCTGATCAGGGCTGGGGAGCCAGGCCCTGTGTGGAGCACGGTGCCACTGGCAGCTTGAGCCTTGAACCATTCCAGAATGTGAGCGCTGCCTGTTCTATCCTCCCTGCAGGCACAAGTTGGGTGACAACAGCTGAGCAGTGGGATGTGAAGTTTCTCCATTTGGGCATCCTTGGAGATGGAGGCTTAGTGCTCTTTCTTCCCTTTCCTCTTCTCTGTCAGAGCCCGTGCAGCAGGGAGCATCTCAGCTCTACCTGCCTGGAAATACCGGCCGAAGCTTTGCCTGGGCTTGTTCTCCATGTGCAGAAAGCACCGTGCACCCAGCTCAGCTGTGCTCTGGGACTTGGTCCCTGAGACTTGGGAGAGACCCCCTGCCCCTCTGGACCATTATGGGCCTGCCTGGGGACACGGGGCTGTTGGGGTGCCACGCCTGTGCCACCTGGGGATGGACAGGTGGTGATGGGAGGGATGCGCAGGGTGGCAGAGACACGGGATAACCAGTGTCCCAGTGAGTCCAGTGAGTGTCCCAGGCTGCTGCTGGAGGTGCTGGGCTCCAAGGGCACAAGGGAAGCCAGCAGTGAGCCCTGGCCCTGGGTTTGCTCCGTGGCTGGAAGGATCTGGGCAGTGTCTGTGGATAAACACAGGCAGAGCCGGGCGTGCGGCCGCGCAGCCGCGTCCCCCGAGAACAGAAGGTCAAATCCACCTATTTATTGCCATCACCCGGGGGCTCTGTGACCCCGCAGCTCTGGGGCTCTGCTTGGGGGAAAGGCTCTGCTGAGAGGGAGCTAAAAGGGTGCTCTGTGGTTTCCCATGAAAGTCTCAACACAAGGATGGCTCCTCCAGCCGGGCGCTGCTGCGGGATGTGTGCTGCTTTAATCTGGTTCCATCCTTCCCCTGGTACAGAGGGATCTGCTGCAAGATCCTCGTGGGGAACCTCCTCAAGTTTCCTTCTCCCAGACGCCTCCTCCAGAGACTCCTACCAGGAAAAGTCAAAAAGGGAGGAAGGCAGAAGTCAGCGCTCAGCATAAATCTTTTTGCAGTAAGAGGTGAATAAGACATAAATCCAAAGAAAATTTTTTCTTTTGACTGGTCTTCAGGGGTTAAAAATAATGGGATTTTAGGTCCTTTTAAAAATAGTGTTTGTAAAAGGCTTTAATAGAAACCTTGGCAACTGTCCATGTGATTAGTGATTTAAAAACATGAAACCTCCACACATGTTTAAAAGTTTTAATAAGTTAAAATTAAATGAGTGAAACTCTGGGAATATTTTTTTGTTACTGCAAGCTAAGAAAATCATGTCCGTTAAGCAAAACTTAATACAAATATAAACAGGTAATGCACATCTGTAAATTATTTTCATGTCTCCAGGGGCTGGAAAAAAACCTAAGTGAGACCAGCATTCTTATATATATTTTGCCTTGACAGCTCAGGAAAAAATTTGCCAAAAACCAGAGTTAGAGCACTGGGCTGGCGTGGGAAAGTTGGTTTAGTGAGAAATTTGCCCAAGGCTATTTAAATAAAAACAGGCGTTTTTTTTAATGGCAAATGCCTGTTAAATACAACCAACGCTGCTTCCAATCGCCTGAGTAACTTGTGTGCCTATTCCTTCTTGACACTTTCATCTCTTTATCATCACAATCAATATTTTGCTCTTATACCTTCGGTGCAATAAAAATGAGACTGATAAGGCAGACATCAAACTGGCTCTCTCCTTTTTTCCCCACCGTGCTTGGCTTGGCATTGCTCTGCTGCCTGGATTTTGGAGCAGCACGGAGGGTTAGCCCTCCTCATGCTGCTACATGCACCCCCACCCTCCCTCATGCTCTGAAAAAAACCTAATTTTTAGTAATTAAGTGTGAATCAAAGCAGGTAGAGCATCCTGGAAAGTCTGAGCAGATAAAAATGCACCAGTCATGGAGTCTGTGAGGTAAAACAATCCCCAAACTTCTTCACAATGGGATGATTCTATGGGGTATCAGAGAAAAGGGACTGGATTTGCAAGAATGGTCTAAATCCTGATTTTTAAAAAAACTTATTTTCCTTAAATGGCTGAGTGGAGGATTGTGCCTGGACAGTCACAGGTTAAATCACACCGATGGCGCCATCCCTCTGCCATGGTGCTCTGGCAGCACGTGCCCATGGAGGATGACTTTCCTCCTGGCAGTGCAGTGGGATCTGGCCCCATCAGGATGTCCAGAGTTGGGATGGGACAAAGGACAATCAATTTTCTGCCATGGGCAGAGGTTGGTGCCATGTGTGTCCCTGCCCTGGCACAGCTGCAGCACCAGGCTTGGCACCTGCTGAGTTTTCCTCCTCACGGGCTGCTGAAACTGGTTTTAATTGCAGGGTTGCTCCTGGCCATCATTTCTCAGTGTGCAGAGTCAGGAACTCTCACTCAGGGATTAGTGACAGGCAGGAAGACGTCCTGGAGGAGCAGCTTTGCCCGCACAGTTTGTACCTGGGTGAAAGGTGCTGTTGGAAATTGCGCTATAAAATCTCTGTCACGTTTAAAATAAAATGTTTTTATAGGCTGTGAGTGCAGAGCAGGTGCTGGGCACGTATTGCTCAGCCTGGCCCTGGCCTCATTGGTCCCTGTGTTGTTACTATCCACCTCCATAAAACAACTGAAACATTCTCTGTTGTGTAAACAGAGCCTGGTGTGGTTTATGGAGCTGTGAGTGACAATGTGCTTGTCCCCAGGCCCGTCCCAACCCACATGGGCTGCTGAAAATGCAGCTCTCCCTGTCCTTTGGTGCATGTCCCTGCTCCCTCCATGCTTCTTCATGCCTTTGTTTGCAACCTGTGCCAGGATGATTCCTTAGGGTGTCACAGGCACCCAGCTCAGGGATGGGTACAGCTCAGAGGAGATGCAGAGGGTGACCCCGACTCTCTGGCATGCAGACCCCAGCCCAGCTTTGTCCCAGCACTGGGGACATGTGAGACACGTTTGAATTTCATGTGCATCTTCCTTCAAAGCCATCCCTTCCTTTGCTTCTTCTCCTATTCCTCCTTTTCCTGCCAAGGCAGTTTTCATCACCTCAGCAAATAAATTGCTCACCGGAGTGTATGGAGGGGCCAGGATCAAACCTCCTCCGATATCTCCATTAAATAATCGAAAAGCATCGCTCACAGCTGTGAAAACCCAAGCATGATTCTCTGTGCACAAGCCTGGGCATGAACCTGATACTGGATTTCTGGACCGTGGTGCAATGCCAAGCTCATCCAAGTCACGCTGGCATCCCCACAGTTTCACCCAGCTCTGTGCTGCTGGCATTTGCCTCTCCCAGGGCACAGGCTCAAGAAAAACCCCATGCCATGTGGACACTTGCCCCACACAGGTTTTGGGCAGGTTTTTTGGGAGACATCACTGGCAGAGATCTGGGCATGCCCCTTCTCGCTCTGCTGGCCCGGGGGGCTGCGTTGCAGGGTCCTGGGGTGCCACTGATACCAGCAGGGAGTTTCAGGGGCAGTTCAGTGCCAGCTCTGCTCTCACAGCTCTGGGATTTGGGACTCCTGTGCCGGGATGAAGGCAGCTGAAATTCTTAAACGATTACAAAAAGAGAGTAAAAAAGGACTTTGTGCACCCCAGCCTTGGCTGATGCTCCATTCACGGGCACTCCCACCCGCCGCCCCCTCTTTCCTTCCGCATGGAAACGGGAAGACTGGGAGATGTTTCACTTTCCAGAGCGGCTGCAAAGCAGCCCTTTCAACCCCAAAACACACACAGGGAGGACCACACACCCTCTGCACTGATGCAGGGTGTGCTGGGCTGCTGCACTCAGGATGGCAGCCCCATGCTGGGGTGGTGGGGGTGCTCCTTTGTCCCCCCCTGCCATGGCTGGGCACATGTGTGAGGGGAACGCTTCCCACCCAGCTCTGACCTTGGTGCCTCCCAGCAAAAACACCTCCTGGAGAGGGGCCAAACACAATAGCCAGTTCCTTCTACTCCCTTCCTTCCCAGGCAGCCACATTATCACAGGGCTCTGCTGTGAATCAAAGCCAGGCACACGAAGATGGGAACCAGGAGAAATCAGCCCAAAGATGCCATTTCCTCTCAGGGAGCAGCCGCTGTGGGGCCTGTGCTGTCACAGGGAGCCCCATCACAGCAGGCTCTGTGCTTGGCAGGGAGGGAAGACCACTGAAAACCGTTTTGGGGTACCCAGGAGCTCTGGGAAACCCTTGTGATGCTCAGTGCACCCCCTGTGCCAGGGCTCTGGGGATCCCCTGCTCTGTGCTGCAGTGGCTCCTATGGCACTGACTGTGGGGCTTTGGTGGTGCCAAAGGGTTTGGAGGAGCCCCAGAGCCCATTCCCCTACCTCTGCTCACAGGCAGTTCTATGTGAGTGATTTCTCTCCCAGAAAATCACTGTGAGTTGTCACAGAATCATGGAATATGCTGAGTTGGAAGGGACGCATCAGGATCATGGAGTTCAATTCCTGACCCTATATGTAATACCATGAGAGATGGTATCAAAACCTTTGCTGAAGTTCACAATGCAAATCTATTTGCTTTCCTAAATAACTATTTTTTTTCCTTTAGCTTTAGGCAGAAAAGCATATTTAACAACAAATCCCTGCGATGCCAGAATCCTTTGTCTCCCCTCAATGGGGAGACCCCACTCCAGTTTGGTGCTGCCTCTCAGCAGGATGGGGTTGGGGGTTCCCTGGCTGTTCCCCCATGCACAAGGACAGTGTCACTGCTGCGGTGGCACGGTGATGGCACGGGCTGGTGGCCCAGGCTGGTGGCCCAGGCTGGTGGCACGGGCTGGTGGCACGGGCCGGGCCGTGTGCCGTCCCTCCCCCCGGCAGCACCTCCCGTGCGGCACGGGCCAGCACGGGTGTGGGGCTGGGAACAGGGACATGCCAGCAAGGTGTGATCCCTCCTCTGCCGCCCGCAGCCAGCACTTCAAAGCCCGGTGACCTTTCAAATGCAGCAGCTCCCGAACAGGGAGGGGAGACTCCCAGGCAGGGAGGAAACAGGGATTGCAAGAGGGAAAAAAAACCAAACACACCTGGACTCACAGGATGGATGGGACTGACTCCCTGTGACATGGGGACAAGGTGATGCTGCCTGCTGGGACCACAGCCACCAGCAGCTCCCCACTCCTGGCAGGATTCTGTGCCTTTGCTCCTGGCACAGCTGGGCTGGGCTGGTGTTGTCACCTGGACTTTGGAGTGCAGAGGGTGGTGGTGTCCCTGCCAAGCCGTGCCCCTGTGGCACTGGGTTCTGCCAAGGCCTGGCTGGAGGCACAGCCCTGCCCCACGGAGCAGGGAGCTGCAGGACGATGCTCCCACGGACAGCCAGCAGCATAAACACATCAAAGCGTGTCCTGATGGCAGCCAGTAAACAGGAAGGGACAGAAAGACAAACACGGCTCCTCGCAACTGGCGGGGGAGAAAAACAACTCTCTCTGCAGGCGGGAGAAGCTTTGCTGCCCACTCAGCTGTGACCCCGTGGAGAATTGAGCCAAATGAGCCAAATGGGCCAAATGGGCCTAAAGGGCTTGGGACCACCTGCTCCAAATGTTGTTGGGGGACTGAACGCTGACAGTGGGGGCTGCAGGAGTTGTGGGTGCCTGTGCAGACCAGGGCATTGTGCTCGGTGCCCTGAGCAAAGTGAACTTAGGGAAACTGGTGGGGACGGTGGGGATGGTGGCAGCACAGGGTGTTGCAGGTTGCTGCCTCACCCGCTGCTTCCCCAGTGCTGAGGCCGGTTCCCAGGGCTGCACCAGGATCCCTAATGGGATTAAGGGCCTCCTTGCCCGGTCATCCCATCCTAATCCTGCTGGGAGGCGAAAAGTCAGGCTGGGACAAAAGGCATTAGCTGTCTGCGCCTGGCCGTGGCCGCTGACTTCTGTGCTGAGTTCTGTGGGGCCAGGGCAGCAGCCACAGACCCCTCACTGCTGCCAGGTGGGTGGTCACAGCCACTGGCTGTCTCTCTGGAGGCTGCTGGGGACACTGGTGCCACAGGGGGACCCCAGGCGTGGCAGCCCTGGACGTGGGAGCGCGGCGCTGGCACGGCTCCGCTGGGCGTCGGTGGGACGAGTTGATTCACTGCCTCGGAGCAGCTGCTGTCCAGCAAAGTTCCTGTTTTTCAGTGAAATCCCTAACTCCCTGCTTGGAAAAAACAAATGAGAGCGGAGCAGGTGCCTGGCCCTGCGCAGGGTAGCTGCAAGGGCACAGCCTTGGCTGTCTGTTGGAAACACAAACTCCCAAGCTGGACTGGTTCACAGTCAGAAACTGAGGAAACAACTCAAAAAAATCCCCTCTGCAAAGAAGCCCCAGACCCAGGGGTTTGGGAGGGAGTCAAACCCTCCTGCTTTGGGGCATGAGACAAAGTGAAAACCAAAATTAAATTTTCCCTGGAGAGAGATTATTCCCCAAGTTCCTACTCCTTTCCATCTCATCCCTGCTGTCCCCCAGGCAGCCCAGCAAGTCCCTGTCCCTGCAGAATCCTGGGCAGAGTGACCAAAACCATCTCTGCACCCATGGGAGATGACTCCAAGGGTCAGACCTGGGCTGTGCTAAGAGTTCAGGGAGTTTAAATTAAAACATTATTTAAATTAAAACATTCATATGTTTCTCTACACAGGCACAGCAATGCAGGAGCAACGTGTGCTGCTCAGGAAAGGGGAGCTCATCCCACCCTACAGCACACCCTGGGAAGAACCCAAGGTGCCTCTTGCAAAGGGAACACGAGGGTGAGGGGCCCATCCAGGCTGTCCCTGCCCCCCAAACCACAACCAGGCTGGGGTGACACCCAGCACAGCCCCAGGGGCACCGGGCAGCCAGGGGGGCTCCGTTCCCCCCTGCCAGAGCGGGCTGGCTTCGGTTTGCTGAGCGGGATGTTTTCAAACCTGCTCTTGAGGGAGGAGGTTTGCCAACGGAAATATGTAACTGACTGTAAATAATGGCTTTTATCTCCAGTGAAATGAATAAGCTGCCGGCAGCAGCAGGGCAGAGCCAGCGGGGCTGTGCAGGTGACAGAGCAGGGTGTTGGGTTACGGGCTCCCCATCACCACCAGAGCCCCCCGATGGCTTGTGACAGGTTCACAAGCTGAGAAATGCGATGCTTTGCAAGGTTCAGTAAATATTAGGACTACTCCTCCCTCTTTCTGGTGCAGGTTTAATTGCGAGGATAATTCATGAGAGCACAAGGAAAGGAGAAAGAAAAAAAAAACCAACAACTGGGAAAATCGGACCTGTTAAATAGAATCCATTAATAACGAAATGATTGTTCCTCTGCATGTGATTCAGACAGCTGCCTAATTGTTAATTACCTCGATATGAGAATAACAGGTAATTACGGGGCTGCATCACGAGGAGCTGACTTTTTCCCCTGCTCCTTTTCTGCTGGTGAATGTGCAGCCGGAGCGTGCCCCAGCAGGTCACGCCAGGACTCGGAGCACAGGCACTCCCCAGGCAGGGCTGCTCCTGAGGTGCAAGCTCTGGGTTCCAGCCACGTCCTGGAGCTATTCCTGCTCTTGGACACAGATCTCAAGACACACAGAGCTTTTTCCTCAGGGTGCTGGGGACCTGACACCCCCCTCAGACATGGGGGCCTGCCTGGGCAGAGCCCAGCCCTGGCTCCACACTGAGCAAACAAGAACCAAAAGTCATTGGTGACCTTGGCTGTCAAATTCCCCAAGATTACTTGATTTAAGAGACATTCTTGAAATATTTCATTCCCATTTGTCTGTTGCAAAATGTGCTTTCTACACACACAAACACACTCAAAGCCAGAGGCACAGATGTGCAACACACACACAGGTAGGTACTCAGCAAGTATCTGGCAAAGACAAGACTCTGCTCTAAGTTTTTCTGCACCAAGAAACATTTCTGGGTTCCAGTTTCTAGAGGTGAGAGGGTGCAGAGACAGACAGGCACTGCTGGGGGGGTTGATAACATCTGTGCAATTAGTGATGCTGCTGCTGGGGATTTGCCATCACTGGTTCTGTGCAAGTTTTGCCTTTGGCTTCTTCCAGGGAAGTGATGCCAGCCAAGACACAGCTGAGCAAGGAAGCAGTCAGGACAGAGAAATGTGGATGGAGGGAGCTGTCTGAGACCTGATCAGAGGAGGAGGCAGCCCCAGTGATGCCTCCCACACTGGCTGGGCTTTATCCAGTGCTGGTGCTTCCCATGCAAGGGGAGCAGGATATCAGGCACATCTCTGTGGGGTGTGGAGCTGATTTCACTCACATCTATTCCATTAACTGCCCAACCAGAGGGTGCTGGGGAACATGATGGGGTCCAGTGGCTCTGGGGTCACCCACCCACCACAGGCTCTATCCCAGCCATTCCCACCCCTCAGAGGTGGGACACTTGCAGCAGCCTGGAACAGGGACCCTGCACCTTCTGCCCAAGGCAATCCTGGCCCTGGGCACGTCCCACTGCCAGCAACGTGCTGGGGAGGGAGGGATGCTCTCCTTCTCATCCCAGCTTCCTGCAGGCAAAAATAGCCCTGGGTTCCTGTGTATGTGGTGTATTTATAGTGTGAGAGGCTCTGCCCTTCTGGCTCTCACCTGCGTTTTGGGGAGGAAACAGCATCTCCCTGCCATGTGTTTGTGTGCAGCTCCCACACTGGAGAGGCCCTGGTGATTCCCAGGGCACAGCACAAAGCAGGTCCCAGCAGTGGGACCTACGTGAGGCTGTCCCTGCTGTGGGGACAGTGCTGGGCCCTGCTGGGCTGCCAGCTGGGATAACCCACAGCACAGGAATGTGGGAGACACAGAGTGCCTGCTGCTGCCCTCAACACCTGCACAGCCAGGGCAAAGTCAGCAGGATGGGTGGTGAGATCCTTCTGAGAAGCAAAAAAGAAGGAAGCCTGGGATCCAGCTCCCAGCTCTGTGCAGTCCAAGAGATCCAGGGCTGGAGGCTCCAGCTGTGAGGTGGGCGATGCCTCCCAGCACTGGCAAGGGCAGGGCTGGCACAAATCACCACCCACAACAGTGACAGGAGCTTATTTTTCTAAGCATATCACCAAAGAAGCTAAATATACATTTTCCATTCAATTACCCAAAGCAGCGATAGCCCAGAGCCTAAAAATAAACCCCTTTGGATTGTGCCTGGGCCAGAATTAGACTGCCTTCAGTCCAAGCCCTGCTCAGCTTCATCCCTCTGCCTCTGGGCTCCCATGGCACAGGACAGGCTGGCTCTGTGTGCCCCCACCTTCTGCAGCTCCAGCCCAGAGGCTCTGTGGTGGCACATCCCAAGGAGTGGTGCTGAGCAGAAGACTCCTAGCAGCTGCTGCCTGTTGCAAGACCTATCTGCTGGAAAAAACTTATGTTTTGCAAGGCTTTTCCCAGCCCAGGGTATGCCAAGTGTTGGCCCAAACCCCAGTGTGCTCCCCAGTGCTGCCATCCCACCAACCTCCCACTCTGGCTGCTGCCTCAGCATCAGTTGCCCATGGCTCACATCCCCACTTCCAACTCCTCTCCAGCCCTGATTTTAGCCTCTCTCCAACCCCACAGGTTTTTCCTGCACCCAAATATGCAAGTGGAGTCATGCTGCTGCTCCTGCATTTGATGGATGCCCACTTTGGGAGCTCTGTGGACACAAGGGGCCAGGCAGTGATCCCTTGCCCAGGACCCAGCTTGTCCTTCCCTACTCTGTGTAACTCATAACCACTGCTCCAACTCAGTGAAACAACACATTTGAAAGAAACAGGGATTTAAAAAAAAAAAAAAAAAAATACCCCAAACCCTGTAAAACTGAAATTGTAGTTCTCCCGGGATGCAGAGTCTGAAATATTCCCACAACCTTTGCATAATGCATTGCTCATGTCAGACCTCAGGAGACAGAAATTAATAGCTAACAGCAAGCAGGCATGGCACACACGTGGGCTTCCCTTCGTTCCCTGCTCCCAGGAGCCCCACGCTCGGGGGATACTTTTCCTTTACATTCAACTCAAATAATTCTCATTTAAAGACCCGAGAAGAAAAAGGCTGTAGAGGACTCACAGAGAATTTGTGCCAAACAGGAAATATTCAATAAATGTTTATCCTCTCGCACAATGGTGGGGTTTCAAAAGTTTTCTATGGATGAGATTTAAGGCTGGAGGGGTGGGGGGACTTTTCCTCCCCCTTTGGGCTCTGGATGAGTGAGAGATGAATTTGGGTTCTGCCTGTGGCACCAAATTCCTTGTCTGGGCAGCTGCTCCTGCTGATGGAAGTGGGATCTAGACTGTGCTGGCCCCCTAATTGCATTGAGGACAGGAGTTAAGGGATTTAATTCCTGGGGCAGGAATCAGAGCTCATTGTCAGCCAGGCCACTGCCCTGGTGGGATGCTCCGTGCCTCAGTTTCCCTGCCAAGCCCTCCATTCCCTGCAGAAACGAGGCCATGCTAACCAGACCCCTTTCAAATCCTCTCCTTCCCCTCTGCTTTCCTGGTCCAGGCAGCTTTTTTCCCAAACCTTCCTCCCCTCCCCCCCCCAAGAAATGTGAAAAAATAGCTCCATCTGGATGCTGTTTCCACCCAGGCACAGGCCCCGGGGCCGGGAGCCAAGAGAGCAGCGCCTGTGAACGGCAGACGTGGGAGCTGGGGAGGATGTGATGGGGAAGCTGTGAGAAAAGCCTGAGGTCGGCAAACCTTCGGCCTCTGCCTCGCAGGACAGCACAGTGCCAGCCCCAAGGATGGTGGCTGGCTGTCTGTCTGTCTGTCTGGGCTGGGGGATGGCGTGGAGAGAGGACAGACAGAGCCAGAGCCACCCCATCTCCCTCCTGCTCCATCCCATGGGAGCGCGGCTGGTGTGGTGTGGATGTTGCATCACTCCTCCAGCAGCAGCTCCAGACTCCCCGGCCTCAGCCAGGGGATGGGATGGGCTGCCTTCCCGCTTCCCAGACTTCCCACGCCAGCACGTGTTATTTATGACCCCCAGGTTTTCAAATTAAACAGAAATTAGCGGGGGCGGGGGAAGCGGGGTCCCGCTCGTGGCCACTGCTGGGGAGGGGGACAGCCGCAGCCGGCACATCAGGGGTTAAAGCACCAGCGTGGGGAAGCCACCTCCATCCTCCAAAATACAATCGACCAGGAAATAAACAGGAGCTTGTGTTTGTTTCAGTGCACAAGTGAAAAATAAAAGGATTTCCTGCGGGCCTGGGCGCCCGGGGTCCCGCAGCCCGGCAGCCCAGCCGCCCTGCACCCATTGTTCCCCCCAGCTCTGCCACGGGGGACATTGTTCCCAAAAAATGTCCCATCAGATAAAGGAGCTGTGCTGGCCATGGCCACCAGCACCAGCCACAGCGAGCCCGTGCGGTTTGTGCAGAATTTGGGTGCAGCACCCAACTCATATCCTGATTTTTCCACCCCAGAGTTAGGGTGCCAGGCAGGCAGTGACACCCTGGCATCTTTGTGGGTGACCAGACAGAGATTTTGGGATCTGAGCAGTGCAGAGGTGGCACATGAGGGCTTCACACCCTCTCAGAGAGGGTTTCTCTCTTCCTCTTTTAATCAGCCGAATCTCACTGAAGCAGTAAAACCTCACGTTTCCTCAATGCTCAATGATATTTGCTGACTGCAGTGTCACAACAACCGTACCGGATGAGTGGAGAAAAAAAAAAAAAAAAAAAAAGTTAGAAAAATAACCCTGCGTGGAGGCACGTGGGAATGCTGAGCCCTGACTGCCACAGGAGCAGAAACCCCTGGCTGGGGCTGCTGCTCCTGGAAAGCAGCAGAGTCCAAGGGGAAATTTCCTGCAGCCTCTGGCTGGTCCCAGTGCCTGGGGCTGGGGCTGGTGGCGATGGCACTGCACTCTCCGTGTGAACTTCTCGGCAGGGCTGCCCACGCTTTCACTGCCCGCCTGAGTGAGGTGTTAAAAGCATCTGAAAACAAGGGAGATTTTGCATTTCAAGTCATTCCCCACCTGCTGCCCCTGAAAGGGGTGAGAGCGGGGTCAGGGATTCACCTGGGGCTCCCGAGGAAACCCCCATGCCCCAGTAGGAGGCATTTCAGTGGGAAAATAAAGTAACGAAAGTGAAAATGATGTGGAGGCAGCCATCAGCCTTTGCAGTCTTTTGCTTTTGAGCAGCCTGGCCATGCTGGGGTGGGTCTGAACTCCTCTGCCCTTGCCTTACAAAGCTCAAGCGAGCTGGACTCAGTTTTGGGTGCCCAACCAGCCAATCCCCAGCTCCTCTGGTCAAACACATGGAATTTGGGCTCCACATTGGAGCAGCTCCCGCTTAACCAACACTCAGCCCGCTCTGCTGAGAAGCTGCTGGTGGTGACAGCTTGAAATCCTCAAAAACCACCTGGAAAAGATGGAAATCCCCACCTGAAAATGGGGGAACCACTGTGGGGACCACTGCAACCTCTGGGAATGCCATGCTCTCCAAGTAGGACACCAGTGTCGGGTCCCTGAGGATTTGGGAGCCAGGATTGCTGGGAGAGGATCCCTGAGGATGGAGGAGCCAGGATTGGTGGGAGAGGATCCCTGGGGATGGAGGAGTCAGGATTGCTGGGAGAGGATCCCTGGGGATGGAGGAGCCAGGATTGCTGGGAGAGGATCCCTGGGGATGCAGGAGCCAGGATTGCTGGGAGAGGGTCCCTGGGGATGGAGGAGCCAGGATTGCTGGGAGAGGATCCCTGGGGATGGAGGAGCCAGGATTGGTGGGAGAGAATCCCAGAGGATGGAGGAGCCAGGATTGCTGGGAGAGAATCCCTGAGGATGGAGGAGCCAGGATTGCTGGGAGAGGATCCCTGAGCATTCAGGAGCCAGGATTGCTGGGAGAGGATCCTGAGCATTCAGGAGCCAGGATTGCTGGGAGAGGGTCCCTGGGGATGCAGGAGCCAGGATTGCTGGGAGAGGGTCCCAGAGGGGTGTGGGAGGCAGGATTGCCGTGGCAGCTGCAGCAGCTCCAGCGATTTGCCAGGAGCCGCCGGCTCCGAGCGCTTCCTGCGATCTGGCCCCGGGTGAATAAATAACCACACACAGAAGCGAAGGCAGCGAAGGATCTCGGGCAGAGTAAATATAGTTCATAACTCCTTTTTTTTCCTGCCTTCAGTCTGATCCCAAGCCCTGTCTGTTTGTACTCTTGCCTTTGTTTTGGGGATTTTTTTTCTGCTGTGTTTTTTTAACCAGCGTTTGATGGCAACTTCCCAACGACACGTTCAGGCTGCTGAAAGCTCCTCATTTTGCTGTGGCCGGGGCAGCAGCTTTCATTGATGGTTCAGATCACCAGGCAGGCTCTGGGTTGGGAAGAGACAACAATACTACAGCACCCAGAGGTTTTTCAGAACAAAACTTGCCAAAAAGGGATAAAAATAATGGTTTGGGTTTGACTTTTTTTTTTTTTTTTTTTTTCCCCACAACTGTAAACTAAAATCAATCTGGGTCAGAATCACATCTGGGCTGGTGGGATCACAGCTCTGTGGACACTGCTGGCAAACCTCTGTTGGATATTGCTTTGCTTTGCTGGTTTCCAGCTCACCAAACCAAGTACCAAACCCAGTGCCTGGTCAACCAACACTCAGCTGGTGTTTGAGGATGTTTTCCTGGCAAATGAACCTAATTGCCACGCTGGTGCAGCACATGCTGAGCTCATCCCAGCACTCCTGGCTGCAAACTGCAGTGCCTGGCTTGGGTTGATTCATTTTCAGGCATTTCCCCCTTCCCACAACTCCTTTGGGGATGTTTCTTCATCAGCAAAACTAAAAATAGAAAGGCAAAATATTCCCGAGGAGATGGGACCCTTCCTGATGTCCCTTTTGGAGGTTTCTCCTGGGAATGCTGCAGGATTTTGGAGAAAATGGGGTGTGCACAGTTCTGACATGAGGGCTTGGTGTCCTCTGGTTTATGTTCCAGTACAAATGGGGTGTCCCAGGGGCTGTGTCCACATGGATGGTGCTGGGCACTGGAAGCAGAGTTGGGGGCAGCTGTCCCAGCTGCTCTTCACAGGCAGGCGAGAGATTTCTCATCCATTGGCAAATGGGGGCCTGCAGGGGGGACTGAAACCACCCGGAGTGTGTCACCTGGGGGAATGCTCATCCCAGCAGCTGGAGCAGCCCCTCTTCCCTCTCCTGCACACCCCCTGCACCCGTGGGACCCAGCCCAGGACTGGGAAAGAGCCTTTCCTGGGGCTGCCAGCACAGACAGGTGGGGAACAGCCCCGCTGTGCTCCGAGCAGACGGTCCCAGGAGGAACTGAAACCTGCTCCTGTCACGGCAGCACAGCCGCCACCAGCCTGCCTGTCCCCGTCCTTCCCACAGCTGGTTCCTAGAAAACCAGCTCCCAGACAGTCATAGAAATTGGATTTTGCCCAGTGCAGCTTTGCAAACAAACCCAGGAATGATAATAGGGAAGCAGCCAGTCCCACTTTGGTGTCATTTTGCTTTATTTTTCTTGCACGTTGCAGCTTCCCACCACAGTCTGGCGGGGGCTGGAGGCTGCATCACCCACAGCCCCTGTGACTGAAAGGTCTCCAAATCGGAGCAGAGAAGCACCAAGAATTGTGTCAGGTGCTGGTGAGGCTGAGCCTCTTCTGAGATGCCACTTTTCCCCTGGCATGGGGCTGGGACAGATGTGCCAGCCCAGAAATTCAGCAGCTCCTCACCTCAAGCCTGTTGGTCCCACCAGGGCCTTGCTGCACCACCTGCCAGGGGAGGAAATACCTGAAGATGAGCACCATGGCAGGGAAAGGGAAAAGTGACTCTAACACATCACACAGATAATGCAATAAATCTCCTGGGACAAACCTGGAGGAGTGGGGGGAGAGGAAGCCAGGGGCATCCCCATGGGAAAACACATACATGTTTGGGCAGCGAGAACAGAAGTGCTCATTACTCATGAAAAAAACCCCACAGAAGTTCTTTTCAGGCATCAGCTTCCAGTAACAAAGCCAGATTGATGGAAAAAAAGTGCTTTTATTTTTCATTCGCCAACGGAGAAGCTAAAAAAAAAAAAAAAAAAAAGAGAACGCAAAGAATAACTGGGGGAATATAAAGAGTCAGCTGAGGGAGCTGGGTCCCAGGGGCGCTCAGACAATGCCTCCTGCCCCCAGGCTTTTAATTATTGTGCTCAGGAAATCAAACAAGTGTGCTATTATTTATTTGGAGGAGGCATCGGTTTCTGTGTGTTTTACAGGGGTTTGCCCATGGGCACGGAGGAGGGACCGGCCAAACTGCTTTTGGGTTGGAATTGGGCAGGGGGGAATGGGAGAGGAGCCCCCCAGGCTCCCCAGGCAGGCAGCAGTGCCAGTTTTGGGGTGCTGAGGGGTGAGCAGAGTCACAGAGCAGCCCCAATCCCAGTGGCTCAGCCGATGCTGGTGGAGTGCTTGGGGCTGGAGGATGCTCCCTGTCCCACCTCCACATCCCAGTCCCGCTGGACTGTCCTCCCCTCTCCGTTCCCTCCTGCTCCCCATCCTCCCCTGCTCTGCTCTCCCCCTCCTCTCGCCCCGCCGAGCCCCGAAAGGAGCCCTTGGTATGTTGTGTGAGTTGCAGCTCAAGTGAGTTTTATTCAGCTCCACTAACCTTGGCAGACAGACCCCAGGGAAAGGGACAAAAGGACAATTGTTTGCAGCAATTTTGCCCTCAATTGGTTTCCCCATCAGCTTGCAGAGCGGCACAGCCAGCCAGGCACTGCCTGACTAACAACATTAAATTCAACTCGCGCTGCTGCGAGAAGGAGGGGAAGGGGGGAACCGGAGGAAAAAAAAAAAAAATCAAACTTTTGGGGGCCGCTTGCCTTTCCACGCTCAAAACCCCAAACTGCAGCAAGGAAAAGTGGGGGAACCGAGCTGTTCTGTGGGGCGGCATCTGTGGCTCTGCTCCTCTTGTCCCCGGTGCCACCGCCGTGCCACCCGCTCCCCCCGGGCCGTGCGCGCTGCCTCGCCGGGGCCGCACGCCGGGGCGCCGGGCTGCTCTCGCTCCAGCTGGAGCCATCCCAGCCCCGGGGCAGCGAGCCGGGAGCTGCTCGTGCCTCCGCAGCCGCCGCTTCTGCTGCTGCTCCCCAGCACCGCATCCTCACCCCGCGCGCCGGCGGCCGGGGAGCGCAAATTGCGCGGAGGGTTTTGCGCCACAAAGCGTCACCTGGCAGGGACCCTTCCCAGGCTCCGGAGAGTCTTTCCAGAGTCTTGGCTCTGGGGTAATTCAAGCCGCCTTCCTGCACGCCCCCGGCTCGCCGCCGGTCCCCCGGAGCCTCCTCAGGGCTGGAGTAAGCGGCACGTTTGTGCCAAAGATGTTTAGTGTTAAGCGTAAGGATCGCACTGGAGGGAGGGTTTGAGATGTTTTTCCCTGTTCTTGATCCCCCCTAACTCCAACCTGAGCGTTTCCCGCTCTCTCCCTGCCGCCACACTGGGCTGGGGTTTGGCTCCTGGAGCAGAGCGCCCGATGTGCCCCCACCACGAGGCTTTCCAGGGAGCAGCCTGGCCCTTGGGAGCAGGAAACCATCTCCCGTGGCTAAATCAGTGCAGCCCCACCCTGTGTTCTCCCACCAGAGCCCTGACACCGCAGCTCCAAGCTGGTTCTGGGGGGACACAGGAGGGAAGGGCAGGAAGGTTTGGGCATCTTCCCCTGCACCCCGGGACTGTGAGTGCAGTAAAGCCCAGTCTGAGATCCGGACTGGAACGAATGGGTTGGTTTTGGCTGGGCCCCAGCTGGAATCCTGCCTGCTCCGTGAAACCAGCAGGGCTCAGCCGGCTCGGGCACCAAACACCCCCTGCCCACACACCTCCACGGGAACCACAGCAGGGTTTGGCAGGGTGGGGAGGCCTGGCCGTGCTGGGGTGGGATTATTCCAGCTGGGATCCTTCCTTCCCAGCTCCAGAGGGTTTGTCCCGACAGGGGCACGAGGACCCCACGCGCGGGCGACGTGTCGGCGCAGTCCCCTCTGCGTGCGCCCCGGGACAGCCCTGCACGATTGAACTCCAGCAGAGCGAGTTTTGGGTGGCTGCATCAAGGCCAGGGGGATCTGCCCGGGCACATCCCAGCAGCGGGAGGGTGCAGGAAGCACCCAGGTGTCTGGGGATGGGGCAGCAGGTGGATGTGGAAGCACCTGTGGAGCTGGGGTGGTGCATCCCAGGCTCCTTGGACCCACATGTCCCACAACACACACCAGGGACGTGGGTGTTTGCAAAGCTCACAGTCAAAAAAACCTTGAAGCAGCGAGGAGGAATCTCAATTCACCTGGCCCTGGAGGCCAAATTCCTTTCCTGGCCCTGGCAGGTGGGAGTTGAGCTGCTGCCCAGCTCAGCAGCAGTGCCCCTTGCACAGGGCACCCCAAAATCGACCTGTTGTGCCATGGGTGGGCTCAGAGGCTGGAGGGATCTGACATCCAGCAGACTGAAAGGCCCCCAAGATGCTCTCTGTTGTTTATCTCCAGGGTAATTAGGTAATTAACAAAGCAAATGAATTTTGGTTTCTGTCTTCAGGGCTGGATTTGGCACGGTGCTTGCCCTCGTTTTGGAGCTCTGTGAGGAGCACAGGGTGGACCAGGGTGTGTAAATGCTCCCAGCCATCCCTGCCACCCCTCCAACCCCTCCCTGCACTGCAGCAGACACTGTCTGTGGCTGGGGGTGACCCCAGGAGCTGTGGGACAGCTCAGCATCCAATAAAAGCCCCTGATTTTCCATGAGGGAATCTTTTGCTCCAGCACACTGGCTGCAGAAGGGACAGGTCCTTGGGACAGGGCAGTAATTCCAGCAAGCCCAGGTGCCCCAAGCTGGGATTTGGGGGTTTCTCAGGTTGTCAGGTCTTCCAGCACAGAGTCTTTGAACAGTTTGTTCCCATGCCTTGGGAAGCAGGAGCTCCTCTGGCTCTGCTACAGAGGAGTCTGCAGAAGTGCATGCCTGAAATCTCTACAAACTTGGCTGTGGATTCCTACAGAACAGACTTTTCACTTCCCTGCTCAGCCCCTCTTCCCCTGTCTGTGTGGAGGGGGAGAGGTGGGAAGTGGGGCCTGGTGCCATCCCTAATGGAGATTTTGGGGAGAGACAGGATCTTCCTTGCCAAACCACTTTACATCAACAGCCAGCCCAGACTGCCTTTGCTGCAGGGACTGGCAGAGGGAGAGGCTGCAGAACAAAGCAGCAACTTCTCCACACATACCACACACAAATATTTGCCATAGCAGCAGGAACAAAACAGCAAATTAGCAGCAAACGAGCTGATCCTGTGCTTGGTCCAAGTTAGCCAGGTAGGAAAGTCCCAGATTTCACCAGGCAGGTGAAACACATCCTTGGAGCAGCTGCCACCAGGTCAAGGAATTCCTGCCCGCAGCTTCCATCCCCAAGGGCTGCTCATGGTGCAGGAGAGGATGGAGGAAAGGATGGAGGAAAGGAAAGGATGGAGGGAGAGAGGGAGGGAGGCTCAGGCAGCAGCAGGCACGGAGGGGCCGGGAATGGGGTTGGCAGGGAAATGTCATGGAAACCCGCCACGGGCGTGATGCTGAGCCCCGCGCGTCCTCCCGCGAAGAAAAAGGGGACAATGGGGGCCGGGCAGGCAGAGCTGCCTCCCCAAGCTGTCCTACTTTGCTGCTCTGCCCCATCTGTGAGCTGTCAGGCACCCGGCCCGCTGCTGTCTCCGGCTGGAAACCCCCCGCAGGCAGCGTGAGCCCAGCAGGAGGAGGGGGCTGCGCCGGCAGAAGTCACCAGCTCCGGGGGGATGCTGGGGAAGGCGTCTCTGATAAGCGTGGATGGCCTTTTATCTGTCACCAGGGTGTGCAAACAGCAGCCCCGAGCCCTGGCGTCTTCTTGGGGTTGATATGTCTCTTTTATTTGTTGAAGTTTTAAAGCACGGACGCGCAGCCATGCGTGGATGTCAACTCAAGTGGAAAACCCTGGAAGGGAAAGGCACCTCCAACCAGCCTCCAGTCCCAGCCTTCAACAGCTGATGAAGATTTTCCCATCTCGGGTCCTGTCTTACCATGCCATGTCAGGGTGTTCAGGGAGGCACATTGGGGAGGGTTTTCCACCCACCACCCCCAGGATCTGTGGGGTGCTCCCCTGAGCAGGAGGAGTGGGTGAGTGCTGGGGGAGGCCTGCACGCCCCAGCAGGAGCTGCACGGGGTGCAGGAGCACGCCCAAATCAAAGGTAGAGTTTAATTAAGATTTCCAACGGGCTGAGGTAGTGAAATAAATGAGCAGATCTGGGCCCTCACCGACAGAGCCGGGGTGACTCCCCATGCACCAGCACGCCAGGCAGCATTTGCATCCTCAAACAGAGCAGGTTTTAATTGATATTGTTGGGATAACACCAGGAGGAAAAAGCACAGGGCTCTTTTCGTGTCTGGGCCCCAGGTCTCCTGCAGAACCCTGGGCCCCTGGGTGCTGCTGGGCTCAGGGTGTGGGGTGGGCAGGGTGAGATCCCAAAAGGATGGAGCAGGGCTCTGCTGTGCAGGGAGGATGCAGGGAGGTCACGATGTGTTTTTGAAGCATTTTGGGGTAAACTTGAGCAAGTCTGGAGCAAATCCCACCAGCACTTCACTCCTTGCATCCTCCCTGGCTGCTAGCAAACCCCAAAAACTGCTCAGATGTCCCTTCCCCAGGCAGGCTGCTCTGGAGGAACCCTCACCTGCTGCCACCCCGGGAGCACCAGGGCCGTGCCAGCAGCAGGAGGGGGAGCGACACCACGGGAGGAAAAACCGTTTGAGGGAACGCCGCCAGCTAAATCAGGCGGATCCATTCAGGCCCGATGGTGCTGGGAGAGAAAGGGGCTCCTTTGTGGGGAGCCAGGCTGCCGAGCCAGGCGCCCACCTGCCCTGTCCCCGCCGCCGGCTCCGGCGCCAGCGGCAGCAGCTGGCCCGGCCGCGCGCCCCGCCGCCTGCCAAGGCTGCCAGCGTGGCCCCAAATGCTCCCTTTCACCACAGCTCCCACCAGCAGAGGGGCTTAGAGCTGCTGCTTGCTCCCAGTGGGGTTTGTGGGGTGCTCAGGGTAGATGTTCCCATCCCACCCAAGCGATCTTTCCCCTCGTTTCTCTCTTTAATCGCCAAGCGCAGGGGGATGCAGCCCCCACCATTTGCTGTGATTCCTGGGATGCTCCACGTGCCACAGGACCCAGACCCTGCTGAGGGGTTGGGAGAGGGGCTCAGGGGCCTTTGATCCACCCCACACCTCCCCTGCCCTGTGCACAGCTGAGCCTGCAGCACCCAGCACAACTGCGGCGCATCCTTCCCTGGCGGCACGCAGCTGGGATGGAGGGGCACAGGGAAAAGGAGCCACTGCTGGTTTTCCTTCCCCCTCTGTTGTTCTCCTCGTGGTTTGGGGAGCCAGAGAGGTTGGGACGTGCTGGGGAAGGAGCCTCCCCCTCTGCCCCGCCAGCTGTGACACCCGGGAGCATGCGCTGCTTCCGGAGAGGAAAATGACATAATTCATACCCAGAATAATTCCCTCCTCAGAGCAAACCCGCCTCTATCTCCTGGCTGACAGCGAGGTCCCAAACCCCTCTCTTGTTTCCTAATCTCCCTCCAGCCGTGGGAGATGGTGGGAAGCAGAGGAGAGGGCTGGGCTGGCGGTGTTGGAGACGTGGATATTGCAAACCAGCGCCGGGCAGGGGGGCAGCAGCTCCAGGAATGACGAGTCCCTAATTACATATGCTTAGCCAAGGTTTTTGGCAGCGACATCAGAAAGGAGTTAAATCTGCCTAATTCCTGCTTACCCCCAAAATAGCCTCAAACAGGCAGGACAGAGGTGGGGACACAGCCTGGAGCGCTGCTGGGGGACCCCAAGCACCCCCTTCCCTGAGTCACTCCAGCTGTGAGGGTGGGGAAGGGGTGGCTTTTGGTGTCCCTCCACATCTGCCCAGCTGCAGAGGGACATTTCCCACCGGGGCCAGGCTGTGGTGGAGGGGCTGTGCCTGGTTATCTCCTCACTGAGGGGCCTGGAGCCATCAAGATCTGCTCCAAACAATCGCTTCCTTTCCCAGGCACCTTCTGAAAAAAAAAAAAAAAAAAAAAAAAAAAAAAGAAGAACAAAGAAACCCCCAACAATAATAAAAGAAAAAAAAAGCAAAAAAAAAAAAAAAAAAAAAGAGCTGACTTTTCCCAGTGCTGCCACATTTCCCTGCCTTGTGTTTTCCTTCCCCCACACATCTTCCTCACCCAGGGATTGTCCCCAGCTGCCTTGAGCAGGGCTCTTCACTGCTCCAAGCCAGGATTTATCCTGCTGAAAGCCAGCACAGGGATATTCATGCTCAGACCTGTGGGACTGGGTGAGAAAATCCTAATGGGGCATCTTGGCCCTGGGATAGGGATGGATCCTTCACTATGGATCCAATCTACACATGGGGATGGAGCTGGGCCTTTCTGCTGCCAGAGTTTTGGGAGCCCTCTGTTATCCTCTCACCCCACATCTCCTCCCAGCTGAGCCCAGCACTCTGGTGACTTTAACAATGACACCTATGGAAAGAGTGATAAAGCACTGGAATGGTCTGCCTGGGCAGGTGGTGGATCACCATCCCTGGGGGTGTTTAAAATAGACTGGATGTGCCATGGTCTAGTTGAGGTGTTAGGGCATGAGCTGGACTTGATCTTGAAGGTCTCTTCCAATCTTGTGATTCTGTGATTGTGTGATTCTGTGTGATTGTGTGATTCTGTGATCTTCCCAGACACTTTCCCAGTAAAAGTGATGCATTGATGGGGTGGATCCCCCTTTCCCAGCTGCAGGACTCCGTGGGCTGTGCTGGGAGCACGAGCAGCTCTGGGATGTCTCTGCAGCACTGCCTGAGCTCTGTGCCTCACCTCAGGGCAGGGAAATGCTGCTGCCAGGACAGAGCAGGTGCCATCCTGGGATTGCTGAGCTGCCCCCATGCCTGTTCCCAGGGCTGCCATCCCTGGGGAGCCCTGGGGAGGCAGCTGGGGGGGCTGAACCCAAGCAGTGCCTTCTGCCACGGGGACAGGCGTGTCGAGGTGTCCATAATTCACACCAGCCCGAGCTGAGCTGCTGGTGATTGTTCCCAAGGCTGGGTTTGTCACTGGGGACAGCACCAGCATCCATCCCTGCCCCTTCCCAGCTCCTCAGCTTCACAGCCTGCACAGGGGAGGGCTTGGCCTGGGCTCTGACCTCCTGCCTGCTGCCAGTGACATCCCAAGGTGTGCATGCCCACCTGTCCTTGCACACTCACCTGTCCTTGCACACTCACCTGTGCCCTCTCATGCCCATGACATGCTCTTCCCTCTCCTTGGTGTGGGCACAGCAGGGGGATTCAGGCTTGACTCTGCTCAGAAATGTGAGATTTTGGGTTTTTGGGGTCAAGCTCAGGGCATAAGGCACCTGCACTGGGGATCTGGCAGAGGTTTGGGGCCACATGGGCAGTGTGGCTATGGGCACATGCAAAGATGGTTTTGAGGGAAGCCTGAAGCTTGTCCCAGCTGTGCCACTGCTGGCTGACAGACACTGCCCTTCTAGAGCCAGCCTCGAGGGTAAAAAATGCACCCAAAATGTACCCAAAATGTGGCAGGGCCATCAGCTCTCCTCCTTTTTGGGGTAACACCAGCCTGGGAAGAGGCATCCCCTCACCCCTGCACAGAGCAGGCTTTGCTGCAGCAGGCTGGGGCTCTCCCTCTATCACTACTCCAGGTTCTGGTGTTAATCAGGCTAATTGCTGCCAGGGTGGATGAGCTGTGGGCTGGAGGGGCTGCGGGGTGGGTGGAGGGCTGAGTGTGCTGCAGGAAGCGTGGCTGATATCTGCCCTTGGGCACTATCTTTGTCACACTCACAGTTTCCCATGCTGGTTTGGGGTGATAGGCCTGGGGCAAAGCAGAGGGAAAACACCCCAAATCCCAGCCTGGGGATTTGCTGTGCGTGGTCCCCCCTCATTTATGAGCCAGGCTGGACCCTGCAGCTCTCCCCATGCTCAGAAGCAGCTGGAGCCTGCATGGAGCAACCCCCTGCCTTGGCTCTACCCCACACTGGTGCCCAGGGATGAATCCTTGGGATATAAAACTGCTCCTGCACCCCCCCAGATGTGTTCTGTGCCCCCATAAGCACCCTGGGGTGTGATGACATCCTGTGAGAGGGCTGTGCCTGGTGCTGGGGTTTCCCACTGCAGAAGATTCATCTCCTGCTGATTCACCTCCCCTTCAGTGGGAGCTGGAGCCGTGCTGGAATTGTGATCCCAGCTGCCCACAGCTGCAATTGGTGCTTTCCAGGGATGTGGGCTCAGGACTGGCCTCCTCCTCCATCGTCTGCTGCCTCATTTGTCACTAATCAGAATCAGAGCTCTCAATCTGCACTGTGGGGTGGGGAGGGAAGGTTTTTCCAAGCCCCTGGGCCAGGGCTGGGTGCCAGAATGGGAGCAGGACTGGGAGCATGGCCACAGCCCGAGCCTTGTGGCACTGGCTGCTCCCCCAGCTGAAGGGGAAACTGAGGCACGAGCTGCCCTCGCCGCTGGTACGGTGGGGAAATCAGAGCCTCAAGCGTGGCTTTTTCTTCACCATTTGTTTATTTTCTCGCGTGCTCCCGAGGCCCTGCTCTTTTGCAAGCCGAGGGTTTTTCGTAAGAGGAGGGATGGGGAAGTTTTGCAAGCGCAGAGAACCTGCACGTGCCTTTTGAAACTGAGCCTGACCCCGGGGCCCGGCGCTGCTCCTGTCACCGCCACCTTCCCCTTTCTGCCTGCAGGGACCAGGCTGAGATGTCACTCGGGCTGGCCCCGAGGCAGGAAGGGACAGCCCTGCCCTGAGCTTGCTTGGGCTCAGCTGGGTGTGGGCAGGGAGGTGAAAGAATCACTCCCACAAGGAGCAGCAGGACGGGCAGCTGGGACGTGGTGGGGTGGTGAATCCAAAACCAATTTTGAGACATCTCTGAATGACTCCCACAAGGAGTACCAGGAAGGGCAGCTGGGACATGGTGGGGTGGTGAATCCAAATCCAATTTTGAGACATCTCTGAATGACTCCCACAAGGAGTACCAGGATGGGGAGCTGGGACATGGTGGGGTGGTGAATCCAAATCCAATTTTGAGTGCTGAGAGGGGCAGGGAGGTGTGATGGATGCCAGCCAAGGAATCTCCCTGTCCCCCATGTTTGCAGCACCACTGACCCTACTGGGGATGCCTCTGTGTTTGGATGTGAGCTGAATTTCACAGCAGCAGGATCCAGCTGTGCCCACCGACCACCACATCTGCACCTGGCTGGTGTGAGGCTGGTTCCTGCACATAATTCCCTGTCACACATCCCATCCTCCTCCCCCTGGCATGAGGCTGAGCGCTCTGGAAGGACTCAGTTACCTAATAGGAAGGGGTGGGGGTGGCTGTGGGTGTGATAAATACACGCAGATAATTTTACTTCAGGGTAAGTCAATAAATTACTAAAGAGCCTTTGATTGTGCTCTCGGTGGTGCATGTTGATTCAAAAACCTAAGACATTTAGCCTCAATTATGTCTATTTGTGTGTCTTTCCTGCCTGGTTTCTCCGCGGTGCAGGGGAAATGACCCTGCCTTGTCTGCGTTCCCACACCTCTCCCACCTCGGCCGTGCTCCAGATTTCACTCCTGTCCTGATAACCCTTCCAGCCGCGAGTGGGAGAGGACCAGCTCTTGGCACAGCTCTCTGTGCTTGACCAAAAGCACTTGGTGCAAATTCTCCCAGCATGTGGCCAGCCCCAAAGCTGCCAGCTGAGGCAGTGGGATGATTTGAGACTGGGATTGTGGCTTCCCCTGCTGCCCCTCACAAAACCATCTGCAGGAGGGCAAACCATGAGTGTGGGGACACCGGTCCCAGGGCACTAAAAGCGATTCCAATCAGCATTTCCAGGCCTGGCACGGCAGCGCTCGTGTGCTGGGAGCGAGCCCCCACGGGGCAGCCCCGCGGTGATGCTCGGACCACACAGCTCCCTTAAGCCGCTGAGAATTGGGCTTTAAAAACGAGCTGGCACCGCTGGGGACGTGTGCGGGGTGGCTCGGCTGGGGACGTGTCGCCACGCGAGGGAACAGCTCGCTCTCAAAGGAGAGAGGGGCTGAGCCAGGCATCGGCTCTGCTGCACTCCAGGGCGTGTGTGCCCATTCCTGTGTGTGCCCATTGCAGTGTGTGCTTGTTCCTGTGTGTGCCCATTGCAGTGTGTGCTTGTTCCTGGGTGTGCCCATTGCAGTGTGTGCTTGTTCCTGGGTGTGCCCATGGCAGTGTGTGCCTGTTCCTGTGTGTGCCCATTCCTGTGTGTGCCCATTGCAGTGTGTGCTTGTTCCTGCGTGTGCCCATTGCAGTGTGTGCCCATTGCAGTGTGTGCCTGTTCCAGTGTGTGCCCATTGCAGTGTGTGCCTGTTCCTGTGTGTGCCTGTTCCTGTGTGTGCCTGTTCCTGTGTGTGCCCATTGCAGTGTGTGCTTGTTCGGTGTGTGTCTGTTCCTGTGTGTGCCTGTTCCTGTGTGTGCCCATTGCAGTGTGTGCCCATTGCAGTGTGTGCCCATTGCAGTGTGTGCCCATTGCAGTGTGTGCTTGTTCCTGCGTGTGCCCATTGCAGTGTGTGCCCATTGCAGTGTGTGCCTGTTCCAGTGTGTGCCCATTGCAGTGTGTGCCTGTTCCAGTGTGTGCCCATTGCAGTGTGTGCTTGTTCCTGTGTGTGCCTGTTCCTGTGTGTGCCTGTTCCTGTGTGTGCCCGTTCCTGTGTCTGCCCGTTCCTGTGTGTTCCCGTTCCAGTGTGTTCCCGTTCCTGTGTGTTCCCGTTCCTGTGTGGGCCCGTTCCTGTGTGTGCCCGTTCCAGTGTGTGCCCGTTCCTGTGTGTGCCCGTTCCAGTGTGTTCCCGTTCCTGCGTGTGCCCGTTCCAGAGCGGTCCCGGGGCTCCGCTGCCACCGCTGCTGTTCCCCAGTCGGGAATGCAATCTCATCCTGCGGGGTGCGAGTTCACGGTCAAAGCCCCTTCTGCGATGGATGGCGGGAGCTGCCAGGGCTGTGTCGTTAGAAATGAGCTCCTTCCAATGGGAAAACGCTGGTTTCCTTCTGGGAAATCTCTCAGAGGGTCATTAATCACCGGGCAGGGCAGCTCTGCCTGTCCCGGGCTGGGATGTGGGCTCTGGCGGTGGATGTGCCCTGACCACTCTGGGAGCCTGGTGCTGCTCCCTGGGTGTGCAGCAGGCGCTGGGATGGCTCTGGAAAGCGCAGGGCACCATTCCTGTTTCTGGCCGGGCTACATGTTTGTGCATGCAAATTTGACAGTGGCTTTTCAAGTGCAAATCTCCCGTGAAAACAAAAGAATCCCGAAACTGGAGCGCGGGGCCCATTGAATCGAGCTGCTCTTGCCACATCTCCCCAGATCCTGCTCCCCGTGCCCAGCACCTTGTTCTTTCAGCTCTGCCACCTATTTTTAGCTGGCAGGGAGGAAGCACAATCACCCCGAGGGAGCACCCACCCTCTACAGACACTTCTGCTCGGCTGAGCTGACACACGGCTGAGCGTGCCCGGCCGCTCCGGGCTTTGCTTCAGCGCAGGTTGGTGCCTGATGGGATCCGACAGGGAAAGGGAACAGCACGGGCATGTGGCAGGGACACGCAGTGCTCACACGAAGGGTCTGACCCCCTCTGGTCCCAGCCTGCGGGCAGGGAGGGACAGAGCTGCTGGGGTGCAGGTGTTTGCATCAGGAGGTGAAGTGTAATCCCCAAAATGTTCCCAGCCTGGCTTCTTCCACATCCTCGCTGCCATGGTACCTTCCCCAGGCAGGGTGTGAAGCTCTGAAAAGGCAGGAGCACCCCTGGCCAGGCTCAGTGGGCACAGGGATGTGACACATCAGCGCCAGCGGGGACACCGGCAGTGGGACAGTGGGACATCAGCTCCAAGGGGCTGGGTCACACCAGGAGCCCCCCACCATCCAAACTGTCCCCACTGCACACACCTGGATCCTCTGGAGCCTCGCAGCAGTGTGGGAGACACATCAGCAGGACAGGAGGGCGCGGAGGGTGACAGGGCTGTCCCATCCGCAGCCCCGGGGCTCCGCGCACTGCAGCCTCTGAGTCACTGCCAGGGCTATTTTTACCCCCTGGGGCAGCCTCGCCGGGTCATTCCCAGTTCCTAATTGCTGTGATGAGACCTTCATAAATCTCACCCGAAAGAGGAAGTCTGGGAAATCGAAATCTGCCGCTGGGAGCGAGGCTGGCTGGGCTGGGCTGGGTTGGGCTGGTGGCACAGAGCTGGGACTGCTGTGGCCAGAGGACAGAGAACCCCGACCTGTGACCTGCTGTCCTTCACACCTGGCATTGCAGAGTTCCCCACAGGGATGTTTTGGCTGACATTTAACCACCGGAACAGGCTTCTCCCACCTCCTCCTCTGTTCCCAGCCTCTCCCTGCTTCCCTTAGTGGTCCCAAACTCCTGGAGCAGCCAAGCCGAGCTGAGCCGAGCCAAGCCGAGCCAATGCAGGGGAGCAGTGCTGGACGGGAAAAGCCAACCCCTGATCTCTTGCCCAAAAGTCACACCACACCCAAGCGTCTGAAAAAGCTTCATTGAGCAGTTTGTTGGCTATTTTTGTCAGCGCCTCTGCCCTTCCTGGCCGGGGCTGAGACCAGAAACAGCAACACCACGAGGAGAGGATGAGATGACCATGTCCAGGGCATGGATGGAGGAGAAGGGCTGGGACATCCTGCTAGCAGGGTGCTGGAGATGTCATTGGGCCTTGCTGCTGGGGATTTTCTGGGTTGGGTGATGGTTGGAGCCCATGGGAGCATCCTGCTGATCCTGCCAGGGTTTGGTAGTGGGCTGTGGGCTGGAATCAGCCACCAGCAGAGATAAGCAGAGCACAGAAACATTGCCATCTGCTGACACGTCCGGGCGCTCCCGCTGGCCCCGCCGGTCACCGTCTGCAGCGGGAGCAGGATGCAGGAATAATCAGTTTTACAGGATGTGGGCTGTGCCCTCGCTGGGCTGGTGTCCCCAACTCACAGCAGCACAGCAGCACGGCCCTGGCAGGCCCAGCTGTGGCAGGACCAGGTGTTTGGCACCAAGGTGCAGCACAGCAGCTCGAGGCCGTGGTGGTGGAGGCCCAGCTCTGAGCTGCAGGTGATCTCCGTGCTGACCATCCAGGAGATGGTGCAGGGCTCTCTGCTCATCCCCAAAGAGTTACTGAACCTTCACCCCTCACTTCAAAGCGTGGGGCAGCATCCAGCACGGCAGCCTGGTGCAGACAGAGAGGGCAAGCCTGGGTAATTGCAGCCTCTGATGCAAGCGCTGCAAAGGATTTGGGAAATGCGCACTTGGCTGCCAAAAGGAGTTTTGATTCCCCTCTGCCTGTTCCCCCCTGAGCTCCCCCCAGTGCCCTGCAGCTACAGGGCTTGGAGATGCGTGTCTTGGACTGGATTTGCTTTGTTTCAAGTTCCCTGGGAATCTGGCACTGCTGTCTCCCAGAGGAAAGGTGCCTCCAGCTTCTGGGGCCGGGGCTCTGCCATGGTGGGCAGAGAGCTGGGAGCTCCCACTGCTCTGGCCTGGCTCTGCAAACACCATCCCCAAAGAGCCAAAATGCAAACCCACAGTCCTACAGGGACCAGCCATCAGCCCTGCACCCTCAGACTGCAGATTTATCCTTGCATGTTTCTAGGATCTCCATGCCAAGCACTGGCAGGAGCAGGGGAAGCTGATGGGATTTGCTTTCCCCATCCCAGGGGATGCAAACAGCACAGGCAGGAGATGGGGAGGCTGGGGCAGCTCCCAATTCTTGCAGAAGGACACACAGACACAGGCAGATGTGCAGGGACATGTCTGGCCAGCCCATGGCCTCCCACCAACACCTGTCCCACAGCTGGATTCAGCCCTGGAGTGGGGACAGAGTCAGATGAGCTCCAGTGCTCTGCCCTGAGAGATGAGTTCTGCTACAGCAGGGCCAGAGCAGCTGCTCTGAGCTCAGAGCAACCTTGGTTGGGTGGAGCATCCCAAGGCCATGGCCTGGGCTCTCCTCTGGCCAAGCACATTTCCCTTTCTCAGCCTGGCAGCAAAGGCAGTGTTTCACTCTTGTGTCAACATTTGGAAGAAAAGGGGGGAAATAATAATTTCTGTCAAACCCTGGGAATGTGGATGCCCCGAAAACAAACAGAAGCTCTGTTTCTTCAGTGAAAGGCCGTTGTAAATCTGGTTGGCTGCCAAAAAGTGATAAAAATGATTGCTGTTCCGGCACTAGAGAAGAGTTTTGTTGGAAATGTCACCCCCCCACGCACCCTTCCCCCAGATCTCAGTTTTATGAAAACACCATTTTTTATCAGTAGCCTGGCAGGCAGATGTTTGACCTGGGCCCCCATTGGAGGCTGGATGCACCCACATTGCCATTCCTGCTTTATGCCATTTGTTGATTGACAGCTGCCAGTCATCTCTGCTTTCCAGTGGTAAATCATGCTCTGGAGACCAGATTTCCTCCTGTCCTGGATTTCCCTGGTGAGTGAGGGCAGGTATTCCCCAGGTAAAGATCACCATTCCCAGGTACCACTCCCCACCTCGCAGTGTCCAGCGTGGGGAACGTGGGATGGACAAAGGGAATGGGCCACAGGAACTGTGGCTTTGCCAGGATGAGCCATGGCCAGTGACTGGGGAAAGGCCACTGTCCCTGGCCAGGGCAGCAGCTGCCTGCCTGGCACAACCCCTGGCTCTGGAGTGTGCAGGAGGGAGGATGCTCCCTGTCCACACTCACTTTCCAAAGGGCACAGGGAAGAGTGGTTGTGTCATCAGAGCTGTGAGCTGGACCTGCCAGGGCTCATCCCTTGTTTATTTAGGAACAGTGGCAGCTTTCCAGCCAGTTGTTTTCCTGGTGTAATTTTAAACTCCCAACCTTTTGTTCCAAGGCATGGCCCAGGCTTGGGCACCTCAGCCCCATTTCAGCTGGGGCAGCATCGAGCCCTGTTCTGGGAGCAGGGCAGGGACAATCCACGAGGGAAGCTCAAAGGTCCCCTCTGCTCATCCTGGCACAGCAGCCTGGGACTTTCCAGGGGTGCCCCCACCCTGGGTGAGTGCAGCACTGACAGGGACAGGAGGGACATTCCAAGCCCTGACAGCATCACTGACACAGGGATGTGGATGTGCAGATCAGTTCCCTGAAAATCGCTGGTTTAAGGGTTGGGTGTAAACACTTACATGGGGTTTGCCCCACTGCAGCATCACAGTGTTCAAAGAAACATTTTCCTGCAAGGAAACAAATCAAGGGGTTAAAGCTCAGGTGTTTGGGGGCAGTGTGAGGGACTGAGCTTTGAACCCCCCAATTCAGAGACCTCTCCACACCTGCACGGAGGAACTCCTTAAGAGAAAAGAGGAGAGGAACGAGCTGGGGTGAGTGTCTGGGGTGAGCTCACGGCCATGGGGCAGCACATCCCAGCGCCCGGGGAGCCGGGCTGTGCCTGTGCGGGACCTGCCCGGGCACAGCCGCATCCCCGCGATCCCACGGTGCCGAGCCTCCTCCTCCTCCTCCTCCGCGGGGAGCGGCCGGGGGGAGCCGGCAGGTGGAGAGCCCGGGGCCACAATTCCAAAAAACCTCACGCGTCCCGGCTGCGATAAGGAGGCGAGAGCGAACCCCCGCGAGCCGTCGGAAACGCGGCGTTTACCGGGAGAGCCCCAGGCAAAATAATAATAATAATAATAAAAAATAAAAATAAAAAACTTTAAAAGCCCGTGCCCAGCTTCCAAGGTGCGTGGTGGTTGTTTTTGCACACTCAGACATAAATTAATTGATAGAACACCCATGTCTACCCGGGTAGATTTGTCTCCCTGTTTTCTGGGGTGTTTTCGGGAGGGTTGCCGTGGGCACTGCTGGGTGGGGAGCGCCTTTGCAAAGGCTCTCCCTACCCCGAGCAGCCGCTCTGGACATTAATTTTGAAGCAGACTGTGTCTTTTTAGTTCAATTCTGTGGCTAAGCCTCATCTTTATTCAGGGAAAAACTCCCTTTTAGCAATTGCAGCCTCACCTAAGGAAGGCACGTAGGTCTGGGAAGGAGCAGACTCTTTCCATGACTCCCTCCCATCAGCTTTATCTGCTCCTGACCCATCCTGGTGGAAGCACCGACAAGATGCTGTAGGAGGGTCAAGAGTGCATCCTTTAACATCTCCCCTTCCTGAATTCCATGTGCTGAT
This sequence comes from Muscicapa striata striata, assembly GCA_030060385.1. Classification (NCBI taxonomy): domain Eukaryota; kingdom Metazoa; phylum Chordata; class Aves; order Passeriformes; family Muscicapidae; genus Muscicapa; species Muscicapa striata. Next base: position 1,498,739 of record JAREIS010000026.1, on the reverse strand, counting down.
GATCAGGCAGGTAACAGGCAGCAGGAGCGTGGCTGATTTTGGAGGGAGCTGATAAAACGGGATCGCTGGGAGTGTGGCACATTTGCTATTTCACACCAGCCCTGCCTGCCCCACAGCAAGCTCCTGCACAAGGCAGGACTCCCAGCTGCATCCCAGAGCAGGTCCCTGAGCTGGATCCACGGTGGGAACCTGAGAGCAGGGAGCCAGGGTGAGCTGAGCTCCTTTGGCCTTTATTCTAATGATAATCAGGCAGAATTCCTCTGCACGACCCCAGGGATGCAGGCAGGGAGCTTTCCCAGACAGCTGAGCTTGCTCTCTGTGGTTTCCCCTCTCCAGGGGGATCCTGATGGGCACAGGGCTCTCCTGGGGACGGGTCCTGATGCTCCTGCCCACATCAGAGCCCAGGGTGGAGGCAGCACCCCTGCAGCACACCATGGCTCCGTGTCTGCAGAGGAGATGGTTTATGCCCAGACATGTCCCACAGCCTGCTAGGAGAGAGCTGTGTGCCCTGCACTGCTTCCCTTCTTCCCAGCGCTGCACTGGTGGAAGGAGAGGGAGGACACGTCCAAAACCACCTTGAGAAGGGTCTGGTCCTTACCAGCCAGCGAGGAGAATTCACTCTCTTAATTGGTGCTGCCATAAATGCAAACAGCCAAAACAAGTGGGGGGAGTGAGACCCTCTGATCCCACAGCTCTGGGAGCTGAGGGGAGAGGGTTTTGCACTGCCTGCTTGAGAAGCAACAAGTTCTCTCTGCTGCTCCTTTAACCACAGCCCTCTCCTACAGCCAGTCCCTGGAGCTGGCTGTGCCATGGGCAGGGAGGTGACAACTCCTGGGAATCCTTGGAGATGGATGGACAGCCATGAGAGGCACCCAGGGAATCCTCCCTGTCCTTGGAGACGATGGACACCCATGGGGAACCTGTGCTTTTAGTGTTTTGCTTGATTTACTTTCAAACTCACTGGTTTTGAGGGTCCATCCTAATGTGCCTGGGGGACACTGGTGTGAAGGGGGGACAGGGACAGGGACAGGGACAGGGACAGGGGCAGGAACAGGGACAGGGACAAGGACAGGGACAGGGTCAGGGACAAGGACAGGGACAGGGACAGGGACAGGGACAGTGGGTGCCTGCAGCCAGCTGTGGTGCCCAGGTGAGGAGCTGAGGTGCAGCCCAGCCCTTGGCGTGTCCCCGTGGGCAGCACAGTGCCCAACACGTGCTGGCAAACCCAAGCCCAGGAACCTGCCACGTGGAGGGGATGGAGGAACCCAAAAAATCCCAACTTCACCATTAAAATATCAATCATCTCCAAACATCCGTGCGATGCTGATCCTTCCCTCCCTGCCTGGTATTTTCTCACGCTCTGGAGCTGGCAGCAGGCACTGGGAAGCAGTGTTGGAACTTGTCCTGCCGTCCCATCAAGGCAGTTTATCTCCAGCATCGAGCCCTAGAGCTGGAAGAGCTGCAAGTAGAGGCAAGGCACGCTCCTGCTTGCTGCTTCTGCTGCTTCTGCTGCTTTCCATTGCGTCACTCGGGCACGGGCTGAGCGAGCGCCCCGGGGCCAGATCCCACACACTGCCTGCCCCTGCAGAGCTCAGCAGTGATGGACAGCACTCAGGGACATTGGTGACACCCCTGAGCATCACTGGGATCACTGCCCTGCCCTCCCAACAGCCCAGTGTGTGTCCCCTGCATGGCTCTCCCAAAAACCATCGTGTCAGGAGCTGCACCCTCCGAGTGACCCTGACAGGGATGGGGATGCTGGCTGGGAGCCACCTTTGGAGCAGAGCATGGCTGGGATGGTGGGGACAGGAGGGAATGGTGGCACAGATGGCAGGAAAGGGGTGATGAGGCACCTGCCTGAGTGTGGGATCCTGCTCGGAGCCAGCCAAGGTAATTAACACAATTACAATTACCAGGCAGGCTGCTCCTTGCCCCTCCCTTGCCAGTTTCTCCATGAACCAATGGATTTGAAAACCCAACCACACTTCTCCAGCACTCCCAGCCCAGCTGCCCATGGCTTCCAACACAAACTCCTGAGATCCTGGGCAAGTGCTGGGCAAGCAGCTGTCCCCTGCCTGGCACCAGCATTTTGGGGATGACAGCATGGTGGTGACTGTCACCAGGGCCACAAGACCCAAGAGTCTGACCCTTCCCATCTCTGGTTATGCCCAAACCAAGGAGATGCCCCACCCCTCAGTTTCCAGGGAAGTTTGTGGCTCCATCCTGGTAGCTTTAGGTCACGCCAGATGGATCCCCCTTTTCACAGAGAAACTGGTCCTGGGAACTGGCCAGAAATATTCTTTTATCAACAGGGAGCAAAAAGATCTCAGCAAAGCTTTATGTCCCACTGACAGAGCTGCAGAGCCATGGGCAGCACGATGGGATGGCAGAGCTGTCCTGAGCCCCTGGGGCTGACATGGCTGGAGCTGGGGCTCAGGGGGGCTCAGGAGGGCTCAGGGGGCTCAGGAGGGCTCAGGAGGGCTCAGGAGGGCTCAGGGGGGCTCAGGAGGGCTCAGGGGCTCAGGGGGCTCAGGGGGCTCAGGAGGGCTCAGGGGGTTCAGGGGGCTCAGGGGCTCAGGGGGCTCAGGAGGGCTCAGGGGGCCTCAGAGGGCTCAGGAGGGCTCAGGGGGCTCAGGGGGCTCAGGGGGCTCAGGGGGGCTCAGGAGGGCTCAGGGGGGCTCAGGGGGCTCAGGGGCTCAGGGGGCTCAGGAGGGCTCAGGGGGCTCAGGGGGCCAGGGGGCCCAGGGGGCTCAGGAGGGCCCAGGAGGGCTCAGGGGGCCCAGGGGCTCAGGGGGCTCAGGAGGGCTCAGGGGGCTCAGGGGGCCCAGGAGGGCTCAGGGGGCTCAGGAGGGCTCAGGGGGCTCAGGGGGCTCAGGGGGCTCAGGGGGCTCAGGAGGGCTCAGGGGGCTCAGGAGCGCTCAGGGGCCCAGGGGCCAGGAGGGCTCAGGGGGCTCAGGGGGCTCAGGGGGCTCAGGGGGCCTGGGGGCTCAGGAGGGCTCAGGGGGCTCAGGGGGCTCAGGAGGGCTCAGGGGGGCTCAGGAGGGCTCAGGAGGGCTCAGGGGGGCTCAGGAGGGCTCAGGAGGGCTCAGGGGGCTCAGGGGGGCTCAGGGCATCAGGCAGCACCAGCAGCAGCCGAGCCAGGACAGGGAACCCGCCTGGTTCCCTCCACACTCGTGGCTCAGACGGTTTCTGTGCGTGGGTGCTCTGCTGTCGAACAAGGCTGAGCTCCCCACGCAGGGGTGACACCAGCAGTGACACCCAGAGTGCCTCTCTGACCTCTCATTCCACCGCCCACGTGCAGGAAGCTGGCAGCAAACAGCTCTGACATTGTCACTGCGGGGTCACAGGAGGCTGGATTTGGTCCCTGACTCTCCTACAGACAGTGCTGGCCGTGGGGAGGGGGTAGCTTTAGGGCTGCTGCAGTGGCAGAGGGAGCCCTAAGGGCAGCAGGAAGCTGCTTTGGCTTCTGCAGAACCCACACGGCCAGAGGAAGCTTCTCTTCACAAAGCCAAACATTAAAATGTGTTATTTTATTAATCAAAAACCTGCCACCCCCCTTCAGGGAGTGGTGCAAGGTGAGGAGCTGCTGGAAAATGAGAAGCCCCAGCTGGCTGGCACTGAAAGAGTTAAAAGCAAACACTCAGAATATTTGTATCTGGTCAGCCTAGGACTTGTTTTTCTGACAGAAAAAGATAGTTTTATTTCAAAATTACCAGAACTCTCTTGCTCTCCCAGGCTTGGCTATCCCCAGCAGGTTTGCTCTGGGGCAGGTTTTCCCACCCTTGGAAAAAACAAAGTCTTTAAAAACAAAACTGAGATTAAAAAAAAAAAAAAAAAAAAAAAAAAAGGCAAAGTTTGGTCATTTCCAGCTCAGCCTTGGAAGTGAGTGAGATTCCATCCGTGGAGCTGAGGATCCCAACATCCCCACACCGTGTCAGCCACCTCAGCCTTGGTAAAGCTGGGAAAAAAAAAAAAAAAATAAACCAAAGCGACCAAAAGCGGGCTGTTTTGATGGCAAGGACCCAAATGTCCCTCTGCAGCCTGACCTTCATTGTGTGGGGAAGGAGGGAGCGACTGGGAAAGCGTGATAAGGATTGCCCGGGGGTGACAGCGACACCGGGCTGGAGCCACGCGTGGCAGCACATGCAGGGAGTTTGCCCGTGCTCAGCAGCAGGGAATGGGGGTTCTGCCGGTTTGGGCTGGCAGCAGGGGCTCTGGCTGCACCCAGAAGGAATCACGGTGCCCAAGGAAAGCAGAAGAGTCAGGACTGGCAGAACTGAGGGGGAAGAGGCTGCTCCGGGGAGCTGCTCCAGGGAAAGTTGTCAGAGGCTTTTCCCTGTCCCCAGACTGGGGGTGCAGCTGGGAAATCACTCCCTGGGGGCTTCTCTCACCTGGGACCCTGCCTCACCCATCCACAGCCTGCTTTGGGGGGCACAGGAGTCCTCGTGCCCCCAGGGCTGGGGGTGATGTGCTGGGCCACCCCCTGCTCCAGGAGCAATCAGGCCTGAGCTTTAACTGTGCTCATTTGATGGGGCTGAAGAAACTGTTCACACCCACCTTCCCCTGTGTTTGGTTTGTGATAGCAGCAGAGCAGGGGGCAATGCTGTGAGTGTCCCGCTCTCAGCAGATTCAGGGGGGTTTCCTATGGGAAAAGCAGTGATAGAGCCCTGCCAGGCTCCCATCCAGCTCCTTCCCCTGACTATTTTTTTTTTAATTTATGTTTAGCTTTTACCTCATCTCAAATAAAAAGAGTGATTTAAAACCCTTTGCAATAAAACAATTCAAACAGAAGCTGCTCTGCAGCGCTGTATAATGGGGGAGAAGGTTCTCGTTATTTGCTTAATTACAGGTTTTTGTTTGACGAGTACTTGTGGGTGAATTGTTTGCAAATAACAGCTGAGTTTATTCACACTCAGAGTCCTGAGCCCTGAGATTAGAGCTGGGAGACAGGAGCTGGAGGGTGCTCAGGGCTGGGAGTGACCCCTGGGAAGTCCCAGGAGGGGCTGGGGGGACCTGGGATCCTGTGCTGCTTCCTCAGAGGAGCTGCAGGGCTGTGATGCTGCTCTGTAGGAGCTGCCTGCCTTCTACAATATGGTCTTAATCACGTGCAGTTTATCCTTTTATAAACTGCAGATAAGGATTAACTGCTTTATGGAGTCCCTGTAAAACACAGTCCATTAATGGCAGTGAGCTGAGGTTGCCTGGGCTTTGGAATCCTGGATTCAGCTTGCCAGGCCAGGCCACCACCTGCCAGGTGCTTCCTGACCTCCCCCTGCGTGTCTGCAGGAGATAAGAGCCCTCCTTAGGGCTTCTCCCCCGGGTTATGATGCAGATAAGGGAGTTTTGGGGTGTTGGAAGGAGAAGTGGCCTCCAGGTGCTCTGCTCATGCCAGGCTGGGATGGGTTCAGCCTTGGGATGGACACGGGATCTGTGTGAGCACAGCTGGTCTCAGCCACTTTTGGGGCCATCCTGCAGCTGTGATGTCCCAGCCCTGGAGCTTGGGGATCTCCTGATGGAAAAAACAAAGTGCAGGACACAAACATTTCCCTGAACCCACCCAAGGGCTGCACAGAGCAAAGCCCAGATGGCAAAGAAAGCAAAGCCAGTGAAGAAATCCCAATTTTTCCAGTCTGCACAGCAGAGGAGAGACACCTCTAAAACTCTGAAATGGTGATGGAGGCTGAAGGAATCATTCCCTGAGGAACGGAATGGAAGCACGGAAGGACAGCAGCCCCTCCTCTCCACCTCCCACCCTGCCTGGTGCTCCCCGAGCGGGGGCAGAGGGGCAGCAGGGGCTGCCACACCTGCAGAGGTGCGATCGGAGGGGCTCAGGTGACCCAGGTGTGACTCAGGCGTGACTCAGGGCAGAGTCTCGCAGCGCTTCGCCCCGGCCTGCGCTCGCACACGGAGCGATGCTGCGGGTGATGCGCAGCCGGCACGGAGCCACGGCGATCCCCAGCCACGATCCCGAGTGTGGGAAAAGCGCAATCGCTGCGAACAATCAGAGGCAAAGCCGGCAGCAGCACGCAGCGAGCCAGCGAGGAATTTGGAGTCGCATTCCAGCGAGGAGGGGGCTGGGAGCTGCGCCGGGAGTGCAAAAAAAAAAAAAAAACCCAACAACAAAAAAAATCATGCTCCGATTTGTTTTGGTTTTTCTCCCTCTCTGCAGAGCTGTCCCGCCCCGCTTGGCTTTCGAGTAAAGCCTGAGTGCTCGGGAGGGTGGCACGGCCAGCATGGGCACTGCTGGCCCCGGGGACAAGGGACACAATTCTCTGACCTCAGCCGTGCTCTGGTTGAGCTGTGGCTCAGGAGCAGCCTCGTGGGAAGGAGCTGGATAGAGGGAATCCCATATCCAGTGAAGAAATTATTCCTGATATCCAATCTAAACGCAATTTAAGGTCCTGTCCCCTCTCACCTGCGACACGGGGACCCGGCTCCACCTGCCAGCCAGACCCTTCTGCCTCCCGGACAGCACCAATGGCCACGGGCAGTGAATGGCCCGTGTGCCAGGAGCCACCCACATGGGCCAGCACCATCTGGGGCTGGCACTGCCAAGGCTGCTGGCTCTGGGCAAGCTGCTTCCCATCCCCTGACTCAGTTTCCCCTGAAATAATGACAACACATCTCTGCACCTTGGACACCGACAAGGCTTTGCCTCGGAGGGGACCAGCTTTGGGGACAGGGACATGTCTGTGTGTGCCTCACACCCAGGAGCGGTGGCACTCGGGAGCCGTGGTGGCCACCAGGCTGGTGTCACTGGTCAGCAGAGCGTGTCCCCGAGGGGCTGCAGCACAGCCTGTGGCCTTGCAGCTCCTCCTGCTCTTCCTGACCGAATTTTGCATTGCAGGATAAAGAAAAAGCCGAACTCCAGGGGGAGTGATGCTGGCGAGGCCAGGGGCACATGGTGACAGGGAGCACAGCCCTGTGGCACAGGGCAGGGCTCAGGGCAGGGCACGGAGGTTCTGGAAGCTGCTCAGGCTCTGACACACAACCCGGGTTTGCAAAGATGATTTTCTCTCACCCACTGCTCTGCAGGGACACGTTCAAGGCTGTGGCTGTCCCAGAGAGCCCTGGCGGTCACCAACAGTGCTGCCAGTGTCCCCTCACCCTGCCGGGAAGGGAAGGTGTGAGGCAGACCCAGAGGGCCCAGAGGGGTCAGGAATTTGGATTTCCACAGATCCACGGCCACCTGCCCTCCCCACCATCATCATCCTCCTGCCTGGCACCGACAGCCGGCGGGCAGAGGCTCCTCGGGGCTCAGGGAGGGATAACTGGCAGGGTGTGCCGTGCCCTGGGCCGTGTTTCACTCCTTGCTCCAGGCAGAGCAGCCGTCCGGGAGCTAAAAGCATTCAATTGTTCACTGATGCTTTTCTTTGAAGCCCTCATTCATCCTCCAAGGTCTGTATTGATTGGGGACTCCAGGAAAGCATCTGCCCTTCTCTGCCTTCATCAATGACTTTCCCACATTAATCCACCTCTTCCCTTGATAACCACACTAATTACTGACAGCTAAGTTGACTCTGGCAGGGCGTTGGAGGCTGGGAAGAGGAACCTGCAGCAGCCTGGCTGTGCCTTAAAGCTGCAGGTCTGTCCAGAGACTGGGAGGAACTGGTCATACTGGGAGTGTAAGCACCATGGCATGGGGCTGGCCGAGAGCAGCACAGAAACTGGGATGTGTGCTGTTGGGAGGGGTGTTTGCTTCCCATTTTTGAGGCTTTTGTACCTCCTGATGATTTTGCATGGATGATGATCCTGGACTGTGCCCCAGTGGGATTCACATCCACCCTCCCTGCCTGCATCAGCCCAGGCCTGGGGCTTTGGGGGCTTTCTCTCTTGGGCTGCTTTAGACCACCACGGGAGGTTCACATCCTCAGCCTGGCGTGGTCTAGCCATGAGATGAGATCTTTCCCATGTCTCCACCTGGGTTTCCTTGAGGGGGAATGAGAAGGACACAATTCTTTAACCTCAGCCACGGTCAGGCTGAGCTGTGGCTCAGGAGCAGCCCTGTGGGAAGGAGCAGGATAGAGGGAATCCCATGTCCAGTGAAGAAATTATTCCTGATATCCAATCTAAACCTCCTCTGGTGCAATTTAAGGTCCTGCCCAGCAGGAATGGTGCCTTAGGGTGGGCTGCAGTCAACAGAGAAACAAAACCCTCCTGCATGGAGATGGTGCCTGTGGAGTGGCAGGGGGACATGGGGGGCCCTGTGGGGGGACAGGACACCCCAGGCTGGCCCCCACTGTGTCCCTGCAGCCATTCCTGAGCTGGAGCCGCCATCTAGTGACACAGGGATGGGCCTCCCCAGCTGGTCCCCAGGGCAGTGGTGGCCCTGGCCCTGTGCTTGTCCCTGTCCCCACCACCCCCAGCTCCTCAGGGATGGGGGGACAAAGAGCCAGACCCAGCTGCAGGAGCAGGACTGGGGTCCCCTCTCCTCACTCTTTCAGTGCACAATCCCTGAAGTGCAAAACAACGTTGGGTTATTAATATATTTAACAATAGAACCATTAAGGTTGGAAAGCAGTCAAGGATCATGGGTAACCTAGCACCACGTTCACCATGTCCCCAACATCCCACACACTTTCTGGACACTTCCCAAGCTGCCTGTTCCCCCTGGGCACCACCCTGAGTGCAGCAGGATGAGCTCAGAGGATGATCCCAACCCTTTGGATGGCAGCACAAGGGGCTTGCCCCTGTCCCACTGGCTGTGACAACCAAACCTTGCCTGTCCCTGAAGCCTCCCCACCCCAAGCTGCTCCTTCAGCACATTCAGGCCCATCATCATCATATCTTTAAACCCCCCCCACCATCCTCTTTCTGCCTCAAAAACCAAACAAAGGCTGTGGCCGTCCCGTCTCTCGTCCCCCTTCCATTTTGCTCCCGCTGGCTGCCGAGAAAAGGGATTCAGCCGTGCCCAGGGCTTGTGAAAAGCCCCCGCCTGCCTCGTGTTTTATGAAGGAAAATCTCCTTGGGAGAGCAGCCAAACGTTCCCAGCCTCCTGCTGGGTGTTTCAGACGGGAGTGCTGGAGGATGCGAGGGCACGGCGGGTGTGGGGGTGGGACAGGGGGGGACAGGGACAGGGACAGGGACAGGGACAGGGCTGGGCTCTGCAAACCTCCCCAGGCTGTGGGGAGAGCAGAGCAGGGTGGCCAGGGGTGGCTCTGTCCCTGCTGCCTCGAGCTCTGCTGCGGGGATGGGGATGCTGAGGTGCCTGCACATCCCTTGGGAAGGATGTGGGGAGATGTGTGCTGTGCCCTGGGTGCTGGGTGCCATCCCTCTCCTCTCTGGAATCCCTCCATTATCCCCATCCTTTTCATCTCCTTTTCCTTTCTCTTCCCTTCCCACACTCCCCCTCTCAGCACCTCTCCTGGACCACACATCCCCACGCACTGGAGACCTTTCAGACCCAGCAACTCTTTCAAAGGCATCCAAGAGGCCCCCGGGGCTCCAGCCCACCAAATCAAACTCAAATTTGCAGCTTATATGCAAACATGATGTGTGTGGACGCCGAGGCTCTGCTGGCACACACAGCAAGTAAACAGAAACACATGGCTCAGCCTGGAAGAGAAACAGCTTCAGCTGGGAGATTTGGGGAGGGATTTTCAGCATTTTTGGGGAGGGATTTTCAGCATTTTTGGGGAGGGATTTTCAGCAGCAGCACCCAAAGGGGGTGAGTCAGGTCCCAGGTGCTGTTCCCACGCTGTGCCCGTGGCAAAGCTGCTCTTGAGGGCTCAGGGAGAGAAATGGGGGGGAAACAGAGATTTCTTCTCTGCAGCTGAACCGAAAACCACAAGGGCAAATTCAGGCAGACCCAAAGGGAGAATCTCTGCCATGTTTCCTTTTCTGGTTCATTGTGCAAAGGCTGTGTTCCACACGAAATTAAAACCTTCCTTTCTTTCTTGGGGGCCATTCAATACCCTTTAAAGGCTTTTTCTCTTTCTTTTGAGGCTGGGAACAATTTCTCAAGGAAAATGCTGCTCACCAAAAGCACGTTTCGTATCTGACAATGATGAGACAAAAAACATTTAGCAGCTCAAGAATTAAACTTGTTGTTGGCAAGCCTTGGTGCAGAGTATTTCAATGTTTTTATTGCATCCATCCTTCCTCCTCTTTCCCTGTGAAGGTGCTGCCTCAATTTGACCCACACCAGCAGAGAGCTTCACACGTTTTCCAACTTTGAACCTCTCTTATTTGTGAAACCAGGGAAACCTCTGCTCTTGCACAGCCCAGCTCCTGCTAGCGTGGCTCTCCCACTCCACCTTCCTGCAGCCTGGAGATGCTGCTGCTCCTTGCTTTATGTATTTTCTCATCTAAAGTTTCCTGAAATGTGTTTTTTGAGGCTTTAAAAAATGCCGAAAAAAAAAAAAAAAGGGAAAAAAAGGAAAAAAAAGGGGGGAAAAAAGGAAATAAATAAATAAATAAAAAAGCCTCTGGTGCTCCAGTGCTGTCCCTGCTGCATCCCAGGTGTTGTGGTGTGGGGACCCAGTGGTGGAAGAAGGACATTCCCTGGAGAGCCTCCTCTATCCAGCAGTGGGATACACAGATTTTTTTTTGCATGAGAGCACTCCCCTTTTCCAGAATTTTCACTTCTCTGAAGCAGAGAGGGGTGAAGGAGGGAAAACCTCCCTGCTGCCCCTCCCTTTGGACAGCAGTGCCGTGTGAGGTGCAGCCTCCAGCCCCAACATTCCCTCTCCTTGGGGTTTCCCAGCTGGAAAATCCTGGTGAGCCCTTGGGGGAAGGCACTGTGAGCTGGAAATGGGAGATTTCCATCAGGGAGCTCGTGGGTGCTTTTCCAAGTGCAGGAGCAGCCACAGTGGGGTGTGCTTCCCCTTCCTAAGCAGGGACAGGCAGCTCCTGCTCCTCCCAAGGAACCACTCGTGTGTCTCTTCCCCTTCCTCGTGCTTCCTCCTCCTCCTCCTCCTCAAGGTCTATCTTGAGTCCCAAACCCTTTAGCACAGGAGTCCCAGGCCTGGGGTGTTTTTGGGGCAGGGCATGCTCTGTGCAGCATTGATAACAAATAATGAGGGCAAAACAGAAAATAATGAACAACAACATTAATAACAAATGGTGAGGGCATTCCTGCAGCACCCCATAATCACCCCTGCCGTTCTGGGGACTTCCTTGCAGCTCTGCCTCCAAACAGGATCCAAGGAAAAGCTCCCCCGGAGGCCAGAGGAGGGCAGGAGGAGGCAGAGCATCCCTGGGAGCTCTGATGGCTCTGTCCCAGCCCTGTGCCCGTGCCTGGCTCGTGTCACAGGGCTGGCTCTGCTCTGTCACACCTCACCCCGCTGCTCTGGGGGTCCCCAGGCTGTGCCCAGCCCCTCCCTCCCTTCCAGGGATGCCTTTGGGGATGTGTTTTCCCACACCAAGGGAGATAAGGGCTGGCAGGGGATGTCTCCTTTCCCCTCCACATCAAAGCCCTGAGTTTATCTCCAGCTCCTGGCTGGGTGTGGGGCTCCTTTCAGCCAGGCTCTCAGGGAAGGGGTCAGGCCTGTCCCACTCAGTAATTTGGCCAAATCTGGGCTCTGAGCATCCCTGCTGGGATTTTTTTTGTCTTGCTGCCCTGAGGGGTGAAGGGACACGAGGGATCTGTGGGTCCAGGTGAGTTTGGGGCTGCAAGTGAAGCTCTTTCCTCCCCATTCTCAGACAGGATGGTGGGAAGGCCTGGAGGCCTCCAGCTCTGGCAGCAGGGAGATGGATGGCTTCAGGATGGAGAGGAGGCAGCTCAGCCCATTTAGGAAGAGGATGAAGCACAGCAGGAGGTTAAAAGTCAACATCTTCCCCTTTCCCAGCTCCTCCAGGTCAGAGGGAGCTTCCCAAGGTTATCAGCTGGGGGAAGGCAGTGAGAGGTTGGGATGGCAGGGCAGGGGGGACAGCCACCCCAGGGGGACCATGGGGACATTACTGTGGCCTCATGCTGCTCCCCAGGCTGGGAAAGGGCTCACACACATCCATGGGCACAGAAACACTGGAGGGGGAGCAGAGCTGCCAGCTGGAGGGTGCAGCACAGCAGGGAGCACTGCGGGGTCTGTGCTGTGAGTGACCCACGGGCCCCTGGCCCTGCTGTCCCCCTGAGCCCTCTGCAGCCTGCCTGAGCTCTGGGGAAGCTCTGCAGAGCCCTCTCAGCTCGGTGGGTGTGAGATGAGCCCCAGGCCCTGCTGCAGTTGCTGTGTTTGGATGTCGTTAATGTGACAAGTTGGATTAATTAAGTGTGTTTGGAGGCGTCCCTGCCTTTCCCAGGGCTTTCACTTCAAAGGGAGGCAAACCACGAGAGCATCTCCCTGCCTGAAATGCCTCTGTGGGCCATGCCAAGGATTTTCCCAGCATCAAAACTCTTCCTGCTACTAAATCTGAGGTCTAGCCCACAAACAGCCACGGGAGCAGGACTGGAACTTGCTCCCCATTGCCCACTGGACTTTCTGTGTCCCCAGTCTTACCCCAACACCCGAGGGAGCAGCTTCTGTCTGGCACTTTCTCCCCTGGCTGTGACCTGCGAGTCTGGAAACCTCAGGAGAATGAAGTGGATTTTTTTAAAAGTGCCCAGGAGGCAGAGAAGAAGTTCCACACCCCTGCTGGGTTTGTGCTCACGAGGTTTTGGAGTGTTTGGTGGCAAAGTGAGGCTGTTACAGAGCTCCCCTTGCATCTGTTTCCTTTGCCTGTGTGTCTGGCAGAGTCTTTTGCCCCAGTTTGCTGATTTTGTGACCGTGGCCTTCCAACTCCCTCTGGACAGGACAGCAGCTGCCAGAGCAGCACTCACCTGCATTGGCAGAGAGGAAAAGTGTTTCAAAGCTGGGGGAAGTGCTGCTTTTTATATCAAAACAGCACCTGGGAGCATTGCCCCATGGCCATGGGGACAGCCCTGCCCCAAGGAGCCTCCAGGCTCACCTGGCAACAGCAGAGAGAGGTGACAGTGGGGACAAGTGTCCGTGCTGTCCCCCAAGCACACCAGGGCTGGTCTGTTCCCAATTTGATGCTGTCCCCAGTGCCCCAGGATGGAGGAGGAGTGGGGACAGGGCACAGCAGGCAGCTGATGGGTGCTGGCAGCTCACTCCTGGTGGCACCAGGGCAGAGCTGGCTGTCCCTGGGCTCTGGTGCCACATCCCTTCACCAGGCTGGCAGCACCGTGGGTGAGATTTGATATTAAAGGTGCAGCAAAGAGCAAAAGCTGGAACAGGGAGCCCACAGCTCTCCCCTCCCTCCCCCAGGGAGCTCCCTCCTTACCCAGCCCCACTCCCTTTCCTTCTGGGATAAGCCAGGAACGGGTGGATTGGGTTTCCTTGGCTCTGTGATTGATGTGGCCAAGCCAGACCACCCCACAGATGGGGGAGAGCTTCCCAGTGCTGGACTGGAGATCAGCTGCTCTCCTGGGCTGGAAAATTCACTTACCAGGGCCTCTTCATGGGGAGAGGAGTGGAGGCACCGGGGGTCCAGTTACAGCCTATTTAACATTTCTGAGCTGTCTCACAACTGGGTCACACATCAGCCCCGAGCTGCAGTGTCACACTGGCTCCAGGATTAAGTGTGGTGTAACTGGAGCCCTGAGCTGGGAGGGGGAGACTTTTATCTGGCTGTGATTGCACAGAGGGAGCAGGGCTGGGATGAGCTCCCTGACCTGTGCTGAGGGCTCAGGGGGTGGCTCAGAGGGCTCTCAGGGCAGTTAGTGTGTGCTCATGGCTGTTTTTTGGGAGCTCTGTCCCTCTGTAGAGATTTTGGTGATGTCCCCAAGGGACAGCCCAGTGCTGCTGGGTGGTCTGGCCTAGCACTGTTAGATGAAAAGATCTCCACTAGCAAAGCCTCAAAATAAATGGTTGTCACAGCTCCTTTTTGCAAGGAAGATGGCAAAAGTTGGATCTGCCCAATACTGAACATGCTGAACTGGTACCCACTGCCCTCCCCAAATCCTGCTCAATTTTCTTGTCCCCACTGCAGTAATCTCTGTGTGTGGAGTTTCCTGTGGTGAAGCTGCTGGAGGAGAACTGGCTTTTTTCTGACTCTTGACACTCCCGTAACAGAAAAGTGAAACAAAACCAGAGCTGAAGTATCACCCCAAGAAAAGCAGAGTGAAACACCCACCATTCTGCCTTGGCCAACATTTACTTTGCACTTTGAAATCTTGAAATGTTGGAGCAGCATCATTTCCAGCAGGGATGAGAGGTGGTGACTTTCTGCCCTGGCTGGGCATTTCCTTAACCCTGTGTCCCTGATGTTCTGCAAGGCCTGGGGCAGCAGCTCCTGCTCCCACAGAAACCCCACCTTCCTCTGCTCCACAGTTTGGGAAGCCCAGCCTGTGCCATGAGGGAATATGTGCCAGGAAGGGATTTTGGGAATGTCTTTGCAGCTGTGCAGGGAAAGCAAAACCCTTGAGCCAGTGTGTGAGACACCAACCTGAAATTTGGGGGAAGTGAGAAAACAACTGTATTTCCTTGCTCAGGGAGGTGAAGAAAAGGGTTGGAATCAAAGGCTCAGCTTTGCTGGGCTCTGCTTTGTTCTGTGGCTCTGCTTTCCCCACTGAGTGACCAGATCCTGTCCCTCGAGTGTGGACACACAGATGGACACACAGACAGAGGGACAGCCCCAAGCCAGCCTCGGGTGCAGGAGAGGGATTTCCATCCTTTCCAGCACAGTCCCAGGGGTCAAGGACAGCAGGGAAGTGTGAGCTGTAGTAGTAGGAAAACAGGAAGAGCTGGTGGCAGGAATTTGTGTCATTTAGTGTTTTCACGTCCCAGGGAGGTGTGGGGCCGGGGATGTTTGCATCACCCTGCTGGGTGTCCCTGTCCCTCCTGATCTGGCCTTTGCAAGGACAAGAGGTGTTCCATCCCTGCATCCATCTCCAGGGAGATGGATGGCACTGTGGGTGCCACCAGGGAATGGGTTAGGATGCTGCTGTGATGGGGAGCAGCAGCAGCAGGACAGCCTGTGGTACCTGTGCTCAGACATCTGCCAAAATCTGCTCTAAATCATCCTCCAAAAACAGCAAGTGGCCCTTGTACAACAAACCTTGTGTTCATCCTGGGGAAACAAGCACAGAGCCACACAGAATCACAGAATCAGAGAATCAGAGAATCACAGAATCACAGAATCACAAAATCAGAGAATCAGAGAATCAGAGAATCAGAGAATCAGAGAATCAGAGAATCACAGAATCACAAAATCAGAGAATCAGAGAATCAGAGAATCACAGGATCACAGAATCACAAAATCAGAGAATCACAGAATCACAGAATCACAGAATCACAAAATCAGAGAATCAGAGAATCACAGAATCATAGGATCACAGAATCACAAAATCAGAGAATCACAGAATAACACAGAAACACAGAATCACACAGAATCACACAGAATCACAGAGTCACACAGAATTACAGAATCACAGAATAACTAGGCTGGAAGACACCTCCAAGATCATCAAGTCTTTTTTAAAATGCATCCAATGCTGCTTGCATTGCCTGGGGCTGAAAGAGCATCCTGGAGAGCCCTTGGAAAACTCGTCATTTCTACAAAATGCAAAGGACCAGCTGGGAAGGGGGGACAGCCAGTTGCTAGAAGAAGAGTTCCTGTGCTGGTCATGGGGACTGCAGCTCTTTTGGCCAGGTGCAGGTGAGCTGTGCAGGATTTTTGGGGGCTCCTGGCTGTGCCCCAAGGCGCGCAGGGGGCACCGCAGCCGCTGCCGGCCCCGCTCCCGGTTCCGCCCCGGGGCAGCCGCAGCGGGCGGGATCGGTGATTTATTAATGAGCGCAGGGACTGCGCTGCTGGGGCGTGCCAGGCGGAAATGTCTGCTCTGAGAGATTGGATAACCCTCTGGCCTGCTTCCCTTCCAGCCTTCAAACGGCTGCAGCTCCCAGAAACACCATATCCTTTTCCTCCCCCTGCCAGCTCCCTCCCTCCCTCCCTGGGGCAGCACTTTGGTGGCTGATTTTTCTTTTTTTTTCCTTCTTCTTTTTCTTTTTTTTTTTTTTTTCTTTTTTTTTTTTTTTTTTTTTTGGATACAGCATCATTTTGTTGTTACAACAATCGATGGAGATGATAGATATCCCAGTTGTTCTAGAACTAAAGCTGTGTTTAACTCGGAGGAACTCCAAAAGTAAACAGCCAGGGAAGGAGGAATCACCCGTGGATTGAAATCTTTCCTGGGAAAGCTGCAGCCAGGAGCAAATATTTATGGCTGATCCATAAACAGCAGTGCAGGAGGTTTTATAGCAGGAGCCATGGGCTCCATCCATGTCCTGCTGACACCAGGAGGATCTGGGCTGGGAACACCAGACCTGTCTGAAAGGTGCTTACATTTATATAATCATGGAGTAGTTTGGATTGGAATGATCCTAAAGATCATCCATTCCACCAGGGACACCTTCCACTATCCCAGGCTGCTCCAAATCCCATCCAGCCTGGCCTTGGACACTTCCAGGGATCCAGGGGCAGCAGCCACAGCTGCTCTGGGCACCCTGTGCCAGGCCCTCCCCACCTTCACAGGGAAGAATTTCTTCCTAATGTTTAATTTAATCTCTCCTGTTTTAGTTTAACACCATTTCCCCTCACTCTGTCTCTGCCTGTTTTGGTCCCAAGCATGGAGAGCTGGTGGCCAGTGGCATTGGAGAGCTGGTGGCCAGTGGCACTGGAGGGCTGGTGGCCAGTGGCATGGAGAACTGGTGGCCAGTGGCATGGAGAGCTGGTGGCCAGTGGCATGGAGAGCTGGTGGCCAGTGTCATGGAGGGCTGGTGGCCAGTGGCACCGGAGAGCTGGTGGCCAGTGGCATTGGAGGGCTGGTGGCCAGTGGCACTGGAGAGCTGGTGGCCAGTGGCATTGGAGAACTGGTGGCCAGTGTCATGGAGGGCTGGTGGCCAGTGTCACTGCAGCGTGTCCAGGTGTGACCCCGGGCCAGGAGCGTGGCAGGAATGTGTGAGCTCCCTCACGCAGCTCCTGCCCACCCCTGTCAGCACAAACTGCTTCCAGGAAACGGGCTGGGAGAGGAAACAAGCACTAATGAAGAATCCCTTGGTGAAAAATGTGCTTCTCCAACCGTTGGATTGTTTTGTCCTTGACAAGCACGGGAGGAGATAACGGAACAGCCTCGCTGCCTTCCAGCCTTGGCTTTGGGGACTGGGCTGGTGCTGTGCTGTCCACAGGCCCTTTTGGGGGTGCCACATCTCCCCCTTGTTCCTGCCAAGCCCCCCCGTGCCCCAAAGGCTGTGGGGGTGACACTTCTCCTGTGGGGCAGATTCTCTGTGGCTGTGTGCACTGAGCAGAGTCAGGGGTGAACTCTGCATCCCAAAAACCAAACCCAGAGCCTTCTTTGGAGAAGGAATCTGGGGGAAAATACAGCCTAATTTTAGGGCTGGGAGTGCTCCCTGCTTTCAGATCAGAAGGGTTTTTGTGGGATTTGTGCCCACAGTGCCCAGGCTGGCACCACACAGGGACAGGCAAGGAGCAGGGACTGTCACAGCCATGAAATGTCCTGTGAGCACCTCCCAAGCACGGGCTGGAGCATCTGGTGAGGCTGGAGGGGAATTGCGCTGTGCCAGGAGCCTGGGCAATGTGTAACACACAGGCTCTGCTGCCCTGGGGCTGCCGGTGCGCTGTTTTCCCTGAGCTCCTTTCATCTCCTGCGCTCAGGAGTGACTCAGACCAGGAAACTGGGGGATGTGGCCGCTCAGTTCCATGTCAGGGTTCCTTCCATGTCAGCTCTCCCAGCTCAGCGCTGCCGGGGTGCTGGAGCCCCCCAAATCCCCGCGGACCCCGCTCTCAGCATCCCCGGGGGCGGGCGGCCGGCAGCGGTGACATTCCTTTGGAGATGGGACGTTTGTGCTCAGGAAGGCCTGAAAAAAGCCAGGGACAAAGGGGGGAAGTGCTGGTGGCCGATTCTGGAGTTATCTCGCTGCCGCACTCGCCGAGTGACAGCGCGGCTGTGCGCGGCCGCGGAGCGGCAGGAAACGCTCATCTCCTCCGGGCGCTGCTCCCTTCCTGCCCTGCCCTCCCCGAGCTCGGGCAGCGAGCCCCGAGCCCTTCCCGGGGCTGAGACAGCTCCGTGCCCCACATCCCAAACCTGCTCAGACCCCCCCGGGCTTCTGGCGTTGGAGCATCAGTGCCTTTCACCCAGAACAGTTTGTTCCAGCAGGTGGGAAACTGCCCCAAATAACTCGGATAACCCCAAAACAGCCTCTTCCCACTGTTTGCTCGCTCTGTTAGTCCGTTTGAATCAGGTGATTTCTCTGATTTGGTTCCTCAGCAAGTGTGGGGTGGCAGCACAGGTGGGAAAAATTCCTCCTGGGATTCCTGGGACAGGGGACACACCATCCTGGCCGTGCAGGAACCCAGGAGAAAACACAGCCCCACTGCTCCTGATGCCCCAGCACGGCCCCAGCTCAGGGTGCAGGGCCGTTGTGTGCTCTCCCCTCAAATGGGAAGTGAAAGAGCAGCAGTAAAAGGATGTTTGGCTTAACCCTGTCTGCTTTGGAGTATCCTGTGATGAAATGTTGCTTTACAGCTTCTTCCAGAGCCTGCCCCGCTCTGGATGCCAGCAATGCACCTGGGACTGCAGCAGGAACAAAGGAATCTGTTTGCCCTTCCTTTAGGAGTGGAAGAACCTCACTAATATTTTCGGGTTGGAAGGACCAGTTTTTCCACGGTGGAAAAAAAAAAAAAAAAAAAGTGGTTTTCTTTTTGCTAATAATATTTAGCACTTCTCGAGCCAAAAGCAGCCCCAGAGGCATTGGCTGGGCTGAGCTCTGGCTTCTCCTGCTCAGGGATGCCCTGTCTGCTGTGACAGGGTTCCCAGGGGGATGGGATGAGGATTTCTCCTGCCCCTGTGCTCAGAGCTGTGCACAAACCCCAGGTCCTGCCCTGGAGACCCAAAGGGAGGAGTTTATACAGCACAACAAGCATGACAGGAATCTGGTTTATCAGCAGAGCTGGTGTTTAAGGTGCATTTCAGCTTCTTTCAAACACGGGTGTTTTACAGCTCCCTGCTCAGCCAGGGTGGTGTTTGTGCCCCTTTTACAGGGATTTCTGGGGGCTCCTTTTTGTAGCCAGGCCCTGTTCTCAGGTAGTGAAAACACCATTGCTGGAAAATCCGCTTTTCTTTTCAGATTCTACTTTAATTATTTGCAGCCACAGAGGTTTCCACAGTGACTCACAGGTTTGAAAACGTGGGTGGTGTGTTTTCAGTCAGAGAGGTGCCACAGTTCAGACCTGAAGTGGAGCACAAACACCCCTAAACCAGAGGTGGGCTCAGATTTCCTTCCCTGCTCCCACACCCTGGATGGAAACACCTCTCTCCGAGCTGGTGGCAGCTCCCTGTGATGGGAATGTCACAGCAGCTGGCTGCAAACCTGGCCCAGCCTCTGTGCTGAGCAGTTCTACACTAAAAACAGGCTTTTCTAGGGCCAAGTTCCTAAAGTCCAGCAAAAACAGGGCTTTGTCATGGAAATGCTGAGATGACATTAATGGCAGTGTCCTGAACACAACTCTAATTAAAGAGAGGAAGGAGAACTGAAGCAGGATGTCCTGTTTGGCTGCCCAGGATGGAAAGCCTGTCACAAATAAAGAGCATTCTCGTGCTTTGTCTCAGTCCCTCTGCACGAGGCTTTCCCAGATCCTGCAAGCGCTCGTTTTCTTATCTCTCCTGGGTTCTTGTTTCTTTTCTTTTGAAAGAGCTCCTCACAGGGATGGTTTTTTTCCTCCCTGCCCACCGAGCTGTCCAGCTCACCCACCAAATAAATGTCACCTCAAACACCGAGTGAATGTGCTTTTTATCCCTTGAACAAAATCACAATTGGCTCTGTGCAAAGAAACTTCCCTATTAACGTTGCAGAACAAGCTCTGGCAAGTGAGCAGGGACAGGCAAATCAAAGCTGGGAGTAAGATGGCAAATGTTTCCTTTGGAAAACAGGCTTTCCATGGAATTAGCCTGGGGTATGTCACAACCAATCTCTGAGCTGCTTCCTACCAGAGAAAAACAAATCAAAATCAAAACAGAGCAAAAAAGAAAAAAAAAAAAAAAAAAGGAATTGAGAAGGAACAGGGCAGTGATTTTGCTCACTGTGTGCCACAGAAATCCTGATCCAACCAATTTTTGTGCTCATGCAGAACCTGCTGAGCTCTGCTGGCTTTGTACCTGGGACTAACCTCAGCAAAACTCAGGTTTAAGGCTGAAACCTGAGCTCAAAGCACCTTCCCAGCAAATCCAGGATTACAGACCTGGTGTGTTTATGGAAAATAAGATGATCCAACCTGAACTGTTGGTGTGTGCAGCAGGAGGGGCTGGGCAGTGACGAGGTCCTGCTCCAAGGGTTCCATGTGTGGCTGATCCAGATGTTATCTGTGCTGCTGGGACATTGGCCCTGCTGCCTGGGCTGCCCTGCCCGTTTCCTCACAGCACAGACCCTCTCTGGGCCTCTGCCAGGGAAGATTTCTATGAATAAAACAGCTGAAGGCTCCCCACTGGGCTGGCACAGCCTCCAGCAGCATCCCCGAGCCCTGGATCCCCCAGGAGCAGAAGGAAAATGTTCTTTTGCTGTAAATTCAAGTTGGGTCATTCCCAGTGTTTCTTCTAGACAAGTTTATCCTCTTTGTTGGGGCACTCAGGTGACGTTTGGGGCACTAATCCCAGTGTCTGCTCAGCCCTTTTTGGGACTGGTTCTGCTGCTTCTGGTGGACAAATCAAGGGCTGGGGAGGGAATGAGCTTATTGCAGCCCCATGGGGGACTTGGCAGCCCTGCAGGTGCTGTGGGGTCGCAGTTCCAGCTCTGCCACTCCCCCTGGCCTTGCACAAGCACCCAGAACCCTCTCACCACCTGCCCCAGCTGGGGAAGAACCTCCTGGGAATCCCAAATTCTGCTAAACCCTTTCTTGAGGGGAACAGAACCTCTCCTGGCACCCAGCCCCACACATCCACGGGCTCTGCTGGACTTTGTGCCCTTCCATTGTGGCTCTGCAGCTGCTGCAGGGAGGGTGCATTCCTCAGGAGCTGTGCACTCACGTCCTGCCTGGCTGGCACAGCCCAGGAGCCTGTCCCCACCCCAGGGGACTGTCCCCACCCCAGGGGACTGTCCCCACCCCAGCAGCACCACGGGGAGCTGCTGCTGTCACAGGCACTGGGGGAAAGTTTAGGCTCCTCATTCCTGCAGGTTAATGAATTACCTTTATGTAGGAGGTGCATGCTCCATGCTGGGAGCTCAAGAGGAACAGGGATAAGATCAGAAATCCATGGGGCTGGCAAATTTGGGGTGAGCCTCCCTTTCTGCCTGCACCTCTGCTGCTGCTGCTCTGTTCCCATCCCAGGCTGGAGGTGGGGATGGGCTCCCAGCTGGGCTCCCCTGATGGAACAGACCCACAAGTAGGACCTGAAACCTCCCTCAATCCTCAGCTGGGGGGGTTTGCTCAGGAAGTTTTGGTAGTAAAGAGTAAAACCGTGTGTGGAGCTGGAAACAGGGCGAGAGGAGCTGCTGCACGGGGCTCCTGGAGGTGACAACATTTCCTCCTGGGCTGAGTCATCCCAGCCTGCCCAGATGCACCTTTGCCTCATGCCAAGCTCTGCAGGCATCTGACCCCAGCAGAGGTGATGCCTGAGCACTTTGGGACCGGCTCTGTTTGTCCCTCTGCTGGCTCTGTTTGTCCCTCTGAGTGCTGGTGGGGACATCCCTCCAGCTGCACTCACTGAGGATGGACAACTCCAGAGGAAAAAAAAAGTGGAAACCTGCCAAAATATATCTGGAGACCCACATCTTTAGCACTGGGAGGTGATTTGAGCCCAGCTCAGCCCTGATGTGCTGTCAGGGGAGTCACCAGCTCTGCTGAGCCCTTGGGCAGGCAGCAATGCAGCTGAGATAAAACCAGAAGAGAGGCAACCAGAGAGCACAAAATGATCCATTTAAGCACTAGGCCACATCCATCCTCCCTGCAGTGATGACAGAGCAGCTCCTCCAGGGAGAAACTTGGCCCATTTTGCCTGATCTGTGTCTGACACTGGCTGACATTTGCTGCTGACACTGCCCAGCCCCAGCTCCACGCTCCGAGCAAATATTTTCCTTGGATGGGAGGAAAACTGCTCTGAGGAGATTTTGTGAGTGTTGTGGGAACCCAGAGTGGAGCTGGATCCCCTGTGCTCCCTGAGGCCCCTGGTCATTACCTGCAAAGCAGGGCTGGGGAGGCTCTGCAGGATGGGAGCTGCTGGGCTGGCTCTGGTTTGGGGTTTGGAACAGATCTGGCTGGTGTGTGGATAGGAGGGAAGGGTGAGGAGTCCTTCTTTTCACAGGATTGTCCTGGTAAGAGCTGGGAACCATAGGGACACCCCAGCTTGTGGCACTCACCTTCATCCTGAAGTCCTTAATACCCTGGAGATGCTCAAAATAAAGTTCAGCCTCTGTATTCTCCAGCTCTGGGGCTTCCTTGGAAGCTTGTCATGGAAATCTGGCCTGCATGGGGGACAAAAAAACACAGAGAAAAATACCCTGTGGATATTTAGGGCCCACTAAATGGGGAGCAGTGCTGAGGGCTGAAATGGTTTGGGTGAGACCACACAGAAAATGTTCTGACATTGACTGAGCCCCTGGGAGTTCAGTGCACATCCTCTGCCCAGAGAAGCTGGGACAGGGTTTGTGGTGCACAATAAAGGGACCAAAATGGGGCCAGTGTGAGGTGCTGGCCACAGAACAAACTGAGTCAGTGCCCTGCCTGCTTGCTCACACACCTACAAACAAGATTTTGGGGGAGCAAGGCAAGGGGATGCCCTAAATCCCATCCACCAAGCCTCATCTGCATCACTGGGGAGGGACAGCGAGAAAAATGGCAAATATTGCTCAGAAACAGCCAGGGCCTGTCCCTGGTGGGCAGGAACTGCTGACAGGTTTGGGGGCCGCCCTTCACCTGGGATAAGTAGGAGAGGAGCAGCCAGAGCTGTGCCTGCAGTCGCTGAAGGACAGCACAAGCCTTCTGTCAGGAAAAAGCCTTTATTGCTATATTTGTGCAGGCAGCTCTGAAGGCTCAGACCTTTATTCTTTCAGGCTTTTAAACTAAAGGTCATTTTTTCTCTTCCCTTCCAGAGAGGGCAAAAAAAAAAAAAAAAAAAGAGAGAGAGAGAAAAAAAGTGAATTCCTCTTGACGCAGATCCCCTTCCCCTCTGGATGGGAGTTCAATTGTTCTTGCAAGCAAACTCCAAATCTGCCCCTCGCATTCACTTCCTTTTTCCTGCCCAAAAGGAAACAGAGATTTCTGACTGTGTGAACTGGTCCTTTATTTAAGGATACAAGAAAATAGCTAAATGCTAATTCAGTGTGGATCTATGCACTTTAGCATGCGGCCAGGCAGAACAAAAGAAAGAGAAACATGTCCCCGCCCTTCCCAGCTGAATTGTAAACTGCCCACTGGTTTGAGTATAATGGGTATTTATGAAAGTTATCCTAAAACATTTACTCGAGTCCAATGCAAACCCAGACCCCTCAGCCAGGAAGTTTTTAGCTACCAAAAATAATCACCAGGCCCTGGCTAATATTTTTAACGACTGTGCGTTCTTGGGAATTTCCTTTTCCCTCTATGGAGATAAGTGATTAAACAAAATAAAGGCAGTGGCCATTTTGACAGAGTGAGATGTGTCAGAGAGGAGAAATATCAAAAGTTCTTTTTTTTTTTTTCTTAATCTTTTTCCTAAGTCCTGACTTCTGCATTTGCTGTCTGACTTTTAGGGTGAATTCCACTTCTCTCTTATGCTGCTGAAATCCAGTGAAGTCAGCAAAAAAAGCCATGGAAGTTTCCTGGGTAGAACTTTTAAGCCAAGGTATTAAATCCACTAATGGGAGACACTTATCTCTTGCACGCCTTATTAATTTTATAAAAAGCCTGTGGGGCTCTGTTCAGCTGGGTGTTATTTGGCTGGATCATTTCTGTGCAGCACCATTAGTGTAAAGCCCTGTCCATTCTTCAGGTCTTCTCCATGGAGACTCCTCTGGATTTTGTCCCACACAGCCAGATCTGAACCAGCCCTTGAAGTGCATTTTTTCCCCTGCACAGAGTTTTTTTTCGAGGTAGAAAACTTTTTAATCAGTTGCAGGCGTTTTGTGCTGCGACTGGGAAGATTTAAAATGTCAATTTTTGTCGTCTGCAGTGACCAGTAAGAGTTTCTGTGAGAGAGATTGTGGGCTGCAGGCAGGGAAGAGGAAGAGGAGGGCTCAGCCTTCAGGACTCTGCTGAGGATGGAATAGCCCAGAAACCTTTCCAAGAACATGGAGTGACAGGATATAGGAGGAATAGGTTCAAACTGAAGGATGTAGATTTTTATTAGATATTAGGGAGAAATCTTTCCCTGGGAGGGTGGTGAGGCCCTGGCACAGGGTGCCCAGAGAAGCTGGGGCTGCCTCTGGACCCCTGAAATATCCAAGGCCAGGTTGGGGTTTGGAGCAGCCTGGGTCACTGGGAGGTGTCCTTGCCCATGGCAGCGGGTGGAATGGATGATTTTTAAGACTCTTCCAGCTCAAAT
The DNA here is from genome assembly GCA_030060385.1 of Muscicapa striata striata. Lineage (NCBI taxonomy): Eukaryota > Metazoa > Chordata > Aves > Passeriformes > Muscicapidae > Muscicapa > Muscicapa striata. The sequence goes on along the minus strand of JAREIS010000026.1, from coordinate 1,474,276 downwards.
CCATCTGGGATTCCATGAAATAAATGGCAGGTCTGTGGCAGTCCTTACCTGGTTGATAATTTGGTGTTACTTTTGGCAAAGAATTCTAAATGAGTGTTTTGGATTTTTGCTGGAAGCAAAACTCTGCGTTTAGGATTTGGACTCTGTTGTCAAATAATAGCAAAAATAAATTAATTATTGTTAAAGCACCCACAGAGATGTTTCTGGTGCAGAAAGGGGCAGCTGGATTAACAGAGTGTAACTTTTGCAGTGGAAAACGTTTTCCCATCTTTCTGTAGTGGTGGGGGCTGGCTCCAAGGCACCAGGGGTGTGCAAGGACCACATCACCTCTTACCTCAGGGAATTTGGGGGGAATGGGCAGGACTCCCAGCCCAGCAATAAGCCCAGGCACCTTTTTTTGGTCTGTAATAATTTTTCTCCACGGGGATTTGCAAGAGGAGAGGCCCTGCAGCTTTGCAGGCTGGGGAAAGGAGCTCTGGGCAGCAGCCACTGCACCCCTGCAGGGCAGAGCTGACCCAAGGTGTGACTTCCCACTGCACACAGCTTTTCTCAGAGACACAGACCTGCTGCAATGATTTCTGAGCACTCTCTGCAGCCAGGATCTGTGAGTGATACAAGCTGCTCCCCCAGGACAGCACTGAAACCTCATCTCCCACCAAAGGGGAGATAACAGAGCCCTGCACCACGCTGCCTTGGCCAAAGGGAATTTTCTGGGCTTTTCCCCAGCTCTGTGCTCCCTGCAGCAGCAGCAGGGCATGGCCATGTCCCCACCTTGCCTGCCCTGGGGTCCCAGCTCTGCTGAGCTGGAGATTTTTGCTCCCCAACCTTTGCTGCCCGTGTTCCAGAGTTGCACAATATGAAATCTCTGCTCCCTCACTTTCTCCCTTTCTCTTATCAGGCTTTCCTTGAGCTGTGTGTCAGCAGGAGAGGGGAGGCTGAGCCCTGGGAGTGCAGATGAAGCATTTCCAAAGGTTGTGTGTGTCACCCTGCCCACTCTGAGTCCTACCAGAGCTGGCCCAAGGCGCTGCTGAACCACCCACACCTGGAAAATGGGATTAGGACCAGCTCCTTGTGCAATGGGATGTCAAATATCTAATTAACAGTTTGCTAGCAATTAGCTCCTTGTTGTTAACAAGCAGCTACTTGGCCAGGAGGCCTCGTGGGTGTCAGAGATGTTGGAAAATGTCTTTATTGCAGCAGTGACACTTCCAGGAGGAAGGAGAGACCTGCACAAAGAGAGTGGGGGTCCCATTTCCACCTTACAGCTTGGGGGGTGCCAGCCTCTGTGGAGATCCAGCAGGAGGATTTGGGGACCATGGGAGGCACAGGCAGAGGTGTGGGCACAGCTGGCACGGCTGAGCATGAGGCACCAGCACCTTCTGGCTCCCTCCTTCCCTCCCTCACACCACAGCTGAGCCTTGGCTGCCCCCCAGGTTTTCCCCCAGCACTGGGAGGACAAGAAGAAGCGTCACAAATTCAGATTTAAACCCCCATTCATGTGGCTCCTGCTGCCCTGCAGCCACTGCAAACCCTGGGTAAACAGGAAGGGTTTTCCACACATCCCATTTCAGCCCTGCTCCTGCTCTGTGCTGGCTCTGGGGGTGCTCAGAGGTGTGGGGGACACAGAGGTGTGCCCTGTGCCCTGCATCCACCCCAGGAGAGATGGCACTGAACCAGCTGGGGCTTCTTGCAGATGATAAAATTTGGGTGTAGAGCTTTAGGGAGAGTTCTGGCATTGCAAGGCTGAGCCTGTGTGTGTGTGTGTGTGAGATCCCTCAGTTAAACCACACCCTGTGCCTTCCCACAGGGAGCTGCTGCTTAAAACCCACCACTGAGAGGAAAAGAGGGAGATGGAGCCTCCCTGCAGTTAATTTGAGCACCCAGGCACTCATTTTTGCCCTGGGGAGATCCCCCTGGACAGCTGTGCTCCCAAAGCTGGGAATGCCAGCACAGCTCACACACGGGGTGCACCAGCACCTGCTGCTGGGGAGGGTGATGGGCAGCCTCCAAAACCCTCCCTGCCAAGGAAAACAAGAGGGGGCTTTCTTTAGCCATGCATTCATATAAATAAACACAGGAATATTTCGCAGCTCCCAGGGGATTTGCACTGTTCTGCTGAATCAGGGTGGGAGTAATTCTGTGCTCTCCATGAGCACACAGGGGAGCCCCAGGTGCCACGTGGCCCCAAATCCATGCCAGGCACTCTGCTGGGACAGGAGCTGGACCCACAGGCTGCTGTGGGGGTCTGGAGAGCCAAGAAATAATTGCAAAATGCCTCTGCTTTCAGTCTGAAGTACCAAAATCCCATTAAAAACTGTGTTGTTCTTGCTTTGGTTGGCCAGAACTGAGGTCACACGCACACAAACATAGAAAATTTGAAATATAATCAGTTTTACACCTGAATAGGGCATCAGGGCAGTTGTTTCCATGTTTCTCTGCTGCCTGGCCCTGAAGAGAGCACCTTTGTCAGGTGATGTCCTGCAGGTTTAGTGGCCCAAACCATGCACCTCTGTCTTTCCCTACACAGGCACAGCCTGACAACAACCTAAGCACAGCCTTGCAACCCAAATTTTGGAAGGTCCCAAATACCCCAGAAGGTGCTCCATTGGTGGTCAACCTCCTTCTTGAGGATGTGGCCACCATCCCTGCCATGCTTGGTGCTCTGGGGGTCCCCAATGTCCCCTTTGGAGGGGGAACACGAGGGGGGGGTTTGCAGTGGGAGCTGCCAAAATCTGCCCCAATGAGGCAGGATGGGTCTCACCCATCTTAGGCCTGGTGTGAGGCTCAGCAAGGAGCCTGGGCCAGCAGCCCTGTGTCCCCCTGTGTCCCCAGGGCCTGGTGGCTGCCTCTTGTCCCCGTGGTGGGCTCAGCGCGGGGGTCCCGCCCCTGGCCCCTCTCCCCCTCGGGGCGGCCGTGTTTGTTCTCCTCGCCGCGCCCGTTATCAGCTCACAACACACACAGGAAGTCCTGTCTGGGATTGTCCATCCCCGGCCTGATTTATACAGGAAGAAAAGCATAAAAAGCCGCCCTTCCACCTCGGCAGCCACCTCCTGCCTGTGCGCGGCCGGCAGCGGCCATGCGGGGGCCACCGGGGCCACCGGGACCCTGCCCGGGGCTGCTGGACACGGGCTGGCCGGGCTGGGATGGCCATCAGGAGCCACCAGGGAGCACGGCAGGGACAGCCAAGGTACCACAGATGGGCTGGGATGGGATGGGCTGGGATGGGATGGGATGGGATGGGATGGGATGGGATGGGATGGGATCGATGGGATGGGATGGGATCAATGGGATGGGATCAGTGGGATGGGATCAATGGGATGGGGAGCTGGCACTGCAGGCAGTGGGAGTGCGTGTCCTTGTGAGCTCTGAGTGGGTTTTGCCCCTGCTTGTGGTGCTGGGAGCCTTGGGGGTGGTTGAAGATCCAGCACAGAGTGAGCAGGTGTGCAGAGCATCCCTTGGAGCACAGGGGTGTGTGTAAAACATCCCTTGGAGCACACAGATGTGTAAAACATCCCCTGGAGCACAGGGGTGTGTGAGGCAGCCTCCACCTGCTCCTGGATCTGCTGTCAGCCTCGGCTTTGCTCTCAGCAGAGCCCAGCCTCCAGCACTGCTATTTTTAAGTCACCCCACTGGCACTCAGGCTGTTTTCACGGGGAGGAGAAGCCAGTGGATAAATTTTACCTCCTGTGCATGTAGAGGCTGCAAACACTCGCACAAATTCCTGTGAGATAGCTGGAAATTCTTGGCTAATCTCTTTTCTCTCTGTAACTCCCTCCCTTTTCCCTCTGCCTGTTCTCTGGGTGTCTCTGATCCATCACCCTGCTGTCCATCCTCCCTGCTCTGCTCCCTGCTCTCTGCTCTCCTCTCTGTGCTGCTGAACTCACCCCAGACCTGGCTGGGATGTGGGGCAGGGACTGTCCTGACTAACAGCTGAGCCTGGATCATGCTGGGTGTGCACTCCAGGAGCTCAGCAAACCCTCCCAGATTTAGAGCTGAGTGGTTTTCATGCTATCTGCAGCTACCTGTGGGTCCTGTGACATTGCACAGAGCAGGCAGGAGGCTTTCAGTGAGGCACCCAGGGTATTTTGGGATAAAGAACATCTGGGACACCCAGGCACTGTGCAGGAATATGGAGCAGAACCACACCAGTGAAAGGCTCTTGGTAGAAATAACCCAGCATATTTTTTCCTAGGGTCCAGCATTCATGTTACCAACTCCCAGAGCAGAGAATCAAACACAGAAAGAAACAACAAAGCTTTGTCCCTGATTAAATTAATTCCAAGCTGGGTTGGGAAGGTCTGGCAGTGCTTGGGAGGTTGTGGAAGGCTGTTGTGGCTGGAGCTGGAGCATCCTCAAAAATCCCCTCACCTCTGGGCAGTGGAAAAACATGGATCTGCCCTGGCAGATTCTCACTGCTCTTCCCTGGAATCTGCCCGTGGAGCTCTCCCCCTCTCTGCTGTCCCACCACCAGCTCTCCCGAGTTTCCCTGGAGGTAAGGATGAGAAATTGGATCTGGTCTGGAGGCTCATGTGAGCCTTTTCCCAGGCTCTGCTGCTGCAGATGGGGCTGGCCCCGGGGAGGCAGATTTACAAACTGCAACAAATTGGGGTAAACGAGCCTGCCCCACAGTCCCAGCAGGAGGAACACCAGAAAGAGGTCCCAGACCAGACAGGGAAACAAAATTGTCTCTGCAAAAAGAAAGGGGGGTCAGAACTGTTCTTTCCTCTCTCCCAAAATGATCCCCATCCTAGGGCAGGTTCCTGCAGCTGGAGACTTTCCCCTGGAAGAGAAAGATAATCAGAAATTATTCTTGTGTGAAAGGCTCTCTGCTGGGCTGTTCCCTGGGGTGGGGAAGGGGCTGAGCCATCCTGCAGCTCCCAGCTCTCCCAGCACACTTTCCATGTGCTGATTCACTGGGAAAGTGGGGTGGGGAAACCACTGCTGGGTTTTGCCAGGGAAATTTTACAGAAAGCCACAAAAACCACTTTATTCTTGGGTGGGATTAATAATTTCCCAGTTTTTACACTGCACTGCTGCCTCCTCTAAATGTAAATAAAAATCCAAGTGTACATGTGCAGGAAAATAAAGCTGGCTATGGGATGGTGCCCTGCTCCTGAATTTGTTTTTGCATAACTCCAGCTCAGCTGCTGGTGGTCCCTATGGGCACCTTAAGTTATAACACACTGGTCCTGAGACAATTAATGCTTGTGAAGTCCTTACTCAGGCCAAAAAAAAAAAAAAAAATCACTCTATGGGGGCTCAGGTCTCAATTTTAATATGCAGAGTCCTGAGCCTCTGGTGACAACAGAGTGAGAGTTATGGGTCAAGTCCTTTTCTTGGTTTGACCTGGTTTTATCCCACTGCCACCAGTGGACTCCTCCAGATTTCCACTGAGATATCAGGTGCAGCTGATGCAGCTCAGAACAATATGGGCAGAATAGTGGGAGGTCATTTTCCTCACAGAGCTCTGCAGAACAGGGGCTGCTCCAAAGCTAAGACTGAAGTGTAAAGTTTACAAACAGCCTCATGAAAAGCCTGAGCAGAAGAATGTCCTAGAACAGCAAAAGCCATTCCTCCTTTTTCTTTTTTTTTTTTTTTTTTTTTTTTTCATTTTATTTTCTTTTTGGGGTTGAGAAGCACCAAAAATTTCCCTTTTGCTTTAGCAAGTGCTTCCAGTTGTGTGCCAGACCCCCGTGGAGAGCAGTGAGAGCCCTTTGTGCAGTGCAGGTATGGGGTCAGCCATGAATTGTGGGGGCTGGAAAGTTTTGCATCTGTATGTGTGTCACTGTCCTGCCTGTGTCCCCGTGTCCCCATCCATCTGTCACTCCAGTCTGGGTAGAGCTCGTGTGCCTGGGCATGTCCCATTCTCTGTGAGGGGCTGGAAGTGCTCCTCTCTAAAGAGCAGCTTCCTGATGTGGGACTTTAATGTTGATCTATTAATTCTCCTTAATTAATCCTTCCTATTCCATGCCCCACATACCTCCCACAGGGAAATGCTTCCAGCCCTCAGCTCCAGCCCTCAATCCACCACAGATGCTCCCAGGGGGATGTTGGATGCCCAGGCAGGTGCAGTGGGCTTGGAAGGCTCTAGGAAATTGGGGGATGTGAAAATCTCACCTGTACAGCCAGCCTGGGATCTGCTCAGGGCAGCACCCACTGGTGGTAAAACCAGTGGGAGACAAGGAGGTTTTGACATTGTTGAATCTAAGAGGGAGGCTGGGCAGAAACATTTCTTTCCTGGCCTGGAGACAAGCATTAATATTAGATGTTGTGGGAGTACACTTCTGGTGTGCAAGGGAGAAAGCTGTGGGGGAAAAATGTAAAACATCGGGAAGGGAGGGCTCTGAATTCAGGCAGCCAAAATCTCCTGCTGCCTTTGTCAGGAGCTCATCACCCTGCCATCAACAGTGCCAGCAGATCTGATCTCCCCCCACTCTGAGCTGCCATAACTCCTCTGCTTCCAGGGGAACTTTGCCAGGCCTTGTCCTGGGGGATTTCCCTCCTGGCATAATGAATATTAGCACAGAACCTGGGAGCAGGGGATTAAATGCTCTTTTAATGGGCTGTGTGCAGTTCTTTAGCAGCTGACACGGGCACTTGCTCGAGCAAAGATTTGACCCAATGAATGGAACTGGGAACTTTGTGCAATTACAATAGTGGCAGAATTTTAAAATGCTCAGTGCACTTAGGGAGTCTCTGCCTATGGCTGAGAAGGCTCCAGTGGAGTTTGGAAGGAGCGTGCTGGGTTCTGTGCTGTGTGGTGGTGTCCTGTGAGGAGCTGAGGGATGAGCCCATCCTCTTCCTCACCATCAAATTTGCACTTGGAATCCCAGGGATTCATACAGAGTTTTCCTGGGCAGGGAGGGAATTTTGTCCTTAAATGAGGGTAAATGGTAAAACAGAGTGTAATGGTAAAACACAATGTAATGGTAAAATAAATAGAGTGTAATGGTAAAATAGAGTTTAATGGTAAAATAGAGTTTAAGGGTAAAACACAATGTAATGGTAAAATAAATAGAGTGTAATGGTAAAATAGAGTGTTGGGGAGCAGCAGATGGGATCACAAATCAGGCAGGTGAGCTTGGATACACCTGGGAGAGCATGCCAGGTGCACTCCTGTTCTCTGGCAAATCCCAGCCTTGAGCACTGGCAAAGCTGCTGGAGGGGAGAGATCCTGCTCAGCAAATCCCTTCTGCTCTGCTCAGCCCCTGCTGGTCCCCAGCTTGCTCAGGCAGAGGCACTGTGGCTTTGCCTGGATTCCCCCTGGGATCACAGCAAGGTGAGGGAGGATCAGGGCCATAGGATGCTCCTAAAACACCCATTGTGGGATGGGGATGGATTTCCTCGTGCCCTGCCATGGGTGTGACAGGTCTGTGCCTCTCTGGCACACCAGGGAGGTGTGAGCTCAGTGCCACCACTCTGTGGCCACCACCCTGCTCTCATCCTCCACCCTGCTCTGCAGGGATCTTTGGGAGTGTCCAGGGAATGCCAGGTCCGTGGTGGGCAAGGGCTGGGTCACTGCTGTCTGCCTGCCTGACAAAGGGAGTGTGACACTGGGCTTTTTCTGTCCTCACAGAAAGAAACCAAGATGCTCCTTAAGCAAAGGATCCCTGCCCAGGACACCTGATGGAGCATCGTGCATGAGGTGAGTTGTCTCAGCTGCAAAGTGAGATCCTGTGCTTTCAGTGTGGCCACACAGAGCAACTGGCAATTATTAGACAATAATTCAGGCTCTGTTCATCTCCCCTGTACACCAGAAAAAAGCCCAATAACTCTCTCTGCATAACGAGATAATTGCTGTTCTTCCAAGGCTCTTGGGAGAAGTTGCCTGTGCTGATGAAATTAAGGGAGCTGAAATCATTCCCCAGAGGTAGGATGGGTCCAGAGGGTGAACAAACCCGTGTGAGATGCTGCACAACACAGAGCTGAACTTCCACCAGCACCAGCCAAGCTTTCCCTGCTGCTGGGAGGGATCTCCATCTCCAGCAGCACTTCCAGAGAGGATTCCCCTCTGTTCCCTTCTCGGGGAGGATCCCAGCAAAGCTCCTTTGACACGGAGAGCCCCAAGCACCCATCAGCTCCCCCAGAGGGAGCAGCTCCAATTCCATCAGCAGCCCCAGCTATCCATGAGGAAATAGAGGGGATGGGCCAGTGATCTCAGTTGTTCTCTTGGAGCCATTATTGTCGAACTGGTAAATATTTCCTTTAAATGCTTACATGCTTTCAAAAAATTTACAGGGCTTAATGGGAACAAATATTCCCAGGGGGCTGTATCCTGCCATTCATTTGCACATCAGATCCCTGCTATCTTTAAGAATGGTTCTGTGCATGGGCAGGCGCCTAAGTCATTTGAGAAACAATAACCCTCAGTGCTCTAATTTTCCAGACAAAAATGTAGACAAAACAAGTGGCAGTTTGGCACAAACCGAGCCGCTTTGCTAAATAACCGGGCATTTAAGAGGAGAAGCCTGCAGGCAGCTGGGCTGCTGCTGCCCGAGCTGTCCCGGGGCAGGGGCTGGGCAGGAGAGCTGAGCCCTGGGTGTCACCCTGGAGAGTCCCTCTGCGGCTGGGGGCTCCCGAGGGATTCTCTGAGCATCCTTTATGATTTGCTGGAAGCCTGGTGGTTCATCACCCGCTCCTGCAGGACTTTGGGATGAGCTGAATGAGCTCAGGGGGATTATCGGGCACGGCGGGAGGGTCTGGAGCAGGTCTCTAACCTCCTAAAATCCTCTGTGCTCACGGTGGGGAGTGCGGACCGGGACAGTAATTTTTACTAAGGAGAATTAAACTTGCCCTGGTCGCTGCAGTGGTGATGGGGAGTCTGGACATCCCTGGCTGTGGGGTCAGGATGTCTCGCTGTTAATCCCCTGCCCAGCCAGGGCTGGGCTGGGCCACTGGGGGGCCAGCACGGGCCGCGTGTCCCCGCAGTGTGGGGCTGTAGGGCTGGGGGGCTGTAGGGCTGGAAACATCCCGCTTTGGGATCACCAGGTAAGCTCCAGATCCACGCAGGACCGGGGTCCCCAACAATCCTGTCCCATCAGCGCCGATGTTTGGGACCCTGGAGGAGTGTCCCCTTATTCCGGGGTCCTGCCCTGTCCCCCACGCGTCCCGGGAGCCGGGGGCAGGTGGCGGCCGGCGGGGGCCGGCGGGGCGGGGGCAGGCGGAGATCCCCGGTGCCCCGGCGCTTCCCCCCGGGCCGGGAGGCTCCGCTTTCCTCCCCGCCGGGAGCTCATTGGGCCGGGGCGGAGGGACCGGCTCGGGCCGGGGGAGGAAATGCGCGGGGGGCCGAGGCGAGGCGGCGACTCCGCGGCTCCGCCACCGGCACCGGCACCGGCACCGGTGAGTCCCGGCGGGCGGGATCCGCCCGGGGCTCGGCACGGCCCGGGGGGCTCGGCACGGCCCGGGGGCTCGGCCGCATCCCCGGCAGGGAGGGGAGGGTATGGGGGTGCCGGAGGAGCGGGGCTCGGTACCGCAGCCTGGGGAGGGGGGTGCTGTGCTGGGCCGGCGGGAGCGGGGATGGGGCTGCTGCGGCCGCGGGGAGCATCCCTGGTGTGTCTGTGTCCGTGCCTCCCGCCGGGACATCCGTGTCCCTAAAGCTCCCCAAAACCCGTGTCCGTACAGCCTCCCGGGAAATCTGCATCTCTACAGCCCCCCTGGGGACACTGGTGTCCCTACAGCCCTCCGGGACATCCGTGTCCCTACAGCTCTCCAAAACCCGTGTCCCTACAGCCCCCCGGGGACACCGGTGTCGTTACAGCTCCCCAGGACATCCGTGTCGCTAGAGCTCTCCGGGAGCATCTGTGTCCATGCCTCCCCCTGGGACACCCGTGTCCCTACAGCCCCCCCAAACCCGTGTCTCTACAGCCCCCCAAAATCCGTGTCCCTGCCTCCCCCGGGAAATCCGCATCCCCGCAGCCCCCGGGGACACCGGTGTCCCTACAGCCCCCAAACCCGTGTCCCGACAGCCCCCAAACCCGTGTCCCGACAGCTCTCCGGCACTCCCGCATCCCCGCAGCTCCTGGCAGTTCGGGCTTCTTCCATGGTAGCGGTGTCCCCGTGTCCCTCCGGGCAGTGCCACAGCCCCTCCGCGGTGTCACCGTGGCCGTGTCACCCTCTCCGTGCCGCGTCCCGCACCCCAGGCTGCGCAGGGAGCATGGGGAGGTGTCCGGCAGGGAGGATCCATCCCCCCGCGGGTGATGCTGAGCCCCTGCCCAGCAGGGAGGGTTTGGCCCTGAGGGCACAGGGCAGTTTGGAGCCGCCGTTTCCCCTGCAGAACCAGGCCAGGCTGTCTGGAAATGTCTCTGTCCCGGGAGAGCCATCTCATCCTGGCCAGGGGCTGGATTCTCTCATCCCTTTGCAGCCAGGGCAGATTCCTCCTGCTGCTGTCAGCTGGAGTTTGAGCCTTGGCTCTGTGGGCAGAGCTGGAGAAAGTGCTGCTCACCTGAGCTGTATGTTGTGTGTCCCTGAGGTTGCTGTGGCAGGTGAGGCAAGAGCAGAATTTTAGGAAATTAGGAGAATTTTTGGAATTTGGAAGAATTTTGGGACTGGTTCTGGCTGGTGGGACAGGGACCCCCAGATTTGCAGGAGCACATGATCAGCCAAGGAGGGTTTGCTAACCCCTAAGATATAATTTCACTTGTTTTTCATTTGAGAGGCTTAAAAGGCAGAAGCAAAAAAAAAGTATTTTTTTTCTTCCTTAAGTTCTGTGCTTTAAAAAAGCTTGGAATAGATGGTGGCAGCAGGTTGGAGGATCTTCATCAGCTTTAAAGAGGTTGATTTTCGTAAACCCATAAAAAAAGACAAGCCTAGATTATCATATTTTCTACTTTTACAGCTTTTTCTGGTATGAAGCAACCATAATTTTATCACCCAGAGGGACCCTCTGAGCACTCGAGGTAGGGCAGTGCTGCTCCAGTTCAAAGTGAAAAAACAAACTCTGTATTTTAGGCTCGTGCCCTGTGTTTCTTGCTGTCCCCACAAGGAAAGCAGCCACGGGAATCCTGTGGGAGGATGGAGATGGTTGGCAGAGTTTGACTTCCAGACTTGAGGAGCAGCACTGGGAGCCCAGGATCTGGGATTGGAGGGAGGTTTTGTGTCCCAGTATAGGCCTGGGAAAAGCTGGCTGATGGAGCCAAGGGAGGTTGGTGTGTCTGTGCACCAGTGTCCTTGGAATGTCTCCAGGAGGACTGGGGAGAGGGAAAGCTCCTTCACTATTTTTAAAATAACTTCCCTGCAGGACAAGCAAAATTTGCTTTCCTGATGGTGGAAGTACCATAGATTCAAAATTAGGAAATTAAATTAATTGCTGTGTTTGAAAGAGAATGGAGGACTACAGGCTTTGAAGCACCAAAATCCTCCTTCCATCCTCAGTGCTGGGCTTGCATGGAAATCTGCTGGGATATTTGATATTTGACATTTGATATTCAGGGCAAGGAAGGCACCAGGCTGGTTTCTCTCCAGATGTGAATCTCCACCTCTCCCTGCCTCAGATTCTTCTCCTGCACCAAGGAAAGGATGATCCTGAGTGCCTTGGAGACCTGCAGGGCCTGCAGATTTGCCATGGTTATTTGTAACAACCTGTCTCAGAGCTGGGATTTCCCAGCAGAGTTTGGGGATCAAACTGCAATTTTCCAGTCCAATCCTGCCCCACAGCACTCGGGGATTTTAGAAAGTTGGTTTGCAGCTTGATATCTGCAGTCTCAGAAGGAGATTTCTTGTTGTGTAGCCTCCCCTTTCAGAAAGTTTAATCAGGAAGTCTGATTCTTTCTTTAATTGGTGCATATTTAAGGTGGGTTTCTTTATTTCTTTCTCCTTCAGCTGCTGCCATCCGGAGGCCGAGTGGTTTGTTTAAATGAGATATTGTTTAAATTGGATATTGTTACTGACCCTCTCCAGCCTTGTTTCCTATTTGTCCTCTGCTAGAAAATCAAAACCTCTCGGTTTGTGCCTCAGAACCAACTGTGCAGATGGTACATGTGGCCCTTACAGCACTTTTCTCTGTCACGAATTTGTGTTTTAAAGAGAAGAAGATCAGATTTCAGTGTGTTATGTGGTGGGAAAACACAGCTTTACAATGCTGTGTGCATTAAGAAATGATGGGCCATTGTTTTACCCTCGATGCCTGGAACTGGCAGTGAGTTTCAGGCAAAACCCATCCCTTCCCTGCCCCTCAACACAACTGAGCAGCCCCTGGTGCCCTGAGAACATCTCCAAGGGTAAATAAAGAATAATTCCTGAATTAATAGTGTGTCCTGAGAACATCTCCAGGGGTAAATCAAGAATAATTCCTGAATTAATAGTGTGCCCTGAGAACATCTCCAGGGGTAAATCAAGAATAATTCCTGAATTAATAGTGTGCCCTGAGAACATCTCCAGGGGTAAATCAAGAATAATTCCTGAATTAATAGTGTGCCACAGTGATGAGATGAGTGGGGCAAGGTGGGTTTGTGCCTGGAGCAGCTCCTGCCTTGGTGGGGTTTTGTCCCCATGGCTCTGTTGGATGTCACCAGCTGGGCAGGGACACCTCATGGAATCAGAGAATGAATTAGGTAGGAAAACACCTTTGAGATCATCAGGTCCTTTGATCTAACACCTCTTCATCAACTACACCACGTCCAGTGTTTTTGTAAACACACCCAGGCACGGCGACTCCACACCATTCCAGTGCCCAATCACTCTCTCAGTGACGAATTTTTTTTTTTTTCCTGGCATTTTCTGACGTTCACAGTGCTGCTCTCCTGCTTGCAGGGATCCCCACTGGAGGACAAGCCATGCAGTAGGAGCCAGCACACCCCAGGGAAGAGCAGGACCTGCAGGAGGGACGGGACATGGGAGCCTCGGCTGCCTCCCCTGGGGACTCCTCCTCATCCTCAGCACCACCAGCACCCAGGGCTTTGCCCGGCCAGGGTAAGGCTCAGTTTTGTCTGCACCTCTCAGGTGTGTTCTCCACCCATCAGGGTGAGGCACATCCTCTCTGGGCTGCTGAGGAGGTGGAAAAAGCTCTCTCAGCTCTCTCTGTTGCTGGCTGTTTGCTTTCTCACTGAAAGAGGAAATGTCCCAGCTCTGTTTAACTCCATGCAGGGACACAAAGACTTTTCTGGGCTTTTTGTCCAGAAGAGTCAAAAACTCATCAGGCCCTGAGCTGTTCAGGAATCATTACTGTCTCTTCCAAGCACATTCTTCATGCAAATATGTGTGAAATCCTGCTAGCACACACATCAAGCCTTGTGAGCAAGCTGTCATTGGAGGGTGCAGCTCCCATCAGAGGAGGATGCAGCTCCCAGCTCTGATGGGCAGAGGTGTAGAAAGCCCTGGGCTGTGCTTTGTGCTCCCCAGGATGCTGCTGGGGCCCACGGTCCTGCAGCTCCAGCAATTCCCCTTCCTTTCTGGGAAATGGGTCTGGGACAACTCCCTGGATCCCAGCACAGCCTGGGCAGGCACAGCTCAGCTCCTGCTGGGTCTGAGGAAACCCAGAGCTCAGTGCCCCAGTTTCTTCCCCAGCTGAGAGGAGCTGGAGCTCAAAACCCGCCCCCAGACACAGCTCAGATTTTCTACAAAGTTTGTTTTTACACTGAAATGCTCCTCCAGCATCAAACCTTTCACATTCTGTCCAGGACTGAAACCACAGCTGAATTCCTCGCTCACACGCACAGGCTGCAGCTAAAACTTTGTTCTGAATTTTACAAAGCAAACAATTGCCATTTAAAAATTGCATCTTCTATAACATTAATCATGAGGCTGAGAGGAGTTTTCTGGAGTTAATGGAAACCATCTGATGTCCATGCTAATTCCCAGGCTTTTTATTTTAGTTTCTAATTGAGCTGGGAGGCTGAGACAAGTAGATGGGTTCCTCAGTGGGACTGACCTGCTTGGGCTGGAAATTGTTGAAAAAAAAGGATGTTTAACCAAGACCACTTTGGCTGTTAACCTTGGGAAAGTTTTTGACTGGATAACACTTATCTTAGGAAGGCTGGGGAGTGCCTTTTATCCAACCTCTATTTTCTTTGTGGTGAGCCTGACCCTTCCTGTGAAATCATTAATTTCTTGGTGACCACTGAGGCATCCTTTTCAGGAATGCAAAAATCTCAGAAAGGAAAAATCCGCCCAGAAAGTGAGTGATTTTAGGGGAAGGGAGACAATGAATGTAGTGAGTAAATCGTCCCTAAATCTGGGTCCCAACTGCTCCCTTGGGACGGGGGAGGAAGCGCCAGCACCGCTCAGCGCTCCAGAGTTGTGTCACTGACCCCAAACAGCTTGAAGTGGCTTCCCAGGTCACTGGGGCAACCAGCCACACTGCTGTCCACTAGCCCTGTGCAGAGAGGGGAGCTCTGTGTGCTGGCTGTGGGGCTGACCCTCTGTGGGACTGACCTGTGTGCTGGTTATGGGGCTGTGAGGCTGACCCTATGTGCTGGCTGTGGGTCTATGGGGCTGTGGGGCTGACACCATGTCCTGGCTGTGGGGCTGAGCCTGTGCTCTCTCTGTGCCCAGCTGCAGAGTGTGCTGGCTGTGGGGCTGTAGGGCTGACCCTGTGTGCTGGCTGTGGGGCTGACCCCATGCTCTCTCTGTGGGACTGACCCCATGCTCTCTCTGTGGGACTGACCCTGTGCTCTCTCTGTGGGGCTGTGGGGCTGACCCCTGGCTGTAGGGCTGTGGGGCTGACCCCCTGTTCTCTCTGTGGGGCTGACCCCATGCTCTCCCTGTGGGACTGACCCCATACTCTCTCTGTGCCCAGCCACAGGGTGTGCTGGCTGTAGGGCTGTGGGGCTGACCCCATGTTCTCTCTGTGGGGCTGACCCCCTGTTCTCTCAGTGGGGCTGACCCCATGCTCTCTCTCTGGGGCTGACCCCATGTTCTCTCTGTGGGGCTGACCCCATGCTCTCTCTGTGGGACTGACCCTGTGCTCTCTCTGTGGGGCTGTGGGGCTGACCCCTGGCTGTAGGGCTGTGGGGCTGACCCCATGCTCTCTCTGGGGCTGACCCCATGCTCTCCCTGTGGGGCTGACCCCATGCTCTCTGTGGGGCTGTGGGGCTGACCCCATGCTCTCTTGGGGCTGACCCCCAGCTCTCCCTGTGGGGCTGACCCCCAGCTCTCCCTGTGCCCAGCCGCAGGGTGTGCTCCGCAGGGTCCCCGAGCCGCCGCAGCGCCCACGCCGAGTCCTACCTGCAGCCCGTGTACCAGCCCTACCTCACCACCTGCCAGGGCCAGCGCCTCTGCAGCACCTACAGGTGAGCCAGGGGCTGCTGGCACCACAGATCCACAGGCATGGGGATCCCAGCCCCTGGGGTGCCCTGAGCTGGAATTGGGTTTGGGGCGCCCAGCTCAGCCCATCCTTGCCTTGCAGGACCATCTACAGGGTTGCCTACAGGCAGAGGTACAGGCAGGTGCCTGAGCCCATGGCCTCCTGCTGTCCTGGCTGGAGCAGAGCAAACGGCGACACACTGGGCTGTAACAGAGGTGAGGAGCTGCTGGCTCAGCCCTGCCCATCCCCAGACCCCCAATGTCCCTGGAGGAGCCCCCAGGACCACATCTCTCATTTACCAACCCTCTGCCTGTCAGGTGGATTCTCCCTGCATTAGATTTTCAGCATCACAGCCCCAAATGCGGTTCAATATCTGATTAATTCCCAGGTTTTCTCTGCTGCCTCTTGGGCCTTTTTCCTTTGGCATCATTTATTATCTTTATAGTTACCAGAGGATAAATAAAACAAGTCCTTCCAGTCTAAATCGGCAGGAATGGATGAGAAATGCTTTCAGGAGGCCACAAATGCAAACCACAGCAGCAGCCAGTCTGTCCCCAGATGGGCTCAGAGCTGCTGCCCTCCTCCTTCCCATCTCTGCTGCCTGCAATCCCCTCAACTTCTTTCCAGCTCCTCTTCCTTCCACCCACCCTGATCCCTGCTCCCCCTGGGCACTCAACCCCGCTGTGTGGTGCTGGTGGTTTTTGGGGTGTGCACACATCCAGGGGGGAGGGAGGGAGCTGGGGACCCCCGGAGCTGCTGGTGACGCTGTGCTGGTGTTCCCTGTGCCAGCTCTCTGCTGGGAGCCGTGCCAGAACGGAGGGAGCTGCGCCTTGCCCGGGAGATGCTCCTGCCCCCCCGGCTGGACGGGGCGAGCCTGCCAGACAGGTACTGTGGCCATGTCCCCCTGTCCCTGCTCCCTGTGTCATACCTGCCCTGCTGCTGCTGGGAGAGCTTCTCCTGGCAGCATCTGTGGGGCTCTGGGTGTCCTTTGCCCTACACCAACCCTGCATAGGGGACAGGGACCAGCGCTGTGGCTCCTGTCAGAGCTTGGGCCATGTCTGATTCTGTCCCTCTGCACACCTACTGGGATGGAACTGTGGCTCCCATGGGAGGTCTGACCTCCCTTTGGTGCCTTCCTGAGCAGCTCTGGCACCTCCATTTTCTCTGCTGGCTGCTCTGTGCTGGGTCAGTGTGAGCAGAGCTGTGCAGCACAGAGCCCTTGTGGGGCCGGCCTGAGATTGTGTGCTCCTGCTCATCCCTCCCAGGCTTTGTAAACTCTTGCTGTAAACTGAAACGCCCTTTTACTGCAAAAACTAAAAATCCATAAACCAAAAATATCCGGGGGTGGAGGGGAAGCCTAGTGATGTCCAGGCTCCTCTCCAGCACAGGAACAGCCTGGTGCTCCTCACAGCACAGGAAAATGGGGTAGCATGGTGCACATCAGTGCTGCAAACCTCTGCCACAGCACTTCTGAGCTTTTCCCAGCTTTCCAGCCTCCTGGAAGATAGAGGAGGAGCGTGTGGCATTGACCCATGCTGGGCCAGGCAGGGCTGAGCCCATCGCTGACAGCTCCAGCTCCGGGGGAAAGGATTTTCCCACTGCCTAAAACAGATTTGCCCGGGCGTGGGAAGCACTTCAGCTCTTTCTGCTTTGTGGGAACAGCTTTAATAACTCCCCCGTGTGAGGAGAGGTTACTGGGTTTTGTACACACTTGAAAGGCTGATAGCTCCTCGCCACAGCTGGCTGGAACCAAAACCCCGGCTGTAAATCCAGGATGAGAGCTGAGCTCTGCCTGGCCAGAGCTGGGACATTTCTGACCATGGCTTTCACTTCTGGCTGTGTTGTGGGGGGGAGCAGAAGGAGGGAAGGAGGCCAGACCCCCTCCAGCTTAGCCCAGGTTTATCCAGGGCTGTCCCAGGCACTGGTGGGGCTGAGACACCCAGCACAAACACCAACTCACTTGGGAGCACTCACTGGGGCTCCATTGCAGCCCCCCTGTGCCTGAGCCACCTGTGCCCCTCACCCTGTCCCCTCCTCACTGAGCTGTTCCTGTGCTCCAGATGTGGATGAATGTGCCAGCCAGAGCCACGGGTGCAGCCAGCTCTGCATCAACACAGCCGGGAGCTTCCACTGCGCCTGCCGGGACGGCTTCAGCCTCGCTGCCGACGACAAGGGCTGCCAGCCCCTGGTGCCACCACCTGCGACAGACACCTCCAGCCAAGCAGGTAACCTGTCCCCAGCTGAGTCCCAGCTGTGGGGGCCTGCAGTGAGAGCTGGGGTAACACTCAGTGTCAGGGGAATGGCGGGAGATGGGAGAGGGGACAGCAGCCAGAGCCCCTCAGCTTTATTCTCGCTGACCCAGGAGTGCTTCTGCCAGCCAAACAACTTCCCCTGAGCACAAACCCATCTGTGAGGGTGACCTGGCTGTGGCTGGAGGTGTCTGGGATGTGTCTGTTCTCTCCATCATCATCCTCATTCCCCAGGGCAGGTCTGGAGCCTCGAGGAGCGGCGGGTGCCGCTGGTGACGGCCCATTATTACTTTTGGTACGCGCTGTGACACTTCAAACTCGTACCGTGAGTAATAATGCGCTGTGGCCAGCACGGGCAGCACGCAGCAAACGTCTGGGACAGCAGGCCATGTGCCCCACCTGCCTCTAGCCCTGCCCAGGGCCCTCAGCAGGGACTGTCCCTCATGCCCACCACAGCACAGGACAGAGATGGGTGGTTTTTGGCAGCAAAAGGCCAGGATCCACCAGATCTCTTGTCCTTTAAGCATCACCCCACTGCCTGAAACCCTCCGCACTTTGTTGCAGGTGCTGCAGCAGCAGGAGCAGCCTGTGCCTTTAGCAGCTGGACTAGATGCCAGGTCCTGCAGATGCTCTGGGGGATGATCCCAGCGGGGAAGAGCCTGGGGATGGAAAGGAGCAGAGCTTGGCCAGAGCCCTGCAGCCATGCCTTTCTCCCCAGCAGCTTCCACCTCACCTCACCAGTGAGCTTTTACTCACTGACATTCCCTCCATCACTTTTTCAGGTCCTTCCAGTGAAATGAAGGAAGAGATGAAGGACCTGAGGAGCAGAGTGGAAGCGCTGGAGCAGGTGAGTTGCAGCACATCCCCCTGCCCTGTTCTGCTCAGCCAGCTCCCACCCGGGGCTGCTTGCAGCCAGGGTTTCCCTCCTCCCCGGCTCTATTTTTAACATCCCAGCAGCAATCCCAGCTGTGCCCACACCGCGGCTTTCCCAGCCCTTTGAACACAACCACAGCCCTCGAGCCCTCCCTGGTGGGCGCTGCATCCCCCCGGGTGGTCCTCCTGGCCGGGAGGGGGATGCACTCACAGCTCCCCTTCTCCCTGCAGAAGCTGCAGCTGGTGCTGGCCCCTTTCCACAACCTGATGCTGCCGGAGGATGTCGGTGCAGACCCCATCAGCCGCCTGTCCCACTCCCTCCAGCAGCTGGACAGGATTGACTCCCTGAGCGAGCAGATCTCGTTCCTGGAGGAGCGGCTGGAGACCTGTAAGTGCCTGGAAAAAGCAGCGGGGAAGGATCTCCCTGCTGCCATCCTGGCCACGGGCAGCAGATGTGGGCCAGCGAGATCAGTAACACATATGCCACTGTTCATCTGGATCTGCCTCCAGCTCAGCAGCCTGTAATTAATAAAGGATGAACACAAACAGCCCATTAGCTTCATTTCAAAGCTGTTTCTATGGCTGCACCATCTGACTGCCCTTGTAGCAGCCAAAAAATGGTAGGATTGGCACATGGAAAGGTGGCTGTGGGGCAGAGCTGAGGGGAGCAGTGGGTCAGGAGTGGCAGGCAGCACCTCACAGCTGCTGCCCCTTCCTGATCACTCAGTCCTTAGGAAAGAACCCCCGGCTCTTAGGAAATTAACAGTCCAAAAAGTCAATCAGGGAAGTTTAGGGAGCGTGCAGAAGTTGGCAGATTTATGAGCCTGGGAAATTTTAGGCATTTCTTTTGGAAGTTTACAGACCAGTAAGGGCACCAGAGAGGGTCTCCAAAGGAGCAAACAGAAGAAAGGACCCCAGTGAGAGCTGTCATGTGTGAAATGGCTGGAGGTGGGGGGTCCTGCCTGGTGTCCCCACCAAGCAGAGGGACAGCATCCCCTTGGGTCCCCGTGGTGCTCACCTTGACTCCAAGCAGAACAAAACTGTCTGAACTCTTTTATTTTGATAGGCAGCTCTTTGCAGGTAATTTTTCCCATTAAATAATTCCAGAAAGTGGGCATGGCTGGGGTGTGCAACAGCAGCTTGCTGAGTTTTGGAAAGACTCAGGAGAAACTGGTTTGGGGCATATCCAGTCCCAGTTCAGTGCTTGCAGTAATGGCTGAGCGAGAAAAAGAATTCAAAGAACTTGTTTGAAGACAAAGTAGCTGCAAATAGACACTTAAAAACCATCTCAGAGAGGTTTTTAATTACCAGAACCACTGAGTGTTCCAGCAGGCTGAGTTTTCTAGTAGTGCCCTCCATGTATTATTAGTGACAGCACAGAGGAATGTGAGCAGTATCACAAGGTAACATGGATTCAGTCCAAGGGATGACTCCAAAGTCCCGAAATTAATTTCTGCCAAGTCTGTCTCAGCAAGCAAAACCTGTTTTTGTCTCTTTTCATGGTCTTGCAAGTCCCTGTAGGACACAAAGCTGTCCCCAGCGAGCTCTGGGGCTCACAGGGCATCCCATGGAGTTACTCAGCCCCTCTGTTCTGTGCCTGGTGGAGCATTTCCCAGCTGAATGCTACCCTACAACTGCACTCCCCAATTAACTGCTCAGTGGGGATGTGTGCAATGACCAAAAAAAACCCATTTTCTCTTCTTTAAACCATCAGCAGAGGCACCAGGTCAGAGCTCTTTAAGCCACAACAATTTTGGCCCCCTCTAGGTCTGAATTATCCCTGATCCAGCACAGACTGTCACTGTCACTGGATTTGGGACATTGTGCACAGGGCCCAGGCAAGGACTGTGACATGCCAGGGAGGTGAGAGTGACATTCCTGAGTGTGGGGGGATGGAGCAGCAAGTGTGGGTGACATTCCCAGAGGTTCAGGTCAGTCTCATTCTTCCTGGGAAAGACACAAACCAAAGCCAGGATAATGACTGAATTTATTTTGCTGAATTTACTTTTTTTTTCCTATCTTCCCAGGTTCCTGTAAGAATGAACTCTAGCAGAGTGCCTGGGGACCTGGAGCAAGCTGAGTGCATCCACAGCTCTTATCTCTTATCTCCAGGCTGGGGGTGAAGCCACAGCATGTACAGGAAGGCACAGGGCAGCAGAGGAGGCTGGGCTCCCAGCAGCATCTCCATCCTTCTCTCTTCCAGCTCACCTCACCAAAGGGCACCCAGTTCCTGCCAGAGTGGACTCTGAGCCCTCTCCCTGCTGGAGAGGCAGCAAATAAATGCCTTATCTTGTGCCATGAGTGCCTGGCTGTGCCACATGGCTGTGTGTGACCTGGGGGGTGTTCAGCTTTTCCTTAGTGTTATCCTGGGATAACATTTCCCAGGGAGCAGTGGGCACAGGGCTGGCTGCCCTGTGGAGCCCCTGGTGCCTGAAAAGGTACTGCAAAACTGGCTGTCCATGCCTGCAGCTCCTGTTCTGCTCTGCAGGAGCCCTGGAGTTGGGATGGTGCCTCACCAGTGAGGCTGGGTGAAGCACAGCCCTCCTGCCTGGGAGGCACAGCCTGGGGACAAGGACCCTCCTGCCCCTCCATCACCAAACCCACCCCCTCCAGGAACTCAGCACCCCACATCCTCCTCCTTCAGCTCCCATACAAGACCAGGAGGCTCCTTTATTTAAATAACCAAAGGTGTAATTTCTTTTTTTTTTTTTTTTTTTTTTTTTTTGTAAAGCACATCACATTCTCAGCCCAATTAGAAGTGAACAGCAGACAACTGCACACAGAGGCACAGCTCCCTCCTCCCAGGAGGAGTCAGACATGATTCCCCTCCCCAGGAGCCCTCCCAGGGCCCTCCTGGGTTGACCCTCCATGACAACCCTTTGTCTGCCACTCTCACAAAGTGCTGGTTTCGTTCCCATCCTCCCACCCCGACCCTTCCCATCCCCTGAGTCTGTACTGTAAGGCCCCTCCAGTGAAGCCCCTGGCAGCTCAACCCTTCCATGGAGCTCCCTGCCTTTCCCAGCTGAGGCTTTAGCCCCAAAATGCCAGAAAAACACAACTCCACCAATGCAGGCTGCAGGAGCTGGGTGTGCTGGTTACCTGAGTAGCCCCAGGTGGCTCATCCCAAGGTTCCCTGTGCCATGAACAGGAGAGCTAAAGCTACAGGAACCATGGACCTGACCCAGCCACCAAGGGCATCAACATTCCACATCTCCTGGTAAGGAATCCAGGAGCTCTGTTGGTCCATCACCCCAAAGCACAGGGGGAACCCATTTATCTGACTGGGAAAGAGGTTTATGTCCCCCAAAGGGGGAGCTGAAGCCTTCCAAGCCTCCCCAGCCCCGTTCCAGCTGCACTCACCCACCGTGTGGCTCTGCAGGGGTGTTACAGGCCTTGCAGAGCGGCAGCTCCGCCCCGCAGAGCAGCAGAGACGCGGGACAGGCACCATCTTTCGGCCAGTGCTGACCATGACAAGTGACACAACGAGCACGACAGAGCCCTTTGCCTCCGTGAGGGGCATTGCAGGCACCGGGATGTGAGCAGGCTGAGCCACCACCACGGCAGGGAGCTGGCAGCAGTTCCCAACGTGATGCTGTTGTGACACAAGGACATCTCAAGGGGACAGGCTCGTGAGTCCCGCGGGTGGGTGGCAGTGCTCTGGGCTGTCCAGGGAGGACACCACACTCCTAGCACTGCTGAAAAGCCAAAATGTGGATTTTTCACCCAGTTCTCAGCCCTGTTTGAGCATCAAGGTTGTGCTGATACAAACTGCTGCCTGGTGATTTCCACCTGGGACATCAGCTGAGCCTGCAGGAACACAGGTGCAGGGACAGTCACACGGGCAGAGCTCAGGCTCCAGGCAGGTTTTGCTGTCACCCCGTGCCAGCTGCAAGAGCTGGGGGAACTCACCAATCTGGTCATTGAGCCCTTTGGTAGCACAAGTTTGATGCCTGAGAAATTCAGAAAAAGGAGACATTTCAAAGTGAGAAAATGAACACGTAAGAGAAATCCACTCAAAGGGGAACCTTAGTGCTGGCTTGACACCCTGTGTGTGCCAGTCTGTGGTGCTCCCAAGAGTTAGAAATCACTGAAGAGGAGAAGGAGTTCCTTCAGTATTTGGCAAGAACAGGTCCCTTCAGCCACCACCACACGGTGACACCACTGGAGAAGCCTCTAGGATGAGTCCTTTGCCTCATCTGGACGGCCTGACAGCCTGAAGAGGGTTTCTCCTCATGGTGCTGAAGCATCTGTCAGTGAGGTCGGTGACATCGTCTGACGTCAGCCCTTTGGTCTCTATTGGAGGCAGAACCTCAACCTTGATTTTGCCTGGGGACAAGAGAGGAGCCTGTGAGAACCCCACACACCACAGGGTGTTCTCTGCCCTGTTCCCCATCCTGGACAGGCCCAGCACAGCTCTCAATCCCTCCCAGGGCTTCAGGCATCCATCCCTGGAGCACAGAGTTAGATCCCAGCTCCAGCTGTGCCACCCAGAACAATCCCCCTGTGCCCCAAACTGCCATCCCACCCAGAGCCTGCCCAGAGCAGGAGGTGGTAACCAATTTTTAATGAAAACATCCCTCAATGTGTTTAATTACAGCCCTTCCTGAGTTAACCCAGCCCAGGCTCTGGTGCCAAGTGCTTTGAACTGCCTCCAAACATCTCCCAGCAGGGCTCCTCCTGTTCACCCCAGCTCTGCTTCCCTCCCACAGCCCCTGTGAGCCAGATCTCCACATGGGACATCTTTGTTACCTGATGTAAATAGCTTTGTCTTTGGGTTATAGAAGCTGGTGAAGGAAGAATACACCACAGGGATCACTGGGACCTTGAGGAAGAGAAGAAAAAGAGGAGTTACTGGCACTTCAGCAGCTCAGGGCAGTCCAGAGACAGGCAGCAAATCCCACACAGCAGAGCTGACCTGGCCTGGCTCTCAGACACAGAGGGCACACAGAGCCCCACAAACAACACCCACTTCCAAAGGCTGGAACAATCATCAGTCAAATGGAATCAAAACCACTCCCCAAAAACTCAAAGGATACTCAAGGAAGCAGGGCCAAGTTCCACTCCAGCCTCAGCTCAGCACTGGCTTTCAGGGCTCCTGGACCCAAGTGAGGCTTCAAACCCCAGGTATTTTCTGTCCTGCAATCAAACACTGCAGGCTGCCTGTTCTGACAGGCCTTGCCTGTTGTACAAGCACGTGTCTGGGGCAGAGTGGCTGCTCTGCTTTCAGTTTCTAAGAAAAGGAGTCACCAGTTGTTATCAGTTGCTCCCAAGGAAGCTTCAGACAGACATGGGGCCAGGAGGGCAGGCAGAGCTGCTCCAGTACTGCTAACACAGCCAGGATCCACAGCTGGTGACTCAGGGGGGTGTAGCAGAGGAGGGGACCAGCTCCATGTCATCCTTTCCTCCCAGCAGCTGCCAGGCTCTGCCTTGGCTGCATCACCCAGCCAGGAATGGGGATGGTACAACACAGGCTACACCCTGGGCTTGGCCAAACCAACCCAGTGAGGAAGCTGGCACCACTTCCTTTTCCCAAAATCCCTGCTGTAATAACACCTCTCCTGGGGAAACCAGTTTCCCCTGAGGACTTGAGTCATCCCAGTCTCTGGCACACTGCCCTAGCACTGTGCCCAGGCAAGCACCCTGCTCCTGAGACAGCTCTGGCTGGCTGAAGCTGTTTGCCTGCCCCCTCACTAAGCACTCATGGATGCTGTCATTTTGGAGAGAAAAGACATACCAAGAACTGCCATATGGCTGCCAGGGAGGCAGCAGTTATTTTCACACAGAGCAAGCCCAGATGTTGCTCTAAAGCACAAGAATTAACAATCCTGAATCATCACTACACTACTGCAACCTGGGGGATTGACAAAGGAATCAACAGCTTTGGGCTTCCCCAGGAAAGAACACATGGGGCTCCCTGCCAGGAGTGAGCTCTGGGCTGCAGCCATGCCCCAAGGAACCCCTGGGCACAGGCACTGCCCTGCCATGCTGCCAGGAAAGCCTGGAGATAGGGATCAAGTGTGCCTGTCCCTCACATTCCTCCTTCCAGAGGGGACCTAGACTGAGGCAGGCAGGAGAGAGGACAGGGCAATTCCCCACTGTCTGCAGCCATTCATGCCCAGGGTCATTCTATTCCTAGAAGGGATGGAAAAGCCTCTTGGCTGCTGCTGGGCAGCACTTCTGACACCTGTGGTTTACCTGAGTAGGTGTTACCTGGGAACACAGCTCATCTGATAGCAAACAAACCCCACACTGCATGAGCAGTGCACAGTGCCACTGCAAAAGCACTCAGGGTTGCCATGCAGGGGCAAAGCACCGTTACCTGGGCCTGGATAGCAAGGTGAAATGCTCCTTTCTTGAACGGCAGCAAATCCCCAGTGCAGTTCCTTGTGCCCTCTGGGTACACCCACACCTTCACCTGCACATGGAGAGACAAGGCTCTGCTCCAGAAATCCACCTGCAGTGGTGGGAGCCACCAGCCAGCTCTGCCAAGCTGAGCCAGCAGCAGCAGTGCCACAGCCCACCCAGCTCCACAGTGACACTCACATTCTCAGCCACCATAGTCTTGGCCACCTCTGACATCACCATCTTGGCACTGCTGGTGCTCTTCCTGTTGATGAAGATGACGCCACCCAGGTAGATGATGAGCCCCACGCTGCCCATGTACATCAGCTCTTTCTTGGCCACCTGGACACAGTTGTCGGGCAGGACCTCCATCAGCCCTAATGGGATGGCAGAGGGCAAGACCCAGCAGTCACCCCCCTCTGCCTGCACTCAGGTAGGACAAGGAGAGGGGCACTAGGGACAGGCTGGTGCCTTGCTTCTCTCCTGCTTCTGAGAGCAGGAGGCTTGGCACACTGCAGAGTTAGTGGGGCAGGGTGGCTGCAGGTGACAGCAAGACCCCAGGGGCAGCTCATTGCCCAGCCCCAGGGAGTCCAGCAGGGCCACTGGCACACGTGCTGGGCCAGCACCTCAAGGTCAGCAGGACCTGGGTGTGGCACTGCTCAGAGTGACAGGAGACCCTCCCCACAACCAGCACTGATGGGGAAGCTGCACCAGGAGGTACAAGCAGGACTTCCCCCAATAGTGAGCAGGAGAAATGTTCTGTTCCCTCCCACCAGCTCCTCACCCATCATGTCGAGGACGCTCTGATGGTTGGACACAATGATAGCAGGGCCCTCCACCTTGAAGTTCTCCAGTCCCTTCACCTCAAACCTCAGGCCGAAGAAATACTTGAAGGTCCTGACAACAGCTCTGATGATTCTGCAGAAGAGAAAAGCAGTCAGCAGCAGGGCAGGGACTTCTGTATCCAGTGGGGGTGGGAGGAGACTCTAGGACAGAGAACCTCCAGTCTTATTTGTGCTGTGGTCCACCCAGGTGTCTGCCCTGCATGGTCTCACATGCTCCAGGACGTGTTCATTTGCTCTGTTCAGTGCCATTGTTCTGACTGCCCTGGTGCTACCAGGCTCTTCTTCCTGCAGCTACCAGGGCCCCACAAATTGTTCAAACAATTCTCCCAGGAGCTGCCACTCCCCAGCACACCCAACACCCAAGGAAGGCTCTGCCAGGTCTGCTCCTTGCAGTGCTGGAAGATGCTGCTCAATGATACAAACAAACCCGGAGTGCCCAAGGAAGAGGGGAAGAGAGGTGAGGAACACTTCCCTGCACAAGGCAAGGATGCAGGCAGCAAACAGGATGCTCCCCACATGCCCTGGCAGAGGCTGGGTGCCCCCAAGCAAAGCCATGCTCAAGCTTTTGCCCCTTCCCAGTGGATCTACAGGTCTGACAGAGCTCCCAGCTTTTCCCAGCTGGGAGACTCCAGCAGCTCTACTCAGCCATGCCAACCCTGGAGCACATTTCCATGCCCTTGTCAGCCCATGGAAGCAGGGCCTATCCATGCCA
The DNA here is from genome assembly GCA_030060385.1 of Muscicapa striata striata. Classification (NCBI taxonomy): domain Eukaryota; kingdom Metazoa; phylum Chordata; class Aves; order Passeriformes; family Muscicapidae; genus Muscicapa; species Muscicapa striata. The sequence goes on along the minus strand of JAREIS010000026.1, from coordinate 1,448,017 downwards.
CCCCCTGACCTGGGGACTTGGGGACTCTCCAGCTAGGCCAAAGGACACAGGCAGAAGCTGGCAGAACACAGGGGCTATTTTGGGCAAGGCAACAGCCATTTACCAGGACAGGTGGCAGAGGAGCCTGCACGTGAACAACGCCCCCAGGAACAGCCACCAGCTTGGTTCTGCTCTCCCCTAGAGCTGATTCCAGAGCTGATCTGCCCTCCAGCAAGCACCTGGATGTCCTGCCCTAGGGCCACCTTCTCCCTGGCAGACAGGAGATGAAGCTTCCTGCAGCAGGAGATGGAGGTACAGTGTCAGCTTTGTCCCCACTGCAGGGTCCAGCCTGGGAACTGTGCAGCACCACCCTTGTCACTCAAGTGGGAGGTGAGCACCTGGACAGCATCTCATCCTGGCATGGTGGCAGCTCCCAACATCTGCTCTCCAAAAGTCTCCACAAACTCTTGAGCCACAGAACTTCCCCCAGCTGGCTCCTACCCACAGCAGGGCTCACATCTCTGTGGGGTGTCCCCCCATGCAGAACACCCGAGCTGGCTGTGACACTGGAGGTCAGGCCAGGCCAGTGCCCCAAGGTGACACTGCTATCAGTCCTCAATTCAACTCGCTGCAAAGAGCCACACCCGGGGAAAGGACACAGGGAGGTGTGTGGAATGCTGAGCTCCCGAGCTCTACAGCCTGCTCCGAGGTTACAGGGGTGCAGCCCAGGTGAAGACACGGGGTTACAGGTGAGAAGAGGCAAGGTGACACCAACCAGTGAGGTCTTGGGGGATGCCAGGCCACCAGGGTGACCTAAATCACACTTCTCCTCCCTTCTGACTGCCAACCAAAAAAGAGGTCACTGCTCTGGAAGTCACGGTGCTCAGTGGCTGCTGGGAGAGGCTGGTTACACATTACTCAAGAGCAACCATCCAGCTTCCTCCTGCCAGCCCCGAGCCAGACTTTCCTTGCACAAGATGTGGCGTGAGCCACTGAAAGAGGCAAAGGGGCAGAGCTCAGAGCAGGCAAAGAATGGGATGACCAGCAGCCCCTGCTGGGCTGGCCACATCACCCACAGGGTTAAAGGATGGATCTGAGTCCCTCTGACCCCACAAGAGGCTTCTCTGCTGGAATCAACAACCCAGATGTAGTGCAGCCACAGCTGCAGAGAGCTGTAAAACCAGTGCACTTATTGCCAGACACAAAGAGCAAATAACTGACAGGGAATGAGACTTTTCAGTGCATCCCTAACAGTCTGAGCATGAAAGCCAGCAGCCCCCAGATTCACGTGCTCTGCTCCACAGCCAGTCACAGAGGCTTGTTTAGGATACTCTGATTTTCAAGGACTACTGAAATCTGCTTACCAGATTGGAAGCTCTTGCAAGATGTTTTACCACAGATAAACAGTTCTATCTCTATCAGATACCCTGGGTAACCTCTTCCAAGTCACACCAGCTTGACACTGGAGCCAGCAGCACAGCAAGAACGGGGTGTTCTGCGCCAGGCAACAACACCATTATCACTGTCTGTCCACCAGCACATGCTCTGCTCCAGCCCCCTTTCCCAAGCTGGAATAAGCAGCCTGGGATGTTGGAGAAATAAGGAACTCACTGGATCACCTCAGCCAGGGACCTCCCAGGGGCTGGGATACATCATCAAGATCTTCAGCCAGTGCCACCACACAGAAACAATTGGCTTGAGTTACAGGAAAAGGGCGGTTCTGGCCAAAATTCAGCCCTGGGTTTCAACATGAGCAATGCAAGCTCTTGTTCCCAAATAGTTTCTTGAAGTTTACAGAAAATTTAGAGGGTGGGTTTTTTTTTTTTTTTTTTGGGGGAATAAAAAGATAGTGTCTCCATCACTGACATCATAAATTCTCCCAGCTGCAGAGCTGGCTGAGCATTGGAAAGCTGCTCTTGAGCGAGCCAAGGCAACCAAAGCTGGAGAGAGAGCCAGGCTGGAGATCTCGGAGCAGACTGCCTGGGGCCATGGCACCAGCTGGGACGGGCAGGGCACAGCCCTCAAGGCAGCACATCAGTGCCCTGTGCCCACTCCCTCGGCCCCGAGTCCCAGGTGTGAAAGCCACACTGCAAAGCAAAGTCCAGCTCCACCTGCTGAGATGCTGCCAACCTTTGATCCTAGAAAGCTCTCCTTTCCCCCGCATCCATATAACATGGTCATAAAGCTGCCTAGGGGAGAGCAAAACCAGGAAATGAGCTGTCCTGTGCTGCCAGCAGAAGTGCCAGCTCTGCCTTAGAATGTACCTTGGCATGGAGAGGAGGTGCTGGATGACAACAGCCCCTTGACCCTTGCCACAGGTGTCCTGCCAGGGGACACGGGGTGGGACAGCAGCTGCAGGAGAGCTGTGCCCTGGCAGCACAAGGCACACAGCCTGCTCCTGGGGCAGGAAACACCCCAAACACAACCACACAACTGTTAGCATCTAAAGGGACCTTCTAGAGATCGGCTATATCGGCCACGGCAGGGTCACCCAGTGGCACAGGTGTGTTTGGAATGTCTCCAGACAGGTAGATCTCACACTCCCCGGGCAGCCCGCTCCAGCGCTCTGCCACACTCAGCAAACACCGCTCTCCTGCAGCTTTCCCCCAAAAAAAAAAAAAAAAAAAACCAAAACACCTCCAGGCTCTTCATCCCCGAACGTGGCGTGCCGAGGGCTCTGCCACGGGCCAGGACAGCCCCCCTGAGCCCGAGCCCGCCGGGGCTGCGCTGCCACCCACGGGACAGAGGCCGCCAGCACCCCAGGGGCTCCGGGCAGCGCGGGGAGGCGACAGCGCTGTCCCCAGCGCCCGTTCCCCCCGCTGCCCCCTCACCTCATGTTCTTGACCGTGCGGCCGCCGTTGACCAGCAGGCAGGCGACGGCCGCCAGCGCCGAGGCCACCAGGCACAGCACGCAGTAGAAGCCGATGCGCAGCGCGAAGTTGACGGTCGGGCTGAGCTCCATGAGGAAGTGGAGCAGCAGCAGCACGGCCGTGCCCCACAGCAGCCACCCCAGCTCCATGACAGCTCCACCCGGACCGGCCGCTACTGCCGCCTCCTCCCCGGGCAGCCCCGCGCTGAGCCCGCCTTATGTGGGCGGCCCAGCCCGCCCCGCCGCTCCCTCAGCGGGGCGGGCCGGCCGCCGGGGAGCGTTCCCTGTGTGGCGGGCATTGCTGGGGCTGCTGGGCGGGACTCGGTGGCCATAGCCACGGGGGGAAGGCGGGGAATGGAGTGGCGGTTTGGTTCCCTCATGGAGCGCTCTGGGGGTTTGGTCCCTTCACGGACCCCTGTGGGGGTTTGGTCTCCTCGTCGAGGACCGTGGAAGTTTGGGACCCTCATGGAACCGTGTTTTGGGACCCTCATGAAGCCCTGTTGGGGGTTTGGTCCCCTCGTGAAACCCTGTGGGGATTTTGGTTCATTGTAGATATTTTGTCCCGTCACGGAGCCCTGTGGACGCTTGGGACCCTCATGGAGCCCTGTCGGAGATTTGGGTCCCTCATGGTGCCATTTGGGGGGTTTGGGACCCTCAACCAACCCTCTGGACATTTTGTCACTTCATGGAACCCTGTAAGGGGGTTTTGTCCCCTCATGAAACCCTGTGGGGGGTTTGGTCCACTCATGGAGCCCTGTGGATGTTTTGTCCTCTCATGGAGCCCTGTAAATATTTGGGACCCTCATGGAGCCCTGTAGACATTTTGTCCCCCTTCATGGAGCCCTGTGGACATTTTGTCCCCTCATGGAGCCCTGTGGACATTTGGGACCCTCATGGTGCCATGTAGGGGGGTTTCACTGCCTGTGTGGTGCCATGGAAAGGCTTTGGGGTCCTCCATGCTGTGAGGGAGTTTGTGTCTCTCAGGGCACTGTGTGAGGTTTGGGGACCCTCATGGACCCTCACCCACCTTCTCCACTGGTGCTTGATGTTGGTTTTCCAGCGGCACAAACGTGCTGAGCGGGATGGAGCTTTCCCTGCTGGCACTGGGGTTAGGATAGGATCAGGCCCTGAAGCTCAGTGGGTACAAAGCTGATATGGGAGATGAAAACATTTGCTGGAACCGACACAAACCATTCATTGACCTCAGCTGGTTTTGCAACACTTTTTATAGCAAAACCCGAGTCCCGCGGGTCTCCGAGCAGACTCCACTGGGGTAAGGTGTGACCCTGGGGTTCTGAGCATCTCCTTGGCATACACAGCTTTGCAGCTCCTGGAAAAATCAAGGAAAAATGTTAGCCCTATTAAAATAACTGTTGTTCCCTCAGCTGTCCTTGGATCCACCATCAGAGGTTGCGTACTGTTCCCAAATGCAGCAGCTTTAGGGCTGGGAGCAGCACACAAGCTCCTTCTCTACAGAGAGCTCCCGGCCGGCTCCCTGCGGCTGCCAGGCAATGACATCTCAGAGCTGGTCTCATGATTCCAGCTAATGCCACAAAGAACCCTTATTGTATTAGCATCTCCACACAGCATTAGATTAATCCCCACTGCCTGTGTTGTGTGGGCTGTTCAGGGAGTCTTGCTCCATCACCGTGCCAGCCAACATATGCCTGGGAAGTCACTGAGACCTTTGCAGCAGAGCAGACACTGGGCCCGGAGCAATTCTGTGTTATCCTCATGACTTTTTGCTTTTGTTGACATGAGAAGAAAGTCCCTGGTGATCTGTCACCGGGGCATCGCGCGGCCCGATCCGCAGAGCTCATAAACCCTGGCTGACGTTGGGAATCTGCAATGTAAATTCCGGCAGGGCCGCGGTGCCGGCAGCAAGCGCAGTGAACAGATCCGGCGTGGTGGGGTTGGTGCAACGCTCCACGTGTGGGCTCCTGGAGGAGTTGGCTGCCATCCCCTTCTCCCCACGCTTCCAGCGCGTTATCTGGAGTAATGCAAATGAAACATTTGATATTAGTCTGTAGCTCAAGGAAGGGGAGCGCTTTCTGATGCCAGATTAGAAGCCAGACATGGCCCTGCCTGCGAGCAAGCAGAGCTGTCATGCTGAGTTATTTCATAAGGCAGGCGGTGGTGCTGCCAGATGACGACAGCCTGTGCGTTAACATTTTCATAACAAACTGCCTGGTGGCGAGAGCCTCCTCCCGCTGTGTGACACAAGGATCACCTCATCACCCTGAGATATGGCCATTTTGGGGCAGAGGCAAAGGTGACCCTATCCCTGTCCTCCCAGGCTGCAGCAGCTGGAATGAAGCAGTTCCAAATTCTCAAAATCCCTGGTTTGCTAGATAATGCTACTATTTGCATATTTAAGCTGCTGATTGGATTATTTAAACATGGTAGAAAGATCCCTAGTGGGAGCAAGAACCCATCAAGTGCCCAGCAGAAGGGTCCACGCAGAATCACTGCTGGTAGGATTTCTGTGCCTGGGTCCATGAAGAGCCATGAAGCCCAAAGCATTACCCTTGTCTTACAATAATCTGGCTGTGTTCTTTTATCTTTTATTTGCCTAAATATATTGCTTCCCTTGGCAACAACATGTGACCTCCCTGTGGATGACTAGCTTCTGACTGGAAAAGAAACAGAGCCAGGGAGAGCATCTCCCACATATGGAGAAGGGAAGAGAGGGAAAGCACTCGGAGGGGTAGGACAGAAGGAGGGATGTGTCCATCCCCTGGCTGAGCAGATTGTAGAGCAGCAGGAGGCCCGAGGCTGGGTGGGTGGGTTCTCAGCAGGACCCTCTGGAGATGCTTGCTGTGCCAAAGGAAGTTTGGATTTTTGGAGAATCTCTCACTCTGCCTCTGCCCTTGGCTTTCCACAGCAGCTCTGGCAGCTCTACCCATCGGCCTGCTTCCCTTTGCCTCCTGCCAAGGGCTCTGTGTTGAAAGCAGCAGCTGGGTTTGGTGACATTAAAGTGGGGGGAGGAGGAAGCAACCAGCCAAACATCCTTGTTCATGGCCTTTCTGTGGCACGCATGTGTGAGGCTGGGAGCCCTCACAGGAAGGGCTGACAGCACGGGCCGTGGGCTGTGCAAACTCCTCAGCAGCAGCCCCTCATGCTGGATGCTGCACAGCAGCCTCCATTGTCACAAGCTTGGGGACAGTGAGGTGATCCAGACTTCTGCTGTGACTCCTTCCAGACCTCTGTCAGTCCATTCATCCATCATCCATCCATCCATCCATCCATCCATCCATCCATCCATCCATCCATCCACCTGCTAACCTGTCTGAATTAGTAGCTGGCTTTGGGAGATGTGTCAGAGCCTGGTGTCACTGTGTGTCACCTCTGTGTAGCTCAGGGTACACAGGACAGCCCAGCATCGCAGCACTGACGTGTTTACCCTGTGTAACACTCTCACATGGGCAGGACTGCAGGCTGGGCACCTGGACTTTGTTTGCATCCATAAGCAAGGCTGCCCCAAGGGCTGACATGACAAGCTGACATCAGTTTTCCTGCAAGTGTTGTCTTGGCAAAGACAGTGAAGAGGTTTTCTCTGGTTGGGAACACCAAAATCTGCTTGGTGAGGATGTGCTAAGAGCAGTTTGTGTGAAGGATGTGGGTGAATCTCATTTCCTTGTCACCTAAAAGGGCACACTGGAGGTCAAATTGTCCTGCTGCTCCTTTTGTGGGCAGCAGGGAAGCTCATGATGAGCCCACAGTGGCAGAGCTTCAGCCTGACCCTCAGCCTCCACGCTGGCTCCTGCTGCTCCATGGCCACGCTCCCTGTGGTTGCTGGGCTCCTCGGGAATCACACGTCAGCGCTCTGGTGACAACAGAGTAAACACTCGGGGAGGAACCGCCTGGTGACTCAGCGTGGTTTCAGTGTGAGCTCTGCAGTTCCCCGCTCCAAACAGAGCCTTGCACAAGCACCAAAAGCATGAGATTGCTAAACTGCCCGAGCTTCGGCAGGCACAGCCTCCACTGGCGCTGCAAAGACAAAGAGCCCAAGGGACTTTGACTCTGTGAACACGCAATTAAGAGAGAAATGTGTTTTAAAAGGCTATTAAATAATCAGAATGTTCCTTCCTGTAACCTTTACTCACCTACAAGTAACTCTATTAAAAAAGTAAGACATCATCTGGTGTGGATTTCAATGCATACAGAGCACAAGGCAGGATGCTGCTCCACAGAGAATTTCACACTGGCACCCCACAGAGTGCCAGGGCTGTCAGTGAGGCTGAAGACTGGTGCTTGCAGAGCCAGGCAAGGATTGCAGCTGGGTTAATACACCACCAAGCCCCCCAGCACTGGGTTTTATTCTTTTGCTCCTGGTAGCCTTTGCCAAAACCAGGAGGTAGCAAAAGCACGAGGCTTCCAGATCTCACTGTTGCATTTACATTTGTAACCACAGGCTGGAAATCCCCCTGCACCTCATGGTCTCTGCACCAGGCTTGGAAATGAGAGTGTGCCCAATACAGGACATCTTGTCTGCCTGCAGCTCTCAAGCTCTTTCAGGCACAAGGATGTAAAATTGAAATCACTTTTTTTTCCCAAGTTGCAATATGATTAGGCTTTCTCCCAAATGTCATGTGTAAATAAAGGAAATCAAATTGTTTCTGATGGATTTTGTGCTGGTGGAAGGGGCTGGGTGGTTGACCTGGAGATTGATGAACTGAGCAGGGAAGGCAGAGCTGTGAGCCAAGGGCTTCTCTTGGTGGACAACCTGGGACTGGAGAGGAGTTTGTTGCATCTCCCTTGTCAAAGTTTCTCAGCTAAGGGAGCCCATGACCATAATGTGTCCCATTCAGCTGGTGGTGCTGAGCTCTGGGTGTGTCTGCAGGGTTGGACTGCCGTGTGTTTATGGGCTGTGCATGCCCCACCTGTGCAACCTGAGCCAGCAATCTCATCCCCTCCTCTCCTGCAGCCCTTGATCCCTGTGCTGTGCATGTGTGGCTGTAGTTACAGGAACTGGGCAGATCCTGTTTCCCTGGGGATCTGCAGTCCTGATCACTGCAAAGTGGGACACTGGGGCTCTGGGAGTCAAGGTGTGCCCAGAAGGGGACACTGATCCCCACTGGAATCTCCATCCCTGCCTCCTGAAGGACATTTCCCTTACCCTGAAGCATCCCATGGCACCTGCTGGGTGCAGGCCCTGTTGGCTGAGCCATGCTCTCTCCCCAGGCTGAGTGTGGCGTTCCTGCGTTGCCAGACCTGCCAGCACTGTGCCACAGGGTGTGCCAGCTCTGTGGCACACAGCAGGACCAAAGGGCCTTTGGGCTATGTCCAGGTGTGCAATTAAACATCATTTCTGCGTCACAGGGGCAGCTGCAGCACCTCCCCAGCCCACATCACCCCAAAGCTGCTGGTTGCTCTGCTGCTGCCAGCACCACCACCTTTGAAGATGATCATATCCTCCGGCCCCTGAACAAGTCTCCTGCCCCCTTCTCTGCCTCTCCAAGTGAAAATGGGCTCCAGCACCTGCACAGACACTTGCTGGGGTTGAGCACAGGAGTTTCTGTTGAAGAAAAAGGTGTGTTGTCACTATGGAGCAGTGGAAATGTACTGACACCTCTGGGCAGGGCGGGAGGGAGCGGAGCAGCCTGGGGTGCTTTCAGCACAAAGACCGTTTTTCTTGTGAACAACTCCAGTCTTGCCACAGGAATGAATTTGGGCTGGGGCTGAGCTCACACAGGGCTGGATCCCAGAATGGGCTGCTGGGATTGGCTGCACCACAGCCAGGCAGCAGCTTTGTTTATAGAAGCACAACATGAAACCAGCACCCAGGTCTTTGGGTGTGTGAAGTCAGTACCCATCTCTTCTTGGGGTGCCTGTGTGGGAACAGAGGGTCTGGGTAACTGCTCAGTGGAATGCTGGGGTACTAGAATTGGATGCCACAAACTCCCCAGGTGCTGCCCTCTCATTGCACAGCCCTGCTGGAGCTGCCAGTGTGTTGCAACTGGCTCAGGATCTCCTCCAAGTGCCAGAGTCCAGCACAAGGTGAATTCTTTTCCTGGCACACCTCCCTGGAAATAAACCACGTGCACCTCAGTGGGCTAAAATCCACATGGGGAATATGTCTGCATGAAACAAACAGTTGCTCTCTCTCTGTTTCCTCTGTTATTGATTAATGCCTCTTAATGACTCCGACCTCAAAAAATCTTGTAGTTGCCACCTTCACAGAAGATCAATGGAGCAGCATTAGCAGGAGATAGAGGCAAACTGTCCTGGGTGAGCTCTCTGCCGAGGCCAGTCTGGGAGCAGCACAATCAATAGTTCAGCATGACCTCTCCCTCTTGCTTGCTTTTTTTCTCCTTGAGCTGGTTGGGCAATAAAGTCTGCTCTGAGCTTTCACCAGGACTAGATTATAACTACCCAAATTGATCTGATATGTAAAGGATAAAAGGGCCTCTTAAGCCAGCTGTCTGCACTGGCAAAACTCAAGTGGCTGAGCAGACAGGGTCAGACCCTCATTAATTCCTGGATGCTTGGGACCCTGCTCATGCCATGCATGAAGGCTGGACCACAGTGCTGGAGGGAGTCAATTAGTCATGACAAATCCAATCTGACTTCTCCCCAGAGCTTTCCCAGTCAGCTGCCTGTGCTGCTGGTGCCTTTTCATGAGTGCATTATCATTGAAGCCACCATGCCCTGTACCTCCTGCTCTTTTTGTGGTACCTCCTTTTTTCTCTTATCTCCCTTTCTACAGGGAGAAATTGTGCTGAGGAGGGAGAGCCCTTTATTGGTTCACATGCTGGGAGATGCTGTGGTGAGCAGATGTGCCCCAGGTGAAGTGTGAGGTCTCTGGGCAGAGGAGGTGAGGGAGTTTCTGCTTTGCTCAGACAGCCACTGCCTTCTTGAAAACCTTCTACACATCAACCCTCCGAACTGCAGCCTGTCTCCTCACTGAAGCTGATAAACAGGGAGTGCCAGGAAGATCAATATTGGCTTAAAAACTGTGTCCAGAGCTGCTTATCCCACCTGTGTCTCTCTGTCTCCTCTGAGGCCAGCTCCAAGGAATGTTTCCCTGTCCAAGCCTGACTTTGGGAGCCAAATGCCCAGGGTGAAAGTTGTGTGGAGGATCTGGGGGCTGCCAGGGGCTGTCCATGGGCACTGGTGAGGAAGGAATCCCCTGGGCTGTATCTCCCAGAGCAAGCCTTGATGATGAATAACTCCATAATCTAAGCCAGTGCAGGGATCTTCTTGCTCAGCCCCCTTCTCCAAGCTCCTTTTCAAGCTCCCTTTCCTTCTTGGCTGGGAAGAACCCAGGGTTGGCACATGATGGAAACCCCCATGAGAGAAGCTTCCCTTCCAGAGCCAGCACTGCAGGGCTCCCAGCCACAGCCACCACCCTTTGCCTTTAACCCCAGCACTGCCTTGAGCTTCCCTCTCTTCCACCTCATAATTCAGGGCCATCCTTGGGGTGTCCCCAGCTCAGGAGGCTGGTGGTGAATGAAGGGTGAGACCCCCAACAGTTCCCAGGAGCTCTGTGGGGGCTGCAATCCTGGCCCAAATCATCCAACCAGCCCCAGCACCCCCGTTCAACACCCTGGTAACTTTGTAGTGCTTAATTACAAGTAGCAGGGATTCGGAGAGGAAGCGGAGGGGGCGAGCACAGGACAGATTGGAGGGAAGATTGTGCTGGGGGTGGCAGGGCTGTCAAGCCAGAAACACAAGAGCTGATTAGCATTTCTAATTATAACCGATGTGCTCAGCCCGGCAGGGCCCGGCAGGCAGCAGAGGCAGCTGATGGAGCTGTGCAGAGCCAGCTGTGGATGCCACGCAGGAAGCGCGGGCGATCAGCCTCAAATCCTTCAAAGATGCACAGAAAAGAGCATTAAAGCCTGGATCCATCATCTCTGGAGCTGCGGCGCTGCCTGGGAATGCTTGGTGCCATCACAGACAGCCGGGGGCAGAAATCCCTCTGCTTTGTGATCCTGGGCTGATCCTGATGGCAGAGGAGAGGGGGGTGAGCATGTGTCCCTATTTTGGTTGGGGTCCTGCACCCCGCTGCCGAGCAGCAGCTCTGGGTACTGCGGGCGATGGCAGTGTGCTGTCACCCAGCTCTGCCATCCCACCCAGAGGAAGGTGGGCAGCACAGGGTGCTCCGGAGGGGACGAGGGGATGGGTGGCTGGAGGTCCCTGCTCACGAGTCGGGGCTGCTCTGCACTGCTGCTAGCTCTGGCTGGAGATCATTTACTCATTAGCATTTAGTCGGGTAAATATTACGGGCCAGCAAATGAGCGCTGCAGGGCTGTGGCTGCCCCGCGAGCTCCCATGTCCCGAGGGCACGGTGCTCTTGGGGACGTGCCCGCAGAGCCACCGCCTGGCAGGGAAGTGATCAGAGGCCAGAGTGCGGCACGCTGCGGGCTTAGCTGGGATTAACAGGGCTTTGACCAGGAGAAACTGAAGCGACTTAATCAAGTCAGTGAGTGAAAGAATTCCCAGGGAGGAGATGAGCATTGACTGATCTTCTGGATGCTGACAGCGCCTGCGGGAACATTTTCCCCACCTTCGAGCTACACAGTTCTGGTGCCTGCCCCGTGCTGGAACCCATCCTGACAATGCCAGGGGCATTTTGGGGAGGGAAGAGATCCCTTGCACAGCCCAGGCAGTGCATCCCTGGTGCCTGGGATGGAAAGCAGAGACAGGCACCGTGGGGAGAGATCTTGCTCCTCCTGTGCATCTAATATAAGGTAGCACCACACCTGCAGAATTTTTATTACTCTTTTGATTGGATTAATTAATCATTCAGTGATAACTGCTCGTTAGGCATTCTAACAATCAATACTAATCACTTAATTACTTGGCATATTACAGCTTGGGATGGTCTGCTCATTCCTAATTAGATCCGACGGACAATCTACCCCTGAATTTTGCAGAGCTCTGCAGCAGAGTTCTGTGGATTTCAAGCCACCCTCAGCCCTGGCCCAGGTGTGTAATTTCCCATGTCCATCGAGGATTCTTCCCCACTCCTGGCCTCCAAAATCAGGAGCAGTTCAAGTCACAAAGAGCTGCAGGAGCAGGGAGCATGGAATGCATCCAGCAATGCACCTTCCTGTCCCTGCTGTTTCCCAAGTTACCAACCCCACCATCAAAAATAAACCTCTGAGGCTCTTCTTTTTTCCTGTCTTAATTAACACTTCTTAAAAATAAGAACCCACCAGAGAACCATCCTGGTTTCAGTGGGATGGTAGAACCTGCCTAGATGGGGGCTGTGGGTGGCCAAGGTGTTGTTTATTGTCCCTGTCACCACAGCAGCGCCTTGGGCAATGTTAGCCCAGCCCACACAGAGGTCAGGGCACAGCACTGCAGCAGCAGGGACCTCCTCGGGGTTAAATGCAGCCAGCAAACACGCTGCAGGATCTGGGAGGTTTCAGTCAGTTTTGTGTGATGCTCCTTGTTCATCACCACTATTCAGATTAGTCCAGCAAAGGTTTTTGCTCATTAGGCCCTGGTAACTTGGTGCTTGGCGCTCACACTGAGCAGGGACCTGGGCTCGCAGTGACCAGCCTGTTTTTAAAGGTCATTTTGAGCCAAATTCAAAAGGAAGGAACAACCTGAACCATGAAAAGGGGGCAAATGGATAATCTGAAGATTTGCTGATAGCGAGCAAGGAATCATCTTAACAATGACCTCGTGACTGAGTCTCCCAGATCATCTCCCATCACACTATTTGCTCTCTGTCCCCCTCACTCTAACTTGCCTGTGCACACAGGATCCCCCTGGATGGGGCTGTCCCCTGCCTGTCAGACACAAAGCAGCCCCTGTCTTGCCCTGAGATTTCCCTGCCCAGCCACAGTGCAAACAGGGAGGACCAGCCCGTGGGGAAAGGACACAGGGAGGAGGAGAAGGAGCAGCAGTGATGGCAGGGCTTGGGCCTGAGGGGATGCACCCCCAAGCTGAGCCTGCAGGTTACCTGCTATGGGTAACTGTGGACACTGCTGAAGGCCTAGGCAGATTTTAGCCAGGCCTTTTCTCAGGTTCTGAGTTCTCCTTCTCAGGCTGGGAGGTTTTTTCCCAGGCTGAGACAGTTTCTCAGCTCAGGCCTGAGCCTTTCCCAGGATGATAGCTTTCTTGTAAACAGAAAGGAATGAATAAACAGAGATTAACACCTAGTATTGACTGAGAGACAGTCGTGGTGTACGTGACAGGAGATGTTTTCTCCTATTGTCCAATGAACTACTGTCCTGTTTGAGGTTTGCAAACTGCTCTATAAATATGGCTTGGTTTTTCAATAAAATGCTTCTTTTGCTTCTCTTGCCTAAAAAGTCATTGGTCGTTATTACGCGCCGCTCTCTGCGTATAGCGACAGGTAACAAGGAGAGATTCTCTCCATCTGTCACCCAAAATGGCTTTTAGTAAACCTGGAGTTGCTGTGAGTGCTGGGGCCAGGTGGGATCAGCATCTCCCTGCTCTGCCAGGATCATCAACCAGGGCTGTGTGTTGGGGTGAGCCTGGGGGTGGGATCCCCGAGCGGGGACGTGGGGATGAGATCCTCAGGTGGATAGGACTGTGGCGGATGCGGAGCTCCGGCTCGGGCTGGAGCCGGCGGGGCCGTGCCGGGCAGCATCCCCGCGGCTCCCGGGCTGCGGCGGAGCTGCGAGCGCCGCCCCCGCCTCCCGCACCGCCCCGCGCCGGGCGGAGCCGCCGAGCCCCGCGGGCCGGGCCGGGCGCTGCGGCGGAGCGAGCGGGCGGCGCGCCTGGGCCCCCTTCCCCGGGACTGCCCGGCTCCCCCGGCCCCGGTGGCGGTGCGGGGGCCGCGGCCACCCCGGCCATGCCCCCGGAGCTTGAGGCCCGCGGCCGCGGGGCGCCCGCAGCATGCGGAGGATCCGGCGGCTGGTGCATCTGGTGCTGTTCTGCCCCTTCTCCAAGGGCCTGCAGGTACCGGCAGAGCGAGGATGCGCTGGGATGGGGGATCCGGGCTCGGGGGTGCTCCGGGCCGGGGGGATGCGCTGGGATGGGGGATGCGGGCTCGGGGGTGCCCGTCTCCGCATCCTGGCACCGGCCGTGCACAAAGGGACGCTCCGCCTCGGTCCCCCCGACGCCGGTGAGAGGAGCTGGGGGCTGGGTACCGGCACCGCGGGGTCTGGAGCGGTACCGGGGGTCTGGAGCGGTACCGGGGGTCTGGAGAGGTACGGGGGTCTGGAGCGGCACCGGGGGCCGCAGAGGTTGCATAACCCGCGCCGCGCTCCGCCGTGCAGGAGCCCGGGAGCACCGGGGCAGCCCAGCCGGCATCAGAGCTGGGCGAAGCCGCCGATACAGCAGGGCAGGGATGGCTCCTTCCTTCTCTTTCTTTCTTTCTTTCTTTTCCCTCCTCTTCCCTGAGCTTCCGAGGGGCCGGGCACCTCCCTCAGATCTCCAAGGATGCTGGGGCCAGGGATGTCAGGGATGCTGGGATGGGTGTTTTCTCTGCAGCCCGGGGATGAGAAATCCTGACTGGCAAAGATCCTGGAGCAGAGGGGTTATTCCGGAGGGGATGAGGGGATACCCGGTGGGCAGAGGGTGCTGGCAGGAGGTGGGTGCAGAGCTGGGACTGCTGTGAAACAGCCCCCATGTTCCCAGGGGAGCCGCAGGGAAGGAGCAGGATTTTGTTGATGCTGCATCCATTTTGCCTTTGAAGTCAGCCTCAGCCCAAAGTCACTTCCAGATCCTCCAGAGACACTCTAGAACTAAACACAGCAACTCTCACAGCGTAACACCCTTCAGTGCAGGGAAGGCAATGGGGAGAGAAATCCCTGTGCCTTGAGACTGAGGCGCTGGAGGAACCCTCAAAATCCAAAATCTGAGCAAAGCTCAGGGGAACTTCTCATTGAAATGCATCCCCCACTCCCACGTTTCTTTCCACCATTTAGGGGATGATGAAGCTAGAGCTCCCCATGCCATGCTCAGGCCGCAGTCCTGACCCCCCCTTCTGCCACAGGAACATGATAGATTCTAAATCAGAATAAGAAAAAAGTGACATTTTGTCTATTCCTGGGTTTTCCAAGACATATCTCTTGTGGGAAGTCCCTGGAAGAACCCCTTTGCTGAGGGCACCCACCCTGGGCAGTTTTGGGGGGCTGCTGTGCTGGGGGGATCTCAGGGTCTCAGTGTGTCTGACTTCAGGGCCATGAGCTGCTTCTCAGCTCACAGGGGCAGTCACCCACACTATGTCTTTGCCAAGTCCTGGCTGTGCTTGGCTTCTCTTTAATTTAATTTCGTGTTAATTAGCGGTGCCATTGCTTGACAGGCGAACCGGGCACCCTGGCCCGCTTCACACTTTAGGGTTTCCAATTAACAGGAGAAATGTCACAATCTCAGGGCAGACCTGCCTGCTCTCACCCTCACTGCCCATTCCTGTGGCTCCCAGAGCCCTGACAGCTCCTGGAGAGGGGCTGAGGAGGATCACTTTGGAGGTGGGGAGTGGTTTTGGGCTACAAGAGCCAAGCGAGGATCCCTGGCAAGTTTTAAAGGTGCTGCACCCGCTCAGATCCAGCCCTATCCCAGCAGCAGGTTGTGAGGAGGGTTAGGAGGTGGCCAAAGGCCAAGGGCTCTGTAGAATTACCTTCAGAAATGGGATGGAAGGGTTTGTTCAATGCAAGGATTCATTCCCTGCCCTTTGGGCTCTGCTCTGTTCCACAAGCCAGGTGAGCAGCCTCTCTTGTGGGAGGCCAGATGGCAGCAGTGCTGCTGTGGCAGGGTCAGGGGGAAGAAACAAAGCCAACAAAACAAAATCCTGCTGAGAGCCTCTGAGTTGTTTGCACAAAGCATCACCCCTGAGCTCCCAGGTTTGTTACTCACCCACTCCCACTCGGGAATTCTGTTGGGAGCTTCCCCTGCCCGTGGGGCTTTGTAAAGGGGGGGTTCTGCTGAGGGGGTCCCCAAACAGGAGCAGAGCTCTTGCAGCCCCACTGGGCTACCCCAGGCTTGCACATCCCAGGGATGCACAGCATTCAGCTCCTTGCAGCCCAGCCTGTAATCCCCCCTGCTTTTAGGGAATTTTAAGTGACCTACTTGCAGCAGGAGTTGCATAAGAGACTGATGAATATATATAAAAAAGGCTGAAGGTTTCCCCAGCGCTCGGGTCAGTTTGTGTGGCAGGAGCTGCCGCTGCCCTGGGCAAAGCCCTGCCCTTCAGAAAGGGTTTCAAAAGCATTTCCTTTCCCTTGCAGGGCCGCCTCCCGGGGATCAAGGTGAAGTACCTGCTGGTGGTGTGGCTGGGCATCTTCGTGGGCAGCTGGGTGGCCTACATGCACTACTCGTCCTACTCGGAGCTGTGCCGCGGCCACGTCTGCCGGATGATCATCGTGAGTGGCAGCACAGCCCTGTGCCTCCTGTCTGGGGCTCTGGGAACCCCATTTCCAGCCTCCCAAACCCCAAAGCTGGGAGGAGGAGCCCTCCTGGCAGCTGCTGCCCTGGCGCTGTCCCTGCCATGGCATGGAGCTGGGGGCAGGAGGGGTGACCTTACCCTGCCAGGGTGACAGTGAAACAATTGAGTGAGATGCCAGAGGGAAGCAGCCAGGGCAGATGTGGGCAGATCCAAGTCTGTGCACATGAAGCTGGAATGTCAGGGCAGGGAGCAGGGTCTGTGGGCAGGGACAGCATTGCACCAGTCCCCTCTGGGCTCTGCAGAGCAGGAGGAAAAAGGGGAGCACTCAGTCCATGCTATCTCTCTGTGAATGCTGATGGGCCCTGAGGAAAGCACCAGATTCTGTGGGGCAGCCTGGCTCTGTGTGTTTTGCCCCTGTTTGGGGTTTGCAGTGGGGTGCATGTTCTGTGTTCATGTGCCCCTGTGTGGGAGCAGGGCTCAGCCCAGCCCAGGTGAGGAGGGGGAGCTGGGCTGTGTCAGAACAAGCCTCATTTATCAATCCCTCAGCAAAGAAGGGAGGCAGGAATTGCCATAACAACAGCGACGATCGTTTAATTTGATTTTCTGCCTGACTCCGACCGCGGGGTCTTGGGCGCTAATTCCTGCTCGGAGCTGGGGCTTCCAGACACCGTGTCTGGCCATGTCCCCTGTGAGCAGGTCCAAGGGTTAATTCCCATCCACAGCAGAAAAAAAAAAAAAAAGGGAAAAGATGTAGTGAATGTCTGCAGCTCCATCTTCCAGCTCTGAGGCTGCCATGCCCTTGCTGAGGAGCTGCAGCCTCTCCTGACCAGGGATGTCTCCAGCTCCAGCTCAGCCATGGATCAGAGCCACTGTCCCTGTCCCTGTCCCTGTCCCTGCCACCCCCTGGCCTGGGGTACCCTGGTTCACAGCAGGAACTGCTGCTCTGCTGAGCAGCCTGAGCCTGTGCATCCTCCCCACCACGCTGCCCTCTCCTCCAGCCCAGCAAGTTCTCCCAAACCCCTGGATTTGCAGCAGCATCCAGGAACAAATCCCTGAGGTCCCTCCAGCAGCACAGGGGTCCCTGCCAGCCCAGCCCCACCACACCCAAGGCACTGAGCCATCCCTAAGGACCAATAGAAATCTGTCCCTGCTGAACTCCTGTCTCTCCTTGCCCTCCCCAGTGTGACCAGTACAAGAAAGGGATCATTTCTGGCTCCACGTGCAAAGGACCTGTGTGAAGAGCGCAGCCTCCTGTTCCAGCACTGCCTCTCCTCCTCCCCCAGCCAGCAGGTAGGTCTGTGCCCCCAGCCATGCCAGGGGCTGGGCACCACCATCAAACCTCTGCCCACCCTAAACCAGAGGCCAGCTCCCTCCACTTGCTGTCCCCCTCCCTGTGCTGCAGGTGTACAGAGGGCTCTGGAGGGACAGGGAGGTGATCATCAAATGTGGCATTGGGGAAGCGCTGAGGGCCGACAGCCGCCCGGACTCCGTGCCCAGGAGGGACGTGGTGCTCTTTGACAAACCCACACGGGGAACCTCCATGGACGAGTTCAAGGAAATGCTCCTCAATTTCCTGAAGGTCAGTGCAGGGCCTGTGTGATCCCACAGGCCTGGGATGGCTCCTGTGAGTCAGACACTCCAGTTGTGTTTTTCCTTCCCTTTGAACCAGAGCTCCTCCTGCCCGTGCCCCCCACCCACTGCTGGGTGCCAGTGCCATGCACTGTGGAGGAAAATCTTCAAACCTCCCTTCTCTCCCATCAGTTCTTATCTGAGAGATTTCAGTAGCAGCATCCCTGGAGGTGGCTGTGCCATAGCTGTGGGTGGCATCTGTGCTGGGCAGAGCTGATTTGGTGTTCCTGGTAGTTACCCCTGTTGGAGCTTCTGCAGCAGAGGTGGGGGGGGGGCAGCTCTGGCAGGAGGGTCTAGAGCAGCCCTGAGGCTGGTAAAATTCTGCTGGAGCTGGATGTGCCCACACATGGTGTGGCACTGGATTTTCTCAAGTGTCACCATTTCCTCCTCTCCCCAGCTCAGTTCTTTGCTCCTCCAGCTCAGTTTTGTGACCTGACACCCAAACATGGAGAGCTGCGAGGCTCTGATGCCACTTCTTGTCCTGTTTGCAGTCCAAGCTGGGGGATCAGCCATCTCTTCCCGCCCTGGTGAGCCGGACCATCACCATGGCAGACGTGAACCATGATGGGAAAGTGTCCCTGGCAGAGGCCAAATCCATCTGGGCACTGCTTCAGCTCAACGAGTTCCTGCTCATGTTCTCCTTGCATGAGAAGGAGCACACAGCCAAGCTGCTGGGGCACTGTGGGGACCTTTATGTCACCGAGAAGATCCCCCACACCTCGCTCTACGGGGTGGATGTCCCCCCTTTCCTGCAATCCCTGCTGCCTTCCATCGGCCACCAGCTCATCCACCAGTGGTTCGCTCCGGCCTGGCCCCGGCGCGCCAAGATCGCCATCGGCCTCCTGGAGTTTGTGGAGGAAATCTTCCACGGGACCTACGGGAGCTTCTACATCTGCGAGAGCAGCCTCAGGAACGTGGGCTACAACGACAAGTACGACTTCAAAATGGTCAACCTGCGCAAGGTGGCGCCGGAGATGACAATCAGAGGCTTCCTCAAGGGCCGGCACTGTGAGCAGAACGGGGACTGCACCTACGGCAGGGACTGCACGGCCACGTGTGACAAGCTCCTGAAGCAGTGCAAGAGTGACATGGTGCAGCCCAACCTGGCCAAGGTGTGTGGGCTGCTGCAGGACTATCTGCTCTATGGAGCTCCCCTGGAGCTGAAGGAAGAGCTGCAGAAGCAGCTCCGAACTTGCATGACTCTCAGCGGCCTGGCCAGCCAGATGGAAGTGCACCACTCCCTCGTGCTCAACAACCTCAAGACCTTGCTCTGGAAGAAGATTTCCAACACCAAATATTCCTAACGGGGGAAGCACTGCCCTGGAGTTTGCAATCAGTGAGCTTGGAGTGAGGTCCAAGGGCTGAAGGCCTGTTTCTCCATCCTCTCGCCGCCAGGAACAACACACCCTGCACAGGGAGTTCAGCAGAGCTGCAGCCCCTTCTCCTTCATGGAAAACCAATCATGACTTCCACCAGCCAGCAGGATCAGGGATGGGTTGGCAGGACACAGAGCAGGGCTGAGCAGGCTTGAGGGAGGAAGAGATGGAAAGGGAAAAGGAAGCAGAGCCCAGCTGGATGCATCAAACTGTTCCTTGATGAGCAGGAAAGCAGAGCAAAGCGATGGGAATGAATCATTCATGCTGTACTTGTCACATCTCCTTTTGAGGAATGGCTCTGATGTAAATAAACAGCTTTTACGTGAATCACACCCCGTCCATCAATAGCCAAACAGCAGCCTGTTAAGTACCAGCTTGTTTGTGATCTAAAAAGGAGGAAAAGGTAGATTTCCCCATTCAAAAGTCTCCTTAATGTCTGAGTCATCTGCCATCAGCTCCAGCTGTCACACAGGAAGCAGATCAGCTGTCTGCTGCGCCGTGGAGAATGTGGCAGTTCTTGGGTTCCGTTTTTAAGTGCCTGACCCTGCCGGTGATGCCGCGGCCTGTGAGAGGCTCCCCGCAGCTGCTCCTGCCCCCAGGGTGGGATTGGCAGCACAAGCCATTCCCTCACGTGGCCGCTCGGGAAGCGGCCGAGGCCAAGGATGGCTTAAAGGCAAAGGGCTAAAGACGAACCGTGACCCCTCCGCTGCTCCGGGTGTCACTGCCCGCCACACTCAGAGCAGGGATAAGCCAACCCCTCCGTTTAATTCTCCAAAAACTAAGCTGGGTTTGCCCTGCAGAGGTTGAAGGTTAATACCAGAATAATCCAGTGCTTCTCTCATTATTAAAATGAATTTCCAGGCAAAGCTTTTAGCAGGTCTCCAGACATTTTTTTTTTTGGCTGTGTCTGTGCTCCCAGGGCTCCAACTGTGGCTGTTTCCTTGAAATGCTCAATTATAGCAATCTTACAACTCTGGGCAGGCAGGAAGAGCTGGATAAACTCCCCCAAGGTTGCTGTGTTCCCAGCACAGCCATATTCCTGCTGCTGCAGCACGTGCTGGTTCTGCTGCCAACAATTCCTTAGGGAAGCGAGCGTGCAGCTGATGTGCAATCACAAAATAAAAATACACCTGCCACTGCAGCAACCAGCACTGCAAATTTAGGAGCCCTTTGGGGAGAAAGATCAGGAAAATCTGTTGGTTTTTAGGATCCTCATCACTTCTCACTGGGAGCATTTTGGTGTCAGGAGTGCTCCATATACACAGAGTTCATCTGAAATGATTTATGCACAGAAAAGTTGAGCACTCCTCAGGATTCTGTTTGAAGGGTTTTTCAGCCTGGATTGGGTATGGACACTGCCAAGGTCCTGTGTGCAGGTGCAGGTTCAGGAGGAAAGCCAGGGCTGGAATTCAGAACTGAGGCTCCAGGCAGCCACCCCAACTCCTCATCCCTTGTCCTGCATCCCCATGGCAACAGTTCCCCTGCCAAATCCATCTCCTCCTGCCAAAATCCCCTCCTCAGGGTGTCAGAGAAGCCATTTTTCATCCTTCTCTCCTTTGTTTACTCCCACTAAATCCCTGCTGTTCTCTTCCCTCAAAGCACCTGGAAAAGTGGAGGAAAATTGTTCCCCCAATAGCAGAACCTCTCTATTTATGAAGAGGTGGCCCCTGTAGCTGAGACCTGGCCCTCACAGCTTAATTGAAATAAAGACATTTGTGACAACAACTGTTCCCTTAATCCATGCCCAGTGGCCCTGGGCACTCCCAGGAATTGCTGCTGACTGCCAGGAATTCTGCTCATCACTAATAAAAAAGCACAAAGTGAGCAGTTTACAAACCACACCGGGATACAGGAGAGAAATGAGTCAGGGCAAAGCTGTTTTACACTCCAGTTCCTCCAGACTCCCCACAGGAGATGGAAAAAAAGCCAGGAAACTCCAAGACTGACAATCTAATCTCACTGGATGCCCTTTGTGCTAAAGGAGTTGGAGGTAAAAACCTTACATTACTTTAAAACAATCCTAAATTCTCATATCCACAAAGTCTTAAATCCTAGAATGGTTAAAAAATAGCTTTACTTGGGGTGCTACAAACACACAGCATAATCCTTTCAGTCTTGTAGGTGGCATCTTTATTTAGTTACTTTTTTTAAAATTTAAATTCTTCTTAACCATATAGAGAAAACACAGATGATCAAGTTTTAGGAATCTCCAAAACCATCAGACATGGATGCTGCCAACCAGTTTGTCAGACATTCTGCAGCTGAAGGAATTATCTGCAAATAAAAAAAAAAAAGGCCCAGGTTGTCAGAAAAGTTGAAGAACAGAAGGAAAAGGGAGCAATAATGTCAATACTAATGAGCTAATTAACCCCTGCCATCCAGCCTCTGCTGCCCTCATTGTCCTGGGATTGTCTTATGATTTTTCACAGCTCAAAGAAAATAATGAAGTATAAAATGAAACTACATTTTAAGGCTCTGTTATCAGAGTTCACAAGGAAACTTTTAGACAGGGATTTCCTTCAGTCCAGAAGGACATGGCAGAAATTTAGAAGCTCTTTGCCATGACATCAGAAAGGTTTTGGAAAAGTATATAGCTGGGGGAGTTTAGGAAATAAGTAATTTAAGAGCAGGATAGC
Source organism: Muscicapa striata striata (assembly GCA_030060385.1). Taxonomy (NCBI): domain Eukaryota; kingdom Metazoa; phylum Chordata; class Aves; order Passeriformes; family Muscicapidae; genus Muscicapa; species Muscicapa striata. The sequence goes on along the minus strand of JAREIS010000026.1, from coordinate 1,426,216 downwards.
TGGAGCCTGCTCTGGGTTATTCCATCACTCCCTAAAAATCCCAAGGTGAGTTTGCCAACCTTGGTGCAGAGCCAAGCTATTAATAGTGCAGGAAAAAAAAAAAAAAAAAAAAAAAAAAAAAACCCTGGGCTTATTCCAGCTTTTAAAGCCATGACACAAACCAGTCCTTGATGATGAAGGGCTGTGCTATGTGCAGAGAAATGTTTAATTTCTCTCTAAACCACTTGCATGCAAAACATTCATGTTTTCCAGAGCTGAGAGCCAGTTTTTCCTTCAGTGAAGCAATACCCATGGCCCAGGAGTGCTGCCTGGGGAAGGGCAGTTCCAGTAAATGCCATCAGGAAAATGTTCATGGTTCTGCTGTGCCTCACACAGGGAAGCTCTGAAGAGACTCATTAGCACTCAGTGCCCCTGCAGCACCCCTGGTGTGAGGAAAACCTGATGAAAAACCCCAAACACACATTGCAGGGTTAAAAGAAGTCAAGAAATTTAAATAAGAGCCACATCCTCAAGCATAACCACATCCCCTCAACCCTATTAACATTTATTTCCAAAGCCAGTGACTTTTGTCAATTAAAGGGTTCACTTTGCACCCTTTGGCCCTGTAATGGCCATTTAATGAGGTTTCCCATTTAGAAGTGCCAGAGTTACCCACTGCAAAGCCTCAGGGTCACAATCTCTGCGTGCCCAGGGCTGCTGTCACTCAGCTTTTAAGAAGGGACAGTGACACACAGCATGGTTTGGATATAGGGACACCTGTGCACAGGGTTTGGGGCAACCTGGGGTAGTGCAAGGTGTCCCTGAATAGAGGAAGGACTGAAGGACAGCTCTGCATCCTGTCCATCCTTCCCCACTCCCCATCAAAGAGACAAGAACAGCAAAAGCCATCAGTGTCAGGTTGTTGAGCAATCCTGAGAGCTCACAGGGCTCAGAGCACCAGGGAAGACATCTCCTGTTGCTGTCTGCCACCGAATGACACAAACGTGGCACTGCAGCCACGCCTGCAACACGACTGGGGCAGGGGCTGGGCAGCTCCCAGCACTGCTCTCACCTGCTCTGGGCTCCTCCAGGGCTCAGGGAAGTGGGAAACACTTGGACAGGGTTCAGCCACACCCCAAAGCCTGGTCACACAGCTGCTGTTTCACTGGAAACAGGAATTTAAAAGAAATTCATTAACAGCGCAGGAATATTCTGATTTTCTGCTAGGATTAAGGTTGGTGACTCCCAGATCAAAAATGCACAGAGCAGCATTTCCCACTGCAGCACACCCAGATCCCACATTTCCAGCAGTTTAGTTTTTCCCCAGTCTCCCATCAGGCTGATGAACAATGTCAGGCTATCAATCACTCTGAGTGCTCACGGGGTGCAGAACAAACGAGCGTAGAACACAGCCTGGGTCTCTCTTGCCACTCTTTGACACAAAGATGCCACAGCAGCCATCTCTGCAACGCCAGTGGCAGCCTGGGGGGTACAAATAACCCAGAAAGACTAAAATAAAAGTAATTATAGGTGGATGTCCATCCCTGGAAGCATTTAAGGCCAGGGTGGATGCTGCTCTGAGCAACCTGGGACACTGCAAGGACTCCCTTCTAATCCAAACTGTTCCATGACTTTGTATTTATAAAAACAAGATTTTATCACCTGTTTAAAGGTATTTGCTGCATGTGGAGATACCAAATGTAGCACTCCACTTACAGTCAGAAATATGGTTGAAGCTTGCTTGGGCAGCCTTTTTCTGAAGGATCACCCTTCATTTCTGCTGTCACACCATCTCGGTCACCTCATGTTTTTATCCACTGTCAGGCTGAAAAAAAAAAAAAAAAAAAAAAAATGCTGTTAATAATCTTTAAACAACTTCATTTTTGTGAAATGTGCCATTTATCTGAAAACCAGAAAATTACAACAGCTAAGAGAAGCTTATCTACATAAAATTCACTACTGAAGTATTAGGAAACATTTTCCTGAAAAATCTGAAAGCCTTACATTTTCTTCCCTATTTCAGTGGGGTATAGTAAAATACACACAGCTGTGAATGCTTTATACTATATATATTAAAATTTATATTAAAATATAGGTACAGTTAATGTGCGTATATATATATATATATATATATATATATATATATGCTTTTTTTCCTTATGCATTCCATGATATGCCCTATTTCCAGCGCACGTGGCAGCTCCCGGAGGGCACAGAGCCCCGGGCCGGGTCTGAGGGGGAAGCGCCATTCCCTCACCCTCACCTCGCCCGGGTCCTGCCGCCGCTCAGCGCCGGGGCCGGGGGGAAGCGGTACCGGCCCTGAGGGAGCCTCGCTGTAACTGTGGAGCCGCCTCAACCAGCATCGGTTCCCTGCGCCTGAGGGACGCAGGGTTTGCCGCTGGCCCCGCCGGGAGAGGCCGATGCCAGTCGCTGTTCCGCTGAAGCACCATGACAGCTCCGCCCGCACCGCCCCGCGCCCGCCGAAAGGGCGATAAAGTTTCCGCCTCCCGCTTATATAGTGCGGGGAAACGCGCGCATGCGCACTGCTCTTCCGGCCGCGGGCGCCCCCTGCCGGGCGGGAGGACCCAGAGCGGGGAGTGGGCGGGGCCGGGGACGCGGGATGTGACATGGGATGTGACATGCGATGGGACATGGGATGTGACATGGGATGGGACATGGGATGGGACATGGGATGGGACATGGGATGGGACACGGACTAGGACATGGGATGTGACATCATACAGGACATGAGATGGGACATGGGATGGGACACAGAACGGAATACAGAACAGGACATCGTACGGGACATGGAGCCCTGCCCAGGACTGCTCTAGGACCTCCCAAGGAGACACGAGGCTACTAAGGGATGGATATCCCTTTATCCTTTATTTCTCAGCTGCTCCTGGAGTCCCTCACCTCCTGTGGTAGCAAAGCTTGGGTTCCCAGCATGTCCTGGGACAAAGTGGGGACCCTCTCACCCTGCTTCAGCCACCATGAAATGTCCCCAGCTTGGGGACATCCTTTCCTTCCCATTGCCTGGCCTGCCCTGGCAGATTCCCCATCCCATTCCACAAGGGAAAAACCCAAAAAGAATCACAAGAATAAATCCTTTTATTTGCTCAGAAGAGACACAAGATACAAATGGTTTCAGGTGAGATCAGGAGCTCAGGACAGCAGCATCTCCCTGCAACAGTGACAAACCCAAGGACAGGAGCAGGGGCTGGCCTGGCTCCATCTTCCCTTGCATTGCTCTGGACATTTTTTTGGAACTAGAGACCCTCCACAGCTGTGCTCAGGACTGGGGGGGTCCCTTCCCCAGCCAGCAACTGGACACAGAGCCAGTCCCAGGGAATAACTGGAGCAGATCCCATGATGTGAGCCCATCCCCAGGGCTCTAATTGCCCTCAGCTTTGCTCCTCAGCTCCTGCACGGCCTCGCTGTGCCGCCTCTTGTCCTTGGCACGGATGATGGTCATCCTGAAGAGCCTGCAGTAGAGCTCCACGGCCGCGGGGCTGTCGTCATTCCCGGGGATGGGGTAGGAGATCAAACACGGGTTGCAGTTCGTGTCCACCACCCCAACCGTGGGGATGTTCATCTTGGCCGCGTCCCGGATGGCCACGTGCGGCTCGAAGACGTTGTTGAGGGTGCTGAGGAAGACGAGGAGGTCGGGCAGGCGGACGCCGGGGCCGAACTGGATGTGGGCGTTGGTGAGGAGCCCGCCCTGCCAGTAGCGGGTGTGCGCGTACTCCCCGCACGCCCGCGCCGTGCTCTCGACCAGGTGGCAGAACTGGCGCTTGCGGCTGACGAACAGGATGATGCCCCCGCGGTAGGCGACGTGCGCCGTGAAGTTGAGGGCCAGCTGCAGGTGCTGCATGGTCTGATCCAGGTCGATGATGTCCTGATCCAGGCGGCAGCCGAAGATGTAGGGCTCCATGAACCTGCGGGGGCAGCGGGAGGGTGGCACGGGGGACACGGGGATGGGGATGGGGCGTGCGGGCACCGAGCGTTTCTGGATGTGTGGAACCACCCCAGGTTCCTGCTCCTGGCTGATACCAGGGGTTCTCTGCAGAGAATCCTCGTGTCTGTCCCAGTCTCACCTTCTCAGTGCCCACACTGGGGGGATCCCTGTAACCTGCCCTGTGCGGGCAGCTCCAGGCTCAGACCAATCCAGCAAATGTGGTCCGGGGAAGCATTCCTGATGTCAACCGGATCATGAAAAGCACCACTCACCTGTGCCGACATCCCTTTTTGTGCCCCAGGTGCACCCGAGCATCAAAGAGATCTTTCAGGGTGAAGAGCTCCTTGACATTGAAGAAGTCGGGGTGGCGGAGAGGCTCGGTCAGCAGCTTGTCATCCTCAGCTGAGAGAGGGAAAACAAACAAACAATCACTGTGTTTGTGGGGCCCGCAGAGTGACACCATGGGCATCACTCAAAGACCGGGCTGCCAGGGCTGCAGTGCCCGGCTCTGGGGGTGCACAGCAGCACTCACCGCGGGGCCGGCTGCCTGCCTGGGCCGGCACCGGGACCGGGACGGTGCTGTAGAACCGCGGGGCTGCTGCGGGAGAGAAACACGCGGGTTACACGGGCTGGGACGAGCCGAGCCGAGCCGAGCCGAGCCGAGCCGAGCCGAGCCGAGCCCAGCCGAGCCGAGCCGAGCCGAGCCGAGCCGAGCCGAGCCGAGCCGGGCTGAGCCCCGGCACTCACCTGCCCGCAGGAGCCGCAGCACCGCCATGGGCACGGAGGAGAACGAGGAGGAGGAGACGAGGAGGAAGAGGAGGAGGAGGAGACGAGGAGCAGGAGGAGGAGAGGAGGAGGAGGAGAAGGGGAAGGTCAGCGGCGCTTTCCGCTTCCTGCGGGGCGGGGCGGGGCGGGCGGGGCAGGGCGCTCCGCGCTCCCCGCGCTCCCCGGGGCGGTTGCTCGCACCGCTCCCCGCCCTCCGCCTTTCGGTGACCGGGTAACGCTCCGTGCCCTCGGCCCGGCCCCGCCCGGCCATGTCCGGTCCCAGCCCGGGGGTTCCCCGGCGCTTCCAGGAGCTGACCCTGTGCCGCGGTTACGGGTGAGCGCAGCCCCGGGCGGGCGCGGCTCCGGGCGCGCCGCTGCCCGCGCTACCTGTGCTCTCCCCCCGCAGGCCGCCCCCGGCTCACCCCCGCTTCAGGACCGCCAACCAGAGCTACGGCAGCAGGGCCCCCACGGTGCACGAGCTGCCGGTACGTGTCCCTGCGCGCAGGGGACGCGCTGCTGCTCCCCGTGTCCGCCCCCGGCCTTCGGAGGTGCTGGCCGTTGTTATAAAAGAGAAACGAAAGCCCCGATATTCAGCAAAATTTAGATTTGTATATAATATATGTATATATTAATATATAATATAATGTAATATATTAATAGTATATATGTATGTAATAATAATGTATATAAAATTTAGATTTATTATATATAGACAGAGCAAGCAGCGCACTGGGGAAAACATGAGGAGTCATCACCCACTCCACGCTTCTACCCAACCTGGTTTGCAGCTCCCTTTTTATAGTATAGTAATCAATAATTGGTTTTTTTTTTGTTGTTGTAGTAATTCTGCAAGGTAAGCAGTGGTGGTCAAAGAAACTTCCAGACTCCCGTGGGACAGCTCTTGGGACAATTGGTCATGTAACCATCTGGTCTTGGTGGATAAAACATAGAAGAAGTGGGAAGTCTGATCTTAGCAGATAGTTTGGGATTGATTACACAAAGGCAGGAAATCTGATTCTGCAAAAAAACCTTTCAGACTGTGGAAAACCCCTCTTTTTTTTTACAAACTGGTATACACAATATTCATAACAGGGAGATTTAAACAGAGTGGGTTTAATCATATATTTCCCTTTATCTAGATCCATGTTCGCTTTTTTTTAAATTTTATTTTTAATTTTTCTAAGTATTCTGGTTTATACAAACTCCAAAACTTCTATGATTAACACGAATCATTTATCAATTATCACACCTTGTTGGCATCTCAAACATTCTCTGTAGCTGCCAGGGCTTGGGTGGTTCTAGAAGAGACTGAAGCAGAATATCAGCTACACCCCAGCAAGAGACAGAGACTCCAGGACTTGCTGTAGAGGTTCCAAGAGTAGCTTTATTTCTTCCAAGGGTTCTACCAGCAAAGTCCAGTTACATAACACAGCAAGGGGTCTTTATAGGTTTCAAAGGGATTGAAATTTTAACCAGTAAAATTACGAGTTGAGAAACTATCCAATTACTTTAAGGTTCTTGGTAAGAAAAGACCAATCATCTAGTAATGTTAAAAAACAATAAAAATCCTAAATAATAACAGGGGTTTTGGCAGAAACCTCATGAAAGGTTTTGTTGTCTCAAGGCACATGTAAGGAAAATTAATCCACAAACACCAGAGGTTTATGTCCAAAAAGGAGACAGAGGAGTCCTTTTTGCTTTATTCGAATAAAGGGAGAGGCCATGGGGCATTCCCCTGGGATCTCTCAAATTTTTGGAGGACACAGCTTCCTTTTTATCCCAATAAAGGTACTTGAGAGGCACAGACTTCCCGGAACGCCTGACCTGAAATTCCCCTCTAATGTATAACCCTCCTTTTAGTTTTTAATTCTTACAGAATTCGTAGTTTCCCCCCGTTGCTTCTTTCACCTTCCAATATCCAATTTCATTTCTCAGCAAACCTACCGTTTGTTCGTAAAGGCAAATCTCTTTTCCCATTCATCAATCAGTGGAATCACTCCCATTGTTTCTTTTATCTCTTGGTGCTAACTGTATCTACCAGCTTGTTTGTAAAGACAAATGCTACATTCCTTTTCTCGACTCCCGCAGAACTCCTTCCACACCATGCCGCACAAGTTTTCCGATCACCTGAGCAAGAGTGGCATGTACAGGAACGACAGCCTGAACACGTCCCTGGAGAAAAGCCACTGCACCGGCTCTGACACCTTCATCACAGCCTATGAGCACCTGGATTTCCACCCCAGCTACAACCCCAGCGGCCCCTCGCACTGCAGGGACCAGCCTGCATAGCTCTGGGTGCCCACACTGAGTGCCAGCCTCCACACTGGCTGCCCCCCTTAGATGACACAGGCAATGCTCTTAGGAGTCACATATTAAAGGTTTCATGTGTGTTAGGTAGCTTGTGTGAAGCATTTTAGCTGATTTATTTACGTGAAAATAATTCTGTATTTACAAGAAAATAATTCTGTATTTATCTCCCCTTCTCCGTCACTAATGACCCTCTTGCCTCATGTAGCACATTTCATTAAAAATTAAGATCTAAATTGCTTCTCTACTATTTCTCTTCTGCAAGTTTTCCAGAGGTATTCATTAATTCTTTGGATTTCTTGTAGAAAGTTAATATTTCTTCTCTCTCGAAACGACGAAGTTTTAAGAAATTATTCAAATAATAACAAGTAATCAAAAAGAAGGTGGGGTTTTTTTTTAAGTTTTATTGGAACAACTGTAGGTACAGGCAAAGAAACTGCATCAGTTGGACAGTGACTGCACTGAAAGAACACCTGAACATTTTTGGTTTAAAAATGAGTTTTTAAGAGAAACTACTCTGCCTGTTTGTGGATGAGAAACAGTCCCACCTTACAGGTGTGACATAACATTAAAAATGAGCATAATATTATTCAAACTGTTTGCTAAAGATATAAATAATGAGTTTAACATTACATCCAAACACCACTGCAACTGATACTCTTCACATGTCAGAAATATTCCCTGTTTGTGATAAGCTGGTAGATCTCCCTCTGCAGCAAATCCCCCAATAAATTGGAACAGAGAAATAAACTGAGCAGAAATGGGCCTGAAAAGTTAACATTTCAAAGATTTAACATCTGAAAATAAATAAGCAACCCTCTTTCATTTGCTGTGATTCTCATATGAGACTCTAGACAATAGCTGGAGCTTCTTAGAACTTCCCTTTCTTCTCCTGAAATGAGAAAATAACAAAGTGCTGAATCAATAGAAATAGTTGTGACAATGTTACATGTATTTTTATCCACAGATTTTTCTGCAGGTGGCATAATTCAGGGATGAGGCTGCCTCTTAAAAATACAAACAGAGTGGATTCTGTCACATATGTTCCCACTCTATCTGAAAACACCCACCTCTTCTTTCTTGCCTTAATTTCTTCCCTTTTCATTTTATTCTTGAAACCATTTCCTTTGAAGAGTTTGGCATGCAGTGTATCTATCTAAGTGTTCAGAGGTTAGACCAAATGCACTTTTTTTAAAAGAAACACTTGTACAAATTCAAAATACCATCCTAAAATGACTCATTTTACCACTCAGGATCTACCTGAAACAATCTCTGTCTTTTGAAAGGAAGATTTTCACATTTGCAGATAAAATTATATGAGGCTGAAGGGATGAACAATTAAAAAGCTTCTACATTAATAAAAGAAATGGAGTCAGGGATGGTGTGTTCCTGTATAAAGAGCAGCTGCATGTCAAAACATATGTTCCTAAAATAGCAGCAAAGAACTGGGAATAAAAAATTAAGGGAGTTCTTGTTGTCCCTTGAGGATCCTTGAAGATTGCTCCCAAAGCACCCAAAAGCAGTCACTTGGGTAAAAAATGAAGCAATAAATCTCTTTTCAGATTTACCTGACAGCTGTGCTACTGCAGCCAGGATCTGTAACTCAGCAGAACCATAATAAAAAACAAGTGGTTTAATCACTTAATATCTAAATTAACAAGTTTAGTGCTCTGACTGGAAAGAAAAATTAGCATTGTGCAGTTAAAAAAATGTATTATGGGTAGCTTTACAAGCTTTAAAAGAGCTGAGTTTATGGCTCCAGGTATCTACTGCAAGAAGGGATTAATTGGTGTCTCAGGAGGGAAAAGGAGTTTTCTGGAGAGCTGGCACTGGGGTGACAGAGCCAGCAGGGCTGTGCCCACTCTGTGCCCTCCCTGGGGCTGTCATGGGCACTATAACAGGAAATAAAATCTGCTTTTGGAACTGCTTTGATGCAGATCCAGCCTTGAGATATTTGTGCTGCAGTCCCTTGGTACCACTCAATATAATCTCTTTTATTCCCCAGCCTGGTCAGTGATGTGTAGAAAGATTTCTTATTGCTCCAAACCACCAGAATTCTCTTTTCTGAACAAGTGATGAGAACTGGGCTGGGATGAGGACACTGCCACTGTAACCCTGGCTCTTCCAATTCCAGAGTTAGTTCCACTTCTTGACCACAAACACCAGCAAAGAAAACTCTTGGGGTTCTGCTACCACAAGCACCATTCTCACCTCCCAATAGCCACCCCTTTGTATTTTGTAAATTCTCCTCCTTCATTTTTGTTATAAAGAATTAATGGCATCCTCAGTCAGGAGGGAAAAAGAGGGAACACAAAAATTATTACTCACTCAAGATGATGACACAAACCATAGGAGCACTCCAGTTTCATGGTCCATGGGCACAACCCCATTTATTAAACATTAGAAACTCAGCAATGTACACCAGTTCCTATATACAAATCAAGTTCATCAATTAAAAAAAAAAAAAGTGCTGTTTGAAATCAGGTTTTATTTAAAGCACAAGGTAACTGGAATTGCATTTGAACTGGGAGGGAATCAGGTCACGAGTGGTACTGAGGACACAGACACAGCAACAGGGGCACGAGACACCTTTGAAGTCTTAATGTGGATTTACTGAAAACTTTTGAGGAGAAACATTCAGCTTTTTTATACAAACAGTACAGAGTGCTTCCAACATCTCTAGGAAAATTCAGTGTACAGTTTAATCCTTTTAAAGCAAGGTACTTGGAAAACTTCTAGTTTAAAATACCAGCCTATTGACCTATTCCAAACAAAAGGCTCAAATCCTGCAACGGAATCAAGGCAGAGCAAAAGACAAACCTGTGGAGAGGGAGTGCAGGCACTGAGCTAAGGAAAAACAACTTTTCCAAGGTATCCTACCACGAAATGGAGATGAGCTAACACACTGACCTTTAAACAACCTGGCCAACCAACCCCAGGGCTACAAAAAGGGGGCTGGACAGTCAGAAATGCCAAACGAGCACTAGAAACATGTTTCAAACGTAGCTGCACCACAGCATGAACACACCAAGGATGTTTATTTCTCTACATGCCACAGTTACTACTCTATGCTACACCGTATTCTGCCCACATTCTGCATCACACCAGGGACACCGTGGGATTCTGGATCCAGTCTTGGCTGCTTTTGCTCCATTTTGCAAGTTTAAGGCCAGCCTGGAGGAAGACTCCTGAAGTGACTGAGAAACAAAGTGATGCTAAGTGGTGGTTTGGCTGAGAGAAGTTCTGCAGAAGAGCAGACAAAGAGAATATCAGATCAATTCATAGGGACAAGATGTGAGAACAAACTCCTCCAAGGACTCGACGACACAAAAGCGAAAATGAAAGAGCCAACAGCTCCAATTTACACCTTTTGAATTTGCAGCGAAACCAGTGTGGGGGCACTTTTTGTGTGTGTGTGATGTCAATGTGCTACTTCAATCCCGTTGAAAGTCAGTACAAATAAAAAGATAGTAGTGAAAAATTGCTTTATTCTGGCTGCTGGAAACGGAGGCAGAGAAAAAGCCTGAAGAAAGAACAGTGCTGAAAATATCCGTGGCTGAAAAAATCCGTTTGTGTTGTGACTTCCTACAGCAAACCCAGCTTTGCTTTATTGCACCAAAATTGTCAGTGAAAAGTTCACAGAAATGTAACATTTTAAAAACCACTTCCGAAAAAGGAAAGTTAAGGGCACTCAGTTCCAGAAAGTTCATTCAGGGAACCAAAAGCCACCTCTGGGTAACTGCAGGGCATCAAAATGAGAGAGTTGAGAATAACGAGGAAATGCTTGAGCCCTGCAGGCCCGACAGTACAGAAATCCAGGGAAATCCAGGGAAATCATGTTGTGTGAACAGACACACTCCTCCACTTGTCTTGGACTGCAATTGTGCTTGGAATCATCTGCTAGCAGGAGGTTCTGGGTACTCAAAAGGACTTTGAGCAGTGCTGAGACCACTTTGCACAGGAGGTGCAGACAGAGCCATCCACTTGATTTACCTGAACGTGAATTTGCATTAATCTTCCAGGCTGGATCTCCACACCCACAGCTGCACTCCAGTTCTGCTCAGGGACTCATCCCACAGTCCTCAGGCTGGGAAAACTGAGCTCCCAGCAAAACCCACCCCCAGGATTGTCCTGAGGCAGCTCAGATGTGGCCAGTGTCAGATCTGCATTGCTATCCAAGGCTGTGTTTTCCTAGGATCTCTTAACAGGCTCCCAAATAAATTCTGTGTGCAAACAGGTTTCCCTTTGAGAGACAATTAGAGGCCTCATAATTTAAAGTGTGATTAGCCAATATCTTATCTACAGTAACTACAGCATCCTGGAAGAATGCAAGCCCTAAAAATCATTATAAAAAATATTTCCTTAGAGCACTTTAAATAATTTACAAAATTCTACAAAAGCTACGAATGTCTATCTGTGATATCCCTGTTAAATAGAATTATTTTCACATTAGTGTGTCTATGATATACAGGTATCAGCATCTCCCACTGCCTCTCCTTTTCTGTCTCAAGCTTTATCAAGGTAATTACAATCACAGTTATTTTATAAAAAGACTGCTAGTGTAAAAAAAAAAAAAAAGTACTTACATATTTGAAACCTTTTTTTCCAAGAGGGAACCTGGGCAGTCCCCTGCAGGTAGGTCAGTAAATTTTGCACAGGTTTTGGTTAAAAATTCCTGCCCTTGGTGTACTTCACTAGCAGCTTCCCTGTTCTGCACGACAGGTATTTTTCCTTCCATTTTGGAGCTGGACACCTGAATTTCTTCCTGCCTGTCAACTTTTTCTTCCTTAATGCACATCTGCACGCTGTTATCTGCACATGCTCCTCCACTATTTTGCACTGCTGCTGCTGCCACATTGAATTGCTGCCTTGGGCAAGCTAAACTTGGATCTGGCCTCTTGTCCAGCTGGGTGTTCCCTCCCTTACTGCCCACCTGAGCACTCTGCTGAGCTGGCTCTCTGCTGACTTTATCTGCTTTTCCCACACTGCATTCAGGGCGTGGGGGATCTGCAGTGGAGTCAGCCCAGCTGCCTTGGTGGGTATCTCCTTCCTTGATGCACATCTGGGTGTTCTCAGTTCTGCAGGTTCCTCTGCAAACCTTATCAGCTTTTCCTGCTGCCACACTCTGCTCCTGTGAGGGGAGGCTGGAGTGGGGCTGATCCCCTGGAGCATCAGCCTTCCTGCAACCCTCAGCTGCCTCTTTGAGACACTCAGCTCCTGCACAAGTTTCTGCTACACGGGGATTCACCCCTTCCACATTGAGTTTCTGAGAAGAACTGGGTGCTTTTATTGCTGGTGCAATTTCCCCACTAAATTCACCTTTTGGAGAGGGGTTAAGTACATCTGTGTCCTGAGAAGCTGCCTCCATTCCCAAGGCACTGCTCTGGGTGAGCAAACCCTCTGCTTTCTGCTTTTTGTTCAAAAGCATCGATTTCTTCCTGTCCCGGGCATATTTCAAACCTGCAATAAATTTACTTGAGATTTTTAGTTGGAAGGTATTCTTCCTTTTAGATCTGGGCTTTGCATTCATGACTTTTCTTACTTTGCACCCTTCATTTCTGCTGGGTTTTGGGGGCTCAGTGTTACAGACATTCCTTTTACCTCCTGCACTCCCAGATAACTCCCCAGCAGCACCACCTCTGACCCCCCCCAGTCCTTGCTTAGCTTTTGACTGACCAGTAGTAGGAACATTCTCTGCAGAGGAGGCACATTTTCCACTGCCAGCTAACATTGCACTTTTCCCTTCTGTTCTCTGAGAGTTCTTCACCTCCTCAGTTTGCTGAGCTACCTCAGTCTTTTTACTCTGACCCAGCATGAGGTCCATCTCATTTTCCACCACCTGCTGCTTTGCTTTTCCTTTATTACCAGTTTGTTTGGTCGCTCTGAATAGGTCCAGACTTGCATCACCTTTTTGCATCTCTGAATTGATTGCAGAGTCTTTAGCCTTTTCTGCCAAAAACCTCCTGATTTCTTGCTCGATGCTGTCATCGCTGTCCACTGAGCTGCTGTCACTGGCATCTGACACAGCTGGGAAAGCACATTTTCTATTCTTAGCCCCCCGCTGGTTTGAAACTGGTTTAGGTTTATTGCCTTTTTTAAGCTGTAAGTTCAACTCCAGGTTTTTCATGGTCTCTGGCTTGTCATTGGGAAGTTTGATGTTGTCTGGAGGGTTCCTGACAGCTTTCCTAGGTTTTGAGAGGGAGCTTTTCAGTAGTGAGGGATTTTTACATTTCCACTCGTTTTGTTGGAGGCTACTGAACTCATCCAGCAGCGGAGTTTCTGTCTCACTGAATCTGACTTTCTTCTTGCACTGAGCTTTCTGATCCTTGGATTTCTTCTTTAACTTCCTTTTAGACCGTAACAGGTCCTTGATAGCACTATCCAGGTCCTCATCACTGTCCAGAGAGCTGCTCTCATCACCCGACCCCTCCCTCTCTGGGGTTTGCACGGGGTTTTTTGTAGGTTTTCTTGTGCTGCTCTGAACTTGCAGAAAAGGGTTCACAGAGTCCAAAGCCACACACCTGCTGCCATCAGAGCCAGACAATTTGGGAGCCATCAGCTGCTGCTGCCTTGAGTCTTTATTACTCTGAGCATTCTGGAGTTCTGAGGGGTTGCTCAGGGCATGCTCCTCTTGGAGCACAGGGATTTTGGAATTGCTACTTGGCTGGAAAATTCCTGTCTCCAGCTGTTCAGGTACTTTTGAACCCCCTTGTTTTGCTGCTCTGCCTTCCCTTTTAAGTCTCCTTTTCCGACTCAGGGATAATTTCAGTGTTTTGGGCAGAGCAGGCTCAAGGGTCCCGGTGAGGCTGTTTGGATCAGAAGGCAAAGGCATCTGGCTGGAGCGTGACAGGCTGGGAGGTTTTGTTCCAAGGTTTTCTGACTGTGCTTTCAGAGCCAAAAAAGCCCTGATTTCTTGCTCTATGCTGTCATCACTGTCCACATGGCTGCTGTCACTTTCACAACGGGAGGACGAGAGAAGCTGGGGAGAAAAGAAGGAGTCTGCAGTGAGGGATTTGTTGTCACTTCCCATTTGGGATGGCATGATTGTTTTGGAAATATCCAGGATAGCTTCTGCACACATGAGTTCTGCAGATGTGTCAGCTCTGCAAGAGGCCTGCAATGTGAGCTCACAAGCAGCAATCTTGTTTTCTGGAAGTGCAAAATGTCTGGCCTTTTTCAGTGGTTTAAACAGCTTATTAAAGTCATTGCTGGTGCTTTCTAATCCTGTTGACTTGGAATTAATTTCTTTTCTCTTGTTGCTTATAGGGTTTTTATGGATTTCTGGTGAGGCACTTTTTGTGGAGCTAATTGTCAGGCTGGCAGAAATGTCTGCCATACCCTTTGGATCAAATTGTTCCCTCTGCAAAGGAACACAGTTTGCTGCATGACCTGCCTCTTTCCTGATTTTCTCCAGCTGGTAAAGCTGAATGGCTTCTTCGATGCCATCATCACTGCTCGAGTCAGATGTGTGCATGCTCTCCTTGATAAGTGCTTCCCTTGGCTCCCAGTAATGAGCTCCACTTCCCTCTTTCTGCTCCACAAGCCAGGGCTGACTGGCAGTGGCCATTTCTAGATATGCTTGGTTCACCTGGCTGAAATCACTGGGCTCTGCTTGGATTTTGGACTGCAAACACTTGGACTGGGTGCTGGATTTCTGCAGCTTGGGATGGTGTCTCACGAGCAGCGCATTACAGCCTTGCTTTATAGCACCACAGTTTGTTCTGTTTGTTGCTTCTTTGTTGCATTTCAAGACAGATCTCACAGGGGAATCTTTTTTCTCCTCCTCGGTAACACATTTACTAATTTCTTGCTGCTTCTTCTCATTCAGGAACTGCACTATTTCAGCTTGTATGCTCTGCTCGAAGGAGTCATCGCTGCTGATGCTCTGAGGGGAAGCAGGCTGGAGCCTTTTCCCAATTCCCAGGTGGTCAGACAGGTACTCTTCAGAGAGCATCTCGGCTTTAAATTTCACAGGGAGGAGGTTACTTGCCACTTTGTTCTGGGAGAAATCTCTTTTAAACCTTTTGTCTCTGCTCACATTCTCAGAACGCTCTGCATTCCTTGGCAACGACTGGGCACTTTTGCTTTTTGTTTTCAAGTACTCTTGGATGGCTTCCTCTATACCTCGGTCCACAGAATCGTCGCTGTCAGAATCGAGCAGGAGAGTCCCAAATTCTACATTCTCTTCCACTTCACTGTCACCAGAATCCTCGGTGCACCCACACTGGGTGTACTGAGGATGCTTCCGCAGCAACGTGCTGCTGGACGTGACTCTGGCACTGGTGCCTTTTTCTCCCTTCTGTTTCTTCTGCATAACACAGGCACACTCATTGTTCATACCCAGGGCAGGCTCTTGGCTTTGCAGGTTGTTGATGATCATCTGAACTTTGGCGCTCACAGAGGTTCTGGTGACGCTGCTGTCGGATTCAGGGAAGCAAACGGGGTATCTACAATTCCTTGCTGGTCCAAAGGACTCCCATTTTGTCTGAAGAGCTACCAGAGGAGGAGCATCCATAAGGAACATTCTAGCAGAGCACAGCAAAGTCCACGATGGAACAGATTTTCAGAACGGTCTCTCCTCCATCCTAAAACAAAAAAAAAAAGGAAAATATTTATTAAGCGTGTGCCTTCTAGAAATTCCATGGAATAATCCTGGTAACATAAACTGTAATTTATTAACACCAGAACAACTGTGCCAGATAATCACAGAGTTACTCCTCAACATCACTTGAACTGGTCAATCAGTCACTACTGCCACTGGGGATAAGGCAGAACACTGATCATTTGTGGTTTGCAGTACTGTCTGGCAAAATCATAACCCAGTTCAGCTAATTCACTTCTGAAACTCTTGCTGTGCTTTCCAGTCCTTGTTGCATGTGCTCCTAAATAAGGATGCACTGCCCAGACCCACAAAGCCCCACTGTGATGGGATTCAGTGCACTGGTGTGTGCAGTCCCCTGAATACTTCCACAGAAAACCTTGTGGCAGGAGGGAAAGAACAATTTTAAGGAATTATTTCATAGTGGGTGTGGAGAACCCAGCAAAATATTCTGCTTGTTGCTTCCTTTGTCAGAACTGCCTGTTTTAAGGATCACACAGCTTAACTTCCCAGTTTTCCAATGAAAACAGCACTGGCTGAGTCCACATGGTGCAGGACAGGTGGATGTGGAGAAACCTGGACCATCATCTGGGACGGTGGGACACAAACCAACTCCTTCTCAGAGAGCAGAGTACTCACACAACATCCCAAAACAGCTTTTCCTAGATGTGACTTGGCATTAAATACACACAGCTGAGGGACCTGGGGCAGCTCAGAGAGAAGGAAAGGGAACTGAAACACACTGAACACACACTCTACAGCAATAACCCCGAGACATCAGTCATCCGGCCTCACTGCAGGATAAAAGCTCTTGGCAAACACAGATCTTGGGGAGTGCACAAAAGCAGGATGAAGATTAGGAACTATTCTTTGTGTTCCAGTAGAAACTGCAGATGGAACGAAGCTTTGGTTTGTGGAAGAGTGGAAAAACCCACCCACAGAACTCCAGCTAGCACCCACAGAGTACACCACCTCCACATGGTCCCATGAGGGTCGATGGCTCCACCTGCAGCATCACTTGGTAGGATCAAGGGTGACAGTAATTCCCAAAAACTCCAGCACTTGGGTGGCTCTTCCAGCCCAGGCTCCACACAAACACAGTGAGTCTCAACTCCAGTGGCACTGGACTCTGCCAATGTACATGGATATGATTTTCCCTCTGAAACCTCCCTAACCTTGCACTTGTCAATTATTCTCTAGCTCTGGTTTCAAATTAATCAGTGGCATTAAATATTTTAAAGCATTAATGACTCTAAACTCTTTAAAACTTCTATTTATTTATGAGAGGAAGGTAACAGACAACCAGGGAGGACAATTCTTCATCACTCTTTGCTTGGGCAAATATAAATTAAAAACATTTTTCCTCATAATAAGCAGCTAAGGATCAAAAAGACAGAAATTGGGATACCTCATTACCTTGAAGCAATGCAATTAACGCACTTTAGCTTCCAGCTTCATTAAAAAATAAAACCCCAACGTTTTCCCTATTAACCTATTTCCACAGTTTACAGGGTAGGGGCAGGTGCCTTCGTTGTCCCACACCTGGGCTGGGGTCCTGCCAGAATTACACGGGATTGGGGTGAAATTTTGTGTGCCAGCACCTACCCAGGGCAGAGAGAGAGAGACCTTGAGGGGACACCTGGGTGCAGCCTGAGGGGGGACGTGAGGGGACACTCACAGAGGGTGTGAGGGGACAAGAGGGGACACACGCTGAGGGGATGTGAGGGGACACACTGAGCGTGTGAGGGGACAGGAGAGCACACACACTGAGGGTGTGAGGGGACAGGAGGGGACACACATTGAGGTTGTGAGGGGATGTGAGGGGACACACATTGAGGGTATGAGGGGACACACACTGAGGGTGTGAGGGGACAGGAGGGGACACCCACCAGGGTTAGTACCCAGACAAGATCTGAAGGGAAATGAGGGGACACACATGCAGAAGGGAGGGGGTACCCTCTGTAACTCTGTGGGGGGACATGAGGGGACAATAATTCAGAGGGTACCTACAGCAGCTGCGTGAGGGGACAGAAATGGACACCAAACCGGGGAGCACACAGAGAGAGTGTATGAGGGGATATGAAGAACGGACACCCACAGAGGCTGTGGAGGGGACACCCAAGCACAGAGGCTGTGTGAGGGGACATGAAGGGACACCAAGCCGGGGAGCACCCACAGAGGCTGTGTGAGGGGACACGAAGGGACACCAACCCGAGGGGCACACACGGAGGTTGTGTGAGGGGACATGAAGGAACACCAAGCCGGGGGACACACACAGAGACCGCATGAGGGGACACGAGGCTACCCCCAGCTCGGGGAGCACCCTGGACAGGCTCTGACGAGCCCCCCACCCTCGAGGGCCGCCCGCAGCCGCCGCCCGCGGACCCCGCAGGGCGCCGCGCCCGCTGCCCGCGGCCGGCCGGGCCCTGCCCGCGCCGCCATGGCTCCCCTTCCGCCTTCCGCCGCCCCGGACCCGGGCCCGGGCCTCCCTCAGCCACCGGCGCGGCGGGGCCCGGCCGCGCACCCCCGCCCGCCGCTCACCTGCCGAGAGGAGGCCGACAGGGGGACGGGGTCGGCGACGCCCGGCCGGGCTGTGGGCTCCGCCGGGCTCCGCTCCGCCGCTGCCCGCCGCGCTGGTGCAGGGGCGGGCGGCGCTTCCTTCCCTGCCCCGGGGAGCGGGGAGCATGCGCCGCAGGGCTCCGGCGGGGAGGCGGGGAGGGAGCGCACCGGGCCGGGGCACAAAGGCGGCGGCGGCCGCTGAGCCCCGAGAGCCGGCGCGGAGCTCGGGAGGGCGGCGGGAGCCCGGTAACGGCGGTAACGGAACGGAAGGGGCAGCGCGGCCTCCTGCGGCAGCCCCGCGGCCAGGGCCGGGCTCCGCACCGCGGACCGGGGAAACGGCGGCGGAAAGAGCGAGATTGTACGCGGCTGTTGTCTCAGCGCTGAGCGGGGCATGATCCTTCCGCTACCTCAGGGTGCCACACTGGGGGAAACTCAAAATATCGGCAGGGTGCAACACTTGGCTGTCCCAGGCGCAAAGTTTGGGGTGCAGAATGGAACTGAGGTGCAGAGAGCCAAGGCCTCTGCTTTCAGCAGCTGAAGCAGTCGGTGCTGGGGCTCCTGGAGCTGTTGGGTTGTTGGAGGTTTCACATAGCGAAACAGCAAAGTTTTAGTGCTTTAATTCATCCCCGTTTTGTTAGCAAGCAGGTTTTCCCCGAGGATACACTGCCAACCCTGTGCTATCATCCCTGTGCTTCCAGAGCAAGAACCAAGCCGTGGGATGCTTCCCTTGGGGACTCCCGTTTGAACCTGCTCATTCCTAAAACACACAGAGTGAGTCACAGCTCTCAGCCTGTAAATCTGCACAAGCATTTCCATTCCTCGTCTCTGGCAAACAAAACCCCGGTGCCTCTACCCAAGGTGCTGCCTGGTTACACTTTGTCCCTGTGTTTTGTTTCCTGTGGGGCTGGGACATCTGTGATGCTGCAGAAGAAATCTGCATTTTTTGGCTGGGTGTCATCAAAAATCGCCGGGGAAATGCTCAGGCTGGGTGATGTCAAATGGGGAGCAGCACCTAAGGATGGTCCCAGGCTGGAAATGGGGTGACTGAGAGCGTTGCTCTGTTTTTGTGATCACTCTGTGGCACCACATCACAAGATACGGGGCTGACATATGTCAAGGAACAGATTTCCATGTGCTTTTATGCCAGAGGTTTTTGTTTTGAGGAACACGTATTTATCTCCCCTTTCCTCATCTCCAGCTTCAAATTTTAATTTTTTTCCTCACTCACAGGAATCCTCTACTACCAAACCAGGTCTGACCCTGGGAATGTTGGGTAGAACCATGTTTCAAACCATCAGACACTGTTACAAACTCGTATTCATTTATCACTTGCTCTTACAACAGATAAAACAGAGCCGATAAGACATTTGCCTGCGTGTTCTTGTCCCTGGGATATGTAACATGCTTTTATGTTCTGATCTGGCTCGCTTGAACGAGACTGCTGAAAACAGCACAGCCAGCATCTGTGCGCAGGAAGAAACAATGGACTTGCTTTTCCTTCACTGCAGAATTGCAGCCTGGAGGTGAGGAAACTTTGCTTCGCTCACCATATTCCTCCCTAATGCCTCGGCGGAGGAAAGAAAGGGCTCTTGTATTCATGTATCCTCCCGGGCCAAGTCAATTTACATGTGAATGCACTTTTAAAATAAAATTAAAGTCAAAGCTGTGGCCAGAAGCCTGATAAATGTTTTGTGCACATGCAGTTGCTTGGGAGGGGGGAGGCTGCTGCTGCTGGAGAGCTCTGCTGTCCCCAGCCGAGGTGGCATTTGTGGCTATCTTTGTGCCACTTTTACTTGAAAAAAGAGCAGAGCCTCTCTCCGGGGTGATTTGTCTTCCTGATCCCTGATCTTGGCAGAAATGAGAGCAGTGGTCCCTGTCCCTGCTGGACAGATGACAAAGTCGCCAGCACTAATTGGACCCCTCGTTAGAATGGCTGCAATGGCAGGGGAATGTTCACGTTTCCAAAATGAAGCATTTCCCCCGACCTCCGGATCTGCTGCTGCTCTTTGCAGGGATAGGTGCTCATTACAGATGCCTCTGGATACCTCAGAGCCTGAAATCAGAGCTCAGGTGATGGCTTTTTATTAATTTTTTTCCCAGCAAAAGAAAGGACAAGATTAAAACCAAATTAGCAGGAAGGAAAGGACTCACCTGGCAGATTTTGTTATCGGGTAACCTGTGGCTTCATGGCCAATTAATATTCCTGCATGGAGCTATGTTAAAGCACCAGCCATCTCTGCTGTGCTGCTGTTTTTTGGGAATATGGGTCACAACTGGTGCTGGCTGAGGGCACATCCATGTCTAGGGCAGGAGGGAAGTAGATAACCTCGGATTCCACAAACCCTTTCCTCTGTTGGGGGCGATTTTGCATTCCCCAAACACCTCTTTGGGTTTTGGGGCAAAACTGATTTACAACAGCACAATCCTGCTGTGAGCATTGAGTTTTTAAGGAAAAAACAATGGAGAAAAGAGATGGATGGAGCCCAGTCTGATTTTCCCTCACCCTCAGTGTTTAGGGTCCATTTTTCACACTGCTGCACTGAACTTCAGGACACTCAGTGCTGGCCCTGCTCCAACACCTCCCTGCCCTGCTCAGCTCCTTCAGTCTGATCTCAGAGGATTTATTAAATGGAGAACAACTGGATCATGTAGTAACATGGCAAATTGAAGAGTTTAGTTGTTATTTAATAAATGCCAAGGAGACTCATGAGGCCTTGAAGTTATAATAGAAAGATCTAATTTAGGAAAAGAAAAAAAAAAAAAAAGAAGAGAGATGCCTGTGAAAGCTGCCAGGAAGCAGCTCTGGGTATTGAACATTTCTATTTACCCTCTGAATGGAACAGAGACGGTCTGAGCTTCCTTTCAGCAGGGCTGGATGCTGCCCAGGGAAGCAGCACCTGAGGCAGGAGGAGGTTTAAGGGCAGTTTTTGGTGGAGCTCAGTCCTGGAAGCTGTGCTTTGTCTTGCCTTGGAACACAAAGTTGACAGATTTTTGTAAGGAAAGAAACCAACCTACTCCATGAAGCAAATTCAAGTGTAATTATAGCACAGAGGCAGGTTACAGAATGCTTTTTACATTTTGAGTCATACCTGGTGGACTTGCCATTCATCACTGACCATTATACAAAGTGCAGCCGAAGGTCTCTGTGGGGCACAGCTCATTGCTCTGGAAGATGTCCATTTTCCTTGTTCATTCCAAGTGTATCTGGCATAAGAACACAAAGTGAAAAACATAATTTAGTGCCAAGAGTTTTAACTGTAACCCTGACCTTTTTTTGCTACCATGTGGCAGAGACCTCTAAAATATCAAAGGAAATGACAGCCCCTCTTTCATACTCTGTACCTGGAACCTTTTAATGGTTTGTGTATGACTCATTCCTATCTAGGTTAAATAATAAATATTTCATGTTTACAATCCTGGACATGGGCCGTGTGGGCTTTTAAGAGTTTTCCTTACACAGATCCCTCCTTTCTGTCCATCTCCGCGGGCTTTGCTCGCAGGCAATGCTGTCAGTATTCCCACAAGGACACTTCCAGCTGGCTCCTGTGCTTGTCACAGTTCTGCTTGTGCCCATTAGGTGTCAGACTCTTATCGGCTCAGTCTCCAGTTCCTGGGATTTCGAGAACAAGAGAATATGAGAAGCCAGAGCTGCTGTGGCTTTTCTGGGATGCTCTCTCGCCTGTGGGTCCTACCCAGAAATGGCAAACTGGGTGCTGTGGAGTCACCAAACAGGGACTCTTGTGCTGGTTTTGTCCCAGGTTTTACCATTCCTCCAGAGCCACTGCTCATCCCTGGGCTGCAGAATGGGCATCCAGAGGGAGCAGCTCCTGCCCCAGAACTGCCAGGTTTTGCAGCCTTGTTTTAGGCCACCTCTCATTGCATTCCTGAGGTCAGCTCTTCCCATTGCAGCAGCTCCTCACACTGCTCTTGTCTCTGTGGGGTCTCTGAGGTGTTGTCAGAGCAGTGACCAACCTCTTCCCACCTTGTCCATCTTCCTCTTGGGATGAGCACTTGGAACTGAGTGTTGATTCTCAGCACCAAACCCTGCCAGCACCACCAGTGCTCAGATATTTCCTGCACCTTGGGAGCACAGCTGAGCTCATGGGGATTCCTTCAGGGACAGAAAGTCAGGCTTTTAAAAAACTTCTTAATGAAGCATGTCCAGTTTCCCACAGCAACTTTGATTCCAGCCAGGATATAAACACAGGCATTTGGTGTCATGAGCTGAGGTGGCTGGTAATGAAAAGAGGTCTGGGAGCCTTAAAATGGCTTATTCAAAGGGCAGGATCAAAGATGTACCTTGGGATAGATACCTGCCCTGCTACATGAAGAAAAGCCAGAGTGAAACAGAGATGCTGTGCTCACTTAATATTTCAAAAGGAGATTGCTTTGACTTTGTGCTGCAGTTGCTGAGAGCTTTAATGGGGCAGGGGGAGGGAAAGAAAACACAACATGCTCCAGCTGCCCTCATTACTGCTTCTCTGGCTCTGCTGAGGAATGCCAGCACAGCCATGGACTTGTCCACCTGCAATTACCAGGTCCTGCATTTACAGAGTGCTGTTCCTGACCTGCTGCTCGCCCAGGAGCCTCCCTGCAGCCCCCTCTGAGGCAGAGGCTGCCAGATTCCTTCTGTGGAGCAGCTCCTGATTCCCAGCAGAGCCATCCTGTGCCCTGTCCCAGCCCCCATTTGCTCTAAACTGGTGTTTTTAAGAGGCATTTTCAGCTTTTCAGATCACCTTCAAGGAATGCTCTATTTTTAGCACCCATGGACTCTCTTGGCTGCAAACAAGTGAAACCTCTCTGTGGTGAATTCACAACAGGGCAGCTGGCAGGGGTTCAAAGTCTCTGTCTGAAGTACAGCACAATGGAAATGAGCTGTCCCTCAGGTCTCTGTGGAGCAGGCTGAGCCCACAGAGCCACCATGGGATGCTGCCTGTCCAGTCCCACCTGGAAATGAGTTGTCCCTGGGGTCCCTGTCTGCCCAGTCCCACCTGGAATGAGCTGTCCCTGAGGTCCCTGTCTGTCCAGTGCCACCAGGGCCAGGCTGCTCAGCCTCATCAGTGACACCTCTGCAGTTGCCAAGTGCTCTTTGCACAAGCAGCTTTGATTAAGGATTTGCAAACAGCTCCTGTTTGGTTCAGTGCTTAAAACGCTTCCTTAAATAAGTTTTGGATCAAGCCAGAGATCGCTGCTGTTTTGAATTTTCATCAGAGAGAAAAAACACCCTGAGCTGGGGGTTTGTGCAGTGCTTTGACTTGGGTTCTTCTCCAGCAAAGCAGCACGGGGTGAATGGTCCTCAGCAGAGCAGCCTGCAGAGCCAAAGCCTCCCCACTGCTCTGCAGGGTGAGGGACCCCCCAGGAGCACTTCCAGGCTGGTTGGAGAGCAGACTGATAGTTATTTGAGGTATTTCTTTTTCCCCAGTCTTCATTCTGCTCTCCCAGTGGGTCAAAGCACCTCCCAGTGCCCCAGCCCAGAGAAGGAGAGGGCTGGAACACCCCAATTTCATGCAAGGTGTAGCTGCTCACCCTCCACGTGTCCTCCTGCTGTTCATGGGTCTTTTATGTAGCCAGTGATGGGAATTTTGGACTAAGTGCAGGTCAGATTCACCCTCCCATCCTGCAGAGCTGTCAGTGATGGAGAAATGTTGACTGGGCATTGCAAGTGCCTTGAGTACAACAGATCCATAACAGCTTTGGAGACAGAGCAGGACATCAAATCCTGTCCTGGTAAGCATTAAGAAAAACGTGGTGTGTTTTCTCCTGGATGGGACTTGTGCTGCTGGCATTGATGGTCCTTTTAAAGTGTTTCTTTATCCTGATCTTGGATCCCCTGGCAGTGGTCTGGTCTCCCTGGAGAATGACCCAAACCCTCTCTGATCCTTCCAGCACCCCTCAGGCCACTGAGATATTCAGAAGACAGAGTGGGACTACAAAATGTAGCTCAACAACACCCAAAATCTTGTCTCTGCCCAACTGACCAGAAGAATCAGATAGGGAAAAAAGCCCATTCCCATTATCTGAGGTGCTTTTTATTTTGCTCTCTCCTCGCTGCATCCCACACTGTGCAGGTGAGGGCTGGGTCTGACCCTTAGCCAGGCTTCCCTGCTTGGCTGGGGCTCGGGAAAGGCACGGGCAGGGCAGGGAAGGTGTGGAGGCAGCACCTCGGGCTGTGTGTGCCTGCGTGGGATGGGAGAGCCAGAGCAGCTTGAGCCGGACGTGCTGGGAGGAAGGAACCGGCTGCGAGGAGCTGGTGGGAGGAGGAGGAGGAGAAAACTGGGTGTCAGCAAACGAGGCAGATTGAGAGCTGAGACGTGTTAGTGGTTGTGTTGGGGATATGATCAACGCTCCCTTGTGACTTGCACAGCCGGCAGCGGGCCGAGCGGTGCAAACAGAAAATAAGAAATCAGTGGGAATGGAGCTCCTACATCTCCTTGTGCTGCAGGAGGCTGCAGGGGAGGGAGAGGCTCTCACACGCCTTGCAAATGCAGGCACGGGCTCCTGCAGCTGCTGCAGGGCAGGGGGAGGGCAGGCTGGTGGGTGGCACAGGGCAGCCCCTGCTCCGGGGAGCCGGGCCATCCGTGACTGGGGGGGAGCCAACCCCATGGAGTGCAGCCCCCTTTTCCTTTGGATACCTGTGGGTACAGCCCTGAGGGTCTGCTCCCCAAAATCTCTGTCTGGAGACATCCCCAGCACAAGGGATCAAAAACCTGCCACTTGTTTGGGTGCTGGGCAGTGGTTTGGTCTCAGCACGGTGGGGAAGGGGGAGGTGGAACACAGGGGGGCTTTTCCTCACCCCCTCGAATCTCTGTGATGATAATTCATGAGTGTCACTGGCACATCTGTTCAGAGGGAGAGCAGTAATACAGGTCCAGCTGAGCGACAAAATTGCTTTCAGGGCTGTTGATTCCCAGCTCGGGGATGTGTGGTCAGCCTGATTGCAGGCTGAGGATTTTTAATTTATTTTCCCCCTCTCCGTTGCCCTGTTCCTTGCAGCCAGCAGAGATCAGTAGCATGTCAAGCAGGCAGAGGCAGGATCTGTGAATTCTATCCCCCTGTTTCCATTCTCTAGGATAGATGGACCATGTGGGCTCACTCATGAGACGCTGAAATCACTCACACAGCTCCTCCATGAAGGATTTGCAGCTCTCTCCTGCCCAGGCTGCCCCAGTCACCCTTTTCCTGTCGCCCCTGTGCCTGCTGGCTCTGCGCTCTGCTCTGTGCTTTCTCCTCTAGATGGTGCAGCCACCTTTGGGCACCACCACAGTTCAGCCAGACCCCAACCCTGCGGCAGAACCGGGGGTGCAGCCAGCGCTGGGGTCTCCCCGTGGCCCTTTCCCAGCATCCTGGCAGGATGGCACAAAGCTGAGGGACACAGCTCGCCACGTGCCACCTGCCCGAGGCTGTGCGCCAGCTGCCTGTGGAGCAGCACGGCTGTGCCAGCATGGGCACGGAGGGGATGAGAAATCCGCCTCCTGCTGTTGCTGGCCTCTGTGTCCTTGGCACAGCACGTCCTGGCAGTGCCCGCGGGAGATGCTGGCGGAAGGCGGAGGAGAGGGGACGGATCCTGGGGGTGCCCCCGTGCCTTGCGGCAATCCGGCTGCTTCCGTGCACAGCGGGCTGAAATGCCACCCTCGCCTTGTGTTGGAGCTCCCTCCCTCCTGCCATGCCCTGACTCATGGCCGGGACAGCTCGGGTACACACAGAACCTCCGCTCCCTCCTGCAGCTCGGCCAGGAGGGCACGCACTGCCCTGGGGATGCTCTTCTCCTCCTCCTGCTCCCTGCCAGAGCCATCTCCTCGCTGCAGAGGGACATTTCTGCCTTAGGGATTGCGTCAGGGCAGCTCGGCTGGGTTTGGCAGCCCCCCTGAGCCAGGCAGGTTGGATTTGGGATCCTGCAGACAGGGGAATCCTAGGCAGCTCTGCCTGCACTACTCCCCACTTGTTTAGCCTAAACTCAAGTCAATATGAGCCTAATGATTCGAGCGAAACAATAGCAGCCATTCCAGCATCAAGAAAGCTTTCCTCCTATTAGGCTTTGCTGGCAAGCTTTAGAGCCTGTATTTTAAATAAATGTTATGGGTACATTTAAAACCACACCATATGTTCTCCCGCAGATCTTTCTGGGAGCTTAGCATGGCTCTGACTGGATCCCCTCCGCCCGGTGCCAGGGTGGGTTTTGCCATGTGCTGCCCATGGAAGCACGACCAGAACCCTTTGCCCCGTCTCATCCTCATGGAGAAGCCACACCAGGGACTCTCCACACCCCACAACACGAGTTCCTGGAACTCCCCACCGCGAGCACGAGTTGCAAAATGAACTCCTATTTTTGTCGCAGAGCTGATTAATTTGCTGATGACCTGCCCTGCATCCCTGCCACCATTCCCAGCACTCTTCCAGCTGCAGCACCAGGCTGTTTTTCACCCAGCAGCCCCAAAGGCGAGGGCAGCAGCCTTTGGGATGGCTCAGTTCCCCCCGGCCGCTGTAGGTGGCACTCGGGCCCCGCCGCCCGCCCGGCTGCTGGCACCGAGTCAGGGGATGAGCTCGAAGTTTACAGCAGATTTTCCCTTCTGACAGATTACTGCTTCATTTGTAACAGAAGAACTTCTCATTAAGTACATTTTTGACATTTTGTTGAAGGGGGGGTGGGAAATAAAATCCTCGTGTAGCTGAGCATGCTGGAGCGTGAGCACAGCTCTGGCTTCGCAGATTGGGAGCTGGGGTTATTTTCATTTTTTGCTTCGGCTCCAAAGCCCCTTTTCGCAATTATTCACTCCTGAGCAGAATTGCTGCGGCTGGGAGATGGGCACATTCCAAAGAGAACCTGTCTGAAAAGTCAGGAGGGCTTGGAGGTGGCAGCTCTGTGTTCTGGCAGTTCTCAGATTTCAGTGCTAATCTGATAAGGTTTGATTCCAGAGTGATTTCAAGGCAAATCCAAATCTAACAGTTCTTCTCATTGCTCTGGGCACTGTAGGAGTGCCTGGGCATGCCAGGCTTTGGCTGCCTTCAGGGTTGGGCATCTCGAGGCATGAAGTCAGCCCTGGTTCTGCCAGGGACCTGTGGCTGCACTTTGGGGACCTGGGGACATCCTCAGGGTGACCCAGCCTCGAGCAAAGCTCTGCTCTCACCAGGTTCCCTTTCCAACATCCCTAAATAACACAACAACGAATTTTACTGTTAATTATGCAAATCAGCCTTGATGAAAACTCAGGAGTGAGGTTATTATCACTCTTTTTTTTTTTTTTTTTTTTTCACGGTGTGGAATAGCCCTTTTGGAAAATCCTTCTTCTTGCAGAGCCACAAATGTTTTTTCCTCTTGGGTTTCTTTCAAGTGGAGAAAATGCTGAGCGAGGCTGTTGCCATAAGCTCCCAGGACATTTTCATTGATCCAAATCAAAGAGCAAGCATCAAAAAGCACCGTGTGACGTTATGGGGGTATTTTAATTATGAAAAGTGTTGCAGGCAGCTTAAAGAAAGCAAGTGCCTCACAAGAGAAAAAGCATTTCGCTGCTTTTCCCTCAGAAAATACTTTTTTCTCATTATCCAAGTGCTGAAACTGTTCACTCCTCAGGGGCAAGGACCACGCTGGCCTTTCCCAGCTCACACTGAGCACAACAGCAGCAACAAAATTGTGTTGGAGTGTCCTGAGATTTTTCTCTCCTGCACTAATTGCCACTCCAGCCCTGACTCTTCCCACCCCCTGTACAAACACAGATATAAACTGCCTTGCTGCTGCTGCTCTGCCACCCCAGTGATGCTCAGTGCTCCTGCAAAGATCCCTGCTCCTGTTCCAGGCTTTTCTTCGAGAAACACTTTTGAATCAGCTTTGAAAAGCATTTGGAAGCTTGGTTTTCCTTGTATCAACAGCTGTGGATTCAGATACCCCATTCCTTGCTGCTCCCACTCTGTCAGTCTTTCAAGGCTGGGATAAATCTTTGGTTAAGCTGGTTCAGACTCTTCCCTCCCTCGCTGGGGACATGGCCTGGGAGGTGACACAGGCTGGAGGTGCACCAGGCTCGGGGCTGGGATCCTCTCCAGGTGATCCAGCTCTGCCTGGCACTGCCTGGCTGTGGCTCCCCTGTCCCAGAGATTGGCTCTGGGCAGAGATCAGAGTGTCCCCTGGGGAGTGACACTCTCCTGCCTGAGAAAATCAGATTACAGTGTCTTTTATGCCTGCAAGTGCTGCCACACCTTGTTTTAGGGAAGCAATCTTGCAGACAGAGACAATCCTATTGATGCTTTTCCCTGCAAGATGATCTTGGGGCTGAGGGCTAAAAACACCCTGGTCACCCCTCACCCCCAGCACCCTCCCTGCAGACATTGGGGGGTACAAAAAGACCCTTTTTGTCCCCCAAGGACAGACTTGGGAGACTCAAGTGTGGCTGTTCCACCCCAAGAGAGGCTGAGTGGGCCCAGGGAAGGGTGTCAGGGTGTCTCTGGCGAGGGAGGGATGTGCTCAGCTCCCAGCAGATGGTACTCCCATCTCCCTGCACTTGATGGGATGGTGGGAGAAGTTGTTATGAAAGACTGCTGTGACATTCACAGCACAGATCTGCCAACTGGTGTCTCGGGGAGATGGAGGCAGCGTTGCTGTGCTGCATAAATTGGTGCAGAGATATATCTGGTGCTGGGCTCTGTGGCAGGGTGGGAAGGAGCTTTCTGCTGCCAGGGGAATGGGGTGTCCAGCCACAGCCCTGCTCTGACACCCCACACAGGCACTTGGTGCTCCTTTTTGCCATGAGGATGTTTGTAATTCCTAAAAACTGCATTATCTGTGACTGCATCTCAGATAATGCAGTGCTCCCCTCCCTGTGTCCCCTCCCAGAGTCCCCCCCAATTTTCAGATGCCCTGTCAGATGTGGCTGAAGGTCCTGTGGACTCTCCATGCTCTGGGCCCCTCCTGGAGGAGCAAGGGCTGCCTGTCCCTGGCTGGGTCAGAAGGGAGCTGTGCTCTTGCTTTCTCTGTGTCCTGGAGTTATCATTTCTGCCTTTTGGACAGAAAGCAAAACAAAACTCAGACAATTCCCAGCTCAGATTCAGGTGGGCTTTATTCCCCTGTTTTTTCCATTTCTTTGCTTTCAGGGTGAGTTTTCTTCCACAGCCCAGACAGCAGAGCAGAAGCCCCACTGCAATCCTCCTCTCGTTTTTGCTACTTGTTAATTATTCCATTAGCTCCCTCTGCATCTTGATGGGGGTTTTAATTTTCCATGGCAACTGCATCCACAGCACCTCCTCACTCAGGAACCCACGCTGTGGGGTGCTGGGGGGCCCCAAGCAGCCAAATCCCCCATCCTACAAATAAAAGTGGGCTCAAATAAAAACAAGTCGTGCCCTTGGGGGAACTTTTCCTCCTGGCCCAGTGGGAGCAGGAGGATCCATCCCTGAGCTGCCCGTGGGCTCTGTGGGGCAGGGATGTTCCCAGCTGCATGGGTGCCTTCCCTGTGGTGTCTCATCAGCCTGGCAGGAGGAACTCAGCCTGTTCACACAAACAAAACGTTTTTGTTTTCAACAAAAACCAACGCCCACCAGGACGAGTTTCATACCTATAAATTATCTCTGCCGTGGAGCTGCAGTTAAACAAACCCTGCCAGCACCACAGCAGAGGAGCAGCAGGGAAACCTGAGCAGCTCCCAGCCCTCGGTGCCTCCTGTCCCTGTCCTTGTCCCTGGGCAGCTCCCCTGTGCTCAAACTCTTTGTTCCTCCCTGGAATTCATCCTGCAGGTTGTAACTCCCTCAATCTAGAGCCATGAAGTGGGATGTGGAAGGGCTTCATCCTGCCCTCACTGGCTTGAGGAAGGAGACAGAGAAGAAACAACTCAGCACCTGGGGCTGGGACTGATTTCTAACCCATTTTCTAATCCCAGCAGGAAAATTCTGATTTCTGGCCGTTCACTGAGATCTCCTGAGTGGTGGCACCCACTGTCCCAGGGTACCCAAAATAGCTCCCTGCTCCAAAACCCCAAAGGGGAGATGGGATGGGGCTCTCAGTGGAGGGACAGGGGAGCTGAGGGGCTCCTGGGACTCTGCAGGGTGGGATGTGAGCCTGGCTCCCTTGGGCTGCCCACTCTGGTGAGGCACAACTCCTCAAACCTCCCCTCACCTTTTGATTAATCCTTTTATCCCTTCTGGAACAACTGCAGTGTTAAAGAGCCTCAGACACCCTAAATCAGCTCAGTGGGCTGCTGGAGCAGAGGAAAACTCTCCCAGGGGCATTTCAGGGACAGGATGATTTGGGTCCAAACTAATTTCTGGCTATTAGGGGGGAATAATTAGCTCCCTGTTTTTCACCAGGAGCTTTTCCTCCTCCCTGTCCTCTTGTGCCAGGACAATGTGTCATCACCAGAAGATGCAGCATCATTTCCAGAACATTAAAAAGTAAAATAGCTGCTATTCATCAGTGGGCTCTGTGCTAATTGGCCATGCTCTCTTTAAAGTGGGAGCATGGCTGGGGCTGTTCCCACTTGCAGCTTGTGGGATAAAGGATCTCTGTGCAATCCTATGATAACCCCTTTCATCTGACACCCTCAAAGTGCTTTTGGATGTAAATTAATTAGGCATCACAACACCCTGCTGGGTTTGAGCTCACCCGAGGGTTTTCATTGTGTGTTCAAACAATCCATCCCATCTTTGTGGTGCCACTTTTTGGCTGCCCAAGGGTCACCCCAAGTTGGGGGGTGAGAATTATTTCTGCCACGTGTTACCCTCTCCTGCCAGGGCTGCCCTCAGGGTTAATCATGGAATGCTGGAAGGGTTTGGGTTGGAAAGGACCTTAAAACCCATCCAGTGCCACCCCTGCCAGGGCAGGGACACCTTCCACTGTCCCAGTGTCTCCAAGCCCTGCCCAACCTGGCCTTGGACACTTCCAGGGATGGGACAGCCACAGCTTCTCTGGCCAATCCATGCCAGGCCCTCCCCACCTCACAGGAAAGGATTTCTGCCCAATATCCCAACTAAACTCTGTTTTTGAAGGGCTGGGCAGGTCCTTGCAGGCTTTGGGCCGTGCAGGGATTTGTGCCTGTGAGAGGAGAGTGGAGCAGGAGCTGCCTGTGTGGACATTGGGATGCTGGGGATGTGGAGTGGCTCATCAGTGGCTTCAGAGTCCTAATTATATCTCTCTAATGAGCACCCAGACCATTATCCGGGGTTTCTCTGTGCCTAAGAGGCAATCCAAGCTCTTTTAATCACTTCTGACTCCTAATTTTCATGTCTGTGCTCATCCTTTCCTCGTTTGCCACAAAGGACTTTCCCAGGAAACACTTCCATTTCCTCTCTGCTCCTTGCACAAGTTTCTTCCTTCTTTTTCCCCCCAGATCTCACAGAAAGAGATGGAGCAGTAGAATCTGCCCAAAAGCAGCCAGTCAGGGAGGGCTGAGCTTCCCAGGGTTAGGTGCTGGGGATGGAGAGCCCATGTCCCACAGGGAGCCAGGGAGGCACCAGGAGCACCAGGAGCAGATTCCCTGGCTGTGCTCACCCCTCCACCAGCACAGGGGACAGCCTCACCTCACCCAGGAGCCTGCTGCACCTCCCCAGTGCAGGAATTCCCTTGGGATGCTCCCTGAACGCTTTGCTGCTCAGCATCCCATGAAGGGGAGCACTGAGAGCCACCCCAAACCCCCCTCCCCTCCTCTGAGCAGGGACAGGCAGGTCTTCCTCACCAAACCACAGCTTTTAATCCCATTTTTAGATTTTCCTGGCGCTGCTGGAGACATGAAAAGCCCTGAGGCACTTCAGAAGGAGGGAGGAGAGGAGGAGGCGGCGCTGGGAGAGGCAGCCCCGGCTCTCAGCGCTGCCCCGGCTGCCTTTGAGCGCAGCCAGGGGAGTGTTTGATCTCCAGCCCAGCCCTCGGTGCTTCTGTGATCGGGGTGAGACCTCTCCTGCCCGGGGAGCCACCTCTGGGGCAGCCCTTCCTCAGGAAAAGGCTTTAAACTCCATCTCAGGGGGGTCCAGGGGAGGGGGAAAAGCATTTGGGTGTCACTGTGGGGCTGGGAAGTGGTGAAAGAACACAGCAACACACACTTAGCTCCTTCAAGCAGCAAGAAGAGACAGTTTATTGAAAAGCCATGGCATTTATATAGGATAGGTCATGAAAAACAAAGTAGAAAAGACTCACTGGTCTGAGAAGGCAACACCTCTTTGAAAACACATTTTCTGCAAAATATCACTCTCAAGGCTTGGTGGCCAACACCAGGTGTTTGTCTGTGTTGTTCTTTCTACTTTCCTTTGTTTTGTCTCTGAGGAAGATCCCCAGCCTGAATTTTTCCACGAGCCTTCAGCAGTGTCCACATTTGGGGACGTTTCTGCTGCTGGAGTGAGAGGACAGAGGGGCTTGGGGCTCTGTGTGCCCCCAAACTTGTGCTTGGGCAGGTCCCTGCAGGGCACTGAGAGGGTTTGGCCAGGTCCTGGCAGGGCAGTGATGGTGCCATCCTAAAGAAAAGGGCCAGGGGCAGAGAGGTGGTTGGGGAAACTGAGGCACAGAGATGCTCTGAGCCTTGCAAAGTGCTCAAACACAGCTTAAAGTTAAGCTGGGCTCCCACACCTGAGCCATTCCCCCTGTGCTTTCCACAGGTTTGTTTTTTTCTCCCTTGACTGAAGCAAAAAATAAAATAAAGGTTTCCAAAAGTGGGATTTGGGCCTTGAAGTGACACATAATTGAAGGTGGCAATTAAAGGCACAGCCGAGCGCTGAGTGAAAAAAGGGAAAAATAAAGGAAAAGTGCTGGCTGCAATTTTACAATTTAATTAGGTTGGAGTGGGGAGGTGGCAAGCAGACCCTGGAGGAACACGAGACTTTCTGATGTTTCTGGGATGCAGCTTTCCCAAAGATAACTGCACAGCTCTGCTGCACATTAAAAGGCAGAGATTAGCAAAAAGCCTATTTTAATATAATTTTCCCACCCCCCGAGAATGGGGAGCTTCTTGAAGAAGAAACTTTCAATGATTAAAAAAAAAAAAAAAAAAAAAAAAAAAAAAAGGGAAAAAATTAATAAGTGTTGATATGGAAAGTGTGTGAAAATAGATCTCTGCTGACTTCTGAGATATCATTGACTGGCAATATTTTCAGTTTCTCTAACAGGAGAGATCCTGTTGGTGGCTTTGGCAGCACTGGGAGGTAGAAAATGTGGATTTGAGGCAGGACTGTGTGTCCCAGGGCAGTGGGTTGAGGCTGGGGGGTCAGTGCCAGCCTTCAGCAGGATTTTGGGGTGGCAGCTTGGATTTTGGGGAGAGCATGACCCTTGGCAGAGCTGTGCTTGGGCATGGGAGTGTTCTCCCTGGTATAAATAATATAAATCATCCCCCTGCATGAGGGAGTGTGCACATAAATATGTAGATTTAGGCTCCAGCCCTCATGACTTATTCACCAGCAGCATCATATTGTTTCTAACTTTGGAGCAGTTCCTGGAAACTGCTCGTTCTTCAAATTAAAAAAAGATGTATGAGCACTGCTGGTGTGCTCTGCTGTGGCTGGGGACAGCAGCAGGCACCTCCCACGAGCCTGAGCTCACCCAGGGGCTCACACCCAGCCCAGAAGGGAAGGGGCAACTCTCTGGATGTGGAGTAGGAGTGACAGTCCTGCCCTGGCTGTGTTTTCTTGCCCTAAACTTCCAGCTTGCAAAAGAAAAAGAGGAAATCTTCACTTCTATAGCAGCCTTGGTTTTCCTCCACCTGAGGCACTCTTGGGGTGACCCAGGGGTTTTTTTCCACATCCCCCTGTGCCTGCCTGGTGCTTGGGCTGCTCTGGGGTCCCAGTGATGCTCCAGACTGAAAGAGTGGGCTTGGATTGGGAAGGAATTCCTGGCTGGGAGGATGGGGGTGGGATCAGACGAATTTTAAGGACCCTTCCAACCCAAATCATGATTCCATGATTCCCTTCCTGGACTGCTTCTTGTTCCCTCAATTCCTTCATACTCCCCTTTGCCAGCCCTTAAAACTCTGTTGTTTCTTTTCAATGTATTTTAAATTTCTTTCCATTCCTAAAAGCCCCCTGAGAAGTTCTCTTGTCCACAGCCCCTTCCTCCCAAACTTCTTTCCTCACAGCTCTGTGCTGCTTTCCTGAGCAGGGAGAGCCCAGCCCCACGTTTTTAAGCACAAATAAACACAAACAAACTCCCCATCCTGTAATTCCTCCACTGCAACTCTGTTCTTGTGTATTCAAGGGAGATGGTGCTTGGGAAAAATGCTGAAATTTAATTTGGGAATCATTGAGCTCGGAGAAGCCGCAGAGGAGGAGAGTGGAGATGTGTGGCACCAATAAATCCCGGCGTGCTGGGAATTCCCAGCTCTGCATGAGGCCTGGCTCTGCCAGGATGGCTGTGGCATCCCTCACCCCAGCCCAGAGGTGGGAAATTTGGGGGATTCCTATTTATTTGGTTGGTTTGTTTAAGAGGCAGAGAGTTGCTGGTGTGTTCCTGGCAAATCTGGGATGGGGATTAGTGGGAGCAGAGTGCTGGAGTGCTGGGATCCACTGGGATCCACTGGGATCCACTGGGATCCCCTCCTCACCCTGCCAGGTCCCTGCTCTCACATCTCCTGATCCACACACAAGGAGTGTAAGGAAGGATGAATCTGGAAAATCTTACAAGTATAAAAGCTTAGATTCTGAGAATATAGAAACCATAAGCGAGGTTGAAATGAAAGCCGTCTTTGAGATACCAAACCTCAGTTACTAAATAACTAAAAGACAATGGATGGCCGGCAGAAGATAATCCCCTCGTGATTGAACAATGCCTGGTTTTGGAGAAGCAAGTCTTAAGGTCACAGAAGACCCTCTTAAGGTCCAAAGAGTAGTTTTTAGGAGCTGCATGGAGCTTTGGGAATCCACATCCCTGGAGGTTCCAGCCTCTGTTCCCAGCCCCAACCCTTCTGTGGGACCTCCTCAGGTCCAGCTGTGATCCCAGGAAACACAAGGCTCTGAGCTTTCCTGGCATCTCCTGCTTCCCTCAAAGGATGGGCAGGGGAGGAGGGACAGGGTGGGCTCAGACAGGGACTGGGGACCCCAGGACCTGCTGCCACCTCCCCTCCCGAGGGTGTTAGAGCACCAATCAGCCTGGGGCACTGCTGGGAATTTTCAAGCAGAAGAAAAAGCCCCATTTTCCCTCCTCTCCTGGAGATGAAACCCGAGATGGAGCCGGGGGGGAGCTGAGCTGCCCTCCCCTCTGCTGCTGAATCACAATGACTGCGAGATAATTAAAGAGCTTCTCCAATCCTGACAATTAATTGAACCCCTCCAACCTCGATAATTAACTGAGTTCCTCCAATCCCAATAAGCAGCCCAGCCCCTCCAACCCTGATCAGTAACTGAGCCCCTCCAAGCCTGGTGTTCCAGTCCCTCCAACCCTGCTCAGGGCTGTGCTGCCCCATCCTCCCCCAGGGGTCCCAAGGAGCCCCTGGCCTGTTCCCATGGCTCTCCCCACCCCCTGCACCCTCCAAGGCTGATCTCCTTCTTTGTGGCCCCCAAAATCATCCCAGTCCAGGAGACTCAGCAAAATCCCGAGAGGATTGCAAGGAATTTTTCTCCCTGATTATTCATATCTAACAAGAACTGGCAGCTTTTTCATTTTCTGCTCTCCCAGGCTTTTCCAGAGGCTTTTCCCCACCCTCACCCTGCAAGGGTTTTCAGCAGGTTCCTTAAGTTTTATTGCTTTGATCCCATAATGTGCTGTTATGCAATGAGACAAGCTCTTCCCGTCACTTCCCCAGCTCCAGCCAGGCCTTTTGCTGTAATAGGCACAGCACTGCCTTGAAATATTAACGAGTTTTACCTTAATTACTTTTCAAGCTTCTCAGGGCTCTCTCCATTTCCCTTCTCACTCTCTTTTTAATACCAGCCACGAGCAGATGCTGGGTGAGGGTGGGGCTTTTCCCCCTCCTCTCCTCATCCCGTGCTTTGGATGCTGCCTGGGTGAAGGAGGGACCTTGGGGGTGTGGGCACTGTGCAACGTGGGCAGTTTTTATCTTATGGCTCAACATTTCCCCTTGGAATTTTGGTTTCTAGAAGGAAGAGAGTGCCTGACACTTTTCCTGTGTTTTGGATAAATGGCATGTCCCATGTGCCACCCAGAACCAGCCTCTCCATCCTCCCTGGCAGAGGAGACTTTTCCCCTGTCCCCACTGTGGCACTGGGAGAGGCAGCAGCTTCCTGCAGCACCTCCCCAGCTGTCCCCACGCTGCCTCTGCTGCTGGTGACACTTAAATTCCTGCAAACATTTATTAGATAAGTGCATTGGGGCAGCAGCAGAGCGCTGGCAGCTCCCAGGCACTGCTGGAGCTAATTGCCTGATTCATCCCAATTCCTCATCAAGAGGAGCCCTGGCCCTGCTGGGGCTCAGAGGACAGAGGGGCTGGGGATGGATTCTATTAAACACCTCAGCCCTGCAAAACCAGCTCCTTTTTAAGCCAGGCAGAGGTACTGCATCATTCCTCATTTATTAATGTCCTTTTTGGTTTAGTAACACACATCCAGCCATGGAATTCTGCACGGAGCACAGGAAAGTAGGGCAAGGGAGACACTAATAGCTCCCAACAAGGAGGCTGATTCATGGCTCTTTGCTGCAAAAAGCCCCATTTAGCTCCCCAAAGCCTAATTTTGAGTTTGCTGTCATGTTCCATCAGCCCCACGGGAGGGGGCTGGGTGCTGGGGATGGTGGGAGGCAGGGACCAGTGGGATGTGGCACCAGTGGGATGTGGGATGCAGGGACCAGTGGGATGCAGGGACCAGTGGGATGTGGCACCAGTGGGATGCAGGGACCAGTGGGATGTGGCACCAGTGGGATGTGGCACCAGTGGGATGCTCTGCCTCTCCCCCACAACTGATGTGTTTTATCAGGTTTTCCACCATGTTTTATGCAGTTTTTCCACCATCTTTTACCCGAATTTTCCCACCCATCAGTGGGATCAGGGCTGGCAGCGTTTCCAGGCACTGCTGTGGGCTCAGAGCTGGGGAAAGCAGCAGCTCAGGTGTGTTGGTGTCCCCCTGGCTGGTGACTTTGGTGGCAGTGACACCACCAGCCTTGGCTGATTCCCCAGGAGGTGTCAGCCCCCTCCTGCAGCTCAGTGGGCAAATCCTCAGGCTGGGGCTGTGTTATGAACCCACAGAGAGCTGCAAACCCCAACCAGCCACGTTTAACATTTCATTTCTTCTCCCACACAACCTGATCATCCCTGCTCAGAGCTCAGCTGCTCTGAGCTGGCTCATGCTGGGAGAGAAAGGAGGGAAGCAGGGGGTGATCCCAGCCCCATCTCCCAAACCCCCACATCCCCCAACTCCCCAGGCCTTTCCCTTTCCACCTTTCTTGTTTTCCTGGATATTTTTCTCAGCAGCAAAGTGGCAGCTGCAGTTCCTTGTGTCCTTACAAAGGAAGGGATAAATCCTGCTCTGAGGAATCACCTCCTGAACTTTTCCTGCCACCACTATTCCTTGACACTTAATTTTTGGAGTGTTAGGGGGTTGTGAAAGTGGCCAAACCCCTCCTTTGCAGCTGCAGGAAGCTCGAGTGGCCCCCAGCTCTGTTTTTTCCAAAGAAGGGGGTAGCAGCAGCCCCTGTTGGATTTTTCCTGGATCTCTCTTGGTTTGCAGCACCTTTTCCAGCAGCAAATTTTGCTGTGGATGGATGGGCAGCCTCTGAGAGCACGCTGGATGTGTGGTTCATTAATTACTCCTGTTATAGGGCTATTACAGCCAAGGAATTGCATTATTAAAAAGAAATCTTTGCAGATGCTTCAAATGTGACGACCTATTCAATAGCTGACACTGGGTCATAATTAAAAGTAGAAAGTAGAGGCCAGAAGAGGACAAAAACTGGCAGATTCCCTGAATATGGTTAATGGAAACATTATTAACATTAGGAAATTGCATAGGAGAAATCACTGGCTCCTGGCCCAGTTTAAATATGCAGCAGGCTCCTGACGTGTGCCTATGGTGATTAATAGCATGAACAGAAAAAAAAAATTAAATTAAAGCCATTGAGCTGCTTTTAATGGCTGTGTCTGGCTCCTTTGTTCCCTTCATTCCAGCAGGCAGGGTCAATCCCAGGATATTCCTGCCTCCAGGATGTGCAAGGCACCACTGGCACCCAAAAAGTTTTCCAGGTAAATTGAGAATCCAGAGGAAAATTGGTGCTGCTCTTCGTGGATTTGCAGTTCTCCATGTGGACACCAACCTCTCCCAGATCCCTTTTGCACCCCAAAACAGCCTTTGGGAGATGCTTTCACTCCATTTTTCTCTGCTCAAACTCTCAGCTTTGCTTTGAGGTTTTTTTTTTTTGCATTTTTCCATTTGTTCCTCGCGGATGTTGCTGTGAATCAATCTGGCGTCGGGCCCATTCGCCACCTAATATTTCTCAATAATTTATTATCAGCAGTTTAATCCTCCTGGGAGCTTCCTCCACATTAAAGCCTCTTGTTCAGTCAGGTCATGTCGCAGACTGGAAGCACTTCCAGCCCTTTGATTTGTTTGTGTTTCATGTTTTTGTTGGGAGAGCAGTAAAAGACATGAATTTTTTTCCCCCCTTCTCTTGGAAAGAATTTATCATCTGGGTTGTCTCCTTTATTCTCTCCAATTGAACCATCACTTTCTGGTGGCTCTCATCTCCCTCTCCCTCTCCGTGGGCCCTGTTCCATATGGATGCTGTGGGATGCAGAGCAGGAATCAGCTGCCAGAGCATCCTCACCCCCTGCACGTGCTGCTCCCCTTATCCCTGAGCTATTCCATGGGACAACAGCAGCTGGATGAACCTCCTGCTCTGATCGAGCTGATTCACATCCCTCATTCCAAACAAACCCCAAATTTGGGTTCAAAAAGTTTAAAAAGCACCTCAAAAGCTGGAGCAAGCAAGGATTTGGGGTGGGCTTGGAAAAGAGATTTATTTTCTGAGTATTGCAGCTCTCAAAATTAGAAAGTTCCCCAAATTTCAGCCTAAGAAGGGAGATGTCTCAGCCCCTCTGCTCCCTCTGGACCAGCAACAGCAGCAGGGCCAGGCTCTGTGCTGTTTTCAGGGCACAAACCAGCTCATCCCAGCACCCCTGACCTCTCCATCCCATTTCTCCTCCCAAAATTTGGGTGGATTTCAGGCAGCTCATCCCTGGAAATGCAGCACTGTTGCCAAGTGTTTCTGCAGGGCTGATTAAAACCATTCATGGAGAATGATATTAATTGAATGGAGAATAATATTAATTAACACTCCTACCCTCTCCCTAGGAGGAATCAGGCTGGACGTGCTGATTTCATGGAGCAGTTTTCAATCCCAAAACCAGCCCAGGGAAATGTCACTGGGGTGGCACCAGAGCCCAGCTCAGTGTCCCATGTTCCAGGCTGGGGCAGTCAGGCTGCAGCCTCTGGAAGCTCTGGGAGTGCAGAAATTTTGGCATCCCCCAAATCCCAGGCACAAAGAAAATCCTTGCAGGAAAAGACAAAATCTTGTCCCTGGAAAGGGCTCTCACAGCTCCAGGAAGAAATTTCTCTACCCAGGGATTCAAAAAAGGGTCATTAAATCCAGGTGAATTCCAGACAGGAGCTCTTAAATCTCCAGGAGGGAATTTCTCTATCTAGGGAGAGAAAAAACAGGTTATTTACAGGTAAATCCTGGTGAATTCCAGGCAGGAACTCCTCATTCTCCAGGAAGGAATTCCTTTATCCAGGGACTGAACAAAAAGGGTCATTAACAGGTGAATCCTGGTGAATTCCAGGCAGGAACTCCTCATTCTCCAGGAAGGAATTCCTTTATCCAGGAAAATCTCCAGGAGGGAATTTCACTATCTAGGGACTTAATAAAAGGGTAATTAACAGGTAAATGCTCCAGGCTCATTGATGAACCACAGGCACAGCCAGGGCTGGTGGCACTGGCAGAGGACACGGTGCCACCATGGGTTTGTCACATGTTGTGTCACACTGCTGGATAGAGGAGGGAGAGACTCAACAGCATCCAGAAAACTCGGGAAAAACTTCAGAGCAGCAGCAGCAGAGCTCTGCACCCACCCTGTCTTTGCACCCCAGAGAGGAGCAGCAGCTTCAGGCAGAAACAGGGACAGAGAGCTGGAGATTTCCATATGAAATATTGAAATTTTTGCTCGCTGGAGTGGAAGGCAGAGCCGATGTGGCTCCTGAATAAATCATCGGAGCCGACACATGTGCGATGACGTCTGCCAGGGGAGAGCGTGGGACTGGGCAGGGGGAAAAATGAAGTGGAATAAAACAAAATAAAGGGCACTTCTCCCCCATAAGAGCTTAATTAGCTCGTCTCAGCCTGCTCTAGCATGGCAGCTGAAGTCTGCTCCCCTTTTTGTGTCTCGCCAGCCCATCCACCTCGTCCTGCTCTGCCGAACCCGAGCGTGCCTTGGAAAAGGCAGAGCTCTGTTAAAATTTCATGGTCCCTGCATATCCCGTGGCCTGTTGGGAGAAATGCTGGAGCCTGGGGAATGTGGAGCCTCCCCTGAACTGGAGGAATGCTGGAAGAGACAACCCCACGCCTTCAAAGCTCCACTTGAGAGATGCTCTAAAAACCTCATTGGGGCCTTTTAGAACTTACAAAAAGCTGATTAAAAAAGATGGGGAGGGACTTTTTTGCACAGGCAGCTGATGCCAGGACAAGTGGGGAAGCAGATCTGTGTACTGGAGGATGATGTAAAACTTGAGGAGTCCAAGGGATGCTAATCCCAGTGAAAGGGAGCTGTGCCCTTGTTAGGAATCCAGCGTTTCCCAGGGTGTCAATTCTTGTCTAATTAAGAGCTCCAGAGACCCACAGAGGGCTGGTTTCAGCTGGTTCTCAGCCCTCCCTGGAAATCATGTTTTCCAGCATCCCAAGCATCCTCCTCAGAAAGTGTCTCTGGAGTTAAATCCTCCAGACAGATGGAGGTTTTTAAAAAATGCATGGTGAGTGCATCATTGGATGAGCAGGAAAGTAGGACAGGCACAGGGAGCGTTTCCTTCCTGCTGTCCCCGGGCACCTGGGGCTGCTGGGACACCCTGGGTCCCTCTGCCATCCATGTGCCACCTCAAATCCAGCTCTGGGGAGTGATTCTCTCTCCCAAGCCATTCTGTGATTTTTGGGATCTTTGAATTTGGTCTGGAAGGAGAGTGACAGGGGTTTGTGTGTCAAAGGGATAAAAAAGGGCTGCAGGAGAGAGCTGTGCAGTGAGTGACCCCAGCAGCCCCAGGATTGATAAATATCCATCCAAATCCCAAGGGAAACCCATGTTTTCACCTGCCTATTTTTTTTTCCTGTGTTCCTCTCTCTAATTCCCTGCTGGGATGTCCCTGCCACAGGACACAGCTCCTGAAGCATCCCAGAATTTATTCCTGGCATTCCCTGCACAGGGCTCCTCTGATGGCCGGGATTAAGAGGCTCTGGATGGAGTGTTGTGACAGGAAGCAATTATATGCAAATAAGAAGCTGTGCAAGTGTGAGTAAACATTAGGAGTTGTTGTTTTATTTTTTTTTCCTGCTGAACCTCCGTGATTTAAAAGCCATTAAGGGCGCAGCCAGCTCGCTTTGTCAGCGCTTTCCTGGCAGCTCTCACACCCTTCCCTCCCCACCCTGTGCCTCCAACAGCATCAGGAACTTCCAGGTGATGCAGGGGACAATGTGGTGCCCCAGATCCTCATCCTTGTGCATCCTGGCCATCCTTGGGCAGGTCCAGCCCGTGCTTTCCCTGCCAGGGTCATCCCCTGCATCCCCTCAGGCTCATCCTGAGCATCCCGGGGCTGCTGCTGCTCCCAGGGTGTCTTGGGCTGCAATACAGGATGTGACCAGAAATGTGAATTCTGTCACCATCTGCTGAAGCCGGGTGGGGCAGTGACCCTGATCTCTGTGGGAGATATTCTCTGCCAATGGGCCAGCTTTAAACCAGCTGGGGCAATCATCTTTATCCTTCCCACAGCCCATCCTCCCTCCAGGAGAGATCTCCTGTTAATGGGCCATTGTTTAAAACTGGGTGTGGCAGTGATCTTTATCTCCCTGGGGATATCTCCTGTTAATGGGCCATTGTTTAAAACTGGGTGTGGCAGTGATCTTTATCTCCCTGGGGATATCTCCTGTTAATGGCCCAGCTGTTACAAACCAGCTGGGGCAATCATCTTTATCTTTCCCACAGCCCATCCTCCCTCCAGGAGAGATCTCCTGTTCATGGCCAGTGAGTCCCAGGTCATGGCTGATAAAATTCCATCATCCCATGGGAGATGCTCCAGCCAGGGGAGGAGCCAAGCCTTTCCTACCCAGAGAAAAACTGACATTTTGGACACCAAGGTACCTTCTTTCCACTGGATTCCAGAGGAAAGCCAGACCTTTCCACATCATCCCTGCACCTTCAGAGGAAACTGCACCTTCTCCAGGAGCACTGCTCCAGCTGAGCCACATCTGCCACTGCAGGAGGATGCAGCCACCATGGAATGGGACTGTGCCAACACCCTGCCTGACTGATGGGTGTCAGCTTGGATTCTGACTCTGGCAGGGTTGGGATTGTTCTTTGTAATCCTGCATTGCTATTTTAATTTTCCTAGTAAAGAACTGTTATTCCTAATTCCCATCTCTTTGCCTGAGAGCCCCTTAATTTCAAAATTATAATAATTTAGAGAGAAGAGTTTTACTTTCTCCATTTCAAAGAGTCTTCTGCCTTTCTTAGCAGACACTTGTCCTCCAAACCAGGACACAGAGTTTGGCTCCCACAGCAGGAACAGCGATTTTTCCATCATGCTCTGCCCTGCTGAGTTCCACTTTTGCTCGCTGGATGCTCCCAGAAATGAAATGAAGTCTCTGCTGCTGGAAATCTCTGCTGGGAAAGTGGCAGCACCAGCCCCAGCAGTGGCTGTGAGGCAGGGTGGAGGTGTGGGGGTGGCTGTGCTTGGGGTTTCCAGGGAGCTGCAGGCTCTGCCCCCATCTGTGAGGACACTCTGGGGTCCCTGATGGGCATCTTTGGGGTTCCACTGCTCTGGTTGGGAAGGGTCAGCTAAGATTTATTTTGTGGCTAGCTGAGTGGTTGGGGTGAGGTCTGGGCAACCTGGAAAAGAGCTCAGGGGAGCAGCAAAACACTCCAAGAAATGCCTGTGGCTGCAATCCCCAAAAGGTGCTGTCAGGATTGTCCAGTAGGATTTTTGGGGTGAGGTACAGCAGGGAGAGGGACAACTCTGCTCAGGGGCTTCTTCCCCCAGGGAAATTCATTCCTGAAACTTCCACTGCTGTGTTGGAGCAAATCCCAAATCCCAAAGCCAATCCTCACCCCTGGGGTCTCTCAGAGGCATTTCCCCTCCGTGTAATTATAATTCCATCTCCCCTGCAGCCTCCCTCGGAGCAGGGATCCAAGACTGATCCTCACATCCCACCCTAAGCAGCTGGTCAAACATTTATCTCCAGCACTTGGGGACTGTGTGTGAGTAAAGCTGCAATTTAGACTGAGGAAATCACAGAGAAAACAAATCCTGAGCCCCCATCCAGCCATTCCTAACACGTCACCCTCCTGACAGTGCTGCTAGAGAGCCAGAAAAAAAGCTCCAGCCTTGAAATTTTGCTAGTGGAAGACAAATGAGGGAGATTCATGTCTCTGTTGGTGCTACATTGTTTTGCTCAGCTGGCTGCAGAGCAAATAAGATGCGGTGTTGCATTGATTTGTAGCCCAGGAGCTGTCCTGGCAAATGGATGGGCTGGGAAAAACTTCATTTT
Source organism: Muscicapa striata striata (assembly GCA_030060385.1). Lineage (NCBI taxonomy): Eukaryota > Metazoa > Chordata > Aves > Passeriformes > Muscicapidae > Muscicapa > Muscicapa striata. The sequence continues at coordinate 1,382,407 of JAREIS010000026.1, read as the reverse complement.
GGGGCTTAAATTGGAGAAAGCAGCAGGCAAAGGGTGCCCAGAGGCTCAGGATCGCAGTGTCTCCTCCCTGAGGCATGAGGGGTTCAAGTTCTTCCCTTTTTTTGGCTTTTCCCTACGGATCTGTGGGATCTTTGCTGTCCCTCTGCACCCCCAGCAATGCTTGCTGGAAGAGAAATGGAAACCAAACCCATTTCCAGTCATTTCCAGTGGGTTTGGGGAGAGGGAATGGGAATGGCTCCTTTTCAAGGCTGTGCCCTGCCAGCCATGGGGAGCTGCCAAGAGAGGGGGGCACCTCGTGGTGTCACCCACAGAATCCTCAGTGGACATAAATCCAGGGAAACCTGTGGATCCATCCCTGTGGGCTGTGCCCAGGGAGGGTCTGGAGGCAGCAGAGGGGTCCCTCACCCCACAGAGGGAAAAAATGCTGCTTGTTAGCATTAATAAATTTAAAATAAATAAATAAAAAATATAATAAATATGAAAATATCGAATTAATACCCAGGAAAAAAATGCATTACAAGACTGGCAATTCCCCCAGGTCTCTGTAAAGAAAAGTGCCCAAATGAGGCTCCTCCAAAAAGCACCAGGGAAGAGGGAAAAGGGAGCAGAGGGAGGATGAGGAAGCACGAGGATGTTCATCACTCGTGCAGCTGCTCCCCTTCCCTCCCCACCAGCCCTGATCCATCACTGCCCAAGAAAAATCCCCCACTGCTCTCTGCAGACAGGAGGCAATTTCCAAGTCCCAGCGATTCCCAAGAAAAGTGATGCTGGCTGTGCCCTAATGGAAAGGCAGCCAGTTTTATAGCAGAATGCAAATGAAAAGGTATAAATAAACAATCGCTCACGAATAAGTGCTTGCCTTTAATGAATATTTCATATACAAAAGGAGTCATTGACATTTTGCTGGATTGCTTCAATTAGCTCTTGAGCCTCATGTTCATGCAAATAATAAGCTTGCTTTTCATAATGCTTTGTTAATCTGCTTCATAGTGTGAATTTATACAGTAATATATCACCCAGACCTCCTGCTGGAGCCTTTATTGGATATAAATGACTTAGTAATTGCTATTGATCATTAAAGGAGTGTGGTGTTATTTTGGAATTACAGTGTGGGGGATCTTTGCAAGACTGAAGGATCTGGCTGCTCGGGCTGGTTTATATTCAGGGCAGTGACTAATGGGTCCTTGGGAGGAAAAACCAAAATGTGCCAAGATTGAGGCTGGGGAAAAAACACTGCTGGAGTCATTGCTGCCTTCCCGTCATGAAACGCTCCGGGCGACATTTTCAGAATGTATCTCAGCATGTTCCATTCCACGCATCCATCTCCATCCCAACTCCAACTCTGCTAAGATTAGCCAGGAAAATATCGTGGCTGGCTGGGGAATGCAGCAGCAGGAGTGAAAACCCAGTCAGAGCCCTGTGACAGCTGTGCTGGCCCCTGGGCCTGGTGACCCTGGCAGGGTGGCAGGGACAAAGCCACCAGGGCCCTTCCCAGGCTCCCACAACAACCCCAGGTGTGGGAATCCAGGATATTCCCCTGGCCTCCCTGGACACCTCCAGACCTGGGCAGGGGGCTCAGAGGCCTTGGCACAGTGCCCAAGACCCCTGTGGATTTGATTTTAGTCCCTGGGAAAAATTACCATCATTGCAGGAAGAATTACAAGTCACAAAAAATAAGCAGAGCATAAATTAGATTGTTAGAAGGTAGAAAAGTGAATTTATAAATTTGTTTATAATAAGGGTTCCAGAGCCAAGATGGAGGAATTAGGGTGTGGTGTGTCTTCCTTTCTCCTTCTTTGTGGCATCCATCTTTTGGGTTAGGATGGCACTTCTGGATTGGTTTGGGAGAAAGCTGGACTGTGCAATGTGAGTGTCATGTATTGGAAAATAATTGTAAACATTAAGTATATTTATATTGATAGTGTACAAGATGAGACCTGCCCAGAGTGCAGGCAGTGTGCCACCAACTGACCTGCTGGACAGAACTGTGTAGGTCAGGGAAAGAATTCCTTAGGTAAGAAAGAATAAACAACCTTGGAAACCTCAGAAAACGGCTCCTGACTCTTCCTTCTGTGCTTGAGCTGGAAACAAGAACTCTAAACCCACCAAATACTGTGCAGTGAGTGATCTCAGACTCAAAGGGACACCACTGGTCACAACAGCCAGGAGGCTGCAGGGCTTTAATCTGGGCTGGCTCTTGTGCTGCTGGTGTGGTGGATTGATCCCAAATCCACGTCCTGGCAGCAGGAAGGGCTCTGTGTTCCCAACAGGGAATTCAGCTCAGCCTCCTCCTCTCCATCACTTGCTGGTTGTCTTCCAGATTCCAGCATTAAAACCTCATCACTCCGAAGTGGAGAAGGCTGAGGTTGCACTTTAGATTTATACTTTTCATTTAGGAAACACCTTTTTTTTTTGTTGTTCCTTCACCTGGAAGAGCCATCCTGGGCTTGCTCAGCTGCATTCAGTGCTTTGCTCAGAGAACAGCAGAGCTGGGAAATCTCTGCTTCTCCAGCACCCCAGGAGGGCACCCCAAATGCTCTCCCTGCATGGGATGGGTGATTTCAGCTGCCTTTGACATCCAGATCCATCTGGAAAATGGTTGGGGGGCATTAACTCCTCTGTGTCCCCAAGGGCTGTGCTGGAACTCACTCCATGAACATCTTGAAAGGGCTCTGCTTTCATTAAAAGCCTCTCTGTGCATTTTCCCCCTTCCAATTTACAACGTTTCCCCCCTGGAATGTGCTTTGATTTTTTGGCAATTTCGAAGTCCTCAGGCTTTGCCTGGAAGGTAATTTATCCCCGTTTGTGTTTTTCTGTGTATGTACATGAGCTGCAGTGCCCTGGGAAGAGGCACAAAGAGCAGCTGGCTGTGCAGGGGCTGGCATGGATGGAATGCTGCTGGAGGAGTTCTTCCCAGGAGCTGGGAGCTCGCTCTGATCCTGCAGGACAAACTCTAAATCCCACCAGCTCCAGAGGGACCTGGGATCAGCCTGGGAAATATTCTCTGGATGCCCCTCCAGGTCAGGAATGGCCACTTGCAGTGGCCACCAAAGCCTTTTTCAGCCCCAAAGGGCCAAGGCAGGTGGGAGTGTCCCCCCTTTGCTCCCTCTGGTGTGAGCCCCATGGCAAATCCTGCTTGCCCAGCTGGCTCCAGCAGCCTGGGCTCCCAGGAGAGCCTTTCCCATTGCCACCAGCCCAGCTCTGCTGCTGCCTCATCCCTGGTGTGATAATTGCCTTAAATTTCCAATTTGTTGGTTATTTCATTTTTTTGTGAAGGATCCACTTGAATATCCCTGGCCTGCTCCATCCCCCTCACTCTGAAATGGGGAGAGGGGCTGAGGAGGGAGAGCACTTAGCAGAGATAAATATTTTACAGTTTTTAATTAAATATGAGAACCCTTCTGGGGCTGGGAGCAGGACCATCCTGGAATATGAATTATCAGGAACTCTTCATCCCAGATGTCCATTCTTTCCACCCTAGCCCCCAGCCATTTCAAGCAGATAAAATGAAAAATAAATCCCGTGTCCCTCTGGAATAAAAGATGTTTTTCTAGTTCAGTTTCCCACTGGATGCCCATCCCAGATCTGTTTTTTTGGGGCTGGGCTGTGACTCTGCACCCAGAGAGGAGCCATGCAGGAGGGATTTCTATTGCAGCAATTTTGGGAAGAGGTTTTGAGTGGGCTCTGGAGGAGGCTGGAGCTCTGCACATCGATTGAGTGGAGCTTCCCCAGAGAAGATTAAGTGGATACAATTGGCCAGGATTGACCTGGATGGATCTCTCCTGATTTATCCCAGCTGCAGAGCTGACCCAGCACTGGCTGGGGCTGCTGTTATGCAATTCCTTGTCCTCAGGAATTGCCATGATTCCCATGGAGTTCCTGTGCTGAGCCTGTGCCAGGCACACAGAGCAGGTGCAGCTCGTGATAAAGCAAAAATTCAGCCTAGAAATCATTTCTGCCCCGTGCTGTCCCCCCTGAGGACAGAGTGTGAGTTCAGCTGAGCTCAGCTTCACCCAAAGCTCTAGATCCATTCTGCTTTTCCAGGCTGGAGCCATCTCAGGGCTGTGAGAGAGCAGAGCAGAGCTGGCTGCTGCCAGCTTGATGCTGGGGGCACATTTCCCCAACAGATCAAGGAATTTGGTGAAAACTGCATTTAATCCAAAGCAAGGCTGTCACAAAGTCAAAAAGCCAAGGCAGAGCTCTAAAGAAAGCAAAACCCCAAATGTGGCTGAAGGAATCCAGGAGGGGCTGAGGTGCTGAGACCACACCAGCAGCAGTGAGCAGCTCTCAGCCCTCACGATTTTGGAAGACAAACTCCTGCTGATTGGGCTATACATGACAAAGGATGGGAACAAGGAATATCTGAAGCCTCAAGAAAATGTGGAGTCTGGAGCAAAGCAAGGCCCTGGCAGGACACAGCTGAGGCTGAGGCACCATGAGATGTTTTTAATTAGCCCATGTGGCAGGAGCCTCCCATCCATTATCAGCCTCTTCCCTAATAGACTTCCCTAATAGGAGCACCCTGAAGTGACCTGGCTGAGCAGCCCTCTCCTTCTCACTGGTTTTATAATTGTGATTGATCTCTGAGGCTCTGCAGCTCTGCTCTCCCGTCCCACAGCTCCAATCTGCCCCTTTTCCACTCTGCTTTTCCCTCCAGCCCCGACTTCAGAGCTGAGATTTCCTGGGGTACCAGCCAGTGACACGTCTCTGCCTCCAGAGCAGGACCCCTCAACCTGAAGGGAGTGGAAATTCCCCCTCTTGGCTGGGTCCAAGGCACATCTGGGTGTTTTAGCCGGCCAAACAAACAGCTGGATGGTGCCAGAGCACAGCCAGCCCTGTCTGGGTTATTCCCAGGAAAGTTTTGGGCTCTGCTTTGATTTGATCCTTTCTGGGGTTGTGGCTGCTGTCCCAAAGTGTGGTGATGATGGGAAAATCTTGTTACAGAACCATGGGTTAGATTGGGCTCAAAATCCACCCAGTGTCACCCCCACCATGGGCAGGGTCACCTTCCACTTTGTTAAACCAGGCTGCTCCAGGCTTTGTTCAACCCATGGGCACTCACAGCTTCTCTGGGCACCCTGTGCCAGGGCCTGCCACCCTCCCAGGGAAAGATTTCTTCCCAATATCCCACCTAACTCTGCCCTCTGGCAGTTTAAATCTGCTATCCCTGAATTATTCCCACTCATTTTTCCTACCTTGCTCCTCTTCCACAAGTCAGGAGCTCCAAACCCCCCTCACACCCATCATAAAACAATGAGAATAGCTCAGACCCCTTCAGCTCCACCTCTGAATAAGGTAGGTTAATTAATCAGATTAAATTAAAATTAATCATTATTCCAAATGATTTTAATTATTATTTATAATTATTATGGTGGAAATTATTAAATTATATTAATTAAATTAAATCCAAATGATTTTTTTCCCCTCCTGGATGGTGGAGCACTTCTAGGGAGAAGCTGAGCATTCCTGTCCCCTGGATGCTCCGGGGATGCAGGCAGAGACTCTTTCCCATTTATCTGCCACGTCTGGTTCATCCTCTGCTGGATCTGGGATGGAGGAGGGAATTCCCTGCAGGTGGATTTTTTAGAAGAGCTGTGAACAAACAAACAAACAAACGAGCAGACTGTTTGGAAGGGTGAGAAAGGGGGTCGCAGCTAAACGAGCTGTGAAGCAGCACATTCCCCTTGTGCAGATGTGCTGAGTGTTGATGTGCAGCACCATTCACACCTCAAACATCCCACTCAGCCCTGCTTCTGTCGCTTTTTTTGTCGGTTTTTGTCGGTTTTTTGTCGGTTTTTTGTCGGTTTTTGTCGGTTTTTGGCGTGGGTGTGAATTTTCTGAAAGGTGATCAGGGGAGAGGAGCTTTTGGGAGCTCCCCAAAAGTGGGATGAACCTGAGCTTGTCCCCACAGCAATGGGGCCATGCACGTGATGATGAGATTCTCCCTGCTCCCAAAATAACCATCCAAAGTTATTCGGGGAAATACGAAAACGAAACGTGAATATGAAATATTTGGGGAAATACTGGAGATTTTCTTCCAAATCAAGCAGAGCAGGATGATTTCTTCTGAAGGCTCTGCTTGGAGAGGCTGCATCCAAGTTCAGACCTTCACTTTTATTTTTCCCAAAGTCATTCTCACTTGCCACTGGCCATCTCTCTCTTATTTCATGACAGAAGTGTAAATTTGAGGAGGCATCTGCGGTGAGTGGCTGACCTGGCTGTGCCACAGCAGCACCTGGCTCATTCCCTGCCTCTGGAATTGTTCCAGAGGGCTGGCAGTTCTGGCAGGAATTTTAATTGGATGCTGAAGCCAAGCCCTGAAGGAACAGTTTTATTTTTGGAGTATTGGCTGTTGGGTCAATACCTTCCTCATCCTGAGGAAGTGAGTGCAGGCACTTGTGAATGGGAATGATTTTCCATGAGCCTCTGGGTGGGAATTGGCTGGGAATTCTTTACAGATTGTGTTTCCTGATGGATCTGTGTCCTGGAGCCATCAGCAGAGCTCTTCAGGACACTCCTGAGGGGCTGCCTCACTCCCCTTCCATGGGAGAGGGAAGGAGGAAGGCATTGAGAAAATAATCTGGGGCTCTCAACACTTTCCTGTGTATCTGCTTGTTAATAAAAAAATATATATTTTTTTTCCTGTTGCATCAATGGAATTCCAGAAGTTTGGTAAATCCATCTGCCCCACGGCCTGTAGCAAAGTTTGAAAGATTTGGTGACTCCAGATCCCTTAGTGGAAGAAATTGGGGAATGAGAAAGAAAAATCTCCTTGGCTGCCCCAGGCATGCTGGAGCATTACCACAGCTCATTGCCTGCACAGCACCCCCAGTTAAAAAATTACTTTCTTTTCCGTGGAAATCTGTGCTGGCTGCTTCAAAATAATCCCAGATGAAGCATCTACAGCGAGCACATTGTTATTAGCTCAGCTGATTTGGCTTGCTCTCTTGCTTTCTGGTTTTTTATTCATGCTGGCGGCAAGCAAACCCATCCAGCTCCATTATGTATAATTTATTCTGGATTAGATCAAAGGAACAGTTTACAGGGGTGGTTTGGGTATTATTATGATTTTTTTTTTTTTAGCTTTTTCCATATTTTATAAATATATATTTATTCTCCCTCCCCTTCCCCAAACTCCCCACTGCCTTTGCTCATAAGCAAATTATAAATTATTCACCAGCCCGAACAAGACAAGTGTTCCTCAGGCCTGGAAATCAAATCAGCCCCAGCAGCGACCTGGGATGGGAGCCCTGTGGTTTTTGGGGAGTTTATGGGATGTAGGGATGCAGTTGGGACCAAGAAATCCCTTTTATAAGTGCTGAGGGAGTTTTTGGGAGGCTGGGCAGGCTGCAGAGGTGCAATCAGCTCAGGAATGTCACCTTTATGGGGACAGGAAATAGGATGGGATCAGCTCCAGCCAGCAAAGGGAACTGAGGAATTCCTTTAAATCAGGTCAAACCACTCAGCTCTGAGTGTTTCCTTGGGAAGGAGGGCTGGGATCGTATTTCCCACAAATCCATCTCCCTGTTGTTGGAGAATCCCCCTCTGGAAGGGACAGGAGCCATTTATTCATCTCAGGGACAGCAGGATTGTGGTGACTCTGCTGGTGCTGGGAAATATGGATGAATTCCTTGGGAAAGTGGCCCAGGAAATCCTTCCAGAAGCAGGGAGGGACAATTCCCAGCTCTGTCCCAGCCCCATTCTCATTTTCAGGCTCAGAAACATCTGCCATTGATCCACGGGCTGTGACAGAGCCAGCAAATAATTGTCTCTTTGAAAATCCATTATCACCTCCAGCCTCTTTTTAGCAGGAAGCTCTGAGAGCTGACAGGAGTGGGGATGGTAAATCTGACACCATATGGCAGAGCCATCCTCAGGCCCCTCCTGAAACCCCATTTTTCTGCATCTGCATCAACAACTGCTGCATCTATTATGTGATTATTGCTTATTGAACCTCCTCCCTGGGCCCAGAACTGGAGCTTTGTGCCAGATTTGTGCCTCTAAAAGGATGTTTTAAAGGGAGAAGCCAGTGTGTGAGCCCAGGTAAAGCCTGCAGATGATTTTGGCAGGGCCAGCCCCGGGCACACTCAGGGAACTGTTTGCTCTCCTTTAATCTCTGCTCCTCTGTGCCTTCCCCTCTTCAAACACAGCCTGCTCTGGCTGTTTGGGCAGATCCTCCCTCTGGAGAGGCAGACACAGGCAGCAGGATTTTGGGGACACAGGAGTCCCAGAGCCAGCAGTGCTGGGGATGATGTGAGACTCCCCCTTTCTGCAGCATCATTTGTAATGGCAAAAATTGCTTTTTCCTCACTGAAATACCTGTGAGAGCAGAGGGAGGAAGGCTTTTCTGGGGGAGGCAGGACACATCCAGCACTCTGTTCCAGGAGCCCCTTGCACACCTGGGCTCACCCCATCCCTGCCACCCTCTCCCTTTACCCTCAGAAAATCCCATTGACTCAAACACCCTAAAAACCCCACCCAGCTTGGAGGGGCACCAAGAGCCAACTGCAGCATCTGTGCCCCTGCCCAGGAGGGCTCATCAAACCTGCAGCTCCAGCAGCCCCTGCCAGGCTGCTGGGGGAGCAGGGCACTCCTGGCACCTCATTTTCCTAAACGAGGATCAGGATCCAGCTTCATTAACCCCAAGCCCAGCTGGGTGAGGCAGCTGTGGTGGGCAGCTCTCTGTGGGCACGCCAGGGGCCAGCTGGTGACACTTTGTGCTGCCAGAGAGGGGAGTGGGTTTGCAGATGAAGAGGGGTGGGATATAAACAGAGAAGTGGAGCGCTGCTGCCTGAGCTATAAAGCAAAAGCAATTTTCTCTCTGCTCAGCCCCATCTGCTGCATCTCCTGCTGTGGGGGTGAAGGGTGGGTCAGCACGGTGGCAGTGCCAGCCTGAGTGACCCTGAGGGAGGGTCTGCAGCAGGGGGTGAAGATCCTCTGGGATTCACTCATCCCTTGAGATCCACTGGGATGAGCCAGCCCCGCTCCTGCTCCCACCCTGGGATGTTCTGGAGCAATCCAGCATCCCCCTGCTCTGCCAGAGGGCACAGCCACCCCCTTTCCACCTCTGGCTGCTTTTCCCAGCACAGCAGGGCCAGCAAAAAGCAATAAACGAGACCAAGTGAGGGCTGATTGCTCTCTGGAGAGCCCAAGGGCACTGGGACAGCACTGGGGCAGCTCCATCAGCTCCTGATGGATTTCAGGAGGCTCCCAAGTGCCTGAGTGCTGGCTGGGAGGTTTTGCAGGGTTCTGTTCCCTGAGAGGGGTGTGGGAGGGACAGGGAGCTCACAGAGCAGGAGAGATTCTGTCCTTGGACAGGAGCTGGGGATGAGGCAGAAAGCAAAACCTTTTAGCAGCAGCCCCCACTGGGGAGGAGAACTGGGAGCAAAGGGGCAGAACCAGCACATCCCACCTGGCACAGGGCATTCCCTGCCCCAGGAACATCCTGCTGCCCCTGGGGGGACTGATCCAGCCTTCCTGAGGGAGGATGCACAAAAAACCAGCCTGCTCTGAAGCAGCTTTTTTTTTTTTTTTTTTTGTCTTTTTGTTTTTGGTGTTTTTTGTTTTTTTTTTTTTTTTTTTTGTTTTTTTTTTTGTTTTTTGTTTTTTTGTTTTTTTTGGTTTTTTTTGTTTGGTTTTTTTTTTTTTTTTTTTTTTTTTTTTTTTTTTGGTTTTTTTTTGGTTTTTTTGGTTTTTTTGGTTTTTTTTTTTTTGGTTTTTTTTTTTTTTTTTTTTTGTTTGGTTTTTTGTTTTTTGTTTGTTTGTTTGTTTGTTTGTTTGTTTTTGGTTTTTTTTTTTGTTTTTTGGGTTTTTTTCCTCCTCTTTTTGCCACTCTTTGGTGTTGAGCAAAGGGAGCTGGCAGGCTGCTGGGGGATTTTGTTATCTCCAGAACAGCACAGGGCTCAGGGAAAGGGGAGAAATGCTGCAGTGCTCAGCAGCACTGAGCCTGGCCCTGATCCATGCTCTGGGCTCTCAGGGAAGGTGTAAATCAGGGCTGGGCAAACACCAGGACAGTGCCAGAGCTCTCTGGCCTTGCCTCATCCTCAGAGGGGATCTGTGCAAAACTCCTCAAGGATTTCCTGCTGATGGATTAGGAATAATAAAAGGAAGGGAAGAGCAGAACAGGCAATTTAGGGCTCAGCAGAGCTTGGCACCAGCTCTTGCTGGGGTCATTCCTGCAGGGACCTGGCTGGGGTTTGGTGAGCCTGGCTGGTGTCACCCTGCTGGGCTGCAGGGATCAGCCCTGGGGACCAGGATCCTGCTGAGATCCTGTGACCCTGGGCAGATTCTGGGAGCTGGATCAGGTTTTCCTCAGCCTCTGTGACCCTGCCAGCCCTGCCCACCCACCCAGCACCACCAAACTGAGCACTCAATTTTTTTTTTTTTAAATTTTAATTTTTATTTTTTTTTATTTTTATTTTTATTTTTATTTTTATTTTTATTTTTATTTTTATTTTTATTTTTATTTTTATTTTTATTTTTATTTTTATTTTTATTTTTATTTCAAGCAGTTAAAATAATGAGCCTGAGCAGCCTAATGAAAGGAAACAAGAAATCCTTTAGGGACAATTTGTCTGGGGAAGGTTGCAGCTCCCTCTGCACCACTCCTGATCCATCCCAGCCCTGCCCTGTGGGATTCCCTCCACTCCAAGCTCAAATTCAGAGCAAGGAGAGGTCTCAGAGCAGCCTGGGCCCTTTTTGGCAATCCTCACTGTGCCTGTCAGAGGCAGCCCCAGCCCTGCAGGTGCTGGCAGCAGGGTCAGGGTCCATCCTGCCTGATGCTGATGCTGATGGTGCAGCCTCCCTCCACAGGCAGCAGCTTTGCCCTGCCCTGACTCCCCTGTTTTCCCTTTCTGCATCTGCTGCAGAGGATTTCAGCCCATCTGCTGCAGGAGCACTCCCCCAGCACCCATCTCTCCCCTCTGCACTCTGAGCCATTTATAGGTCAGCTTAAAGCAGGGCTCAATTCCTGCTTTACATCAGTGCTCTCCTTTCCTTTCCCTGGCTCTTTTTGTCATCACCTTTGCATTTTAGAGCATCCCCAGGCGTGTGAATGCTGCCTGGCAAGGCAGGGAGCAGGCCTGTGGGGCCAGCCCAGCTCACAGCCTCAGTGTGAGCATCATTAACATCCCAGCAATTAGTGGAGCTGGGCTGATTTGCATCGAGCTCAGAGCGTAAAGAATTCCAGGCCAGATGGTAAATTGTGTGTGTGTTCCTGAAAATGACAGGAATATTCCGTGTTTGGATGGGGCTGGGGTGGTGTGTGGGATTTTGGGATGAGCCTGCCTGCCTGGCTTTGGGAACAAGCCCTGGTGCCCCATGGCACGGGGTTCTGGATCAGCCTTTGGGCCATCCTGTGCCTCTGGAGGAGGAGCAGCCCCCCAGGAATGTTCAGCCAGCATGGATCAATCCCCTGATCCAGCTGTATTTATGTCCTTGAGTAAATCACTGCCCATCTGTGTCCCACCTCTGTGTCCAGGGTGTCATGGACCCACAGCAGCACTGCCAGGATTTGGGATGCAGCTTCCCTGAGCCCCTGGCATGAAGTCCTGGACCTCCAGGCACTCCATGTGTGTCCTGGAGAAGCTCTGCCTCTCCCCAGTGCTTTGCCATGATGAAGTTTCAGAGGTTCACACCTGCCTCTCTCCACCATGGACCTTCTCCAGACCCTGCTCCAAATGTGCTGGCTCAGAACCACCACAAAAACCTGCAGTTCTGCCCTGGAATGCAAATGAGGCTGAGGAAAAAATCAGCTCCAAGACCATCCATAATTCCTCCAGTTAAAAGGGAGACCATTCCCAAAGGTGGGGAGCAGCAGAGTGGACCCATCCCTGCTCCTTCCCCACAACACTCCTGCTAAACCCTGCTAAATCTGCTGGGATGGGAAGAGTGATGGCCCAGCCTCCTGTTGGGCTGTGCTGGAAAATGCTCCTCAAAGTGTGTGGAACACCAGAGCTCACACTGCTCTGGGATCCTCCCCATCCATTTCAGTTTGTAAAACTTTGTCACTCTGATACTCTATCAACCCCTGGGCTCCGTTGGCCCCTACACAGTCCTTACCACAGATTTTGGGGATGCAGGGGATGGAAGGAATGGCTGGAATTGTGACACCCCACTGTGGATGCCTGGGATGTGCTCCAGTCCTGCCCTGGAATCAGGGAACCCCACAAAAACCCACAGCACCCCCAAATTACAGCTGTGTAATCCTCTCCTTGCTAAACCCCCCCTGTGCCAGCCCCTGGCTTTGGAGGGAATCCAGGAATGCTGGTGGCAAACAGGGACACAAACAAACAGCCATGCTGGATTATTCCTCGTGCCTCTGATTGTCCCTTTGATGAAGGCAGACAAAGTCACTTCTCCTTTGTGCGCCACCCGTGTTGTTTTTGCTTTGTTTTTTATTTGTTTCTCTCCTTATAAAACTCATGTGAATAGGCCAGATGTGGTTGTCATAGCAACCTCCTCTCTTCCAGCAGCAGATGCTGGAAAAGGGTTTTTGCAGTTTAATCCTCCTGGAAATCTCCCCATCAGGGGCTGCTGGTAGAAGATGATACCAAGGGATGCTCAGCATCAGTGCTTGGCCTATTTGAAGTCCCACGTGCTTCTTTGTGCATGAAGGAGCTGCCCTTTCACCCTCTGGAGATGGCACCTGTCACAGAGAGAGCAGCAAATGGAGCCTAATGCCTCAGCCTGGACTGAAAGAGGCTTTCCCTGCACGGCTCCCAAGGCATTCCATGGGGATTCAGAGCAATGCAGATCCTGAAAGTCTGTGCTTGGTGAGTGGGGCAGCTGCTCCCATCACACCTTCCCCATCCCAGCACTCAGTGTGTGGATTGGGATCCATAAATGAGTCTTGGAGTAAAAAAGAGGGAAAAAAATTAATTTGAGCTTGGCAAAAGCAGCTTCCCATTTGTCCTGGTTTGGAGGATAGGTGTCTGCTAAGAAAGGCAGAAGACTCTTTTGAAATGGAGAATGTAAACCCCATCCTCCAAATTATTATAAATTTGAAATGAAGGGGCTCTCAGGCAAAGAGATGGGAATTAGGAATAACAGTTCTTTACCAGGAAAATTAAAATAGCAATGCAGTATTACAAAGAACAATCCCAACCCTGCCAGAGTCAGAATCCAAGCTGACACCCGTCAGTCAGTCAGGGTGTTGGCACAGTCCCATTCCATGGTGGCTGCATCCTCCTGCAGTGGCAGATGTGGCTCAGCTGGAGCAGTGCTCCTGGAGAAGGGGCAGTTTCCTCTGAAGGTGCAGGGATGATGTGGAAAGGTCTGGCTTTCCTCTGGAATCCAGTGGGAAGAAGGTGCCTTGGTGTCCCAAATGTCAGTTTTTATCTGGGTAGGAAAGGCTTGGCTCCTGCCCTGGCTGGAGCATCTCCCATGGGATGATGGAATTTTATCAGCCATGCCCTGGGACTCACTGGCCATGAACAGGAGATCTCTCCTGGAGGGAGGATGGGCTGTGGCAAAGATAAAGATGATTGCCCCAGCTGGTTTGTAACAGCTGCCCATGAACAGGAGATATCCCCAGGGAGATAAAGATCACTGCCACACCCAGTTTTAAACAATGGCCCATGAACAGGAGATCTCTCCTGGAGGGAGGATGGGCTGTGGGAAGATAAAGATGATTGCCCCAGCTGGTTTAAAGCTGGTCCATTAGCAGAGAATGTCTCCCACAGAGATCAGGGTCACTGCCCCAGCTGGCTTCAGCAGATGGGGAAGATGAGGACAGAATTCACATTTCTGGTCACATCCTGTATTGCAGCCCAAGACACCATTGTACATCCATGCATCAGTCACTTGTGAGTGACCTGGTCACTCAGAGAGGGCATTCAGTGATATTTGGAACCAAAAGTGCCCTGCTCTGGGTGCTCGGTGACACACAGAGCCCTCATTCTGCTGGGAAAGTGGGGGTTCCCTTCCTCATTCCATGCAGGATTCCTGCTTCCCCTCCCACCCCCCTGCTGCTCCCACTTCCCTCTCCCTGCATCCCTCTCCCTGGGCCCTGCTGGTGCAGTTCCATCCCCAAAGCTCCTTAAGAGGATGGATGGGGAAGGCAGGATTTCAGCCTGGCTTGTTTAACAAAGATATATCCATTGGAAATAAAAAGCTTGGGAGCAGCAGCCGGAATTTAACTGGTGCAGGATGAGCTGTTCAGCCTCTCTTAAAAAAAGAAAATCCTGTAGAACTTGACAGAAAGTAATAGCCATTGTATTTTTGCTTTTCGGTGGAACAGATTTTGTGTAGGCATGGCAGGAAACTTTGCACTGATGGATTTTAACTCGGTTTAATTAAAGCAGCTGAAATGGAGTCAATTCCCTGCTTTGTGGTGCAGAAATGCACAGAAAAGCCAAGAGCTTCTTGTTCAAGACAAACCACCTCAGTGATGCATCTTCTGAAGGGAGTTTTGCTTGTGTCAGGTACTCTGAGTCTACTTAACCCCAAATCCAACCCACGGTGGAGATTCCTCCAGGAAAAACGTGTTGTGTTTCATGTTTTATTACACCAGGGCACAGAGTCATCCCCGAAGGGTCAGGCAGGGATTTATCCCAGAGCCAAACCACTGGTGACTCACAGACTGAAGGGGATTTCTTAAAAATAAAGCAGGAATTGATTTTTGTGGTTGTCCTCTGCAGGGCCAGGAGTTGGACTTGATCCTTGTGGATCCAACTCAGGATATTTTGTGATTCTCTGTGAACAGCACAGTGGGATGTCCCAGATTAATTGTGGGTTATGGAGGGTTTGGGGATGCAGGGGAATCCCAGGATCAAGAGATCCTTCTGGGCAGGAGCAGCTTAAGCTGTGTTTAAAATGTGTAGGGATGAAAATCCCCCGATCCCAGCAAGCAGCACATCCTGCTCAGGGGGAAAGAAGCTCACATGGCAGTGGGGGACATGGCTGAGGCTGGGCTTCCAAAATGCCCCCAAATCCTTCATGCTGAGGGTTGCAACAGCCAGGAGCTCCTGCAGAGCCACCTCTGTGTGCTCCCTTTGCAGGCTGAGCTGTGGGAATGAGTGAGGAGAGCTTGGGGTTAACAACTCGAACCCAAGAGTCAGAACATTTCCAGTTCATGTTCCTGCCCTCCTCTGCTTGCTTTCCATCAGGACAGAGATTCATCTTGTGATTCAAGGAAGGAGGTGGGGATCAGCACTCCTGGGCTCTGCTCTTAACTCTGCCCCTAATTTGCTGGTTTTTTTTTCAGAAAGGTCACATCTGATTAAATGCTCAGAGCCAGTGCAGGCTCAAAATTCTCTCTGACGTCAGCAGGGACAACAGGTTTCCAGCAGCAGTGCTTCAACACAGCCTGTAGAGCATCCTCTGCTTCATTTTTCTGGGTGCACAGCTCTGCTGCCCTGTGCTGGGCAGGAATTCATCCAAATTTTTGGGAAGGAGGCTGTGGAGCTCCTCCAGTTTGCTGGGATGGTGAATAAAATGGAATTCAGCAATTCAGGGTTGTCCTGAAGTGAGAGAGATGCTCCCCTCACCCCAGCAGGGCATTGCCAAGGTCCACAGCTGCAAGAACAGCCCTGGTGTGCCAAAATCTTGTTGTCCCCATGGCCTCTGGGCTTGCTGACCTGCAGGAGTTTGGGATTTGTGGGATCCAGTGACCATCAAAGCGTGCAGGGAAGGCACAGCCACATCCCCATAACCCTGCTGGCCCTGTCATCAGGTGGCACATCCTTTATATCCCAAATTATCACCACAAGGAGCAGGAGATGCAATTCCAGCTCCTCCAGCCCAGCTGCCTTTCCCCCTGGAGAAATGCCAGCTCATGGCTCCAGGTGCTCCTGGCAGACCCCACCAGCCTGGAGCTCCTGGGCAGGAGCAGCTCCTGACCCTGTGCTGCAGCTCTGGGGCTCTCTGCAAAAAAACCACAGCAGCTCTGAGCTCTGCCCTGCTCCTTCC
Source organism: Muscicapa striata striata (assembly GCA_030060385.1). NCBI lineage: Eukaryota > Metazoa > Chordata > Aves > Passeriformes > Muscicapidae > Muscicapa > Muscicapa striata. The sequence goes on along the minus strand of JAREIS010000026.1, from coordinate 1,366,498 downwards.
TTTGGGTTTTTCTCCTGGCAGAGCATTGGAAATGAAGCCATTTCTCACTGCCCCCTTGGCAAAGGGCTGCAGGGACAGGAATCTGGCCCAGGAAAAGCTGCACCTCCACAGCTGCTCTGCAGAAATTCCTCTGAAGCAAACACAGACTTTGAATCACCTGGTTTGGGCTCCTGCACAGCTCCTGGGGCGTTGCCAGAGGTTGGGCACCCATCTGTGCCTTTATTTGCAGTGGTCATTAGGAGTGATTAATTAAAATGATGCTTTTTAACCCTCTGCAGGCATCTCTGAGCAGCTGGGGCTGCACAGCCAGGGCTGAGCTCCCTGAACTTTGGGATGGAGATGCAGGGGAGAACTGGAGGGGTACAAATCCTCTTTTGCCATCCAAATAACACAACATTCATTTATTTGAACAAATCCCAGGGTCTGGATTCTCTGGGATGTGCTTGACCCACAGCTCATAGCAATGACTGGAGGATGAGACTCCCAGCAACCTTGAAAAACAAAGTGCAACTTCCAGCCTAAAGAACCTCTACAAAAACAACTTATCCCATCAAATTGGGCTCCCTAACCCATATTACTCCTACAAGAAAAAAAAAAAAAAAAAAAAAAAAAAAAAAGAAAAACCCAGCTTTTTTAGGGGCAGCCTGCAACTGAGGCATGTAGCAAGCTCCTACTTAGAATTATTTATCACTCAGCATCCCCAGGCTGGGCCATGATGCATAATTCATGGTTTTTTTTTCAAACCCAGCCCAGTCTGGCACCTCCCAGCTCTTGAGAAAAAGCAATTTGGGCATCTGGGTGTGCAGGGTGCTTGGCCCCTGGGTGTTCCCGTGGCTGTGACAGTCTGTGCTAAGTTTATCCCTGGCTGCCTGGTCCTCCCTGCACATCCCCCTCTCCCCAGCATTTTTTTTTTTTGGGAATCTCCCATGCAGAGCCAGCTTCCAGCAGCTCAGCAAGGAGTCAAGAGGTTTGAAAAATGACAGAAAAAAAAAAAAAAAAAAAAAAAAAGAGGAATGAGTCCTTGTTCAAGGCTCTGTCCTTCTGCTCCAGCACTGGCTGGTCCCAGGTTTGGGGTTTGTGGAGGGGCAGAAAGGAGGCAGGGAAGAGGAGCCAGCAGCCTTTTGTTCTGGGATCTGCTTGGAAACGTTCTCCAAAAGGCTGATAAATGATAACAATGGTTCTGAGCACACTGCAGGCACGGGGAGCTCCTGCTGCAGGTGCCCACTCATCCACCAGCAGCTCCAGCCCATCCATTCCTGAGCTCCTCGTGGAAATGAGCAGCATTTGGTATAAAAAAGGAGGGCCCAACCCTCTGACAGAGCTGGGCTTCGCTTTTCACACTCAGGTCATGTCCTGAGTGGGAGCAGGGGCAGGCAGGATGGAGGGGGGAGCTCAAACTGCTCCAAGCTGGAATCTGGAGCCTCCAATCCCCTCCCCAGGCGCCGTGGGCAGCCAGGTAAAGCCAGGATATCATCCCCAAATCAATTCTCCTTCACTCCACCTTGTCTCCACAGGGCTGGGATTTGGTTCTGTCAGTAACAATAAATACATCCTGTGCTGGGTGATTTCCAGAGCTCAGGGGAGGGGTCTGCCCTGCCCCTCTGTACGCTGATTTTCCACCCATCATCACTGGGTGGGTTTGCACAGCTCCAGGGGATTCTCCTTGCTGGGAAAGGAGAGCTCAGGGCAGCTCCTTCCCAGAGAGCAAGACGACATTGATGATTTATTTCGCTCTCTCTCTGAGGTAATTATGTACCTAGACAGTCTTAAAATGTGTATTTCTTTTCTCCAGCAGACCAGAACAGCCTCTTTGGTTCCAGTCTAGCAAATAAATATGTATTTACACACTTTATTAAGATGGGTATTACTTTCCCACAAGACTGGCATAACTCTCCTGCGCTGGTGTTTTATGGAAAACCTGTATTTGTACATTAGTTTGGGAGATTTATGACAAGTTAGATGTTCCACAGCAGCCTTGGCCATGGCTGCAGCCTGAGAGCAGCGTGTGAGATGTGGGGGGTGAGGGTGGAGATGGAACACCTGCATTCCCTGGGATGTGCTGCTCTTAAAGTGTTAAAAAAAAAAAAAAAAAAAAAATCAGCATTAAAATGTCAGGCCAGCTCCAAAGCTGAGCTGAAATTTCAGGGAGAGGCCACCAAATGTGTCACCAGCGTGTCAGGTTTGGCATTTGAGTGTTCTGGCTGGGTGGGATCATCCTCATCCCTGCAGGATCCCCCTCATCCCTGATCCCAGCAGGGTTTCACACATCCTGCACTGGTGACCAGCATTCCTGATTCCTGCTCTTTTCTCCTGGAAAGGAGGCAGAGAAAGCAGCCCAGCCCCATCTCCAGCAGGCAGGGTGGAGAGGAGGGAGCTTTCCCTGTCCCCCAGGGCTCTGGGAGGAGGGAAAATCACATTTTCCTGCTGTTTCACACACAGCAACGCCGTGCTTGGATTAACCCCAGCAAGCAGCAGTCTATAATATTTTAATTCTTGTATAATTTCCTAAAGCTGCTTAACCGAGCACCTCCGTGCATTTAACACACATTAGGAGGTAATAACAATTAATCTGGAAAATCAGCAGCAGCTCAGACTCAGGCAGGGAGGGGCTGGGATGGGTTGGGGGTGCAAATTCCAGCCCTGGGTTGTTGGAGCTGGGTCTGAGCTGAGCCTTGTCCCTCCCTCTCCTCATCCCAGCTCAGCAGAACCTTCCATGTGTGCCTGAAATCAAGCAATGCCTGTTCCTGCTGGCTTTAAGGGAACTATCTAATCTCCTTTAAATTAAGCATATGATTGGGTTTTGGCTAGATTGGGTCCTTAGGCCTTAATCTCTTTATGCCCCACTTTCTCAATCTGCAAAATAGTAATTATCTCCTTCACGGGGCTAAATTAATTTCCCATATTTCACTGATGCTCATTTTGGCAATGTGCAGGTTGCCATTCTCCCAGAGATTGCAATTTGCATGCTGCTCAGCAAATTCTGGATTATTTATCCATACACACATCACATACACAAATCCAAGCCTCAGGGAAAAAAAAAAAAAAAACAAACCAAACCCTAAATGCCATGATGGCCCAGACAGGATGTAAGCAATAACAGCAAGGATAACAAAAATGCAATTCAGGGATTCAAAGGATTTAGTGAATGGAGAATAGGCTGAGTTGCACTAAAAAAAAAAAAAAAAAAAAAAAAAGGCAAGAAACTCAGCTGATTTAAGAAGTAATAAAAATAATAATGAATATCAAACAGAATGGAAGAGCTTAATTAAGAATTAACTTCTTTTTCAAGTACAGCTTGGGGAGCTGGTGGTGGTCAGTGCAGAGGGCAAGGAAAGAAACTGAGACAGTTTTTAATCCCTTCATGTATGTTTGGGGAAAAGGAAAACAAATTTTGGGGGAAAAAATCTGTCATGGCCAAGTCTCTGCTTTGCTGACTGCAGAGGTTTAGATTTGGGGAGAAACTGATAAATGTTACAGGGGGGAAACCTGAAATGGAGAAAAGGAAATTCCTAAAAATACTCCAGGGATTCCTTTTTTCATTTCAGAATAACAGGGCTTTGCTCCCTGGGGCTGGGAGCAGTAGCAGGGTAGGAGCAGGAGCAGATTTTGCACATTCCTTGTTGGTGCCAGGCTGCAAACAAGCAGAGATTCCATTGGGTGCAGAGATGTTGGGCAGATTAAATCTTGTTTGGCTGTGTCCCTTTATCACCTCTCAGGTGCTGATGAGGTTTGAAAGGCTCCAGCAGGATCAGTAATGTTCATTTAGACAAAAATCAAAGACCCTCTGTTTTCCAGAAGGACTCCCATGCAAAGGTAAATAAAGCCCCAAACTTTACCTGGTAAAATCTCCTGGGAAGCCACGGAGCTTTGACATCACAGTTTTCATTTTCTCCTGCCACAGCCTGAGGAGAAAAAGGGAAAGAAGGCAACAAGTGCAGGATCAGCACCCACTGAATTAGGCTGAGCCTAATTCCAGTGCACAGACTCTGCTCAGCTCCCTGGGGAATGAAGGGATGAAAGGAGGGAAAAGGAAAAAAAACCAAAACAAGTAATTGAAAGGAGTAATTCAATTTAGGAATAATTGTTCTCCTAATGATTTATGCCTTCATTAATGACTGATTGAACAAATGGTTGGGTTTTTTTATCTTTCTCACCAGGAACTGAGGGGTTGTTGGGTGTCACAGCCTCTCACTTGTCTCCAGTTAAGTCCTCTCCTCCTGCCCTGCAATCGATGGGATCTGCAAGCTGCAGTTTTTATGGCAAACTTCCATGGCTTCACAAAAATGGGACCAGGAGCTGCAAGGAATGAATGGAGTGAAAAATAGAGTGACCTCCCAGTGCCCTGTGCCACCCCTGCAAGTGCCACCTTGGACAGGGCTTGGAACAACCTGGCACAAATGAAAATATCCATGGCAGGGGGTGCAGCAAAGGAGCTTTAAACTTCCAACCCAAAGAATTCTCTGATTCTCTGCTGATTCTTTGCTGCTTGTCTTTTCCTCATTGGTATTAGGAACAAACCCCCAAATGCAGGTTCACAGGGGTCACATCACAGGAAAATCAGATTGCAGCAGCCCCGGGGGCAGGAGGCTGCTGGGTGAGCAAAGCCCCTTAAAATTCCTGCTCCATGCTCAGCACTGCCTGTGTCCTTCAGCTCCCTCAATTAAACACGCTGCTAATTGGGCTCAGAACTGCTCCATGCCCTAACTGGGGCTGTTCTGCTGGCACAGGGCTGACCCAGCTCCAAAATCACTTTGGGCCAAGCAGGATGAGGCTGCAGAAGGAGGGCAGGAGCAGAACCAAAACCAGTCCCTGCATCCTGAGAAGAATTTTTGAGTTTAAATTGAGCCTGGAGGGTGCTGTGGTCGGGTTTGGGGGGTGCAGAGGGGAGTGGAGGCTGCAGCAGAGCCTTGATTTTTGATCACCTGCAGGGAGGAAGGTCAGAACTGCTGCCACTCAGAGCTCCCCACAAACTGGGATTGCTGAGCCTGGGGCTGCTCTTGCATCCCAGCTCAATGATGTGCAAACACATTCAAGATTTTTTTTTTTTTTTTGTTGTTGTTGTTGTCTATTTGCAGGAGCAACATCAATTTGCAAAGATGAGCTCAATTAACATAACTCATTGCTTTTCCACGTGGAGCTGGAGTCACACCAACACCTCCTTTGGAGGCACCAGCCAGGGGAATTGCTGGGCCCATGTGTTTATGTGTGGCTGCTGGGGTTATGGAGCTGCAAAGAGATTTTTCTTTCCTCCTGTAACATGGGAAAATTCCCTTTTGCTGAGCAGAGAAGGAGCTTGTGTGGGAGCAGAATAAAAATGTCTTTGGCAAACATGTATTTTTTTTTTTTTTTTTGCCATAGACACAGGCTGGGGAACATCACTGCAGTCTGCACCCTCATGGCAAACACCACCTGTTTTTAGGGGAAGAAATACAGAAATTTTTCTACTGCTGTGGAAAAGTTGAAGCCATTTTGAATGTTTTAACCCAAACTTTTATTTTTTCAGGTGAAGCCCTTCTTTGTTTGAAAATGAGAGGGTCTGAGTTCATTTTATTGGTGACACAGAATCACAGGAAGGGTGAGGTTGGAAGAATAGAGGGGTCATCTGGTCCAACCTCCCTGCTCCAGCACCAATAAATAAAATTAAGGGGTAAAAGAGGAGAAGATGAGGATCAGGAGCAGAGCTGCCTCCTCTGAGCATCCCAGGGACCCCAGGGGATCCCTGTGTCCTGTCTGCTCTCCCCAAAGATTTTTGGGGTGTGGGGTGTCACTGCCACTCTGCAAGGATGGAGGGAGAGCCAGTGAACATCTCACTGTCCTCTGAGCTTTACTGCTCATTTTATAACTGCTCCAAAAATGTTTCCACTGGTATTTTTTTGGATTTTTTTTATCCTCAAGTAAACAAATGGAAAGGAAGGGAGGGCACATCCATCCCCAGAGGCTTTGCCCTCTCTCTGATTATCTTCATTTGCTGCTTTTTGGCCCTCAGGTGACTCTGGGGCTGGCACATGAGGAGGTGCCCTCCCACTCTTGCATGGAGAAAAGGGATTTTTTGGCCAAATTCCAATGGCAGCAGGAGCAGGTACTCTGCCAGAAGGATGCTGGGCACCAGCACATTTAGCCTGAGCACCTGAGGAGAGCAGGAAGGGGAGGGGATTGGTTCTCTGGGATTCTCTGGCAGCCAAAAAGGAGGTGGGAGAGCTGTGAAGGGCTGGGGCACCTGGGCACTGCTCCTCATTAATGCTCCTGTGGCTCCCTGCCAGCTCCTCAGGCAGAAAAACCCTCCAGAAAGCTCCTGCTGCCCCTCAGAGCAGAGCAGGGGGCACAGCTTGGTGGTGCCCACCCTGCCCTGGCCCTGCTGCAAACACCACAGGGCTGGCCAGGAGATGGGAATTTCAATTAAAATTTAATTTAATTCACCCCCTCCTCCCTCTGCTCCTGCTCCCAGCAGAACTTTGGAAATGTGGCTGTGTGTAATTATGGGCTGGGGAAGCAGCCCTTGCTGGAATCCTGATATTCCAGGGCAGGGAAGGAGGAGAGGCAGGAATTATCAAACCAGGTGGGAGCCATACACAGAGCTCAGAGGGGTTTTTTGGTGCCTGTCCTGGTTTGGAGGACAGGTATCTGCCAATAAAGGCAGGAGCTTCTTTTGCAATGGAGAATATAAACCCCTTCCCACCAAGTTATTATAAATTTGAAATTAAGGGGCTCTCAGGCAAAGAGATGGGAATTAGGAATAACAGTTCTTTACTAGGAAAATTAAAATAGAAATGCAGTATTACAAAGAACAATCCCAAACCCTGCCAGAGTCAGAATCCAAGCTGACACCCGTCAGTCAGTCAGGGTGTTGGCACAGTCCCATTCCATGGTGGCTGCATCCTCCTGCAGTGGCAGATGTGGCTCAGCTGGAGCAGTGCTCCTGGAGAAGGTGCAGTTTCCTCTGAAGGTGCAGGGATGATGTGGAAAGGTCTGGCTTTCCTCTGGAATGCAGTGGGAAGAAGGTGCCTTGGTGTCCAAAATGTCAGTTTTTATCAGGGTAGGAAAGGCTTGGCTGCTCCCCTGGCTGGAGCATCTCCCATGGGATGATGGAATTTTATCAGCCATGCCCTGGGACTCACTGGCCATGAACAGGAGATCTCTCCTGGAGGGAGGATGGGCTGTGGCAAAGATAAAGATGATTGCCCCAGCTGGTTTAAAGCTGCCCATTGGCAGAGAATATCTCCCACAGAGATCAGGGTCACTGCCCCACCCGGCTGCAGAACACGGTGACAGAATTCACATTTCTGGTCACATCAACCCAACACAGTGCCCTCCACCTGGCAGGAGTTACCCAAGGCTGCTGGGAGCCATACATGGTGCTCAGAGGGATTTTTTGGTGCCCTCCATCAGGCTGGAGCAGGGATGTGTGGAATGCTGCAGTTTTGGACTCCACCAAGTGTCCCCTGAGTGTCAGTTTTTGGTGGCACTGCCACCCTCCAGCTTCTGTTGTGCTTTGCTGCCAGCCCTGGTGAGAAGAAATGCCAGTGATTTGTCTTTGGGGGATGAGGTTTCAGGTTTTGATGCATGAGCCAAATTAAAAGATTGTTTTTCCTCTCCACAAACAAATCCCCTCTTCCCCCTGCTGCCAGCTCAGACATCTGCTCCTGGTGCCACCCAGAGATCCCTGCAGTGTCCCACTGTCCCCTCGCCTGCTTTCATTTGCATCTTTTGTATTTCCTTTGGATTCTGCTCCTCACATTCCCTGCTCAGATGTGGCAACAGTGCCAGGGGGGTTTATTTCCTGAAATGCTGTTAACCTCTCATTTTTATTTGTCTTAGCCCTCCCCACGTCCTGCTTTTGTTTTTGAGGGGGAATCTTGCAGGAGTTCTGTCAAACACAGGAGCAGGGTGGAGGCAGAATTCAGGGCTCTGAGCAGCTCTGAGAGGTTTTAAATTCAACCTGGAGCTTTTCCATCAGGGCACAGCAGGAATGTGGGAAAGGTTGGGTTTGATGAGAACTGAGCACACAGCCCCTGGAGGGACAGCCTGCAAAGGAGCAAACCCACAGATTCTGTGGGATTTCCACCCTCAGTGATCCCTGAGCACCTGAACTGGTTTGTTCTGGACTTTGGAGCCTCCATCCCAGCAGCAACAGCTCCAGGAGCCCCAGGCTGGACCAGATCTGACAGCTTTGGGGTTTTTTTATCCACTCATTTTCCCTCTGGCCACACTCTGGAAGTGCAGGGATTTCATTGTCCCCCTGTGGGGCTGCTGTCCCCTGGTTTGGTAGCCCTGTCCTTTCTGAGGGCTGTCCCCCCTCGGGGCTGGGCTGAATTTTGGGGTCCCCAGGGTGTGTCTGATGGGGACAAGAGCATTTCCCTGCAGCTGGCTGCTCCTTCCTGGCCACAGCAAGGAGCAGAACCTTGGCTTTGCTGCAAATTTCTGCCAAAGGAGATGGTTCTGACCAGTGGGAAACACAGCTTTATGTCAGTCCAAGTTTCCCAGCTCCTCCTCAAACCCTCCAAAAATCCCATAATTAATTCTTCTCCCTTCTTGGGGTCTCTTTTCTCTTCCCAGAGAAGAAAATCAAGAGGAACCAACATAACTGGGTGAAACCCATCACTTTTTGGGGGAACATCGGGTTGGTTCAGATTTCCCAACCAGAGCCTCGTGCCCTCCTGCTGCCTCTCCTTCCCTCCCTGGGCAGATGGAAGGCAGCAGCTTTTTAATTATTAAAATTAGTGCATCCTTGAAATCATGTAGCCTGCTTTTGGCTCTGCAAATCACTGCTTTCGTGAGAGAGGAGCAGTAATAAAATTAACCTACAGAGAGGAATAAACAAGCGGCACAGATGTAAATATTATATAATCTGCATTTCCTAAAATATCCCTGGCTTGGCATCAGGAGTGGGATTCAGCAGAGAACCAAAGCAAGGATGCTGATGGAAAACAAACAATAATAGCAGGCAAATAGTAATTAATCATTCTTGGGATGGGGATTAATGTTTGCATGCAAACCTCCTGCCAAACACTGGAGGTGTTTTGTGTCCCCCTTGGTGCTGCTCAGGTGATGGTGGGACAACTGGGGAAACTGAGGCAGGTGGGAATCCACCAGTTCTGGGCTTTTGCTGAAGGTGCTATTTCCAAAGTGAGCCCTTCCAGGTTTGGATTTCAGGCTGGAGCAGATTTTTGGGTGGTGCCAAGTGACCTGAGGCATTTTAACCCAGCAGAGGTGGAGCCCAGCTCTGTTTGCTCCTTTGCCACACAGCTGCTGGAAAATATCCCACCCTGCTTTCCCTTTTTGCACTGCACCTTAGGAATTTGAAGGTTCCCTTGGGGAATCTCATGTTTTAATGGAGAAATTAGTGCCAGGTCAGCTGCCCTGTCTGTGTCAGGTGGTGACTGCAGAGCACCAGCCCAGCCTGCCAGGGGCTGCTCCAGCCCTGGCACTGCTGTGCCCATTTAGCAGCACATTTCTTGTGTTTATCAGCACATTTATTGCATTTATCAGCACATTTATTGCAGTTATCCAGTGGCTGCTGCTCCCTAGGATTGCTCCTGACCTGGGGAAGGGGCAGGGCTGGATCTTGGCATCCCAAAAAACACCTCCAGGAGCAGCACTTGGGGTACCACCCCCCTCCAGCTGAGTTCCTGCAGCTTCTGGGTTTGGAAAAACACTAAAAGTGACCCACAGAGTCACTGGGTGACACCCACAGCTTTTAAAGCTCCCAGCTCTCCTTGGCTTTGCTCCTGTGCCTGGAAATCCTTGGCAGGGCTGGCTGTGAGGTGCCAGTCCCAGGTTTGGAGTCACACTGGAGGGACACGTCCCATGGTGAGTCACAGGCTCCTGCAGGGAGGATGAGTAACCCAGCCTGGTGACACAGCACAGCCCCATGGAAAGCAAATATTGCCTCGGAGGTTTTGTCTCCCAAAGCCCCCAGAAGAACATTTATTTCCTTTCCAGTTTGGAAACACTCCCAGCCTGGTGTTCCCTGCCAGGGCAGCTGGGGCAGGAGCTGATGGGGAGATGCTGCTGCTTCCCCCTTCTCCTCCCACCCCTGTCCCTGCTGGAAGAGCTGGAAAAACACCTGGCTGTGAAGTTCCCCCTTTGGAAAAATGAAATAACACCTGGCTGTGATGCTCCCTCTTTGGAAAGTCTGGAATTACACCTGGCTGTGATGCTCTCCCTGCTGGAAAAACTGGAAAAACACCCAGCTGTGATGTCCCCCCTTTAGAAAAACTGGAATTTCACCTGGCTGTGATGCTCTCTCTTTGGTAAAACTGAAATAACACCTGGCTGTGATGCTCTCCCTGCTTGAAAAATGGGAATTACACCTGGCTATGATGTTCCCCCTTTTGTAATACTGGAATTACACCTGGCTGTGATGTTCCCCCTTTTGTAAAATCTGGAATTACACCTGGCTGTGATGTTCCCCCTTTAGTAAAACTGGAATTACACCTGGCTGTGATGTTCCCCCTTTGGAAAATCTGGAATTACACCTGGCTGTGATGTTCCCCCTTTGTAAAACTGGAATTACACCTGGCTGTGATGTTCCCCCTTTGGAAAATCTGGAATTACACCTGGCTGTGATGTTCCCCCTTTAGTAAAACTGGAATTCCACCTGGCTGTGATGTTCCCCCTTTGGAAAATCTGGAATTACACCTGGCTATGATGTTCCCCCTTTTGTAAAACTGGAATTACACCTGGCTATGATGTTCCCCCTTTTGTAAAACTGGAATTACACCTGGCTGTGATGTTCCCCCTTTTGTAAAACTGGAATTCCACCTGGCTGTGATGTTCCCCCTTTGGAAAATCTGGAATTACACCTGGCTATGATGTTCCCCCTTTTGTAAAACTGGAATTACACCTGGCTATGATGTTCCCCCTTTTGTAAAACTGGAATTACACCTGGCTGTGATGTTCCCCCTTTGTAAAACTGGAATTCCACCTGGCTGCGATGCCCAGCAGCTCATTCCCCACTCCCCTGCCTGCGGGCAGGGCAAGGATCAATATCCCGGGAGAGCAGCCCCGGCCCTCCTGCGTGAGAGGGATTCACAAGGGCTCGGATCAAAAGCCCTCCTTTAATCCGGGAGGCAGCGGTCGATGGGAAATTAACTGAGCTTTGGGAGGGCAGGAAGGGGCTGGGGGGATGAACTCATCCCTGCTCTGCGGCACAATCCCAGCTGCCTCCAGCCCCTTTGATATTTGGCTTTTTTTCTTTTTCTTTTTTTTTTTTTTTTTTTTCCTGCTTTTCCATCAGCCTGCAGACAGCTCCTGCTGCAGTTTGTGCTCCATCAGTACCAGGGGCGTGGGGCGGGGAGGGAGATGGAAAAAGGTGATGTGGCACTGGGATGTGACCCCAGCACCTTCCCAGAGCTCTTTTACACTTCCTCACATCCTTCACAAGGTGAATTCCACTGGTGGTGCCCAGGAGCAGCTGACACAGGTGTGGGACACCAGAATTCCCAAAGTCCATCCCACACTCCGAGCATCCCTCCCACCCCACGGGCAACACCCCAGCCCAGGAGTGAAGCCAGGCACGTGTGGGAGGTTTTTCAGTGTGATTCCAATCCAGTGAGAGTCCCTGCACATAAAACAGGTGAAGGGCCGTGTTCCCCCAGTGATGAGCTCCGAGCATCAGAGCCAGGGCAAATCAAAAGAATAAAGTACACCATTATAGACAGCAGAAAATCCTTTGCGAAATTGTTCCAATTGCCTTTGAAACTGCTGCCAGAAATGCTATTTCCTTTTGTGTTATTACTGTTTGGAAGGGGAGAGAGAAAAAAAAAATATAAATCTGTATTCTCCTCAAAGCAGGTTGCTGCTGTACTTTTTGTAAAATGCCTGCCATCTCATCAGCACCACATTAAACCAACATTTCGAATTCAAACCAACGATGCTCGTGGATAAATGGAGCAGTAATGGCAGGAATTAGCAAGCAGGGCACAGGACTGAGGCAGCGATGATTTACGAGGCTCAGGCAGGAACAATCAAAGGCATCAGATCACTTCTTTGCTGCCCTGCGTGCACCTATTTGCATTTTATCCCTGACAGCTGGATTTTAAAGGGAACTTCTCGCCCGACTGGCAAAGAGAGGCTGCTTTTTTTTTTTTTTTTTTTTTTTTTTTGCTTTGCTTTGCTTTGCTTTTTGACTGAAGGAAATCTTTAGGAAATGGGTGAGGAGGCTGGAATTTCTCCCTGCAGCTGGTGGGGTGCTGTGCCTGTTTTTTTCCCCAGTGATGGGTTTGGGATTGCTCATCTCAAGGGGAAAGGTGCAGCAGAGGGAAGGAGCTGCTGGAAAAGGGAATTCCACAGCTCAGGGGATTCCTCAGAGTTATCCTGGAGGTGCTGGGCTTGTTTCTGGGACAGCACACAGAGCTGGGAAGGGAGAGAAGCAGGAACTTAAACTGCCCTAAAACACTGCTGGGTGAAAATCAGGTGAAAATTATTAATGTCTGGGGTTTTGTAGCAGGGAGCTGCTGTGTGTGAATCCTTCTCCGTGGACTTTTTGGGAAAATTCTTTTCTTGGGATGATTCTGAACAGGGCTGTGTGACCCCAGTGGCCTCGTGATGGTGGCTTCGATAATAAAATAAAATAAAATAAAATAAAATAAAATAAAATAAAATAAAATAAAATAAAATAAAATAAAATAAAGACTAACAAAGCTTTACCTTACCAGACCCCAAAGGAGCTCGGTACTGGTGTGGTCCCACTGCTGCTGAAGGGACCCTCTGAAATAATTCTGATTTTATCTCTGCCTTGAAATCTGCCTCCTCCCTTGTCTGCTTGACTTTCTTCATATCCAAACTCTGCCTCAGCCCCTTGAAACGCTCCTGGGAGGACTTTCCAGTCCTGTCCTGTATTCAACACAACTTTCTCCTTCCCCAGGAGGGACATTTGGGGCGTTTGGAACACGTGGCACGTCCAGGAGCAGGATGTTTGTCACCTTGTGGGCTGCAGGAGGGACTGGCTTTGTTTTGCAACCCCTCCACTGCCTCAAATTAGTTTTTCATGCAGGGGCAGGAGCCAGTATTTGTTCAGCAGGCTCCCTCATGCTCCTGCATGCATTTCAGCCAGCTCTTCCCTTCACCTGAGACAAGAGGGATGTCACTGCTGGCCACGTTCTTTCCCTCCTCTACCTCATTTCAGCACATTGGAATTTAAATTTAAACAGGCAGAATTTTGGCATTTGGCTCTTCTGCTGCTCCAGGGGCTGGAACAAAGCCACACCAAGCAGCTTTGCTGCAGCCACAAGATGCAGAAAAACAAAGGAAAGAAACCAAATTACCCAGGTGGGAATTTCTGGGCTTGTCATTGTCCCTTTCCTGGGTACTGATGAGCAGGGATGGAGCTGAGAGGGGCTCTTTGCTCTCTGAACAAATCTCCCATTTACACCAGCACTGCCATTCCCCCCAAAAGTGGGAGGACCTCAAAATTCAAAATGTGGAGAGAATTAATAATATCCTTTGTTCCCCTCCACAAAATGAGGAAATCTGTTCTTTCACCTAACACACTCATCACTGGGATCCATCCTTATTTGCAGGGACAGGGAAATTAATCTGATTTCTGTTCTGCAGGAGATGGAAACAGCAGCAGACACGGGGAAGCTGCTGGAAAGTGGGAGCAGGAGCCAGGAGAGACCTTGAGCACTAAAACACAAGTTGAGGTGGGTTATGGAGAAATGTGGACACTGCTGAAGGCTCAGGGAAAATTCCAACTTGGATTTTTCCCAGGCTAGAGACTTTCTCAGCTCCAGCTCGGATCTTTCCCAGGCTGGAAACTTTCTCAGAGATAAACGAAAACAACAACAAAAAAAAAACCCAACCAACCAACCAACCAACCAACCAACCAACCAACCAACCAACCAAAAAAACCAAAAAAGGAGAAAAATGAGTAACATAGATCAACAGCTGGTGTTGATCACAGAGCAGTGCATGTGTTGGTGATGTTTTGCATAAAGCATGATTTCAAAGAGGTGTTGCCTTCCTGGACCTGAGCCTTTTCTATTCTGTATGGCAGGATCTACCCTATAGGAGTGCAGTGGCCTTTCAATAGAGCATTTCTTCTTTCTGCCTTGGAAGAAAGTTGTTTTTTTTTTGGTGGTTTTTTTTTTTTTTTTTTTTTTTTTTTTTTTTGTGTGTGTGTGTGTGTGTTGCTATACTCGCTGTTCTTAATCAGACAGAGACAGAGAAATTTCCCTGGGAGGAATGAGGATGGAGGGGCTGGAATTGCAGCCTCTGTGTCTAATAAAGGGAAATTTATTCTGGAGGCTCCTGCAAAGTCACACCATGACAATATCAATCTCAACTGGTGGCTTTCTGATCCGAATCTCTGAGAGAAAGGGAAAAAGAAAAATTGCAGCTGCTCATCCTGGTGTGGAAACAAATGGAAATGGGACAGCAGGGAGAAAATAGAAAAATATGGGGGGCACTGCTCTGATGGGTCCTATGGGATGGTTTGGGGTGGAAGGAGATTAAAACTCATCTCATTCCACCCCTGCCATGGCAGGGACACCTTCCACCCTCCCAGGTGGCTCCAAGTCCCAATGTCCAGCCTGGCCTTGGACACTCCAGGGATCCAGGGGCAGCCAGAGCTGCTCTGGGCACCCTGTGCCAGGGCCTCAGCACCTCCCAGGGGAGGATTTCTGCCCAATATCCCACCTAACCCTGAAATAGGATGACCAAGAGCTGCCAGGATGGAGGGACACAGGGCAAGGCCCAGGCTGCCACATCCCCGGCCCTGCAAGGTCTTGTTTGGGATTTTTATTTTGTTTCCCCCTTTTCTGACACAAAGCATTGACAACTCATGGGAGCCTGGTTAATTTGTGAGGGGAGCAGCAGACAAATTTATACTCTGCTGTTTCCCTGGGTATTTTAATACCATTTACAATCTATTTTTATTGCTGCTCAAGTGCCAAACTCTCCTTTCAGGTAAGTGCAGAGCTGGGTTTGCTGTTCCTGGGTTTGCTGTTCCTGGGCTGTCCCTGCTGCCAGGTGAGGGAATGGCTGTGCCAGCAGCACTTTGTGGCTCCCCCAGCACCAACATCGATCCCACACCTCAATTTGGGTAAAAGAAAACCAGACTTTGGCTCCAGGAGGCTTTTCCCAGAAAACAGAAGGAAATCAAGAGCAGGCTCCATCAGAACCACAAATGTTTCATCAATTTTCGCTTAACTCGGCAAACCTTCCTCAGATAGAAAGTTTGCAATTATTACCTGGATCAAGACAGCTTAATTAAGCAATTAGGATGTGAAGCTAAGAGCCCTTGCAGAGCGAGCTGCAGTGCTTTAATTTCGGGACCACTCGTGCATGCAGGAGAGTGATGCTTTGGGAAAAAGCAACTTTTTTTTTTCCTTTCCCTTCCCTCCAAACACCAGCACCATCAAATTAATGAGATGGGGCACACCCACAGGCACAGGTGGGGATTTTGCCTGGATCAGGATGCAGTAAATCACTGAGTAAAGCCCTGTCACCAGCCTTGCTGCAGCTGGAGCCAGAGGCTCCTTGGAGAGCCCTCTGAAGGCAGCACGGCTCCTCCAAGTCCCTCCTGTGGCTTCCACACAAGTAAACAAAGCAGGGAGGTGGCTCCAGGGAGTGATGTGCTGGACAGACTCCAAAATCTCTGGAATCAGAGCTGGAACTTTCCAGTGATTCTCAGCCAGCTCCAAACAGGGTCAGGGTGGGGAGGCAGGAGGCACAGGACACACTCCTGGATGTTGCTTTTTTGGAGGCTCTGCCCATCTCTCTGGGGACATTTTGGCAGCAGAAACAGCCCCTTCCTCACAGGGAATGCTGCTGGGGAGGGAATGGCACAGGAAAATCCTTCACCACCTCCTTGGTGAGTGCAGACACTGTGACCATGGAGCAATTCCATGGGGCACAGCTCCTCTTCCACAGCTCTGGGAAAAACCTGAATTTCAAAGAGGAAAAAAAAAACAAAACAACTCTGCCAGGTCTGTGAGCTCCTTAACATCCTTCTGCAGTGACCTGGAAACACCAGAGCTCCCCTGGTGCCCCACATGCTGCCTTCCTCCCCTGCCCACTGCTGGGTTTGACAGCTCCTGATGCTCGGGCTGAGCTCAAGGAGTGCAACAGGGAAAGGACAGAGCTGAGTGATTTTTGGTTTGGGTCATGAAATCTTTATGGGAAGGGAGGTGAACCCCTGGAGGCTTGAAATTGTACAATTCTGGTTCCAGGCTGTTTGGGCTGGAAATGGAATTCCCACTCTGCAGCCCCAGAGGTGCCAGAGCATCCAAATCCCACCAGGAGCACTGGGAGGGGACAGCAGGGCCTTGCCTGGCTCACTTGGGAGCAAACATGAAGGAAATTATGGATTTGGAGCCCACAAGAAAAATTATTGTGCAAACTCTGAGAATCTGGGCTTTTAATTTCTCCAGGATTTTCACAAATCCTCCAGCACATCCATGAAATGTGGATGCTCCTGGCTGGAGTTTGCCCAATCCTGGTGGTGTTTTCATAGCCTAGATGGGTTTTGAGGTTGTCTTTTGATCCAGTGGCAATTAGAATCCTACTAAAGACAATTCCAATAGATAAGAAGGATGGGAAAGGAAGTTTCCATCCCAGAGTGCTGATTTAAACTTCTCCCTTTGGGGCTGTCCCTTTAAGAAAGCCTAAAATCATAATTAAATACTGCAGGCACAAACCACAGCTTTTCCTTAATATCTCTGGGTAATTAAAATTTGTCAGTGGGGGAGGATTAGCACAGGTTTTACACAGGATTTCAATTTAAACTTCTTCTGATCCCTGGAAGTTTCTGCCCATCGTTTTTTTCAGCAAACTTTAATCTGACAAACTTTAATAGAGCTGCAAATGAGCCCCAGGGAGGTCTGGCTCACTGCTGGTGTGTTGGATTTGGGGACATGATGGAACAACCTGGGCTGGGTGGGCTGAGGATTCAGCCAGAAACACAGAAATGTGGGAAAGCTGATCCTGACTGGAATGAAAGCAGTGAAGATAATGCTGAATCAGCTGAGGTTTCAAAGCAGAGGTGTCCAGACAAGGCTCCATCTTCAAATCAGAGCCTGCTCCAGACCTGAGGCAGGGTTGTGGAAGGGAGGAAAACAGCTGGACCATCAAAAAGCTGATGGATTTGGACAGGAGGAAGGTTTTAAGCAGAAAAAACCCCAACCTTTTATAAAGAGGTTTGAAGTAGAAAAGTCAGGATTTGAGCTCCATCTCACTTGGGAACAGCCACAGACCTTGTGCAGGGAAATCTGAGATAAAACACCCATTGGAGACACAACAGCACAAACATTTATTTACCACTGAACATTCCAGCTGGAAATAAAACATCAGCTGTAATTTGTCCTGCAGAAAACACAGCAGTGGTTTTTTTGGTTTTTTGTTTGTTTTTTTTTCTTTTCATTCCCTGCTCCCCGCTCCTTCCACCCAGCCACAAAAGTGGGTGGAAGTCAAAACTGCTGAGCCAAAATGTAATGGATGTACAGAAGGAGAGGAAATTCCAATTTACTGCAGAGCCCGTGGGTGGGGGCTGTGATTGCCCACAAGGAAATTGCCAGGGATGCAGATATTTTGCAGAGCTCCTTATTTACCTTCTACTTTACTTTGCAAGTAAATAAGAGATTCAATAAGAGTTGGCAATTTTCTCACCCACAGCCTCTGAGCAGCTCTCTATTTTTGATGATGAGTAGTAATTCCAATGTTTTGCCTCAAAAAAAATCCCCGGCGTGCACACAAACCCTCCCAACCTTCCACACTTGATATTTTCCTAATGGAAAGGGTTTACTTTAGTAAGAAATTACCCTTCATTTAGGGAAAATAACCCTTTTGATTACATGAAAAAAAAAAATCTCTGCTGAGCCACAGTGATGGGTGGTTTTGTGTTGCTGAAATGCCCCAGGTTTTTGGGGCATTTGGGGCATAATTTTACATAAAATATAAATATTTTATATAAATATATATTATATATAAAAAATATAATATCGTATAATATTAATAATTTTATGTAAAATATAAAATTCAGATGGCCTCAATGGCTTAGGAAGTGTTTTTATGTAATATTTTATATAAATATTTTGTATTTTATATACTTTGTATTTTATAGAAATATTTTATATAAATATATTATATACAAAAATAAAATATTATATGATATAATAACTATAACTATAACTATAACTATAACTATAACTATAACTAAATATAAATATTAATATAAATATTATATATATATTTATATTAAAAAATATATAATATATATTTATATATATAAATATATATATTTATTTTTATATATATCTTAATTTTATATAAGACATAAATTATATATATATATATATATATATATTTATATATTTATTTATTTATTTATTTATTTATTTATTTATATATATCTTAATTTTATATAAGATATAAATTTCAGATGGCATCAATGGGTTGGGAAGCTGTGGAATATCCATCCCATTGGTATCTGCCTTCCTGAGGGTGAATATCAGATGCAATTTCTTGCAGGGGGTGACAATTTGGAGATGGGGGAGAAGGGGACAAAGAGGGTTGGGAATCCCATTTCCATGGGATCAAAACCATTTGGAAACTCTGATTTCTGGCAGGATTGGAAGCAGGACACACCACAATGGATGTGGATGGTGCTGGGCATCCCAATCCTGCCAGGAGGGTTTTCCTCACAATCAGCAGCACGTTTGGAAAAGACCTTCAGGGAAATCATGGGAATTCCGTGGGGGAGAGGTGGGAGGGAAAGGCTGGGAGCTGGGACTGGTGTTCCCAGCAAAGCCTGGCTTTAAACAGCACCTGCTAAACCCAGAATTTGGATTTGTCTGGACTGAGGATTCCAGAGCCCATCCAGGACCATGGAGATTCACAGAATTCCAGACTGGTTTGGCTTGGAAAGGCCATTAAGGATCATCCAGGGCAGGATCCTTCCACCATCCCAGGCTGCTCCAACCTGGCCTGGAACATTCCAGGGATGAGTTTTCCAGGAGTTCCCTGCATTCTATCAGACCCCAGGTGCTGCTGTCAGCAATATTTGGGGGGCAGAAAATGACTCTCCTTGAATCCATGGGCAAATGAAGGTTGGAGCCAGCCTGGGCCATGCAAAGGTGGCTCCACTCCAATGGAAAACTCCTGGAAAACTCCTGGGAAGATTCCTCTCATCCCCTGAATTAGCTCCCTGCAGCTTCAAAAAAGGCCCTGAATAAAGTAAATGGGGAAATGAGCACAGGACAATCTGGCTGTCACCCAGCTTATCCAAATATTGCTATTTTTGGGCTCTGTTTGAGTTTCTCTCCTCCTCAGAGGCACATCCCAAGATCCTGGTGCTTTTGATCTGGGACACGCTGAATAATTCCCTTTAAACAATGATAAAAGAGGGAATTTTTTTCCACGCTGCCACCATAGCAACCACTGATGTCATAAACGTGGGGACATGACTTCATGGCAGCAGCTGAGCTCAGGAGGAACCTCTGCTCCAGAGCAAATAGCCTGCAGGAGAGAGGGAAATATGGAAAACTGAGGGAACAGCAGAGCTTTGCTTTCCATAAATTCCTTTTCCCTCTGCCGAGGGTGAATGCTCCTTTCCAAGGAGCCCAATGGGTTTTTAGGAGGGGAAAAGATTTGGAGAAGTGTTTTGGCAGGTTCTGACCCATTCCCAACTGTCCCAGCAGAGCTTGGGCAGATTGTAAATAATTCCAAAGGGATAAAGGAATTTTTTTTAGATTTTCTTGGCAGCACTGGGTGGGAATCCAGGGGTTGGAGCTCCTCAGGAGAGGGGCAAAGCTGTCCTGTTCTATCAGGAACCTGTGAGAGCAAAGGAGAAGACATTTGGGGGGAATTAAACCATTTGGGGGAATCCAAACCACCACTGATGGCTTCAGAAGGGAAAATCTCTGTGGGAAAATCTCCCTGCTCATCCCAGGATTGCTCTGGAATGGCTGAGCCCAGCTCTGAGGAGGCATCCTGGACAAAAATAAAATGTACTGAGGCATTTCCAATTGAGCCTGGAGGCAATCTCTGTCTGCAGCCCGTGGTTCACTTCACCATCTGGCAGGAGGAGCTGAAATCCATTTCCATCAGAGGCTTTGCCAGGAGGAGGAATAAAAGGCAAGGTGGGAGCTGGTTTTTCCTTCAGGCTCCTGCTGCCTGGGCTTTGCTTGAGCCCCTGTTGTCATTGCCTAAATCTGCAGCAAAAAAGCAAACCCAGAGGGGTCTTTGTCTCCTCACAGGCTGGGGAATTGACCAAGGCTTGGAAAATCCAGTTATTCCCAGCCTGGCTGCTCAAAGAATCCTTTATTTTGGTGTGTAATTCTAAAAAAATGACTCATTAGGGTTCACACTCATCAGTAACAGGGATCTGTGGGCAAGGAGCAAATCCCAGCATCCCAGTGCAGATCCAGCACCTGGGAAAGGGAGCAACCACTGGGTGTTCAGGGTGGTTTTTAGTCCCCAAAAAGGCAGATCAGACAAGCCCTGCTCTCCAAAGCTGCTCCATGTCCATGCACATATTTCACACAATATTTTGCAGAGCAGAGAGGGCTGTGTCTGCTGGGAGCCTGATTTTCCTGCTCGTGCTGCTGCCTGCCAATAACAAATAGATGCATTTATAAAATCTCTGTCATTGTCACCAGGAAAGTTCCTGCAGGGCCACTGAGACGTGGGCCTTAGGCCAAGCTTTATTGCTCCCTTCATCATCCC
The DNA here is from genome assembly GCA_030060385.1 of Muscicapa striata striata. NCBI lineage: Eukaryota > Metazoa > Chordata > Aves > Passeriformes > Muscicapidae > Muscicapa > Muscicapa striata. The sequence goes on along the minus strand of JAREIS010000026.1, from coordinate 1,345,834 downwards.
TCCCCTCCTCACGTTTGGGTTGCCTGCACTGAATTTTCTAAACCTATTTTTCACATCAGCCTGGGGTTCCAGGGAACAGCATTCCAATAGTTTGCAAATATCATATTTGGAACAAAAGCCATTCCCCCTCTGCAGAAAAAATAAAGGGATGTGTGTTAGAGGCTTCCTGCTGAGAGGCTGAAAGGGGATTTTGCTGCTCTGTGGGTTTTCCACAGGCAGAGGAACCAGTGGAGATCCTGGAGGTCTGGGATCATGCAGAGCAGTGAGAGGTCAAAAAAATGCCCCAAAAAAAGCCTTCACAGGATCCCAAAATGCCTCTGAGGCTGCCCTGCAGTTATAAATATCAAAGAATGAAAGGTTTGCCCTAAAGCCACAACTTCCCCAGGCTGGGGCAGGGATGGCTCTGCTGGAGATGCCCTGGGGAGAGGGAAGGGAGGGGGACTGAGCATCCTCTTGCTCCTTCCTCCCTGCCACAACCAGATTTATGGGACAGAGATCTCCAGGCACAGCTCAGAGCATGGTTTGTCCAGGGAATGACCTGAACAGCCAAAATTCCCCCAATTCTCAACCCCTGCTGCACACAGGAGGGGTTTTCCCACAGATCTACTGGAAGTTTCCCTTCTCAGCAGTTTTTTCCATTCCCTACCCCATTCCCATCCTTCCTCCTCCCTCCCTGGCCATAGCAGCATTTCAGCCACCAAAGTGGGGCAAACGCTGATTTCATATTTCCTTGTTGTCCTTGAGATTAAATATTCTTAAATAATAACACCAAAAAGGCTTAGAGCAATGGAGGGAATCCTCCAGAGGTCCCATTAATTCAGCACAGCCAAGAGACACAGGATTACAGGGTGGGTCAGGCTCTGCCCACAGCAAGGTGCAGGATTTATTTGTCCCAAAACAACGGGGTTTTTCTGAGCTGGTTTCACGTAGAAGCTTAAAATCAGGAGGACGTTAATCTGCTTTTCTGGTCCCTGCCTTTAATCAAAGCCTGTTGTAATTAATGTGCACGCTAATAACTCGGGAAATGCAGGGCAGGTTTAATGGGAAGAGTCTGCACAAATGGAATTTCAAGCAGAAAATGCAGTTTGGGGTGGTTTGGGGCTTTCTGAAGAGCTCCAGGGAAGGAGCTGCACTTCCCTCACACCACAGTGCATCAATTAAACCCTTCCCGTGCAAAATTCCCCCTGATTTGGTGAGTGAGGAATGCCAGGAAAAGGCAGGAGGGGAAAAGGGGTCTGGGTGGGTGTTTAACCCCTCCACACCCCCCTTGGGAGCTGCTGCTGTGGAGAGGATGGAAAATCACCCCTGGAATAGGCTGGGAAACGCTGACACCATGAGAGTGCAGGGGATGGAGAGAGCCACAGCCCTGCCCTGCCATTAAATATTCCCTAGGGGAAAAAAAAAAAAAATCTAGATGGAGAGAAATGCAGAAACTTGTTAAATTAACCCAGAGATTTAATGTCTAGTTGTTGTGAAGTTCAGAGGCATAAAAGATTATTGAGCTCGGAGGTTCCTTTGCCACAGGAACCAACAATTTCTGCTGCAACGGGGCTATCAAGGATTGGGATTGAGTTTTATGGGGCTGATATATGGCCCCATAAAGGAGAGACAAGGTCTCTTTCTTCCCTCTTTGAGTAGTCAGTGAGTCAGGCTCCAAAGACACGATAAACTCAACTGGAACGCTCAGGATTCCAAAGCAGCAATGCCAAAGCCTCCATGTTATTACTATTAATTATTCCTATTATGACATTAATTTCCAAGCCATCAATCTCCACACTATTTGGGTACTGTGACTTAAATTTAGCTCAAAATTAGCATACATTAGCTAAATTAATGTAACATACCATATGTGGCAAAAACTAACGCAACATAATGTGGAATAAATTACAATAATTTAACATTGACTCTCAGGATTTGATGAGACTGTAAATCTTCTTTAAGAACAGAGATTAAAGCAAGAAACACTAAAAAGTAAATTCGTTTTACGCAGGAACAGCCTTTGCAAAGGCCGTGTTGTGAGACACAGCTCATTTAGGGAAAGGTTTCATCCAATTTGCCACTTAATGCAATGACAGCCTTGCCTTTCCCCCAGAGCACCTGCAGCACTTCCCCAGGCAGGAAGCATTGGTGTGCTGCATGCCCTGCAAAGCCAAGCAGCAGCAGCATCCCTGCGTTTTACAGGGAATCAGCTGGGGATAAGCTCGGCCTAAGCTGGGCTGGGTCTCAGCATTCCTGACTCCAGGTTCTCTGCCTGGATCATCCATAAAATCCCCACTGCTGCTGGTGCCAGAGTGGAGCCCCCTCTCTCAGGCTCTGATCCAGTTCCTGCCTGGATGGGGACAGGAAAATTAAGCCACAAGCACCTGAGGTTTATGTCCAAAAAGGAGACAGAGGAGTCCTTTTTGCTTTATTCCAATAAAGGGAGAGGCCATGGGGCATTGCCCTGGGATCTCTGAAATCTTTGGAGGATGCAGCCTCCTTTTTATCCCAATTTCCCTCTCTCTTTCCCCACTGGCTGAGGTACTTCAGACAGAGGCACAGACTTCCCAAACACCTGATACCTGAGATTAACCTCTAATGTACAACCCTCCCTCCTAATTTTTAATTCTTATAGAATTCATAGTTTCCCCATTGCTTCTTTCATCTTCCAATATCCAATTTCATTTCTCAGCAAACCTACAGTTTGTTTGTAAAGGCAAATCTCTTTTTCCATTCATCAATCAGTGGAATCCCTCCCGTTGTTTCTTTTCTCTCTGAGTGCTGGTTTTATCCACCAGCAGATCCACAGCTCGTTTGTAAAGACAAATGCTTCATTCCTCTCAATGGGGACAGGAGCTGCTGGCCATTCCCATTCCAAGGAGGATGCCAAAGCTTCTCCCCACCCCGTGGTTTGTGCTTTGTTGGAGGAGGCACCCAGCTTTAATAGAGATGTGTTTTTATTGCAATAATCACACTGAGATCCTGCTGGAACCTTCCTCCCTGTCTGCTGCTGATGTGGCTCTTCCATCCCCATCCACTGGATCCCAGGGATCCACACAGGGAAACTCTTCCTCCATTTTTTTTGTCCCTCAGAGTAGCACAACCTATTCTATATCCCCATTCCCTGGTCCCTCAAAGGGACACAAAGAACACAAGAAAAGTTATCCCCATGTCCTTGTCCCTCAAAGGGACACAAGAAACAAAGGAAAACCCTTCCCCATTTCCCAGTCCCTCAGAGCAGCACAGGGAAACTCTTCCCCCATTCCCTCATCCCTCAGAAGGACACAAGGAGCACAAGAAAACTCTTCCCTTGTTCCCTTGTCCCCCAGAGCAGCACAGGGAGCTTTGCTGCAATCCCAGCCCCATCTCCCTGCCCAGGGGAGGCTCTGGAGGCTCTCCAGGGAGGAAGGCAGAGGAGGGACAGTGCAGACATTGCCCTTGGAGAATGCAGGAGCAGGTCTGTTAGTGGGAGGAAATCCATTACTCAGGATGATGGATGCCCTTTCCTGCTGCCTGCTGGAATTAAAACCCGGATCTGTGTTGCAGCTTGCTGAGGACACTCATTTACATGACAAGTACACAGATTCCAGCTCCCTGCACTTCTGCTGGATTGCAGAGCTGCTCTGGCCTTTGGGGAGCTGACCCTTTCCTGTCCTCACAGTTAAGAATCCCAAAAAACACCCTGGCATGTGAGGGAGCAGAAGCAATGCCCCCCCCCAAGGGAATTGGGGTGAATTTGGGGGGTGTCTGAGGGGATTTGCTCATCAGGGACAGCTCAGGGGTGACCCTGAGATCCTGAGGGATGATTGTGGGGAAGATGAGAGGCCTCATGTTTCCTCCATGGATCATCCTGAGCCACAATTCCTGAACCCCAAACACACCTCAGAGCCACCAGAGCCCAATTCCTGCAGGATGGAGGCAGATCCTCACCTAAAAAAAAAAAATTGAGCCCAAACTGAGGGGCAGAACAATTAGGAAAGTTGACTCCATGGATACTGGGATAGGAGAAAATAGATGAGGAAGGTGAAATTCCTGGCCAAGAGCTGCCTGCTCTGCATCCCTCCCTCCTGTGTCCTGAGGAGCTCCCAGTGCAGGAATAAATCCCTACAAATCAGCATCCATGGCAGGGAACAACATTCTTGTGGAAATTGTCATTTTCCTACACAAAAAAAAAAAAACAAGAGGGAGAAAAGGGTTTTAAGCCAGGCACAGAGATGATGAAATCCTTGAGGTCCACCCTCAGCAGGAAGGTGCTGATGGAGGGAAATATTATTTTTCAATATTAAACCAATCTGGAAGTGACTCAGAATCTGGTGACAGTGGCTAATTGAATCAACCAGCTCCAAATCATTTCACCTTTGGAATAAGAAAATGCACTAGTGAGGAAAAATCACAAATGAAATGTTCCAGGGCGCCTGAAATCTGGTTTTGGGGTATTTTTACATCCCATCCTCTGAGATGTTATGACACAGTGGCAAAATGTGAAAACACAGGGATTTTCTGAGCGATAAAAAATTGAAATTTTGCTCACTCCTCGGCAGGCGTGAGCTCAATGTTATGAAGGAGGTTTTAAAGCTGTGGAGAAGGTGATGAAAGAATATTAATGATATTCTTAGATGAGCAGTAAAATACACTGATGCTGCTAATAAATTGTAGCTGCTTCCGTGGCCCTTGGGATTTGGGATGGATACAAGCTGATCTGAGAGATAATTTTGGTTGTGCTTTGCTGGAACGGGGGTGGAGGAGAAAGGTTAAAATTGGGGACAGTGGCTGGGAGGACACAATGAAATGTGGAGTGATTCATCACCTTAGAACAAAGCAGCCCAGGAGTGAAAGGACCATTAGAAACGCAGCTAAAACCTCCAAATTATTCATCAGTCCCCAAGCCGGGCCTGCTTTTCATCTTGCAAATAAGATGTCAGATCCCAGGAGCCTTAATTCAGTCCCTGCTTCCCCAATTTGGTGGCCCATCCATAACGATTTGCTGTTAAATACCCCACATTCACAAATCCCTCCTTTTATTGGCTTCATTTGAAACCATCCTGACCATCTTTTTCTGTGGCAGGAGATATGACAGAGCCCTTCCACGGAGAGAATCGACTATAAAAGGTGTTAATAAAGGAATCAATCTAACATTATAGCACATATTTAGAATTAATTCTACCTATTCCCCCCACCCCCCCGCCTTGAGCAAGAGATGGCACCTAATAAGAGCAGGAATTATCTGGAAAGGTGCAGCCCTTGATTTAAAAACTGATGTGTGGCAGGGTAATGGGATTAAAAATGAATTGCCATTCCTAATGGTTTCCCACAGCATCCATCTCTCTGTCAGGGCTTCCCAAACAACACAGCCTGAAATGATTCTGGCTTGTTTTAAGACTCTTCCTAATGATCCTCAGAATGAATCTCTGCGATTTGGCAACGTCATTTTGGAGCTGAATATCAGCTTTTTTTTTTTTTTTTTTTTTTTTTTTTTGTGTGTGTGTTGATGGCACACAAGGGGTTCTTCACTTAGCACTGGATAAAATAAAGTGAATTACTGGGGGTTTTGTTGCTCTGTCACCATGAGCACCCCAGCTTGGTGGGGTCTAAAGTAGCTCTGATTTGGGAAATGGATTTTTTTTTCCCTCGCTGAGGTGTGGGCTAGGTGCTGGTTGTGCCATTCCCAAATGGATATTCCCAGTTTTTTTCAGCCTGCAGCACACCCTGACAATCCTATATAAGTGCAGCCCTGACCCCTCCCTGCTCCTCACAGGGGTGCTGGCTGAGGCAGCACATTAAAGCTTTATTTTCCTTTATTCTCCTCAAGTCCTAAAGTTTTCCACATGCCAAGGAAAATAAAACGAGAAGGCTTTGATATTCCCTGGCACATCTCTGGGATTCTTCGTGGTGCCACCACCAGCCCTGGCACAGATGCCTCACAAAAGGTGTGGAAGGAAAGACACCAAAAATAAACTCGAGGCTTTCCCTTTTTTTTTTTTTTCTTTTTTCTTTTTTTTTTTTTCCTTGCAGGGTGGATCCTGCAGGCTCAGGCTGAGGGTGGTTTATTCCCATTTATTATGGATGTGGGTGCCCATACAGGTGTCACAGTGTCCCCATTCCCTACAGAGGTGGCACAAATCAGACCCAGACCAAATTCCAGCATTCCTAGTCCTGGGTACAACCTGGGATTCCTCTGATTTCAAGCACCATCCCTCTAGGTACAGAGACATTAAAGGAGCTGCTTTCATTTCCCATCTTCTGAGGGGTTTATTAATAAACACTGTGGGTAAATATCCTCCATCCAATTATGACAAACACCTTGAAGGTACAGTGTCCTTTTAAGCAAACATTAGATGCCTTATTAAATCCAAATTAAATGCTCACTGAGGGCCTCTCATTGACAAAAAGCTGTTTCCCAGAGTAATGAGCAGGTCACCTCACCCGGGGATTTCTGCCCCAGCTTGGCTCCTGAGGGACAGCCCTGCAGAATGCACCAGAACTGGGCTGATGAACAGCTCTGGCAAAATGCTCTTGACCTTAGGAGACACTCCAAAGTGATGAACACTTAATGATGAAAGGCTTCAGCCAGAGGTTTGTTTCCATTTCTGGCCAAAACGTGCGATTTTCAGGCTGCAGGTGGAGGAGGGAAGGGATGGAGGGAGGAGGGTGAATGTCAGTATTTGGTAAAATCTGGTTTAAGAGCATTGCTGAAAGGCTGTGGGGGATGTGCAGGGCTTCCCTCAGCCCCCCTAAATTCAGGACAGATGGAAGCACTGGGCTTTTCCTTGGGGTCTTTGGGGGTGCCACTCCTAACACCCCCACCCTCCTGGGCTCACAGTGACAGGAATGTAACATTTGTCTTTACAAACAAGCTGTGGATCTGCTGGTGGGTAAAACCAGCACTCAGAGAGAAAAGAAACAATGGGATGGATTCCACTGATTGATGAATGGGAAAAGAGATTTGCCTTTACAAACAAACTGTAGGTTTGCTGATAAATGAAATTGGATATTGGAAGGTGAAAGAAGCAATGGGGGAAAACTATGAATTCTGTAAAAATTAAAAATTAAGAGGGAGGGTTGCACATCAGAGGGGAATCTCAGGTATCAGGTGTTTGGGAAGTCTGTGCCTCTCAAGTATCTAAGCCAGTGGGGAAAGAGAGAGGGAAATTGGGATAAAAAGGAGGCTGTGTCCTCCAAAGATTTGAGAAATCCCAGGGCAATGCCCCATGGCCTCTCCCTTTATTGGAATAAAGCAAAAAGGACTCCTCTGTCTCCTTTTTGGACCTAAACCTCTGGTGTTTGTGGATTAATTTTCCTGACAATTTTCCTCTGGGCTTTTTGTTCCTGTCCAAGGGGACGCCAGCTACAGCCCCACATCACCTCATCCCTCTGAGTTCTGCCAGCCCTGATCCCTTCTCCCCGTATTCCAGGTGCCAGGGAGAGCCCAACCCCTCCTCTGCCCCTGAAGCCTTTGCTTTCCTCCCTTCTGAAGGCAATAAAAGTAATGAGAGGAATGATGGTGCCATCTGCTCCCGGTGTCACCTGCTCTGACAGGGCCATTTGTTTTTGTGACCCTGTCACACACATCCCCTGTGCCTTCTCCCTGGTGCTCTCAGAAAGGTGGGAGGAGAAGCCTCGAGGTGCATCCCTGCACTTGGAGAGGCACAGGAAAGGATGGAGAGGTTTTTTTCTGAGCTGGAGATCAGATAAGCTTTGGGTCAGAACAGCTGCAGGGGCTGGAGCCAGGCTGAGACCAGCCAGGGGTTCTTTGGACCCCAAAAACCTGCCAGTGTGGTGACAATAATGACATCATTGGGGTGGCCAGAAAAAGATGTGGAGATTTCACCATCCAAAATGAAAGGATGAACCAAAAAACAAAAGTGAGCAAGAGGGAAAGGAAGGGAGGGGATGGCTTTGCTCACCAGGATGTTGCTCTCTGAGGATTGGCTGGGAAATCAGTAGAGGAGGTTAAAAAAGGGAAAAATAAATATTTGGCTGGAAAATTTATTTGGAATCACAAATCAAAGCCCCCACTGAGGCTTGAGCAAGACTTGCCAGCAGAGCAGCAGGTCCCTGTGGGGCTGAGCTTGGTGACAATGGCAGTTTGTGTGTCAGAGCATTTTATACCAAAGTGCCCATCAGAAAATGACACCAGAAATTCCCTCTGGGAATGTAAACCCTGCACTCCTGACCCTTGGCAGCCTCAGGTGCTGGGGGTGGCACCTCAGGGACTGGGTGATACTGGTGTGACCCTCTGAGTGAGCCACCAGCACAGCCAGCAGCTCCTCATCCATCCCTCTGAGGAGAGAGGGATTTTTTCCCTGAGTGCAGAAGATGCATTGGTTCAATCTAAAAGCACAGCAAACACTCACAAGGCCTGGGCTCCAGAGGGATTCTTCTGCTCTTTTTTTTCTTTTTTTTTTTTTTTTTTTTTCCCACCAACTAATTACATTTAAACAAATTCTCACTCTTGAGCTTGTTGGGAAGTGTCAGCTCCTGTTTTTGTCATCTGGCCTCTCTCTGGCTGAGCTTGCCTGGCACTTCCATTAACCTTGCAGGGCATTTTGCTTATGAAACAGCTGAACAAATGAACAATGTGCCACTTGGCCTGGAGTTTGAGTCCAGCTGCTCTTTAATTGGCCTGTGGCCTGAGTTTTAAAGTGGCCCAGCCTCCATCCTGCAGGTTCCTCTCTGCCCTCAGCACAGAGATAACCCCAGAGAAAGACAAGATGCAGCACAGATAAATTATGAGAGTCTCCATCCCTGTGGATGGTGATAAAATCAATCTCCTACACCTGGAGTGAGAGGCAGGACTTCAACTTACTTGGCTGATTTTATATAAGGAGAGAGGGACACAAATGACAACCCCAAAAGAGGGGCTGAAGCCTTGGAGCAAACCTGGAGGTCACCTAAAACTTCATTTCAGCTGCCAAAAATCCGCAGGAGCTGCGTTTCTCCTGCTGTGCTTAAGGCATAAACCCTGCTGTTAATGGCTTGTGACCTCCCTGCCATTCCTGGTGGCAAAAAAAAAAAAAAAAAAAAAAAAAAGGGAAATCTCACAGGGAGAAGGAGCTGACTCCTGCTTTTGTTCCTGCAGGTGGGAAACATTATCCCTGAGAGCTGGAGCTGGGCAGCATCACTGCTTTGTACCTGGAGGAGAGGGGATGGAGCTGCAGGAAATGAAGGATAAAGCTGCAAAGTGGGAATTGCTGACTGCAAGGCTGAGCTCAGCAGGGAGCAGCAGTGCCCTGATCCACCCCTGGCCCCGCAGGGATGATCCCAAAACCTTTTCCCCATGGATTCAGCCACCCAGGGCAGTGCCAGGCACAGAAGGACGAGCTAGAAGTGATCTACTCCAGCAAGATCTGGAGGCAGACTTGTGGCCAGAATCCAGGTTTTTATTAATATCCCAGGCTGGGGGATGGGAAAATTGTTCCTCCCTCAGTACAGAAAGTGCTGAGAGGAAGAACATTTCAGTTCCAGCCTCCAGGATCCTGCTGCCCCAGGGGTTCCTTGGGGGTGTTTGCAGGTCAGGGTGTTGTGGTTGGACATCTCTGTAAAAACCTTTTTTCCTCCTCGACACTGGGAGGTGGGACAGAGAGGAAAGTGGACTTTGTTGTTTGCTCAAAAATTTATTTTTAATCCTGGCTGGAGGAGACACCAATCCCTGGGACAGAAAATAATCCAGTCAGAGTTGAGGAAGGGCAAAATTCAGGCTGGTTTTGGGAGGCTGGGGATGCTGCCATCCCTGCTCTGCCCCAGGGACATCACAGGTTGTCCTTTTCAGAGGTTTCATCCCCAAAACTGTTCAGTCAGAGCAAGTTGGGCATCTGAGCTTTGTCCACAGCAAACATCACCCCCAATTTGCTGGGAATTTGTTTCAGGCAGCCAAGAACCTCTCTAAAAAATCCTAAAAGCAAAACTACTCAAAAGGAGCAATTTTGGGATTACCCCACTTTAACAGCAGTGGAGAGTGCAATCACAGACCCTAAATTCTTTATTTTTAAGTCTTTTTCTTTAACCTTTTCTTTTTCACAGGTGTTGGAGGGAGGGCTCTGCACTGTCACAGATGACATCATTAATTTGGATTTCAGAGAGCCTCCAGGAAGATCTCTGCTGTCAGCTTTGCTCTTTTTAAATTTTTTTTTTTTTTTATTTTAGCTACTAGACAAGCCAAGGAGATTTAGGAAAGCCCTGAGGGCATGGCAGGAGGACAGGCCCTGCAAGATGAAAAGTTTGGCAGCCAGCTTGGGATGGGTGAGCTCACGTGCCTCTCATACAGAGAGAATTCAGCCCTGCTCTGTCTCCAAGGAGCAGAAATCAGCCTGACACTGGGAACTGGAGCCATCCTCTGGGAAAAGTCACCCTCAGCCCACAGACACAAACAGCTTTGCTCCAGCACAGAGAATTCCATTTCCCACGTGGCTGCTCCATCCCTGGAAGTGTCCAAAGCTGGGCTGGCTGGGGTTTGGGGAGTTCTCCTGCCAATTTACACCAAAGAACAGAAATTCAGGATGTTATGGGGCAGCAAACAGCTGGCTGGCTTTCCATCCAGCTCTCCCTCATCCTTCCCTCTCTGCTCACCCCAAATCCAGCTTTTCCTGATCCCTCTGCTCACCCCAAATCCAGCTCTCCCTCATCTTTCCCTCTCTGCTCACCCCACATCCAGCTTTCCCTGTTCCCTCTGCTGACCCCATCCACCTTTCCCTGAGCCCTCCCTGTCTCCTCCACCACCCTGCAGGGCATTTTCCAGGTTTGTCTCTTCCTTCTGCCCTGCCCCGAGGTGATTCAGCCCCCTGGTCTTTATTCAGAGCCACTTCTGGCAGTGGCTGGGTGATTTATTTCCTCCTGTCCCCAAAGAATTGTTCCTCTGCTGTCTCCTCTGGCAGGGTTAAGGCTTTTCCTCTGTGAAATAAAGGAGCCTCTTTTCCTGTCCTGGGAAAATAACGCTGATGGCACCAGGAAAAAGTGGCAGTAGATCAGATCAAGCCATAATACACAGAACTTAAAATGGGCTGCAAGTGAGGGAAAAGCTGCCAGAAGTCAAGGAGCACTTGGACAAGGCTCTCAGGCACAGGGGATGATTTTTAAAGGGTTCTGTGCAGGGCCAGGAGTTGGATTTGATGATCCTTGTGGGTCCCTTCCAGCTCAGAACAGTCCATGATTCTAAACAAAGCCAGGAGTTGGCTTCAAAACAGCAACAAAACAGAAAATTACATCTACAACCGTGTGTTCAAACCTGCCAGATCAGGGATTTCATTTTCAAATCAGGCAAGGGTGAGGGGAGAAGAGACTACATGGGAAAAATTGGTGTGGTGGCTCTGTGGGGTCTCAGAAAAACCTCACCAAAAAATCCCACAGAACTCCAAACTGAGCACTGTGATGCTCCAGTACAAACCACTTTGGTTCCACAAGAGCACAAATCATCCATCACCTCTCCTCAGAGCATCAGCCTCTGTACCAGAGCACCAGTACAGCCCAGTAGCTTGCAGGAAAAATATTGCCCAGTTTGAGTCCTTCTCCTTTGGAATAATCCCAGAGCTGGGTCCTGACACTGCTGTTAAATGCTCTGGAAAGCAGCACCACTAAAAACAAAATATAAAAGCCAGGAGAGAGAGACTGGGAGAAAAATGTGCAAGAACAGTCTATTAATAACTGCCTGCACTGCCAGTGGCTTTAATCAGAACTAATAATCCCTCACTGTCAGCAGCATTTCCATTCACCCTCTAATTTTAAATAATTATTATAATAAAGATTCTATTACCAAATGCTGGAAACAGCATCCTTGTCACTAAAACTGTACCTGGTAATTGAAAAACAAACCAGCAGAGGATCCATCAGGCACACACCCCAAAGAAAGAGCATTAAGGGCTGCAGAGCCCTTTGCTTGCCATAACCCAGGAGGGGTTTCATTGCACATCCTGCTGGAGCTGGGAATGCAGGGAAAGGTCTGGGAAGACCTAAAGGGGCAGAATATTCCAGGGAAATTGGAATTGTGTCAATGTGGTTCTGTTGGAATCAAACATCTGGCAGGAGGTTTGGCTTTGGCTCCTGTGGGTGGAAAATCTCACACCCACATCAGCAGCAACCACATCCCAGTGTGTTTGGTGCAGTGATTTTTTTTTTTTTTTTTTTTTTTTTTTTTTTTTGTTGTTGTTTTTCATTCATTCCATCTCGTGCAGGAAAATCCTGGAATCACAGGCTGCTTTGGATTGGAAGGGAGCTTAAAAATCATCCAGTTCCACCCCCTGCCATGGGGACACCTCCCACTGTCCCACATCCAACCTGGCCTTGGACACTGAGTCTGCAAATTCTCTCCAAGCCATCCTATAAACCTCAAAGAAATCCTATTAAAAAAAACAAATCCTTTTTCCTTTGAAGCCAGTGCAGCTCCAAGGTTCCTGTGCTGGAATCTCCATTGCAGGACCAGACTCTAATTAAGCCATGCAGGAAGAGAGGCCATTATCTGGCTGGTCAATTAATCAATTCCCCAATTAGGCAGCTCATTGATGAGTGTGGAGGGAGTTGTGCAGCCCAGGGAAGTGCAGGAGGAGCTCCAGGCCTGCAGTGTTTGATTCCCAGGGCAGTAGCTCTGTGGGGATGTTGCTTTTTTTTGAATATTTTGCAATCCTAAAACAGGCAGAGCTGAAGTGGAAGGGGTGGTTTGCATCTCCCCCTGTTCCAAGAAGACTGGATGGAAAATAAATCCAATTAAATACACAAAAACTCTACTCTGACATGAATGTAAATAATTAAAAACTAGAAAAAAGATCAGAGGGAAGAGAGCAGTGGCTGAAATTTGCTCTCTACAGAAAACACTGGCACAGGGTGCCCAAAATTTTATCATTAAAAATAACAACAGAGCCACATTTCCAACCATTTCCAAAAGCAGTTCCCTCCCAGCACAGCAACATCATCCCTATGTCAAAGAAACTTCTTTGCCTTCCTTTGGAACAGCTCTGGAGAGACAAATTTCCCTTCAAAAGAGAAAGAATTTGGGGGAAGAACCCGGAAATCTCAGTTTCCTTTTTCATAAGAGCTGCTCTTCATGTGCCACCAGCTGCTTCTCTTCTGCCTTTTTACTGTCCTTGAAAGTGGAAGCTTCGAGCTCTGGGCTGAAATTTATTATTGATAATAAAATAAATAAGCAATCATTGCAAAAAGCCCTAAAACACTTTCATGCTTAATTTAAATGCACCGATAGAACATTTGGAATAATCTCATGAATAGATGCAGGGACTAAGATCACGTAAAACAACATCAGCAAATTATCCAGTTGCCAACACAACTTCCTGATAATAAAAGGCAGCTCAGGACAATTTACCATTGTTTAACCAAATTTATTTATCTCCACATAATGGCAGCACAGCCCTGGGGGAAGCAGTTGGGGGGAAATAATTGGGAGTTGATTTATTTTGTATTTGTTGACTTGAAATTGGATGAGAAAATAAAAAAGGTGGAATATTTTGCAGGGGAAAAAAAAAAAAAACAAAAAAATAATTCCAGGATAATTAAATTTCTTTGGAACAAAGCAGTTTACAGCTTCAAGGTGCTCAACTGGTTGGGGAGCCAATATTCCCATTCCCCCCAGTGGAAAAATCAATTTTTTTCTTCAATAAATCCATGGTTGCTGCTGAAAATTACCGATTTTTATGGGAAGGCTATTTCCCTGTGAAAATGCCAACCCAATGTGGAAATAACAGAGCAAACCCTGCTAGTGAGGAGTTTGAAAAGGTTAAAGAAAATCTGAAAGATGTTTGGGAAACACAGGGAAAAGAAAATGTGTCATTCCAGAGGCGAAGCTGGAACATCTGGAATTTGTCCCCCTTGTTCTGGAGGAGATTCTTCACCTGTGGCAGGAAAACAAAACATCTGGGGAGAAGAACAAAAAAAGTTTAGAATTTATCAGAGATTTGTGTGTTCCCACAGCTGCCTGGAAGGGAGGCTGAGGAAAGGCCTGGGTTAAGCTTTGGAATCCTTTGGTGTCCCAGATTTTGGGAGGATGGAAGGTGCCAGAGGGTCCCCGAGGCAAAGTCTCACCTGGGAGCTCCCAAATCCTGGTGTTGAACCAAATTCCTCAGGGAGAGTCCACCATCACTTCAGGATGTTTTTTCTAGGCCCAGACTAACTTTAGGCTGAGCAAGAATCCCAGCAAAGCAAATTGAAAACAGGGAGATAAAAGCAGAGGATGATGGGAATATGACCTGGAAATTTGGGATTAGAATTTCTCCCGAGCTCCTTCCCACCTGTCCTTGCATCCTGCAGGTGACACTGCCAAGAAAAACCAGGCAGGACAATCCCTCCCACACCTGGCACATCTGGGCTCTCCCAAACCCCTCCAGCATCCCCAAAATCCCCATGTGCACAACCAAGTAAGCTCTGGGAGAAGAGTTTTGCTTCTTACACCAAAATGAATCATCTTAAAACTCTACATTTCTTTTAAATCACACTTGAACCCCGAAATATTTTGCTAGTGCCTTGCAGAGATTCCAGCCCAGAGAAAAGTTTCTTTACCTAAAATTCCTGCCCTTGCCTCCATCCCACATCCCAGCTGAGGAGCAGAGGGATTCTCCCAAGCACTTCACCTCCCTGGAGCATCACTCAGACCTGCCTTGAGGAGCTCCAAGCTGTAAATATTTGTTGTTTTTCCTCCTTTTGTGACCCATTTAACATCTGCACACATCAGAGTAGCCTCTTTTATGTCACCTTCTGGTAGCCACGGGCCACCTCCAGCAAACACAACCTGAGATCTCTTTGTGCTGCAAATTGTGCTGCCCTTGCCTGCAGCCAAATTCTCCCGAGGATTCTGCACCTCGCAGGTGAAAATTGAAATTTCTTTGCGTTTCCTTGCGGTACACTCAACTTCAGCTCGTCCTTCGGCAGAAATGGGAAGGAGCATCTCATCACCAGGCTGAAAGGGCAATTAAGGACTTAATTTGTTGATGGCTTCTCACATTGCTGGGGACTAATTATTGCACTAGATGGACCCGGGAGCATTCGCAGTGTCCTGTGCCCCCCGGGAAAGGTCTGAGCGAGGAGACATCGATTACTCAGCACAGTCCTTGCAGACAGGATTGCAGCATCCCAAGATGGAAATCTCATTACAGCTCCTTCCTCTGCCCCACATCAACACCAAATCCGCAGGGAAACGGTTTCCTTGGCTTCTTTGCTTTAATTAAGAGTGTAACAACAATCTATTTAAATAAAGTTACAGCGATACAGCAGAGCTCTGCTCCACTTCCACAGCCAGTGCTGGGCGTTCCCACCTCTCTGCACTTTATTGACTGTGATAGTGCCAAAAAATTGGGGGGAAAATGATGTGTTTGCTAGCAAACCGTGCCATCTGTCAGCCTGGCTGCTTTTCCTGGAGGGTGGGTGTCCATCAGGCCAGGCCAGCAGCTCCTGCTGCTCCTGCCCAGTTGGTGTTTGTGCTGCCCAGCCCATGCAGCAGTTACAGATGGCCTGGCTCTTCAATATTTTATCAGCCTCTGCCACCACTGAAAATCCCCAAAGCAGCTTCATTTCTGCTTCCCTCAATCTACTGGAATGGAAAGTTTACCCAGAGTGATTTTTCAGCCAAGATGACTCAAGCCAGAGTCCTCAACTGAACTCACCTCGCTCTGCAGCAGCAGAGCCATCCTGAGCTCTCTCTGCCTTCAAACAGAGGTGGGATGAAAGGATTCTGCTCTCAGAGGGCTCAGCTGAGCTCAGCTCATCCCTGCCAGTGCCTGGCCACAGCCATGGAGCTGCTGAAGCTCTGCCAAAATTCCTCATGCCATAAATCCTTGTGCATCCCACAGCCCAGCAAGGACAGGAGTGGTCCAGGGAGGATCAGTGACCTCGCTGGCAGCCTCACTCCAAAGTGTCCTAGAGAGCCACTGGAAAAGCAGCAGCCTCAGGGAAAACAGAGCCCTGCAGCTACTGCCTGATCCTGTGTCCTGAGCAAGAGGTAAAATGTTTATAATTAACCACAGTGAAATGGAAAGCAACTTTAATATCCAGGCTGGGTTAAGCCGAGGGAAGCTGGCACTGCAGGTGTGGAATCACAGCATCATTTAGGCTGCAAAGACCTCTAAAGTCACCGAGTCCAACCACTAAACCACGTCCCCAAGAGCCACACCCATGGGATTTCTGGGAAGGATGGAATTCACTTCCCTGAGAATCCCAAGGATTCCAGCACTTCCCTGGGCACCTGCCCCAAACCTGGGTGCACTGAACACTCAACAATTGTTGCTTCAGAGTTGATGCTCAGGCAAACACAGAACTTACACAGCAACACTGAACTCGCCTTGATTCATCTCAAAATCCTTCCCAGCCTGATTTTAGTGAGTCTGACCCTTCCTTGCTGGTGCTGTCACCACTTGGTGTCTCTCCTTAGTGACTAAGGCACAGCCAAACTGGAATGCCACCACTGGAGGTGCATTCACCTCCCCCTTGTCACAGCACCACCAGTGACCCAAGGCAGACAGAAGGATGGATGAACTCCAGGAATGTCCAGTTTATTCCCTGCAGCCTCCCCCAAGCCCAGGCTCTGCAGAGGGAACGCTGAGGATCCCTCCAGACAGGATTTCTTGTCTTTCCACAGCTCTGGGGCTGCTCCAAGGGAATTGTGGAGGGATGTGCTCACCCCAGGATTCCTCTGCCCTGTTCACAAACTGAATAAAATGCCCCAAATTTGGTCCCACAGGCACAGCTGCATCTTCCTGGCCAAACCCCCACAAGGAGGAAGGTGCTCGTGGCTTTGGGCACATGGAAGCCAATTATCCCTTTCCTCATTTCTCAATTCATTTTCACTTGTTTCTCCTGCTAATCCCGGGGCCTTTCAGTTCAATTAGCACCCTCTCTACAAGGGATGAGGAACAAGCCTCGCCAGCAGAGATTTAACCCTTCCAAGGCAGAGAAGATGGGATGAAACCCCAGCAAGGAAATGTCCTCTCTCCTGGTTCTGGCTCTGGGGACACCTCCTTGCTCGTGGCATTGCTGCAGAACTTCCAGCTGGCATTCCCTGCTCAAGGAACGCTGATTTTCCTACAGATTTAATCCCCCAGCTGAGAGGAGCAATTACCTGCTTTGCTTTGTCAGATTTGTGTTATGGCAAACAGGGGTTTTGATCCAGGAGCTGGGGAATTGCTGCACCATCCAGATTTTCCTGAGATGACTGGAAAAGAAAGGAATTGGTTTGTTGTTGTTGTTGTTTTTTGCCTTTTTTTTAAAAAATGTATTTTGATCCTAACAGTTTAAGGTTCTGCATCGTGGCTGCTGATAAATGGTAATTCAGTCACCTCCCATAACTCAATTTCCTGCAACAATTGTCCCATATCTTGGGAAACAGAAAAAATATTGTCTGGGAAAACACAGTAAGTAATTCCTAGGGATGCTTGGATTCCTAAAGATGGATCTCCTAGGGATCTTAGGATTCCTAGGGCACCCCAAATCACCTAAACTTTAGATGTAATTTATATAAATGTACCTATACAGCACTTTTGTCTCTTCAGCTGGATGTTAAACTGACCAGAGCCACAAACACAGCACAGAATTCCCTGGTTCTCCTTCCAGCTCCTGGATATTTCAATTTATTTGTGTATTTGCAAAGTCTCCCGTGCTGAAGTTTCCACTGGCTCCCAAGGGCATTAACTGGGATCCCCTGGGCAGGCTCAGCAGTCCCCATTAGCATTCCAGAGCAGCTCCACTCATCAGATTTTCCCTGGAATAATTATCCAGGATCTAGAACTGCTCAAAAATCCCAGCTGGAGATGCAGCAGTGTGGCTGAATTTCTCCAAGCTGTATTCTAATCCTCCATCAGACTTTCTAATGATGATCCCAGTGCTGGCTGGGTTTGCACTCCTGGAATATATTAATGTCAGCTGCTCTGCCCCATTCCAGGCATTAAAAGCCCTGCTGGATTTGAGCTGTAATCCTTGAAAAGTGTAATCCAAGCAGGACTGGTACATGTGTGCATAACTGGCCAAAAAACCAGATTAAAGCAGCAGCATCTGCCTCGGAGCAGCCTTTGGAATTCCTGTGCTGCTCAGTGCAAGGAAATGAAACCATGCACTGCTTTAATTTTCATTTCTAACGCAAATCCTCATTTCTCATCTTCTCCCTGAGTTTTGGGGAGGATTACAGGGAAGGATTTGGGCTTTCTCCCCCTTCCCAGCACACAGTTACTCACTCACACTTGTGGGTTTGTTCTGCAGGGTGACACAGAGGGCCCCACACGAGCCCTGCACTCTTGGAGGGTGCAATGAAATCCAGCAAAAAATCAGGGATGGTTTGCTTGGCACCTCCCCACTGCTCCCAGGTTTTGGGCTGGCAGCAGGAAGGACACAGGAGAGGCTGCAGGACTGAGCAGAACAGCTTTCAATTATCACGAGCCCCAGCCCTGGGGATGAAAATAGCATCACCCTGCCGTGCTGCAGGGGCTGCCAGCTTCCCAAAGCTCTGCTCTCCCTCCCCTGCCTGCATCCAAACCACCTTGGAAACGGGCAGGAGGGAGGACAAACTCCTGGGAGCAGAAGGAACAGGGTGGGTTTGAGCTGCTGGATCTGGGCAGTGCTGCCTGCACCTCCCAGGTGGAGGAATTCACACCCAGGATGGGGGAGCTCACCTGGGCAGTGACAGGGATTGTGTCAAAACCTGCTCCAGGTTTTGCTTTTGCCAGGTCAGAGGTGCTGAGCTGGAGCCCTGGAGGGAGGCTGCTGGGTGTCTGAGCTGTCCCCAACCCCATCCCCTGTCACTGACCCCTCTGCACATCCTCAGCACAATGCTCCTTGGCTTTCCCCCTGCTCCTCCCAGCACCCTCATTTGCAATTTCTGCCGTGTTTCTGCTCTGCCTCCCTGGCCCATAAATCACATCACCACGAGAGTCAAGCTGGGCTGACAGGAGACATCAGCAATAAGTCAGACAAGAGAAGAGATACCATGGCAGCAGCAAACAGGAGAGGGCTGCAATAATAGCATCTCTTTTATTTATCTTGCCATCTCAAAGTTCTCACTGTCTGTGTCTCAGTGCTCTGTGCCAGGGGACAGCAGGGACAGCTGAAGGTAATAAGAGCTGACCTGAGCTGTTGTGGAGAGCTTTAAATAAATAAATAAATAAATAAATAAAAAGACAACCAGGAAAGAACCCAAAATATTCTCACTAACACAGTTCTGCTGCTGCTGCCTTGTTTTTCTGAGATCTTCCAGGGGTGATGCTGATCCAACAGCACTGCTGGATCTGTCCCTCCTTTTGGATTGGGATTTTGGGATGGGGTTGTTGGGTTCCCTGTTACACCTGGTGTTGTTTGCACAGCTCAAGAGGGTGTGAAAGGCCAACAGCACCACCAGGAGTGCCTGGCCTTGGTTTTGGCAGGGAAAAACACCCACCCAAAATCTGGATAATCTGCTCAGGCTCCCAAAGCTTCCTGGAAAGATGTTCCATGTGCTGACCTGGCCATGCTCATCCTACTCACTGCCCTTCCCCAGGCTGTGCTGCTGTTTTGGCAAAGTGGGACAGGACCTTCTAAATATAAACCTTTCCTAATGGCTGTGAAGGGGGGGATCTCCTGGATCCATTTATCTTTCCCAGGGAGCACCGTGGGGATTTCATAATTAAACTGTGCACATCCAGTTGCTATGGAGCTTTTCCCAGTGCCTGTATCCATCAGCCAGAGGAAAATGGGTCAGTGTAGCTCTCTGCAGTCACCAGGTCCCAAATCTGGTTCCTGCCTTGCAGAACAGGCTCTGAGCTGGTGGTGTTGGTGGCTTTGGTTTTGTAAGGAAAATTAATCCACAAACACCAGAGGTTGATGTCCAAAAAGGAGACAGAGGAGTCCTTTTTGCTTTATTGCCCCATGGGATCTCTCAGATTTTTGGAGGACACAGCCTCCTTTTTATCCCAATTTCCCTCTCTCTTTCCCCATTGCTGAGGTACTTGAGAGGCACAGACTTCCCAAACACCTGATACCTGAGATTCCCCTCTAATGTATAACCCTCCTTTTAATTTTTAATTCTTACAGAATTCATAGTTTCTCCCCCATTGCTTCTTTCATCTTCCATTACCCAATTTCATAAATAGGAGAAAACCACCAGGCCTTGTGAGGAGCCCAGAGCAGACTGGTTGCTCTTTCTGTCTTTCCTTTTCTAGCCACAAAATTCCAATTTTAGCTGGGGATGTTCTTCCTGCAGGTTGTCTATCCCTACTTACCTTAATTTTCTGTGAAAAGCACTCAGAGCCCTGCCCCTCTGAGTGATCCTTTGGGACACCTGGCACGGCAAATAAAATACACCCCAACCACTTCCTTCAAACTGCTCTGGGAGATACATTTTGTGCATTTCTTGGTCACCTTTAACGAGGTTTAAGTAAAAGGTCAGAGCAGCTGCATCCTCCGTGGATCCCAAAGAGGAAAAGACAGCAGAGCAGCTGTCCTCAAGGTGGGCTTGACCTTATCAGATGGAGGAAATGTAGGAAAAAATTAAATAAAAAACATTGCTGGTGCAATTAGGCAGCTGCCTCTGAGGCTGGGACTGTGACAATTCCTGCACAACCAGCATGGGACATGGGCTGGAGCAACATCCCCCCCAAAAAAAGCAGCAGGGGGTGTGCATAGATTATGGATTTAATTATAATCTCCCAGCCCACCATTTGGAGCAGTCAGAGGGAGAGCTGATTATTTTTATCATCATCATCATTATTATTATTATTATACTCACTTGCAAGAACTTTGAGATCTTCTCACTTTTAATCAGTCCAACTCCTGGAGATGATTATTTGTGAGTTGCTGCCTCAAAAAGAAAAGGTTCTTGGCAAAAAAAAAAAGTTAACCTGTTTGAATTCACTGTCCTCAGCAAGGGACAGTCACCTCCTCATGGGCATGGCCACCAAGGGCAGCAGGGTGGGCAAGAATTATTCCCATTATCCCTGGTTTGGGTTGGAAAGGATTTTAAAAATCATCTCATTCCCACCCTGCCCTGGGCAGGGACACCTCCTGTGATTTTTCCTGCTGTCACCCTCGAGGCACCATAAAAACCTCAGGGCACCGAGGGGATTTCTTTGCTCACAAACACCCAAAGCTCCTGGCCAAGGTGGTAATTTATCAGCCTCGTTCTGCCATCAAAATTAATTGCCTCAAAACACAGCAAAGGCCTCTCTCTGCGCGTTAACAGCGAGGGGAAAAACACCGTAAAAATAACGATAAATGCGTTTATGGGAGCTTCCATGGGGAACACTTGGTGCCTGTGCACGGCCAGAGATCAGGAAAATTCAGCTCAGCTTGGGGAAAATGTCCAGCAGCTGGAAAATCCTGGGAAGCTGGAACAGGGGGAGCCCCCAGAGGCACTGCACCAAGAGGGAAAAAAACCAAATCATTCCCAGTTCTTAATTCCCAGCTCCCACTCTGGACTATGCAGGGTGTCACCCTTCTCTGAGCCAAATGAAAGGCCTTTAATGAGGTTAATTAACACCCAGAGCCGGTGCTGTCCCGCAGCTGCCTGCACATCAGCCTGGCCATCAGGGCAGCAATTAGAGCAGCAGTTAATTACTCTTTGTTTTAATTGGTCTTGCTGTTGTTTTTCCCTCTCTTCCAAAAAAGGGTTGCACACCCCACACAGCCTTGGATGGAGCTGGGAGATGAACCCTGCTCGGAATATTTGGAGGGTTTATCAAAGCCTTGGTGTGCCTGAGACTCAGCTGAACTGAAGGGAAAGAGGAAATTACTGAATTTCGATGTAAAAAACTAATACTGCAGCAGAAAAATTATTAAAAAAAAAAATCCCATTCTTTGATATTTCTAAACAAAATGATGGTCCCGGGGTGAACTCCAGCCCTGGCAGAGAGAGGAAAAGCACATTGTGCATTTCTGAGATTTTCCAGCGCTCCCGAGGTTGTCCCTTGTACGTTTATTTATCCACAGGTGACTTAATGAGATGTTGTGTTGTCTCCAGTGGCAGGCAGATGAATCAGCACTCTCTGTACACATGCAAGGTCTCTGTCAGGACCAGCTCCTCCAAAACTCACATCCCCAACCTTCCAAAAAACCCTGGCAGGTGAAGGGGGCTGTGTTTGTCCTGACCTGGAGCTCCCAGCGCTGCTTTTTTCCAGCATGGTTTTGATAACAAAACCAGGGAGATTAAAAGCAAAGGCAACACTTTAAAGGGGAAAGAAATCCTGAGGAATGATCCCATTCCCAGGCAGGATCCCATTCCCAGGCAGGATGGGCTCACTCAGGGCAGCACAAGTGGAGCTGCTCCTGCCTCTCCCTCTCTCCTGTGGCACCCACCAAAATCACCTGGAGCTTGTGTTGCTCCAACTTGTCAGGCACAGGAGGCAAAAAGAGCTGATGGAAAGGATTTCTGTGATTAACTGTTTTTTTTTTTTTTTTTTTTTTTTTTTTTTTTGTTGTTGTTTTTTGTTTTTTCTTTTCTTTTCTTTTTTTTTTTTTTTTTTTTCCTGCCTCTCCTGGTTGTCCCCAGTCCTGTACACCACCCCAAATCCCGTGGGATTGCTCTCACCTTCCAGTCCAAGCCAGGTGTCCTCTGAGATGGCTGAGAGGAGCTGAAGTCATTTATCCAACCCCCTTTTAAGAGACTCACACCAGCTCCTGCAAATCTGGGCTTTGGTGGGGACATCACCACCTTGCTCACCAACCTCACCCAGGTCACAGCAAAGCCACCCAAAGGACCTGGGCAGGAGGCAGCCTGGGGATATTTGAGCTCTGGGAGGTGCTGATCTGCCCCAAAGCAGGATCTGAGGGTGGTCCCACCCCCTCTGGAGCAGCCACAGCTGTGTCAATGCAGCTGCTGTGAAGGGGCCCTGATTTATACATTGATTTTTGCTGATTTTTTCCACCAGCAGAACCTTGCTGTTTTACACTCCAAACCCACTCAGTCATGTTCAAAGCAATACAAGACTGAATTCCAAAGTTTTACACATTTTTTTCCCTCTCAGTGTCTGGCTTCATTTTCCACCAATGTTTTCACACAACATTGCCAACATTGTATTATGAAGCAAACGCCCGGCGGTGTCAGCCAGATGTCTGCATTCCAGCACTCCCATTTGCAACCAGCAATTCCTCCTGGCTCGTGGAAAAGCTCTGCTGGAAATGTGGAACGTGGAGAGTGGAGCAGGTGCTGATGCCCAGGGGAGGATGCAGGATGAGGCTTTCACTCGGATTTTTTTCTCTGGCAGATGGGGAGTGGGCTGCAGCATTCATTATTTGATTGCCACCTATTCCTGGCAGCCTCAGCATCTTCTGTTCCATTTGGGGTGGGTTGGGTGTGTGAGTGGGAAGTTTTATCAGGTGCTTTTTTTCCCCTCAGCTCGGTGATTATGCAAGAGGAGGAGGAGGAGTGTCCAAGCTGCAGTGCTGGGCTGGAGCTCTGTCCTGCAGCGTTGGTGGGAGGTTCTTGACCTCTGGTGCTCTAAGGCACCAACTCTGAGCTCTGTAGGCTCCTACTTCATCAGATTATCTTAAATGAGCAAAGCAGCTAATAGTTAAAAAGGTTCTTTATTACAAAGCACATCAGTCTCAAAAGGCAATGGCAAAGCAAAGGCCAATGCAGTGGCAATAGTGAATGGCCAGAGGCCAGAATGGCTGAAAGCACCAACTCTCCCCAATACAAACTCTTATACAGGAGTTTTCCAACAAACTGAGACACAAACTCAGACCAGCACTCCTTAACCTGTTAGAATTCCAGTTTCTTAGCACAACAGGTTATGTATAGAGCTACTCATACAATCTGTCTTGTTCTATCTAAGAAATGTCAGCAATATTCTTACTAGAGCTCTACTATGTCTGAGTCCTGTCTACAACTGTGGGCCTGGAGCCTGCACTGAAGGTATCAGTGTGTTCCAACCTTCACTAGAACTCACACTACTCCTGTGGAATCCAGACCTTTTAGTTACTAAAAGCATTAGAGCTCACCCTAAAATTACTGATTACTTCTACTTAAATGTCTAATTTATGTGTGAGTGGCTTAATGTACTTCAGTCCATGCAAAGGCTTTAATTCAATCCCTGCACTCTGATTTCTCTCTGAAGAATTCAGAGAGACCCCAGAGTCACTGACTCCAACAGGTTGGAGCCCTTGGAGGGCAGGGAGTGGCACTTGGTGACATTCCCCAGGGTGGAGGTGACAATCCACCCTGCTCCCATCTCCTCATTCAGCTCAGTGCTCCTTCAAAAGCAGGTTTTTTTTTTTTGAGGGCTTGGAGTCTGTCAGCACCTGTTTTTTCCATGAGAAATGATGGGTGTGTTACTGTATGAGGCAGTGAATGGACACAGTAACATGGCCCCTCTTGCATGGTGTAAGAAAGAGCAATTTATTGAAGAAAACCATGGCTTTAAATGAAAAAGATCATGCAAAACAAAATAGAGAGGACTCACTGGTCAGAGAAAGAACACCCCTTGTCCCAGGCTTTCTCACAGATCCAACAGGTGTTTATCTTTTGTTATAATTCTTTATATTTACATTAGAGAAAAGTCTCTAGCTTGGGGGGGAAAAAAAAAAAAAACCCTAGCTGAGCCTGAGAAAGTTAGACTGGAAAAATCCTCAAGGTTTTTCCCTGGGTCTGTAAGAGCCACATGGATGAGTGAGGAAAACCTGGCTGCTCCTGCTGCCCACTGAATTCTGCTTAAAACAGCTTTCCTCAGCAGCCCCCTTCAGAGTTCCACCCATTGCCAGGGTAAAAGGGAAATATCCTACAAGTGTGGATATCCTAAAGGTGTGGGGAACAGTCCACACTTCAGCACAGGAGTGAATTCAGAGGGAATGAGGCTTCCCAGAACTGAGTGTCTCCCACATTCCCAAGCCCTGCTGTTCCATCGAGCTGATGGAATTTCCCAGCTCCCAGTCCCAGGAACAGGAGTCAGAGCAAACTCCCCCCTCCACCTGCTGCTGTTATTGCTTCCACAGCAGGGACAATTTGATTTCTTGGAGATTTTTTTTTTTTTATTTCCCAGTGGTTTCCCCAGTGCTGTCTCATTACTGCCCTGCCCTGTGATGTTGACACACCCTGACCCAAAGATAAAACCAAAAAAAGAGGGGAAAGAGGAAGGGATGGAACTGCAAGTGTGATGTTAACTCCAAAATCCCATTATCCTGGCTTTTCCTCAGAGATCAGAACGTGCAAACGTGACTCTGCTTGTCTGGGGTGTGATACCTGCATGCAGGTAGGAAATTTTGGGATTTCAAAAAAGCATCTGTGACCTCCCAGCTCTGCCTGTGAAGGGCTGCATGCCCAGAATGAGGGGAGATGGATTTCCCAGAATGAGGGGAGATGGATTTCCCAGAATTGAGATAGATTTCCCAGAATTGAAATGGATTTCCCACACCAGAGACCTTTGCTGCTCAAAGTATCCACCCTAGGACACCTTAAAGCAGAGCCAGCACAGGCTTGTAAAAGCTCCAGGATTTTTATTCCAGTTCATAAAAGAAAAATGGGATTTTTTTATCCCTTCACATAGTACAGCAACACACATAAAGCAGGGGAAACCCACTGGACTTGAAGTTTGAAGGGTGCTTGCAGAGAGGTTAAGGGGCCTAAAATGTGAAATGTAGGGCAAAAGCTCCACAGAACTGTTGGAGTATTTTAGGATATAAAAAGCAAAATGATAACATGACCAGATGCTCTGTAAGAGCAATGTCACTGAACAACAGAGACACCAAATCATTAAACTTATTAGATACTGAAAGACAACAGAGATAAATTTCAGCACTTAATTAGAATCCCTCTCATCTCCCCCTTCATCCCTCTTTTCCTTTCCTCCCCTGGTTTGTCCACATGTGTTTCCAGGGAGCATCCTTCAGGGAAGGGGGAGGTGTGAGATATGCCAATGTTTATTTTAACAGCTCCTTTTTTAGGGCTCTGCTGTGAACATGTTCCTCCTGTTGCTATGGGATGAAGTGCTCCAAGTCCTTTTCTCCTTTCCATGTCCAGGCAGTTCTTGTTCCTCGTGTTTTTGGGGGTGTTCTCATGGAGTAGCTCTCTTTCCCTTCATTAGGAAAGGAGGTAATTAACGACCCACCACAGTTTGATGCCTCCATGGAGTTTTCATGCAGCTGAGGCTGAGCTGGACAGGGCTTGGAGCAACCTGGGCTAGGGAAAAGTCTCTGGGGTGGAAGGAGATGATTTGCTGATTTTTTCCACCAGCAGAACCAGTCCCTTGCTGTTTTATACTCCAAACCCACTTGGTCATGTTCAAAGCAACACAAGACTGAAATCCAAAGTTTTACACATTATTTTTTTCTTTTCAAGTGTCTGAGCTTCATTTTTCATCAACATTTTCATACAACATTGCCAACCTTCCAAACCAAACCAATCCAGGAATCCAGGAACCCAAACCCAACCCAAATCAGGATCTCCTGTGGTTCTTGAGGACTCCTGTGAGGCTCCAGGTGGGCAGAGCACCTACAACACCTCACAGAACACCCCCAAAAACCCTGCCTGGCAACCCCAGCATCCACACTTCATTTATTATTTAAATAAACCACATCAGAGCTCTGGTGGCCTCTTTCCAGCAGCAGCCTGTGCTTCCAGCAGAGCATTTCAGCTGCTCACACAGCCCATTAGACACCAGCAACCCCAGGACAAATTTCCTGCTGACCCTTCACTGGTTGCTTTGCCTCAAGTTTTCTCCCATCTGCACAAGGCTGGAACATTTTCCTGCTCTTTATCCCAGCTCTGTGCATGCCTGGGGAGGGGCTGCCAGCCCTGGCTCCCCCCTGGGAGCAGGCAGTGGCTGCTGGAAGGAGCAGGGATGTGAACATCTGGCAGCATCTCTCGTTACGGTAACGCACTAACGAGGGTTGGTAATTAAACGGCTGACAGGGTTTTTTTAAAATTTTTTTTAATTTTTTTTTTTTTCCTGGGCAAAAATCCTCTCTGGTTTATTGGGTTTTCCAAAGCTAGTGTTGTGGCTGGGATCTGGGCACGGAGCCCTGTTGGTTTAGAGGGTTTCACCCTCCTGTGCACAGCGAGGGCTGTGCTGGGAATGCAGGAAACAACTGCAAAAACACCCCAAACCCACCCCAAACACCTGCAAACACACCACAAATACACCCCAAACACACCACAAGTACACCCCAAACCCACCCCAAACACCTGCAAACACACCACAAATACACCCCAAACACACCACAAGTACACCCCAAAACCACCCCAAACACCTGCAAAACCACACCAAACACGCCACAAACACATCAAACACCTGCAAACACACCAAACGTCTGCAAAAGCACCCCAAATACACCCTAACACACACATCCTGAAACCACCCCAAACACCTGCTAAACCACCCCAAACACACTAAAAATACATTCCAAATACATCCCAAACACACCAAACACCTGCAAACACACTCCAAACACACCACAAACACACATCAAAAACACCAAACACCTGCAAAATCACCCAAAACACCACAAACACACCCCAAACATCTGTAAAACCCACACTTGGGCAGCCCCAGTTGGTTTAAAGCTGGCCCGTGAACAGGAGATATCCCCAGGGAGATAAGGATCACTGCCACACCCAGTTTGTAACAATGGCCCATTAACAGGAGATATCCCCAGGGAGATAAAGATCACTGCCACACCCAGTTTTAAACAATGGCCCATTAACAGGAGATATCCCCAGGGAGATAAAGATCACTGCCACACCCAGTTTTAAACAATGGCCCATTAACAGGAGATATCCCCTGGAGGGAGGATGGGCTGTGGGAAAGATAAAGATGATTGCCCCAGCTGGTTTAAAGCTGGCCCATAAACAGAGAATATCTCCCACAGAGATCAGGGTCACTGTCACACCCGGCTTCAGCAGATGGTGACAGAATTCACATTTCTGATCACATCCTGTATTGCAGCCCAAGACAGATGGGAACAGGATTCTGCTCAGGCCACGGAGAGCAGGAGCTCAAACACTCATTCAGAGCGACAGGGCCCCGGTGCAGCATGACTGGTAGATGTTAAATTGTCACAGATGGCAGATTTGTGCTTCCTGTCCCCAAGGTCTCTGGTGCTGGGGGCCCACGGTGCTGTTCTGCCTGCAGACTCCTTTTCTGGCAGCTCAGAAATTGCCAAAATGAGATAAATGGGGAAATTCTCCTCGAGGTGGAGAGGTTCTTTAAAAGCCAGGTTGGAAAGGCAGAAGGAGGGTGAGGGAAAGCTCAGCTCCCAAAGCTGGAGGATGCTGCAGGGAACAAACCTGTGGGGATGGGCTGAGCCCCTGTGGGGTTCCAGCTGCTCTGGGATGCTGCTCCCTGTCCCACCCCTGCTCCTCAGGGTCACTTCTGCCTCCTCTCCAAGGACACCAAAGCCACCGAGCCATCAGTGACCACAGCTGCCTGCCCAGACAATTCCTTATGCAATCCCTCCTCTCTTCCTTCCTTTTTTTGGTTTAATTTTTCGTTCCTTTTTTTGGCTTAATTTGACAGATTTGCTTCAAAACCAGCGTGGGAATACAAATGACATGTTCAATCCAGATCAGCTCCTGGCTTTACAACATCCCAGAGAAGATAAATGTATCAGCACAAGGCTGAGAACAAAAGCCCAGCTCAGGTTGTGGCTCCTGGGGCTGTCACAGCTCTGCCACACCCCAAAACCACTCCTCCCCATCCTCCTGTGCTGGTTACACAACAGCCATGGATTTCTTCTTCCTGGCTCAGTTTTTTAGGAGGAAGAAGTCGTTTGGGGTGAGTTAAACCCCTGAGGGCTGGTGCCTGTTCTGCTGCATCCCTCCTTTATCCTCATGGATGTGATGGGAGCGTGGCCATCCCTTCCAAAATATTTGAGAGGTTTGCAGCACATCCCTTCATCCCTCTGCAGCTCAGCAGAGCCACTGCTGCTCCCCTGCTCTGCAGATTTTAGCAAGAGCTCATCCCTGGGCTTGTTGAATGGTCACTCACCTCCCCAAATTTTTGGCCACCACAATAAATCTGTCCATGGACCCATCTGTGCTTTGTAGGAGACCCAATTTTCCTCCTGTGTTTCCTCCAGCTCCCAGTTTGTGTGATCTACTGAATATAATCCATGCCCAGCTGGCTTTTATTTATTCCTGATGGACCTGAGGCTGCTGGAACTGAGGGTCTCAGGACCTGTCAGCAGGCAGGAGCACATCCAAGGTAAATTAATATAAAGAGGGATGTGTACATTTGTTTTTACAGTGCTGTAAAACTGGAGTTATTAGCAAATCAGCCTCTAATTGCCCTCTTAATGATTCCAACTCCTCTGCACTCATTCAGAGTCATCTCTATTGTATCAGGTATGAAAAGAGCAGCCTCATTGACATGGTTTATGGCTTTATTAAAGCCTGGGGTTTCATATAAATAACGAGCAGCTCCTCAGTTGTATTTCCCCAGTGAAGGAAATGTGTGTGTTGGTGTGGGTCCAAGGCCATTTGTAAACACAAAGTATTAAAAGGCTCAACAATTCTCAAAAAAGTTTTAATTGGAAACTCAACAAATTGCTTTGCGAGTTCCTAATGCTCCAATATGGAGCTCTCCGATAATGAGGAGCTAATTAAGGGGCCAGGATTCAGTTTTTTATGATAACTGTCTCCATATGGGCTCAGCACTCGCTGCTTGCAGGACTAATGAAGGTCAGGGAAGTAGCAGCAGAGGAAGAAAGGGAAATTTTTAGCTCTCGGAGTTGTGATGATGCTAAACAGCAGCCAGGGCTTCTGCCTGGCTTCTAGGGCAGCAAGAGTGAGCTTCATTTAATTCCTGGGACAGGCTGGGGGGCATTGCACAGCTCTGTGAAATGCATTCACTGCCCTGAGCTGCATTTCACTGCCCTGAGCTGCATTTCACTGCCCAAAGATGCATTTCAAAACCCAGAGTTTTATTTCACAGCCCAAGATGGATTTTACAGCCCTGAGCTGCATTTCACAACTCAGAACTGCATTTCACTGCCCAAAGCTGCATTTCAAAACCCAAAGTTTTATTTCACAGCCCAGAGCTGCATTTCACTGCCCAGAACAGAATTTCCCAGCCCTGATCTGGGCAGGATCCCCTGGGATGGGCTCCAGGGAAGGGGGATGGATCAGAGCCAAGGGCAGGGCAGAATCATGGCTTGGTGAAGTGCAGGAATGAGAGCAAATCCCACCAGGTGCCCCCTTCATCCCAGGGCAGGAGTGCCCCAGCTGGAGGGCACTGTTCCCTCTGGCCCAGGATGAAGGCAAAATTAAATCATGGAATGGTTTGGGTTGGAAGGGACCTTATAGAGCATCCCATCCCACACCTCTCACTGTCCCAGGGTGTTCCAAACCCTGTCCAACCTGGCTTTGGACACTTCCAGGGATCCAGGGGCACCCACAGGTTCCCTGGGCACCTGGGGTGCCTCCCCACCCTCACAGGAAAAAAATTCTCCAAATATCTCATGTAAATCTCCCTTATTTCAGTTTAAGCCATTCATAAAAATTCCCTTTCCATCAAATCTGTCCCAGTTATGGAGCTGGGACTCTGCTGGTGGGGCTGGGAGCAGCTTGGCTCCTGCAGATTCCCAAGCCCAGAGCTTCCCAAGGAATACCTGGGCAAATATGGACAGCACATCAACACACACAGAACTGTGCTCAGATGCTCCTCTGAAGCAGCTCACTGACTCCCAGGACTAAATTTGGACCAACAAGCCTCGTGCATCAAATAATTAAGTCACAGGCTATAGAAAGCAATCCTCTGGGACGTTCTTGTCTTTGAGTGGCTCATCCACTTCCAATCTAATCCATACCATTAAGTGCACGGCCATATGGCATCCATTTATAGAATATTGCACTACAGGCAAATAGGACAAAGGTACACCCCTCAAAGCTCTTCTCTCATCTCATTAACTTTGGGTACATGTTACACAGGAGCTGCTCTGGCTCTGGTGTGTTCAAGGACATTTTGTGCTCTGGAGCCTTTGTCTAAAATGAATTGCACTCGGAAAATTAGAATCTAAATGTAGCCGTGCCCTAAAGCAAACAGCATTATTTTGCCTTTCTGTAATTCGATTTATTTTTGCAGATCGATGTTTTGAAGCAGGTGTGTTCTTTTGTCCTCAGCTCCTGTCTAATGCCCGTGCTGGCTGTGGGGAATTTGGCACAGGGTGGTGTTGGTGGGGCAGGGGGCCTGGGTGGGCTCTGCAGGGTTCAGTGGTGCCTTGCCACGTGCTGTGCTCTGCTCAAAACCTCTCCCCAAAACTGGACACTTTGGCTGGGACAAACTCTGTCAACACCTGCAGAGGTCTTGCTGTAAGATGTGTAAGATGTAAGATTTCCCTCTGGTGTGAGGTTTGGGGTCTTATCCTTCTCTGTGTGAGATTTGGGGGTCCCATCTCTTTCTGCTGTGAGATTTGGGGTCCCATCTCTCCCTGGTGGGAGGTTTGGGGTCCCATCTCTCCCTGGTGTGAGGTTTGGGATCACATCTCTCTCTGTGTGAGATTTGGGGTCCAGTCTCTCCCTGGTGTGAGGTTTGGGGTCCAATCTCTCTCTGTGTGAAGTTTGGGGTCCGATCTCTCTTGCTGTGTAAAATTTGGGCTCCCATCTCTCTCTATGTGAGATTTGGGCTCCCATCTCTCTCTAGTGTGAGATTTGGGATCCCATCTCTCTCTTTGTTGTGGGATGTGGAGTCTCATCTCTCTTTTAAGTCTCAGAAAGGAACCACCTCCTCATGAAACATGTTCTAGGATGGAGGACATGAGGCCTGGCTGCTGGGACAATAACCCACACCAAAAAGCAATCCAGCACATGCCACAGCCAGGGTTCCCACCCACCTTTCCACCCTGAGGCCCTGGAGGAGCTGGGCAGGAGCAGCTCCAGTGCAAAGCCCAGCCCTGGTGCCATCATCAGCCTCTGTCCCATGGATTGCAGCACCCTTGGGTCCAGCTCTAACCCTACAATAACAGTGTGCTCCCCACAATGATTCTGCACTGAAGAAATGCATTAATTAAATAGAAATGGCTGCAGGTGCCTTTCTGCTTTTTGGCTTAACAGATTTCTCCTGCACATCGAGGATCAATACTGCTGCCAATTACACCATGGGGTCTCCAGCCCCCCTTTTTGAGCATCTTGGAGGGAAAACCACTGCTAAATAACGAAGTTCTCCACAAACCTGGCAGTCCAGAGAGCTGGAATTACAGAGTGCAGCAGAGGAATGAGTCCTCAGAGAGCTGTCCCCATTCTGCATCCAGCCAAGGCTTCAGCGAGAGCAGCAGTGCTGACACAGGGCAGCCTCGACATCTTCACAGGGAGGGAGGATTGCTCGGTGCTCGTGGTTTAATCCAGCTCTGAGAAAACACATTACACTGTTTTGTTGTTTTCCTTGTCCCTCCTCCTGTTGGAGAGCCCAGCAGGGAGCTGCTGCAAAGGCTGAGAGGTTGAAATCCATTTGTGCAGCTTGCGGCAAACAGCGATCGCTGATATTCAATTTCCTGACCTCGGTGATCCCTGCTCCTTCCCAGGGCCCTAAACCATCCATCTGCTGAGCCCAAAGGCTGAGCCTCACTGGGCCACTTGCCTGAAAAACTGGCATTCCTGGTGGTGCTAAATATGGCCAGGCTGTGGGGGAAGAGGCCACAAAGCCCCAGTGCCACCCCAGCGAGCCCTTTGCAGCTGGCACAGGGACTGTGCCCCAGCTGCCCTCGAGATCCAGCTCAGGGGCTCCCTGCAGGGGTGGCAAAGGTGCTGTCCCTTCACCCAGAGCTGGCTGGAGTGGGAATTGCTCAATATTGTTCTTCTAGGGTGCAGGGGAGAGATGGGACCCCACATTTCAGAGTAGAGAGAGATGGCACGTCAAATATCACAGAGAGAGAGGTGGGATCCCAAATTTCACAGCAGAGAGAGGTGGGACCCCAAATATCACAGAGAGAGAGGTGGGACCCCAAATTTCACAGCAGAGAGAGGTGGGACCCCAAATATCACAGAGAGAGAGGTGGGACCCCAAATTTCACAGCAGAGAGAGGTGGGACCTCAAATATCACACCAGAGAGAGAGAGGAGCCCACATCTTACACCAGAGATAGGTGGGACCCCCAATCTCACATGGAGAGAGATGAGACTCCAAATATCACACCAGAGAGAGATGAGATCCCAAATCTCACAGAGAGAGAGATGAGACCCCAAATCTCACCCCATAGGGAGATGAGCATCCTGTGAGGGCCCTGCTTTGGCAGAACCAGCAGGGCTGATGGGGCTGGTGCCCAGCTCAGCAGTGACAGTCACTCTTTAGAACAAGTTAAATAAAGGAGATTTTTACCTGCACAAGCCTGTAGCACACTCAGGCTGGGGAGCACTCCAAGAACTCAAGAAGGAACGGGATCCAGTTGCCCTCAGGGGTCTGAAGCAGTGTCTGCAGCTCCAGTAAAGGTGGCACAAGATGAGATTTCCTCCTGTTTTGGCACCTACACCAGGCACTGCCAGTCCCTGAGTGGGTGCCCACAGCAGGAGCAGCCACAGGATTTTATCTCCTGCTCCAGATGAAAATGGGAAGGGAATCCCCACAGAGCAGAGAGCCAACCCTCCACCCTCCCAGCCCCAGCTACACCTCAGGGAATATTCCCTGGAAGGAAACCCAGGATGGCTGCTCAGCATTTACCCCCCAAAATTCCTGTTCTCCCTCCCCTGCACTCCCTCACTCACACAGAGAAGACAACAAACAAAGCAGGGAAGTCTCCTAATAGTTTTATTGTTCCTTAGATAACTGTGGATAGTACAAAGTTTTCCTCTTAAAAAAAAATTTAATTACCTTCACACTTCCATAAACAATGCTTCCCATGGGAATCTGCTGCCACAGAATCTCCATGGAAGCGATTTCCAACCACCATAATGCTATGTAGATAGTATAACAGTAAGAGAATATTCCTGTAATTATCAACATGAACTTGGTTACCTGTGTATAAGGGTGAACACTGACCTTTTTTTTATATTTTTTTTGCCTTTTTAGAAACAAAAAAACCATCATTTATTAAATCCAAACTACATCATTGCATTTACAACATTCATTGCATAAACTGGACATACAAATTTTTGCCACCTCTGGTAAATAACAGACATACATTATACAATATAGTTGCTGAATACATAAGTTCAAACAATATGGGTACAACAACTTGTTCATAATACATACTTAAACCATCGTGTTTAATAAGTTACTAAGACACAGATCCATGAGCTACTTCGGGTCTCAGCACAGTTAATTTAAGTGACAAGAACACAGTTGAGAGAGACAGTAGCTGCAATGGAAGGCAAAGAAAACTAACCTGTGATAGGTCTTGTTGAGACAGCCAGAGCTCCTCACGGGTCAGCTTTTCCTGCTTTTCCTTCTTTTCCTGCTTTTCCTTTCCACACATCCATCACAGCTGCCCGTGGCGCCGGGGGAATGTCCATGCAACCCACACATGGAGAAGAGCGAGGCTCCCGAGGGTGAACTTCCAACAGTCATTGCCTTACTGCTTGAGGAT
This sequence comes from Muscicapa striata striata, assembly GCA_030060385.1. Classification (NCBI taxonomy): domain Eukaryota; kingdom Metazoa; phylum Chordata; class Aves; order Passeriformes; family Muscicapidae; genus Muscicapa; species Muscicapa striata. Next base: position 1,311,464 of record JAREIS010000026.1, on the reverse strand, counting down.
GTTCTCTAGGTTTGCTATCGGAACAGAAACAAAACAAAACCCCAAACTGAAGTGGTTCTCTGAGTGCAGTTCCAGCTGCAGGTACACGGTTACTCGTGAGTCTATAACACAGGGCCAGACTTCTAGAAATGTAGAGGTAATGCTGATCTGTCAGGTTTATGCTGAATAATCCTCCATGACGTTGGTCTTAATTTTGGCAGCTGTTTATACGTTTACTTATTTAAAGTATGTTTCCTTATTAGCGTGTTTTTTTTTTTTTTAATTAGTTTCTCCCTTTTTTCTCCTTTTAATTATTTATATATTTTCTTAAATTTTTCACATTTATTTATTTGTTTGCTTGTTTGCTTTCCCCCCCCCCCCACCTAAACCCAAGTTCCTAACCCAAAAAGCCGGGCTACAACTCGTCGGAGCGGATGACGTGGAAGAGGGTGACGTTGTACAGGATTTGATGCCCGTTGTTCCAGGCATAGAGAGCCCGATCCTTGGGGTTGTAGTCCAACATGGAGATGTGGGAGTACTTGTTCTGGAAGGGGATGTCGATGTACTCGTAGGTGGAGGCGTTGGTCTGGTAGGCGTAGTGCACCTTGGTGCCGCCCGAGTAGCCGTTGGTGACGTAGAGCGTGCCGCAGATGATGAAGGCCTCGCCGGCGCTGCGTTTCGGGTAGCTGGTGTTCCAGGTCTGCAGGCTCTGCAGCGTGTTGGGGTCCAGCTTGCTGATGACGATGTTGCCGGCGTTCTGGTTGGTGGCATAGACAGCCCAGAGCCCGTTCTCATCCACCATGAGGTCGATGTCCGAGTGGCCGCCCCAGGCATAGTGGTACATGTTGTTGTAGCCGGCGTAGTCCAGGCTGCGCGTCTTGAGGATGGTCTCCGTCTTCAAGTCGAACCTGATGATGATGTGGCTTTGGTATTTGTTGAAGTAGATGGAGCCGTTGTAGACAACCTGGCCCGTGCCCGACCACGGGTGGGGGAGGCGGTGGGAGGTGAAGTTGTCGGTGTTCATGAAATCCGCCATGGATTTGTACTCGCGCACGAAGCGGTTGTTGTGGTAGCTGTCCATGTACCAAACCTGCATCACAAACAGAGTGGGGTCAGGGATCGCCTCAGGGACTGGGCTGGGAGGGAAATCCACAGCCAGGGATTGTGGAATTGTCATAAAATGGTTTGGAATGGAGATTAAAACTCTTGATTGCCTCGAGAACTGGGCTGTGGGAGAAATCTGCAGCCAGGGATCGTGAGAATTGTCATAAAATGGTTTGGAATGGAGATTAAAACCCTTGATCACCTCGAGAACTGGGCTGTGGGAGAAATCTGCAGCCAGGAGTTGTGGAATTGTCATAAAATGGTTTGGAATGGAGATGAAAACTGGATCACCTCAAGAACTAGGCTGGGAGAGAAATGGACAGCCAAGGATCGTGCAATTGTCATAAATGGTTTGGAATGGAGCTTAAAACTCTTGGTCAACTTGAGAACTGGGCTGGGAGAGAAATCTGCAGCCAGGAATCATGGAATCATCATAAATTGGTTTGGAATGGAGATTAAAACTCTTGGTCACCTCAAGAACTGGGCTGGGAGAGAAATCCACAGCCAGGAATCATGGAATCATCATAAAATGGTTTGGAATGGAGCTTAAGACTCATCCCTGCCAAGGACACCTTCCACCAGACCAGGCTGCTCCAAATCCCGTCCAATCTAGCTTTGAATCCAGCCTGAATCTGTCACCCACATCCAGAAATAACCCCAATTTCTGGGCGCCCAAATCAGCCAAGAAATCCAGGGCACAGCAGAGCTTTCCCTGGGGGATAACCTGCTCTCTCCTTGGCTGAAGTGCTCCCCAGGGAGTGCTGGTGGCTGGCACCACCCTCCCTTCCCCAGGGCAATTAGCAGCTTTTCCCTGGCTAAACCCAGCGTTTTGTGTCGCTGCTGCCTTTGCTTCCCGCGGTAGCACTCAGTAAATTACAGCAGCTGCTGTGCACAACTCCATTAATTTGGAATGCGGGAGCGAGGGATGCAATCACTCATTGTCAGGCAAATTCAGGCAAAAAGTCCATATTGGTTTAAAAATCATACTCTGCTGCATCAAAAGCTTAAAGCGAGGCTGCTGAAATATAAGAGGCAAAGGCATCTAAATCTTGCTCTGGGTAGATTGGGGAGAGATTTTAGATCATCATTTAAGTGCCAGTTCACTGGGGACACTGTCTAGACTCCTTAAAAAAAAAAAAAAAAAAGAAGCTTTTGTTATATGAAACCAATTCCGAGGCAAATGACCAAGCTGTGCAGTTAATATCCACAAGAAATATCCAGCCAGCCACTGACATTCTGGATGCAGTTGCTGCCTGAAAATGAGAGCTACTTTCTGTAAGAGCCATTTAGGAAGGAGAAAAGGTAAATTTAGGAAGGAGAAAAAGTAAATTTAGGAAGGAGAAAAGGTAAATTTAGGAAGGAGAAAAGGTAAATTTAGCAAGAAGGAAGCCTTTAAGGCTGCAGATTTGGGTGATGTATTGCAGATTTCTTCTGCAAACCCCTTGCAAAATCTGACAGCTCTGTGTCTGGAGTGTGATCATCAGTCTTTGAGAAGGGCAGCCCAACATTTGGCTGATGCCTTGGGGAAGTCAATTGGGGTTTCCAAAAACTTTGCAGGGAATTTCAGCCTTGCAGCGTTGCCTCCCTGCAAAGCCTGCAGAGAAAATGGTTCTGACCCTCAGCCCCCAACCTTGGTGGGCTTGGGGGTGGCTGCAAAATCACCAGAGAACACCCAGAGCTGGAAATGAAACTTCAGCTTCAGCTGAACCTGTTGGGGAATTTACAGGGGAAAAAAATACCCCAAACACGACTCTGTATTTGCTGCTCCCATTTCATTATCTGGTATTAAAAATTCAACATGCAAATGTGTTGTGCTCAGTTTTTAAAGCCCAGCAGTGTCACCACGCAGGGGCTGCAGGAACCAAGAGCATCCCAAGCTCTGGAAAAGCAGAGATTGATGGATGAGCAATGTCCCATCACAGCAGCTGCCTCTGAGCAGCCTCCTCCTGTCCCTACACAGCAAGGCCAGCTCTCAGCATCCCACAGGACTCACAAATCTCCCCCAGCTGTGTTCCATGGTTTCATGACATGAACAAATGATCACACGAACACCAAACACCTCCTGGGGCTCAGGGACAGGGGCTGGTGAATTGCTCATCTCTGCCCATCCTCACTCTGCTGAGCAGCCAGTGAAGTTCTCTTCATGGTGTGTTCCTAATGAAATTCCCAGCAGGTTTTATATATTAAATACACAGAGAGGCTTGGGAAGCTCCAGCTCCAGTTTGCAGCCTACTTGTACAACAAAAATACACTGCAGAAAAAGGCATGGCTAAAAAAAATGGGGAAAAAATAGCAGTTTAAGGCAAAACTCTCTGAAGACATGGGAGGATCTGTAGCATCTGAAGCACCAGCTTCAGCTGAAAATTATCTTAGTGCCAAGGGAAGCAGCAAACACAGCCTGAAGGGGACAATTCTGTCCCCTCTCTTGAGCAAAACGAGATGTGATGTGGGCAAAACCTCCCCATCTCACCTCTAAGCAGGGTTTTATTTGGGCTGGAGGTGAAATTTGGCTTAATAACTGTGAAATATGGAGGTGTTGAATTGGGGAACCAGTGCCAACCACTCGGCTGCTGGAGGGAAAGAGCCCAAAAACTGAAGTGACCTTCAAAGGAACCACCCAGGGTGACTTCTCCAGAGCATCCCTTGTCCTCTCTGAGCTCCAGAGCTGGTGCCAGGGCACAGATCCCAAAATAGGTGCCCTGATCCAGCCCTTGCTGGTGCCTTTATCCTTTGAAGGATGCTGCATGCAGGAGGGAATTAGAGGCAGCCAAGCTTTGTGCTTTTCGTTTTGTTTTGCTGCCTGCAAATCCTCGGCAAACACTCGAGATATTTTCCATTCCATCAGTCATGGGGAGCTGGGATTGATTTTCAGCCAGTTATTGGCCTCCTACCTCCTCGGGATCAAAATTGAATGGTCTGAATGGAAAAAAAAAAAAAGACCAAAACAAAGCAAAACAAATCTCTCTCTGGCTGCAGTCAGTTAATTCCTCACAACAATGAAGGTGGAGGATGGAGGGCAAATGCAGGCAGATGAAATGATCAGAGGTGCTGGCAGCACAAGAGCAGCAGGGAGCAGCACCATGGATCCCTCTGCTCAGCCCCAGCTCCCTCCTGCCTGCAAAACACAGATTAGAAACTCAATACTTGGTTTGTTTTGGGTTTTTTTGGTTTGTTTTTTTTTTTTTTTTTTTTTGTTTTTTTGTTTGGGTTTTTTTTTTTTTTTTTTTTTTGTTGTTGGTTTTTGGGTTTTTTGTTTAGTTTTTTTGGTTTTTTTTTTGGTGTTTGTTTTTTGGTTTTTTGGGGGGTTTTTTTGTGTTTTTTTGTGTTTTTGTGTTTTTGGTTTTTTGGTTTTTTTTTTTTTTTTTTGTTTTTTTTTTTTTTTTTTTTTTTTTTGTTTTGTTTTGTTTTGTTTTGTTTTTTTTGTTTTGTTTTCCACACAGACCTCGTGGTGACAATTCTGAGTCTCTTTCACCTGCCCAGGGAAGGGACCAGTGCAGGGGCTGCTCAGCATCTCCTCATCCTCCCTCCCTGAGGATGCTCAGCCCCGTGGGATGGGTGAGGACATTCCCCAGGGCACAATCTGAGCTCTGATGAACATCCACTGTCCTCAGCCATACAGGGATGATGCTGTCACACTCTTACCTTGTTTTCTCCCTCAGGAGCCAGGGGATCCGTCATCCACGATCCAAAGCGGGAGCCCGAGGTTTTAATTGTGATCGGGTCACTGATTCCCGTCAGCTTCCCACAGGCTGGAAAAGAGGGGAAGGCTGGTGAGCACCACGGGTCCCACCCACCCCTCTGTGCCCACCCTCTGCCCTGCTTGGGTTGGTTTAATTACAGGGAACCAGGTCAGGAACTAGCGTCGGGTGCTTGTGTTTGTCTCACACCTCTTAATGACAATGGTCCTCATCGCTGTCCCCGGGAAAAGGAGCTTTGCTGAGCTGTGACAGGCACAGAATTGAGAATGAGAGCTGCAGCCAGGTGGAGCTGAAAGAGCTGCTCTGATCCAGCCAAGACAAAAAAGCAGCCGTGGCTACCCCAGCCCTGCTGGAAACCCGCGTTTGTTACGGGTTTATGCAGGGAGAAAAAGAGGAAGGTGGAGAATGGCACACAATATAAATCTCCTCCCTGCAAAGATCATTTCCCAGCTGCTTCCCCTGTTCCCCCTTCCAGCAGACACTGCTGGAGCCTCCAGCTCTGGGACTGGAAGGCAAAGGCAGCAGGATGAAGGTGGGAGCATCCCGAGCATCCCCCAGGAGCTGCCCCGGGAATCCTGCCCAGCTCAGCACAGGGATGGGCAGGGGCACAGCCAGCTCTGGGCCACGCTCATTGCTCCAAATCTGCTCCATTCAGGGAGCCAGCTCAGAGCCTTGCTGGGCTTTCAAGCCCTAAAAACGAGGGGAAGCAGCAGCAGCAGCTCTCCTCCAGCTCGTTTGCCAGCCCTGGCTCTGTCCCCCATGGATATGGGATGCTGCAGCCACATCCAAGTTCCTTTTCCCAACAATATCCCCGAGTTTCAGCAAAGCTCTGCTCTGGCTCCCTGCCTCACCGAGGTTTGGGTGTGTGTGCAGTGAGGAGGGACAGGGAGGAGATGAATTGCCTCAGGAGGGATTTGGGCAGGTGGAGGATGTCCTGTTGGGCAGGGAGAGCTCCTTTAACACCCACACACATCCAGGGCAGAGGCAGTGGGGGACAGCCAGCACCTGAAGCTCAGGAGGTGTTTCCTGAGCTCTTTTTGGAAGGGGAAGGTGGCAGTGCTGGGGTGGAGAAGCTGCTCTGGAGCTGCACTGCAGAACCACCCAGGGCTGGGCTGCAGGTGGGAGCCCCTGCAGGTGCTGCTGGAACATGGGAGAGCTCTGCCAGCTCAGGACAAGGACATCCTGCTCCAAATTACCAAGTAAAATCATAGGATGGTTTGTTATTAGGGACCATTAAAGGTCGTTTAGCCCAGCCCCCGGCAATGAGCAGCCATGTCTTCAACCAGATCAGGTTGCTCAGAGCTCTGTCCAACCTGACCTTCATAGAATCATGGATTTTACACCCTGAGCATTTCCAGAACTCTGCAATCTCTCTCAGCTGCCTCTCTCCTTGGCCTGTTCTCACCTGCATTTTAATTCCTGATCAGACACATCCACCTGCCTCAGGTCTGAGCTGTGGCCAAAGGGATCCCCTTAGCCCAGGGCAGGAAATAGAGGAAGATATTCCTGATGTGCACCAGCAGGACATGACCAGGGGCACCATCAGTGCCCCCACAGCCTCCAGACCCAGGCAGATAAGGAGAGATGCAACCAAAAAGCAGAGCTTTCCTGAGACACAAGGCACAGGAATTTGCTCTCCTGCCTGCTGCACTCCAAACCTCTCAGCTCAGAGGGAGAGCAGAGCACTGGAAAAGAGATGCAATGAGTTAAAATAACAAATGTTAATGTCTTGCAGGGGTCCAGCTTTCCCCTAATCCCAGATCTGCTCAGTGCTGCCTTTCATTATCACAGCCCTACATTGCTGTCACTTTATCTCTTCCTCCCATTTCCCTGGAGAGGAGCGTGGTATAAAAGCTCATTGATTGAAAAAGAAAAAAAAAAGCAGTTAAAAAAAAAAAAAAAAAAGGCAGCAGCAGCTGATAAGGGTAAATCAGTGTTGTTTGCAACATCTCCTACACGTTTAGCTGGAGGCACACACAGCCCAGCTCCTCAGCAGAGCAGGAGAGTTGTTCTTACACCTTGTTCTCTCTCCTGCTGTAAACCCATCCCAGGCCCTCAGCTGCTGGGAGGAATTTAACACGGATTTTTAAGATCCCCAGTTAGTTTTGCTGTGTTTGCCAGGGACAGCTGCAGCCCCTGGGATCCTCAGCCAGCTGAGGAGATGCACAGCACAGCTGGAATATCAGCAGCTGAGCAGCTGCAAACCCTCCCTCCCGTTGGGATGGCAGGAGTTTGGGATGCTGGGGGAATTCCAGGGACAATTGTGCCACAGAAAAGCCCATCCTGGTGCTCACCCAGGAGTCCAGGAAGGACAAATCTGAGGAGCAGATTTTGGGGCCTCACTCCTCTTTGCCCAGCACTATTCAGGTCCTTTTTCCTGAGCACAAATCAGCCTCTTCCCCAGTGTCCCTCCATCCCTCTGTCCTGCACTCTGCCACAAAATGCATCCCCACACAGCCCCTTCCTTCAGCTGCAGCAGCAATTCTCCAGCAGGGAAGTGAAACCCCTGCCAGGATGCCAAAACATCCGCTCCAGATCCTGGATCCTGCAAACAGCTCCTGCCTGGCAGCTCCCACAGCTCCTGCACCAACACACAGGCACAGCTCCTGTACAGGAACAGCTCCTGCACCAACTCCTGTACAGGCACAGCTCCTGCACCAACAGGCACAGCTCCTGTACAGGAACAGCTCCTGCACCAACACACAGGCACAGCTCCTGTACAGGAACAGCTCCTGTACCAACACACAGGCACAGCTCCTGTACAGGCACAGCTCCTGTACAGGCACAGCTCCTGCACCAACACACAGGCACAGCTCCTGTACAGGCACAGCTCCTGTACAGGAACAGCTCCTGTACAGGCACAGCTCCTGCATAGGAACAGCTCCTGCACAGGCACAGCTCCTGTACAGGAACAGCTCCTGTGGCTCCTCTGCTGCTGCAGCCAGGGGCTGTCCCTGCTCCAGCTTCCCAGCAAGACTGAGACTGATCCTCCATCCCAGTCAAGGATTGATCCCTCCATCCCAATCCAGCAACCCAAGGATTAATCCTTCCATCCCAATCCAGCAACCCAAGGACTGATCCTCCATCCCAATCAAGGATCAATCCCCCATCCCAATCCAGCAAACCAAGGATTAATCCCCCATCCCATGCAAGGATTGATCCCAATCCCTCCATGGCAGGGATGGGGCTGTGGCAGCTGAGCTGTGCCTGGATTTTGCCTCTGTTGCCCAAAACCATCAGGGCTGGGGCTCCATCCTCATTCCCACACCAGGATTTTTCCCAAGGAAATCTTGTCCTGCCTAAGTTAAATTCCCCCTTGATCCAAGGAGTGACAACCCCTGCACTTCCTCTTAGGAACATAAATGCAAAAGCTAAAATCCCTGTATAAATAGGGATCTTTAGGAGTGTAAACAGAAACACAGATTGGAGCTGCCATTATTGATTTTTTTTTTTTCCCCCTCCACACACATGCCAGGGTCAGGAAGTGTTTTCACCATTGATCCATCAATAACGCTTAGGAAACCCAAAATGCAAAGCAGGGCCTTGGCTGAGGAAAAGGCTGCTGCACTGACAAGGCTCAGTTTCCTGGGAGAGCAGAACTGGATGGGAATGTGCCACATCCCTCCCTCCCCTTGGCCTGTGCTTGTTGCAGCAGCTCCCTGGCCGTGTTTGGGGCACACACACACTCCAGGGCAGCAGCAAATCCCAGCTAGAACATTCTCCTGGAGACATCAGTGAGCCCAGCTGAGCAGAAAACCTGCAGCAGAGTGAAATCCTCAGCAATCAGGGCCTCATTGTGTGGCAGCAAAGCATTTGTAAGGCTGTTACCTGAATTTAACTCAATTAACAACCATTTCCAGTGGCTGGCACACCAGAGAGATAAACACCATTGGAAATTCAATCCGTGCTGTTTCTTTTAAGTGACCAAATAAATCACCATCCTGAGTGAGCAGCAAATCCTCTGGATGAGCTTTTGGGAGGCACAGAATCCAACTCTGTGAGACCCAGGGCTGCTGCAAAAGAGCTGCCCTGACCTCAGAGAGACAGCAAGGGCTGGAAGAAGCCAAAAAGCCCAGCTAAAGACTCAAAGAGATTTAAAAAAAAACACCCAGAAGTTTCTAGACAAAGCTACCTGTACGAGCTCAGCATCCCTCCCTGCCTTGCTCTTACCTGGGCCACTGGTCCCAACTGGACCTGAGCAGGAGGGGATGGAATGAGCAGAAAGGGTTAATGGTCCAAGAGCAAATTCTACTTTTTTTGGAGCCCTGAATGGTTTGGGAGCTACTCCTTAAAGCCTGCCCAGGGTCAAAGGGAGGACTGTGGGGGCCAGGATGGCTTTGTTTAAAGAACTGTCCCCAAGTTTAAAGTCTCAAATCCCAGCTCCTGCTGCTGCTCCCTGTCTCTGTGAGCCACAGCTCCTCCTCATCCTCAAGGGCTGGGCTGAAGGCTCTGGGAACAGCAAGGGGATCCCTCCTTGGGCACCTTCTCTTCCTGGATGAGAGGATCAGAGCTGCCCTTGCTGGGGATGTGGGGCTGCCCTTGGTCCACCCCACCCTCCTGGGGGTTTGCTCTCCTTTCTCATCTTTCTTTCTTTTCTGTTCATCCCTCCTCACCTTCGCACTGCATGGTGCCCACCTGATAAAACTCGAGGAATTAGGGATTAAAGCATTCCAGCCCTGCTCATCCCTGTCCCCATTAGGCTTTAGGGGGAAGGAGGGCAAGGTCAGAATTTGCCTCCATGCCCAGCCCTGCTGCCCTCCCTGTGACCATCATGGGCTGAGGGGAGGGACAGCAGAAAGGGGCAGAAAGCCCCAGCCTGTCCTGCTCCCAAACCAACCCTGGGGCACCAGCACTCATTAATTAATGAGAAATCAAACCCTGATCTCTCTTGGCTAGGGGCATTTTACCTGTCCAAGGGCACCTTGGTGCCTGACTTGTTCAAATACTCTGAGCAGCCACATTTAAATGGGAATTTTACTCTCTGAGTGAGATGGAGCCTACAAGGGATGTCCAAGGAACCAGAGGATGGAAATGCAGAGGGAATGGAAGGGAGGAGGCTGCTCACAGTGTGGAGGCATCTACAAACAAGCAAAAGCAACCCCAGCAGCAGAGCCAAGAGAGAAACAAAGCATTACCTTGCCAAGGATATAAAGTGCTCAGAAGAGATCTGATCTTCCATGAAGTTACCTGAGAGTGTAATTTCGTATGTGCTACCAAAATAGACTGCAGAGCAGTTAATGTGTTTGGATTATCTAAATGGCGTGGCAAGAAAGTCAATAATGGAAGGAGAAATTAAATCAAGTCAGAGCTGGCCCAACAAATGGTGCAGAGAGTCCTTGCAGCTGTGGAAGGCAGTGCCCTCCTCCTTCCCCCTGTGCTTGGGGTCGCATGTTGGGTTTGGCGACAGCTGAGCCTCCCCACAACAGCCCCACGAGTTTCAGTCAATTCCAACCAATTCAGAGATGAATCCCTGGTGGTTTAGCAGCAGCCTGATGGGAATGGCTCCCTGCTCCCTCGGGGAATGGGAGAGGGAGGATCCACACCCCGCACAGGGGCAGGACCGTGCTGCGCCCCAGCTCCGGCATGCTCTGCTCCGGGGGGATTGGCAAGATGCAAAAAAAAATAAAATAAATTTAAAAAAAAATCAAACGAGGGAAACCGAGGCACAGCCCCACACCCCCCACCACGAGCAGAGCCCTTTGCTGATGGACCAGGTCCAGGGATGCAGAAGCAAAAGGGGGGTGCAAGTGCTGGCTTTGCATAAGCGTGAGCTGCCACTTATGCAAGCGCCGCCCACACGCCCGCTCCGGGGGCAGCATCCTGAAGCGCTCACACCACGAGCAGCATCGCCCCTGCCAGTAATCCTGGGCAGGACTACTCCCAGGAGGGATGTTCCTGGTGGCTGAACTCTTGGCAGGATGGCCCCTGGCTGTGTGGAGCTCGGCACCAGATGTCCAGCGGGGCATCTCTGCCTCCGGCCGGGATGCGTGCGCTGGCGCCGGTGGCGTTGGAGCCACCATGGTGGTTCTGAGCCTACCTAATTTTTGCATGCATGCACGAAGCCTTTCTTCAAGATTTGACACTCTGTTCTGAAGCTCTTCGTAGTCATAGGCGCCAATCTCCTCCTGGAGTTCGTTTAGAACTGACGTCAGATTCTGGACCTCCTCTTTAAACTGCAATACCAATTTGGCATCGGCTTTGTACTCTTCCAACACTGGTATCAAAGGCCTAAGTTCCTCCATTTTCGCTTTTATTGCCTGCAAGGTTAAAATAAGCTCGGTTCAGTGCTATGCGTGCAAAAATCTGCAACACTCTGCCTTGACCTGGGTGCTTCCTATGGGAGCGAAATGTTCACATATCCCACAATTATTAGCATTAAAATTAGCTCAATTATTATTTTTGGTCCGAATGATGTCTTGGCAAGAACATATTAAACAGGCTGCAGAACACCAAAATATTTGGGAAAGGCCTTTATTTGTCATTTTTAGAATGCAACATCTTAGGGTTACATGCTTCAGATCACATACACAAAGAGTTGTTGTTTCTTTTTTTTTTCTTTTTTTTCTTTCCAAAAAAAAAAAAAAAAGAAAGTAAGATATATATGCATTGACAAGGGTTTCAAACTATTCATGAAATGCATCTACAATTGCATGCAAAGGAAGATCTCGGTTGTGTGGTTCAAGGTTCCTTAGTGAGATATGGTGCTAATTTGGAAAATAATAAAAAAAAAAAAAAATCAATGCATGGTGCAAAATGCTCTGTGGCCCTCTTTTCATGGTTACATGGGAGTGAACTGCTTCTTCAGTCACTGCAGCATTGAAAAAACTTGCTTTTTAGTTAGCCCTGTAAGCAAGAAAATGAAATACTGTTGAGGATCTAGCTCACTAACCTGCCTTATATAGATAGCCATTCATAGACAAATACTCTTACGGCACTAAAGAGAGAGAAAAAACCAACACGAGCTCCAAAGCACTCACAGTTTAATGCTGGCATTAGCAGGAACAAAATGCTGTGGCTGTTCTTTCAAATGCTGCTTTGGCAGCAAATTAGACAAAAAATTCCTCACTGGTTGCAAGCACAGAACAGAAAAATTCATTATCAGATGGATTTTGCACAAATGAATTTTTTTTCTGTTTTAAATTTTTTTCTTTTTTTTTTTTTTTTTTTTTTCCTCTCATTTAAAGGCTCAGAATGCAGCATTTTGTTGCAGATGCTTTGCTCCAGCAGTTAATGAGTAGACATTAATATGCATGCACCTACCCGTTAATGAAGCGTGTTAGAACACCCAAAATCCCTGGTGCTGCTCAAATTACAGTGGCCAAGCTCCCAGCACCCAGGGCTGGGACATCTGCCTGTGTCCTGAAGCTTTTTGGGGCTGAACAGGATCAGGAATTCCTCCTCAGTCCCCTTCCCATCCATCCCCTCCTATTTAATCCACGAGGAATTTTTTTTTTTCCCACCTGTGCTTTGCATGTGGGGAATGCTTTGATTTTATTTTATTTTAACTTTCCTGGCAGGAAATGGGGAGGGTTGAACTCATCAGAATGGTGGAGGGGGAACAGTAATAAATGAGATAAAGAAATAATTAAATAAAAGAAACTCATGCTCAAGTCTTTCCATCCAGACTGCAGAGCTAAATTTAGGGTCCTGCAGTAACTGGAGATGGGGAGCGGAGGAGGTGGAGTTGGTGAAAAGTTTTAAGAACCATCTTCCCATCTTTTTATGAGATAATCGTGGTATTTCAGTATTTAGCATTTAAAAAAATCTGCTTTAAAATACCAGCCAGCTGCCTGTGAATGAGGGTGGGGATCAGCTGGGTGGCTGCTCAGAAAAATCCCCAAATTCCACCAGAAATCTTTTCAATTTGATTTTTTATATCCATTAACCCACAGCACTGCTAAAAATTTAAGATCCCAGCATTGCTCAGAACATCTTTTTGGCAATTTCATTCATCTTCAAGCAACTTCCTGAGGGTTTGGCCACTGCTCCCAGTGCCAGCTGCATTCCAGAGGCTGCAGCTCCACTTCCCCTCTGCCCAGCACCAGGACACCACACAAAACCCAGCAGAAGGTGCTGCCTCTGCTGCCAGCACCCAAAATTGGACAAAATCCTGGAGATGTGCAGTGGACAGCTGTAATAATTGTAATTTTTTGGGTTTTTTTTTTTTTTTTGTTTTTTTTTTTTGTCAGAGGGATGGTGTTTGATTGATGAATCCTTTCTCCAGCCCTCCCCAGGGGAGTTGTGGTTTGGTCACTGTGGTTTGCCACGAGCTGCAGGAATGGGATGGGAGCCCCAGTTCCTGGGTTTTCCCAAGAAATGGGTGCTGGGCATGGCCTGGAGAAGCTGCCAGAGAGGGGAACCCCCCTCACCCCCCAATGGGATCACCCTGCCCTGCCCCATTGAGGGCACCTGGGTGGGTGTGGGAACACAGATTTGTGCTTTTACCCTATACAAGATGCAGGGATGAGGATGTGCTTTGGCCAGGAAAGATCCCATATCTGTATCCCTGAAGGGCACCAGGGCCACAGTGCTGTGCCCATCCCAAAAATTCCCTGGCTCAGCTCCCAGAGCAGTGTGGAAATCAGACCTACCTTAAACTGCCTTGCCAGGTGCTGCTTGTGGCTTTCTTCCACTTGCTTAAATTTGGATTCCAGTCCCCTCATCTGGTTTTCCATCTTCTCCACGTACTGTAGGTCTCTCTGAGTCCTCCTGTCCAACACCTCTATCGACTGGGACATGTTTTGCACCTGTCAAACCAGAAGGGACTCATTAAGAAGGTGCTGCCAGCTGTGAGCAGCCCCCCTTGCATCCCAAGGCTGACCTTTTCCACACACTCAGCACAGCTAAAGGGCAATCAGCCCATGCATTATTTACTGCTTCATCAACAGTGACCCTGTGCTCTAAAACACAGCAAAACCGGTTTCATCAACGATTTTTTTTTTTTTTTCTCTGCTGAAAAATCAGCAATCTGACATGGAAATGAGGGGCATCGTTGAGGTTAAAATGCATTTCTCAGGCTGGCCTCTCTGCCAGGGGCACGGGGAGAGCTCAGAGGTGACAGCAGCACACCTGGCTGGGAGGCAAAGCTTCAGCCCAGGTGCACATTTCCATCTCCTCCTGAGTGCAAACCTCACTCCCTGCCAGCAGAACTTCCTTATCCAGCCAGCCAGCACCTACTACAACAAAGCCAGGGGCAGGGAGAGTATCCTGGAGCTGGGGAGGGTATTCTGGAACCAGGGAGGGTATCCTGGAGCTGGGGAGAATATCCTGGAGCTGGGGAGGGAATTCTGGAGCTGGGGAGAATATCCTGGAGCTGGGGAGAATATCCTGGAGCTGGGGAGGGTATTCTGGAACCAGGGAGAGTATTCTGGAGCCAGGGGAGGGTATCCTGGAGCTGGGGAGAATATCCTGGAGCTGGGGAGGGTATTCTGGAACTGGGGAGAATATCCTGGAACCAGGGAGGGTATTCTGGAACTGGGGAGAATATCCTGGAACCAGGGAGGGCATCCTGGAACCAGGGAGGGCATCCTGGAACCAGGGAGGGCATCCTGGAGCTGGGGAGAATATCCTGGAGCTGGGGAGGGTATTCTGGAACTGGAGACAATATCCTGGAGCCAGGGATGGCATCCTGGAGTTAAGGAGGGTATCCTGGGGCTGGGGAGCCCCAGGGATGGTTGGTACCCCAGCAGTGCCCTCCTGCCCAGGAGGTTCAGCTGCCAGAGCTGCTCCCACTCGGAGCCCATCTGGCCTGAAGCAGGGGAATGATGCAAGGAGCTTGGCTGGGCTCACAGTGAGAAAGGAGCTGGAGGTGTGAGGAGGGGAGGGAAGCGCCGGCGAGGCTTGACCTGATTCTGAGGGGTGGCTGCATCTGATTTCTGGAGACATTCCCTCTGTTCCCGGGCTGGGAGAGGGGGACGGAGCTGTGACGTCAGGGCTCAGCCCCGCGCCGTGTCCCAGGGCTCTGCAGTGCTTGTCCCACGGTGGGGACACGACGGGCTCAGCTCCACGGCTGCTGCTCCTGCCACCGCCACCTCACCCCTGGCAGTGCCACCGCCATGTCACCCCCAGCAGTGCCACATCATCCCTGGCAGTGCCACCACCGCCACGTCACCCCTGGCAGTGCCACCACTGCCACGTCACCCCCAGCAGTGCCACCACCATGTCACCCCCAGCAGTGCCACTGCCATGTCACCCCCAGCAGTGCCACCACCGCCATGTCACCCCCGGCAGTGCCACCACTGCCACGTCACCCCCAGCAGTGCCACCACTGCCACGTCACCCCCAGCAGTGCCACTGCCACATCACCCCTGGCAGTGCCACCACCATGTCACCCCCAGCAGTGCCACTGCCACGTCACCCCCAGCAGTGCCATTGCCACGTCACCCCCGGCAGTGCCACCACCACGTCACCCCTGGAAGTGCCACCACCACATCACCCCCAGCAGTGCCACCGCCACGTCACCCCCAGCAGTGCCACCACCACATCACCCCCAGCAGTGCCACCACCATGTCACCCCCAGCAGTGCCACCACCATGTCACCCCCAGCAGTGCCACTGCCATGTCACCCCCAGCAGTGCCACCACCACCATGTCACCCCCAGCAGTGCCACCACCCTGGTGATGTCCGTGGGGAAAGTGAGTCAGGCTCCCAGGCTGCTGCTGCTGCCTGTCCCCAGCTCAGAGCACTGAGCCAAAGCTGAGCAGGAGCCAGCTCTGTCCCCTGAGTGTCACATCCCCTCCTGTCTGTGTCCTCAGCACAGCCAAGCTGGCATGGGGAAGGGAGGATGGAATGAAGGAAGGATTCCAGGAAGGAAGGAAGGAAAGATGGGAGGAAAGAAGGATTCCAGGAAGGATTCCAGGAAGGATTCCAGGAAGGAAGGAGTGGTGCAAATGCCACATTTCCTCTGGCAAACCCCACTGTGAGGATCTGGGACTTACCTGGAGTGGCAGAGCGAGGGCATGGCAGGACACCTGTGCCACAAATGCCAGCTGTGGGAGCTCCAGCTTGGAAAACCATCCCAAAGCCCTCTGCTCATGCAGGATGACACCAAAACTATCACAGAGATCTACTAAAAATGTATGGATGGCAAAGGCCAGCAGGCTTTGGAGTGTTCTGTACAACTGTTCCTCAGCAAAGGTGAAGCTATTTACACTCTCTGAGCCTCAGAGATGAACCAGCACCATCCTGACCCCTTCCAGGACCTGCTCAGGGAGGTGTGAGGAGCAGGGAAGTGCAGAACAAGGTTTGGAGGAGAAAAGAGCAAACCTGAGCTGGTCAAAGCAAAGAGCAAACCTGGTTAGCTCCCATTAAGCCGTGCCTCCCGCAGGCAATGTGAGCTCTCAGTGGGTGTTAATTCACCTGGGCTGGATGTGGAGGAGTTTGAAGACCTCTCTGTGCCCTGAGGCAGGAGAAGGGAAGCTTTAGACAAGCGTGACTGGGCTGCCAAGCTCCTTTTATCCCAGTTCTCCAGCCTGTCCTTGGAGGGGAGCAGCAGAGTTGTTCCAAGGAGCAGATTGAGGCATGACTCGTAGGGCTCATGCAAAATTAATCCCATTTATTCCACTAGTGCCTAACCCTGGCTGCAAATAGTCAGGAAAGAGCATTTCTGTAATGACAGACCAATGTCTGAGTCTGCTGAGTAGAATTTTGGGGGGCTCCTTAGGCCGTTTCTCAGGGGGTGGGGAGGGAGAGATGCTCTGCTCTCAGAGCATCTCTGCTGCCCTCCAACACCTCTGCAATGGTTCTGCTCCTCCCTGAAGCAGAGGAGAAGAACCTCCTCGTGTGCCTCTGCACAGAGATGCCTAAAATTAGCTGCTGTGCTATTCTGGGGTGGATTTTACAAGCCCAGAGTGGGTATTTGCTGTTTTCCATCAGGCAAGATCCGGGCCAGATTTGTAGGGAATGAGTGTGAGATCCCTGACAGCCCCTGTGCTCCAGCAGCTGAGGATCTGCTTGTTTTCCCTCATTAGCATATTATGCCCTTGATCCAGCAGAAGTACTTTGGCACATGATTAGGTTTCAATGAGCCTGTTGGAGCTCAGGCTGAAGCATGTTCAGAAGTGCTCTAATGAACTCAGGCCCAAGGATAGTGCCTCTTAAATTCCCTCAGCTCCATCCATCAGCTGCAGCCCTCAAACATCGCCTGGAAATGCTTTTTCTGCCTCCTCTCTCAGCCTGAAACCTCATTTTCACCGAGATAATGTGAGACAGGTACCTGTGGCTGTCTGGGGGAAAAGAGTTATTTTTAGCAGTTGAAATAGGAAATTAATACAAATGAAGCTTGCAGTGCTGCTCTTGTCATCCTGTTTGATGAGCTGATTCACAATTAAAGCAGAGTAGCAGGGAGTCAGTATTGGCCTGGTGACCTCAGTGAGGTTTATAGGGTCAAATCCATGGTTTAAACCCTGCTCAAGCTTCCCTGTGGGTCAGCCTCTCCTGCCAGCTCCAAAAAGGCTGCTCTGAGCCCAGCTTTGGGGTTTGAGCTGGGATCAACCTTTAGCCTTGGGGAGCTGCACAAAGTGATGCAGCAACAGCAGGAGGAATCTTGAAGGAGATTTTCAAGGGGAAAAATCAGCAGAGAAATGGACTCAGCTGATGGTTCAGGGTGTGAAAAGTTCATCAGATAAGGTTTTGAAGGAAGCACTGATGGCTGAGATGTCACTGTCCCCCTAGAGACACCTGGGAGTGACCATCAGAGGAACAACAAAAAAAAAAAAAAAAGTTAAATCTGGAAATCAGCGCTGGCTGAGAGGAAGGATTGGCAGGAAACCAGAAATGGTTTCACCATCAGAAGAGGAAGTTGTCCCTGATAGCAGGGCCAGGATAAATAAACAAATAAATAAAATTCAGTCTGGAGATCCAACAGAATGTGATGACGAGCAGGACCGAGGTGATGTCGCGGTTTGGGCGCAGTCCAAGGTCTGCACTCAGCACCTGCCACATGTAGGGCTGGAAGGACTCGGTGCAGCCCAGCCAAGGATGAGCTCAGAGTGTCAAAGCCTGGCCTGAACACTCTGTGCAGCCCTGCCTGCCCTCCCTCCCCTCTTTCACCTGCCAGAACTCCTTTCCAGCCACGGCAACTGCAGTTCCTGCACAGACCCTCATCCTCACAAACTGGGCATGCATGGATGGCAGCCCTGAACCCCCAAATTCCAAAACATTCTGCATGGAGATTTGCCCTGCAGATGCTGTAATTGCTTTGTGTGCACACCTCATCATTTCCATAGGTGAATTCCACACCTGCTCCTTGGAAAATCCAAGCTCAATTCCCTCCTTGACACGTTGTGCTGCTTCCTCTGCTGCCAGGGAGAAAACAGGAGCTGCAATTTTTTTTTCCCCATCACAAAGCTAGGGTTAGAATGCCAGCTGAGGGAAGGAGTTTTTCAGGATTGAAATCCTTCCTGGGAAGCTGGAAGCTCTGCTCTGCAGTTGTTTTCACCTCCAGGGATTATGAGTTCAGCCTCCATCAAGATCAGATGTCTGGCACTAAGAGCCTATTCCTTATTTTGGGGTTTTTCATATAGGTTAGCGTGGGAGTGAGATGCAGCCAGATTAGCAGGCAGGTAACATATCCCACAACACATGCCCAGAAATCCTGCTCCTCCCTCACTTTTTACCCATTGGCAGCCAGAGAGCTGCATTAAAAAAAAAAAAAAACCCACTGAGCACTTCCACCCTTCTGATGTTATCCCAGCTCTCCCATTCCCAACTCCTGCCCATCAGCAGAGAGCATTGGGTCAAATCCTGATTTTTTTAGAGTGGATGGAGAGTTGTGGGAACACCTCTGAGCTGTTCATAAACCCTGCTGCCTCTCAGGAGCAAATGCACCCAGGGCATTATTGCTGCCAGAAAGAAAAGCTTGAGTTGGGATTATTTTTAGCAGCTTCTGACAACCCAAAGAATTGTTTTAGGGCTGAATGTTTCCTGGCTGGCTTTATTGTCCTCAGCACATGGGGAAATCAGTAAAGTGGAGGTTTAATATTGTTAGAGGGAATTAATACAGCAGCTTCCCCCAAAGCAGCAGGATGAAAATTCTTTTGTCATGCACGGCACAGGCCAATACAGCATTAGGGGATGGGGTTTAATTATATATCCAGCACAGGAGCCAGCTCATATTTGCAAGAGAAGAGCACAATTTCACATGAAACAGCATTTCTTCACTGAAATCTATTATCTGGAAAATTTCTTGTTATTGGGGATGTTTCCCTAATGAGATTTTTTGATCTTTTTGGACAGCAGACTATTAAAAACTAATCAAGAGGATGTCAACGTTAGGAAGAAAACCACTGAGTGTCATCTCTGTGCTACCTGCTGGTGACAGCTTGCAGGGTTTTGCTTGACCTTTTTAATGCCACCTTGCCTAGCAAAGCTTGGCTTTGGGCTTTTAATTCTCTCTCCTGTTGCTGAGTCTGCTTTGAAACTGCTTGCGCTAACGCAATGAAAAAAAGGGATTTTTAAATTTTATTTTTAAATTTTTTTTTTTTTTAGAGATACGGTTCAATATTGGTGCTTTGATCTCAGCAGTTTTCCCTCGACCTTAGGGCAGCTTTTCCTCTCAGAAAACACTTAAGAGATTTCTCCTCCTGCCTGCAGCTGCACACACAGGGACAACTACAGCATGGAAAAGCCACCCAAAGGGATCTTCCCTTAAAAAAACAAGGCTCAGCTCTGGTTTTTACCCCACCAAACCAAACCATTTTTGCCAGAAGGGGCCAGGCATTACCTTTTCTAGGAGTTGTCTCAGCTGCTTTGTCCTGGCATCACGCGAGCACATCGTCTGCTGAGGTGCCACCACTGTGCATATACAACGTCCCTCGCTGTCCTGGGCAGAGCTGTACACCTGCCAGCTTTCCTCTGGGTTGGTAGGCAACACCTAATTAACACAGGGAGAGATGGGTTAATTAAACAGCCTGGCAGGGCTGTGGGAGGTGAAGGGGTGCAGGCAGCAGGGTGGACGTGGCAGAGCTGGGCTGGAGGCTCCTTCGAGGGCCCAGCTGGCAAAAATTCACTTGGAATGCAAAAATATGGATTGGGGACGAATCAAAGAAAGGTCTGAAAAGAGAGCAAGAGCTGAAAACGGGAAGGTAACACAAGTGGGAAAGCGTGGACACGTGGAAAGGCAGAATTGTGAGAATTCCGGGTGCTGGGCACAGCGGGGCAGGGACCCCGAGCCCTGCTGCGGTGACAGAGCGCTGGGAGTGTCCTCACAGCGGGACAGGGACGTGCCCGAGCCCCCGGGGAGGGCGCAGGGTCCTGCTGGGGGCTGAGCACTGCTCCGTGCCCCGCAGAGCCCTCCCGGCTCAGCTCTGCCGAGTGCACGGACACCCCTTTTCACTCCTTTTCTGAGCCACAGTTCCCCCTTTCCCTGCCAAATCCCCCGGGCACGAGAAGCTCCCCAAACAACCACTTCCCTCCATCCAGTGCAGAATTCCAGCAGGGATGGGATGCGGTCCCAGCAGCGCCTGAGCTTCCAGGACAGCACATCCCCCTCGGGTCCCCCGTGCTCTCCAAACCTCTCCGGTCTTATTTTTCCTTTGATCTCACAGCATAATCCATTATTTAATCCCAACCCAGCCTCGGAGCACTTTGAAGGTGTCCCCAAGCAGAAGTGGAAATGTTCTTTCCACCGCCTCACTCCGGAACAAATCACCTTGCAAATGCCCACGTTGACAGACATGCCCAGGCAGACGCGCAATTGGATTCCCTGGCTAAACCAACCGGGGGAAAAAAAATAGTAATAAATGGATCTCATAAACCCTGACAACGTGGAAAAAAATAAATAAAATAAATCCCAGCTTCATTCACTCAGCAGCACAAGCCCTGCACGGAATAGTCGGGGAAGAGCAGAGCTGCAGCAGCGGAGCTCCGGCAGAAGCGTGCAGCCTGCAGGAGAAAAGGACACGATTTTCCCGGCTCAGGGCAGACAGATGGACAGACAGAAATGAATTTCCGAGCCCCCCGGCAGAGCAGGGACAGGCAGGGGGTGTCCAGCCCCACACGCGGCGGTTTCCCGGCTCCATCTCCATCGCAGCGAGGGCGAGAGCGCAGCGCAGGAGCCCCCCGGGACCCGCACCCGCTCTGCCCGCGGCTCCTGAGCGGCCACCAGGGAAACTTTGCACCCCTTTGGCTGCGGGGGGGCACCCGGGTCTCCCCCAGGCATGAACGAGGGATGGCTGAAGCAGAGGAGAGGAGGGGAGAGGGAGAGACGCTCACCCCCAGCTCCTGCCAGCACCGCCTGTCCCCATCCCCGCTCCCGCAGCACCGCGGGGACACTCGGCCGCGATGTCCCCGAGGGGCGGCGATCCTGCCCCCGCGGGGGGGGACCCTGCTGGCCACGGGGACAGCTGGGCAAGGAGAGGGGGACAGCCGGGCGGGGAGGGACAGGGCGGCGGCGGGGAGCGACCGCGGGGATGCTCCGGGAGCCTGCGGTACTCCGGGAACCGGGGATGCTCCGGGATGCTCCAGGAACCGGGGATGCTCCGGGATGCTCCGGGATGCAGGATGCTCCGGGAGCCTGGGATGCTCCGGGATGCGGGGATCTCCGGGAGCCTGGGATGCTCGGGGATGCGGGGATGCTCCGGGAGCTTGGGATGCTCCGGGATGCTCCGGGATGCTCCGAGCATCCCTCCCCGTGCCCCGCCGCCCCCCCGCACTTACTCCCGTGCTGCGGTCCAAGGTGCCGCCCGTGGCCGCCGTGAGTTTGGTGGTGTTGAGCCCCACGAGGGAGGGCAGCGTCTGCGACATCCAGTTGGTGATCATGGCCATGGTGCTGAGGACGACTCCAATCTTGAGTAAAGGCACAGACATGTCTGCGGGGGGGGCGGCAGGCACCCTTCATTCTGCACCGGCGCCGGGCTCCATGCCGCTGGGTTCGGGCTGCGCCAGCCGCCCGGCCGCCGCCGCCGCTCGCCGCCGGCCCATCCTCCTCCTCCTCCTCCTCTTCCTCTCCTCCTCTTCCTCCTCCCTGCCGCCCTGCCCGGCGCTGTGCCCGCTGTGCCCGAACCGAAGCGGGTCCCTCGCCCGCCGCCGCCGGGCGCGCCCCAGCCGGAGCGAGCGGCTGCAGGAGGCGGCACCGGAGAGGGGCGGGGAGCGCCCAGCCCAGCCGGGGACACTGCGGTGGGCGAGGGAGGGAGAGGGAGGGGACAGCGGAGTGCGGGGAGGGAGGTTTGGGGATGGGGGGAGCGCAGGGAGGGAGGGGAGAAAAGGTTTGGGGAGAAGAGAGTGGGAGGAGCGGTTTGGGGAAAGGGGAGTGGAGGGATGGAAGGAAGGAGAAAAGATTGGTGGAGAAAAGATTTGGAGAGAAAACGTCTTCAAATAAAAGATCTTGGGCGTAAAAGATCTTGGGGAAGAGGAGTGAAGGGAAGAAGAGAAGAAAAAATTATGAGGAGAAAAGATTTAGGGACGGGGAAGTGGAGGGAAGGAGAGGAAAGCAAAAGATATGGGGAGAAAAGATTTGGAGAGAAAAGGTTTGCGGAGGGGAGGAATTGGGGAGAAAATGTTTCTGGACAAGAGGTTTGGGGAGAGGTAAAAGAATTAGGGAGAAAAGGTTTGATGAGAAAGGAAAGAATTGGAGAGAGGGGAAGAGATCGAGCAGAGGCGTGGGATAGGGAGAGAAAGGTTTGGGAACAGGGAAGAAGATTTGAGGGGATGAATTGGGTGGGGGAGAGGAATGAGGAGAAGGGGGGAAATTGAGGGAAGAAGTGGAAGGGGTTTGGGCAGGTGGAAGGGATTTTGGGGAGGTGGAAGAGAATTTGGGGAGGAGGTGGAAGGAATTTTGGGGAGGTTGAAGGATTTTGGGGGGCGCGGCTCCCCCGCTGCGGCGCTGTGTCGCCCTCTGGCGGCTGCAGGAGGCGCTGCGGGCCGGGAGCGCTCGGTGACCGGGGGGACACAACGGGGACAGAGCGGGGACAGAGCGGGGACACAGTGGGGACAGTGGGGACACAGTGGCCGTGCCAGGACCGAGCCGCCGGAGCAATTCACGCGGTGCCACCCGCACCCCTCCCGCACAGCCCCGCGGGCTGGGGGACCCCTGAGTGTCCCCGGTGGCCGCCAGGGCCCCGCGGGCTGTCGGAGCATCCCCCACACCCCCATTGTCACCTCTGTCACCTCCTGCCACCACAGCAGGAAGGATGAGCCGAACCTCGCTGCCAGCCCTGCCCGCCCCGTGCCTGCTCCCGCCTCGTTCCCAGCGCAGGAATTCCCTGCCCGGGGGTGCAAAGGGCACACACAGCCTGTCCAGCCAGCCTGGGATGTCACTCAGGTGTCCCCAAGCCATTTGCAGAACTGCCCCGGTGACTTTGGAACCAAAATCACTGACCAGCAGAACTCCTCAGCTCCTGCATCCTTCCCTAAGGGAACCTCGGCACTCCCTGAGCAAAGCAACGCAGGAATGAATCCCCTGTCCCTCTCCAGGGGACAGCAGTGCCATCCCTGGCTCTGGGCACAGCCCCAAACTTGCCATGGCTGCAGGAGAGCCTCGACTGCTCCAGGCCTGGCCCTGGGAGCCACCACACTCCCCCTGGAGCCAGCCCAGCCCCAAGCCTGACCCCTCCAGAGCTGCTGTCCCAGGGCTGGGGAGGTTTTGTTGGCCCAAAACCTTGTCCCACCAGTGCCTCCTCACATCCAGCACCCAGCTGATGTGCAGAGCACATCTGGATCCCAGCAGGAAGCCCCAAAATGCAAAACCTGCTGAGCTGGCCTGTCCCACCTCCCCAAAACCTTGTCCCTCCCTGGGGGTGTGGGATCATCCCAGCACAGCCGGGCTGGGCAGAGGGAGCAGGAGCAGGAGAGCAATAAAAAATATAGAAATAAATGAAATAAAGCACATTCAGCAGTTCCAGCAGGTGGAGAAGTGGAGATGAGTTTGAGCAGGAGCACTGCTGCCAGGTCAGATCCTGTCCCTGTCACAAACCCGTGGCACAGCAGGGCACTGGCAGCTGAAATCCCATCCCTGCCACCCTGCCCAGCTCCAATCCAGCTGCTGGAATCTGAAGGGAACCCCCTGCTGCCCTCTGAATCCCACCCTTGGCCCTGCTTTGGGATTGCACAAACTGCCCCCACTGTGTGGAGTCAGCTTCTCCCAGCCCAGGCATCCAAATTCCTTCCACAGCAGAACTGCAGGGGGAGATCTGTGGGGTCAGCAGCTGCAGGCTGGGGGCAGGAACAGACCTTGGGTGGTTTACACCTTGTAGGAGGAATCCCACTCCCTGCTCTCCCAGGTGTTTCTGCTGTGCTCAGACCTGTGGCAGCCCAGCCCTTGATTGCTTCTCTGGTTTCCCATCACATCCAACACCCCAGTGCTGCACTCAAACCACCCCAAGATGCATTTGGGAGTGGAGTTGGTCAGTTTATCCCTCATATTTGTCTGCTCCAGACACACACATGGGAATTAGCCCTATGGCTACTTCAGTATTTAAATAAGAATCTCTCCTGTGCCTTGTTCTAGATTTGGTGGGATTAAAAAAAAAAAAAATCACTCTTGTGCCTTGCCCTGCATCCCAGCTGGGCTAAAACCTTATTTCCCAGGTGATTTCATTCAAATTCCCTCCTAGTGCTTTGCTAATGATTAAAGCTCCAAAGAGCAAAGCACAGGGAGAGGAGCAGCAGCCACAGGTCCCTGCTAGGGGGGGGGCCCATTACTGGGAATCTTTCCCAGGGTTTGTGCTGCTCTGTTTCCCTGGAGAAAACCCCTTCATGTCAGTTGAAAGAGGAGCTGTACCTGTAATAATGGGGGGGAAAGAGAACTCCTGGGGGATTTTCTTTCTTTCTTTTCTCCTGCTTTCAGTGTTTCTGAAAGAATCAAAAGCAGCACTTTTGGGGGATTTTTTTTTTTTTTTTTCTGCCAAGATTAAGGGAGTTAATGAAAGGACACCAAAATGTTCTTCCAGACCCTTTTAGAAAATTCTTAATGCATTAATAACCTGCCAGGAGCAGGGAGGGTCACACCCCTTCCCCAAGGCATGACCATGGAAGCTGAACCCATCCCAGCTGCCCCAAAGCAGGGATTTGATGGAAAAAAAGGCTCCCAGGAGCTGCTGTTTCCCTTTTTTTTTGGGAGGAGTTGGTGCTTGATGGTGTGGGATGAGGCGCAAGGGGCAGGAAAATGACTTTTGTCACTCAGTGCCTGACACAGGTGACGTGCCAGCACAGAAACTCTGCCTCACCCTCATCATCTGCCTGGTTTTAAAAGCCCAGGTGGTTAAAAAAATTAATAAACTGCCCCAAAATCCAACGAATTTCATGTGGGACACCTGCCTTTCCTCCTGCTGGAGGACAGCACAGAAACCAGCATGAAACCAGTCAGGAAGAAACTCTGCTGGCCCTGTCTGACCTGAGGCATTCCCTGATGGGGCTTCCCAGAGCACAGCTGGATACTGGTCCCTAAAAAGAAAAATCCTTAAAAATCACCAAAATCTGCAGGAATCTCTGAACTGGGGGAGCTCACCTTTCTCCTGGTCACTGCAAAAGAAAACAAGAAAACTCTGCTGCTGTCACTTTTTGCTGTCCCACGAGGGCAGGGGATGCCCCCAAAAAAGAGGGGTTCCAGGATTGCCCCCTCCATCCCTCTCCTGCTACCAGGCAAAGAACTGCTCAAGGAACAAAAGACCTTTTATTTTTTTTTTTTTTTCTTTTGCATTCAGGTATTCCTAGCAGAGAAACAGAGATAAAAAGCAGAGAACAGGGTCTTCCAAAAGAGCTGCTGGGTGGAAAATTCCGCTGCTGGGAAGGGAAAAGGCAGAATCCTGTGCCTAAAGGAGCCCTGCGAGGGTCAAGGTGTGCCACGGGGACAATTGGCGGGTGGCAGCGTGGGGACACGGCGGTCACTGTCTCCCTCTCCTGGCTGGCTCGGAGAAGAGGTGCCCGAGTCCCTCCTGCTCCCAAATTTTGCTGGGGATGATGCCCAGGGACCCCAAACAGGGAATTCCTCCTCGCTGATGCTCTAAACCACACCCGGCTGGGTTTAACATCCCCAAACCTCGCTGGTGCCTCGGGGGGTGTTGGGGACACCCCAGGTGACACCCCAGGTGACACCAGCCCAGGAGGGTGATGCCAGCCCTGAGCCCAGTGCCCTTCCCAGGGCTGGGGGATTTGGGGATCTCAGGGTTGCTCTCTGGGGTGTGGCACAGCCCAAATCCTGCTTTTTTCCAGCTCCTCCTCTCCATCCTGGCCAGCTGTGGGATGGGCTGGGCACTTTGGGGTCTGGCTGTGGGATTTCAGGGATCCTCCCCAAAAGCTTGGGTTGAGATTTCCCTCCCTGATGGGGCTGATGGAGGGGCTCTGCACCCTCCCTTTGGATGCTTTGGGACTCTTCCCATCCCTCCTGCATCCCTGATTGATGCCAGGCTGCCCCAAGGGCTGCACACAGGAGAGCTGTGGGGAGGAGAGAACCCCCAAAAAAACCCCTAAAAATAAACCTTCCCTTGCAAAAATCCAAAAGTCCCTACAGCCTGTCCTGGCTGAACCAACCCTTTGTACCCCTCCAGCCTCCTGCTGCCCCTTGCAGCTCACAGCAAGGAATGGCACCGAGTTTCCTTCACTTTTGGGTCACAATTCCAAATATCCCAAGTTTTTTGCCTGGTTTTTGTAATTTTTTTGCCACCATTGCTTGCACAAACGTCACTCCAGGAGATGGATGCTGTCACACCACAGAGCAAGTTTTCCTCTCACCATGGGGAGGTAAGGATGGGCAAAAAATAAAAGTGAAGGGAGGAAGGAAAGTGGCAATTTTAGACCTCAAAGGGTGGCCAGGATGAAGGGGATCCCTGGCAGCTCCTGGTAAAGCTCTGTGTGAAAACTGGGGCTGACTCCAGAGATATTTTGGGATCAGGCAGCCCAAGGTGCTCTGGAAAATGAACTCCCAGCTCTGGACACTGCCTAGCCCTGTATGAAAAACACTCTGAAACCTCTCCTTTCCTTTGGGAGAAAGAACTCTGGAAGGAAAAATCCCCTTCATGAGGCTTCAGGTGCCTCAGTCTGTGTTAGCTAAAGCTGCTCTTGCCATTAAACCCAGGATTTCCAAGCTGGGGCAGAGCAGAGCCCCTTCAAACCAGCCCAGGCTCCTGGTTTTGGATGCTCTGGTGGGGATGAGGATTTTTTTTGGCACATTTCCCTGGGTCAGGCACACGCCTCCAGTGCCAGGGTGACTTCCCAGGGCAGAATTGCTCTGTGTGCTGCTTTCTAGCAAACACAGCTCTGCTCCTGGCCCAGGGCTGATATTGCTCCCCTGTCATCCTTCCAGCATGGGGAGGGTGGGCTGGGAACAGGACTGGGGTCCTGAGCAGGGAAAATGGGTCCTGAGCAGGGAAAATGGTCCTTGAGAAGAGAAAAAGGGTCCTGAGCAGGAAAAAAAGGGTCTCTGAGCAGAGAAAAGGGTTCCTGAGCAGGGAAAAAGAGTTCCTGAGCAGGTAAAATGGGTCCTGAGCAAGGAAAAAAATATCCTGAGCAGGGAAAAAGGGTCTTGAGCAAAGAAAAGGGTCCTGAGGTGAGAAAAAGGATCCCTGGGCAGGGAAAAAGGATTCTGAGCAGGGAAAAAGGGTTCCTGAGCAGGTAAAAGGGTCTGAGCAGGTAAAAGGGTCTGGACTCCACCCAAAGTCAGTGTGGAGGTGGGAGCAGGGCTCAGCCCCAGGACAGCAGTGACAACCAACAGCTACAGTCTATAAAAGCCAAAATCAGGGTTTTCAGCTGCTCTTGCCCCACATTTGGGATTTGCTGGCACCAAGGCACATCTCTGAGTCTCTGTTTCTCCAAGCCCACCTTCCCCTGCCTGACTGAGCCATCCTCTCAGGTATCCCCAAAAAAAGCCACAAATCCCAGATGGGCACTCCTAGGCTGTCCCAGCTTTGTTGGCAGCTCCACCACAGCAGAGCAAAGGTGACAATTCCCCCTCCCAGCTCCAGAAGGAGCTTTCCCCTCTGCCAGCACCTCTGTCTAATTCCCTCTGATAGTAATTAGTTTTGTATTACGTATGGTGCTAATACTGATTACAGGGACTGATAACTCGAGCAATAAATACAACCCAGGGCTGGAAATTACCTCTCTTTTTTTATTGGTTGGAGCTGAAGTTAGTGAGATGAGACACAAATTGGTTTATGAGACAGCTGCCTCCTGTTCCAGGCTGCAGATTTGCAGCTTCATCCTGCCCCCTTTCCACGTGTCTCCCTGGCAGGGGGAGGAAGAGCCTGGGCAGCAAATTGGGCACTGGGAAGTTCTGCATGGGGAGAAGGGAGCTGGGCTGGGCATCACTGAGCCCTGGCAGGGCTCTCCCTTCCCCTGCAAACAGAGGACTTAAGGAAAAGTCCTTAAGAAAAGGACTTTTTCTTTTAGGAAAATCAATGGGGAAATTAATAGAATTAATATTTTTAGGATTTTTTTTATCCTCTTGCAGAAGCCCTAAATGTTTCAGACCCACCTGCTCCAGGAAGGTGTTGCTTCCTGTGTGGTTCCCAAAATTACTGGGGCTGTGGGTGTGGGAGCACCAGAGGAGGTTTTCACTGGAATACCCCAGCGAAAGGCCAAGAGGACAGGTCAGACAGACAGACAGACAGACGGCAGCCCCTCTCTGCTGACAGTCCTGGCTGTCCCACAGCAGCCCCAAGCTCTGCCCTCCTGGCAGATCCCCCAGGGCAGAACTGGCCCTGCCCCTCATGGGCAGCAGGAGAGCTGCCCTGGCTGTCCCCAAAAACAGGACAAGGACAGGAACCCCCACACTTCGCCCAGGAAGGGCCAGCCCAGGGCTCAGTGCCCAGCCAGAGCCAAGGGCTGCACCCCAGGGTGCCCAGAGCCCCCATCCCAGCACCCCAAAACCAGAGCATTGCAGGGTTTGGCTCTGACCTGTGCAGAGCAACTCGGGGAGAAAAAAATCCCAGAGCCCTGTGCAGGTCCAGCCCTGCCCATGGGGGCACAGCACAAACAACTGGGGGGGTTTGGGGCAGCTCTAAACCATCCCCACCTCAGCCAGGCACCCCCAGGCTGGGCATGTGCCCCCAGCACCCTTCTCCCATCCTGGGGGGACCCCAGGATGCTGCAGCACCCACAGCTGGCAGAAAACTTCCCGAGAGCTCCCCCAGAGCAAGGACAGCCCCCACCCCCAGAGCAAGGACAGCCCCCTGGTCACCCCCCAGCCCCCAGAGCAAGGACACCTGGTCACCAGCCCCTCAGCAAGGACAGCCTCCTGCTGACCCCCCAGAGCAAGGACAGCCCCTGGTCACCTCCCAGAGCAAGGACAGCCCCCTGGTCACCCCCCAGAGCAAGGACAGCCCCCTGGTCACCCCCAGAGCAAGAACAGCCCCTGCTGACCCCCAGAGCAAGGACAGCCCCTGCTCACCCCCCCAGCCCCCAGAGCAAGGACAGCCCCCTGGTCACCCCCCCAGCCCCTTTTCAGAGCCGGCTCTGTCCCCATCCCTGGGGACACCACTGCAGCCAGGGACAGGAGGGGACAGCAGCACCTCTGCACCAGCAGGGAGAGCTGCCCAAATCAGCATCCCCTGCACCCCAAACCCTCCCCGGGCACGGCGGGGGGTGTGTGGGGGCTCCCCCAGCCCAGGGATGCGATGCTGGCAGGGAATGGAGCCCCAGCGCAGGGAGCTGGGCGGGGCCGGGGCCGGGGGCGGATTTGGGGATCGCATCGGGCGGATTTGGGGATCGCATCGGGAACGAGGGGCTGGAGCCGGGAGAGCAGCGGGGCAGCAGCACGGCCACCTGCCCAGCTGGGCACTGCAGGGCTGAGAGAGCCCCAGCAGGGCGGCTCAGCTAAGCCAGGCTTTAGCCGGGGCTCAGAGTACTGCCCAGAGCTGGGCTCCAGCCCCAGCAGGGCGGCTCAGCTAAGCCAGGCTTTAGCAGGGGCTCAGAGCACTGCCCAGAGCTGGGCTCCAGCCCCAGCAGGGCGGCTCAGCTAAGCCAGGCTTTAGCAGGGGCTCAGAGCACTGCCCAGAGCTGGGCTCCAGCCCCAGCAGGGCGGCTCAGCTAAGCCAGGCTTTAGCAGGGGCTCAGAGCCAGGCTCTGCACAGAGCTGGGCTCCAGCCCCAGCAGGGCAGCTCAGCTAAGCCAGGCTTTAGCAGGGGCTCAGAGCTCTGCCCAGAGCTGGGCTCCAGCCCCAGCAGGGCGGCTCAGCTAAGCCAGGCTTTAGCAGGGGCTCAGAGCTCTGCCCAGAGCTGGGCTCCAGCCCCAGCAGGGCAGCTCAGCTAAGCCAGGCTTTAGCAGGGGCTCAGAGCTCTGCCCAGAGCTGGGCTCCAGCCCCAGCAGGGCAGCTCAGCTAAGCCAGGCTTTAGCAGGGGCTCAGAGCTCTGCCCAGAGCTGGGCTCCCTGTGCCCACCCCACCTCAAGCTGGTGCCAAAGTTGAGGTGCTGTGGTGCCAGAGGGAGCGAGCAGAGCAGGGAGCAGCAGATTTGTTTTCTCCTCGGTTTTATCTCGGCAAACCACGATGCTGACAAGGCCAGCCAGGGGGGTGACAGCAGCCAGCTGCTGCGTGAAGCTGTGGGGACATTCAGGTGACACCCCCAGCACCCCCCTGGCAGTGTGGCCACCCCCAGGCCTGCCCTGCCCTGGTGGCCAGCCCTGCCGTGCTGGTGGCCCTGGCTCTTTGTCCGGCGCGGCGCATGCGCGGCCTCGGCATCCTCACACACAATGGGCTCCTGCTGCTTCCTCCCCGCCATCCTCATCCTCTGCCTTCATCTCTCCCCTCTCCCCAGCCCCTGGCTCCTGCTCAGCTTTTCTCTGTGCGGGTCAAACAGCTCTGTGCTCCCCGTGCTGGGGGCAGCACAAATCCTCCAAAAGGCTCCAGCGGCTCAAACTTCAGCAGCAGGGCAGTGACAGGGAGAGCTTTGTCACTGGGAGAAAGGGAAAAATGATCTCCATCAAGCATCCAGGATGAGAGCCCAGCTGCTAATTGCTCCTACACTAAGAAGCCTCCATTCCCCTCCTATTTATAGCTGCTTTTTCTTTCTTTTTTTTTTTTTTTTTTTTTTTTCTGTGCTTCCAGGCAGCACCACAATTAACCCCACAATCTAGAGCATCCTCTTGCAATTACTTTTTCTTCCTTTCCTCAGTGACTGGTGAAAAAAAAAAAAAAAAAAAAAAAACAAAAGACAATCCACCCTGCCTGCCTCTCCCCAGCCAGCCTCAAGAAGTCAAATGGAGTTTTAATTCCACTTGCAAGAGATGGGTTTTGGGTGCTTCCTTTTCTCCCCCCACGACTCACTCAGCACAGGGGCTGGGACGGGAAAGCAAAGCATGAAAATCCAGACCAAAAAAAAAAAAAAAAAAAAAGGTGGAGTAGAGAGAAGGGGGGATAAATAAGCTACTCCCGTCTCCCACCAGGCTGTCACAGATGGAGACATCAAGGGACATTTAAATGTCACCCAAAAGCAGCACAGCTACCCCCACACGAGGAGCAGGAGGGGTGACAAGGAGGGACAGCACTCACACCCGGGACAGCAGCTCCCAACTCGGGCCAGCCCCAAACCCCCAGGTGTGACACCAGCAGTGTCCCCAACACCCACCCCAACTTCTCCACCCATCCCGGGGGTCCCCCAGCCCCAACCCCCTGCCCAGGTGATGCCCAGGTGATGCCCAGGTGGGGCTGGCACAGGTGATGCCCGGAGGAAGGGGCTGGGCAGGTGCAGCATCCCAGATTTCCTGGCTGCTCTGGAGGTTTAGCAGAAAATGGCGTTGGGGAGAAAAAGGAGAGGAGGAGGAGGAGTGGGGAAAGGAAGAGCTGGACCTACTTGGGTGAGTTCTGTGCCCATCAGGATGAGGAAGAAGAGGGTCAGCAGCTTGCTTGCCGGTTGCATCTCTCGCAGCCCGTTCTAGGCAGCTCGCATACAGATCACCTCCGGGCGAGCCTCCCCTGCGCCGTCCCCGAGCCTCGCTGCCTCCTCACTCCTTTATTCTTATTAATATTTTAATTTATAGACCAAAAAAAAAAAAAAACTAAAAAAAAAAACAAACCCAAGGCAACAAAACGCTATGAAAAAAAGAAAATCAGTGAAAGCTAAAAAAAAAAAAAACCAACCCAGCCTGATTTTGCGGGTGGCTCTCAGCACCCTCGGGAAGCGATGCCAGAAATCTGCTCAGCAGAGCCTTCACTTTGCATATTTATTGGGATCCCAGTTTCTCTCCTCTGCTCTCGGTGTTGGCTGTCTGGTAATTTATTTATTTTTTTTTTTTTTTTTTAATGGCTCCCCTGCTCCAAAGACATTTGCAAAGAGAAATTCAGCGGAGCACGCAGTGATTATCTCTGCTATTGCCAAAAGTTTGCCTGGAAAAGGGGGGTGATGGGGAGAGAACAGGGGATTTAAAAAAAAAAAAAAAAAAAAAAAAAAGAAAAAGAAAGGAATTGGTAGGGCTGGCTACTAGCAGGGGATGGCTGTGGAACAGGATGTGACATCAAGTGAGGCGGGGGAAATTTAACTAAACACGGCAAAGGGAGAGGGGGGAAAGCAGGAGCGGGAGCTCGGGTGATGCTGCGGGGACCCCGCGGGGAGCAGGGGGTTAAAACCGCGCTTAACCCCTCCTTAATTCCCATCCTTAACCCTTCCTTAATTCCCATCCTTAACCCTTCCTTAATTCCCATCCTTAACTCCCATCCTTAACCCCATCTTTAACCCCCTCCCTGCGCGCCCCCATCTCCGGGGATCCCTCGGGTGCCCACGGATCTGATCCCCCAAAAATCCAACCCCAGCCCCAGGGAAGGCTCCGAGCTCCATCCTCTGCCAGGCTCAGCTCCAAGGGAATTGCAGGAGGATGTGGGAATCCTTTTGTCTCAGAGCATCCTCTCTGCAGGTGCCCCAGGGATGCAGGCAGTGCCCACTCCACACTCAGGTTCTTCCCCTCTTTTCTCTCTGAATTCTTTCCAAACCCCAGTTTCATCCAGGAACCCATAAATATTATGGAATATTTCAGTGTGTGGCGCTGCAAGTGAAAAGCATCACCCCCTCCCCCTTGCTCCAGAGATCATCTCTTGGTGATTATTTAATAACACGACACAAATTCCTTGGTCGCTATTAGCAGAGGGCCCCACCAGAGCATTTCCCTCCTTGATTTCTCCAGGTTTCTTCACCCTGAGCCCTTGGAAGAGGAGCAGGACATGGGGTCTGTGTGGGGATGAGCTGATGCTTTCCAAATTCTGGGATCAGCAGAATTCAGCAGGAACCAGGAAATTTCCAGTGCTGTGACTGAGCCTCTGTGGGGACAAAAAGCTGAGAACAAACTGGGAAAAGCTTTCTGTGTGTTTCCATCAGCAGATATTTAAGGGAAAGTTGTCCCAGTGCTCCTAGGAGGGGTTTAGCAGTTCAGAATCATCCCATCCCATCCTCAGCCATAAAAGGTGAGGACTTTTAAAAAAAGCATCAAACTCCTCTTGACTTTATCAAGAGCAGCACAACGAGGCCAAAAGCAGCAGTGGAGCTCCAGGGTTTGAACTCCTCCTCCCCTGGCACCTCAGGAGGTGTTTGATTGCCACAGGCATCACCTTCCCCCTGGCAGGGATCACAGCAGGGCCAAAAAAAAAATCCCCAAATTCAGAGGGAGGAGGAGGAGCAGCGAGTTCCACGTGGCTCTGTGGGTATTTGACTGTTTAAAGCACCTTTAAAAGCAGCTCCTCATCAACCCTGGCCCTGGGGCTGATGCAGCTCAGGAGGCTCCAGGTGCAGCTGGAGCTCCCAGGGCTTAAAATCGATTGGAGAGAAGCAGAACCCAGCAATGAGAGCTCATTCCAACCAAAAATATTCAACAAACCAGCTCAACTTCACCTGGAAGTTGCTGTGTCCATGGAGGGTGATTTCAAAGAAGAAACCCCATTCTGAAGTGGATTTTTCCCAAGGCACCAAAGGGGAATCTCTTTTTTTTCCCCCCCTCCTTTGGTTTTATACACATCCAGATTTATTGACCCTCATGGCTTGGGCAAAAGCATCAGCCCTGCAATTGGTTTAATTTAATCTTCTTTTGAAGTATTTCTGAATTAATATCCACAGCCTCATTATTGAACTGGGAGAGGGGGAGGCCCTGCATGGTCCCTGCCCCAGGGAGTTCCACTCCCAGGACAGAAATCAGAGAAACCAAGAGAAATAAAAGGGGAGGAAAAAAAAATTAAAAAAATCCCCCAGTGGGAACACAGCTCACAGATCTTTTGATTCCCATGGTGTCTTCTTGAGACTTTGAAAAACACCTCCTCGAAATTTGGAAGGAGTTCAAGGTCTGGAGCACCTCTGCCCATGGAGAGCCACTAAAAAGGCTCTGATTTTTCCTTGGGAAAAGGGAGGGCTGGAGGAGGCTGCCTGGGGAAGCTTTCTGTACATGAAGGCTCTTTTATCTTCTTAAAAAAAAAAAAAAAAAAAAAAGCAAAGGAAGAATCCACAGTTTGGAGTAGAAATAGGGCCTTTTGGGGGGTTTTTCTAGGGGTTTGGTTTTTGGTTTTTTTTGGTTATTTTTTTGTTTTTTTTTTGGTTTTTTTTGTTTGTTTGTTTGTTTGTTTGTTTTGTTTGTTTTTTTGTTTGTTTGGATTTGTTTTTTTTGTTGTTGTTTTTTTGTTTTTCTTCAGGGGAGGATAATCAGGCTGTGAAACAACCCAGCTGAAGGCACAGTGCCCTCTGCACCAGTTAAACCAGAGCCCTGCCCAGAGCTGCATCCCTGCTCCTCCAGAAATGAGAGGGTTTTTTTTTCCATGAAATTCCTGCTGTGTGATGGAGGAGAGGAGAGAAAACCACATCTGCTTTCTCTTCTTGATGGATAGGATGAGATGGAGGCCAGGACTGGGCTCTCCACATCCTGCTGTCCTCTGGAGCAGCTGCCAGAGATGGACAGCAGGGGATGGCAGGGGACAGCAGGGAAGGGCAGGGGACATCAGGAGATGGCAGGGGACATCAAGGAGTGGCAGGGGATGGTAGGGTACAGCAGAGAAGGGCAGGGGACATCAGGAAATGACAGGGGACAACCAGATTGGGTAACACCAAATTTGGTGAAAATCAGCCTTGGTGACACCCAGATTTGGTGACACCCAGATTTGGTGACAACCAGATTGGGTAACACCTGGATTTGGTGGCACTCAAATTTGGTGACACTCAGCCTTGGTGACACTGAGATTTGGTGACACCCAGATTTGGGTAACACCCAGATTTGGTGACAATCAGATTTGGTGACACTCAAATTTGGTGACAATCAGCCTTGGTGACACTCAGATTTGGTGACACTCAGATTTGGTGACAATCACCCTTGGTGACATCCAGCCATGGTGACACCCAGATTTAATGACACTCAGATCTGGGGACACCCAGATTTGATGACATC
Organism: Muscicapa striata striata; assembly: GCA_030060385.1. Lineage (NCBI taxonomy): Eukaryota > Metazoa > Chordata > Aves > Passeriformes > Muscicapidae > Muscicapa > Muscicapa striata. The sequence continues at coordinate 1,276,404 of JAREIS010000026.1, read as the reverse complement.
CAAATTTGGTGACAACCAGATTGTGTGACACCCAGCTTTGGTGACACCAATCCTTGGTGACATCTGGCCATGGTGACATCCAGATTTGATGACACCTAGATTTGGTGAAACCCAGATTTGGTGAAACCCAGATTTGGTGACACCCATCCTTGGTGACATCCAGATTTGGTGACACCCATCCTTGGTGACATCCAGATTTGGTGACACCCAAATTTGGTGATGTCCAGCCTTGGTGAAAACCAGTCTTGCTGAAACCCAGCCTTGGTGGCACCCAGATTTGGTGACATCCTGGCACTGCAGCCAAGGATTTCTGGGAATTGAATTTCTGGGAATCTTGAATTTCTGGGAATCCCAAATTTCTGGGAATCCCGAATTTCTGGGAATGCCAAATCCTTTCCTTTTACCACACGAAGCCTCAGCCTCAGCTGCCCCCAGCCCCAGTGGGCAGGGACAGATTTGTCACACATTTGTCACACTCCTCTCCCTGTCATCTCCCTCGAATTCCCTTTTTGTGCACACAGATCCTTCCTTGTGTCCCTGTGCCTTCCCAGGTGCATCCTGGATTTCCAGATGCTTTCCCAGCCCGTTCCACCAGCACTGCTGTGCTTCCCTTTGCTTCCAGCTCCACTTGTGCTTTTCCCCCTCATCAAATGCTTCAGTCCGAGCCTCACAGCTGGAAATCTTGGTTTTGCTGCTTCTGAAGAGCAGAACGCTGCTTTTCCTGGGCTTTTCATTATCCAAATCATTCAAGGACCTGAGCAAAAGAGATAAAACCCCACACCAGGCAGACCTGAACTGTCTGAGGCAGCTCCTCTGCAAACATCCCCTCCCTGCCCGCCACTTTAAAGTTGTTTTTTTTTTTTTTTGCCCCTTGGAAAGCAAATGAATTCCACATTAGCGGCTCTTAAAGGGTTTGCATCTTCCCAGCAGCCCTGGAGGAGCACAGGGATCATCATCACCATAACAAACTCTGCTGCTCTAACAGCACCACCAGTGAATTCCTGGTATTTTGGGATGGAATCCACATTTTTTGTATCAACAAATAGGGTCAAGGAGGATCAGAACCAGCAGCAGAGCCTCAGAGAGCCCAGAGCCACCCAGGGAATTTGGGCTGTGCAGCTCAGCTCCCCTGATCTCTTCTAAAATAGCATCTCCCTTGCTTGGGAGAGATTTCAGTGGGGGAAAAAAAAAAAAAAAAAAAGGTGGGGAAGGTGAGACTCGAGTGGTTTAGCAGAATTTACCTCTTTATTTGTGGTGCACAGATAAGAGGCTGAGAGCTTGCTGAGCTCTCTGAGTTTCCATGGTATTTCTGGAGGGCAGCTCTTGGGTGCAAAGCAGGATTTGCTGCCACCTCAGAGATTTTCCAAGTAGTGGAAAGGTGCAAAAAGCCACAGCTTGAAAAGAAAAGAAAATTAAAAAAAAAAAATTAAGATATGACCAATAATTCCTGAATTTCCAGAAATACTATTGGCTCAGAGGGAGGAAAGTGCAGAGAGCAGCTTCTCTGAAAACCCAAGTTTGCCCTGGTTTGGGTTCAGCTTTTCAGCCACCTGCTGAGAACTTTGGAGTAAATCTCAGCCTTTCCCAGGGCCCAGATTGCAGATTGGACCATATAGCCCGAAATGTTTTTATTTAATTTGAGCCCACATTATGCTGCCTGCATATGGTGACACACACATTTCATTTTATGGAGCAGATGCTGCTTTGCTGTAGAGGATGTAATATACTGAGTACATCAAGCACCGTTTGGGCTGGGGGAACTGCAGTGTTTTTTAACTCTGATTAGCCTTAATTTGAAACCTGATTTCCTAAGGAAATGAAGCCTGTGACATCCCACTCTGGATGCTTGCCTATGGATGCTGGGTGTCCATTTGCTTGGCCATCATTCTCCTTTTTTTTTTTTTTTTTTTTTTTTTTTTTTTCTAGAGCTCCAGGGTTTGTTTCAACAGAATCGGGGAAAATCCAGTATTTTTCCCTCCCCGAATGACTTCATGTGGGAGATTAATTTACAATACAAATTCATGAGTCCAGGGAAACAGCTGACCCAGCACTTTCCCCTAAACCACTCCTGGAAAATGAAAGAGATAAGGGTAGGAAGCACCAAAAATCAGTCAGGCTGAGTTCTGCTCTACCCAAGGACAAAACCCATCTCAGTTTTAATTAGGAGCTGATTAAAGTCCAGGAGGGATTTCAGCTTTGCTGACCTCCCTGCTGGCTCATCCTCTGCTTCCCACTCCATTCCCCAGACTCCAGTGACGATGCTGCTCCCAGGCAATCCCAAACCCTGGCATTTGTTGTTTAACCCAGGCAATCCCAAACCCTGGGATTTGTTGTTTAACCCCAGTTCTGCCCCCACACACTGATTGCAGGGAATCAGCAGAGCTGTGCCAGGAGCCAGCAGGGCACAGCTGGGCTGGAACAAACGCTGGGAGCAGAATTTCTGCAGCTGGTGCTGCTGGGGCTCTGCACTCCCCCGATGCTCCACAGCCAAAAATCTCGAGAGAAGAGGCAGCAGCCACTTTTTTAAGGCACCAGCCACAGTGGCATCTTCACAGATCTCCAGAGTTTGGGGCAAGCTCTTAAAATCTCAAGTTTTGGGAAGATTTTTATGGGTTTGTGGCAGGACCCACCCCAGGCTGATGCCAACAGCCCTGCCCAGCCCCAGATTCATGAACTCTGCTGGGATCCAGTGCCAAAAACGGCCATAAACAGCACTTAGTGATGCATAATATATGAAAATGGCTCATGCTGAGCTTTTAGATGGAGAAGGTTTTTTTTTTTTTTCCCCCTCTTAATACTATTATAACATTCTCCTGCAGCCATGGAAGCACTGTCATAAATATTTAAAAGGAGGTTGAAAAGACCCAGCCTGTGAGGTTTGAATATTTATGGCCACCAAACCCTTGACCTTTAGATTTAGGGTGCAGCATACATAAACCAGCCTTATTTAACTCTACACCACAGGTCACCTGGGGATCAAATCTGAGCTGAAACCTTGGAAGCATTTAGCACTTTTAAGGTTTCTAGTGGTAAACAGAGTGCCATAAATAGGGATTTCAGGCAGGGGTGGGCAAGGCTGCGACTCCCAAGGCACAAATTCCCCACAAGCCTCAATTTTTCACCATCTGAAACAGAGTGAAAAACAACAATGGGATAAATGAACAAAAGCTGGCTGAGTGGTAAATGCAGAGAAGAATGAGATATCAGGAATAACAGGAATCACTCAGTTTTGGGGTTTCCTCCAGCCAGTTCTGCTGCTGTGGATTTGTCCCACCACGGTGCTGGGTGCCCGTAAGGCTCAGCTTGGTGTGCTCAGCCAAATCCAGACCTCAGCTCCTTCATTCAGGATTTTCTAACAGCCCTGGTTCTGCTGAATGCTTCAATCAGAGCCAATCAGAGATTTTCAGCAGCCCTGTGCTTCCCAGCTGGCGTGGAGTTGTTATTTGTCCCATTTTTGTTTTTGTTTTTTGGGAGAATTATGACTCACACTCGGTGTTGTGGAGTTAAAGCCTCAAGTTCCTTCTGCTCATCATCCTCAAAACCTCGGTGTGAAACACAGCTGATCCCACCCTGGACAGGGATAAAAAGGGGAATCTCCCTCCTCTGCACCCCAGAAAATTCCCAAATTCACAAACTGGGAGGACAAAGGAGCTGCTGGGAGACAGGGCTGGACTGACACAGACCCACAGTGAATGCACAACATCCATGAATTTGGGCTGTTTATTTGGTTAGGGTGAGGCAGGAGCCTCTCAGAAGCTCGAAAGCCCTTCAGATCTATTTGCAGTCAGGAATTTGAAAGGCTCCTCTGATGCATTTGCATATTTAAAAATAAGAGGGAGGCGAGGAGATGAAAGGGAGGAGTTGGTGCAAGGCAAGGGCTGCCCTGCAGACCCCACAAAGGTGAAATCTCATCAAACTACAGCAAAATGCAAAATCTATGGATTCTTAATCCATTTTAGCTCACTCTTGGCCTTCTCCTGCCCCTATTTTTATTTTTCCCCCTCCTCATTTTGGTTGTTTTTCCTCCCAGAGCATGCAGCAGGGACTACAGGTGTGAGTGGTGGGATTTTGGCAGCTCCTGCTTTATCTCAAATCTGTGTGTGGGACAGCCAGGGATGAGCAGGGAGCAAGGTCCAGAGCTGCTCACAGCTCTGTTTGGATTCTCACTCTGAACCCAGGGACACCTGACAGTGATGCCACCTCCAGCTGAATTTCTGTGTGTTTTGTTTTGCCCTCTTTCCAATTTTCCCACCCAGCCAGGGATAATCAAGGGGGCAAATGTACTTTTAGACCTTTCCTGCTGCTGAGGTTTTCCATGCCTGGATTAATTACTGTGCTAACGACTGTCTACCTGTCACAAATTAGCTGTGGGAGCAGGACAGAGCTTTCCTGACATTCCCAGTTTCCCTCTCTGGAACTGCTCCTGCTGCTCCATTAGCTGGAAAATAAACAAACCCACAGCCAAGCTGGCTGCATGCCTGCTGCTGGGAACCTGCTGGAAAAGGAGGAAGATCCAATATTGCAATTAATAAGTCCACTGGGGTGCTTGGAGAAGTGTTCTAGTGTCTGCAGCCCTTTGCAATGGGCTCAGTGCTCCTTTCAGAGCCAGCCAAAAGCTGCTGGGGATAATCCCAAACTCACTCCCTGTTCAGAGCCACCAGGATGTGCCTTTTTCCTGCTGTTAACATCCTCCCAGGGCTGCAAGGGGAAGCAGGGACAGCTTGCTCCACCCTCCCCATCTCATTTCCTCATGGAGACACCGACTCCCAAACTTGCCATCCCAAGCCCAGACTAAAAATCCCTTGGTGTGCACAACCAGGCTGCACCTTTAGGTGCTCAAAGAATGGAGACTTTCACTTGGGGCTTTCAATCCAACACCAAAGGGTTTTTTTTGTTTTGTTTTGTTTTGTTTTGTTTTGTTTTTTTAGGAAATAACCTCAGAATCCCTCTCCAGCTCAGATGGTGCCAAGGTTCCTGGGGGTGAAATCTCCTTGTCCTTGTTTCCCCAGGAAGCTCCTGCCTGCCAAAGCAGCCAGCGATGGTTCCTGCAGCCTGGGGAGCCAGAAACACTGGGATGGACTGGGATGATGGGTTTTGTGTGGAAATAATCAGGAGATGCCCAGATGGGAAGAGCTGTGTGAATCACTAAAGCATTTAGGGGGTGTAAGAAGGATTAATTCAGGAGTGGCTGTAGGATGTAAAGAAACCAGTTCTGGCTTTTGGGGAATTCAGATTGTTGGGGTGCAGCTCTCATTTGGGGTGAAAAAGGCAGAGAAAACATCTGAATATGTGGAACCAGAGCTGTTGATGTCCCCAAGGGACCTGTCCCTCTCCTGGTGCTTTCAGGAGCCTCTTTAATAACCTTTGCACAGGGAAATGTTTCCTCAGAACCACCCAAGGTGTGCCAGGGAAACTCCAAAACTTCTGTGATTAACACGAATCATTTATCAGTTCTCACACTTGGGAGCAATCTTCATGGGAGCATCACAGCTTCTCTGCAGTGCCTGGGGAGGGGGAGCAGCCCAGGGCACCCCAAACCAGCCCCAGGGTGGCACCTGAGGAGCCCTGAAGAGATTTCAGAGCAATCCCAGCCAAAAAGCTCTCCAGTTTTTCACTGGGCCTGCTTCCCTTCCCTGTCCTCAGGGAGAATAAAGAGCTGAGGCCACGAAGGGAGCTAAACTGTTGTTTCCACTGCCTCCAAGGCACTGCGAAGAGCCGTGTTTTTTAAAAATTAAATGCCTGCATCCAGTTGTGTTTGCACTGAGTAATGTCCTTATCCCATGCAATCACTTCAAATCACTGTTTTTCAAATCCTCTGGGGCATCTGCAGCGAGCAGAGGGCCCAGGTCAAATATGAACCTCCTGGCTTGTTTGGGAATGGCTGTTGCAGTGCTACCATTGCATTAATGAACCGTGTAAATCACAGCCAGTTGTTAAAGAGCAGCGGGGGGAGAAGGAGGAGAAGGCAGCAGGGACTTCCCAGCCTTCCTCCAGAGAGCTTTGCAGAAATGTGTGTCAGTGCTGGGGCTCACCAGCTTGGAGGAGATAAGTTTCCCATCCAAATATTGCTTCTGCAGAGGCTCCAGCTGCTCCCCAGAGATTCCCGGGGAAATTCGTAAAGCCCGGGCTCAGCCTGCCTTTGGAGGCACTCACACAAGGCAAATGGGAATATCTTTAGTTATTAAAAAAAAAAAAAAATTAAAAAGAGGCAAGAAGAAGGTGGAGAGAGCCAGGTTGCTGTGGATGCTCCCTGCAGGGCTGGGGTGGAGGGGACAGGCTCTGCTGTCTGTCACCCGCTCCCAAAAGCACAGGGACGTGTCTTGGTGTGTCACTCACCCTTCAGACTGCACAGGGTGAAATCCCAGCTCTGGGAGGGCTCTCTCAGCTCCACAGAACGTGCTGTTATTGCCTGAATACCAAAGGGAAGGAGGCTGGGGAGCTGGCCATATGGCTTGGCTGCACTTGTGGGTTTTTCCTGCTGTCTCCCTTTCCTCTCCATCTGTCCCGAGAGGCACTGGCCTCTCCTTTTCACAGCCCTGCACTGATGAATTCCTGCATTTGCCACTCCATCCCTGGATCAGCTCCTTTCCCTTGCAGGCATTGGGGCTGGCTGGTTCTGGGTCACTCCATGGTTATTTAACAGCTGGGGAAGTGTCAGATATCCCAACCAGAGCAGGACACAGCTCCTGCCCAGGATCTCCTGTCCTGGACAAGCCCCCAGTGCTAATCCACAGGCACTGATGGCAAACAGATCCTGGATCAGCAATGCTTTGAGGGGTTATTCTCTTGTTTTCATGTAAAATATTTATGTTTTTTATCCATTTCACCCTTGATTGCCACTGCTTGTCCTCTGTAGAAGCTGGCACTGACCTGTCCAGCAGAAATCTCTATTTACTGCAGATGGCTGGAAATTCCCAGCCCAGCTTCCTGCCCTGTTCCTGAAAACACAAACCAGGAGGTGCAAGGCAGAATTATTACCCCAGTTATCATTTTCCTGAATTTTGCTGAATTATTGCAATCATGGAATGGTTTGGGTTGGAAGGGACCTTAGAAAAACCTTGTTCCAACCCCTGCCATGGGCAGGGACACCTCCCACTGTCCCAGGGTGCTCCAAGCCCTGTCCAACCTGGCCTTGGACACTTCCAGGGGCACAAAGAGATTCCCTGGGCATCTGGGCCAGGGACTTTCCATCCTCCCAGGATGTCCCTCCCTGCAGTTTCTCCATGGGCAGAGATGTCTTGGGAGTTTTGTGTTTGGATAAAGCAAGTGAGATAAAAAATAAACAGTTTATAATGACCCTCACCTATTAAAGAGAAACAAATGGGTTATTTCTAAATCTGCCTTGGACTATCTCAGGTTTTAAATGCTGTAAGCTGATTTTTTGTATTTATGGGGTGCTCCTCAGCTCTCCCAACACTCACAGAGGGATCCCCAGGGAAGAACACATCACACAGGGTTCTGTGCTAAAGAACACCTGGAAAAGCTTTGGAGAAGCAGTTCCAAAAGCTGATTGTGACAAAAGGGGCTTGGAATTGAGGTGAATCATCCCCAGGCTCCACATGTGAGCCGGATGGAAACGTCACACCCAGCACGGAGCCACACGTCACCTGAGCATCCAAAACAAGGAAAAAAAACATTAATCTCACCCAGCAGCACTGGGAGTGCTCCCCCTCCTCTCCTCACTGCCTGAGCTGGGTTGTTCAGATCATTTATGGAAGAGCTGTGTTTGTTCCACTGGCTGGGATCACTCATCTGGAGGGAAAGCGTGGCAATATTCACGGCTGAGTGATCTGCCTTGTGAAAGAAATGAGGCTTGTGTGGGGTTTGGGCTCAGCTGCTCCTCATCCCCTGACAGGACACATTTCCAGGGCTCATCATTGTCACAACCCAAATGTGCACAGTCCTGCTGGGAGCATCCAAATGGGTTCTGGGTTTGTGGCTTTAGGAGCAGAGTTGGTGCTGGAGGAGCCAAGGTGGTGATGGCATAGGGTTAAAATGGTTCTAAAATATACAATATAATAGAAAAAATAAATATATAAAAATAAAATATACAAATAAAAATAAATAAAATATACAATATAATAGATTCAGGGGGTGGAAAGAAAGTTTGGGTCTGGTAGGTCTGGGATAGGGAACTAGGCCCTGGGAATGAATGTTGAGCTTTGTCTTTATTAGATCATGTGAAGTTGCACCTGCATAATCATCATGTGATAAAAGATATGATTGTTAAATGTAATGGTTGTTTGGTAATTGAATATAATTATTGTTTAATCATAATAAGAATCATGAGAAAGGATGCAATCACAACAAGAATCATGAGAAAGGGTGTTTGGGGGACCTGATGAAAATTACAAAATTCATGCTTGGATAAGATCAATGCATACAATAGAACAATATGGGTTTAATAATTAATATATAGCTATATAATGGAAAGGGTATAAAAACATGTCCATCTCTAATCCATGTGGGAGTCAGATTTGGGTTGGTACCCCTGATTCCCAGAGCTCTTCAATAAAAGCACCTGCATATAATCACCCCATGATTATGTGTTCCAACACTGACAGTGGGAGCTGCTGAATGAGGGTGGCTGCAGGGTTTGGTGCCTTGATTCCCATTTTGGCTCAGCTGGCTGTGGTTCCCAGTGTGTGGGGAAAAGAAAAGGTACAGAACTCTCAGAAAGATGTGTGAAAGCAAATCTCAGGGTGGAGAAATGCAGGAATGCTGAAGATGCAAGGACAAGAAACAATAGGGCTGAGAGCTGTCAGGAAAATATGTTCAGCAAAATAGTAGAAATATGCAAGTTTAATAATGATGCTTTATCCATTGTTTTAAGCTATTACAAGCAAGCATTGTTCAAAGCAAGATGTATGTGTGGCTTTATTAATTGGCCTGAGCAAACACTTGTCAGCTTTTAATATTATGTTATTGGCTAGAAAGTTGCTCAAAGACTTTGTAACAAAGAGAATTTTGTCTGCTGTGCCAGCAGCTGAAGCTGTTCCATCTCTGTAAAATGAGACTGATGATTGTGATGGAATAAAGCTTTCAGACAGCTGCTCCAGCATTCCTGTCCTGCTGTTTGTGTACATAAATATATGTAAATACAAAATAAAAGAAAAAAATATCCCAAAAAACCCCCAACACCAGTGCATTCCCTACTCCAGGGCAGAGCATCTCTGTGGGTGCAGCTCCTGCTTTTCCCTTTTGGGATGGCCAAGGATCAACAGAGCAGTGATAGACCCCAAATTACAGGTCCATGATGGAGATGTTGGCTTGGCCATCAGGTTTGGGGTGGTTAGAGCTGCACCAGGGCAGCAGCTTCTCATTTTTAAACCTCATTTTCCAATCAACCCCACACCAGGAGCCCCTCACTTTATGTCCATTGAGGTGGGAATCAGGTAGGGCATGGCAAATTTTCTATGGAGTTGTCTGTAGGAAAAAAAAAAAAAAAAAAAGAGGTTGGAAAAGCTCTGTTTAATTCAGAGCTCAGGTGAAAACAAAAATCCTGCTCAAATGTCCTTCCCTTGCTCTTAACTCCTGCCTCCCTGGAGCTCTGCTAATCCTTTCCATCACCATCCATTTCCCTGAACAAGATGGATTGGTGGCTTAGGAAAGAGGGGAAGGAATCCCTCAGGAGCTGCAAAAGGCAGTGCTTGTCCTGCTGCAGCCCTGGCTAACTAAAGCTGTTGCACACTTCTTCTCTGCTCTGAAGCCTGATGGAATGTGCTGCCACCTGGGCTGTGATTTGACTTCCTTCATTTTCTCCATCACCAAAAACCCCACAGCAAACCCCATTCATTCCTCTGAGCTCAGTATGGAACCAATCCCTGCCCATCCCTGCCAGGCTCCCAAGCTCTCCTCCTCCTCTCCAGGCTGACATTTGCAAATCTCTGCATTTCCACCCCATCCCTGCTTTTGCTGAGGTGTTTTTGTTTAAACCAGGCTGGGATGAGGCAGACACACATTTTGTTTTCGAGCTGCACCTTTGGGTTTTGGTGTTTCTGTGCTGGAATCAGCTGAGGCCTGCAGAGGGATTCTGCACTTTATGGCTGTTTAGGACAACAGGCCCAAGCAATAAAAAAAAGTTTTTTTCAGGAGGACAAACCCTATTTACAACTGGGATTTTCAAATAAACATGGGGTGGGGTGAATCTGGGCAGCAGCACAGGGTGAGGTGTTGGGATGTTGGAAATAATCAATGATCAATTGATTGCTGCTCCTCTGGCACCTGAGAAATGGAATAACAGCATAAAATTCTGTTTTCTGTGCTGACATCAGTGGCTTTAAACCTCCATTACCCCTCCTCTGCCTGGCAATTTGGTTGAGGGGTATTTTGCTTTTGATTGATGCCCAAGGCAGCATCCTGGGGTGTGTTGGTGACAAAGGGACATCCCTGAGGGGTCACAGCCCTCTGCACCCCCAGGCCACCCCCAGCCTGCCAACACAAACAGCAGAGCTGGAGAAAACCTGGAATTCCCATTCCTTGAGTGATTCCAACCCTCAGAATGGAGGCAGAGAAGGGAGCAGAGATCCAAGCAGAAGAGGAGTGCAGGGGTTAATAAAAGCAGCAGCAATGAAATGTTTGATAAGGAACTGTTCCTTGCTCCCAGGCTTGCAGATCCCCTTATTTTTCTCCCTCTTTGAAAGATCTTGGAGCAGTGAGGATTTGAAATACATCCATATAATGCAGCTTCAGACAGCAAACAGGATTAAAAGCTGGCTCCAGAAAAGGAAAGGAAGTCAGATTACTTGTCAAAATTAAATTTGCCTTTGGATGCCATTACTTTCTACATTAAAAAGCTCTGGGGATTAGGAGATAAAAGAGCTAAATCCAATCTGGAGACAGGCTCAGAGGAAAATGTCAGGCAGCCAGTAATCCAGGCTCTTTGCTCTAATAGGATCTTCCTGGAGTCAAAGAAAGTGAGAATAATAATTTAATTCCATTTTTGGAGCCTGGCTTCTCTATCGACCTGGCTCAGCATCTCTGAATCAACTGGTGGCACAGAATTCCCAGCTCCAGGAGCAGCTTCCTTCTCACCCTCTGTGCCAAGTGGGATTTGTGTCACTCAGGGATGGGTGTAATGTGACCAGCAAGGGTTCCAAGTGGGTCATTTTGGTGTAATTCCCCATCAGAGCTCATGGACAGCAGGAAAAGTCCTGTCTTGGGCATTTAATGGTGATCAATAAATAAAAACCCAAATTATGCTGGGTGTGGCAGTGATCTTTATCTCCCTGGGGATATCTCCTGTTCATGGGCAGCTGTTACAAACCAGCTGGGGCAATCATCTTTATCTTCCCACAGCCCATCCTCCCTCCAGGAGAGATCTCCTGTTCATGGCCAGTGAGTCCCAGGGCATGGCTGATAAAATTCCACCATCCCATGGGAGATGCTCCAGCCAGGGGAGGAGCCAAGCCTTTCCTACCCAGATAAAAACTGACATTTTGGACACCAAGGCACCTTCTTCCCACTGGATTCCAGAGGAAAGCCAGACCTTTCCACATCATCCCTGCACCTTCAGAGGAAACTGCACCTTCTCCAGGAGCACTGCTCCAGCTGAGCCACATCTGCCCCTGCAGGAGGATGCAGCCACCATGGAATGGGACTGTGCCAACACCCTGACTGACTGACGGGTGTCAGCTTGGATTCTGACTCTGGCAGGGTTTGGGATTGTTCTTTGTAATACTGTATTTCTATTTTAATTTTCCTAGTATAGAACTGTTATTCCTAATTCCCATCTCTTTGCCTGAGAGCCCCTTAATTTCAAAATTGTAATAATTCTGAGGAGGGGTTTACATTCTCCATTCCAAAGAGAAGCTCCTGCCATTATTGACAGACACCTGTCCTTCAAACCAAGACACCAGCAGATCCCCCTTCATCTCTTGGAGATGCCAAAATTGCATCCTGCCCCAAATATCCCAGCACCTCCAGCCTGTAACCATGGTTGCAGAGCTCTGGCAGCCACGCCTGGCCTGACTCAGAGGATGAGTTCATCCTCCAGCGTGGTGCAGGAGCCACGAGACTCTCTGTGCCATCTGATGGAGCCCTGCCAACCCCCTGCCTCCACCTGAGAGAGCTCCCAGGCTCCCATCCTGCATGGAAATGAGTGATGGATAAACACCCAAAAGTGTCAGGGCTGAGGGAACAACCACCAGCAGGAGAGCAGGGATGGGATGGGCTGCCTTCAGTGAGGTGATCCTGGCAGTTCAGAGTCAAGGGAGATGTGAAAATGGGGATTTTTAATAGCAGGTGTCTCTGGAAGCTCAAACTCATGAACTAGGGTTCAGCTGAATGATGTGTCAAGCTGTAGGTCTAGAATTATTTATCCAGAGAAACTGTTCTGCTGCCAAAAAAGTCAGAAAATTGCCCTGGGAAGAAGCCATAGGATTTGGGCAAGCAGGGAAAAAACAAACCAAACAAACATTTAGGAAACCCCAGTGAGTTTGGGGCTGGAAATGCTGGCTCCTGCCAGCTTGGACGTGATGCAAAGGCAAATAAATCAAACAGGATGAAAAAAACCTGCTTGTCACCAAATTGTCACCAATGCTGGCCACCCAGGAGCAGGAGCTGGGCACAGGAGCCACTCCCTGCCTTTCCCTCTCCCTCTGCAGCATCCCAGACATCTGAGCCTGGGGGAAAATGTGAATTTATCCAGAGAAAAGGGCAGTGAGGGGAAAAAACTGCAGCAAAAGCGGCCAAGTGGAGGCACTGGAGGGTTCTGGAGCTGCCCTTAGGGACAGAGGGTGACAGGGGCTGTGGCAGCCCTGCCCTCCCTGCCTTGGCACAGGGGACAAGCCCTTCAGGCCTGATGCATTGCCTTTTTTAATTAAACAGGCTGGAGGGAAATATAACATTTTCCTTCAGTAATTCATCCCCATGGCTGCCCTATTTTGTCATTTTAATTAAAACCAGCCCCAGCCAGAGTTTGGATGTTTGCAGCCATGAGTGTTAAATCAAACCCAGGCCTTGGGGTCTGGCCCTTCTTTTGCATTTTCTTGGGTTTTTACAGCAAAAACCCAACAGGTTCTGTGTGAAAAAAGTGACCCAGAGACATCAGGCTTTGCCAGGAGGAGTTTTCCCAGTTTGCTGAGCTCCTGCTGGATTTGCTCCCAGGGATCTGATGGGGAATTTGGGAAAAAGCAGCTCCTGGGAATTTTTTGGTGATGAAGACAGGACCAGCACTGCCCTCACCAGCTCCTCCCAGGTTTCTTTAGGATGGAGAGCAGGCAGTGGGGTTGTGACACCCCAAAACTCAGCCTTGGGGACTCTTGAATTTTTTTAACCACAGGTCTGGACTCCATTTTGCTTTGGAGACCTGCCAGTCCCTTATTATTATTATTATTATTATTATTATTATTATTATTATTATTATTATTATTATTATTATTATTATTATTATTATTATCATCATCATCATCATCATCATCATTATTATTATCATTATCATTATTATTATTACTACGACTACTACTAAAAATAGTATTAGAAGTAAATCCAGTAAATCCTCATCTCACATACACAGAGCAAAAAATCCACCCCAAACTTAAAATACAGAGGGCAAAGGAATTTTATTCCATGCCCTGAGCACATGGATTCAGTCCCATCTCCAGCCAGCCATTCCCTCCTTCCTACCTGGAATTTTCCTCAATACCTCTCCTGAATTTCCCTTTTTTCAAGGTTAAATAATCTGCCCAAGTTGCTTTGATCCCTGGTAGGGTTTTTATTGTGATTTATGAGGTATCCAGTGTTTTTCTTAAAAAAAAAAAAAAAAAAAGCTTTTAATGTTGGCCTTTAGAGTGGAAAAACATGAGCAGTGCCACATCTAATGGCTCAGAAACAAAGAGAAGAAGGAAAGGGAAAGGAATACGAGAAAAATGTGTGAAATTTGATTTTTTTCCCCCCATAATTCCAAGTTTTCCCTGTGCCTGATTCCGAGTGCTCCGGAGGAGAAGCACAGCACCAGGAATGGGGGGAGGAAAAGGGAGCAGCACGGCCAATTCCAACCACCTGAGCTGCAGCAGATGGACAAAACCAGGAGGGAGTCTTGCAGGATGAGTCAAAATTGAGATTTGCACAAAGGAAAACTGTTCTTTTCAAAAAACCCCAAAAGCCCCACGAGCCCAGAGATGCTGTCAGCGAGTCCCTGGGATCGTGGCAACCTCCCCCAGGGAATGGGAGCCTGGGAGGCAGGGAAGCATCAGCTCAGGGCTCCTTGCTGCTCCCCTGGATGCCAGGAAAATGCAAATTCTGTGGATTTTAAAATCCATTTTAGTTCACTCTTGGCCTTCTCCTGCCCCCCTTTTTTTTTTTTTTTTTTTTTTATTTTTCCCTACCAGATTTTTGTCAGCAAAGCAAAAGCAGGAATGCTGCAGCTGAGGGACAGAGGGAGGGATGCAGCCCCAGGAATGCTGTGGATGGCAGGGAAATACTGAAAATTCCCTAAAATTCCCTGCTCTGACCTCAAAACTGGTGCCCATCAGCACAGCTTTATTGGAGAGTGTTCTAGGAGAGCTCCAGCAAGGCTGGGGAATAAATTAAATCTAAATAATCCAAATCCCCTGGAAAAAACCCAAATCAATCTCATTTGCATGTCTCCCCCACGATCTCAAAATCTGGGAGAAATTTCCTCAGATTTCCCTTTGCTCCCACAGACTGTTGTGGTTTAACTCCCAGCAGCTGGTGCTGGGTTTGAGGGGGAAAAAAAAAAAAAAAAAGATTTGTGGATGCTCTTCTCCTTGGAGGAGATAAAACTGGATTGGGAGCCCTGGATTGAGGCACTTTGGGATGGGAAGCATTTGTGAGATTTCCTCCTGTCACTGGCAGTGTTTTATCAACTTCCTAATTGAACCTGGCTCGTGGTCAGGAAATCTTTGGTCAGAAATGGATAAGGCCTAAATGAACCAGAGCCAGCTGGGAAAGGACTCTGGAGCCCAGTGTGGGTTTAAAATTAAAATATTGACTGGAATGGTCTGAGCTGGAGCTGTGGAACTGGGCAGGGAGCATTCAAGGTTCCCATGGAAGGGGTGGGAGAGGATGAGTTTTAATCCTTTCCAACCCCAGCTATGCTGTGATTCCATGAAAGGGAGGTTTGAGATGAAGGTTTCATCAGCAAAACCACTTTTTAAAAGGGATTAGGGGTGAAAGCTCAAGGCTCAGGGCACATCACCCCCCCCAAATTTAAATTTAACCCCCAGCAGCACAGGGGGATGTTTACCCACCACTTCCCAAGGAGGGAATATTTCCAAGCCATGAATCCAAAATGATCAGCAGCATCAGCTTTCCTGGCTTGGAGTGGGAGGAGGAATCTGCAAACCCTGAACCATCCATCCTCACCTGTGCTGGGGCAGAGCCTGCTCCTAATGGAGCTTGAGCTGAAGCCAGAGAAATTGTACAAATGTAAATAAAAGGGGAAAAAAAACCCCTAAAACACAACAAGAAAACCCCAGGCCTTTTGCTTTTAAACCTTGCCTGCTGAATGGATATTAAATATTACAGATAATTTCTCACCTGTGGGTGATGAGAGGCAGCAACTGCTGGATTTCATGTTCAGGCCCAGGATTCTGGGAATCCCAGGAGAATAGATTGGAAACCATAGATTTATATATGTTAAATATGACAGATATCACAGCAAACCCTCTGTGGGCTGGCACAGCCTGTGGGACCCCTGTAAGGAGGAGCAGGAGGATCCTTCCCTGATTTATGAATGGAGACTTTATCCCCAGAGCTTGACTGCTCTTTATCAGCCTGGATCTGGCAGCTCTGGGAGGGATTTGGAAGCAGCAAATCATTTACTACAGTGCCTCCAAAAAGTGACCTAAATAAACCCTGAGCAATCAGCTGCTCCTTGGTCACTGCTTCCCTCAGCTCTTTGCTCCTGACAGGATTTTATCTGCAGTTGTGGGAGCACTTGTCTCACTTCAGAGCAGCTTTCTGATGGAGAAATCCCATTTGATAATTTTCTTTCCCCCCTCTGAACACCAGGAGAAAGGGAGGTGCAGCATTTCCAGGGATTTGAGGAGAGGAAATGCTGTTCACCCATCCTCCTGCACACACACTCAGCTGGAACTTGCTGGATCCCTTTTCCCAACCCTGGCTGTGGTTTTCAAGGGGTTAAATCAGGATTTCAGGCTGATTTTTCCCTCTGAGAGCTGATGCCTCCTGTCCCCCCAAAGTGGAGCTGCCCTGCACTGTGGGTGAGGATTCCATGGTTAGACTGGCCCAGGCTGTTCCTGAAATCACAAAGAGCTTTGCCAGCTGCTTCATTTGATTCCCAGTGGGTTTGATCAGAGCTGTTGGGGTCTGATCCCACCTTTGAGGGGTCCCTGTGGTGCAGGAGGAGTTTCCTACCCTGGGAGCTGAGCAGGACATGGGGCCATGGAGCAGCAGGATCAGCCTTGCCCCTTTTTTGGGGAGGATTTCCTCTGACCCATTTCCTCACCTGATGAGGATCAGTGCAATGGAAAACCCCCTGTGACAAACTGATTTTCCCCATAAAGGACTCAGAAAGGACCTTTATGGCTTCATAAAGCACTTTGCTAACGACCTGCTTCACCACTGCTAAATCTACTGGAATCATTTCACTTTGGAACTCAGAACTTTCCACATTCAGCCTGCGGGGAAAGGGGAAAAAAAAAAAAAAAAAAAAAAAGGAGTGCTGACATTTGCAAAATACATCTCAACCCATATTAGATGGTGTTAATTAAAATGACTTACTGGGTAATGAGCTGCTAAAAAAAAAAAAAAAAGGGAATCAATGAGAGTGTGAGCTCAATGAAAGCCAGGAGCTGTGCAGGCAGGGACAGACAGGGATGGGGTTGAACAACCCCAAATCCCTCAGCATTTCCTTGCCAGAGATGCTCTAAATCATCTTTAGGCAGCTCCTTCCTCCTGTGAGTCCCTGAGATGCAGCTCACACCTTTCCTGGGGTGACCCCACTCCTGCCACAGCTGAAGGAACAATTTGCCTCAACAAGGCACTGAGGGAAGGGAAATGCTCCTGCTGCCCCTTTTTTCCCAATATTTTCCCTCCATCCATCCATCATCCATCCATCCCTGCTGGGAGCAAATCCCAGTGCCAGGGAATGCACAGAGCCCCTCTCCTGCCCTGCCCACCCCATGTCCCTCACTCTGTGATCAAGGAGAGCTCAAAGGATGCTGCAAGGACACCAAAAAGCAAAGCACAGAACAAGCAGTGAGAATGAAATTCAGTTTCATCCCCCAAAATGAACCTTTTCTGGGGAAATTGTAGAGCACATTAACAATGGGGGTAAGGTTTTATGGCACAACTGCAGGGAAAAGGAATTACATAAACTGAGATGTAACCACCTCTCCAAACCAGGGAATTTCTGTGTTTTATTGTGAGACAGAGCTTGGCTGGGCATCTCGGAGCATTTTGCTCCAAAATTCATGTAAACATCTGTCTTGGTTTAAGTGCTTCCTTAACACCAGGCTTTACTGAGCAGGAGCTTATTTCAGCAAATGCACTACAAGGTTTCTGCCTGCTAAAGCTCTTATTAAGTGTCAGAACAAAATGGGCAAAAACTCGCTGGGAAAAGGAGCCTGGCTGACAGCAGTGGAGAAAAGTGGCCTTTATTCATCTCCTGAACAGGTACATTCAGCCAAGCAGCCATAAAAGCTCTGTGCTTCCCCCAGCCCTGCCCTGGAGGACAATCTGCAGAGATAGAGGGGAAGTTGAGTCTCACAGCTCAAATCTATGCAGCTCATCATAAATAACAGAAATGCCTTTATTTTTTTTTTTTTTTTTTTTTTTTTTTTTGGGTTAATTTTTTTTTTTTTTGGGTTCTCTTGAGACCTTCAGCTGAGATGCCAACCTGGGGAAGGGGAGCTGCAGCTCCAGCTCAGCTGGGCTGAGCAGAGGCTCCCAAAAGTCATAAATTTGGTTTAATTCCCTCTCAGTTCGAGCTGGGCTTTGCAGCAATGCTGCAGAAGCAGAAGTTTGTATTTCCAGCCTTGTTTACTAAATCCTTATACTCCTCCTAAACATTTTAACTGTGTTTCTAAAACCCAACCAGAAAATGCAGCTTTTTCTCCTCTCCAGCCCTCACCACCCTCTGTGTGTTCAGACCCACCACGGAGCCAACACACCTTTCAAATATTGGAATAAATAAATTATTGCTGCCCAAGGATCCAGCAGCCTCCCCCATCTCCTCCCCCTGTTCTCTCCTCCCCAGCTGTGCACAAAGAGAGCCTGGGCAGAGCCAAAAGCAGCAGGAGGTTAAACAGGGAGAGGGAAGAGCACCTTCTGTTCCCTGTGCTCTCCTCCCATCCCTCCTTCCCATTATCCTGCCATCAGCACTGAGGCACAGCTGTGGTGACAATGGAAAAGTGGGGCTTGGTAAGGAATTCAAAGGGCAGAATTCCTGCTTGGCACCAGCAGCAAGGCTGGCACAGGGCACCCAGGATTTTGGCTCTGAGCCCTGGGGGTGGGCACCAGGCACACCTGGCACAGGGCACAGAGCTTCTCCTGCCTGGGGGAGTGCTGGAGTCAGTGACTCTGGGGTCCCTCTGAATTCTTCAGAGAGAAATCAGAGTGCAGGGATTGAATTAAAGCCTTTGGATGGATTGAAGTACATTAAGCCACTCACACATAAAGGAGACATTTAAGTAGAAGTAAGTCAGTAATTTTAGGGTGAGCTCTAATGCTTTTAGTAACTAAAAGGTCTGGATTCCACAGGAGTAGTTCAAGTTCTAGTGAAGGTTGAAACACACTGATACCTTCAGTAGAGGCTCCAGGCCCACAGTTGTAGACAGGACTTAGACATAGTAGAGCTCTAGTAAGAATATTGCTGACGTTTCTTAGATAGAACAAGACAGATTGTATGAGTAGCTCTATACATAACCTGGTGTGCTAAGAAACTGGAATTCTAACAGGTTAAGGTGTGCTGGTCTGAGTTTGTGTCTCAGTTTGTTGGAAAACTCCTGTATAAGAGTTTGTATTGGGGAGAGTTGGTGCTTTCAGCCATTCTGGCCTCTGGCCATTCACTATTGCCACTGCATTGGCCTTTGCTTTGCCATTGCCTTTTGAGACTGATGTGCTTTGTAATAAAGAACCTTTTTAACTATTAGCTGCTTTGCTCATTTAAGATAATCTGATGAAGTAGGAGCCTGAGAACTCTGGAGTTGGTGCCTTAGAGAACCGAGAACCTCCCAGTGGAGACTCCAAGAATTGATAAGAGCTGTCAGGGAAGGTTGGAAGGCCACAGTGCCCACAAGGCTGAAGGAGAAGCTTCCATTTATTCCTGCAGAGCCCCTGTGGATCAGGAGGGTCACACAGGCACACTTGAGATTGAATTCCTGAAATGATGGGTTGTCAGGAGGGATGGGAGCAGCAGGAGGGCTCTGAAGGCAGCTCTGAGACAGGGCAGGGATCCACATCCAAGCCTGTGGAAAAGCAGAGCTGCACCCAAGGACAGGGGCAGGGAGTTGTTGTGAAAAACCCCAACACCTCCCTGCTGCCAGTGATGGATGAGATCCCTGAATTTTCCCCAGGCTCCACTCTGGGGAAGGCAGAGCAGCAGAGACAGAGGCTCAGGAATGAGGTTTTATAAAACAAAAGGGATGCAGGGTGTTATAAATGCATGACATGTTGTTGGCTCTTTGCAAGTATCAGGATAAATGCTGTGTGTATAATGTTAAAATAGCATTTCTATATGGATATAGTCTTTGTTAATAGTAAAAGTTAGACATGAGTTTTTTAGAGATAATATGCTTAAACTACCTGCCCAGTCAAAATAACAGTGATGGGGACCCTGCAGGTGACACAACAATTATCAACACTCAACTGACTGCAAAAGGCCTGGACCACCACCCAAATTAAAAACAATTAAAAAAAAAAAAAAACCACAAGCCAAGAAACACACATGCTCTAAAAAGGCAGACCCAAGGAGTGGCCATGCTGAACAGTTCCCAGAAACAGCTGACTGTGCATGAAGGTCTATGAATATGTAACAAATAAATAAATTGTAAAAGGTATTTAAAGGGGTGTTCCCAAAGCAGGGTGTGCTCCTGGCAGCATGCCAAGCACCCGGCCCTTTTAACCCTTTGCTTTATGTTTTATCTCTTATTGGCTTTTTATTAAACCTTTTAATTCTCCCAGGACAGTGAGCAGTGTTTTTCACAGATGGGAGCACAAATATAAATCCCTTTTCAAAAAGAATCCTTACAGAACCCAAAGCTTGGTGCACACCAGCACTGGCACAACCAGGCTTGGAAAAATCCAGATCCACCACAGGGGCTCCACAGTTGTCTGTTCCTCACTGGTTTTCTTCTTTTTATGGTCCAAAAATCTAACAAAACCCAATTCTCTGTCGCCCAGAGAACTGGGCACCAGTGTTGGGAGCACAACAGGAGACTTTGGCACAATGGGGTAAAGAACATCCTTTATTTCTAATAAATTTGGCAGGACTCCACTTATTAAAAAACAAATAAAAAGTGGCTGTGTCACTAAAATAAAAAAAAAAAAAGGGGGGGATTAAGGAAATCTTCAACAGAGATAGAGATGCCAGAAGAATCTGTTGCCTTCAGAAAAAACTTATCAGCATTTTGTCAGAAACCTGATTTCCCTCTCCATAAATTACAGAAGATGGGGGAAAGCAGGAATAAATGATGAATGAAAGACTTTAATTAAATAGTAAAAAAAGGGAAGAAAAGAGGGACTTGGGGCACTGTATTTCAATTCAGTCTCTGGCAGGACTTCACAAGCCTGAGGACAATATTTTACTCTCATTTTGTGTTACAAATGAAGAACTGCACTGGCAATCTTCACCCCCTGCTCGAGAGGAGATATGGGAGAGTGGAAAATTAGAATAAAACACCTCTGAGGGGCCATTTGGGGAAAAAATCCACAAAAAAGAGTTTTCTTGCGCTCCCAAAGCTGGGGAGCTGTGAGTGTTCCCCTGGGTGGGATTTCCTGGGAGCTGAAAATCAGGAAATTCCATCACCCCAGGAGAAATTGTGCCTTTGGACCAAAACCAGACGTTGTGAGACGAAACATCAGGGAAAGGGGAATTTTTATTTTCATTTTTGCATCTCAGAAGGTGAACCCTCCTTTTTTTTGGGTGAGTTTAAGCAGGAATTTGGGTTTGTGAGGGTTTGGTGTGCCTCATCAGGATGCAGAACAAATGTGGTGTTGGGGAACCCTCTCCTGCTTGCAGGCAACATTTAGGGGCAAAAAAAACTTAATTAAAGTGATTACCTTCAGAGCTGATTTGTGAAGGTGAAATTCCCATTCCACAGAGCAAAGCTCAAAAGGCTCCAGGCCCAGAGTCAGCACAGGGGGTAGAACTCATGCATGAGATTTGAAATAAGATTTTCAAGCTCTGCTCATGGGTTAGGGGGAGAGGAGAGGAGAGGAGAGGAGAGGAGAGGAGAGGAGAGGAGAGGAGAGGAGAGGAGAGGAGAGGAGAGGAGAGGAGAGGAGAGGAGAGGAGAGGAGAGGAGAGAGGAGAGGAGAGGAGAGGAGAGGAGAGGAGAGGAGAGGAGAGGGAGAGGAGAGGAGAGGAGAGGAGAGGAGAGGTTCTCAGTACATTTGGTCAGAAATGGCAGTGGGGTGGGGATAACTCTTTGGGGGACAAAGAACTCAGGTAACTCTTTTGGGGGACAAAAAACTCAGGTAATTCTTTGGGGGACAAAGAACTCAGGTAACTCTCTGGGGGACAAATAATTCAGGTAATTCTTTGGGGGACAAATAACTCAGGTAACTCTTTTGGGGGACAAAGAACTCAGGTAACTCTTTGGGGGACAAATAATTCAGGTAATTCTTTGGGGGACAAAGAACTCAGGTAACTCTTTGGGGGACAAAGGACTCAGATAACTCTCTGGGGGACAAATAATTCAGGTAATTCTTTGGGGGACAAATAACTCAGGTAACTCTTTTGGGGGACAAAGAACTCAGGTAACTCTTTGGGGGACAAAGAACTCAGGTAATTCTTTGGGGGACAAATAACTCAGGTAACTCTTTGGGGGGACAAAGAACTCAGGTAACTCTTTGGGGCAGTGCCAGGGATGTGCAGGGTGTGCTCCTGTCCCAATTCCCCACCACAACCCAACAATTCTCCTCATTTCCTGGCCACTCTGGAAGCAGGAGAGGCTGAGTTCCCATCCCAGTTTGAGATGTTCTCCTCTGCCCTCATTATTTTGGACCTTTAGGCAGTTCACAAACCTTTCCAAGCCTTTTTCTTCATTTCACCAGCAGGAAGCAGAGCCTTTATCCCATAAAACCCCAGAAGCTCCCTGATTTTGGGGCATTTCACAGAGCAATCAATGGCAGGAAGTGTCTTAAGTTACAATATCAAATTAGCCAAAAAAGTGTATTTTATCACCATCTGTTGAAGGCAGGTGGGGCAGTAATTTCTTTATTTCCATAACACATATTATCTGCTAATAAACCAGCTTTAAAATTAAATAAAACAATAATCTTTTTCTTTTCCACAACTCATCCTCCCTCCAAAAAATTCATCTGCTAATAACCCATTAAGTCCCACTATATAACTAATTAAATTATATCATCCCTTTAAAAAATACTAAAAAAAAAAAAAAAAAAAAGCCTTTCCTACCTGAACAAAAAACTAAAATTTTGAACAACAAATTACTGTCTTTCCACTAAATTCCAAAAAAACCCCAAAGCTTCTCCACATCATCCCTAAAGCTTAAAAAAAAACCAAAAACAAAAAACAACTACACCCTTCTACAAAACCACTATTTCAACTAAACCACATCTACCACTACAAAAAAACTATAACCACCATTTAATCAAACTGCTACCAACACCCTGACTGACAGGGTGTCAAGTTGTATTCTAACTCTATCAAAATTAAAATTATTCTTTGCAATACTGCATTTCTATTTGAATTTTCCTAGTAAAAAACCTGTTATTCTTAATTCCCATATCTTTGCTCAAAAAACCCTGAATTTCAAAATTATAATAATAATTAAAATATCAGGGCACATCCCAGTTCCTGGAGGGCTCTGGCAGCTCTCAGCTCCAGCATCAATATTAATCATCAATATTAATCTGCTCATTAACAGAGCCCTGAGAAGCCAGGCCTGGGGAGAGGGGGAGGAAAAAAAAAATAAAATAAAGAAAAGAAAAGAAAGAAAAGGATGGAATCAGCAAACCAATCCATCCTGGAGATTTTTAAGCTTTTGACTATGGATTTCTTTCTTCCACCCTGACTCAGCCAGAGCAGGGAGGGGGGTGAGACCTGTGCAGTTCAACAAATCAATTGATGAATTTTCTCTCTTGACATTCAGGGTCTGAGTCCTGGGCTAATCGTAAAAAGGCACTGCCAGAGGATTTTAATAAATCCCTTTAATTAAGTGATATGTTTTAGAATTAAATTATGATGAAAACCATAAATCCTTTCCCAACAAATGGAGTTCAGTGTGCACAGAAGGAAAAGGGCATTCCTCTTCTATCTTGCTGTTTTTTCCACCCCTTAATACAACAGGATTCAAACAATTCATTATCAAACAATACAGGAAGCTGGGCCATTTATCACCCTGCAATCCTGGCTTTTAAATTAGAGGGATTTAGCCTTGCACTAACTAATCCTGTGCCAGCAGAATGGTTTGAAATATTTTTTTTTTTTCCCATCCCACCTGAAGAGGTAATTCCCCACAACTGAGGCTGGGGCAGGGCTGAAAATACCTTGGAATGGAGGTGGGACACAGCAGGAAGAATTTGAAAAAAATTCAGTTTAATCAACCTGATCAGATCCAACAGTGGGAAAGAAATGAGAAGAGAGGAGATGAACTCTTTGCTCCAAATTGAGGAGGTGGGAAATGAGAATTCCAGGAGGGAAAAAATGTGTGGCTGTGCTGCTCTGGCCTGTTCCTCAATTCCTGCTTTATCCTGGACATTGCACACAAAGGGAAACCTTGAGCCAGGGCAGCTGAGAGCAGGAATTGCACAAAAACAATTTTGGGGAAAAAAAAAAAAAAAAACAAACCAAAAACCAAACAAACTCAAATGCCCAAACCACACACACAGCCCTTGCACGAAGCTTTGCCTGCTCCAGGGGCTGCTTTATCCATCACTTTATCCATCACTTTATCCATCACACTCGGGGCTGGGAAGCCAGAGCTGCCTCAATGCAGCACAAAAAGTCAATAAATGACGAGAGAAACTCAACAGCAGGAGCAATCGCTCCCCCAGACGCTGCCTTGTCACAGCAGAGGCAAACAGAGGCTCTTTGTTCACATATTTACCTTTCCCCACCATCATTAGAGTCGCTGCATAAATAAAAGGGTTCATTTTTCCCTCCCTCCTCCTCTGGGATGGAGCTGCAAACAGCTCAGGGTCTCCAGCTGCTGTCGTGCCCTCCTCCAACAAGGCTGGTGGTAATCTCAGGAAGAAAGAAAATAATTTTTAAAAAAAAAAAAACAAAAAAACAAAAAAAACCCAAAAAAAAAAAAAAAAATCCCCCATTAAAATCGCTGCTGAAGGTTGCAAACAAGGTGAGAAAAATCCACACGAATAAAATAATGGTGTGCTGAGAAAATTGAGGCTCATAAGAGCAACTGAACTCCTCTGTTGCTGTAGGAGGAGCAGGGCTCTGCTGCTATTTCTTTTTTGCCACACTCCCTGCTTCCACTGGTAAAATTTACCCCCAAACCAAGCACTGTACAGCCACTTCAATTTTTCTCATGAATCTTCACTAGTCAGAGAAGTTCATAAATTCACAGAAATTGCTCATGTTCGCTAAAAAAAAATCCCAACCTCATTATTCTTATTAATTTTTGAAAACTGAACGTCAATCAGCTTTTTATTTTAGTTTTTTTCCTCCATTTTCCAAATGCTATCAGCACTAAACTTCCTGGTTTACCTGCACCTGACTCCTTGAGCATTCTCAGCTTGGGAAGGAGCACAAACCCAGCAGCTGATGGGTTTTTATGGGGCAAAAGCAAAGAGGAGCCTCACCTGAAGAAAGCCTGGTTTTGTACCAGATGTCTCTGAATAAACTCTCTCCAATTTGGGGAATCATGCAAATTTGATTTTTTTACAAAACTGATTTTTTTTTTTTTTTTTGGCTTTTCTTTTATTTTGTCACAGCATCACCTCTTCCAGAGCAGGGGCATTTTGCACAGGGACACTCCCCCATGTACATTTGTCACCTTTTTATTGCCAGCAGCCCCTTGATCCCAGATTTCTGCTCCTGCCAACATAAAAAATACCTACAGGAATCACAAGGTGAGACCAAGAGCAACAGGAGCTGCTGTTTTCCTGCTCCTCTGTGAAACCAAAGGTCATAAATCTCCCAGTTAAAATTCTCTTGATTGATGAAACACAACTTATTGCTGGTAAAACACCCTTGTTTTCAATAATTAATATACAAGATACCTCGAAGAAAGGCAGAGATCTGGCGGAGGGGAAGGTGCAATTATTGTTTCATTAAAGATTGATTACATGAGCGGCCAGTCATTTGAATAATGGCTCTGCTGACACCTGAAATGGAATGATAAATGAGGCTGGGGCCACTGCATGCACAGGTTGGCTCTGCAACGCCAGGGAGAAGCAGCAGCATCTCTGCAGCCCAAAAGGTCAACTGAAATATTAAAGAGCTGAAGATCAAGTAACTGTGAATAAGGTCAAACAGAGTGTTATGACGACAGGAGAGGAATTAATTGAGTGATAATTGTCCTGCGTTTATGCACTCGTTTTTATTTCATTTTTTTTGTTGGGAGAGAAAGGCAGGAGGAGAAGGAGTCCTGGGTTTTCTGCAGGAGGAGAAAAAGCCCTGGGTATACTGCAGGAGAGAAGAATCCTGATTTTCTGCAGGAGAGAAGAATCCTGATTTTCTGCAGGAGTAGATTTGACAGAGAAATGGGCCCTTGTTTGCAAGCAGGGCCCTGGGCCTGAGACTGGGCTTCTGCCTACTCAATTTCCCAATGAAACAGGATTTCTCCTCCCAGACTAAAGATGCCACCACTTAGAACCCTGGCTACTTTTGGAGAGACCAACACTTCCTCCAAACTGCTGTTAATAAACTGGGAGGGTGTGGTTTATTTCAGAGGGAAAATGGCCAATGTTCATGTTTTGGGCCCTGGGCCTGAGACTGGGCTTCTGCCTACTAAAATCCTGAAAGGATCAGGATTTCTCCCAGACTGAAGATGCCATCACTTAGAACCCTGGCTGTTCATGGAGTGCCAAAAGCCTCCTCTAAACAGACTTTACAAAAGTTGTGAAGTGATCTTTATTTCACAGAGAAATAGGCCCTTGTTTGCAAGCAGGGCCCTGGGCCTGAGACTGGGCCTCTGCCTGCTCAATTTCCCAATGAATCAGGATTTCTCCCAGACTAAAAATGCCACCACTTAGAACCCTGGCTACTTTTGGAGAAGAAGTAGCCCTGGGTTTTCTGCAGGAGAAGGAACTTTGGGTTTTCTGCAGAACGAGATGGAGCCCTGGGTTTTCTGCAGGAGAGAAGAATCCTAGATTTTCTGCAGGAGGAAAAGGAGCCCTGGGTGTTCTACAGGAGGAGAAGGAGCCCTGGGTTTTCTGCAGGAGGAAGAGCCCTGGATTTTCTGCTGGAGGAGAAGGATCCTGGGTTTTCTGCTGGAGGAGAAGGATCCTGGGTTTTCTGCAGCAGAAGGAGCCCTGGGTGTTCTGCTGGAGGAGAAGAAGCCCTGGGTATTTTGCAGAAGAAGCCCTTGATTTTCTGCAGAAGGAGTCCTGGGTTTTCTGCTGGAGAGAAGAATCCTGGGTTTTCTCCAGGAGGAGAAGAAGCCCTGGGTTTTCTCCAGGGGGAGAAGGAGCCCTGGGTTTTCTGGAGGAGAAGGAGCCCTGGGTTTTCTCCAGGAGGAGAAGGAGCCCTGGGTTTTCTTCCTGCTCATCCCCACCCCAGCAGCTCCCAAGGACACAGGGAAGGGAAGCAGAGAGGGTTTGGGACAGGTTTGGGACAGAAAGCAGCTCCCAGTTCAGCTCAGGTGAGGGATGCTCTGCTCAGGTGCTGAGGGTTTTTGGGGCACCAGGGGCAGGGACAGCACCCTGCAGTCCCTGAGCCTCAAACCACCCCTGGGTGCTGCTGTGGGGGTAAAAACACAAAGCCCACTCCCCACAGCTTGTTGTGCACAGCAGGAGTGAAACATTCCCCTGTTTCCCATAACAGAGTAAGGAGCAGCCCCACTCCAAGGTCATCCTGCAGCCAGGAGTTTGCCAGGCAGGAGTTACAGTAAGAAGGAACAAACACATGCTGGAAGTAAATGCCTTAATTATATTAATGATTGGTTTTGCCCTCGACTGCAGCGCTAAGGAGACCCTCTTCTATCAAAGTCAATTAAAGGCTTGCTACTCTCCTAAAGCCCAGCAATAAAACAAGAGCTGTACATATCCATTAAGCTGCAGTAGACATCCATTAAAGTGGCTTTTGCTGCTGCAGTTCATTTACTGCCAGGTTTGCTCTCCTTTCTGTGGGTTTTACCCTGGTGTAACAGCAGACACTTGGCAGGCTGAGCCCAGCTGATTTACTCCAGCCCAGTGCAGATCCAGACGTGGTTACAAAGGGGATGAGAGTGATGCTCCCATCTTAAAGACCTGCAAATAATCCTTGTGCATCAATAAACCCCAGAGATTCACAGTGTGCTGGGCAGCCTGGGCTGTTCTGAGCACACACACACAAATCTGTGTGTGACTCTTGGGGGAATTGCTCCTGGAGATGGGAAAGTTTTCTCCCTCAGAAGGTTTGGGAGGAAGAGGAGCTCTGTGTGCAGCTCCTCCTGTGCCCCTGGGTGCTGGGCATGGAGCTGCAGCTGATGCTGAGGGTGGCAATGAGCTGGGCTGGCTGCCCTAAGTTAAATTCCCTCTGGAAAAGCAGCTCCATTCCCAAATCAAAGCAAATCCCGAGCTGGGAAACTCCAGACCCTCATCTGCACTCAGTTGTTAAACTAAATCACTTAATGATTTTTTTTCCCCTTTTATCACACTTGGCTGGAAGTTCCTTGGAAGGGGAGCAAGTGTGGGGCTGAGTTTCTCCTCAGTGTTTTATCAGACATCAGGAACTTCCCTGCATCTCACTCTGCTCTCAGCCAACCTTTCAAAGATCAACCTCCACAAAGGCATTTTGAGCTTCCCTGCTGCACTCAGATTCAAACCCAGTCTCACTTCCATCCCCAGTGGTGCCCTGGGAACAGAACAATCTCTGTTCTCTCCTGGGGGCTCAGGTTTTTCCCCACAGGGAAGAAGCTGCTGTGGCAGACACAGCTCAGCCACCAGCCAGGGATGCTGCAGACACAGAAAATTTAACTTTTCCTGATGAGTGTTGGTATTTCAAAGAGCTCTTGGGGAATGTGCTCGAGCAGTGCAAGACAAGGTGTTGAAATCATCAGCACTTTAAAGGTGCCTTTGCTTCCCTCAGGTTTCCTTCAGAAGAAGTCTCCTGGCAGTTTTCATGAAAGGAGCTGGAGATAACAGGGAAGTGGTGAAAAGGCAGGAGAGGGACTGGAAAAATCAGTGTTTGCCTGTGGGCAGAGCACAGGGGAGCAGGGGACACTTCCTGCAGCACTGGGGATGTCCCAGTGGTTTTCATGTCAGACTGAGCAAACAGGAGGAAGGTTCCCACTCCAGCAGACCCCAAAACACTTGTCCTTGTTTCCCGTCAAACAAGAGGAAGAATCCCATCCCAGCAGACCCCAAAATGTCTGTCCCTTTGTCCCCTTGTCCCTCTGCCCACCCCCAGCTCCCTGTGCCTCACTCCAGGGATGTCCAGGAAGGAATTCCTGGCTGGAATCACCTTTCCTCACTCCTGCAGGATGTGTTTGCTCTGCTTTTGGGGTTTGGGGCTCTCCTTTTGCCCTGGCCACAGCTGGAATGTCAGAGCCCCTGGGATGAGCAGGGCTGGAAGGGAGCTGAGGGAAAGGGGAAATGGGGAAAAAATGAGAAGTGGGAAACAGGAAAGGGAAAATGGGAAAGGAGAAGGGGGAAAAAGGAAAGGGAAAGAAAGGAGAAAGGAAAGGAAAGGAAAGGAAAGGAAAGGAAAGGAAAGGAAAGGAAAGGAAAGGAAAGGAAAGGAAAGGAAAGGAAAGGAAAGGAAAGGAAAGGAAAGGAAAGGAAAGGAAAGGAAAGGAAAGGAAAGGAAGGGAAGGAAAGGAAAGGAAAGGAAAGGAAAGGAAAGGAAAGGAAAGGAAAGGAAAGGAAAGGAAAGGAAAGGAAAGGAAAGGAAAGGAAAGGAAAGGAAAGGAAAGGAAAGGAAAGGAAAGGAAAGGAAAGGAAAGGAAAGGAAAGGAAAGGAAAGGAAAGGAAAGGAAAGGAAAGGAAAGGAAAGGAAAGGAAAGGAAAGGAAAGGAAAGGTCAGCACATCCTTGGCTGTCAATGTGGCCCTGCAGAAAGAAAACTAATTAAGACTCCAGGCTCCACAGCCAGAAATGCAAATCCTTACATCTGTCCTGGCCTTCATTATCCACCTCAGAGAGCTTCTTCAGGAAAGGGAAAACCAGCCCATACCCAGCCTAATTGGCTTAATTTCTCTAACTGCCTTCCCCCCTGAGATCTATTTCTAAAACAATTTCCACTGTTCTTTCAATATCCTCTTCTTATCCCCTTATCATCATCTCATTCATCCCAATTTGGAAAGAGGCCCAATGAAAGAACAAAAAAACCCTGAGTTTCTTTTGTTTTATGCAGCACATGATGTGAATCTCCCAACAGCAAAATTTTAGGGTCTCCTCCTAATCAATCCTTGATTTCTTTTATTCCTGACTAAGAATTAAAATGATATTTTCAAGGCAGAAGATGAATCACAACAGCAGCAGTTCCCCCATGTTCGTGGTGGAATCTTCTCGATTTTAAAATGGAGACAGGCTATTTTTGTAAATCAAAAGTTCAGCTTCAAAGAGGAAAAAACTTCACTCACACACAGGAGGCCTGAGCCACCTCTCCCATCTGTCTCCCCCTCTCCAAACCCTCCCAAACCCTCCCAAACCCATGGGCTTTACAAAGGGTTTGAGCCATTTTCCTTCTCAGTGTGGCCTTTAATAATTAAAGCGAAAAGAAGGAAAGAAAAAAAAAAATAGAGGTGAAAGCTCTGAGATTTACCTCCTCCAATAAAGGCTGTGTACACAGTGATTTACAGAGCTCTGCTGACTGGGGCAGAGAAATGTGTGCCCCTGGCTGATTTATGAACCCACCTGGCATCTGCAGAACCCTTGGAGCAGCAAACTCTGGGGTCAGTAACTCTGGCAGTGCCCAACCCCAGCTCAGACCCAGAGCAGGCACTTTGCTTGTCTTTATTT
Organism: Muscicapa striata striata; assembly: GCA_030060385.1. Taxonomy (NCBI): domain Eukaryota; kingdom Metazoa; phylum Chordata; class Aves; order Passeriformes; family Muscicapidae; genus Muscicapa; species Muscicapa striata. Next base: position 1,246,168 of record JAREIS010000026.1, on the reverse strand, counting down.
CCTTTTTATTTCCCTTTTATTTCCCTTTTATTTCCCTTTTATTTCCCTTTTATTTCCCTTTTTAAAACCACATTAACCACCAATGCTGAGCAAGGACACACCAGGGCCATGGGCACAGGGTGAAGCTGCACATCCCTGACCGTGGATTTGGGGTGGATTTCATGGCCTGAAAACCATCAAAGGCAAATCTTTATTTTGGCTATTTCAGCTTCCCAGGGTGAATCCTCTGTGGATGCAGATTCTGATCCCAGTTCTGAGATGAGGAACTGCTGGATGATGCCAGAAAGAAGATGCTACAGGTGCCTAAATTTCTGTTAAAACTCCTGTCTAAAATTAAATTGAAGGATTATTTTTTTCTCTCTTCATTTATTAAAAGCAAAATCAAGCAGTTTCAGGTGTGCCCATGAATTGGAGCCCCTCAGTTCAGCAGCTTCTGGATGTTTTTGGTCCCACCTCTCTGAGGAGACAGCAAACAACCCCCAGGATGTGATGCCTGTGCCAAAAAGGATTTATTCCCTTTTTAAATCGATCCCACAATGTTTCCACAGCCTTTCTGTACAGGAGCCCACATCTGGGAGTGTCACCCTGGTAAATGAGAGTGAGGGAAAGGATAATTCAGGAGCTGGGGAAAAAAACCCAAATTTCTTTTCCCCTCTGTGCTGATGACCAGGATCTCCATTCCCTGGAAATTCACCTTTCACTGGAGCTGGAACCACAACAAATTCCAGCCTGTGAGAAGCTTTTAAAACATTTCCTGGACATCATTTCATTTGCAACCCATCCCAGCAAACCTCAGGCAAGCTGAGCACTGCAATGCTCTCTCTCCTCTGGCTTTTTTTTTTTTCCTTTCCCCCTCATTCCCAAAACCCAGAGCACTATCCCTAAGTGCTGGAATATATTTAGCCAGCCTAAAAGCCATGGAATAAATGAGTCAGCAGCAGCCAAGCTCAGTAATGAGAGAACTCCTCTGAGCAAAGGAGGGTGAGAACTCTGTGCCACAGTGAAACTCTGAAATATCAACCCCATCCTGCTGCTCCCTCTCCTAAAAAACATTCCCAAAAAAACTTCTCCTGGAAGGGAATGGAGGATGGAAATTCAGAAGTAGGGACAGAGGGAGGAAAAGCAACTCCATGGGGTGCCCGTCCCTGCCCAACTCCTGCCCATCCCT